>OX381605.1:31639957-33044679 GCA_947459985.1 Diloba caeruleocephala | reverse complement strand
TCCAACGACGTATCGCACGTGGGGTTTACCTCCATCAAAAGTCAAAAAATTCGTAATAAAAGTTTAAATTTTACTATAAATACCTAAACCGAGTCGATGTGGTGAGTGCAGTTTTCATAAACAATCACATATCTTGGCTTCTAGTAGGCGTATTAGGACGCGGTTTTCGGGCTTCTTAGTTATATTAAACCCATAGCTAGGCAATAGACCCTTAAAAGTGCAAGAAAATACCAAAAATTTTCCGAATTTTCCATATAACAGATATACTTTGAAAAATTTCAGTAGTTTCAGTATTTTGCATAGCCCTCTGGGCCCCACAAGCTTTTGTACGCTCGTACGTTTGGCAAGTGGTCTCCGTAGTCCGTTTCTGGTGCAGATTGTCATAAATCGTCTGCAAAACATTCATTTTGTCCAAATTTATAACAATAAAACCAGTTTTTAGACCATAACTTTTTAAATTTGTTCCCGTCCATACCAAGTGTTTTTACACCATTGGATAGCCCTCTTCAAGAGCTATCCAACGACGTATCGCACGTGGGGTTTACCCTCCATCAAAAGTCAAAAAATTCGTAATAAAAGTTTAAATTTTACTATAAATACCTAAACCGAGTCGATGTGGTGAGTGCAGTTTTCATAAACAATCACATATCTTGGCTTCTAGTAGGCGTATTAGGACGCGGTTTTCGGGCTTCTTAGTTATATTAAACCCATAGCTAGGCAATAGACCCTTAAAAGTGCAAGAAAATACCAAAAATTTTCCGAATTTTCCATATAACAGATATACTTTGAAAAATTTCAGTAGTTTCAGTATTTTGCATAGCCCTCTGGGCCCCACAAGCTTTTGTACGCTCGTACGTT
The DNA here is from genome assembly GCA_947459985.1 of Diloba caeruleocephala. Classification (NCBI taxonomy): domain Eukaryota; kingdom Metazoa; phylum Arthropoda; class Insecta; order Lepidoptera; family Noctuidae; genus Diloba; species Diloba caeruleocephala. Next base: position 33,043,821 of record OX381605.1, on the reverse strand, counting down.
TGGCAAGTGGTCTCCGTAGTCCGTTTCTGGTGCAGATTGTCATAAATCGTCTGCAAAACATTCATTTTGTCCAAATTTATAACAATAAAACCAGTTTTTAGACCATAACTTTTTAAATTTGTTCCCGTCCATACCAAGTGTTTTACACCATTGGATAGCCCTCTTCAAGAGCTATCCAACGACGTATCGCACGTGGGGTTTACCTCCATCAAAAGTCAAAAAATTCGTAATAAAAGTTTAAATTTTACTATAAATACCTAAACCGAGTCGATGTGGTGAGTGCAGTTTTCATAAACAATCACATATCTTGGCTTCTAGTAGGCGTATTAGGACGCGGTTTTCGGGCTTCTTAGTTATATTAAACCCATAGCTAGGCAATAGACCCTTAAAAGTGCAAGAAAATACCAAAAATTTTCCGAATTTTCCATATAACAGATATACTTTGAAAAATTTCAGTAGTTTCAGTATTTTGCATAGCCCTCTGGGCCCCACAAGCTTTTGTACGCTCGTACGTTTGGCAAGTGGTCTCCGTAGTCCGTTTCTGGTGCAGATTGTCATAAATCGTCTGCAAAACATTCATTTTGTCCAAATTTATAACAATAAAACCAGTTTTTAGACCATAACTTTTTAAATTTGTTCCCGTCCATACCAAGTGTTTTACACCATTGGATAGCCCTCTTCAAGAGCTATCCAACGACGTATCGCACGTGGGGTTTACCTCCATCAAAAGTCAAAAAATTCGTAATAAAAGTTTAAATTTTACTATAAATACCTAAACCGAGTCGATGTGGTGAGTGCAGTTTTCATAAACAATCACATATCTTGGCTTCTAGTAGGCGTATTAGGACGCGGTTTTCGGGCTTCTTAGTTATATTAAACCCATAGCTAGGCAATAGACCCTTAAAAGTGCAAGAAAATACCAAAAATTTTCCGAATTTTCCATATAACAGATATACTTTGAAAAATTTCAGTAGTTTCAGTATTTTGCATAGCCCTCTGGGCCCCACAAGCTTTTGTACGCTCGTACGTTTGGCAAGTGGTCTCCGTAGTCCGTTTCTGGTGCAGATTGTCATAAATCGTCTGCAAAACATTCATTTTGTCCAAATTTATAACAATAAAACCAGTTTTTAGACCATAACTTTTTAAATTTGTTCCCGTCCATACCAAGTGTTTTACACCATTGGATAGCCCTCTTCAAGAGCTATCCAACGACGTATCGCACGTGGGGTTTACCTCCATCAAAAGTCAAAAAATTCGTAATAAAAGTTTAAATTTTACTATAAATACCTAAACCGAGTCGATGTGGTGAGTGCAGTTTTCATAAACAATCACATATCTTGGCTTCTAGTAGGCGTATTAGGACGCGGTTTTCGGGCTTCTTAGTTATATTAAACCCATAGCTAGGCAATAGACCCTTAAAAGTGCAAGAAAATACCAAAAATTTTCCGAATTTTCCATATAACAGATATACTTTGAAAAATTTCAGTAGTTTCAGTATTTTGCATAGCCCTCTGGGCCCCACAAGCTTTTGTACGCTCGTACGTTTGGCAAGTGGTCTCCGTAGTCCGTTTCTGGTGCAGATTGTCATAAATCGTCTGCAAAACATTCATTTTGTCCAAATTTATAACAATAAAACCAGTTTTTAGACCATAACTTTTTAAATTTGTTCCCGTCCATACCAAGTGTTTTACACCATTGGATAGCCCTCTTCAAGAGCTATCCAACGACGTATCGCACGTGGGGTTTACCTCCATCAAAAGTCAAAAAATTCGTAATAAAAGTTTAAATTTTACTATAAATACCTAAACCGAGTCGATGTGGTGAGTGCAGTTTTCATAAACAATCACATATCTTGGCTTCTAGTAGGCGTATTAGGACGCGGTTTTCGGGCTTCTTAGTTATATTAAACCCATAGCTAGGCAATAGACCCTTAAAAGTGCAAGAAAATACCAAAAATTTTCCGAATTTTCCATATAACAGATATACTTTGAAAAATTTCAGTAGTTTCAGTATTTTGCATAGCCCTCTGGGCCCCACAAGCTTTTGTACGCTCGTACGTTTGGCAAGTGGTCTCCGTAGTCCGTTTCTGGTGCAGATTGTCATAAATCGTCTGCAAAACATTCATTTTGTCCAAATTTATAACAATAAAACCAGTTTTTAGACCATAACTTTTTAAATTTGTTCCCGTCCATACCAAGTGTTTTACACCATTGGATAGCCCTCTTCAAGAGCTATCCAACGACGTATCGCACGTGGGGTTTACCTCCATCAAAAGTCAAAAAATTCGTAATAAAAGTTTAAATTTTACTATAAATACCTAAACCGAGTCGATGTGGTGAGTGCAGTTTTCATAAACAATCACATATCTTGGCTTCTAGTAGGCGTATTAGGACGCGGTTTTCGGGCTTCTTAGTTATATTAAACCCATAGCTAGGCAATAGACCCTTAAAAGTGCAAGAAAATACCAAAAATTTTCCGAATTTTCCATATAACAGATATACTTTGAAAAATTTCAGTAGTTTCAGTATTTTGCATAGCCCTCTGGGCCCCACAAGCTTTTGTACGCTCGTACGTTTGGCAAGTGGTCTCCGTAGTCCGTTTCTGGTGCAGATTGTCATAAATCGTCTGCAAAACATTCATTTTGTCCAAATTTATAACAATAAAACCAGTTTTTAGACCATAACTTTTTAAATTTGTTCCCGTCCATACCAAGTTTTTTACACCATTGGATAGCCCTCTTCAAGAGCTATCCAACGACGTATCGCACGTGGGGTTTACCTCCATCAAAAGTCAAAAAATTCGTAATAAAAGTTTAAATTTTACTATAAATACCTAAACCGAGTCGATGTGGTGAGTGCAGTTTTCATAAACAATCACATATCTTGGCTTCTAGTAGGCGTATTAGGACGCGGTTTTCGGGCTTCTTAGTTATATTAAACCCATAGCTAGGCAATAGACCCTTAAAAGTGCAAGAAAATACCAAAAATTTTCCGAATTTTCCATATAACAGATATACTTTGAAAAATTTCAGTAGTTTCAGTATTTTGCATAGCCCTCTGGGCCCCACAAGCTTTTGTACGCTCGTACGTTTGGCAAGTGGTCTCCGTAGTCCGTTTCTGGTGCAGATTGTCATAAATCGTCTGCAAAACATTCATTTTGTCCAAATTTATAACAATAAAACCAGTTTTTAGACCATAACTTTTTAAATTTGTTCCCGTCCATACCAAGTTTTTTACACCATTGGATAGCCCTCTTCAAGAGCTATCCAACGACGTATCGCACGTGGGGTTTACCTCCATCAAAAGTCAAAAAATTCGTAATAAAAGTTTAAATTTTACTATAAATACCTAAACCGAGTCGATGTGGTGAGTGCAGTTTTCATAAACAATCACATATCTTGGCTTCTAGTAGGCGTATTAGGACGCGGTTTTCGGGCTTCTTAGTTATATTAAACCCATAGCTAGGCAATAGACCCTTAAAAGTGCAAGAAAATACCAAAAATTTTCCGAATTTTCCATATAACAGATATACTTTGAAAAATTTCAGTAGTTTCAGTATTTTGCATAGCCCTCTGGGCCCCACAAGCTTTTGTACGCTCGTACGTTTGGCAAGTGGTCTCCGTAGTCCGTTTCTGGTGCAGATTGTCATAAATCGTCTGCAAAACATTCATTTTGTCCAAATTTATAACAATAAAACCAGTTTTTAGACCATAACTTTTTAAATTTGTTCCCGTCCATACCAAGTGTTTTACACCATTGGATAGCCCTCTTCAAGAGCTATCCAACGACGTATCGCACGTGGGGTTTACCTCCATCAAAAGTCAAAAAATTCGTAATAAAAGTTTAAATTTTACTATAAATACCTAAACCGAGTCGATGTGGTGAGTGCAGTTTTCATAAACAATCACATATCTTGGCTTCTAGTAGGCGTATTAGGACGCGGTTTTCGGGCTTCTTAGTTATATTAAACCCATAGCTAGGCAATAGACCCTTAAAAGTGCAAGAAAATACCAAAAATTTTCCGAATTTTCCATATAACAGATATACTTTGAAAAATTTCAGTAGTTTCAGTATTTTGCATAGCCCTCTGGGCCCCACAAGCTTTTGTACGCTCGTACGTTTGGCAAGTGGTCTCCGTAGTCCGTTTCTGGTGCAGATTGTCATAAATCGTCTGCAAAACATTCATTTTGTCCAAATTTATAACAATAAAACCAGTTTTTAGACCATAACTTTTTAAATTTGTTCCCGTCCATACCAAGTGTTTTACACCATTGGATAGCCCTCTTCAAGAGCTATCCAACGACGTATCGCACGTGGGGTTTACCTCCATCAAAAGTCAAAAAATTCGTAATAAAAGTTTAAATTTTACTATAAATACCTAAACCGAGTCGATGTGGTGAGTGCAGTTTTCATAAACAATCACATATCTTGGCTTCTAGTAGGCGTATTAGGACGCGGTTTTCGGGCTTCTTAGTTATATTAAACCCATAGCTAGGCAATAGACCCTTAAAAGTGCAAGAAAATACCAAAAATTTTCCGAATTTTCCATATAACAGATATACTTTGAAAAATTTCAGTAGTTTCAGTATTTTGCATAGCCCTCTGGGCCCCACAAGCTTTTGTACGCTCGTACGTTTGGCAAGTGGTCTCCGTAGTCCGTTTCTGGTGCAGATTGTCATAAATCGTCTGCAAAACATTCATTTTGTCCAAATTTATAACAATAAAACCAGTTTTTAGACCATAACTTTTTAAATTTGTTCCCGTCCATACCAAGTGTTTTACACCATTGGATAGCCCTCTTCAAGAGCTATCCAACGACGTATCGCACGTGGGGTTTACCTCCATCAAAAGTCAAAAAATTCGTAATAAAAGTTTAAATTTTACTATAAATACCTAAACCGAGTCGATGTGGTGAGTGCAGTTTTCATAAACAATCACATATCTTGGCTTCTAGTAGGCGTATTAGGACGCGGTTTTCGGGCTTCTTAGTTATATTAAACCCATAGCTAGGCAATAGACCCTTAAAAGTGCAAGAAAATACCAAAAATTTTCCGAATTTTCCATATAACAGATATACTTTGAAAAATTTCAGTAGTTTCAGTATTTTGCATAGCCCTCTGGGCCCCACAAGCTTTTGTACGCTCGTACGTTTGGCAAGTGGTCTCCGTAGTCCGTTTCTGGTGCAGATTGTCATAAATCGTCTGCAAAACATTCATTTTGTCCAAATTTATAACAATAAAACCAGTTTTTAGACCATAACTTTTTAAATTTGTTCCCGTCCATACCAAGTTTTTTACACCATTGGATAGCCCTCTTCAAGAGCTATCCAACGACGTATCGCACGTGGGGTTTACCTCCATCAAAAGTCAAAAAATTCGTAATAAAAGTTTAAATTTTACTATAAATACCTAAACCGAGTCGATGTGGTGAGTGCAGTTTTCATAAACAATCACATATCTTGGCTTCTAGTAGGCGTATTAGGACGCGGTTTTCGGGCTTCTTAGTTATATTAAACCCATAGCTAGGCAATAGACCCTTAAAAGTGCAAGAAAATACCAAAAATTTTCCGAATTTTCCATATAACAGATATACTTTGAAAAATTTCAGTAGTTTCAGTATTTTGCATAGCCCTCTGGGCCCCACAAGCTTTTGTACGCTCGTACGTTTGGCAAGTGGTCTCCGTAGTCCGTTTCTGGTGCAGATTGTCATAAATCGTCTGCAAAACATTCATTTTGTCCAAATTTATAACAATAAAACCAGTTTTTAGACCATAACTTTTTAAATTTGTTCCCGTCCATACCAAGTGTTTTACACCATTGGATAGCCCTCTTCAAGAGCTATCCAACGACGTATCGCACGTGGGGTTTACCTCCATCAAAAGTCAAAAAATTCGTAATAAAAGTTTAAATTTTACTATAAATACCTAAACCGAGTCGATGTGGTGAGTGCAGTTTTCATAAACAATCACATATCTTGGCTTCTAGTAGGCGTATTAGGACGCGGTTTTCGGGCTTCTTAGTTATATTAAACCCATAGCTAGGCAATAGACCCTTAAAAGTGCAAGAAAATACCAAAAATTTTCCGAATTTTCCATATAACAGATATACTTTGAAAAATTTCAGTAGTTTCAGTATTTTGCATAGCCCTCTGGGCCCCACAAGCTTTTGTACGCTCGTACGTTTGGCAAGTGGTCTCCGTAGTCCGTTTCTGGTGCAGATTGTCATAAATCGTCTGCAAAACATTCATTTTGTCCAAATTTATAACAATAAAACCAGTTTTTAGACCATAACTTTTTAAATTTGTTCCCGTCCATACCAAGTGTTTTACACCATTGGATAGCCCTCTTCAAGAGCTATCCAACGACGTATCGCACGTGGGGTTTACCTCCATCAAAAGTCAAAAAATTCGTAATAAAAGTTTAAATTTTACTATAAATACCTAAACCGAGTCGATGTGGTGAGTGCAGTTTTCATAAACAATCACATATCTTGGCTTCTAGTAGGCGTATTAGGACGCGGTTTTCGGGCTTCTTAGTTATATTAAACCCATAGCTAGGCAATAGACCCTTAAAAGTGCAAGAAAATACCAAAAATTTTCCGAATTTTCCATATAACAGATATACTTTGAAAAATTTCAGTAGTTTCAGTATTTTGCATAGCCCTCTGGGCCCCACAAGCTTTTGTACGCTCGTACGTTTGGCAAGTGGTCTCCGTAGTCCGTTTCTGGTGCAGATTGTCATAAATCGTCTGCAAAACATTCATTTTGTCCAAATTTATAACAATAAAACCAGTTTTTAGACCATAACTTTTTAAATTTGTTCCCGTCCATACCAAGTTTTTTACACCATTGGATAGCCCTCTTCAAGAGCTATCCAACGACGTATCGCACGTGGGGTTTACCTCCATCAAAAGTCAAAAAATTCGTAATAAAAGTTTAAATTTTACTATAAATACCTAAACCGAGTCGATGTGGTGAGTGCAGTTTTCATAAACAATCACATATCTTGGCTTCTAGTAGGCGTATTAGGACGCGGTTTTCGGGCTTCTTAGTTATATTAAACCCATAGCTAGGCAATAGACCCTTAAAAGTGCAAGAAAATACCAAAAATTTTCCGAATTTTCCATATAACAGATATACTTTGAAAAATTTCAGTAGTTTCAGTATTTTGCATAGCCCTCTGGGCCCCACAAGCTTTTGTACGCTCGTACGTTTGGCAAGTGGTCTCCGTAGTCCGTTTCTGGTGCAGATTGTCATAAATCGTCTGCAAAACATTCATTTTGTCCAAATTTATAACAATAAAACCAGTTTTTAGACCATAACTTTTTAAATTTGTTCCCGTCCATACCAAGTTTTTTACACCATTGGATAGCCCTCTTCAAGAGCTATCCAACGACGTATCGCACGTGGGGTTTACCTCCATCAAAAGTCAAAAAATTCGTAATAAAAGTTTAAATTTTACTATAAATACCTAAACCGAGTCGATGTGGTGAGTGCAGTTTTCATAAACAATCACATATCTTGGCTTCTAGTAGGCGTATTAGGACGCGGTTTTCGGGCTTCTTAGTTATATTAAACCCATAGCTAGGCAATAGACCCTTAAAAGTGCAAGAAAATACCAAAAATTTTCCGAATTTTCCATATAACAGATATACTTTGAAAAATTTCAGTAGTTTCAGTATTTTGCATAGCCCTCTGGGCCCCACAAGCTTTTGTACGCTCGTACGTTTGGCAAGTGGTCTCCGTAGTCCGTTTCTGGTGCAGATTGTCATAAATCGTCTGCAAAACATTCATTTTGTCCAAATTTATAACAATAAAACCAGTTTTTAGACCATAACTTTTTAAATTTGTTCCCGTCCATACCAAGTGTTTTACACCATTGGATAGCCCTCTTCAAGAGCTATCCAACGACGTATCGCACGTGGGGTTTACCTCCATCAAAAGTCAAAAAATTCGTAATAAAAGTTTAAATTTTACTATAAATACCTAAACCGAGTCGATGTGGTGAGTGCAGTTTTCATAAACAATCACATATCTTGGCTTCTAGTAGGCGTATTAGGACGCGGTTTTCGGGCTTCTTAGTTATATTAAACCCATAGCTAGGCAATAGACCCTTAAAAGTGCAAGAAAATACCAAAAATTTTCCGAATTTTCCATATAACAGATATACTTTGAAAAATTTCAGTAGTTTCAGTATTTTGCATAGCCCTCTGGGCCCCACAAGCTTTTGTACGCTCGTACGTTTGGCAAGTGGTCTCCGTAGTCCGTTTCTGGTGCAGATTGTCATAAATCGTCTGCAAAACATTCATTTTGTCCAAATTTATAACAATAAAACCAGTTTTTAGACCATAACTTTTTAAATTTGTTCCCGTCCATACCAAGTGTTTTACACCATTGGATAGCCCTCTTCAAGAGCTATCCAACGACGTATCGCACGTGGGGTTTACCTCCATCAAAAGTCAAAAAATTCGTAATAAAAGTTTAAATTTTACTATAAATACCTAAACCGAGTCGATGTGGTGAGTGCAGTTTTCATAAACAATCACATATCTTGGCTTCTAGTAGGCGTATTAGGACGCGGTTTTCGGGCTTCTTAGTTATATTAAACCCATAGCTAGGCAATAGACCCTTAAAAGTGCAAGAAAATACCAAAAATTTTCCGAATTTTCCATATAACAGATATACTTTGAAAAATTTCAGTAGTTTCAGTATTTTGCATAGCCCTCTGGGCCCCACAAGCTTTTGTACGCTCGTACGTTTGGCAAGTGGTCTCCGTAGTCCGTTTCTGGTGCAGATTGTCATAAATCGTCTGCAAAACATTCATTTTGTCCAAATTTATAACAATAAAACCAGTTTTTAGACCATAACTTTTTAAATTTGTTCCCGTCCATACCAAGTTTTTTACACCATTGGATAGCCCTCTTCAAGAGCTATCCAACGACGTATCGCACGTGGGGTTTACCTCCATCAAAAGTCAAAAAATTCGTAATAAAAGTTTAAATTTTACTATAAATACCTAAACCGAGTCGATGTGGTGAGTGCAGTTTTCATAAACAATCACATATCTTGGCTTCTAGTAGGCGTATTAGGACGCGGTTTTCGGGCTTCTTAGTTATATTAAACCCATAGCTAGGCAATAGACCCTTAAAAGTGCAAGAAAATACCAAAAATTTTCCGAATTTTCCATATAACAGATATACTTTGAAAAATTTCAGTAGTTTCAGTATTTTGCATAGCCCTCTGGGCCCCACAAGCTTTTGTACGCTCGTACGTTTGGCAAGTGGTCTCCGTAGTCCGTTTCTGGTGCAGATTGTCATAAATCGTCTGCAAAACATTCATTTTGTCCAAATTTATAACAATAAAACCAGTTTTTAGACCATAACTTTTTAAATTTGTTCCCGTCCATACCAAGTGTTTTACACCATTGGATAGCCCTCTTCAAGAGCTATCCAACGACGTATCGCACGTGGGGTTTACCTCCATCAAAAGTCAAAAAATTCGTAATAAAAGTTTAAATTTTACTATAAATACCTAAACCGAGTCGATGTGGTGAGTGCAGTTTTCATAAACAATCACATATCTTGGCTTCTAGTAGGCGTATTAGGACGCGGTTTTCGGGCTTCTTAGTTATATTAAACCCATAGCTAGGCAATAGACCCTTAAAAGTGCAAGAAAATACCAAAAATTTTCCGAATTTTCCATATAACAGATATACTTTGAAAAATTTCAGTAGTTTCAGTATTTTGCATAGCCCTCTGGGCCCCACAAGCTTTTGTACGCTCGTACGTTTGGCAAGTGGTCTCCGTAGTCCGTTTCTGGTGCAGATTGTCATAAATCGTCTGCAAAACATTCATTTTGTCCAAATTTATAACAATAAAACCAGTTTTTAGACCATAACTTTTTAAATTTGTTCCCGTCCATACCAAGTGTTTTACACCATTGGATAGCCCTCTTCAAGAGCTATCCAACGACGTATCGCACGTGGGGTTTACCTCCATCAAAAGTCAAAAAATTCGTAATAAAAGTTTAAATTTTACTATAAATACCTAAACCGAGTCGATGTGGTGAGTGCAGTTTTCATAAACAATCACATATCTTGGCTTCTAGTAGGCGTATTAGGACGCGGTTTTCGGGCTTCTTAGTTATATTAAACCCATAGCTAGGCAATAGACCCTTAAAAGTGCAAGAAAATACCAAAAATTTTCCGAATTTTCCATATAACAGATATACTTTGAAAAATTTCAGTAGTTTCAGTATTTTGCATAGCCCTCTGGGCCCCACAAGCTTTTGTACGCTCGTACGTTTGGCAAGTGGTCTCCGTAGTCCGTTTCTGGTGCAGATTGTCATAAATCGTCTGCAAAACATTCATTTTGTCCAAATTTATAACAATAAAACCAGTTTTTAGACCATAACTTTTTAAATTTGTTCCCGTCCATACCAAGTGTTTTACACCATTGGATAGCCCTCTTCAAGAGCTATCCAACGACGTATCGCACGTGGGGTTTACCTCCATCAAAAGTCAAAAAATTCGTAATAAAAGTTTAAATTTTACTATAAATACCTAAACCGAGTCGATGTGGTGAGTGCAGTTTTCATAAACAATCACATATCTTGGCTTCTAGTAGGCGTATTAGGACGCGGTTTTCGGGCTTCTTAGTTATATTAAACCCATAGCTAGGCAATAGACCCTTAAAAGTGCAAGAAAATACCAAAAATTTTCCGAATTTTCCATATAACAGATATACTTTGAAAAATTTCAGTAGTTTCAGTATTTTGCATAGCCCTCTGGGCCCCACAAGCTTTTGTACGCTCGTACGTTTGGCAAGTGGTCTCCGTAGTCCGTTTCTGGTGCAGATTGTCATAAATCGTCTGCAAAACATTCATTTTGTCCAAATTTATAACAATAAAACCAGTTTTTAGACCATAACTTTTTAAATTTGTTCCCGTCCATACCAAGTGTTTTACACCATTGGATAGCCCTCTTCAAGAGCTATCCAACGACGTATCGCACGTGGGGTTTACCTCCATCAAAAGTCAAAAAATTCGTAATAAAAGTTTAAATTTTACTATAAATACCTAAACCGAGTCGATGTGGTGAGTGCAGTTTTCATAAACAATCACATATCTTGGCTTCTAGTAGGCGTATTAGGACGCGGTTTTCGGGCTTCTTAGTTATATTAAACCCATAGCTAGGCAATAGACCCTTAAAAGTGCAAGAAAATACCAAAAATTTTCCGAATTTTCCATATAACAGATATACTTTGAAAAATTTCAGTAGTTTCAGTATTTTGCATAGCCCTCTGGGCCCCACAAGCTTTTGTACGCTCGTACGTTTGGCAAGTGGTCTCCGTAGTCCGTTTCTGGTGCAGATTGTCATAAATCGTCTGCAAAACATTCATTTTGTCCAAATTTATAACAATAAAACCAGTTTTTAGACCATAACTTTTTAAATTTGTTCCCGTCCATACCAAGTTTTTTACACCATTGGATAGCCCTCTTCAAGAGCTATCCAACGACGTATCGCACGTGGGGTTTACCTCCATCAAAAGTCAAAAAATTCGTAATAAAAGTTTAAATTTTACTATAAATACCTAAACCGAGTCGATGTGGTGAGTGCAGTTTTCATAAACAATCACATATCTTGGCTTCTAGTAGGCGTATTAGGACGCGGTTTTCGGGCTTCTTAGTTATATTAAACCCATAGCTAGGCAATAGACCCTTAAAAGTGCAAGAAAATACCAAAAATTTTCCGAATTTTCCATATAACAGATATACTTTGAAAAATTTCAGTAGTTTCAGTATTTTGCATAGCCCTCTGGGCCCCACAAGCTTTTGTACGCTCGTACGTTTGGCAAGTGGTCTCCGTAGTCCGTTTCTGGTGCAGATTGTCATAAATCGTCTGCAAAACATTCATTTTGTCCAAATTTATAACAATAAAACCAGTTTTTAGACCATAACTTTTTAAATTTGTTCCCGTCCATACCAAGTTTTTTACACCATTGGATAGCCCTCTTCAAGAGCTATCCAACGACGTATCGCACGTGGGGTTTACCTCCATCAAAAGTCAAAAAATTCGTAATAAAAGTTTAAATTTTACTATAAATACCTAAACCGAGTCGATGTGGTGAGTGCAGTTTTCATAAACAATCACATATCTTGGCTTCTAGTAGGCGTATTAGGACGCGGTTTTCGGGCTTCTTAGTTATATTAAACCCATAGCTAGGCAATAGACCCTTAAAAGTGCAAGAAAATACCAAAAATTTTCCGAATTTTCCATATAACAGATATACTTTGAAAAATTTCAGTAGTTTCAGTATTTTGCATAGCCCTCTGGGCCCCACAAGCTTTTGTACGCTCGTACGTTTGGCAAGTGGTCTCCGTAGTCCGTTTCTGGTGCAGATTGTCATAAATCGTCTGCAAAACATTCATTTTGTCCAAATTTATAACAATAAAACCAGTTTTTAGACCATAACTTTTTAAATTTGTTCCCGTCCATACCAAGTGTTTTACACCATTGGATAGCCCTCTTCAAGAGCTATCCAACGACGTATCGCACGTGGGGTTTACCTCCATCAAAAGTCAAAAAATTCGTAATAAAAGTTTAAATTTTACTATAAATACCTAAACCGAGTCGATGTGGTGAGTGCAGTTTTCATAAACAATCACATATCTTGGCTTCTAGTAGGCGTATTAGGACGCGGTTTTCGGGCTTCTTAGTTATATTAAACCCATAGCTAGGCAATAGACCCTTAAAAGTGCAAGAAAATACCAAAAATTTTCCGAATTTTCCATATAACAGATATACTTTGAAAAATTTCAGTAGTTTCAGTATTTTGCATAGCCCTCTGGGCCCCACAAGCTTTTGTACGCTCGTACGTTTGGCAAGTGGTCTCCGTAGTCCGTTTCTGGTGCAGATTGTCATAAATCGTCTGCAAAACATTCATTTTGTCCAAATTTATAACAATAAAACCAGTTTTTAGACCATAACTTTTTAAATTTGTTCCCGTCCATACCAAGTGTTTTACACCATTGGATAGCCCTCTTCAAGAGCTATCCAACGACGTATCGCACGTGGGGTTTACCTCCATCAAAAGTCAAAAAATTCCCCTCCCACCCACCCTGTGACGTCTAAGCACGTGAAATAAGGTCATTTTAATAATAATAATTAGATTATTCTTGAGAAAATTAAAACGTCGTCCAAGTAGACCTTACTTTTACTTTACTTTACATTGACGAAAATATCACTCTATTTAAGATATATATAGACCATTGACGCGGAACATTAGGTAAGCTTTTATTGTTAATTTGAGCGACCTTTTTACAATTTATTTTACTATTAACAATCGACTAGTCCTCTGACAAAACATGTTCGCCATTCGTACACCGACCAAAAAGCAAACGGCAACTCGTATAAGCGACCCCCAAAAATCTCCAAACTTGACAGAGATGATGGGACCATCTCAAAAGGACACGTCAGAGACGGTGACAACCTCAAACGTGAGGCGTAGCATCGGAGAATGGGAGGCGGTGACAATAAATACAAAACCCTGTCCTTCAGAAACACACTCACACTCACCGAAAACAGCCCACTTGTTGACACCGGTGTCACCTCAGAAAACCAAGCAGAATCCAGTGCCCCCTCAGGAGTCGAAAGGCGCGACACGTAGAGCTTCTGGTGAACTTCCCGGGACGACACCGGGGTTGGCACAGGCACCTGTAAACTCCACCAACCGTATATCTCAGGCGCGGAACTGTCTTCAGAGAATAAAACACTATGTTAACGAGTCTCGCAATTTGAGGACAGATCTGAAGGCTGGAATTATTGCGGGGGTGGACAATTTGTACCAACTGGTTAAGGAAGCTACGGTAGAAGCAACGTCAGCAGCAAAGATAGGGACAGCAGCAGCAGCAGCCAAACCGATGTTACCTGTAACAAAAGAAATGGGTATTAATACAATAGAGGAAAACGGGGATATAAATGCAGGGACTATAAAACGAAACCAGATGCAAGAAAACATCACGGATAAAGAAGGAAAGGAGTTAATAAAACTCCTAAAAGAACAAGGTGAAAAAATTGACAAAACTGTCAGGGAAATGGAACAGATAAAGGAAAAACTCGCGGATATACCAAAAGCCCTTCCCAAAATTATAACTCCAAGCGAGAAACTGCCACACACGCGGAGCGCATTGCACTCTATTGTAGTGGCATCAAAAGATGGAAATGAAACCGGGGACGAGGTTTTAGACCGGGTTAGGAAGGCCGTCGATGCAAAGGAAGGATGGATTAAGGTAGAGCGAGTGAGGAAGGCAAAGGACAGGAAGATAATAATGGGCTTTGAAACAACAGAGGATAGAAACAAAATTAAGGAAAGATTGGAAAAAGATGGAGTCAACCTCGACGTCGAAGAAGTGATGAATAAGGACCCGTTATTGATTCTGAGGGATGTACTCCTGATGCACACCGATGAGGAAGTCCTCAAAGCGGTCAAGAATCAGAATCAGGAACTCTTTCACGGCCTCGAAAATGTGGATCAGAGAATGACCATAAGATATCGGAGGAGGACGCGCAATCCACATTTGAATCACATTGTGCTTAGTGTATCTCCCACAATCTGGAGGAGGGCTATAGAGTTAGAGAAGCTCCGTATAGACCTTCAGAGAGTACGCGTTGAAGATCAGACGCCACTGGTGCAGTGTACCCGATGCTTGGGGTATGGCCACGGCAAACGTCTATGCAAAGAGCCAGAAGACCTATGTAGTCACTGCGGTGGACCGCACCTAAGAGCAAACTGCGCCGACTGGCTTGCTGCAGAGCCGCCTTCGTGTCGGAACTGCCAGAGAGCCAACCTAGAAGTGACTAAACATAACGCCTTTAGTATTGAGTGCCCCGTCCGTAAGAAATGGGAAAACCTGGCAAGATCCACTGTAGCGTATTGCTAAGGTGGCCCCAGATGAAAACGTAGACAGAGGTTATCGGTATCGTGCAATTCAGGCCAACTTACAAAGATGTCGCCAGGCAACAGAGGAGCTTGTAATGGAAGCAACAAAGCGAAAGATCGCCTTTGCAATGTTGCAGGAACCATATACGGGATCCGCAAAGAAACTAAAGTGTTTCCAAGGCACGCGAACGATACAGTGCGAAAAGAGTACAGACAAGACCAACAAGTCCGCCATCGTACTGTTTGACAGCAACATTGACGTGACCCATTGCCCAACGCTAACAACAGAAAATATAGTTGTAGCGCAACTTAAAACAGAGGCCTGGAAAATCACTGTCATCTCAGCGTACCTTGAAGGAGACGGAAACATAGAGACCGACATCGATCATATCCATAAGATCATGAACTCAGTTGGAGGGAAGTGCACGATACTAGGGGGGGATGTTAACGCCTGGAATATCTGGTGGGGAAGTGGAGAGACAAACCAAAGAGGAAAAGAGCTAGCGGGTGCATTGGACCAGATGGAACTCTGTATCCTGAATAACGGAACAGAGCCCACATTTGATTACCACAGAGGAGGCAGACGGTTTACAAGCTGCGTTGACATAACAGTCTGTACTGAGGACATGCTTGACAAGGTTGTCAAATGGAGACTAGATGGAGACGTAACAATTTCTGACCACAAGGCAATTCTGTTCGAAGTGAATCTTAAAAAGTCAAAAGGAGTAGAAATAAAAAGAACAACCAGAAAATTCAACACGAGGAAAGCTAACTGGGCAGAATTCCGAGAAGAAGTCTACCAGCTATGGACAAATAAGGAAGTAAACAAAGAAGAAGTTGATAAAATCGAAACAAAGGAAGAACTAGACCAGAAAATAGAAGAATATACGAAAGCAATAGAAGAAGCAAGTGAAAAACACATACCAAAAATAAAGGACAAGAAGCGAACGGAATTGCCTTGGTGGACAGAGGAATTAACAGCAAAGAAACAGGAAGTAAAGAGATACAAAAGACGGCTTAAAAATGCAGCAGCAGTGCGCCGAGAGGGAGTTCTTCAGAAATACCTCTCCGTCAAAGAGGAATACTTGCACCTCATGAACAGCACAAAAACAGACAGCTGGAAGACCTTCTGCCAAAAGCAAGACAGGGAAAGTATGTGGGACGGAATTTATAGAGTAATAGGCCGCACAACATCAAGGCAAGAAGACATACCATTGGTCCAAAATGGTGAAGTACTGGAAGGAGTAGAGTCTGCCAAGGCATTGGCAGAAACCTTCTATCCGGAAGATGAAGCTCAAAAAGACAATGCAGTCCATAAGGTTATAAGAGAAAAGGCGAACCGTGTGAATGAGGGTGAAGATGATGAATCAATTGACCCCCCATTCACGTTGGATGAACTCAAATGGGCTGTAGATAGCTTCAACCCAAAGAAGGCACCCGGGCGAGATGGGTTCACAGCGGACATATGCAGAGTAGCTATCGCTCGTACTCCAGAGTTATTCTTAGCTCTTCTGAATAAGTGCCTGAGCCTCTCCCACTTCCCTACCATGTGGAAGGAAGCAGTAGTGGTAATCCTGCGTAAACCGGGAAAGGAGGACTACACCATACCCAAATCATATCGTCCGATTGGCCTTCTGCCGGTATTAGGAAAGATTTGGGAGAAAATGTTGATCAGGAGAGTTAGATGGCATACTTTGGAGGGAGCGAACAAAAGGCAGTACGGATTTACACCACAACGCGGCACCGAGGACTCCCTGTATGACCTAGTGAGCCACATAAGACAAAAGCTGTCAGAAAAGAAATTGGTCGTTGTGGTATCCCTGGACATAGAGGGAGCCTTCGACAGCGCCTGGTGGCCCGCAATTAGATGCAGACTCGCAGACACGAAATGCCCAAAGAACATACGAAAAGTCCTCGATAGCTATCTTACGAATCGCAAAGTCCAGGTTAGATACGCCGGGGCCACGTTTGAGAAAGCCACAACAAAAGGATGTGTCCAGGGATCTATAGGTGGTCCCACCTTCTGGAACTTGTTGCTGGATCCTCTGTTGAACAGCCTAGAAAAGAGAGGAGACTACTGTCAGGCGTTTGCGGACGATGTTGTTTTGGTTTTCTCCGGCGAAACAGCACTCGAAATACAGAGACAGGCAAACACGACCTTAAAGCATGTCCAGGAGTGGGGTGAAGTGAATAAGCTTAAATTTGCACCTCAAAAAACTAAAGCGATGCTAATCACGAATAAACTCAAGTACGACACGCCACTCCTGCGCATGGGGGGGACAGAGATTGCCATGTCAAAGGACATAAAAATACTAGGGCTGACTATCGACGACAAACTTACGTTCAACGCACATGTGGCAAATACTTGTCGCAAAGCGTTGAACATCTACAAACAGCTGGCGAGGGCAGCCAAGGTAGAATGGGGGATCTCGCCGGAGATAACCAGAACAATATACGTAGCAGTAATAGAGCCCATAATAATGTATGCAGCAAGTGCCTGGGCACCGGCGACGGACAAAGTAATGACCCAGAAACACCTAAACGAGGTACAAAGAGGATTCGCTCAAAAAATTATCAAAGCGTATAGGACCACATCCCTAAACTCGGCCCTTATACTCTCAGGACTGCTTCCACTAGACATGAGGATCAGAGAAGCAGCCTCTCTTTTTGAAATTAAGAAAGGACATTCCAATAGAGTTATAGAGGACCGCGACGTCGAGACACCAGTACCCTACACCACAACACCTCACCCACACTTATACAACTGTATCGAATTCGGTCAAATTAACAACCGGGCAGAACTTGCCCAATTAGAAGACAATGGATACGCACTCTTCACGGATGGTAGCAAAATAGAGGGCAAAGTTGGCGCAGCACTTTCCGTTTGGAGAGGTGGCGCAGAGACCATGACTCGTAAATACAGACTGGAACAGTTCTGCACCGTGTTTCAGGCCGAGTTACTTGCCATAGCTAAGGCAACCGAAATTATCAGCAGTCATAAGTCCGGGACATTTTTTACAATTTATAGTGACTCCAGATCGGCACTGGAAGCAGTCACTCGAGGCGTTTCTCTCCATCCCTTGGCTGTGGAAACCAGGCAGAATATCCAGGAGGCGACAAACCGTGGGAAAATCATAAAGCTGTTTTGGATTAAGGCCCACGCGGGAATGGAGGGAAACGAGCGAGCAGATTGTCTGGCAAAAGAGGCAGCACTACATAAGAAGACCAAACCAGACTATGACAGATGTCCAATCTCATTCGTAAAGCGTCAAATCCGCGAGGATACGCTTGGCGAATGGGACACAAGGTACAGAGTGGGACAAACTGGGGCAACTACTAAATTATTCCTACCAGATGCTAGACATGCGTATCATACGGTTAGGAAAATAAACCTAGATCCGTTGTTAGTGCAAGTGCTGACGGGGCATGGAGGATTCTCCGAGTATCTAAACCGGTTCAAGTGCAAGGAGAGCCCGGCGTGCCATTGCGGTACAGGGGACAATGAGAGTGTAGTGCATGTGCTGACGGAATGTCAAATCTATTGTAAAGAAAGGTACGATCTAGAACAACAAATTAATTACAAAATAGACACCAAAAATATGGCAGAAATCCTGTCGAACAAAGATGTGCGAGGCAAATTTATAAAATATTGTAAAACTATAGCCAAAATTGTAAATAATAAAAATAAAACAAGATAAAATGTAAAATGTGTGTAAAATGTATATATAATAATTATATAAGCATTAGTTTACAATAGATTTAAATAGAAATTGTACAATGCATAGCACAAAAAATGTATATAGATTATAAGTAATAGACTAATTAAGATAAATAGGGTTGAATTGTAAAGTTTAAATAGAAACAGTAAAGAAATAGGTAAAAACAAATCACTGTATAATATAATAAAATAACAAAGATAAAGAGTAATTATAAGATAAAACAAGAATAAGTGTAAATTATAGATGTAAGAGCTTATGTAACTGTAGTTTTGCGAATAAAAAACTGAAGAATTAATAAAGGCACTGGTCTACCAAGCCAGTGGAAACAAAGAGAAAAAAAAAAAAAAAAAAAAAAAAAAAAAAAAAACCTAACCTAACCTAACCTAACCTAACCTAACCTAACCTAACCTAACCTAACCTAACCTAACCTAACCTAACCTAACCTAACCTAACCTAACCACACAGTAAACTCCTAAAGGAGAATACTGATAGGATGGACAGACTGAAGGAGACGCTGGAAAAGCATCAGAACGTGGTAGAGGGTTATGCCTATGCCACAGTTGCTGCGGGACCTTCCGGGAGGCAGCCCCCCGGACCGACCGCGCTGCATTCTGTGGTTGTCACTTCCAAAGACAATGGCGAAACCGGAGAGCAAGTCCTTACTAGGATTAGGGATGTTATGGAAGCGAAGGAAGGATGGGTCAGAGTAGAAAAGATAAGAAAAGGAAAGGACAGGAAAATTATAACTAGATAGACTAGAAACCCGCACCAGTGTCACCTTGTCCTAAGGGTCTCACCGAAAGTCTGGCAAAGAATGATGGAGGCAGAGTCAGTGAACATTGATCTGCAGAAGATCAAAGTGGGCGACCAGTCTCCGTTAGTGCAGTGCTCGCTTTGCCTGGGCTACGGTCACGGAAGGCGATTCTGTCAGGAATCGGTGGCAAAGTGCAGCCACTGTGGGGGACCGCACATGCGTGACCAATGCGCGGACTGGCTGGTCGGTGCGCCTCCCAGATGCTGCAACTGCACGCGTGCTAAATTAGATGTTGTGGACCACAACGCTTTTAGCGCAGAGTGTGCAGTAAGATGCAGATGGGACGCATTGGCGCGAGCCACAGTGGCGTACTGCTAAGGTGGTCCCGGGCGTGAGATCTTCCCCAGCTGACTCAAAACCATACTTCGTGGCCCAAGCGAATCTGCAGCGTAAAGAACTGGCTACGCAGGAGCTGCTGCTTGAGGCTACAAAAGCGAAGATGGCTATCGCATTAATCCAGGAACCGTATGTTGGGGCGATAGGTAGGGTGAGGGACCACAGAGGTGTTAAAATCTTCCAGTGCACTAAGGGCGGAGTTGTCAAGGCAGCAATTGCTGTTTTTGACGACGATTTGGATGTTATCCAATATCCTGATCTCACCACAAATAACATCGTTGTGGTGAAGATCCGCACTAGTGTCTGGGAGATAGCGGTCCTCTCGTTTTACTTTGAGCCGGAGAAACATACTCTAGAACCGTACCTGGAGCAGCTGAGGAGGATCATACAGAAAGTCGGTACAACGAGAATCATAATTGCTGGAGACGCTAATGCCAAGAGCACCTGGTGGGGAAGCCCTATAGTGGATGCGAAGGGTGAGGAAATGGCAGGAGCTATAGAAGACATGGGAATGGAGGTATTAAACGAAGGCAATATACCGACCTTCGATACTGTCAGAGGGACAAAGACGTACAGAAGCTTTGTAGACATAACGGCCTGCACGGCGGAAATACTGGACCTAGTGGAGGACTGGAGAGTCGATGTAGACATGGTGAATTCCGACCACAACGCAATTACTTTTAAAATTAGGTTAAAAAGATCAAAGGGTATAAATATCAAATCAACGACTAGGATCTACAACACCAAAAAGGCAAATTGGAGCCAGTTTCATGAGAAACTGGCCCAATTACTAGAAGAAAATCAAATTACAATAGATCAAATAAAGGACATAAATAATAAATTTGAACTTAACTTAAAAATAGAACAATACATAAATACAATTAAAGATACAAGTAATAATAGCATACCGAAAAAGAAAAATAAAAATACACTTACCTTGCCATGGTGGAATGAAGAACTCGCCAAGTTGAAGAAGGAGGTCACCACTAGGAAACGTAGAATCCGCTGTGCAGCCCCGGTCCGGAAGCAGATGGTCGTAGAAGCGTACCTGAAACACAAAGAACACTATGAATTAAAAGCTAAGGAAGCACAAATAAACAGTTGGAAGGAGTTTTGCAGTAAGCAGGATAGGGAAGGCCTCTGGGAGGGAATCTATAGAGTTATAGCTAGGACGACGAGGAGGACAGAGGATATCCCCCTGATGAGGGACGGGAAGGCCCTGGATGCTCAGGAATCGGTAGAAATGCTAGCTGAGACATTCTACCCGGAGGACCTGGAGACTGAGGATGATGCCCACCACCAGCGGATCCGATCAGCAGCCAAGCAAATAAACGAGTCTGACCATAATGACACCGATGATCCACCGTTTACTAAGCAAGAGCTGAGAACCGCGGTGGAGAGTTTCAACCCGAAGAAGGCCCGGGGCCGTGGGGATGGCCTCACTGCTGACATTTGTGGACGAGCAATAAACAGCAACCCGGAGCTGTTTTTGGCATTGGCGAACAAATGCCTGGATCTGGGGTTCTTTCCGCCCACTTGGAAGGAGGCTACCGTAGTCATTTTGAGGAAACCAGGAAAAGACGAATATACTAACCCCAAATCCTACAGGCCCATTGGACTATTACCAGTTTTGGGTAAAGTCCTGGAGAAAATGTTAGTTGGTAGGCTCAAGTGGCATCTGCTCCCTAGACTCAGCCCCTGCCAGTATGGCTTTACGCCCCAGAAAAGCACCGAAGACTCCCTCTATGACCTAATAAGTTACGTACGTGCAAAACAAGACCAAAAAAGGATTGTGACGATGGTTTCTTTGGACATAGAGGGAGCCTTCGACAACGCTTGGTGGCCAGCTATCAAAGTCAGACTGGCTGAGGAGGAATGCCCCATTAACATCAGGCGAGTCTTGGACAGCTATCTGCAGGACAGAAAAGTTAAAGTGAGATATGCTGGACAGGAATGTGTCAGAACTACAAATAAGGGTTGTGTCCAAGGTTCAATAGGGGGACCGATACTTTGGAATCTTTTGCTGGATACACTGCTGAAGGAGCTTGGACGTCTGGGGCACTACTGCCAGGCCTTCGCAGATGACGTCGTCCTTATATTTGATGGTCAAACAGCGATGGAGGTGCAGGGACGTGCCAGTGCCGCGCTTGCCCATGTTCAGGGGTGGGGTGTCAAAAATAAACTCAAGTTCGCGCCTCACAAAACTCAAGCGATGACTATAACACGCAAGCTTAAATTTGACACACCACTGTTGAGTATGGGCGGGGTGGGCATTGGCATGTCCAAGCAAATCAAGATCTTAGGGGTCACAATCGACAATAAGCTGACTTTCAACGCCCATACCGCTGTTGTCTGCAAGAAGGCCATAAATATATATAAGCAGATTTCAAGGGCGGCTAAGATAAGCTGGGGCCTGCACCCGGAGGTCATCCGTACAATTTATGTGGCGGCGGTGGAGCCCATAATTATGTACGCATCCAGCGTTTGGGCGTCGGCAACACTTAAGCTCGGAGTGCAAAAGCAGCTAAACGCGGTTCAAAGAGGTTTTGCTCAGAAGCTCTGCAGGGCGTACCGCACTGTCTCCCTGAACTCGGCGCTGGTGCTGGCTGGGCTATTGCCTCTCGACATCCGTGTGCGGGAGGCGGCCTCTTTGTATGAGGCCAGGAGGGGAATACCTCAGCCAGCACTAGGGGATCGGGAGATAGAGCGGAGGGTTCCCTTCGCAGAGACCCTGCATCCTGCGAAGCATATGAGTCTGGAGTTCATGAGCCTGATGGACCAGCAAGACGTAGTAAATTACGTCAACCACGCAGTTTCCATATACACGGATGGCAGCAAGATTGAGGGAAAAGTCGGGGCCTCATTGTCTCTTTGGAGCAATGAGGCTGAGACTAAGGCCCTCAAACTTAAGCTGCCGCCGTACTGCACGGTCTATCAGGCTGAACTCCTGGCCATATGTAGAGCAACTAGAATCATCACGCAGAGGAAAGAACCTAGCTACGCAATCCTTAGTGATTCGCGTTCCGCACTAGAGACTGTAGTGGACCCGCTCTCCTCTCACCCTTTAGCCGAGGAATCTAGACTGAACATCGAATGCAGCAAACTCCAAAACAAGGAGGTATCCTTGTTTTGGATTAAAGCACATGCTGGATTAGAAGGGAATGAGCGGGCGGATCAATTAGCCAAAGAGGCTGCTCTGCACTCAAAAAAGCTGCCTGACTACGACAGCTGCCCGGTTTCATTCGTCAAGAGACAAATCCGTAAGGACTCTCTTGACGAATGGAATCATCGGTATCAGTCGGGCACTGTTGCTGCTGTTACCAAATTGTTTTTACCGGACGCAGTCAAAGCATACAAAATCGTCCAGCAGCTTCAACCTACAAATGTCATGACTCAAGTGTTGACGGGGCACGGTGGGTTCTCCGCATACTTGAACCGTTTCAAGTGTAAGGAGAGCCCATCATGCATCTGTGACCCTGATGTTGATGAGTCGGTTGTTCACATTATGTTTGATTGCCCGGTATTTGCATCTCTTAGGTTTGATTTGGAGCAGTTGTTGGATTGTGAAATTTCGTGTGAAAATGTGAATCTATTGATGTTGCATAAAGATAGTAGGCAGAAATTCTTAAATTTTTGTATACAAATCGCTAGCACAGTAATTAAAAGAAATAAGTGATTTTTATATTATGTTGAATATATATAATGTGTATATATATTGTCAGCATAAGTAATTAAATGTAGAATAAGAAACAGATTTGACACCGAAAATTTTGTAATTAAAAATATATATTGTTAGCATAAGACAACTAAATAGTATGTTAAGAAAGAGATCTGTCTCCAAAAATTTTGTAACTAATTAAGATATAAATATAAAGTAAGCGAAATAAGATAATTAGAACATAAAAATAGTCATAGAAATAAGTACTAATGTAGTTAAAAGGTTATGCCGTCTGCTGACGATGTGTAGACAGTAGAAGTAGATTTATGACAAGCCTATTGGCTCCTAAGCTGCTGGTTGAATGCAACCAATCGTTGTAATAAAACGCTTCTGAAAAATTCATTTAACCCCAACATAAAAAAAATTTCTGAGAAATTACTCAACAAAACCCTATGTAATAGCATTAAGAAAGTAGAAATAAGTCTCTGATACGGTCAGAGGAACACTAGCTCGCGGGCCGGGCCCGAAATGGCGCCCGGACAGGGAAAAAAAAAAAAAAAAAAAAAAAAAAAAAAAAAAAAAAAAAAAAAAAAAAAAAACCTTACCTAACCTAACCTAACCTAACCTAACCTAACCTTTTTTTTTTTTAGGCGGAGAAAATGCCTGACGCATACCACGCCATCCGGTGGGATTGCGTGGTTATGTGTGTTTTGCACCCACTTAAAACTCCGCCGTTTCACCTGCGTCCGCCTTTTGATGGACCGCGAGTACTGCGTATGTATTACTTTCGCGGCCCAACCTAACTTAACCTAACCAATTTTTTCATTAGTTTAAATAATAAAAAGAGATTTAAAAATATCATGAGTGTCAAAAGTAGTGTTTTTCTCAACATTTGTCTATTTATATTCACTTATACAAAGAATAAAAAAAGTGACATTTTAAGTTGGAGAATCACTCGGTGTGCGTAAACTGACAGTAATACCCACCTCAACGCTTCGCTTATGAGGCGTGCAATAATGCCGAGAACGCATTGCAGGCTGGGGCAGCGATGAGCGGTGCAAAGGGCGTCAAGGGTCTACCAACTTGTTTTTCTAACAAAAACGGAGCGCGTTGCTCTTTTGACATTCCACTACTTTGCTCAAAGCATTTGTCTTAAAAATTATAGAGATCTTTTTAATAGCGTAGCGTTTTTAATACCTACTATCGAAACACGATATCCTTTCAAACAAAGGTGATTGAGCATCTTTGTTACAACTGCGCTACATTTTGAACTCCGAAAAACAGAAATACAATAGATATTAGAATACGAGTATATTCTAAACTTTTAGATACAGTTGGATATCTAATCAAATAAAAGCACATACTGACTGCACAGTTTATCTCCAGGGGCTAGCAACTGCAGTGACATTAATTTGAAAAGTTTTTGCAACTCAAGAACTTGCAGCAATAACAGTGCCCCAAGAATCCTATACATTTAGTTTTGACGTTAATCGTACAGGTAGTATAGTGGAAGTACTTTCAGCTTATAGTTTCGCAAAATGTAGTTTTCGAAACTCTAAATTATGCTGGTATGAGGGATTTATGAAAATCTTGGAAGCGAAACACCGTAACTTGGTTGTTGCCTTATTGATTTGTAGAATTTGTAAAATTTTAGAAATTGGGGCAAAAGTGTGATTGGATTTACATACAGATGAAAATTCTGTTGTATTCCGGATTGCAACTAGCTTGTATGACCACGACACCTTGTGGTCCTGGATTACATCAGAATTTACTACCGCCATGTTCTAACAGTAGTACTGCATCTCTGCGTTTCGAGCTTCAGTTGTACTTCGGTATAAACACTCCAGTCTGTTGTTATATCAGAATAATATCATCCGCTCAGGCCGCCATCCTATAAAATAATTAACCTGATAATGAATCTTAAAGAAAGTCAAGTGGGCAACGAGAGGAACCGTTCATCTATCCAATTGGGTTAATTGTCGAGAGGGCTCAACTGACCGTCTTGATCAAAATTTCCAATCGAGTTTATGTTCACAACTCAGTTACTATCTCGGTGTAAATTAAGTTTGTTGACATTAAACAATTAGTTTGGTGAAACTTGAATTTTGAGCTCCAGCTTGAGAATATTTGTTCACTAACATGTACATTTATTATTAATAATAGAATTTCCAATCAGCTGGCCTGTGCCCAACTGAGAGTCGAGAACGAAGAATGTTGCACGACTGACCCGACTCGAGCCTTTCAATATCCTCACTGACTCTTCGTCTTTAACATGCTGAGATTAAATTCATAGGTAAGCTTTTACCAAGCTTTAGAGCATTATGAGTTTTATCATTTTTTATATAGTTGATTTTTTCAGAAGATTATCGCTACGACTTCTTGTTAAATCATGATCAGTGATTAAAATATCTGTGATTATTTTAACAGCTTATAACCGTAACACTAATAAATATTTTTTTACACTTACAGGTGACGACAGCAAAACAGACGAAATTCAATTAACCGTTTAGGCCGCGGATTGTAAAATTAAGGAGCGTGAAAAACCTTTCCCTGTCGAGTAAAAATGTGGCACTTCACAAAACGGGACCTTCATTAAGGATATAAATTTAATCAAGAGCTGTGCCCTTTTGAGTGGGAGTTATAAAGGCGCGGCGGGGCTGGTCGGGACTGGCCGGTCGTGTTTGTGCTCGCTGGCCGCCGTGTAACTATGGCGCGCTCGTGCGTCGCATTCCGCGCACGTATCGCTCGCTCTAATTGCTCACGCGATTGCCGGCCCCTGCTGGCGTGTGGTGCGACGCGTGAGCCATGAGCGGGTACGCGAACATAGTTCTACACTCACTGATACAACCCATGGATTTCTTTCTTAGATAGTGGTAGTAGACGGTTAGCCGTGGAGGACTTTTTTCTTTCGCTCCCAATAGCTTAACGACGAACATTTCTGTTTTGACATTGTTCGTTTCGGATTCTTCGAAAAAGTAATTTAGCCATTAGCTACATATATCTAGGTACGATTTTACAGTGATTAACTAAGTCTAGGTAGCGTTCATATTGCTATTCTGCTGTACATTAAAAGAGTCGTAAGGGCAAAAATGAGTAGC
The DNA here is from genome assembly GCA_947459985.1 of Diloba caeruleocephala. Lineage (NCBI taxonomy): Eukaryota > Metazoa > Arthropoda > Insecta > Lepidoptera > Noctuidae > Diloba > Diloba caeruleocephala. The sequence goes on along the minus strand of OX381605.1, from coordinate 33,017,261 downwards.
CATTCATCATTCATTATCATTATTTCAGCCGAAAAACGTCCACTGCTGGAGAGAAGCCTCCCCGAAATATTGACACAACGACCGATATGGGTGTGTGCTGTGTGCTCATTGGTGGGATTTTGCCATAGTCAGCACGCTCGGCGTCTGTCTTGGTTGGCGATCGCAGTAGTATAAATATACTCGATGCCGATGCCCATCCTCCGGCAAATCCTATAGTAGCCTTTTACGACACCCACGAGATGAGACGGGGTGGTGGCATTCTTAGCCGGTACCACACACCATCCATTCACTATTTTCTATTTCCTGTTATTCCATATTTCTTTTCAGAGGTTGTCAAGTAGCGGAATGCTCTCCGTTGTATCAATATGACATGTATGTAAAAGTGATTGAGCACCTAATTATTGAACATTCAATAGTAGCAACCGAAAGTGTTCAAGTGTCTCATATACATCTGTATGTACTCTTTTTAATTTTAGACCAAACATTAAACCTATAGAAACTAATCTTTAACTTAAATGAGTAAGTTATGAATCCCCTTGCGGATACTGGGGGAGAGATTTAAGGCTACCAATGCAAAGCCGTTGTCGTGGACTAGCTTCCTGATAGATGAAACTAATCTATTCTTCTGTCTAGCTCATAAGTCCGGACCCGCCGTTAAAACTGTTGTCTCGGCATCGTTTAACGTCGGATATCGTTTAATTAGATATTAAGAACATATTAATGTGTTTAAAACTTTATCAATAGATTGCTGAAACATAAATATAGCAGCTATACAGTACAAAGAGCACCTCACACCTAATTGGTTACCAGGGAAGCCATGTGTGCAGCAAATAGCTAACGCCATATGTCCCCATCGTCAACATAGTCCCTAACCCTACAGTAGGCATTTTTTATGACAATTGTTTTAACGTGTGCTTGAAACTTCCCTGGGTATCTTGTAATAAAATCGAATACAGCTTCCTATGAATGATTTATTGGTTTTTGACAATCTAAATTTAGGAACAACAATTTTATTTCTAGTATTTATGCAATGAATGTTGCTCTTTAATTGGGATTACGTTACTATATTTCATCAAATCTAGGAATGTTCCACTATCTATGCAAATATTGAAATTTACAAAAAAATTACTTTGTATTATTTTTAAATAACAAGTCCAAAATAAAACTAAACATGTGACAGTTTTTCAACTTACGCGCGAAAAGGGAAAATAATATTTGTGTACATAAAATTTACGATTTTATCAGATAATCCGTGTAATACCCGGATAAAAAACATAGCACCACTCCATCTCCTCCCGTGGCTGTAGTAAAAAGCGATTAAGAGACGCTCAAGCGGAGAAATGGGCACCAGCGTCCTTTTGTGGAACAGCTGTCATTCTGCGCTCACGAAACCGTCTACCAAGCGCGGTGAGAACCTGAAAATTCCCCCCAAAATGATGGCACATGGCATGTAACCAATCGTGTAGGGGGGAGGCACTTGGTCTGCACTGGACGTCTTTTGGCTGATCTGATGATGAGATAAACTCATAGGTATCTCCGAGAAGCATCTGGTGAGAGCTAAAATGTACTTCAATCTATTCCAGTAAAAACTGACTCGAGCATTGTGCTGATCTCTTGCAGCGATTCTGCCATGACTACGGCGGCATACATGAGACGGCATGGTTAGTGCAGTGGCTGATACAGTCGACTGCTGCGCACCGGGTCGCGGGTTCGATTCCCGCACGGATATTGTGTATGGAATTTGTGTCTGTAAACGCACCCACGACACAGGAGAAATCCTAGTGTAGGGCAAAGTTTTGTAAAAAAAAAAAAACTACGATGTCATCGGAAAATCGAAGGTGATGTTTATCATCATCGTTCCAGCCGAATAAAGTCCACTGCTGCACACAGGCATCCCCCAAAGATCACCACAACGACCGATATGGGTGTGTTGTGTGCTCATTGGGGTGTTTTGCCATAATCGCCACGCTTGGCAGGCGGATTGGCGATCGCAGTTGCGCCGCGATCGCCTTATTATTTTTAAGCTGTTTCAAGGCCATCCTAATCTCGTACAGGCTGATGTCCGGGATATCCTCGGTATAGTGTCGGGTTAGTTTGGCTCGCGGGTCTTTGTCAGAGCTAATAGTAGGTATAGTAACCATAGTCTGTTACGCTGACGACACTCTGGTGTTGGCCAGCGGGGAGTCCTTCGAGGGAACCATCCGGCTTGCCGAGCAAGCGGTGGCAATTGTCGTGGCCAAAATCCACGCCCTGGGTCTGCGGATAGCACCTCAAACAACCGAGACGCTATGGTTCCACAAACTGCCGAGGAGCAGAGAACCACCCAGTACGTGGATACGCGTTGGTGACGCGCGAATCGGGGTGGGCCGGTACATGAAATACCTGGGGCTCACCCTGGACAGTCGTTGGGGCTTCGAAGAGCACTTCCAGCGCCTCGTCCCCCGAGTCGAGAAGGTAGTGGGTGCACTACATCGGCTGCTGCCCAACCTCGGGGGACCATGTGAGGAAGTTCGCCGTCTCTACGGGGGGGTCGTGCGGTCCGTGGTGCTATACGGGGCGCCTGTACTCGTATGGTCAGCTCGACTATCAGGCGCCCAGCGCTGCAGAACCAAAATTCACGGTCTGCAGCGCGGAGTGGTTATCCGGATCGCACGAGGATACCGAACAGTGTCCTACGAGGCGGCAACTCTCCTTGCGCGTTTTCCGCCTTTCGACATCCTGGCGGAGATGGATGCGTGGGTCTACGATCAGACACGCACCCTCCGCCAGAGCGGCGAAGGCGCGCCTCCAGGGGCGTTGGACAGGCTGAGGCGGCTAGCTGCGCTAGGCGCCTGCGGATGCAGTTCGCGACCAAGCGCGTCGTGGAGGCCGTCCTGCCGCTCTTCGGAGCCTGGCTCAGAAGGAACGAGCGCGTCACCTACCGCCTGACGCAGTTGCTCACCGGGCACGTTCGTTTCGGTGCGTACCTGCACAGGATAGGACGCGAGGTTACCGCACAGCACACGCTCGAGGCGTGCCCTGCATGGGACGCCGAGCGGCGGATCCTGGTCGATCGGATCGGACAAGATCTCTCTCTGCCAGCAGTAGTGTCGGCTATGTTGGCAGAGCACGAAAATTGGAATGCAGTGGTCTCCTTCTGTGAGAGCGTCATGCTCCAGAAGGAGGCCGCAGAGCGGGATCGGGAGAGGGTAACAACCGCCCTGGCACCTAATTCCCATACGTCTGAAACCCCCTGCCGTAGCTATAAGGCGGGGGACCTCTGGGTTCGCGGGTGCGTAGATTGGGGAATCTGCGTGCTCATACCAAGCGACCCAAGAGAAGATGGTAGCACGCACGTGGTCACGCGCTGCCGTGGGAAGCTTTAGGGGATCCTTTACAATCCCCCCGGGAGGGTGACCACTTTACAGTGACCCTCTCCGAGATGTGCCTATAGGCGTGGCACCAGTGGGCGACTCTAGTGTGATCATACGAGGACTTGGAGCCTCCCTTAGGTGCCGAAGATGACCGCCCCAGTGGTTTTAGCCGGTAGGAGTCCGGCATACCCCTTCGCCCTTCCCCGGGGCGAAGGAAGTTCATGAAGAACTTCCACTGGGCACCAATAAAAAAAAAAAGGTATAGTAACCAAGGTGTAGATCTGCCGGTTTTCAATCTCTTTCAAAACCTCTGGCTTAGTCGACGTTACACTGCCGTCCTCGGTCTTCAGCTTCATAATATGACTTTGGCCAAGAGACTTGTCTCCTGCGAACACTTTGGAGCCTTGATTCCGCTCAACACCGTTGGTGTTAAAGGATAAATATATAAATAAAGGATATCGTGACGCAAGGATTTCCATATCCGTCTATTGAGCAGTCGGTATGCTTCAGCATCACCGGAGGACTGCAGCGTCATGGCGCGTCTTTCTGCCATGAGGTCGAGAGTGTGATTGGAGAACTTTTTTGGGCTACCTTTACGGCGGGTTTTAAAGAACTTAGACCCAACCGTTGGGACAGTTTCTACAAACCTACCATTTAAATCGTCCACAGATACGCAATTTTCCAGGCACTCGAAGTGGTTTTGGAGTTCGAGTAGAAAGCTCTCGGGGTTTTGGATATGAGCACTGGATATAGGGCTGGAGCGTAGACCTCGTCAGACGAGACCTCTCAACTTTGAGATTAATATTCAATGTGCCTCTTACCATTCGGTGATCACTATCGGTTTACACCCTATGGATCACAGAGACATCATTGAATATTTGTCTTTTATTGGTTATGATGAAGTCAATCTCATTCTTTGTGTAACCATCGGGACTCATCCCGGTCAATTTCCTGTGAGGCGGCTTTTGAAAAAGGAGTTCATCACGAAGAGTCCCTACTTTTCCAAAAAGTCGGCCAGCCTCTGTCCCCTGGGGTTCCGTTGTCCATATCCAAATTGCCCCACTCTCAACTCACCATGGCATCGAGTGCCCAGCTTTGTGGTGAAGTCCCCCATCACCACAATGAAGTGTGTCCATCCACTCAGCCGTCCGGGTCGTACATATAATAGTATAGCCTCTACTGAATCAATGATGCGAAGAAATGCCTCTCGTGTTTTCGTTCGTATATTCATGTATGTGTCGACTCTCATTATATATGTATGGGTTTCGCTCCTTTGTTAGCATTACATATTAGTCCAGGCTTATTTTCTTACTACTACTTCGTATTGCTGAGCGGCATCCACTTTCTTGTTTAACTTACCTTTTATGTCTTTACGGTTACTTTACTTTAGAATAAACTATGTTTTGAGGATCAGAAGACTCGCTCGTTATTGAGCGTATTACCACTTAAATTGCCCATTTCTTCAGTAGTCTCCTTTGGTGTATCTATCGTTATTTATCGCACTCGTTTCCTTAGTTCCGTAATTAACATATGAAGTGGAAAGTGCTGGTATATCAAAAGGTATATTATACAAACGGTCCGTAGTGCGGGAGCCGGGCGGCGTGGGCGCGCAATTGATGCGGTCCGTCCGGATATTAATATCCGCACCGACGGATGTGCGCGGATATTACGTCTGCCACAACACTGCCACTATAGTGACCAGAAGGTCCATCATTCAATGAGATGAAAGCTCAAAAAATAATATCCCATCACTCATGAGTATAAGTACTAAAAGAGTAACCATGGAAGTTTCTTGCCCATTCTTCTTCATAGGAAATCTTCATGTTGGAGCTCGGCAACTAATTAAAGTCTGGCTGTTCATAAGTGCCTGTAAGATTTCCTTCCGGCCATTTTTTTTTTAAAAACGTTGCCCCACGCTAGGATTTCTCCTGTGTCGTGGGTGCGTTTACAGACATGAATTCCACATATACGGCGGACGTTTTACCTAATTGCGTTTAACTGGAGATTTGTCAATATATTAATATGGAACCTATATGAAGTGGTTACTATTATATAATCCCTATTTAAACGAATAATATAAATGGCGGCGCTGGCGGGGTTTGTTATAACTACTGCGTTTGATCTGAGATTTCTCGATATATTATTATGAAATCGAATGCAATGTTTACTGTTACATAATCTTACTTAAATTTACTATCTAATTATCCAATATTTATGTTATCTCGTCCATTATAAAAAATAAATACAAAAAAAATGCGATCATCAATACTCACGAGCTCGAGCCCACGACTGCCAAAAGTGGTTTTACATTTGATAGTCTTCAGTTGTTTTACAATGTCTAGACTATAGGTGCCACATAGGACACGAAATTGCATTAAACAGTAATGTTTATGATCTATACAATGTTTTTTATTGTGTTTACAAGAACATACTGTTCTTTAAATATTGTTATAACAAGAAAACAACAACACAATGAATACGAACAAAAATTATCAACACCGACACCAACAAATTTACTAAGCCAAAACTAAGGTCTCTGTTCCCGTTACCACAGCTTATATTAGTACACTGGAGTCGTTTTACATGTTAATAAACTAGAATGCGCGAGATCTGTAACAGTAGTTGATACTGGTATGATGTGACTAAGTTCTACGCGAACCAGCGGGTACGAGCCCCTAGATTTTTTTTTTATATCATAGTGGCACCTAAGCCGACGTTCACTGGCTGATATAATATCCTACAGTGTGGCGACCAATCGAGCGACCTAAAGCGCGGTGTGGGACGTGCGCCTTCTGTAGCGCGCTTGGGGCGTGCAGGCGCCACCGCCCGGCGGACAGTCTTCAGCCCAAAGAAACGTAAACACACGCCGTTTGTGTTGACCGCATACATTGCCCGACTTGTGCGCTCCTGGTGCCAACACAGAGAGTTTTTTCATACCAGTAAAACTCACGCGATTGCTTTACAATACAGTTTTCGAGAGCAATTCGGAGAGGAAACGGTATTCTACTTTTACTTGCAAGTCATGGAGCTTGTTGAAGGTCAGGATTTCGTAACACTATAAGTGAGGCCTTACTTGGGCAATATTACACTAAACGTGGATTCGTTGTTTGTAGATCAAGCTCCAGGCGGTGGTAGTATAATGTGGCTCACTTAGTATCGCTTTTGGAAATGTTTGTAGGTATTTGTGCAAACACAACAGCCAAATGAGGTATTTAAATTTCTAGAAATAATGATGATTCGGATTTTGAAATATTAATATCCGATGAAAATGCATTATCATCATCATCATAGCAGCAAACAACGTCCACTGCAGAACAAAGGTCGCCCCACATTCCCCCATACTTCCACAGTTGTATCGTCACTCTGAGGTGGACTTGTGAGTACTCACACGCTCGGCAGGCGGTTGGTGAGCGCAGAACGGCTGATGTTCCACAGAAGGCCGCTGCTGCCCATCCCCCTGGTTTAGAGTCCCTTAGTCACCTTTTACGAAATCCACTGTCCACGGATATGGTGTGGTGCCATATTCTTAATCCGGACACCGCACAGGAAATGTGCTTTATATGATTTTTTTATTGAATGTATCAAGCGACGTATAACCCTCAGCTATATAACATTGATATGCGTTTGTTATTCAATATGATTAGTATTCCTGCTACACGAACACAAACAGTGTGGCGGAGAGGAGGGGGCCGCAAACCACCCCCCAATGATTGCTATCCTTCTTGAGTGCATGTGCATTTACATCGGTAACACTCAGTGGAAGGCTACTGTTGTTCTCATGCTTACAATAAACACGTAAGACATAAGAACGTACTAATAGTTCAGCACGTCTCACCGAACAATCGGAATCCAAAGATCAAGTATTATTAATTGTAAAATATAAATTGAATACACCATAGTCAGTAATATTATAAATAAAATAAACTGAATTAGTGCAGAATTAATATACATAATTGTGTAGACAACGTTTACTACGGAACGTAAGTATGTCAAACAAAATTATAATATCGGTAAGTTAGAATCTCATTTCATAAATATAACTGCAAATTATTATATTAAAATTTTCAAATTAAGATTATTATTACAGAATTTCGCAAAAGAAAACTTCCCATTTACTTTATATATTTTTACATGTCATGAATCCAGTAATAGTGTAAAAACAGTTATCTTCAAGCCATTTGTTAAGCGCAGGTTGGAACCGATTGAGTGGTAGTTCTCTCAGACCATTCGGTATTTTATTAAAAACTTGGATAGCCATGTAACTGCTATTTCTTTTGAACAAAGTGGAAGGTTGGCGCAGTGGCTAAGCGATTGGCATTCTGCGCAACGTGTCGCGGGTTCGATCCCCGCACGGAACAAATATTTGTATGATCTACAGATAGCTGTTTCGAGTCTGGGTGCTGGTGCATTTGAGATATACGTTATGGTAAGATTAAACTTGTGTTCTTAGGATCTAAAATAGTTTATGCTTAACCAGCTGGAGACCTTTCTTTTGCTAATGAATATATTATCGCAATATATATATATACTAAAATCAATAGACTGGTCATGTATATAGCTCTATATACAGCTATATATACAGCTATATATACAGCTATATATACAGCTATATATACAGCTATATACAGCTCTCCATTCAGAGGCTTTAGCGGATTAGGCGCACTGATTAGATACGCAATCGATTAATTACTCGCCCGACACCGTGCCTGCTGTAGTGAAAATACATCCGATGCACGGATGCGTTATCCTCTTTGTAACATGTAGCTTCACAACATTTGTCCTGAAATCGATACTCTAAAAGACAAAGCTGGGGCTCTCGTAGAAAACACAAGAAATAACTGTGCAATAGTGCGAGTCCAACTGTAGCCGACAAGCGAGGAATGTGGACTCGTTTTACAACTGAATTCAATTTGCTTCAGAACAAAGGTACCAGCAGATAATATTCAAAAAGTCTTTTGAAATCGCATTCTCTTCATTGTAGTCTGAATTATATGATATCTGTTGGAAAAAGGAACGGTTCTCATACCAATTGTGAGGGGTGCCTAATTGAATTTTCTTCAAGAACTTACTATTCATTTGAGGGCAGTCGATTGTGCCGGATGTCTGCCTAAGTGATAAATAACATTCGATACTGATGCAGATTTGCCGTGTGGTGCGGGCTCAGAATGCCACCACTCCATCTCCTCCCATGGGTGTCGTAAAAGTCGACTAAGGGATTGGCCGGAGGATGGGCAGCAGCGTCCTTCGAGTACATTAACAACTCAACTGCGATCGCCAACCCGTCTGTCAAGCGTGGCGATTATGGTAAAACCCCCCAATGAGCCCACAACACATCCATATCGGTCGTTGTGGTGATCTTTGGGGGAGGCCTGTGTCCAGCAGGCAGGCAGGCTCCGCAATAAAAAAAAGAATGGCGCTCAGCATGACACTCGTGTGTTACAAAAGACTTGCAACACACGAGTGCCGATTGTCTGCGCCAGCCTAGGTTGGTGACGAGTGACGGCTGACGTCTTCCGGCACGCGAATAATAAAATTATGTAATTAAGTAAACTTTGTGTAATATTATATCTTGTTATAATAGATAAGGTTAAATTAAAAGTGTTCGCATGGGGATTTATAATAACGACGGTTGATTGACTCACGCAAAGATTGCGATAAACGAAAAAGGCCAATCTTTGAGCCGCCATAATGTAATATCAGACTACCTTCGTTCCCCGGTTTGTTGCTTATTTATGATTGTGTTTCATGATACAAGTTGTGCAGTTTTACTGTTCATCACATAACTTACTCATAATACGTTTTAAACATTTGCAAAACTTGTGTACTTGTGCGATCGTGAAAGTTCAGTACCTAGCCGTGTTTTCCTTTTTATCCAATAATGTTTTGCCTTATATAAGTGTTTTATTTGTTCCGACGCGAAATAAAAAACAACCGCAACTATGAAGAAATGTGAAAGCCCAGCCACTAGCCAGCTTACCGTAACCCATTACAGTTCGATCTTCACGGTTTAATCAATTGCATAAAAAGTATCTTACTTTACTATTCGGATGGTGGCGCACTGTGTTTTGCGCGCGCCTCCCCGAGCGGAATGTACCACTGGCCAAGTCTCACAGTGTTCCTGATACGCCTATAGATTTTATAACTGCAATACGCGCTTGATAATTTGCATGCTTATTACTAATGAAGATATATCATTACTTGTAAAAAATAATTCAATACAGTCATACATAGAAAGTTTCGCTGTTTTTAATTAATTACTCCTGAATCATATAATAAACCCCTCAACACACAGCGATCGGGCCCGTCAGAACAATTGTTTGGCCTAGACCTGCCGGGGCCGTGGCCTTAACCCACACATCCGGGTGGTGCAGTCGAAGGAATACCATGGGGTTTTAGCTAGAATCCCACACACCCCTTCATATTTTGAGTGTAGAAAAAAGTTAGATGTTTCAGTTAAAAGGGATATGACATAACGACAACTAAACAACTGGGATACGCAGCACTTACAATTATACAAGAAATATTTCTACATGTCATGTTTGAGCCGCTCTCACTGTCTGTGCACCGCGGCGGAGTCTCCATTCATGATGCTAATGGTTTCGAGATCATGAATTCATAACGCTCGCTTCATATCGCGTAAGGAAGCGGCTCTAATATATTCTGCATTTATTCGTTTACTCTTGTGAGTGAATAAATGACAGACATGTTTGGAAAGCAATTCATAATTAAAGTAAATAAAGTATAATGTTTGGACTAACATAACATACGGGTCCGCAACACTAATGTCAAAATATCCGGTTCTTTAATAATTATTTTATTCATCAGATAACATAGATCCATTATTGTTAGTAAAACACATAATTCAATTTCAAATCAATAATATAGAATACCCAAAATTATAAATAAATTTAACAACACTACAAATAAAATCAATAAAATAATAAATTCAATTAATGAAATTACAAATACAATTATTTCTAATAGATAGAGTTTAGTTACCCCATTTATCCGGCTAAATTCTCATCCCAAACTATAACCGACAAAGACAATCCGAAGTCCAAGACAAATATCTAACTTCATAATATACCCAGAGAACATAACGAGCGTCGTAACTAAATTCAGATTCCGCAGAAAGCGATCCAATTCCCGGCCAGCGGAGCGCGAACCAACTAATCTAATGAGTTGATCGTGTGAGAGAGTCGCGGTCGCCGGGCCCGCGCCGCGCTCGCTGTGGTGCGGTGTGGTGGCACAAACTAGTTGTTGAACAAGACAGTAGACTGCGACATCCAATCACTTCCTATTGATCATCATGTCAGCCTGAGAACGTGCACTACCGAACATGTCTTCTGATAGAACGCTATAATGAACGGTCCGAAGAGTTATTGCAGTATTACCACGCAAAGCAAATGGATGGGTGATTGCAGTACGTATATGCATAGTATTAGCACTGCAACATTTTGTGACACCCACCGCAGGTGTGGACTACAATACATTTGGTTGAACATTAAGTTGGCACTTATTCCGGCATGATCATGTATTCACGTTCTTTGTGCCGTGCTTTTTGACGATAAACGATATTTTGCCGAACCGATCTTTTGAACTCGATCGTTGTTTCAACATCGACAATGAAATATTGGTAATATCGGACAAGAGTTGTATCTCTTGCGCAAGGACAAAATGAATCGCGTTTGTGATTTAAATAAAATCTGTTATGGGTAAGTGGGTAGTGGTTGGTGCAGTGGCTGATACAGTCGGCTGCTGCACTCCGGGTCGTGGGTTCGATCCCCACACGGAACAAATATTTGTATGATCTGCAGGTAGTTGTTCCGGGTCTGGGTGTATTGTGTGTGGAATTTATGTCTGTAAACGTACCCACGACACAGGAAAAATCCTAGTGAGGGGCAACGTTTTTTTAATAAATACAAATACACTGAATACAATACTGAAAAAAAAATGGATTGCATAGAAATCGAAATACACGATATGCAAATAATACAGTAAATGCTTCCATTTCTTCAGTATCAAGGCTTACACGGCTCAATAAGCAATAATTTTGCTGTTATGTGTGTGGTATGCAAAAAAAGATCTTAGACTCACGACCCTCGGTACCAGGGGCGCAGACATCGTAGAATATTCAATATCTCCGTTATTGTGTCCCGAACAATGCGCCGCAGACGGAAAATAATAATTGAAAGCGCCTCCTTGGAGCATCGGACGGTACTTGTATCGATACATTGTTCCGCTGCAACTAAATTGAATAAATTGGTCGCGAGTACTCTACTCTGTGGGGACGCTTACAACAATGCACAACAACTACGTATGTTATTTGTTGTGCAGGGAATTGAAAACACTTAAATTGTTCTCCGTTTAATTAAAGAACGTGCAGCGTGTAAGAATAGTGTATGGCCTTTTTTTATATTGAAGTCCAGTGGAAATTCCACTTGGAACTTCCTTCGCCCCGGGGAAGGGCGAAGGGGCCTCCTAACGGCTAGACTGGAGCGGTCACCTTCGGCACCGAAGGGGGGCTCCAGGTCCTCGCAAGATCACACTAGAGCCGCCCATTGGTGCCACGTCTTTAGGCACATCTCGGAGGGGATGACTGTAAAGCGGTCGTCCCCTCTAGCGGAGGGAAGGCGACTGTAAAAAGGTCGCCACCCCAGGTACTTCTCGGGGAGGATTGTCAAGAATCCCCCCAAGTCTCGCTGTGCGCTGTGCTGCGCACACGGCGGCACGTGACCACGTGCGCGCCACCGTCTTCCCGGGGTATAGTGTATGGCCTGCTGTGTTCCTGAGTTGATTTATTTAAATTTGTACACCTATTTACTTCTAGCTAAAAAATATTACGACCGTAAAGCTGGGTCTCCAAGTCGCGAGGCTACGAAGCTCGCATAAACGTTGGCTCGCGCGGTAGCCTCGCGATGTGCTTAGTTTCCGTGTACACAGCGAACACTAGCCATGCTGAGCCTGCGAGGCATCGATTGACACTTGGCCACGGATCCGATCGCTGTCGCGTTAAATATTTGTCGGTAGTAGGTCTCTTATTGCAAGAGACCGGCAAGGTAGGTCCCACCGCAGTGCCAGATATTCGCCGCCAAGCAGTCCTGTTAGACTTTAGACATTCCTGTGGTCCGGTTGGAAGAGCACTGTTACATTACGCTACATTACTGGGCATAACAGACCAAATAACTAATGTCTTGAGGTAGCATTACAATTGACGCCTACCACCAGGTGAATGACTTGTTCCTCTCGTCACCACGTTGTGTATAAAAAACTTTACAGTGCTATGTTCGAACCAAATCTTAACCGTAAAAAATATTTGAACACATGAACATCTTGATAATGCTCGGCAGGCAGGTTGGAGAGCGCAGAATGGCTACAGTTTCTCAGAAGGGACGCTGCTGCCCATCCTGGTTTATACTCCCTAAGTCGCTTTTTACAACATCGACGAGAGGAGATGGAGTGGTGCTATATTCTTAATTCGGTCACCACACAGAGTCTGCTTCATAAAGGCATCCAGAATTACGTATATACGCATAAATTATATCATCGCTTTTCATATTACCATCACGCGAGCCAATGAGCCAGATAGTGAGCCGCTCACATTGAGCGTCCATTGAACATCACATTTCACTTACATGTAGCTGGATCGCACAAGACATGCTCGCGCGCCGCATGGGCCATGTTGCCTCGCGAGGTAAGCGCGCCTCCACGTCACATGCTGCCGCGCGAGGCTGGGCACGCGCATCACGCCGCAATGTGAATACCCGGCCTTAGGCTAGCACTTTGAAGCTTGCGCTTCTTTTAAGCTTTATTAGTGGTGGCGCTGGATTAGTGGAAGCAAGCGTCTTCAATTCCTGAGCTCAATTCACATACATTTATGAGCCGGATTTATGGTTTTGGTTTAAAATGTATGGGAATCAGAACGGAATAATCTCTCCTTGCCTGTGCACCACAGTGACCTGTACCGGAACAAAGCAGCCACGTAACAGCCACTGTATCAACTTCACGTGACAAATGCAAGGCGCGCCTCCAACGAGCTCCGTGTCGCCTGCCCCGGCCCTGTCTCTGCGCGGCTGTACTTACGAACCTGCTGTGTAGGTGACTGTATATATATAACTGTACCTACATGTCTGGATGCAGTCGGGTTTGGCTGAAATGCTTTGTGGACTGCACATAGTATCTCACTCGAGTGCGAATTTAGTAAATAGTGCTCGAAAGCGAAATGGAATGGTGAAAATCTGAATCCAATTTCATGTTAGGCAATATTCTGAATATATTATTGGGGTTCCTGTAGTACTGTATACATTTTCAACAAACCATCATCATCTTTTCGGCCAAATTAAGTCCACTGCTGGACACTGGATGGCTGATACAGTTGGCTGCCACGCACCGGGTCGTGGGTTCGATTCCCGCACGGAGCAAATATTTGTACGATCTGCAGGTAGTTGTTCCGGGTCTGGGTGTATTGTGTGTGGAATTTGTGTTTGTAAACGCACCCACGACACAGGAGAAATCCTAGTGTAAGGCAACGTTTTCTTAAAAAAATAAAAATAAAAAAAAACTGCTGGACACAGGCCTCCCCTAAAGATCGCGATAACGACCGGTCTGGGTGTGTTTTGTGCTCATTCTGGGGTTTTGCCATAATCGCCACACTTGGTAGGCGGGATGGCTATCGCATTTGAGTTTTGAATGTACTCGAAGGACGCTGCTGCCCATCCTCTGGCTAATCCCAGTCACCTTTTATGACACCCACATATAGGAGATGGGTTGGTAGCCGGCACCACACGGCCCATATTAGTTTATTTGATTTTATTCAGCGAGATACCGAGTGATCCAATTGCTGAAAAAAATTGTCAACTGAAGTGGCAGAAACAAATTTGATTTTGTCAGCTGACGTTTTGAGTAGTGTTTCAGTTCTATTGAAAATATAATTCTTAATAAAGTACTTTTAAACGGATTACGTCGCTTATGTTTTATATAGATTGTTGTTTTTCCTAACATTTTGAACACTTTGCAACATTCGTAGTCTCAGGATTAAATGTTTTACTATAATGTATAATGATCGCGAAGACCTTACAAAAACATTACTGTAATTCCTAATACTTGGATAATCTGCTTTTATGCAGAATATATGATCGATCTCGTATAATAGCAATTTAAAGTACCTTCTACGGACTGCCGTGGAAGGTACTTTAAATTGCTTTAAATTATTATTATTAAATTAAGGTACTGACCTACGCAGGTAATGATAACGACAAGACAAGGTAGCAAGACGGCATAGTTGGCGTAGTCGCTAAGCAATGGGCTTTCTACGCTACGGTTCGTGGGTTCGATGCCTGCACCGAACAAATGTTTGTATGATCTACATATAGTTGTGTCGGGTCTGGGTGTTTGTGCGTGTGAGATGTATGTCTGCAAACTGTAGACACCCACGACACAGAAAAATCCAAGTATGGGACATCGTTTTTAAAAACAATAAAAGCTCCTCTAAATTATCCTTCAATAAGCTATCACAAGTTCCATGCATGATGAAGCCATCTGTCTGCAACCACACGGGCTAACTCAATGGCCCATCGCAGTCCACCTCTTCTGGACCGGCAACCTAGCACTTATCTTTCAAAGAGCAAATATTTTTGGGAACTACCCTGGGCAAGAGGGTCGGTGACCGCATTTATACGTATCAAACTAGAGACACTAGTGAGAACCAGAACTGCAGCAAAAGTAACTAGTGAGTCAGTGAATGTTGTCCAACATTGCAACATTGCTATTGGTTTGGAGCCACTCGCGCTCGTGTGAGATAGTAACGGTTAGCGGACCGCGCCCGAGCCATTAGCCTCACTGAAGTGATTACAAGTAGCGCCGAGTGACAGGATGCTGTTGGTATTTATGTATACTCTACTAAATGCACGAGAAATTATATGTGGTACACACATTTCTTTTTTGTCTATCTTTCTGTTTGTTCCAGCTTATACCCGAAACAGCTGGACCGATTTTGACGACAATTTCACTGGCAGATAGCTGATGTTTATAAGGAGTAACTCAGACTACTTTTATTTTAGAAAAAGAATAAAAAAGGTTCCGTACAAAAAACTGTCGCATATGTCAACTGTCTATAGTGCCAAAGTACTCTAAATTATTTATAAATAACCCGGTTTCTTTTAAATTAAATGCGGATGAAACCGCGCGCCACAGCTAGTTATGACTAACTATAACATCATGTTTTCTTTACAATGCTAACATGGCCGTGCGAGATCCTTCGTTCGTTTGCGTCTTGTGTCGTGTTCCATATCGAGGTAGGACAAAGACTGCTTGGGTTTTCATTTTAAGAAAATATTCGGTGCCTAAGGTTGGCACCGTGATATAAATATATTAATTAATAATACATTAGTAATTAATACATTAGACAACATGTCCGCCCACTTCGCCTTCCGCCTACCACAGTAATTTCATCAAAATCTTAAATGCAACGCTTCTTATGTATCAGTGTCCGTGTTCATTCCATTTTTACTTTTGATGACGTGAAGTAGTACAGAGTAAGGTTGGGAAGGCTCCAGCACACCTGTGCGGCATGAGGTAGGAGTGTAATGAAACTTACTAGACTTTAAAATTTTGCATCCGATCGCCTTATCCCGTCGCTTCTCCGATAAATGAAACAGTTTAATTATCCTCCTTCAGCGACCACTCTCCCCTAGGGAGGCTGCTTGGGAGATGTGGGTGGCAGGGAGGTATTAGGGCGGGGTGCAAGCGGGCTCGCTGACCCGGAAACGATGCGGCTCCCGCCCGGATATTAATTTCTTCACTCGAACGCATTTCGCGCAGGTGACGAACACCGGAACGCTTTTCAGCTAATTTTCATTTATACGCGCTTTGTTTTAGGGTCTAATACGAGTAATTTGTTACCATCGTGCGGTGGAATCACCGTTATTTCATATACGACCAAACTTTTGGGCTTCGTCCGCAATTAAAGGAGCATCGGTTGGCGGACATTACTCGGTTTCGTTATCCAACTTCCTGATAGACTGAACGTCAAACTGGTCCCATTAAAGATGCAGTGAATAGTACGAACACCTCTCAGCGACTGTACTAATGCGAGGCAAATATAGTGTACTAATACATTACAACAGATGATTGTTAGGCTAAGTACACACGCGGCGTCGCGAGCGCGCCTCACTAACGTTAGACTAGACGACGCGACGCATCCCTTACGTAATGGTACGCTTTCGGTATGAAATCGCGTCGCAAGTTCCATTTAGCTTGTCTTTTATTTGGCGTAATTAATTTTAAGACTCCAACATATTTGTACAACAAGCTTTGTTGGGTGTCAAGTAGGCGAGAATGTTCTACTAGGCTTTGCACCCAGCAGTTATCTATCGAACAGAACTGCAGCATTTAGGGGTAGTTTCACGTATGCCGCGACAAATGTTGGAATAATATTCCCCTTCCGATTGGAAACTCTAACACTTTGTTTAGCTCTCGAAACCGCTTGCGAAAACATCTGACTGATGCTCAGAGGGAACTGGGTAGTACAAATATGATTTTTTCTCTACTATAATTATATACTATATAAGCGAAAAGTTTACACATGCTCCATCGTTCTGGAGTCCCTCGAAGTTCCACGAAGACGCATGCTATCACGAACTTCCGAAAAGATTGCATTACAGACGTGGAGCGATCTTTGAGGGACCTGTAACCAACAGTAATTTAATGTTATTTTCACATTAAAATCTCAGGTGTGTCTACTCAGCCATGGACATCAAATGTACTAAAATAAGGCTCTAACAACTAGTGCACCTTGTGGGTGTGTAAACATATAAAATAATATTATTTAATTTCTGCACATACCTTTGACTTACAGCCATAGTTGTGATAGGTATCTCTATTCCTTCGTATTAAATACATGAACAATGCTCACTTTTCTTCGTAGTTTTAAACCACAATTTTGTAAGTAATGACATTTAAGACGGTAGTTCTGTAATTAAATTGTGACAGTGCACGACAAACTCTTGACCGAGTCAATACACGCACAGATATATTATCTTTTTATTAGTAAAAATACAACAGTAAACAACTAAAATATGCAAATTACACTTATAATATTGTAAAAACATAAACCAATATAACTTATATGTATAATCTTCATCAGCAGAAAATACAACTCAATGTTTATGTAAAATTATTATATCAATTTATTTAGCTTCTTCTTATTAGTTCTTACTAGTTGGCATCCGTGTATTACTATGGGCTCCAGCTGAAAATCAGCGCCCGGCATCACTGCCCGGCATTATGCTGAGTTGGATACCTATTTGATACGGACATGGGACACACCATGAAATATGTGTAATATAAGTAGATTTATTACAATTAAATTATAAGGCAAGTTACATTTTATTTAGATCTATTATTATTTTAAGTAACATAATTGTGTAACATGTATCTGTGGTCAAATAAATGTCTTTTATCTTTATCTATTATCTCTCAGTGTTTCATACTGTTGGTTCATTAAAGGCTCGCGTTTAATTAATAAACGCTTTTAAATCATAGAATATACGAAAAGACCGCAGCGATGTGATGTACATCGCATTACTTACGAATAACATAAATCACTTTTCCTAAAGAGATTTTCTTTTCTTACTACTGTTCTGTCTCTCCCCCGGACAGGGTTTTTACGATTGGATAGCAAGGTTTGTCGTCAAGGTTTGTCATGTGGAATTTCATGTCCAAGGTTCTGGAATCATCGGTAGGGATTGAGGTTTTCCTAAGAGACTCTTAAAAAAGTGGGTGATTTTTGTACAGGTTCCTCACCGCACCTGTGAGACCTCTGGTGTAGGTACGGTCACCGCTTACCGCCAGGCGGCCGTGTGCTTGCTAGCTACGTTAGTGATATGAGAAAAAGTGTCGCCATGGGCGGCATCGCGACAATCACTTAAGAGCTGTATGCATGTACGTATCCGTACGAAGCCGGGCTGGCGCTCTAGTATGTTTTTATTAATTATGACCTAAAGTTGTATTTTTCACTTATCGTACTTGTAAATTTAAAACGGGAGTCACCTAATAATAATTCTGATGAGATAGCTATCTAATCGCTAGAGGCTAGGGCGCGCTTTGCCTTAATCTCTAATTCAATTGTCACCCCCCAGAAAATTATTAATCTACGGCTGCTTTGCTACTTGATAACATTTACATTTACAATTTACATACTATAATCATGGTTTTATATAAGGCAGGTCTGAGCAAGTATCTGTACTTTAACAAGAAATATAATGTTAAAATAACAGAATCATAGGTTAATTGGTTTTTGAATAATGAGGTTAAACGGTTTCGACAGCCTCTAAATCTTTTGGTATTTCTAGATATTATTATACTCTCTTACCTTTACATTGGCAGCGTATTTTAACATTTTCATTCTATTCTTTCGCATTCCTTTTTCGTTTGGTAAAAATCGTGTAACGCCCACGTAACAATGCTAATTAGGTTAAGGTATAATAAAAATATTATTCATAGGATAATAAATATACTTTATAAACCAACTCGTTACTAACCGACAAATATTCTTAACACAAACATTTCTCCCTCGCAAAATACAACCATTTTTCATTCCTGTTCCACTAATATACTCGGAGAAACAATCAAAGCAAGGAAACGGTCCATCAAGATAAACCATCACGTAATAAATAAAGCGAGTCACGTCTATATGCAGCGTGTGGTGTGTGGGGGGGCGGGCTGCGGTCCGCGATCCTGCGGCAAATAGAAGTTCGGCGGTCTGCGGGCCGCGCCGCTGCGGATAAGCGCTGCGAGCGCTAACTTATCTGTGTGCACTCGCCTTTACCGCCTCAGAGTTTTCATTGCTCTATGGAATACTAAATGGAAGTAAGCAGTTACAGTGAACTGAAAACAAATACAATCGATTTAAATCGTTTTACCCATTTATTTTTTGGTTAAGTGATCTTAACTTAATGTAATGACACGTTTTATAAAATGGACGGGTCCAAAGGAGATTGTGATAAGGGCACTGTCCGTCCGTCTGTCAGAGATGTGAATATTTAAAATGGATAACGTTGGCAGGTTTCATTGCAAAGCTCGGCCCGGTGACGTCGCCTAAATATATCATGTATTTTGAGAAGTAATAACACTGGCGTGAAAGTGAAGCGAACACTGATTTTCAAACCAGTTTGATAGCTTCGTAAAAGTATTTTCTTGAGATTGGAAAGTATTCAGCGGTACTGTTTAAATGTTCATTAGTACACAGTCTGCCGTACTCATTAATTGCTAAAAGTTATTGTTGTACGGAGTCAGCAGTCAGTGACCGAGGACTACTTTCAGATTACCTTTCTTTGATTCTCCACGAGTTATTGTGATCGACTGGCGCCGTGGCGGAGTGATTGGCTTTCTGCACTGCAGGTCACGAGTGCCACACAACAACAACAAGAAATATTTGTATGGGCAACAAAAAGTTGTTCCAGGTGTTATAAACGGATTTATCTCACGAGTAGAAACTCAGCCTTTTTGCCCACGGTTTCCACTAAAAGAGGAATTACTTTGGATATAGTATAGTTTAATGACAGTAGAATAACTCCACAATTACTTTACAATTCTTGCTATGAAAACATTTAATCTATTTAATCTATTTAATTTATTTATATCAAAATTTTAAAATGTTAAAAGTTTGCGTCTGCCATATAACATAGCTCTTTAGCGACGAGACGTAACTGGCCGAGATGCAGTCAGTGAGTCAGCCAGAGTCCGTCGGTGAGTCAGTCAGTGAGCCAGTGATGAGCGTAAGTAAATATTTTATTGTTAAATACTACATATGCAATAAAAAAAAACATACGCAGTAATTTATTAAATTTCCGCGGGCAAGCCGTGAGCGTAGTTTATGAGTGTACGATGTTGTTGTTCACGGTCACAGTGTCGCCTGATGCAAGCCTACTCGTGGCTGATACCCAGAGGATGGGATAACAATATACTGCAATCACCAACCCGCCTGCCAAGCGCAGCGATTGTGGCAATACTTACTGGCTCATGGTAGAGGGTATATTTGTTAAAGGGACCACAACCAAGTGCAACGCCAGTTCGTTTCGTTATGTTGGCAACAGATAGCTCGCAGCGGTTCGCTGGCAGATTGTCGCGGCTCTAACATCGCAGTATATACTCCGTGATGTACTCGGCTGGCTAGTTACGTTCTGTCTAATTAGGTTTAATAACCACAACATTAAAACTACGACTGTGTTAACTTGTATTCCGCTGCTAGAGTTTTGTTTTCACGAGTGCTGCCTATATCTGTAATGCTTAAATAGAGTATAAATATATGCAGTTATTTGCTTTAATTTTAGTTTAGTCGTGTTGTTTGAAATATTCTCATAAATCAGTTCAACCTTTTCGCTGTTTGGGTCAAAGGTTAAAACTTACAAAATTTGTGCTCAAATTTCAACGTGTTACAGAAAAGGTGAACGGTACAGGTAGTCATCACTGTAATATTATATCAGAACTAGCGCAGAGGGCGCCGCAAACGAATTAAACTGATAAGTTCTTGCGACCGCTCGAATAAAAGATATACCTACATACAATATAATAATGCATTGATCCGTGGAGCCCTTAACGGTTTGATCGAACTGAAACTAGTAATGTCCCCTGAAGCCACTTTATGTAGTAAAAGAGAAAGCAAAACCCCACCAGTTACGATCAATCCTCGACAATCATTACAAATATATTGTACCGATTTCGACAATAAATGTTTAACTGAAGCTTCATTTAGTAACAATGGAGCCGGCTCGGTAACAGGCGGCTGTACTGTAATGAATTCCCCTTATTTACTGTTTCATTGCCTAATAAAATTACACCATTCCTTCGTTTTGCAAAATATCTTCAATTTATTGGTGTTTATTGGAGCTCGTGAGCGCGCTCGTCGCATCGCTTTATTTTGCCAAATGTAAGCGCTTTGTCGCGTTCCAAACAGCGACTTAATAAAATCTTGATTCCATTATGAGCCGACTCTCGAGCTCTGTGTCTCGAGCATCACTAATAGCTGCCTCCCGGGCGCGCCTGCTAGCTGCCGTGACGTAATTTGTGAATTATTTATGTTTTGCACGTAAATATTTTTAACGAAACGAAAATCGACGAACGAAGTTCTTTTACTCGACTTACACTAGTGTGAACGGGCAGTAATCGTCGTGTAAGGAAAAAGCGTTATGCCCTCTCCAGGCGACCTTTCCGTCTCTTTCTCTCTCTATCCCTTTCTATTATATACGATTGTGTGTGCGTATGTGTGTGTGTGTGTGTGTGTGTGTTTGTGCGTGCGATTATCGAGATTCGCGTAGCAAGCATTGTACGCGGTCAGCTGTATAACCTCAATTCTAAACACGTGAAATATTATTTCATCTTAGTAATGTCTTAGATTTTCGCGATTATTACACATTATAATAAAACAATTTTAAACGGATTAAATCGCGTGTATTATTGATTTTTGTTTTTCCTGACGTTTCGAACACTTTGCAGGGTTCGTGGTCACAGGATGACTAAGGTGACAGGCGTCGTTACAGATTTAAAAAGTTATTTTATTTTATCTACCGTACAATTTTAATCAAAAAATTAGTTTCGATGCACGCAGTAATCACTCACAGTGTCTTGATGTTTCTTAGTGCGGTATCTTGTTTGGGACTTTATTATTTTAGTAACTGGATTCCCAACTGGAGGCCTACCATGAACTCTTAATACGAGTCAATTGAAGACCTCTACTGATTTGTTTTGATCATTCGTACTCTGACAATAGCTAATGCGACACTGTTGACGTTGGCGTCTAATTATATAAACAAAACGTTATCTTATCGCAGTCCCTTGTTTTCGTTCATTCAATTCATATGTGATGCGTACCATGACCTCATTTAAGCGAACCAATTTACGAGCTTAGGTGTCAAATTTAGCGAAATATTGAAAGTTGCTATTTTACTAGTATAAACTGTATCGTTTTAAATACAATTGATTTAATACTATTGATTTAATATATATAGTCCGTGTGGTGTCCGGATTAAGAATATAGCACCACTCCATCTCCTCCCGAGGATGTCGTAAAAGACGACTAAGGGAATCTAAACCAGAGGGATGGGCAGCAGCGTCCCTTTTGTGAAACAGTAGCCATACTGCTCAGCTCACCAACCCGCCTGCCAAGCGTGGTGAGTATTGGCAAATACCCCCCAAAATGATGACACAGTTGTGAAAATCTATGGGGGAGGCCTTTGTTCAGCAGTGGACTATAAATGGCCGATATGATGATGATGATGATGATTTAATATCTCATTTCAGTGAAAATAAAGTGTATTATAGGTAATAAGTGCTTAATACTAACAATTTAATTGTAAAATAATGCGATATTTTTTTATTGTTTGATGCAAAAATTGTGTTCTTAGATGTCGGACGTTTTAATTTTATTTGAACTTTTTGAGTGCGATAATGATGAGAATATTTTACGTCCAAAACGAAGGCGAGTAACAAGGGAACAGTCGGATCCTTTTATTGAATTGGAAGAAATTGAATTCATTAAAAGATATCGGCCTTCTAAACAATTAGTTTTAGATTTGTGCGAAGAGTTAACACCACTGTTTAGGCAGCCTTTAAAAATTACCGATCTATCCTTTCAAACAAAGGTAAAAAATTCCTCATTAAACACCCTCTTAATTCACTTGTTGTATACTTCGAACAATTATTTTATATTGGTCGAAGGTTGCATACATTAAATGCCCTAAAATATGTAACTAACCAAAATTACCAAAGGATGAAGTTGTCATCATAAAGTCAATAATTTTCTGAGAATTTATCTTTTGTCGAGTACCTATCTATATGTAGGTATATATATTTTAACAACCCAACCAACTGTATATAGCTATAATGCTAGCTATGGGGGTGCCACACATGACTCGTTCACATGGAATGCGCACCCACTGAAATTGTATTTACAAAATATTAATGAATCTTTATGGCTACTTGGTAAGTTCCAAATAATACTTACTTTCTTCTGCCTCTGTCTGTTCTGTGATCTGTATCAAAACTATTATAAATTTAGTTAAAGTTACATTAATGTAGTAAAAGTCGAAGGGATTAGCCGGAGAATGGGCAGCCATTCTCCGGCTAATCCCTTAGTCGCCTTTTACTACACCCACGGGAGGAGACTGGTTACAGAACCACTCGGACCAAAACCAATATCTGTAGATGCCATAAAATATTTATTCCATGCATGAATCGATCCTGTAATATTATGCAAAGAAGGCCAATTAGCTAGGCGGCTTAGCTACTACGCCAATCGTGTCGTCAATTATAACATACATGTTCTAATTGACGACACGATTGGCGTGGATTTATACTTATTTCATAACTTCATCATGTCAGCCGAATAAAGTCCACTGTTGGACATAAGCCTCACCCAAAGATCGCCTCCACGATCAGTCAGGGTGTTGTGTACTCGTAGGAGGGTTTTCGCCATAATCGCCACGCTTGGCAAGCGGGTTGGCGATCGCAGTAGAGTTGTTAATGTACTCGAAGGACGTTGCTGCAGTAGTTGTACACTAATTAATTCATAAAAGGTAAACATTTATAAGATAAGTGTACAATGGGCAGTCTTATCGCACAAGGCGATTTCTTCTTTGGATATGCTAGGAGAAAGGAGAGAGATATTGGGCTGTCAAGTGAACATAAATATAAAATCTATACAAATAAATAAAATTGAAGTGTCTGTTTGTAATGTCAAAATACCAACTTTTACTAAATGCATATAAAAGTATACACGGTACCTACTTATAACAAAATAACAATTTTCAATATTTTGGCTGTCTGTCTGTTCCGGCTAATCTCCGGCTGGACCAGTTTTGACGGGACTTTCACTGGCAGATAGCTGATGTCATAAGGAGTAAGTTAACTATAGTATAGATGTTTGAAACACGATCTGCCTCACGTTGTGGAGCTGTGTGCGCATGCTCCACGCAACCCTGAGCACGAGCTCATCCTAACGTCTTGTCCGAATAATTAGCAATTTATTACAATTAATTTTAATGACGTTTAATAAAAATGTGCGGCCCTCGACGGTCCTCTCCATGAGTGTACGAGAAAGGCAGCTGTTCGCGAGGATTGGCGACGGATAGCGAAGCGCGCCACAAACCACAAAGTGATGACCACGACCACTCTGTCAACAGTGTAACGATCAAGAAGAAGAGAATAAAAATGTTACTATCGTTCTGTAAAACAGGCATGGTCCCGTAGAAAAATGCGAGACGGAAGAAGGCCATTTAAAGAGTAAATTATATAGGTTTCTAAGGATGCAATTGAATATAAACAGAACAGGCGGATTTCTAAATACCAAAATTTCGTTAAATAAATGAAGAGGTTGTATTTAATATAGAATCCAATTACTTAGTTATCTAATAACGTATTACGAGAATCAATTTCAACAACGAGTTGAAACAATATTTACGCATCAATCCGTTTCAATATTCAGCCTTATTTAGCTATATTTGTGAATTAGTAGAACAATATCCTAATCAAATACATTGAAGGCGAAGTATTAAAATGTTATTTTGGCCGTTAGTTTGACTTTACTGTGTACTCTTTTTATGAATTGATCCTTTGTATTACCATATTAATTGAAGCTAAACGTTTATATAAAATATCGTTTTGTTTCGCAGTCCTCATCTCACAATCATTCCACTCGGCTGGTTCTGAAATTGTTTCTCTGTTAGAATTCCTCGCAGCTACCAGTACGTGTCTCTGCCTACTGATATAGCATAGGTTCAGAAGAACCACTCTACACGATGGACGGTGTCAAAGCTGACGCACACTAAGAAGCTCATCCAACCTCTGTGCACTAAACATAACTGAAAAAACATTCAAATTAATTGACAATTTCTTATCTTATTCTTATTTTTTTAAAACGTTGTCCCGCACTAGGATTTCTCCTGTGTCGTGGGTGTGTTTACAGACATGAATTCCACATACAATACACCCAGACCCGGAACAACTACCTGCAGATCATACAAATATTTGTTCCGTGCGGGAATCGAACCTACGACCCGGTGCGCAGCAGTCGACTGTATCAGCCACTGCACCAACCGTGCCGATAAACAGACATTCGCAGAATTAAAACCGCTCATAATTTAATTGAATGAAAACTATTTAGTTGTACTTCGTTACTTTAAAACGCGGCTTGGGTTTTTGGATAACTGTGTACTGTACCGGGCTTCGAGCATTACGTTGAACACGGTCCTTCAACTGAGGTGCGCATCACTGTATCTAGACTCCAACGCCTCATTTAGTTGCTCGTATGTGACATCCTTACCGAGGGCCTCCAGGATAGTTAATGCCTGGTCACGGAGGCCTAAGGTGAGCACAGTCATGGCCTGCTCTTTGGTCCAACCGTTTACCTTCATAACGGACCCAAACTGTATCTTGTGGTCCGCCAATGAAGACGTTCCGTCACATGGTGGTACATTAAAGCCGCGTACCGAAGGTGCAGCAACCAGGGAAGTCACCATCTGGTCTCCAGTCTTAAGGTCACTCAAAGCCCTCCTCTCATCAGTAATTTGGACTGCGGCATCGGAGATCCGATTCTCGTACTGATGAACGTGCTCCTTAATCGTAGTGAGCTCTTTGCCAAATGTCGCGTGTAAAGATTTTATTACGAGCATCTGCTCTTCTAGGCGATGGGCCTGCACCTCTTAATCCCGAAGCAGTTGCTCTTCCAGCCGTCGCGGTTGCTGCTCCTGACGGCGAGCCTGCTCCTCTTGGCGGCGAGCCTGCTCTTGTAGCAGTGCCATTAAAGCCACCAAGTCTGGGGCACCGATCACTGGAGAAACTATAGATGGACCAGCGACTGGCCCAGTTGTCAGCTGGTGATCACCCTGTGGCGGCGACGTTGATTCTCCAAACTGGTCCGTCTCCTGATGTCGTTGGCTCCTAATACGGATTCCGTCCGTGTCCTCCTTTGGTAAAATGGCATAATTTATCCCACTTGTGACACTAAATGTTACGAGCCGGGGCTTAGGATAAATTAAATTTACCAAAATTACACGAAACAATATATTCTTGATTACTTGATTAATTATAACACTTATAATAATTCCTTAGTATTCCACATATTCTTCACTTCTTGTTCTTGTTATAAGGAACAATCTCGAACATTCCGTAAATTACTACACACGTAGTACAGCTGCTGATTAATAGATCCAGAACCCTATAAGTTATAGTACCGCTACTAAACAACAGCTGGTGCCACATTTCACTGTTATTTACTCAATGGCGTAACAATAAGAAGAACAAAAGAAAACAAATCGTATGTAAACTAAGCTTTTTGCGGTTTTGGGCCAGCATTATTAACGGAACTGCTCTCCACGTCTAGTCTAGTATAGTCTCCGTTCGGGAGTTGAGTCGGATGGCAAGCCTACCGTTTATCGATCGACAGAGCTTCGTCGTCCAAGTGTTTTTTTTTTTTGTTTTTGAAGAAGAAGCTCGTAAATAACTCAGCCTATCGCAGAGTTGAGACCGCAAACCAGAAAATGCAGCGTGGGACGACCTCCAACGTGGTGGACAGACGACCTGGTGTAGGTCACTGGGAGTCGTTGGGTGAGAGCGGCATGTAACCGCTCGATGTGGAAATCTATGGGGGAGGTCTTTGTTCAGCCGTGGACGTATTTGGCTGATATGATGATGGTGATGATGATGGTGATCGCAGTCCCCACGGACATGGGTTTCTCGCTAGTGACACCACAACACTCGGTTCCCTACCTTCGGGATCCAGTCTATCTACAGTAAAAGCAAAAAAAAAAATTCTCGATGGCGGTGGAATTCTAACTTTACGAACGGGAGCATAAACAGACGTTGCCTTAAACCACTCGGCCATATCCTTAGACCCTAAAATGAAATAAACTTATCGCATACTGTGGCGCGCTACAAGGAGTCAATAAAATTTGTTTCCCCCTTGCTGGGAACATTTTTTACTCAACGTGCCAATTTCGATCCGAAATATTTGCCAGATATTAACTTTATCACTGCATATTCAGTAAGCGATAGTGAACGTATAGAATAACGTATTCTAATCTGCGTAGTTGTATCGTGTGCGGTGGTAACGGCCACTTGGCAGTACGCGCGCCCACTTAGCGTGCGTTGGATCGCTCGTGTTGTATTGTACACAGCCCATTACGACAACCGTTTGCCTACTTACACGCGGTGCCTAATGTGCAACACGGCCCCATTACCCGCTTCATATGGCTTTAAATTTGTTTATTGGCGAGCAGATTCGTACTCAAGATTGAAAGAGATTTTTATTATTGTTGTAAGTTATGTGAACTTTATTTTAAGTTTGTGTTATGAAAAATCGGTAAATTTCAGCGTTTGAAGTTTTTTGTGAGAAGCGTATCGAGCATACCTGCTCGTGCCGCACGCGAGCTGTTTGTTCAGCACAACACAACATTACACTATTTCTGCTGCAGGCGCGGCTCGATATTAAACTGCGAGTAACAAGTGTGGTGCCGGCTCAGAATGCCACCACCCCATCTCCTCCCATGGGTGTCGTAAAAGTCGACTAAGGGATTAGTCGGAGGATGGGCAGCAGCGTCCTTCGAGTACATTAACAACTCAACTGCGATCGCCAACCCGCCTGCCAAGCGTGGCGATTATGGCAAAACCCCCCAATGAGCTCAAAACACATCCATATCGGTGGTTGTGATGATCTTTGGGGGAGGCCTGTGTCCAACAGTGGACTTCATTAGGCCGAAATGATGATGAATGATGTATCGAGCATCTCATATCTTGGCTGGGAGTTTTGATCTTCACCACTCACAGCCTATTACGATGATAACATTTTAAAATTAGAGAAGTTCACGCTGTAGTACCCACTCTCTTGTAGTCTTTTACTTTTAACGTTTATTCACCAAAGAATCCGACTTTAAATTTCATTTCCAAGTTGTACAAACATTAATAAATAAACCCTGGTACTTGTTCATCATCATTTCGGCCGAATGAAGTCCACTGCTGGACACAGGCCTCCCCCAAAGATCACCACAATGACCGATATCGGTGCGTTGTGGGCTCATTGGGGGGTTTTGCCATAATCGCCACGCTTGGCAGACGGATTGGCGATCGCAGTTCGAGTTGTTAATGTACTCGAAGGACGCTGCTGCCCATCCTCCGGCTAATCCCTTAGTCGACTTTTACGACACCCATGGGAGGAGATGGGGTGGTGGCATTCTGAGCCGGCACCACACTTGTTACTCGCAGTTTAATATCGAGCCGCGCCTGCAGCAGAAATAGTGTAATGTTGTGTTGTGCTGAACAAACAGCTCGCGTGCGGCACGAGCAGCTCGCGTGCGGCACGAGCAGCTCGCGTGCGGCACGAGCAGCTCGCGTGCGGCACGAGCAGCTCGCGTGCGGCACGAGCAGCTCGCGTGGGCAGGACAGAGTGGCGGGCGGCGCCCACTACCGGCTGCGCGGCGCTTGTGACTCTGTATTGATGCTGAGTTTATTTTCTTGTTACGCGGACTTGAAAAGTACAATAGAAATGCTTTGTAGTCTTATCGGCCAGTAGCTATATTGAGAATTGATTTACAGCTGGTTAGGAAGTTCTATCAACTCTCGCCACAAAAATGGTTGGAGAAATAATTCCAGCATTACTTAGCGATTACGGAATAATCAAGGTAAAAGAGTATATGATCTCGATGGTGTCGACGCCCATCATCAACAACATATCAGCTGAAGGACATCTGCTGCTAAACGAAGACCTCCTCCATAAGTATTCACATCAGCCGGTTACATGCCACCTGAATCCAACGGCTTTCCGCGACGTTCGCCAGGTCGTCTGTCCACCTCGTTGGAGGTCCTCCCACGCTGAGTTTTCCGGTGCGCGGTCGCCATTCGAGAACCTTTTTGCCCGAACGACCATCAGTTCTATGAGCAATAGGCGGAGCTGAGCTGAGGTATTTGCATTGTATTTGCAGATATTTCAAACAAATAAAATCGTAGTTACATCCACATCAGCGTAAGACGAATAAAGAACCATACACCAGAACACATTACAATTTTTTTGTATATATACATATATTGTGTTGGGAGATCAATGGTAAACCTTACAGCCTGTGTGACGTACCTCACACAAATAGAAAGCCACAACGCTGGCTCACATTGCATCTTGTCAGTGCGTGCTTTATACAGATTAATCTGAGCTTGGCATTCTTCACTCTGTGGCTTCTCTCTATTTAGTGTAAAACACACAAACCACAAGAAAAGATTTCCTTTCTGTTAAATTGTGAATTGATATATTGTTAATTTATAAGGAAATGTAAATGTACAAATTAATGATTATTATTATTTACATGTTTCTCTATTCACGGGCTTATATCCCCTGTAAGAGGGAACTCGGTCTTTTGATAGGCTTACGCAGGGACATGTGTCCGACACGCAGTAGCCGTTTAAATAATTTTAATCTAAAATGTAATGGGACACTAACCGGGGACTCTCCATGGCTGCACTATAAAGTGCAGTCTCGGATTGTCCCCGGAGGTATAAAACTATTGTATTAAATGGAATCTACAAGTATAAGGTCTATTGCAATGGGTACTAAATGGATTTAATACTAGTAGTTCTTAAACTATCGCGAATTGAATTCATGATTTTAAGATAATAAAGGGTCTATTCGCGCACAGATTAATATTAAAATAACATTTAACTAACTCCAACGTTTCGATCAAGTTGCATTGACCATAGTCACGAGTAGACTTCGTGTTAGTCCCGAAAACTCGAAGCGGGTTTCCCCGTTATAACGCCGTTAGACACTACCACCACACAGTGGGGTTCCACTCCAACCGACCAATAAAGGCAAGCCGGAGACGAGGCCTTGACCGACTCTCTAGAGCATTCTATTCATCATAGAGTATGATATACTTTTTTTATCTGGTAGGCCCCATGTATGCCGTCACCATTGTAATACTACCCAAGAGTATTCCTGCGTGGCACAGCACTGCGGTATTAAACCCATTAAGCGATAGAAAATACGTAGATTAAGTATAATCTGAAGACATAAACTAGCTGCACAGAATCAAGAGCTCTTCTCTAAAAGCGACACAGTACACGAGAGAGATGTTAATATTCCACTTGATTCAAGTTCACGATAACACAGTATGTATCATTGGTTTTCAAACAACAGCCATACAAAAAAGTCAACGAGCCTTTACATAAATCATTTCATTTGATAAAGATCCGTCGCTAGCAGCCCATGGTATTTATAAAAAAATCGCATTCAAGTCGCGTTCCGTTCAATTTCGTTAATTAAATGTGTTTATGAAAGCGTCCCCGATATGTGCAGATATCGGCGCGGTACTGTGAGGTGGGTGTTAACAATTCGCTCGCTAGAGGGCGCTGTTCCAAAGGTGACATATTTCCGAGCAATTAGCTAATGGCGAACGAGCGCACGTCCCACAGGTGACGCACGGCGATGAGCGGCTGGAGCTGGTTTATACTCACACCGCCGTAGCATGATGTATACGTCTGGCTCAACAGTCGAGGCATTAAGCGTAACGCAACGAAGCTCATTATCCTCTTTGTTACATGAAGTAGGCCTCAGATTTAATTCTAGCTATTACTCTATCAATAATTAGAACACATGTCAAGGTCAGTGGTTACGAGCATGCAGATTATGGCGAAATTTCCACTGGACCGCTTATCGATGCTATCTAAGAGGAGATAAAAGATAAACTGTTTTCTGTTTTCGATATTAGTCATTCGCTCGTATGTATATACGAGAGCGTTACGTGGCAATACTTTGTTCTTATTAATGCGATGGTTGGCTTATACAAGAACATTACCTCCCTAAGGTTATTGTGTGCGCAGCTTACTTATCGTTAGTGCGCAGCGCTGGGCGCCGTTAATATGACGTGTAATAATTTTCAGTTATAGCATTCACGACCTTTTCAAAATCCAAAATTGATGGTGTGTGAAGTCCGCTACCCGCACTAGGCCAGCGTGGTGGCCTTACCTATTTCATCGTTAGAATAGGTCCGTGCCCAGCAGTGGCACAATGGTGGTAATGGGCTGATTACGTATGTTATGTAAAGTCCACCCAGTGTCACTTCAACTTGAGCCAGTTGGGCTACAAATTTCAATGAGTAGTAGGTATAACTGACAGTTTCTTAAAATCTCGAATTTCCTTGCTTACTGTACAGCTGCAAATCATTATCGAGCCGTGTCAACAGCTGCAGTTACAGAAGCAGTGTTATGAGAAAGTGTCAAATTACGCAAGTTACGGCACCTACTAACATTTTACGGCACGGTATAACATAAAGGTCAGTGCGATGCCGAATAGCCGGCCGGCTCGAGCCGAAGGTATGCGCCTCCAATAAAACAAGTGTATTGACGTTGCAGAATAACTCATAATACTACGACATAAAGACGCAACAGAACACAACTCTTAAGATATAGCCAGCTTAAAATACTTGCAGGTCTATGTTGGGCAGCGGCGTCAAGTAAGGCCGATTGTACACGAAGGTGACTATAATAATTTATGTACTGTTTTGGACACGCCTCTATTCATTTGCGGACTACAATAATCTGAGAAAATAGATAGACTACTACTAAGTCTCGGTCAAACAAAACACCTTTGAACCAATCCAGCAGCAGTTTCTATGTGTCGCTGGTGAGCGGTGTTATTTTGTACGAATTGTGTATAGAATGGGTTTTCTGACCCAAAGTATATATCGAACAAAGCACTGCCCTTACGTAACGCTGCTGCAGATACCACCCCAACTCAACTGCTGGCTACCGGCCAATGTCAATCCTATGACCTATGTCCTAGGAGCGATATCGCTCTGAATGCTTGTGGTGTAGGTTGGCCATCTCATCGTTGCAGATTTAAAAGACGTTATAATTGGGCTTATCTTTGTTTCTCTCCTTTACACAGTGTTCATAGCATATAAAATATACACAAAAGAAACTTAGCGTGAAACTGGGACCTGATACAAGGCTTCAGTCCTATCATAAACTTTAAGCGGTGACTTTATCTTAAGCAGGAGTAAAATTCCTCGTAGTAGATCCTTTTATAGTATTCAGTGCAGTAAAGTGAACAGTACAACTCATAGCCAGTTGCACTCACTGATCGGTAAACGATTGGCGAGGTTAAGCAACGCTTGGAGCGGTCAGTCTCTGGATGGGTGACCGCATAGTGGTATTTCAACTGAGCATCTCCGTGCTTCGGAGGGTACGTTAAATCGTCGGTCCTGGTTGTTGTCATTAGACAGCAGTCGTTAAGCCAAGTCGGAGGCCTTTGGGCGGCTTGAACAACTGTGACACAAGGGTGGCCACTAACCATACGAAATATATATATATATATATATAGATAGATAAGATCCGCCGATTGCCGTGTGGTGCCGGCTCAGAATGCCACCACCCCATCTCCTCCCATGGGTGTCGTAAAAGTCGACTAAGGGATTAGCCGGAGGATGGGCAGCAGCGTCCTTCGAGTACATTAACAACTCAACTGCGATCGCCAACCCGTCTACCAACCGTGGCGATTATGGCAAAACTCCCCACTGAGCCCACAACACATCCATATCGGTCGTTGTGGACATCTTTGGGGGAGGCCTGTGTCCAGCAATGGACTTCATTCATTGTATAAAAGGATCTTCTACGCCTACCACGGCATTGACTGCTGTCGAATGAGATTGAGAGAGGCCTATAGATATTTATTCAAAGTGTGGGTGTTTTAGCATGAGAGAGAAACAGGCAAGACAGAAGCGAAGAATAGAATAGAATGGTGATTATTGCACTGACCAGAGCCAAGCTCTTAAATAAATAAAAACATGAAACAAATTTAAACATGCTGCATTAAAGAGGCTCTAATAACTGATTTATAATAATTATTTATGTGTGTTTAATCGCACGAAACTAATTCAATTGCATAGACCAGTTCGTCCCGATCGGCCCGCTAGCGTGGATTCACTACACGGGTCCAGTGTCCATTGAAGCGTGTGAGCGGATACGGAGCGCGTTCAATATCACCGAATCCATTGTCCTAGAAGCGATTGCGATGCGACGGCAAGCGTCGTGAGACTAAATATGACAAAAAAACTAATTACGCTCTTTTCACACGTAAACGCATCTTCTCTATCAAGAGAAAATATTGATTATGTGTAATTATGATGATATGATGTCTCATCTTTTCTATCAACGTTGGCCACCTAGAAAGAATTGCTAGTGTTAATATTGTCGCATCGCTTTATGTTATCGCTTTTGTTGCTCTCATGTGTCTCCAGGGGACGTGACTACGCGATGTGCCCGACCGTGACTCCGATTTAGGAAGTATTGCCTTTAACCGCGGTTTATGACTAGTCTGACACGCCGATGCACCGAACATGCTTTTGATACACGGTCGTCGGCAAGACCGGTTTTATGTTTTTGTGTCTTGGTATTCGGTATTTATTTTCTATTTCGGAAGTTTCATAGGACATAGTGACATTAGCCCTACTATAGCTCAGCGTCTAGTCAAGCTGTAAGTGGAAGTAACTACAACGTATTATACCGATAACTTTGCTCCCGGGATTTGACTTGAATAACAAATACAGCGACGCTCAAAATCTTGGCGATGACGTCTTACATATTATACTTCCATGATTTTGTGTGATATATCAAACATGCAGTTGCCGTATGGTGCCGGCTACGAATCGCACCGACCCATCTCATCCCGTGGATGTCGTAAAAGACAACTATGGGATTAACCGGAGGATAGGCAGCATCGTCCTTCAAGTGTGTTAACAACTTAACTGCGGTCACCAACTCATCTGCCAAGCATAGTGATTATAACAAAACATTCCAATGAGCACACAACATACCTAGACCAGTTATGGTCATCTTTGGGAAGACTTGTATCCAGCAGTGGACTACATTCAGCTGAAACGATGACGAGGATTAAACAGGCTTATAGTTAAGTAGTTTGATAAGTGTTGTTGGCTCTCCTAAGTTAGAGCAATCAGAATGCAAGCAATGCTTGTGTGGGAGTTATAATTTGTTTCAGAGAGAGAAAGATTGTATTCTAAGACCATCTCTTCTATATTTAACATCCCCG
The DNA here is from genome assembly GCA_947459985.1 of Diloba caeruleocephala. Taxonomy (NCBI): domain Eukaryota; kingdom Metazoa; phylum Arthropoda; class Insecta; order Lepidoptera; family Noctuidae; genus Diloba; species Diloba caeruleocephala. The sequence continues at coordinate 32,982,827 of OX381605.1, read as the reverse complement.
TGAGCTCTATTGGGAAAATGGAGATCGATACTGTATCCAACAAAGTACATTCATCTTCGAGAAATCCCGACCACTAACTCTATCCGAGGATCACTTAGGAGCCAACGTTTGACTGGCGGAGTTAAGTTATGAATGAAGAGCTTTTTGCTCGCTGGAGTCGAGCGACTGAACTACGCGCCATTATGTGGTAATTAATACAGCGTCGAACCGGCTCTTAGGTCCAAGATTCCAATTTTATTATGCTTTGCTCATAATAAAATTGGAATCTTGTGTAACAAGATTATGTTTGAGAAATTTTTGATTAGATTGGAATTGAGCCCGATATCATGGCAATAGTTTCGTCCTCTGTAATATTGAACCTCATATAGAAATGTCAAGGAATAGTAGTATGAGATGGTTGTGATGGTTGCTACGTAGTGTTCGACTTCAACCTTCAGAGTAATTGGCTTCACGCCATGCTAAGTTTTATCGCAAGCTATGTTGATTAGGGCCCTAATTTCACGGGCACTGCTCACCGTCGTTGGCTCCCCACACACTGTACCTTCACAGAGTGACTGACTTACTTAAGTGAACTTCTTGACAGTTGGAAGTCTGACGGTAAGATGACAACAGTGCTGCAAAGGTACGAGTCACTGAGAACGCAACGGAATCGACTTTAACTCTTTGTTTTATATATTCTTTGGCTTGACAATTTTCTTTTAATTTCGTGAACATTTTGTGAGCCCTCTCCACCGCCATTATTTACCAATATTCTACACAGCCATCATTTATAAATTTGAGCTTGAAAAACATGTGATCTAATCGCACCTACTAACTTACTGTTGTACCGGTACATTTACATAACCCACCCTGTGCGAAGTACACGATAACATATAGTTATTATACAGGGAAAGGAACACCAAGCCATGACGCTAATAATTCCAGACAAGGCTATCCACTGTCCGGAGTGAAACGTGAAAGCAGTATAATATTAGCGGAAGCGCTTTTCCTTTTTGCGTCAGTTCAGTTCAGTTCATTTACTCCGTTACAATATTTTACAATTGTGTCTGAATATAAGATTTAAATATACATTAAATATAGGAAAGACATGTCATACTAGCATAGCATGTTTTCAATGACATGATGTAGATTTCCAAATTCCACGCATGCAAAGACGCAGGAAAAATCCTCACCGTGACCCTTGAAAAAACCATTCGTGGTTCGGGAAGTATCTGCGCCGAATAGGCCAAGAAATGACATCCGGTTTTCATTATTGCTGAGACTACCGTAGGACACGGCGTAGCACACATTGGAGGAGTGCCCAGCTTGGACGACGCAGCTCCATGATCTCGTCGCGGTGGTCGAAGGGGGTAACTTCTCCCTTCCAGCCGTGGTTCAGTCCATCGTCCGGAGCGAGAGCGGCTGGAATGCTATCGCCCCCTTTTGCGAGGACGTGATGCAAGCAAGGAGCCGGCAGAGCGGGGACGCACCACAAAGGGTGCGGTTGCCGGAGGAGGGCGCTGATCGATCTCCGGCCACCATGAGGTTCGGCCTGCGGGCAACGAACTAGGGACGGTCCGTCGCCCGAATAGAAACAGGACGAAGAGGGCGGCGCGTGCGTTAAAAAAACACGAGGTCACGGAAAGAGAAGACATCCGATGGGGCTAAATGCTTTAATTACTCTCCAGACTCATAAGTGTCTCTGGAGAGTAAGGTGTGACCACATCACTACTAAAAATAATTCGGACAGTAGCCAGAGGCCTCGACACCAGAGAGTTATCACGGTACTGATATCATCTTCGCTTATGTCTAATTATAATAATAAGTACAACAAAAGTCACAATGTAGGTAGGTACTTCCTAAAATTATGTGACATACAACAGAACAATAGTTATTAAACAATAACTACATAGTAGATGCAACAAAGCTGGGCTAGGCTGAAGAGAATCAAGAGAATCTAGAATGAGATAGAACACGATTATCTGAAGTTTGCCTACTGTCGATCAATCGCTCTCTCTCTCTGTTTACCACCTCCACATTGTATTCATATCATTCTCTTACAAATTAACCAAAATACAAAGTTTCACTTGTACCGCGTGTGAAATCACACGTTTTTTAAAGTTCCTTTTACTTTCAATTATAAGGTCAATTAATAAGCAAGATACGTGTGGTGCCGGCTCAGAATACCACCACCCCATCTCCTCCCGCGGATGTCGTAAGAGTCAACTAAGGGATTAGCCGGAGGATGGGCAGCAGCGTCCTTCGAGTACATTAACAACTCAACTGCGATCGCCAACTCGTCTGCCAAGCGTGGCTATTATGGCAAAACCCCCCAATGAGCCCACAACACGCACCATTTCGGTCATTGTGTTGATCTTTGGGGGAGGCCTGTGTCCAGCAGTGGACTTCATTCGGCCGAAATGATGATGAATATGCAAGCAAAAAACCCTTTCAACCAACATCAACATGTAGTGATAACAAAGGAGACGGCGGACGAGCTGGATAGATCTAACAAAGATTTAAGACACTTCGCACACAATACTTGCCCGAAAATGGAATGTCGTTAAATGAATGAAAAAGGTCTTTGTCCACCTGAAAGTTGTGATCGGTTACCAGCGACAGTTGTAAATTAATGATAGCCGGTAAATAGTATGACAAATAAATATTTGATAAATAGTGACATAGTAATACAGGGTTTGAGAATGAATCCGTGCCGAAAGCGACGGCGCACGCGAGGGGGCGGCGCCGCTACACTGTAATTAATCTGTTATCGTGAGCGACGCTATAATTACAGCCTTACAGTAATTACCTCATTACTGATACAAAACGCTGTCAGATTTGTGTTCGGACTCTTAGCATCACGCCGTTATTACATGGACTCCAAAATGTACGCATAATTAATTACACCTAGTCTTATTATAACATTATCATTATTAACCCTTTTATGATTTAATAATATTATATTTCTTAAGTGTCATATCTATTTGATCGACTCATATCCGTACCTTGGTGTTCATATCATCGTATAAATATATCATATAAGCCAAAGGACGTCCATTGGTAAGCAAGGGGTCCCCTATAGATTTCCAGAAAGACCAGTTACATGCCACCTGCATCCAATGACTCCTCGCCACCTTAACCAGGTCGTTCGTCCATCTCGACGGAGAAGGACGCATTGCAGGTCGTCCCACGCTGCGTTTTTCCTTGCAAGGTCTCCACTCAAGAACCCCTTTGCTCCAACGGCCATCAGTTCTACTAGCAATGTGCCCGTCCGTTGTCACTTTAGCTTACTAATTCTTTCCGCTATGTCGGCAATTTTAGTTTCATTACGAATCTCCTCATTTCTGATTTGGTATATTACAGAAATATTAAGTAGCTCCTTCCATAGCTCGCTGACCACGAGTGACTACGTCTCCGCGCCACGTGTTATCGTTGGTAACACACACTGTTTATAGACTTTCGTCTTGAGGCATTGCAGTATTATTGACGAAAAGTTGTTGCGAAGTTTCCCGAACGCTGCCCAGCCGAGTCGAATTCAAAGATTTACTTCTTTCTCGAAGTTGAACCTACGTAACTGGATGATTTGTCCTAGGTAACCACTTCGAGAACAGAGTTCCCAACGGATATTGGAATGGCAAGACATAGGTGTGTAATATGGCTTTCGCCGTGTAATCAAGATGTACATAAAGCCGAGGCATATAAAACTTTTAATTGATACTCATATAATAAATACTACTCTTAATATCTTGCAAGTATATTAAATGTTCATCAAATGTGTTGTTCTATTCCCAAACGCAACCACATCCGATTTCATATGACCCTAGCCATGTATTCGCGCGGCAGGTCCCTGTCGTCCGGCAGCGTGGCGCCGCACCTGCGCGTGCTGCGCCGGTGCGGCTACTGCCGGCTGGCACGCGGCGCGCGCGGCTCGCGGCGCGGCTCTCTGCATGCGCTCTACCGCGGGTTCACGCTCGCACTCACCACCCTCTATCTGCTGCAGGAGTGCGTGTATGCGTACCAGGTGACAGTCTATACAAACGATGCCATCCAATACAAGCTGTTCTGCAGGATACAGTCCAACCAAATTTAACCCATAATATGTATATTGGCAATAGATTATTTTACAAGTACTACGGTATTTACGTCCAGATCTTTAATCGTCAGGTTCAGCAGGACATGGATAAGTTAGCGCGAGTGATGTTTTTACTACTGTGTCACATCACCTCTATTGCGAAGCAGCTCGTGTTCCACGTGAAAGCGGAGCGCATTGACATGATGCTCGCTGGGCTGGACGGTGGGTGCGAGATGCGAGGCGAGGAGATTTGTGAGTGTTGGTAACATTCTAATCAAGTCATTTGTTGCAGACCCACTGTACAATCAGAGCTTAGAGGCTCACCAGCAGCTGCTGCGCGCCACAGAGGCGCACGCGGCGCGGTTCGTGCGCGCGTACGCTGGCTGCGCCGTGGTCACCTGCACGCTGTGGATCACCTTCCCCATCATGTACCGCCTACAGGGACAGACCGTAGAGTTTCCCTTTTGGACCAATGTCGACTACAGCCCATTACGAACGTTAGAAAATTGTATGTTATACCGTTAAATATGGACGTAGGACGGCTAACGTGGTTAAGATAATTTCAGGTTCATCTTGGTGCTGGCGTACTCTTACTACGTAACGACCCTGGTGGGCATAGCTAACACGACGATGGATGCGTTCATGGCCACCGTGCTCAACCAGTGCAAGACGCAGCTTAGAATACTGAGGTAGGTTGCGTGATTATAATTGCGTATATTTTAATTAGGATTTAGCCGTTCCTTGGATTATAGTTCATTGCGTAGTAGCACTCTTATCAAGAAGTCGTCAGAAAGTGAGTCATGTAGAATCGATATGTAATTTGTTACAGAATGAATTTTGAATCTCTATCACAACAGGCGATGCAAGTCGTTAAGATGCATTCGGATCAATCTTACGACGCAGTTCTCATGAAACTATTTCGAGAATGTTTGGTGCACTACGATAAGATTACCGAGTATGACTCCTTATATATTTGTTCATTTACTCTTAATAAAGTGATCGTTTTACTCTTAACAAATATCGTGTACAATATTTTATTCAGGACTGCTCGGTTGTTGCAAGACATCTTCGGGACAGCGATCTTGGTTCAGTTCGGCATCGGCGGGTGGATCCTGTGCATGGCGGCTTACAAGATTGTCAGTGTAAGGGCTAGTCTATTGTGCTAGTTGTATGAGTTGCAACTTTAAAACTAGAAGTTATAAGGAGATTATAATAAATAACTGTATAACGGATTACATGGCATATATTATAAAATAAATAACATTTATTAGCATACCACAGGCCAGCCTGTGCCTCTACGTGCCGCAAGTTCTCAAGGCGCAATGACGTACGCCGTGTGGTGCCGGCTACGAATAGCACCAACCCATCTCATCCCGTGGGTGTCGTAAAAGGCGACTTAGGGATTAGACGGAGGATGGGCAGCAGCGTCCTTCGAATACATTAACAACTCAACTGCGATCGCCAACCCGCCTGCCTAGCGTGGCGATTATGGCAAAACCCCCCAATGAGCTCACAACACACCGATATCGGTCGTTGTGGTGATCTTTGAGGGAGGCCTGTGTCCAGCAGTGGACTTTATTCGGCCGAAATGATCAGACAAAGAGCAAATGTTTTTAATAACACATTTGCTTATAATATTAATATTATCTTGTAGCACTATAAATTCATTAAGTTGTCTATTTAGTGAACCATCAAACGTTTTTGTATTACTGTAGCTAGTGCTGTAGCCAGAGAAATCGGCCAGTAATTACTCTTATCGGAGGTATCAGCAGTGACATTGTTCAGGCTACGTACAACAACGTTTGCATAAGGTGGGGTGGCACGTATGAATGCGTGTGCACAAACTATAAAACAAGGTTGCTCTACGCCCCGCGTGACCAGAAGATCTTTCCCTCTTCATATTTTAAACATTATTTGCCACATCCTCGCTAAGCAAGGAAGATAAATAATCACAAACTCATGTAAGGAGCATAATATCTTAAATTACATGAGTTTGCGATTATTTTAGGCCCACGTATCCACTCCACTCCATCCACACTCACAGGTAGACTGCTCTTAAACTCCCCTAACATAAATAAACCTCAGTTCTACTTTCAGTCTTGTATAATTGTATTCAACTCACCTAAACACTGAGTTAAAACCGATAAACTCTCAGCTTAGTCGTAATTTGAAATCCCGATTAACCCAATCGTTCCCCTAACAGCGACCATATGCTCACTATTACACTTTACAACTATAATATCCCGAAACAAACATTTTCACCCTTGTAACGAGACCCCGCCGTGTGGTCTACCACGTAGAACTCCGTTGTAAGATTGTACCGGGATACGGAAACTGAGAATGTTTAGCTAAAATTGTCATCCATGTCACTAAGAACAAGCATGTCGTATGGACAGACACCCTTCCCAAAGGGCTATCACATTCGCCGATTTACATAAGTTTTTCACATTTCATACTCCTTTCAATATTTAATTATATTTTTACAGAATAACTTATGAATGTGCTATGTTCCATTTATTGTGCCTGAATCCTTATCATTCTTCATAGGCTTATCATATTTATATCACAGATTTTATTTATTCGCAACGTTTCGAATGCTTTGCAGTACTGTTCTTGATCGCAAAATAAGGCTAAGCTGTCAGGCATCATTACAAACTACTTAAAAAAACGATGCACACAGTAATCACTTAGTGTCTTGATGTTTTTCGTAGTGGTATTATGGTAGTTTAAGTCATTATTATTTTTATTATGGGATTCTAAACTGCAGGTGGTACCTACCGACCATAATCTCTATTGAAGTTAGGCTGTTTTTTAATTTCAATTAAATTTTATTACAAAAAGTAATAATCACGAAATTCTACTAAAATAGTAAGAAGATATACGAGTACACTAACATTATAATCTGTATGCAGTTGAACGTGTTGAGCATAGAGTTTGCATCGATGACTCTGTTCATTAGCTGCATCTTGACGGAATTGTTCCTGTACTGCTTCTACGGAAACGAAGTCGCGGATGAGGTAACTTCTTAGTACAATGGCTCATTTTAACTGTCAAAGCCGTTTTACGTCTAGTTCACTGTTAGTTATACTTGTGCTTAATGATTAGCATCATGAGCTGATAATGGTTCTATATTGCGAAGTTTCGGTAATTTGGAGCCTCGTTTAACCGTAACTGACTCTGACCTGAAGTCAGCTGCATGCGTTAAAATCACCCAAAGACAATGTGAAGAGAAGCATAATTCATCAATAGGTTAAAATAGAGATGTAATGAGTGCACCACATCCCGATTTCCCATGTGTCCACCTAAAGCTTGACCCTGTCGCCATATAACCAGGCGCTCTACCAACTGGAAGGGGCAGGGTCACAATTAAACTACCCACATACATATGTAAGTACTCTAGGCCGGTAATGTGTAGCAGCTTTACTGGTACGAGATAGTTGGTTCAGACTTTCCGATGTCTCTAATCGATTCAGCCAAGTTGTGGTGGTGGCAATAAATAATATGTATTTTTGCAGTGTGGTGCCGGCTAAGAATACCACCACCCCGACTCGTCCCGTGGGTGTCGTAAAAGTCGAATATGGGATGAGACGGAGGATGGGCAGCAGCGTCCTTCGAGTACATTTATAACTTATCTGCGATCGCCAATCCGTCTGCCATGCGTGGCGATTATGGCAAAAACCACCCAATGAGCACACAACCCAAAATACCGGTCGTTGTGGCAATCTTCGGGGGAGGCTTCTATCCAGCAGTGGACGTTTTTTTGGGCTGTAATGATGATTCTTCGGGAGAGGTTTTTGTCTACATATGGATTGCCATATATGCCATTGATGATAGTAAATACCTCTTCGTTTCTGTCAACGTGTCACGTGCGACGCGTGCCGCAGAGCAACCGCGTGTCGCAGTCGCTGTACTGCATGGAGTGGCGGCGCGCGCGGCTGCCGTTCCGCCGCTGGCTGCTGCTGGTGCTGGAGCGCGCCCAGCGCCCGCTGCGCCCCGCCGCCGGCCGCGTCATCCCGCTCTCTCTCGACACCTTCGTTAAGGTAAACCAAACCAGATCCAGTAAACCGACACAAGTCGCTGGACACTCTTGTGGTGTTCAGTGGGAGTTCACAGATTCATTCCGCGTGATACTAATCAAGTCTACGAAGTTCTTATTTACAACATTAGTAACATTTTGAAAGTATTTAGTTATACAATAACGGACGTTATAGCCAGTTTTTTTTTCCATGATGATTTCCAATTCATCACTTCAGCCGAAGAAACATGCTGGATAAAGGCCTCTCCTAAAGATCGCAACAATTACCGATTTTGGTGTATGCTCATTTGGGGGTTTTGTCACACTCACCACAGTTGGCAGACCTGTTGGCAACTACAGTTAAAATGTTAATGTACGTCAAGAACGCTGCTGTCCATCCTCCGGCTAACGCCTTAGTCACCTTATGTCATCCACCGGATGAGAGGGGTTGGTACTATTCTTAGCCGGCACCACACGGACGTTCTACTTATATCGCAATTAGATAATAAGATAAGCTAATTCTATTCCCTGTGGCTCTCCAGGGCTCGGCATCAACCGAAAGCACTTCTACCCTATTGAGTCCAATGTGCTGCCCAAAGCCCTGCACTACTCCTCCACTTATAAATCAAGGGGATCTTAGTGAGTTTAGGATAGAATTACAAGTCTCTGAAAACCTCTACCCTTGTGCTGCAAGCTGTCTTGGAGTGGCCTCTGGCTTGCCTCCATTATTTAAGATGTTCTTTTCCAGCAAACGCATGTTATGCTTTTTGGTAGGTTCCACAAGGTATTCCTACAAATGGCTCTTAGCCAATGAGCTGCATATTTGAGCGGGGATAACTCCTCCTTGTCGGCAATCTTTCGTTGTTTTTACAGTTACCCTGTCTTTCAGTATCTTGGCTTGGATAATTCTGCCCTGTAGCATAGTTTTTGTCCATTTTATTATTGTGGGTTCTATACAAAGTCTCTATGCAGCAGCCCTTATTGATTACGTCCTACTGAACACCCCTTCAATATCAAGAAATGCTCCTGCAGATCTCAGTACTACATTACGTAGTAGAGAGAGCCTAAAGCGCACTGGTGACGACAGAGATCTCTGTAGTCTACTACTGTTATCTCAGTGGATTTACCTTTTCGATACTCACATTGCGTGTGGTGTAGGTGTCTGCGCTTCAGCGGCCCATTTCTTACATGCCTGTCGGTCATATTCTCTAGTGCTTTTAAGAAGAAGGATATCAAGCTTGTAGGCCAACATGATTTAGCATTTTCATACTAAATTTTCCCGGCCTGGAGATGGAGATTACTTTAAGTTATCTCCAGACTGATGGGACATATCCAAAGGCTATGCAGGCCCTAAATAGACTACAGAGGCAAGGTAAAAAAAAATTACTGCCCTTTGGTAGTAAGGTAATAAGATAATCTAATTGATAAAAGCATAAGTATATTGTTAAATAAGAATTATAGCAAGTTCTGTGACCACGGGACCACTATCCCCGCGTTTCATTTTTAATAAATAGGTACATATAATTATGTTATTTTCCTTCGTTTCAGATAATAAAGTCATCGTACACGTTCTACGCGGTACTTCGTCAGACGAAGTAGATTATTATTGCCTGTAGAACATGTATTGCACCACTGTTCGCTACTCGTCCGCTTCGCCAGGCACAAATTAAAATATACTGTTAATTGTTTTTTTATTCAAATAAAATTATACTATGTCCTATTTCATATCCTAATGTTCTTCTGTGCTAAATTGCACTAGACTCCGTTCAGCCGTTGACCATGATGGAGACTTTTTGTTATTAGTTTTTTGTTGTCCTTTAACCCTCGTGGACTTGCTCCAAAGTGGTAGCGCGGAGGGGCATGCTAGGCTCTTACTGGCTAAAACTCTGCGGTGTCTTTCCACTTACTTCTGGCTGGGGGTGAGGTGCACCCTTTGTCAGCATTAGACCGCAACCCTGGCAGATATCGGCCCATCACTGTTTGACGACCTCGCCGTCCGCATATATCTTAAGACAGGTGCGCGCAGAACACACGTGCCGCCATCTTGGGCCTATTTCTGTTTGGGTAATGGACTGCCCTTAGTTCGTAGCCCACAGGTCGCCTCTCATGGGGGCCGGAGATCGTTCAGCACCCGTCGCCGGTGCCCGCGCCGGGTGCGTTTTCTATGGCGGGGATCAGATGTGGTTTCTTACGGTCCCCGCTCTTCCACCTTCTTTCCGTTTCCTTTTGCGAGGAAGTGATCTTGCATCACTTCCTCGGAAATGGAAATGATAACATCCCATGTGCTCTCGCTTCGCTGGTGAAGTGTCTTGTTGTTGGACGGTTAAATAAATATTATTATAAATATTATGTTTATGTTCGCATACTTGATGTTTCCGAAATGTGTGCCACTACGCGCTATTGAGGAGAATGAGGCGTCCGAATCCGAACGTAAACAGTTAAAGATTGGAACAGTAATCGGTTAATATTTTTCAACTTACCCAAATGACCGAATTTTCTATGATTTTCAGGGTTTCGTATTAGAACAAAGAACTCTTATAATTTCGCCTTTTCGGTACGTATTACACTCTGAATAAAACAAAGCTTGAAATAAATTCAAATTATCTCAACTGCCTTGTATATGTTGCAGATAAATGATTGAAATGGAGGTTTGAGCAAACCCCTAAAGTAGATTATCAATTCACGGAAGATATTAAAATTACAACTCCGTGAGGTAGAAGGACGAAGGGGCTTACCGGACTTCTTTTTTTATTAGGCCCAGTGGAAATTCTTCATGAACTTCCTCCGCCCCGGGGAAGGACGAAGGGGCATGCCGGCATGCTCCTACCGGCTAAAACCACTGTGGTGGTCATCTTCGGGACCGAAGGGGGCTCCAGTTCCTCGTAAGATCACACTAGAGCCGCTCATGATGCCATGCCTTTAGGCACATCTTGGAGGATATAAATGTAAAGTGGTCCTCTAGCACACTTTTACAGTCAACTTCCCAATGATCATGACTGTAAAAAGGTTGCTCCCTCAGGCACTTCTCGGGGAGGATTGTAAAAGATCCCTCCAAGCCTCGCTGCGTGCTGTGCTGCGCACACGGTGGCACGTGACTACGTGTGCCTCATCGTCTTCCCGGGGGACACTTGGTATGAGCACGCAGACTCCCCATTCAATATTCATTTGATGATGATCATGCATGCATGAATATGTCTCAAAATAAATAATTTGTATTTTTTTACTTAAAAGAGTAATTCTATCTACATTAAAATAAATGTACGCTACAAGGTGCATAGTAAAATTTGCCTCCGAACTGTCCTATAAACATTTTCGTTGACATTATAAACAGTTTTATCACAATACAATTCTGCCATTATAAGTTTGTCTCGTATTGTTTACATGAAGGCGCTTTCTCCACTACCTATGTCCGAGCTTTTTTCAGGTACTTGGTATCTGTACACGTACGCGAACGTGTGATGAGCGCGTTGTCCGACGTGTGTCGCCGTTGGCACCACTATAATGTTGATTGGTGCGTGTGAGTGGGCCGGGGGCTGCACGAGTGCTTCTCGCTCGCTCCAAAGTAAACAGATTCAGAAGTAGCCACTACCGGTGTGTATCGTAGCCGAGTGTATCTTATTAGGCTGCACTCACAAAGGCGCGCTCTCGATCGCTAATTGGATGGTGCTCGCGTGGAGTGCACCGGTCTTATGTTGAGCTCTACATCGAGCACAGAACCAATGAAAATATTAAATATTCCAATTAATCATTCCAAAATAGACATAACAGGAGAAAAATATTTAACGCTAACAGCCGTTCATGGATTGCTTCCTGCGCATACAGAGATTACTCGAAATTTAAGCGGCACGTGTCTTGACCATGTATTGCTGAAAAGTTCATACTCGGTACATACTTTAATTCCTCAAACTTCCTTAACTGACCACTATCCCGTCCTAGTATGTATGGACCTGAAGCAACCACAATCGTTGACTAATATGTCCTTCAGTATGATTAATGAGGAACTCTTAAGTCATCACTTACAAAAAATAGACTTAACCCCTATATTTCAGTCTAGAGATCCCGATTATTGTATCAACTACCTAACGACAACGATACAGGATGCAATTAATCTAAACACGAAAATTATCACTTTATCAAGGCGTAAAAGAATCATTAAACCCTGGATAACTCCTGGGTTATTAAGATGCATGAAAAATAGAGACAGACTACACAAAAAAATTCAAATTTCACCAAATAATGAAATTCTAAAACTAACATATACGCGGTACAGAAATTTTTGCAATGCAATTTTAAAAAAGGTAAAACTAACATATGAAAAAGCAGAGGTCGAAAAAGCAAAAAATAATCCAAAGAAACTCTGGAAAGTGCTTAGGAACATCTCTAACATGAATAAAGAGCCTAATCACCAAAATGAGCTTCTAAATATTAATACTTCAATTGGAAAATCCTTAAACGAAATAAATCACTACTTCATAAACGTTGGTAAGACTCTAGCTGAAAACTGCATAAAAGCGCAAAAGGATATAAGTTCAAATAGGAATCTAGTGATGAATCAAAGTAATCAGTTTCAAAGGTTGAACTCATTTGTATTGGAGGACACAAGTGAAGATGAGGTTTCTCGCCTTGTAATGGGATTAAAAACAGAATGCTCGGTAGGCAGGGATAAAATATCGAATAAATTCCTGAAACAACATATTGACTTCCTTGTTTCGGCACTTACGTACATTTTTAACCTATGTCTGCAGACAGGTATTTTCCCATCGCAGTTAAAAACCTCCGAAGTCCGTCCAATTTTTAAGGGTGGCGATAAAAACGAAATCTCAAACTATAGACCGATCTCAATTCTCCCCTCAATATCGAAAATATTGGAAAAAATTATTAATTGCAGACTTAAAAATTACTTGGAAAAAAATAAATTGCTCGCAAAAAATCAGTTTGGTTTCAGAGCTGGCAGATCGACAGATGGAGCAGTGTATACTCTAGCAAACTATATCAGTACCAGTCTAGATAAAGGGAATAAATGTTTGTCTATATTCCTCGATCTTAAAAAGGCTTTTGATACGATTTCTGTTTCCATCTTAATTAAGAAACTTGAAAATCTTGGAGTTAGAGGAACTCAATTGCATCTTTTTGAGAGCTACCTCACCGGGCGAAAACAGTGTGTTCGAATAGGTAATCACATAAGCACAGATCTCCCGGTATCCTATGGTATTCCCCAGGGCAGTATATTGGGTCCTACCCTCTTTCTCATTTATATAAATGATCTCACCACTATCCGGCTCCCCAAAGGCGAAATTATATCTTATGCTGACGATACAGCTCTCCTCTTCTCTGCCGATACATGGGAGGAGGCCTTTAATGCTGCGCAAACTGGGTTCAATATAGTTAACAACTGGCTTCAACTACATCTTTTGACCCTAAACACTGATAAAACTAAATATCTGACTTTCAGCATACGTCAACCGACACTTGTCTGGGACAACTACAGCATAGTTCCTCATCAATGTTCCCTAAGTATAAAATGCAATTGCAAACCAATAGAGCACGTTAACAACATTAAATATTTAGGGGTCATTATAGACCATAATCTTAACTTTATAGACCATATAAAGTTACTCAGCGTGCGGGTCAGAAAGCTTATATATGTATTCAAGAAACTAAGACATGTTATAGATATATTACTCTTGAAACAAGTATACCTCGCTTTATGCCAGTCGGTTATAACATATTGTATCTCAACATGGGGAGGAGCGCTCAAAACTGTCATAAAACCTTTGGAACTTGCGCAACGCGCTATCCTGAAAGTTTGCACTTTTAAGTCTCTTTTATTTTCTACGACATTACTCTATAAATCCTGCGCAGTACTCAGTGTTCGACGGCTTTTTTTGCTAACTATCGTCTTAAAACAACATATAGAAATTAAATATGATCCTAGTTTGAACAAGAGGCGTAATAAACTTTTACTGTGTACTCGTAAACACACATCAAAGACATCCTTTTCTAGAAGATTTTTTGCATTCATTGGGCCCTATATTTATAATAAAATTAATAACATCTTAGACATTTACTCTCTAAACAGGACCCAATGTAAAAATAGGGTGAAAGAGTTCCTACTAACTTTAACTTATGAGGAATCAGAAAATCTTTTAACTGTACCTGTATAAAACTAACCAGTCTCTTTATTTTTACCTCTTTCTCTTTACTTATAACGTCAATTCAGAACACACACACCAACCACAAAGCCACACATGCATATACACACAAGCACACACTCACCCATAGATCACACACGCAACTCACCCATACACTCACTTATACTCTCACACTTGTTTACAATAAGATACTTTTATTTCTATGTTAATAACGTTTTTATAAATTCGTTCATATGGCTTTAATTTTATACTGTTACTTAACTGCGGGGTTTGGCGCTGTATGCCGAGATACAGGTATTTTCACCTAGTTCGGCTGCAGATGCTCCCATGTTGTATTGTTGTTTTTAATAGCCTACTATGTTTTAAGCAAAACGATTGTAACTAAATTTTTGGACTAATAAATTTATTTTATTATTATTATCCTTTATTTTCTTAGTATACATATTATTACATTTTTAAATATATATATAAAACAAAAATAAAAACATATATTTAAAAATATAAAAATAGTGACCAACCGGCATCGGGAACAGGGTCCAAGCTGCCGGTGGTTAGGGCTCCAGAGAGAGGAACCTCCTGACAATACGTGCCGTGTCAAGGAGAACCACTTTCTGTATCAGGCCCTTGATCCAGCCGCCTAACAAGAGCCTCTTAAGATGTTGGTCGAGGCTCTTGGCGATCAAGCCGTTGACCGTAACGACTATCGGCACAATGATTGCTGAGTCAACATCCCACATGTCGACAATCTCGTGTGCCAAGTCAAGATACTTTATTTGTTTCTCTTTCTCGGCTTTCACGAGATTCTCATCATGCGGGATGGTAACATCAATAATCATTGCGCGGCGCTCTACTCGGTCTATCATCACTATATCAGGCTTATTAGCGACAATAGTCCTATCAGTGATGATAGACCGGTCCCAGTACAATGTGATATGACTATTTTCGAGAACTGGGTCGGGCATATACTTGTAGTATGGTACCTCAAAGACCACAAGTTTATATTTCAGCGCAAGTTGCTGGTGTATAACCCTGGCTACTTGGTTGTGCCTGTGCAAGTACTCGCCGTTAGCAAGACGAGAACAACCAGAAATAATATGTCTGATGGATTCACCCGGACGGTGGCATGCCCGACAAATGTCAACCGTACCATCCTTAACAATATATTTCCGGTAATTGTTCGTCATGATAACTTCGTCCATAATCGCACAGACAAAACCTTCGGTTTCTCCAAAGAGGTCTCCAAAACGTAACCAGGATACTGATGCTGGAAAATCTACATCGGGACCATGGAGGGCCCGATAAAAACGTCCATGCAGCTCCTTGCTCTGCCATATTTCCTTGCGGTCATTGGTACTGATGACTACAGGTTTGCGCCAGTTCTCTTTTGCCAGACCAAGCGGGGTGAGCCCGCTGTCCACTGCCACTACATCTCGATGCATCCCCACGTGAGTATGGAAAAAATACTCCCTAAGACTGCACACCTCACGGTTATGGAGGGTCTTTGTATTTAAAAAGCCGCGACCCCCACATCTCCGCGGGATGTACAGTCTCATTACCGAAGATCGTGGGTGATGCATCCGATTTGCAGTCAGCAATGTGCGGGCTCTCCTTATTATTATTATTATTTTCTACATGTCTCTCTTTTCACGGGTTTATATCCCCTGTAAGGGGGAACCCGGTCTTTTGACAGGCTTACGCGGGGACATAGGTCCAACACGCAGAGGCCCTTTAGAGAATTTTAATCTAAAATGTAATGGGACACCAACCGGGGACTCTCCATAGCTGCACTATAAAATGAAGTCATGGATTGTCCCCGGTGGTGTAAGGCTATTGTATGAGATGGAAACTATAACGATAAGGTCTATTGCAATGGGTGTTACATGGAATAAAAAGACTAATAAATACGGGAACAACGGCGTCTGCCTTTCAACTTTGATCGTGAAATTCTGTGGCAGACGGTGACTCGCCACTCACAAGATGGGCCCCCAAAATGGCCACCACTACAGGCGACAAGGAGCAACACCGGTGTAAGCGGCTAGGGGTGTAGAGAGGTGCGGCACCGGTTTCACCATCGCGCGTCTCGAAGACTCGGAGCGGGTTTCCCCGTTATTACGCCATTAGACACTTCCACCCCCGAGCATATAGCTCTGGCGGCCCCCCTCTGATCGGCCAACTAAGGCAAGCCAGAGTTGAAAATCCTGCGGGCACTCATGGGGTTCCACTCCAACCAACCAATAAAGGCAAGCGGAGACGAGGCCCTGACCGACTCTCTGGAGCATTCGGGTACGCAGTGTCGCCACTCACATTCAGCTCGCCACAAACTGCCCTGCGTTCTGTAAGCTACTTAATATACTTTTTTTTTTTTCTTATGACATACTTTTTCATTTTATCATAAGGTATGAAGAAATCAAGCAGCTACTTTAATCTGCCCTCCAGGATTACCTTATCCCATGGTGAGATAACGTTTGCCCAGAGGGGTTTATTATTATTATTATTAATGGAATCCATCCGCTACTGACTCCACGACGTATTATTTACGTAGCTATAATGCTCAATCTAATATTGCGATTAAGTCATGTGCAATTTGTTCCTCTATTCGTCAAAAATACATGTAAAATTCATAATAATAATACTTGATGTATCTACATGTCTCTCTTTTCACGGGTTTATATCCCCTGTAAGGGGGAACCCGGTCTTTTGACAGGCTTACGCGGGGACATAGGTCCAACACGCAGAGGCCCTTTAGAGAATTTTAATCTAAAATGTAATTGGACACTAACCGGGGACTCTCCATGGCTGCACTATAAAATGAAGTCATGGATTGTCCCCGGTGGTGTAAGGCTATTGTATGAGATGGAAACTATAACGATAAGGTCTATTGCAATGGGTGTTACATGGAATAAAAAGACTAATAAATACGGGTACAACGGCGTCTGCCTTTCAACTTTGATCGTGAAATTCTGTGGCAGACGGTGACTCGCCACTCACAAGATGGGCCCCCTAAATGGCCACCACTACAGGCGACAAGGAGCAACACCGGTGTGAGCGGCTAGGGGTGTAGAGAGGTGCGGCACCGGTTTCACCATCACGCGTCTCGAAGACTCGGAGCGGGTTTCCCCGTTATTACGCCATTAGACACTTCCACCCCCGAGCATATAGCTCTGGCGGCCCCCCTCTGATCGGCCAACTAAGGCAAGCCAGAGTTGAAAATCCTGCGGGCACTCATGGGGTTCCACTCCAACCAACCAATAAAGGCAAGCGGAGACGAGGCCCTGACCGACTCTCTGGAGCATTCGGGTACGCAGTGTCGCCACTCACATTCAGCTCGCCACAAACTGCCCTGCGTTCTGTAAGCTACTTAATATACTTTTTTTTTTTTTTTTCTTATGATATACTTTTTTTTTTAATCATAAGGTATGAAGAAATCAAGCAGCTACTTTAATCTGCCCTCCAGGACTACCTTATCCCATGGTGAGATAACGTTTGCCCAGAGGGGTCTTGATGTATTATTATTATGAATTTTAAATAATCAATCGGCAAATTTCGCCTAATATGACGACACAATTGTGGAAATCTATGGATGAGGCCTTTGTTCAGTAATTTGGCTGAAATTATGAATTAGTATACATTCTATATATCTATCTATACACTATAATATAACTCAAAGGGCACCTAGTCTGTACCTGGACCTTTTTTCGAAATTTTTGCTTTATTTTAGTATACTATTAATATAGAAATAATTTTTTTATCTGTCTGACTGTCTGTTTGTCTGTCCGGGCATCACTTAAAAACCCGTAAGTCTATTAATGGGATTTTCACTGATACATTTTGTAGAGATCCGGAATTAAACTGATATATATCATCACTCATAGGAGCCGAGCAGTGGAACATAATTTCTGCATACAACCACGTAAAAGCTTAACACATCAGCTAGGTATTATCCATGGCGGTGTCGGCTATGTAGGCAGAGCACGTCAACTGGAATGCAGTTCTGTGAAAGCGTGATCAAACTCCAGAAGGAGACCGCAGGGCGGTATCGAGAGAGGGCCAATCCTGATCGAAGAAGGAGGAGATGGCACCGGGGTAACAACCACCTCGGCGCCTAATTCCCATACGCTTGAAACCTAGGGGGTTTCCATCTTTATACGTCAGGGGACCTCAGAGTTCGCCGGCAGATTGGAAAATCTGCGTACTCACACCGAACGACCCACGAGAAGACGGTGGCGTGCATGTGGTCACCACCGTGTGCGCAACATACAGCGCACATTGAGACTTCGAGGGGATCCTTTAAAATCTCGGTCTAAACGGTCACCCTCGCTTTACATGATCTCCGATATGTGGCTATAGATGTGGCACCAGTGGATGGCTGTCATAGTCATGATCATAAGAGGACCTGGAGCCCCCTTAGGTGCCGAAGATGACCGTCCCAGTGGTTTTAGCCGGTAGAAGTCTGGCATGCCCCTTCGTTCTTCCTCGGGGTGGAGGACGTTCATGATGAATTTCCACTGGGATAAATAAAAAAATAAATAAAGTAACCGGACTAGTATGAGTTCACATCGCATGGAGAGGGTTCCGAAATTATTGAAAATATCGTCTATTGTTGAATTCTGTCTTGTACCAATAATTATCCCAAGAACAGACATAACGTTGTTGAAAAAAATGTTTTTCCATACATTCCAACTCCAAATGTAAGTTTGGACGCATAATATTGAAAGATTTACCATATTACCCGCTCATTATTGTTTGATAGTTATTTTTAAACGACTTGTCTATACAGTAGGACTTTCGATACTGATGGACTGAACAATTGTGGATTTGGCATTTCTTACGGACTATCGATTCTGTTTGAGTTTGAACTACTGTGGATTTGGCATTACTTTACGGAATATGATTGTGTTTAGTGGGTTAGTTATTCGGTGAGTTTGTTCATTTCACAATATTGTATACATGATTTATTTTGCAGGTATTAATTATTGAAATGCCTTCTCGGAAAAACAAACGAAAGAGAAAGAGGCTACAAAGATCTCAAGAAAGCAATGAAGAGCACGAGTTTCAATTAACAACTGACCGGGACCTCTGAAACTTTTTCTGTGGGGACTTCCGTCAAACTTTGCCAGTAGTAATACGGGGCGTTCCCTGAGGGCTGATGAAATTAACGCCTACTTAAAACCTTCCATCCTTTGATTTTTGCACCTGTCTATTATCATACGTGTACAGAGAGGCAGAACCCTTAGCTTCAAGAGTTCTCAGATTTGCTATTAAAAATCGGTAAAAGCTGCTTGAGGGACCCAGAACTAACGGGACAAAAATAAGATTTCGCGACAATTTGTGCCAGAATCTTTCTTCTATTGATGATCGTATTGCTTCAGTCTACGGTGACCTAGTATAAATAGTAAGTTGTGAGAACTCCTGGCTCTATGAACGAGCTATTTTAACTCCTAGATGAGATCAGGGTGCCCACATTAATGCCAGTATTCTGATGCATGTTTATGGATGATGTACAGAATATAGCTCAATAAACAGAGTGGTAGACCAAGACGATGCCACTAATTACCCCATAGATTTTTTGTATTCGATGACCGCACCTGTGCTTTTTGCGCATAAATTAGTTCTTAAAGTCAATAACTTTACTAAGAAATATATGTCCACCCAAATTGTGCAATGGCACCCGACTGAGAGTGACACATTTAAATCGGAACGTTATAGAGGCGGAGGTATTGATGGGGTGTGGCATGGATAAACAGTATTTTTTATTCCGACCAAAAATTCCCATTCGGATTCAAACACGTGACATTTCCGGTCAGGTCATGACTCTAAATAAAGCGCACAGACAAACGCTGCACACTGCTGCCATGGACCTAAGAAGCCTCTCAATGCCTCATGACATTAGTGTACAGAGTGTTTGCGATCAATCTACGTAGAAGATTAAATCAATTGAGTAGAACACTGTTTGTTGTGGACGGCCCTCTTATGAGGTACGAAGTACGTACATTGCGATATAGTTGAGAGTTGACTCTTGATACAAACCGCATGTTATATATGTTAGTTGTAGCGCAACGTTAGTGTTGTCCGGCACAAGTTGTGCGGCTGCGAAGTCGCTTATCTGCCGCCGGCGCCTTCGCCCCGCCCCGCGCCACTCGCACCTGGTGGACAATGCACCGCCACACTGCCAGCTCACTTATCGCACTTTTGCATAATTTTTATATTCCAAGTTGATATAGTAATGTAAGATGCAGGCGCCACTTCAGTAGGGCGCTTTGAACTTGTAATTAAACATTTAAAGCAGGTGTGCTAGTGTAGTCTGACATTGAGTCGATTTAAGTGGCAATTAAATGCATGGCGAGTGTTTGTTGCCTCCATATAAACGTTCATGTTTACAATACAAAAATGTTTAACTACTCAATTCTTCCTATCATATCGGCCATTTATACTATACCTCCCCCATAGATTTTCACAACTGTGTCATCATTTTGGGGGGTATTTTCCAATACTCACCACGCTTGGCAGGCGGGTTGGTGAGCGCAGTATGGCTACCGTTTCACAAAAGGGACGCTGCTGCCCATCCCTCTGGTTTAGATTCCCTTAGTCGCCTTTTACGACATCCACGAGAAGAGATCGAGGATGGATTCTTCCTAGCATAAGTTTAAATTCATCTTCTGACTGTTCAGTGCATACTGTGCATGTAGCTTCGGTCACGATTACAGCTACCCCAGCTCATCCCGTGGGTATTGTAGAAAGCGAATAAGAGAGTTTGGAACTGGGCGCGTATCATTTAGCACTTTTCGTTACCCGCAGGTAGTGGGTAAACCACCAACATTAGCATGCCCAACGAGGGTAGGTGTCAGGTAGGTCGTCACCTGTAAAACCCTTTTGCCAAAACCTTTGCAATATAACTAACATATTGAGTCGATTCTAAGTAACTTGGGACCAGGACAGGAAGAAGAAGAAGAAGTGTTCAAAGCAAACGGTAGGTGAGGTATCAGTGTAATGTATACCTGTAGTTGCTAAGTTACTGTTACGTCATCCGGTAAACAATGATAACTTGAAACGTGGCGCCTTCTGGTGTTTAGTAGCAATACTAAGGCGTCTAGAAACTCATAGAGTGCTCTGGATAGTTTTTCGTAAATAAGGCACATAGCGCCATCTGTTATCTACTAGCTGTAATACGGTTTTTAGTAATTTGTTTTTGTGTTAACACAACACACAAAAAAATTCTCAATTCCAAATCCAAAGATTTTCGATTCGATGGTTCCGTATGTAGTTAAGTCCAGTTAAATAAGAAGACAGAAAAATGTGGACAGTAACAACCGACTCCAATGTAGATAGAAGCTTGGGAAAAGGTTGATTATGAATGAGTAAGATGATGAATGTTAAGATCACTCAATATCTCATGGCGTAGTAATGCCAACAAGTTGGAAGTAAAGTTACTCCTCAGTGAAGCAGTGGCGAGAGGGACATCGCTCACTGCAAACTCAGTAGCCCAGTTAGTGTAATTATTGTGAAGCAAATACAGCTCGTGGTGCGGTGCACCGGTGTCGAACTAGATTCTGTCAAACTGCATCCGACACTTGCAAGATGTAGACAATACTGCCATCCTCTTGATTCAATCATATAGTAGTTGGTACGATACCTAAGGTAAGCCGCTGATTAGTTGATGCCAAAGCCATGTTGAAACTAATTCAAATATAAGGAAAGGACAAACAGGTGTCTTTAATTAAATATTGATGAGGTCTCGGCGGATGCAGTGGCGCTGAGAATGAGCGCATTATACGTTGTTAATATAGCTAGTGTTGATACTCAATACACGGCATACATCTACGTAATTTTAACTGAGGGGTTGTCTGCCACAGTATAATGAAGATCAGTTGGTTCAAAAATACTATTGAGGACGCTTTAAGGTCCTCGTAAGATCACACGAGAGTCGGGTCACGCCCCTGCCATCCTAGCGGCCAGAGGTACGTGATCCTGACAAAGACTATTTCTACAAAATAGTGTTATTATGCATAAAAATAACAATTAACACATGAAAGTAAGTCACGGTATTTGTGCATAAGTATCTCCCACTGATCTTGTTATTTATTTGTCTGCTTTTTCGTAATAAAGTATTTTAAAAAGAAAGGAATCCAGATTGATTGTTTGTGTTCGAATAGCGTAAGGTATTATTTATTCCGGGCAACTTAAATTCTGACGTTTATTAAGTACCAGTAGGAAATCTTCGGTGCCTAAGCATGCATAGTTAAAGCTGAATTTAATATTAATTGGCGTTTCAGTATTCGGTCGATATTACTATGATGTAGCAAATGGTGCTACGATGTAGCTACGAAAAGTCTACGAGGTATATATGTGTTAGTTACGAGGGGCTAAGAGTCTGATCTAAGGATCGTAGTTCTCTATTATGTATCCTTAAGTACATACAAACGTATTATTTGTAGTTCGCATAGCAGCTGGACGTGTACAGGAGAAGGAGTGTCTACAGCAGTGAGTTCGTGGCGGCACGAGGCGCTGCGCCGTGTAAGTAGTCACGCGACCATAACTACATAACGCTCGTCTGTGGGACGAGGCCAAGCATACAGCGCGCATGATCAATGAAACTAACGAGTAACCTCTTGCCTGTCAATTGTCGCCAGCCGCGAGACACAATAGTTTTTTAATTATAATATTTTCTGATGTTTACGCGAATAGCATCCATCGAATTGAAAATAGCTTACGGAAATTTATCGCGTTTAATTAATTCATTTTATATACTTACGTACAACATCTATACGTGCAACGTGCAGCCCTAGCGCATACAATTATTGTATTATCAATACATAAATATATGAAATACAAAATAAAACAAAATTATATAGTTCCACCCTATATACTAGCTATTTTCAATTCGATAGATATTTAATTATGTCTGACTTTGTGAAAGATAATGAGATAACTCTCACATGCATATATATTCTTTGATATTATTTACAGCTCGACTTTACGGATCGTATTTTTTGTATCTTGCTGCATTTCTTACAATCAAACAATGATTGTCCTAGTAACTTTTTCTAAGAAGACAAAAAGATTTCTGATAAGTACCAAGTATTTAGTAGACATTAAAATCTGTACTGAAAACATCAAATTTTTATTTCTTTAACTGGTTTCTTACCATTTACAATTTTATATAGTTGCGCAAAATGGTATTGAAATGTTTTAGTACTATCAAACCAACAGACGTGTGGAAGCGACTACGTTGTCACTGGCGCGCGCCATGAGGGAAGGTCCTACAGAAACCGGTTCGTTTTGTTGGAGCAATATTCAAGTGCCCTGCGAGGCCTGACATTGCGCACCGCTGGACCACGAGACAAGTGGCCTCTGTTCTGTACTATTTATGGACTTAATTGTCGTTGCACAAGGGCTGCTCTATATAATGCAAGCTGAGCAAAAAATTACAACTTTTATATGCAAAAGTTGTACAAGTATCACTTATTTACTTATTTAATGTATCATGTCTTTGTGTAATGGTAATCTTAATATCTAACGCACGTAAGTATTAACTTGATAGGTGGCATTAGGAGCATACCAAAATACAAAGCGTGTAGACCACGAGCGTGTGTCCAATGAACCGACTGGTCACCCACACGTGACGAAGGGTCGCAGCGGACGACGGATTGCATTACCTTCATCAATTAAAAAATGTATGGCATTTTAAACCCTGCGCCTAATTAATTATGCGCAAACATTGGGACATTCCAAAATAGCCTCGTGAAAGGTTGACGAAGATTCGTTTTTTGTAATCTGTTTCGGTTGAACTGCTCCGGGAATTATAATGATAATGATAATGATAATGATAATATTTATTGCCATATAAATACACACTAAAGAACACTAAACAAGAGACATAAGTATTTACATTCCAAAGATTATTGAACTCTGGTACCCAAAGTAAGATTCAACTTGTGTTATGGGTACCAGGGCCCTCGCAGTTATAAATCTATTAATATTTACATCGGAGTGTAACGTGTTCACGTGAGCTAAGTGATATGTATTATTGGTGTGGTGTAAAATAATAACTTATAATATATATTGTGAGGGAGATTGTATGTATTTGGGTATGTCGTGTAGGGTTGTGTGCTATGCGTGTAGTGTATGTAGTGTGTGTGTGAGTGGTGTATGTGGTGTATGTGTATGTGTGGTGTATGTGGTGTACGTGCGTACGTTTGTGTCTTTAATTGTGAGTATGAACTGTATATGTGTGATTAGTGTGTATAATATTTAGGCCAAGAGATTCTAAAGTATTGTTAATTTAAGAATGTTCTCCGTTTCTTCGTATGTTTTACCGAGTAGCCAACTTGAAACCCTCCTTTTACACTCAGATCTGGTGAGCGGATAAATGTTACAACACTCGTTTATTTTATTATATAGGTGGCACCCAAGCACTTTGTGATTCCGGGCAGCAAGGGAGCAACCAAAGCGTTGGGTCTCACATACCTTGTACGAACGTCGTTTTGATGTTACGTTTACGTCATATTCCAGTGAAGTGTGCTTCCTTATAACTGTTCCCAGAATAAACAGCTGCCTTACAGACAAACTTTGGCAGTCATCCAAAACCTGAACTGTAGGATACCTGAAGGGTTTGAAAGACATAACTTTTAGCACAGCTCTCTGTGCCCGTTCAAGTGGCAGAAAGTGCGTCTTTGCTGAATCCGGAATTGTGTGACTTTTCATAAAGGTTTGTACTGTCAATGTGAATATGGCTTTTTATAGATTTGTAAGTAAATATTATTTGGACGTAGACTTAAGAAGCTAGCAACAAGGACCATCAGTTGTGAGCAGGCCTGCGCCGCAGTAGTCGAGCCCATCACATTAAAAGACTGATGGACTGTGTTAAGTGATGCACATTCAGTTCTTTAATAACATTATGATACGATCGCATGACATTAAATGTTTCAGGGTATACGAACGGTTCATGTCTGATCAGCAGAAAACGGTGATCAGGTCAACGAATGACCAAATAGCTTCCTAGTAGTGACTTATTCAAGGCATCCTGACTGGAGACTGGTGGCAGGGTGGCGTCCACTACGTATTAATTATAATGGAATATCTCGTATACGTAAAATAATGTCCTAACCGTCGGTTTGTGCTGTGAGAGCGTGTGTCTGTGATATACAGTAGAAAGTGGTTGTAAAATGAAACAATACAATGAAACTCAATTCGTTTAATGAACTTGAACAGATCAGTCGTTTGACAACGCTTATGGTTAATAGAATACTATGTACAGTGATCGGCAGCGACGGAGGCGGCTCACAGCGGGCCGGTGCGCACGCGCGTCGCGAAGGTCCTGCAACACACGGCGGCGTGAGCGGCCCACGCGGCGCCACGCACGGCGAGCTACAGCCGGCATGCGCTACGTGAGGGGGCACCACTACTGTCGCACCCGTATCCATGCGGTTAGGAGTATCATACGTTGGCGAAGTTACAGCGCAGATTAGATCTGCAAAGATGTTAACTACCTACATACGTCTCGCAGTCTCTGTGTGGAGTGTCATCGTGGTACTTGTATCTACGCGCTTTGGACAGCAATAGGGTGGCGAGGTAAGTGATGTAGGTGGGAGCGCGCCACCGCTACGCCGCGCTCATGCAGCTAGCGCAGCATGCATTATCGATGTTGTATCGCACCTAATGCTAGTGGGTAAGTAGAAGCGCACAAGCCATGCTGGGTATCGGGAGTCGGGGCTCTAGTCGAGGCCGCTCTATTGAGAATATTACCGAGACTAACGGTCCTCTATATCGTCTTCTTCTTAGAAACGGTGGCTTTATCGGAAAGAGAAAATACTATTTTACTATTCTGATATAACTATACACATAGTGGTACACTAGTAAAAAATAATTTCGTCGTCGATCGCAGGGAGCTGGTAAAAGCTCCTACTGGTACTGATATAAAAAAACACGGAACTATGGTAGTAAATACAAGACTACGTCAAGTTTATGAGCAACCAATAATGTTAGAAAAGTAGACAAGAGCGAGTTAACACAAGTGAACGGGGATTGCTCAGAGACATGTGAGGTTATACAAAATGTAGAGCGCGTCACGAGACAGCCGCGGGTCACCTGGCGGAGGGCAGGGCGCGCCGGCGCCGCCCCCGCGCGCCGCTCGGGTCCTCCGCGCTCGACCCCACCGCCGGCAGCGTGTCTAACACAAACAGTCCAAGTGAGGGGTGCGTGCCCGTTTATTGTACACTTGTATCAAGCAACGGCTTCGATGCATACATTGTGGTTACGTATAAGATCGTACACGAATAAGCAGTAGTGTGTCTTACCGGAGAGGTGCGCGGCGGGCAGTGGGTACCGCTCGGCGGCGCAGGCGGCGCAGGGCGAGCCGCTCGACTCCGAGTCGCTGTCGCGCGAGCGCCCGTACTCTGTGACGCACCACACGAGTGACACTCATTATAACAGTGTTACGACTGAACGGTACATGGTAGGTACGAGTTAAGTGATATCATTCGAGATGTCATCATTTCGGCCGAATGAAGTGCACTGCTCGACAGGCCTCGATATGGGTGTGTAGTGTGCTCAGCGGGGAGTCTTGCCATAATCGCCACGCTTGGCAGACGGGTTGGCGATCGCAGTTGAATTGTTGTGTGCTCGAAGGACGCTGCTGCCCATCCTCCGGTTAATCCCTTAGTCGACTTTTACGACACCCACACACAGAAGAATTGCTCAAATCTGTCTACAAATCTAGAAGCAACAGGTATGTATACACATACATAAAAAATACTAATCGAATAGAGAACCTCCCCCTTTTTTAAATCGGTTAAAAAGAAGTCTAATGTGACTTGTATCTTTTCTGATATGATCTTCGAATTTTAAAGATAATAAGCGACTCCGTTGGATTATTTGCCAAGTTTCAGGGTATATATACTATTACAATCCATACTGCTTTTATTTTATTTTCAGATTTACTTATTTTACTACTGATTAATTTGAATTCAGAAAACGTACATACTGCATATCCTTTTGAATAGTTTAAATAATTTTTTTACGTAATCGAGAAAATATTTATCAAACCTAACACGCCACAAGAACAATATTAACAATTTCTAATAGTCAATAAATGCCATAATAGTAAATATAAATAAACAACATAAAAAAATGAGTCAAGTCAAATGTCAAATCCGACTCGGCTGAGCAGCGTTCGGGAAACTTCGCAACGTCTATTCGTCAACCATACCGCAGTGACTCGAGATGAAAGTCTTTAACCAGTGATGATATATGTACCAGAGACTCACTCACTGAGGGCCTCATAAGAAAGATCAAGGTCGCTCAGCGAGCTATGGAGTGAGCTATGCTTGGTATATCTCTACGAGATCGAATCAGACATGAGGAGATCGGTAGAAGAACTAAAGTTGCCGATATAGCTGAACGTATTAGTAAATTGAAGTGGCAATGGGAGGGGCACATAGCTCGTAGAACTGATGGCCGTTGGGGCAACAAGGTTCTCAAGTTGAGACCGCGCAGTGTTCAGCAGTGGACGTCCTCTGGCTGATATGATGATCATGATGACATAAAAACGTAAGTGTGAAAGGAGAATGCCCAAGTAACTATGACACTTAGTATCGAATCGAGTTGTATATGTAAAGCCATATAAGTGGTGGTCTTCTATTTAATATAATTGTTGGTAATGGAAACGCAGCGGTATAGACGGGCGCGTGTGTCATCCGTACTGGACCCAGAGATTATGCCGGTCTAATGAATTAGTATTTTATATTGTCATTTAATATCCTCTCGGGGCTCCAGACTAGCGCCGCCACCGGTACTTACAAATCCCGCCTATAACAAATAATGATGCATTTAATTTGCTTCACGTGTTGTTCGTTTACACGCTCTTGAAAACTCGACATTGCTGAGTTCCGTTTGACAGGAAACGACCTCCTCTTTATTACGTGATCATTCTGCTAGCTGGATGGACGGGGAGGACTCAGCAACCCTTATGGCAAGTCACAAATTCAAGACACCGCCGGAAATTACAATCTGAGCCGGCGATGAGACTGTGACGAATGTGCCTCGCGGCGCGTTGCCACACTCACGTCGGCGGCGATATGCACCTAGCGGCTGTCTTCACTAACTCCTCTAAACGTATTATCTACGTATGTGTACATAATTATGTAAATATTTTATATCTTACCATTATGATAAATGGTTCGATCACGATAAAAAAATACACGTAGAAA
Source organism: Diloba caeruleocephala (assembly GCA_947459985.1). NCBI lineage: Eukaryota > Metazoa > Arthropoda > Insecta > Lepidoptera > Noctuidae > Diloba > Diloba caeruleocephala. Next base: position 32,954,405 of record OX381605.1, on the reverse strand, counting down.
ACATAACCAAAAAATTCAGAGAATTATATAGACATAAATATTGTAAACATATTATGGTTTAAAAAGAGTAACCATGGAGTTTCTCGTCCATTCTTCTTCTCCATAGGAAATCTACATCTTGGAACGCGTCTGACTATTCATAACTAGTAAATGGTTCTACATCAATAAAATAAATATGTTTATCTTTACCCATAACACGTTTAAAGCGATATTTTATTTCCAAAGTTTGGATTATATGAGAAAAAAAAAATATCATTAGAAGCCTATAATTATGATCTTGTCGTTAGTATAACTTTCACATGATGTATTCGCGCAAACGAGTTTAAAGTCTAGCAATAAATAAGCATGTACCGACAAATAACCGACCCCACTCATGGAACAACAGTGACACATCTGTGGTAATGATATAAAAGTTTATAGAAAATCAAAAACCCAACTATGTAGGAATCTTTATCATTTTTATTGTCTTTCGAAATAGTCTCCGTTCCTTTCTAAGCACCGTCGCATGCAAAGAAACCATTGACAGTGAGCCCGCTCTTCTTTAGGGATCTCGTTCACACTTTTTCCAAATGCAGCCACTGCATCTTTGGGTTTTATAAAGCGAATTCCTAGTTGTTTCTTTTTTATTTTGGGGAATTAATAAGTGGCGTAAGGTGACCGGTCGGGACTGTTAGGAGGATGACTCACTAATTTCACACCTTCCGTAGACAAATATTCAATTGTCCGTCTGGCGGAGTGTGCTGGAGCGTTGTCGTGATGGAAGAAGATCCTGCTTCTTGGGCGCTGCTGTCAAACATTTTCCAGGAAAACTGGTAACCAATGACCAATCTGCAGTAACAGCCATTTTATCCTATAGCGCAATTGTTGCGAAATGACCTATTCGTCCAAAGAACGAGGCAACTATCTTTTTCCATTGACTTCTGCCCTTCTTTACTTTTGTTGGAAAATCTTCAAATGGAAACATCCATTGAGCAGATTGTCTTTTGGTTTCGGGCTCGTAATATCCAGCTGTGATGATGTCAAACACAGCATTCAAGTCACCTCCACTACATTTTCCAAGTATTTCGCGGCAAACCAAACGTTTTTGGTCTTCTGTGGAATTATGAGGTATCCATCTGGTGCAAAGCTTTCCGACGCTTTAGTGTTCATGTTAAACTTTAGCACTTGACTCATACCAATGCCTAAACTTGCCCGAATCTGTTGATATATCACTCGTTATGAAATGCCAATCGAAGTCTATCATAATAAATATGGTTGTTGATTAAAACCGCAACGAAAGTCGTAATAAATCATGGAGTAAACATTTTCTCTAGTCAAATTAATTTCGGAGCAAGACACACACTTTCTAAATTACCGCCAATTTGTAAAAACTAATGGTATATGAATTCAATGTAAGTACGTCTATATAAGGTACATATCGACGTAGGAAAGCATATTTGCTGTAAGTAGACAAAATACCTAAAGTGACTTTTTTCTACCATTAGAATCAGAAAAAAAAGCCGCATCGAATGAACCGGGTCCTGTGTCTCTACGATGAAAAAAAAATTACATACGCTGTTGAAAACGCCCGTACTTATATTTTTTTTAGCAAGATTAAATGCTGTATGTAGACCAAAATCCAGCCATTTTTGACATTTTGTACTTACAGCAAAAGAAAGACTGCATTTTTTGCTTTACAAAAACTTACTTCTTCCCATTTAAAAACTTAACGCTACTTACAGCATTTCTGCGGCGTGTGATTTTTACATTCGTTTACTTACAGCAAGTTTAGGGAACCTACAGTTTTAGTTTTTGTTATTTACAGCAAATCATCACGTATTTGCTTCAAAAGCTCACACCACATAATGCATTTTAAAAACCTGTGATTTTTTAGAAATTTGAGATAATGCATTTTGATAAATCATTTATCATTTCATTTTACCGTTACGCCATTGAAAAAATGATAGTACTTTGAAGTTGTGTCGGTGTTACCGCATTTGAAACGTCGTGTGTGCTGAGTGTCCGTAATAAGTGGTGTGATTTAGATTGAACCTTTTAATAATTTTACCACGAAAACGTAAGTAAATTTTCCGAATGATTATTATTAAGTGTCGATAAGTATTTACGTATTGTATCTTAATCGAAACTATCTAATACAAGCAAAGATATTTGTAATCTGCCATAATTAGGTTTAAGCATTTTTTCTAGGTAGTTTCAAAGTATAAAAATGATCAATTTACTTGTCCTTCTACAGATTTTTTAGGAATATCGTCACACCTGTTATCCCTGCCGGAGTAGGCATTTCACCAACGTATTTAGTCTCCAATGTGACTGGTGGCCAACCAACCAATATACGAGCACAAACCCGGTTACGAGCTGCAATTGAGGAAGTTTCACAACTGTAAAACCACATATTATACTTTGCCATAGCCGGGAATCGAACCCGGAACCTCATGACCTATAATCAGCAATCACAATCACTAGACCAACGAGAGTAACAAGATGTTTTTTAATTTTTTTATAAACTGCCTTGCTTATTTTAGATGGCGAAACGCAGGGAATGGATGGACGAATTGAGACCTCTTCAAGAAGTCATTGTTGAAGAGCATTCAAGAAAGAAACCTAAAATACAAATATTAAGCAACGAACTATACCTACAAGGCAATTTAATTCCTTCGAAATTGAACAACAAAAAAATAAAATCACAGACCGATGAATCTAATAATTTTTCGCAAAACGACACCACGACATGTAAGGAATTTGGAAGAAGACATGACTAGTAGCAAAGAACTGACTCCAACTTTTCGAAACCCAGAAAAATACATGACTGCAACCGACCACATACTAAGATAAATTTTACTGCCACCGCTTCAAGCTTCGGGCTTAACGGAAATCCCAACAGACTTGCATAAAGATTGCGAAATCACCCACGAAACATGTATTACAAAACATGCTAAATTAGATTTTAGTGTAACCATTGAGAATGAAAATGTTTTGGATGAAAGTATTCCACATTTAACAGCTTGTAAAGCCTACTTTCCAGTTGAGAATGATGGTAAGCAAATCAAAACCCAATGTCTCTATTCTATCCCAGAATTAAGTGGTGGTGTTAAGAGCAATATGGAACAGCCTCAAAGTAAATCACCAGCTACTGAGAAGAGAGCTATGATCGAAAGCAACGTAAAATTGATGGACCCTGAATGTCTACCCTCCGGTCTTAGAGCATGTGCAGCAATAGAGAGCCACGTGCAAACGCAACTTCAATGTCCATCTCAAGTTCTTGATACAACTGTTGCTACTCAAAGTAACGTGCTACATTATAATAAAACACTTTTAAACGGATTCTATCGCGTATATTTTAGATTTTTGATTTTCCTGACGTTTCGAATACTTTGCAGCATTCGTGGTCGCAGGATGACTCAGGTGACAGGCATCATTACAGTTTCGGTGTCCATCTCTAGTACCTTCAACGAGTTTTGCAGCAGAAAGTGCTTAATACACCACACGGTGACAACATGGCCCTTTATTATGATGAAAAATACCAGTGTATAATTTCACAGTTTATGAAAGTAACACGCATGTAGGGCTCTGTAATACTCGTATATGGAATGAAACAGATGCCCATCGTGGAGCAAATGAGATTTCGACATGTTTACTTAATTATGTAATGAAAGTTGATTCTCAAGTTAGAGTTAAGATCATTTTATTGTATTCCGATTCCTGCTACGGACAAAACAAAAATAAGACCGTTTACCGTTAGGTTTTAAGTACAGCTGTAAAACAAATGACTATATCCCTGAAACCGATGAAGATGACAGAAAAAAAATTCAATAAAAATCATTGGTTTATTTACTTTTCTTTAAATATATTTTTTTATGGACACAATGTCTTCATGTTAAGTTTCAATTATAATTGCATTTTGTTACATCTTTCGTTATAAAATAAGGCAAATTGCCACTAAGTTTCTGTTTTTTACTTTAAAATAAATATTTTTTGATTGGTTACAATGTTTTTATCAACATCTTACGTTCCTAACTAGGCCTTTAGGGCCTTAGTTTTTATTTTGTATATTTTATTTTTTTATGTTTTATCTCTTATATATAAGAGAAAAATACTTTTGTAATTCATTGTATTGTTGAAACGAAGTTCTGGCAGTATAATTAGAGTTTCAAATTTTGTTTCAACAATTTAAAAGACCATAATTATTTTTTTACCATTTACGACATTTTATTTTAACCAAACATTACATTACCAACTGACCCACTGCATTGCTAGATCTAATCATAATTATAAATTTAATCTTACATCTTGAATTGCAGTACCCAAATAAATAAATTTACTGCATACAGCATATTTACCGCCTGTAAATTGATAATATTTCCATCTTCGCGTACATTTTTCTTCCTTAGTTACAGCATTTTAAAGGTATGTGATTTAAAAAACTGTTTGCTGTAACTAGCCAAACTCGTACTTATAGTAACTTTGGATAAAAATTTTACATTGCAAATGGTGACTGGCAGTTAAATAAACCTATGTTCCAAAAATGGTAGTAATATCATGGATAGGTCAGACAATATGAATTTTTTTCCGAAATTAATAAAGTTTTTTGGCTCTGGTGAACAATTGCAATATGTCTACTTACAGCAAATATGCTTTCCTACGTCGATATACAGCTTTCAAAAGAGTTCTTTATTCGAAATTTAAATATATTTTTCATCGGTGACTTTTCTTACTAGCCAATTCTAAAAACTATTAGTCACCATCGTCCTACACCAAGAGGTGGACAGCACAATATATCAAGCCCGAAATACAAAATAGTTAGGCTCAATGTCGTTGGTGCAATATCCATGATATGGTACTTGTTTGCTTCTGAGTACTTTGTAGCTTAACAAGCGTCTTACTTTGCCAAAAACGTTTAATCTTCTGCACTATCTGATTTCAGAACTATTTCTATCATTCCCTTTCTTACTAAAGTTCTAGAGTACATGGGTCACTAGCAACTACTGCTTTTCTACCAAGTAAGTAATGTCCTTATTGTAAAGGGACAAACCCTTTCAGTCTGGGTTTCGACCCGAATATAGCACTGTAACGGCACTTCTTAGGGTTACCGATGGCATCCTGTGGGCTATGGATAAAATATCCCTAACGTAGTTTGTACTACAATACTCAACTCAGTAACGCCTGTGAATCCTCAATGTCGATATTTTTTTTGGATCCTGAAATCCATAAATTTCTCTCCTACCACTACAAATTGGTTCAATTTCTATCTGTGGGACTGCTCGTAGAGTATTTATTACCACAATAATATTTTTTCTGACGGGTGTAATCATACCACGGGTGAACCACAGGGTGGCATTCTTTCTCCTCTGCCTTTTTTTTCCTTTCATAATGGAGTAGTAGTAGTAAAGTTATTCTGTCCAACTTTCATCTCTACTCAATGGAGCTGCAGCTTTAACAAAGCCTCCTAGGGTCTGACGTTGAACTTAATAAGAGAAAGATAAAGATTAAAATATTTTTATTCATGTAAAACTATTTATAGGCACTTATGATTAGTCAAGACTTTAGTTGCCTCGTTCTTAAATGTAGATTTCCTATGGAGAAGAACGGGCAAGAAACTCCATGGTTACTCTTTTTAAATCATATTGGTACAATGTTCTCGAAATGATGGTAATGTGAGGACAATGCAGGAGAAAAGAGTCTAAACTTCTTAAAAAGTCTACACTAAACAAGCTTGATTTAAATATTTACCAATGTTTTGGATTCAATTTTCATGACAGCATTAAGAAATCCCAACAGACGGCACTCGTTCACGAGCATGACGCTTGCATCAGCGTCGCTCAGCTCAACCATATTGTAGGGAAACTTAGCGACCCGACACACAACGCCACCATAAGCAGGACACTTGAGTGAGCATGACATACCTAAACTGCCAGACGAATATAACGTCAATAAGACAAAATAATTTAATAGCCCACATGGTACTCGTACTATTGCAGAATCAAATCTAAATGCATAAAATACATAAAAATAACATTAAAAATAAATAACATAATGTCATATAGAATAATGAAATGTCATTATATGAATTAATATAATCCATTATAAGAAATGATGCAATTGAAATGTCAAATTAATTAAAAAGTACTGGTTTTAGATACAGAGATACCAGAAATGTCAATATAAGCCTACGCACATCAGAGCAGCTCAATCCCAAGCATTTTTGTCGTCCATATAGTCTGTTACGTTATAGAAAGCTTTTCTACACAGCTTCTGTTTTATAGTGGACTTGAATTTATTAACGATTAGTTTTTGAATATGGCTTGGGATTATATTGTAAAAACGTACACATTGACATTTACATGATTTGCTTACTTTCTGGAGCCTAGTGGCAGGAACAACGAGTTTGTGTTTGTTCCTAGTACTAATACTATGGATATCACTGTTCTTTGCAAAGAGAGAGATATTTTTGTGAACATACAAAACATGTTCGTAAATGTATTGAGATGGAACGGTCATTATATTAATCTTTTTAAATTGCTCCCTAAGTGAATATTTAGAGTTTAACTTATAAATTGACCGAATAGCTCGCTTTCGCAGCACAATAATAGTTTGAATATCGGCAGCATTCCCCCACAACAGAATACCGTACGACATTACACTATGAAAGTAACCAACATATGCTAATCGGGCTGTTTCTACGTCTGTTAAATAACGAATTTTCATTACCGCGTATGCTGCAGAGCTAAGCCTTTTCGACAATTTAAGAATGTGTGGGCCCCACTGCAGCTTAGAATCTAAAGTAATACCTAAAAACACTGCGGTGTCCACAAGATCCAACTCCGCGCCATTCATTAATACACTGGTGTTTACTGTTTTAACATTAGGTGTTGTGAATTTCATACATTTAGTTTTTGTCTCATTCAAGACTAAATTGTTAACATTAAACCAGTGGACAACTCTAGAGATAGCGTTATTTACATCGTCAGATGCCAGATGTTGGCGTTTAAGTTTAATTATAAGCGATGTGTCATCTGCAAACAACACTATCTCATGATTATCCTTCATGATGTAAGGTAGGTCATTTATGTATCATCATCATCATCATTTCGGCCGAATGAAGTCCACTGCTGGACACAGGCCTCCCCCAAAGATCACCACAACCACCGATATGGATGTGTTGTGGGCTCATTGGGGGGTTTTGCCATAATCGCCACGCTTGGCAGGCGGGTTGGCGATCGCAGTTGAGTTGTTAATGTACTCGAAGGACGCTGCTGCCCATCCTCCGGCTAATCCCTTAGTCGACTTTTACGACACCCATGGGAGGACATGGCATTATGTATATAAGAAACAAGAAAAAATGGGCTAAGAATTGAGCCCTGTGGTACTCCCATTTTGACCACAGACCCAGGAGATCGTTTTCCATTAACATCAACTGTCTGAATCCTATTATTCAAATATGAGACAAGAAGATCCAGTGCAAAATAATCCTCCTAAGCGCCGAAACATGTCCTAAGAGTTTAACACCAGCATCGGTTGTTGAACGACCCTTTATAAATCCAAATTGTTTGCAATGTAATAATTGATTCTTATTAAAAAAGGCTTGTGATTGATTCAAATGAATTTTTCAACAATTTGTACTTTGTACGTAACTCTTTATAAGTCGGGGCAAGTCAGCAAATTAGAATTTGGACTTGAGCCCAGTAAATTGCGATAAGCTCGTCACATGGAGAGCCGAAAGATTTGGGTGTCAACGGTACCCTTCTGCCTGAACATCCGGAGAACGCAGGAGTTATGGTATATTATACATATAATTATTTTTCTTTTATACTTGTTTCCCAAAGAACATGAATACATAATGGTGGGAAGATGGTACTTACCAGAAGTGTGTGCGAGCAAGTTGGGTCGTGGTGGCGCTGCGGTCAGATCTAGCGACTCGGCACGACTGAACGTGCGCAGGTGCAGCGCGCATGCCCCGGCGGCGCCCTCCCCGCCCCCCGCGCCGCACCCCGCCGCCGCACCCGCGCCGCTCCCAGACATGCTGAATGTTGCGTATGGACTTATCTCGTGCAGGTCACCCGGAACTGCAGCGTCACCGATATTGATTAGTTTTACTTTAAAATACATAACCACGCACAGTTTAGAATTTCAAAGGAATGTGACTAACACGAGAGCAGTTATAGCAGAAGAGGCTCCTTTCTCGCGGTTCTTGTGTTATGTATATGTCTCGCACTTACGCACTGCAATCCTGCACCGTCGGTTACTACAAGGAGAGTATTCAACACGAGTACAAAGTCTTACCGTCGGGCGGGGAGAGTGTTTTCCCGTTTCTTTTGCTCGGCTCGGTGGTGTAGAGCTGCGGGTGCGGCTGGCACACCTGGTGCGGCGAGCACTCGCGACGCAGGCACGACGCCGCCTGCCGCCGCCGAGCTAGCACCATACCTACAACATAATCATTGCTTACAACGTGTAGTTTAATGACTGCTAAATTAGCTGTATCAGCTGGTGTTAAGTAAGCTTAGTTCTTCATGAGAAGATTAAAGTAAATCATATTGTGATGGTGGAACACACGTAAGACACGACACAAAAGATATACGAGTTTTACTAATTCATTTGAGTTAGAGACTAGTTCGTTTGGTAGTTACAGCTTTGTTTCAGCAGTGGCTGCTTGGCGCAAATTACCGGTAAGAGCGGCGAGCAGCGCGGCCAGCGCGCCGCCCAGCAGCGCGGGCGCCAGGCCGGCGCGCCACGGCGCCGCCCCCGCCCCGCCCGCGCCCGCCCCCGCCCCGCCCGCGCCCTCGGACGCCACACTGCGAGCCTCTGCTGGCACCTCCACCGCCTCACCCAGCCGCTCTGGTCACGTACGTCATGTATTACTTTAGTAACCGTCTCAACAAGTCTCATCCCTTCCTGCCGGGTTTACAAATGCATGCGCGGTGTGTCGCAGTACGTGTGTGTGTCTGACCTCCGTTGAGCGTGTGCGTGGCGGCCCTGTAGAGCGCGCTGGTGTCGCCGGCGGGCGAGCGCGCCTCCACGCGCACCTCGTACCACGCGCCCGGCCGCAGGTTGCTTGCCTGACCATACGAACAAAGTGCCAGCAACTAAACAAAGTACTGTCTGTATGCTAATTCACTGCTAAATGACTAGAAACGTATGGAATTATATATTGCGTTCCATATTATTGCACATATTCGGTTTGTTTCCAGAATGATATGCCAGTCACACTTCCCAGATACTAGTGTAATTCTCAAACACACGTGAATGGATTATATTGGTTGTTCTACTCAAGACTACTATTATAATAGATAAGATAAAGATAAAAAGATTTTTATTCATTTAAACCATTAATAGCACTTATGAATCGTCAAGACTTTAGTTGCCACGTTCCAAGATGTAGATTTCCTATGGAGAAGAACGGGCAAGAAACTCCATGGTTACTCTTTTAAAATCATGTTACAATATTTATGTGTACAATGTTCTCGAAAATTCAGGTTATATAAAGACAATGTTCCTACATTAAACATAGTAAAGTCTAAAACTCTTAAAAGTGTCAATATCAAATCATAAACCAGTTGAATATAAAAAAAATTATACAATAATAAATTCAGGTGTAAATAATTAATAATAATAATGTCATGTCAAAAAATAATAATTGAAATGTCAGAAAAGTAAATCTGAATAAATTGATGTCACAAAACATGCATCAACAAGATGGCATGTCAATAAGTCAAAAATAAAAATAAATCAATCATTTCTTATAGTGGTCTTGCGGAGCTGGACAAGCACTCTGCCAAACATTTATATCTCTAAGGTAATCCTCTAACGTATAATATGCTTGTTTGCATAGAGTATTTTTTACAAATATTTTAAATTTATTTTGCGGTAATTGCAGCACGGTCTCCGGTATTTTATTATAAAATTTTATACTATAACCCATAAAAGAAGTATGGACTTTAGCTAAGCGAAATTTTGGCTGAACTAGTTTAGATTTATATCTTGTATTATAGTTATGCCGATCACATTTTTTTGTAAAAAGATGTATGTTTTTCCTAACGTACATGATATTTTCATAAATATACTGACAAGGCACTGTCATTATGTTAATGTTTTTAAACAGTTCTCTCAAGGAATCACGACTACCAAGGTTGTAAATAGCCTTGATAGCTCTCTTCTGCAATATAAAAATTGATTCTATATTGGCAGCCCGACCCCAAAGTAAAATACCATAGGACATTATGCTATGAAAGTAGCTAAAGTAAACCAGTCTTGCAGTAGCTACATCTGTAAGGTGTCTGATTTTTCTCACAGCATAAGCAGCCGAACTCAACCATCCTGCTAGAGATGTAATATGGGGACCCCATTGAAGTTTTGAATCAAGCGTGATTCCTAAGAAAACTGTTTGATCGACAAATTCAAGTTTCTCACTATCTATTATGATATCGCAATCCATACTTACTACATTTGGCAAAGTAAACTTTATGCATTTAGTTTTCTGCCCATTTAATACTAAATTATTAACTGTGAACCATTCATGGACCTTAAGAAGAGCGTTATTTACATCGTCAAGATTTGGTAAACGTCTATCAATTTTAAAAATCAAAGAAGTATCATCAGCAAATAACACCATCCTGGATGGATCCTGAATCACATAAGGCAAGTCATTAATGTACACCAGAAATAAGAAAGGACCTAGTATCGAACCCTGGGGCACGCCCATTATCAATACGTATTATAAGTATGATAGATATGTACATTCAACTAACATCGGCCTCAGCCAAATTTCAACCGTGTAGTTTTTATCATGTAAATAAGTAATAATATATAGTTTAAAAGTGTACATACTTAAAAATAAAGAAGTGACTGGCTCATTAATGCAGCAGAGGGCTTAAACCTTTTAAAACAGTTTAATTATAAAGATACAATGGACATTAAATATTAGGAGTAACTGAGTTATGATGTAACAATTGAGCAAAGAAGAGAAAAAAGGTACATACACAGCACATAATTATGACAATGTCATATAAATTAGATTGTTTTTTTACAAAAAATACGTTTATTATTGTTATTTTCTACTTTAGCTTCCTTATATTTGTTATATTTAACTCTCAAGTGACAGTTTGTAGCCCGTGAATACCTCGGCCGCCTCCCCGTCGGTGCGCAGCTGCTGCCAGGCGCCGCCGGCGGGCCGCACGGCCAGCGCCCACGCGCGCACGGGGCAGCGCCCGCCCCACGCCAGCAGGTTCAGGCGCAGCGCCGTGCTGTTGGCCCACACGAACTCCTTGCCCGGCGGGGGCTTCGCCTCTACGCAGAAACACACTCTCACAACGGTCACACAGTTGTAGTACGACAATGCAAGCGGTAGGCGCGACTCACTGTCGCCCTCGGTGCGCGCCACCAGCGGCGGCGAGTGCGGCGAGGCGCCGACGGCGTTGTGCGCCTGCAGCGTGACGCGGTAGGCGGCGCCGCACGCCAGGCGCGCCAGGCGCAGCGCCGCGTCGCCGGGCGGCACGCGCCGCGCCCGCGCCGCGCCGCCGGTGCCGTCGCTGCGCGCCCACCATACCGTGTACCCTGCATTGTATTACTGGTTGGAATTATTAAAATCCAACTTGCAAATTAGATAGAAAAATCAAGCCTGTTTTTAGGGTTCCAGACGTCCCAAGGAAAAAACGGCGGAGCCCTTATAGGATCACTCGTGTGTCTTTCTGTCCGTCTGTTACAGCCAATTTTCTTCGAATCTACTGGACTTATTAAGTTGAACGTTTACACGTAAATAAATAGTTTTTGAATACATAGATAAATAAAATAAAAAATTAATACTTTGCACAAGGATTTCTCCTGTGTCGTGAGTGCGTTTACAGACAAGAATTCCACATACAATACACCCAGACCCGGAACAACTACCTGCAGATCATACAAATATTTGTTCCGTGCGAGATTCGGACCCAGGACTCGGAGCGCAGCAGTCGACTGTATCAACCACTGCACCAACCGTGCCGTCAATATATATTACTTTTACACATACATATAATCACGGCTCTCTCCCGTAGGGGTAGGCAGAGACCACTTCTTTCCACTTGCTACGATCCTTACATACTTGTTTCGCTTCGTCCACTTTCATTATTCCCTTCATACATGCTCTTCGGTTTAGGGTATTCTTGACCTGGCCTTTTCCAAGACGTCCCTGATTTGGTCTCAAAACGTCCGCCTGGGTCTACCCCTTCCAACACTTTCATTCACACTCGCCTTATACACTTTTTTCGTCAATCATTCTTCATTCATTCTCTCGACATGGCCAAACCATGTCAACATACCTTTCTCAATTTTTGTCACTACATCTTCTTTCAGACCACAACGTTTTCTTATCTCACTATTACTTATCCCGTCACTCAGTTTAACTCCTATCATACTTCTTAACGCTCTCATCTCAACTGCATTTATTCTACTTTCATGTTTCTTCTGCCATACCCAACTTTCACTTCCGTACAGGAGTGTCGGAACCAAACCCCCTCATGCACAGCCAAACGAGCCTTGTTAGACACCTTCCGACTGTTCATAAAGGAGTGTAAAGCTCCATTCACCATGTTTCCTGCATTCACTCTTCTTTCAATATCACTCTCACACTTTCCATCTCTTGTAAACTTTGAACCCAGATACACAAACTCATTCACCTGTTCAATTTGTTCATCTCCAATCATGATATTGCAGTCTGTCACTGCCTCGTCTCTTTCAAACACCATCACTTTCGTCCACTTTACATTTATCTTCATTCCCTTTCTAACAAGAGCTCCACTTATAGCAGCTACCATCTCCTGCAACTCCTCTGCCGAGGACGCAAGTAATACTTGGTCATCAGCTCAGAGAAAACATTTGATGAGTAACTCATTCATTCTCAACCCACTTTTACTCTCTTTTAAATCTGTCAAGCAATTGTTCATGAACAGATTAAACAGTCACGGTGACGCTACACATCCCTGTCTAACACCTTTTTCGATACTAAACCATTTAGTGTACGCCCCGTTTATCCTTACACAAGCACTAGAATCCCTATAAAGAAATTGCAATGCTCGTATGAGAGTACTGCGCACACCGTTCACGGTCAATGCGGACCACAATTCATTCCTCACCACTCTATCATAGGCCTTTTCTAGATCCACGAACGCGCAATAGCTCTTCTTGTTTTTAGACAAACACTTTTCGGCTATACACCGCAGGGAAAAGACCTGATCCGTACATCCCATTCCCTTTCTAAATTCCGCTTGTGCATCCCATACTTTTTCGTCTGTTTCATTCACAACCCTTTCAACAAACACTTTCGCATACAATTTACCGACGACGCTGAGAAGGCTTATACCGCGGTAATTTATGCAGTCCTGCCGTGACCCTTTTCCCTTATACAATGGCACGATTACGGCTTTGCACCAGTATCCCAGTACTTGCCCATTTCGCCAGCATAAATTGAAAAGGTGGTATAGCTGGCTAGCCACTATGCCCTGTCTAGCCCTCAGCATCTCGACAGTAATCCTGTCATACCCCTTTTTTTATTGATATCCAGTGGAAATTCTACATGGAACTTCCTTCACCCCGGGGAAGGGCGAAGGGATATGCCGGACTCCTACCGGCTAAAAGGCGGTCGTCTTCGGCACTGAAAGGGGGCTCCAGGTCCTCGTAAGATCACACTAGAGCCGCCCATTGGTGCCACGCCTTTAGGCACATCTCGGAAGGGATGACTGTAAAGCGGTCACCCCCTCTAGCGGAGGGAAGGCGACTGTAAAAAGGTCGCCCCCCAAGGCACTTCTCGGGGAGGATTGTAAAGGATCCCCCCAAGCCTCGCATTGCGCTGTGCTGCGCACACGGCGGCACGTGGCCACGTGCGCGCCACCGTCTTCCCGGGGGTCGCTCGGTGTGAGCACGCAGACTCCCCAATATGTGCGCCCGCGACCCCCGAGGCCCCCCACCATGAAGTGGCGGCCGGGGGCTCAGGCATGTTGGACTTGGGAGCCGGCACGGTTGTTGCGCCGGCGCCGTCTCGTCCGTCTCCGTGCGGGATCGGCCCTCTTCCGATCCCGCTCTGCAGCCTCCTTCTGAAGCATGACGCTCTCGTAAATCCTGTCATACCCTGCAGCCTTACCTAATCTCATTCTTTCCAACGCTTTCACTATTTCATCCATGCTTATCTCACTTTCATCATCATTTATATCAGTTTCCATGGAAGGTGCCGGACGTTGTACCTGCTCTTCCTCTCTTTCAAACAAACTTTTAAAATACTCTTTCCATCTCTTTAACACACATTCTTCTCCTTTTACAATGCTCCCATCTTGACTCCTGATTGTACTCAGCTCCGAGGTAGAAGTTTTTCCTGTGGCTGTTTTGATCGATTTCCAGAAAAACTTGATTTGACTGGAAATCTTCAGTGAGCCTCCTATCAAAATCATCCTTTCGTTCTTCTTTCTTTCTAGACACAACTTCTTTCGCTGCTGATTTCAATCTTTTATACTTCGTTCTTGCTTCCTTTATCTCGTCATCCGTTGCCTTCCGAACTTTTTGGTTAGCTTTCTTCTTTTCTTGCACAGCCCTTTGTACATCTTTATCCGTCCATACACACATTATAGTTCTTTCTTCCTTTCCTTCTTTTAGCAACCCCGCATACCTCAATAGCAACATTCACGACCCCTTTCTTAAATATCTCCCACAAATCCTCAGTCACACCTAACTCTTCCATGCCTTTAAAACTTTCTTTCAATTTCTCTACATACTCATCTTTCTTTTCTTTTTCTTGTAGATTTTCCACTTTTACTCTCTCCAAAACTCTCGTAGGCCCCTCGGTGTCGCCGCCGCTTAAAGAGGCCACGCATTCGGGCTATGACCAAGAAGTGGTTCGGTCGAGGCCTACACCGCGGTATGCCCGAGTGTCTAGCACTTTCTTCCTCAGTCTTTCATCCACAATTACAAAATCAATCATACTGCTAGACTCACCCTCATCTCTTGTATACAAATGGATCTTATTGTGGTCAAACATTGTGTTGGCCACGTAAAGATTCCATTCCAAGGATACTTCAAGCAGGCTTCTCCCATTGTCATTCACTCTCTCGTCCCCAAACGTACCCAGAACTCCTTTATACCCATCACGCTTTACTCCAACCCACCCATCAAAGTCACCTAACATCACGATCCGTTCATTTTCTCCGCATTTATTTAAGACCTCCCTCATCATTTCGGCCGAATGAAGTCCACTGCTGGACACAGGCCTCCCCCAAAGATCACCACAACCACCGATATGGATGTGTTGTGGGCTCATTGGGGGGTTTTGCCATAATCGCCACGCTTGGCAGGCGGGTTGGCGATCGCAGTTGAGTCGTTAATGTACTCGAAAGACGCTGCTGGCCATCCTCCGGCTAATCCCTTAGTCGACTTTTACGACACCCATGGGAGGAGATGGGGTGGTGGCATTTTGAGCCGGCACCACACGACAAGACCTCTCTCATGCTATCCCAAAATTCTTCTCTCTCTTGTTGGGCTTTTATTGACCCACCTCCGCGCTGATTCCTTCGGTGCATAGACCCCAAGGATAAACAAGCGAGTGAGTCCGACTTTTAACCTAATCCAGAGGAGGCTTGGGCTTACACATTCATGCTCCTTCACGCATTCAACTATTCGAGAAGAAAAAATTACACCAACTCCCTGACAGCCTCGGCTGGTTTGGGGGACTCTCGACCAGTATGCCGTGTAGGGACCATGAACCGTGGTGTCACATCCTGTTCTCTTGGTTTCGTTCACGCACAGAATATCTATGCATCGTTTATCCATCATCTGACTTACTTCATCTACCTTACCATCCATTCCTCCTCTTACATTCAACGTAGCGAAGCGGCTCTCCATGGGCCGCTTTTCGCCCCCGCGAGAGACGAGACGTGATGGGTGGCGAACCACATCGCCGCCATTTTAGTTAATTAAATTATTTTTATGATTATCCATTGCGTTCCCACGAATAGCGAGGGAAAGGTTTGTCCACCCCAGCAGAGCCCCGCATGCCAGGGTAAGGCTAGCCTAATTCTGGGTCGCCCGGTCCCAGGGCAGTGTGGCACGCTAATGACTAGGCTTGCCCCTAGCCATGCATCCATCCGCGCGGCAGACGTTGGATTGGTGGAGAGGGTAGGAATAGGGAAAGGGACGGATACGTGAATACGTGACGGTGGTGTGAAAAGGAAGATCGGTAAGTTAGAGTGGGAAATAGAAAATGTAGGATATTACCGCCCAGGAGGGCAAGGGATAGGACAGTAATAGCTAGGGAAGCCGAGGTCGCATACCCGTATACTATACCACAACTACCGGACAGTTAAGTTGGGTATGAGTATCCCATGACATCATATTACTTTTGAGGGGCAATATATATGTAGAAAATTAAAGAATATAATTTTGCAAACTGTACCGTGGAACATATGAAATGAAAGGGCTTGTTTTCAGGGGCTCAAATGTATTTATTTTATAATTTAAAAGTTATTTAAGAAAATAGACAAGAAATGACCATTCCCCTCGCCTTATCTCCGAAACTACTGAGCCTTAAATTTTGAAAAAATTTAGGATATAGCTCTTTACCTATAGATTACAAGAAAACGTATAATAAGTCTAGGGTCTTAAAAAGACATGGTAATTATTTCAATATTGTGCGTACAAACTTATGTTTGCGATTTAATGTATGGGCAAACATGTTTTTCAACTACGATGTTAAGTTTTTTCTTGGGATAAGTTACTGGTACTAGACCGAATGCAACAATAGTAATATAGTCAGTAATTTCTCGTAGAACGTGTTATTTTCCGGTTCAGCCAACAGCTACAGTTACACTATGCTACGAATACTTTACCCAGTATGTGCGCGCCACCATCAGGCGGTTTGTCCCAGGCGAGATGAAGCGCGTGCGCGGCGGCGCTGCGCAGGCGCAGTGCGGGCGGCGCGGGCGGGGCGCGGACGTCGAGCGCCACGGCCAGCGCCTCCGAGCCCAGCCCGTTGCGCACCACGCACGTGTAGTTCCCCCCAGACGTGGCGTCCACCTCTGAGCACAACCAACATGTGTCACCACATTACACTAATGGGCCGGAAATAGGATACAAACACGAACCAACGAAACGTTTGCAAACAAGTTACGTATGTCACTGCTACAGTGAGTTATTAAAATGCAGTAAGCAGCATATTAGCACCTACATACTATATCATTTTTTAAAGTCACCTACTATTTGTTTTTTTTCTAGGTTTGTACCCAAATGTTAATATGGCCTACAGATTTGAGACAAGCCTGAACCTAGCACAGCTGTCTGTCTTACCTACAAATATTTGTGCCGTGCGGGAATTGTAATCGCGGTACATATGACGTATTATAGCGCAGATGCGCATCTATATTCTTACTGTGTATGATGAGATCGCCGTCATCGGTGACGGTGTGCGCGTTCGGTACAGGCGTCCAGCGCCAGCGCAGTGGCGCCGCGCCCACGGCCGAGCAGCGCAGGCGCACGCGCGAGCCCCAGGCCGCGTACACTACGCGACTGAACGACGTAATCCTCGCCGACACTGTCGTTGGGTAATAATAACATATAATGAGCCCACTGAGCTATCGTCAACTAATTAATGCTTAAAACTGACAGCACATATCTTTCAGCTGATGCGATCGATTATTTAGTAGTGCATGAGTAGCTGGTTCTATTGTTATCAAGCGCGAAATACATTATGTAGTGTGGTAGTAAAATTGACATCTAGAGAGTTTACCAGCACGACGAAAGGCGTCAAAGGCTAAGCCATTACTCGCTGCCCAAAGTGCAGTAGGCGTGCGACGTACGTGCGGGCGCGGGCGCGGCGGACGCGGCGCGGCCGGGCGGGCCGGCGCCGGCGGCCGTGGCGGCGCGCACGCGGAACTCGTACGTGCGCCCGCGCAGGCCGCGCACCTCGCGCCACAGCTCGGCCTGCTCGCTCGCGCCGTCCTCCGCCGCCACGTCCACCTGCTGCGCCCACTCGCCGCCCACTCTACACCATCAAAGTTCTGTTAAACGCTCCCGTCAGTGGAAGACTCACACACAAAAGACTTTCAGCCGCCTGGTTTCGTACTGAAAACAGGTTTAAATCGGCATTTCATACTAACTAGCGTTTCAGTATTCGGCCGTTACACTGTCAGGGTGTCGATAGTAACTGAAACTCGCCTTCTATACGGTGTATTCTATTTAACCAAATCGGATTTATTCACAGAATTTTCATATTTATATTAAATTTAATGTATGTAATATAAAATCTTCACATAGTTTAGTTACAGTATTTTTTGTGTGGCGTCTCAGATTTATTTCCTTTGGACATATTAAATTTCTCGCACATAATTATATACAATTAAATTTAAATATTGAATTGGCAAGTCAAAATGTCACCTCTTCGTCCGATTGCAACAGGATTATCAAAGCAAATACAATAAATTGTAAGAGATGAAACGTTCATCTCTTACAACTCCTGATTATTCACTGCTCGTTTAATAATTTTTCTGCTTGTGATGTTAAAAAGAGCATATATCAATCACATCCAACTCAGTTGGATATTAGTATGTCAACCGTAAGACGGTACTCCCAATCTTTGAAGAGATCCTTCTACTTTTCACCGACATTCTCAATTATTCTATATCCTGCATTTTCCACCATTATCGTACCGTTCAAGTCACTCTTTTACCTAAAAATACAAATCCAATTTCTTTCTCTGAATATCACCCCATTTCAATTTCACCATTCCTTTCCAAAGTCCTCGAACGTCTTATCCACAACCAGCCTAATGCTTTTTAGTCTCTTCAATCCATTCCAATCTGGGGTTCATGCAGGTCATAGCACAGTCACGGCCCTAGTGAATATTACGGATGACATAAGGTCAGGCATGGAGAATTAGAATCTGATAGTTCTTTTCTTACTTGATTTCAGTAACGCCTTAAATACCGTTGATCTAGATATCCTGCTTAATATGCTCTGCTAACATATCTCCAACGGTGATGGATTGGTTTCGTAGATACCTGTGTGGCCGCTGGTAATGTACTTGTATTGAAAATAGCTTTTCTTCGTAGTATGTTGTTGTTGTTCACACATGTTCCGTCTCTACTTTTCGCTCTATTTATCAACTCGATTTCTAATCGACGTTTTTCATCCTACCACCTAAATGCAGATGACCTGCAAATCTATGCACAGGCCCCATTGGAAGAGATGCCGGAGGCTGTCAAAATCATTAATCAAGATTTGGCACGGATTCGTAGTGGAGTATAGTCTATGGATAGCTAGTTAATCCCTCAACTACCCAAGTCATTGTTGTCGGCAGCCGTAGACTAAGTACCGAAATGATTGGTCGCAAGATTAATTTTGCTAGTGCCATAATACGTATCAGTCATAGTGATGAGCCTTGAGATAGCTATAGATGAAACCTTTCTTGGGGCTCAGCTGCAAGAATTAAGTCTTAAAATAGCTTCATCGGTAGTGTCTTTGAGAAGATTACGCAATTTTTACCAACTGCCACGAAAACTGTGCTAGCTCAGTCCCTTCTACCAATCTTTGACCATGCTGACGCCAGTAATCCTGACCTGAATGAGATAAAACTAGTAAAACATGAAGGACTTTTTTTTTGTTCCAAATATACTCATATTTGGTTTGCACAAATATAAATCATGTCTCAGACTTTTGCTAGCTTAGCTCAAAGGGGTTCCAGTACATTTTCACCGAAATACACACATTCTATTGTTGCTTTACAGTATTTTATTTATACACACAATACCCCATTATCTTAAAGAACCTAATCGTTGCTATCCTTAAAAAAATAGTAAAGGAACATCATCTGTCCTCTTCATAGATGTTCATATTTATTTTAAGTTTTTCACGACAATCTTATTTGCTGCGTTTTTTATATCACTGTTCTGCATTTGGAATGACATATATAGATTCATAGGTGTATGTAACTTAATAACATTAAATTTATTTTATATAGTAAATTGTTTAAGATTATTATTATCTATCCACGTCGCCACGGTACCCTAAATTATATTGTTGCAAAAAAAGTCCATCCTCAGTTTGTCTAGAAAATATCGCTATTAGCAACAGGACATCATCATACGATATTTTATGACAAACAATTTGGATTTACGGGGGGACACTACGGAGGATGCTGGATCCACTCTTATTTAAACCGTTTTAGGATTCTGAGAAGATGAGTATAATACTTTGAGCGTGTTCTGCGATCTGTCTAAAGCATTTGACTGCGTGGATCACCTTATATTCGAAAACGTAAGTACTACAAAATTCAAGATAAATCTATTGATTTTGGAACTGAATATTTATCAAATCGGAATCAAAGAGTAGAAATTGAAGACTTTACATCCACAGACTCACACGTTGAAATTGCCACAATATACTATACAAGTACCACAAGGATCAATTTGGCGGCCATTTTTATTTCGGGTCTATATCAATGACTTGACATACATGATAAACGATACAATGACGAATATAGCATTGTTTGCTGATGGACACGTCACTTTAAAGTAAATAGAAAGGATCTTTGTAGAATCCAGTGATATACTTCCTGATATATCTGATTGGTTTTAGGGGAATAACAGTCTCCTCAATCCATTCCAATCTGAGGTTCGTCAAGCACACAGTCACGGCCCAAGTTGTAGCATTTTAAACCGAAACTAGCTCTTATTAACTGTGTAGTTGACGATAAAGATTATCACGACCCTGAGTCACATCCATCTAATATCATAGACGAAACCGAAGTTTATGACATCGATGACCTTTTAAACAAGCTCACGGAGGTGTCTAGTGAGATCCAAACTATAATCTTTCCCAACAATCTTACACAATAACGGCACCAGTAGTAGCAGAAACTATAAGCAGAAAAAACCAAATGTCTATGATTCTCAACAGCAGATGTGCCAGGCGGCTACAAGCATGTTATTGCGGACTCAGTGCAGGACAGGCGCGTACTTGCCGAGCTCCCTGGTGAGCAGCGTGTAGTGCGTGACGCGGCCGGCGCGGGGCGCGGGCGCCAGCCACGTCACGCGCACCGCGTCGGCGCCGGCCGCCAGCGCGCGCACGTGCTGCACCGCCGCCGGCACTGCAACGTCAGGACTATGTATGCGTGAGGTTATATACACCATATATTTCTTACTACTAAATGCAGAAAAAGTATTAACAATTTCAGTTGATTGTAAACTTTAATACTCAAACATAAAGTTTGTTAACGTTTACATAATATATTTGTATATAAGATATTTTGTCATTAGAGTAAAGGTACGAGCCGTAAATAAAAGAGATGTGCTTGTAAATTGTGTCTTTTTTTTAAATAAGTACAAAAATTATAATAAAACAATTTTAAACGGATTACAATATTTGATTAGTTTTGTACGGTAGATAAAATAACTTTTTAAATCTGTAACGACGCTTGTCACCTTAGTCATCCTGCGACCACGAACCCTGCAAAGTGTTCGAAACGTCAGGAAAAACAAAAATAATACACGCGATTTAATCCGTTTAAAATTGTTTTATTATAATGTGTAATAATCGCGAAAACCTAAGACAATACTTAGTACAAAAACATTGATTCTGTAATAAAACATATTATGTAAGCAATAAGGTTTAAAAATATGTTGACATTTGGTGTTGACTCTGTATTGAAACTAGACGCAGTTTCTACTGGACAGAGTAAATATGGAATGGTAGTAGATTGCTTATAAAATTATTGATAGTTATATTAAAAAGTTTTTATTAAACTTCAGACTTCAATAAATAACTAAACCAAACAATATTCATTGTGATTTTGGTTTTTTATGTTATATGTGTGTTCCACGATATACCCAACATTTGTTGACAGATTTACATTTATAGCATAAACTATATTATATATTTATTTATAGCATTTATACCATAAATCTACAAACAAAAATAGCATATAAAAGATAGTCCAAACATTGCCAAACAAACGTAATAATAAATTTCCAAATGTAAATTTAAATAAATTTCATATTGAATTCCATTCTTATTACACAAAAACACCGATTTCTGAAGGAATAACTTTTTCGATAAGTTTAAAGTAAAAATTACCAGTGATGACATATGGAACAGAGACGTGGTCACTCACAATGGGCCTCATAAGAAAGCTCAAGGTAACTCAGCGAGCTATGGAGAGAGCTATGCTTGGTATTTCTCTACGAGATCGAATCAGAAATGAGGAGATCCGTAGAAGAACTAAAGTTGTCGACATAGCTGAAAAGATTAGTAAACTGAAGTGGCAATGGGCGGGGCACATTGCTCGTAGAACTGATGGCTGCTGGGGCACAAAGGTTGTAGAATGGAGACCGCGCACCGGAAAACGCAGCGTGGGACGACCTCCAACGAGGTGGACAGACGATCTGGTGAAGGTGCCTGGGAGTCGTTGGATGAGGGCGGCATGTGACCGCTCGTTGTGAAAATCTAAGAGGGAGGCCTTTGTTCAGCAGTGGACGTCCTGTGGCTGATATGATGAAAGTAAAAAGTATGTTATGGTAGTTATTTTCACAAATTTTGAACGCGCATTACGTCATCTCGAATATCTTACTGTTGGTTGTGATTGGACCACACTAATATCAACACAAGTGCTCATCATACCGTCGTCGGGCGTGGCGCAGTAGGCGGGCCCCGCGGGCGGGCCGGGCCCGGCGCCGGCGCGCGCGCGCACCCACACGGAGTAGTTGGTGGCGGCGCGCAGCCCGCGCAGCGCCGCCTCGCCGCCGCCGCCCGCGCGCGCCGCCTCGCCGCCGCCGCCCGCGCGCGCCGTCTGCGCCTCGCCGCCGCGCGCTGCGGGCACACGGACCGGTTGCACCCAAATAGCATTTCTACCTCAAGGGGAAAATGTTATTTTTGTCTGTCAAATGACTATGAGCCTACAAAACGAAAGAGTCTTTAGCCATAAGTAGAATAATCATGAATAAAAACTCGACTTATTACTGTTTCATAAAAAAAGAACATTGAATTTTTGAAAATGGAACTAAAATCGGCGATCTCTTTGGTAGAATGCGTGCATCGCATCGCGGCTACAGAAGAAATAAAAAAAAAGACATCGGCGCGAAATCTCTAGAATTTTTCAATTGCAAATTGAATTTATTGAATTGGTAGTGACCGTAATTCATTTTACAATAGTGAAAATGTCATCATCTAGTAAGAATGGAGACCCTAATTTGCAAATAGAAGAGAAAGGAAAAGAAATAATTTTGAACCTGTTGCCGTCAAGGTCACAAAGCATTTATTTAAATACTTACGAAAAGTTTATGAAGTGGAGAAGTGGACGACAGAAAACGAGCTTCGATTCGCCTCCGGAAGTAGATTTTCTTACTTATTTTGATGAACTTTTCAAAAAATATCTAAGTTTAACGCTTTGGAGCACATATTCAATGTTACGAACAACTATACAGATAAGACATAATGTAAATATAAAGAAACAGACAGCTCAATATTCATCTTCGCAGAGGACTGTAATTAAGTAACCGGGAAAAAACATCTCATTAAATATCCAGAATTGTACAAATTGTACATTTAATTTTTAATAAAATAAACTATTTCATATTGTATTGGATAAAAACTACCTCGTGTATAATGGGTCATTTTAACCCCTTGTATAACAATCTACTATTTTTTGGTGTAAGTACCGTATATACTTTCATATGCATTTAGTAAAAATCTGATATTTTGACGATACTAACAGACACTTATCACTTTTTATTTATTTGTATAGATTACCCCACATAAAGAACGACATTGCTGTTAACTAGAGCTGTCTATAAAAGATCTAGTTATGCCTACTAGTGCTTCATTAATGACAAGTAAAACAGGCCTTTTACATAAATTCACGTCTTGTGCTGGGTCTTGGTGCTAAATCATTAATTTACTTTTTAGCCCAATTAAATAAATTCTATACACAAATATTATACGCGGTGATTCCTGCACTAATGTGAGACACACATAACTGGACAGGTAGAAGTGCTAGTGCCCGCCACAATTGTTCGGCTCACAATTTCGTAGCTATTACAATACTAACAATTTTTTTTAAGGAATGCCCCACACTATGGTTTTCCCTGTGTCGTGGGTGCGTTTACAGACATAAATTCCACATACAATACACCCAGACCCGGAACAACTATCTGTAGACCATACAAATATTTGTTCCGTGCGGGAATCGAATCCACGACTCGGAGCGCAGCAGCCGACTGTATAAGCCACTGCACCAATATGTTTAGTTATTTATTATGTTAACAAATTTTAATATTTTGGATTACTAATTGATTTAATTGCTCAGATTGAATTTGTTTATCTTTTTTTGTGGAAGCGAACGCGTCGCCTAGCGCCCGACGCAGGTGTTCACCGGTCATGGTTATTAAGGTGCATTGCTGCACAGGATGGGACGCGAAGTCCACTCGAGGAATGCCCTGCGTGGGCTGCCGAGCTGCGGATCCTTGTCGATGGTTATCATAGCAGAGCATTAAAATTGGAGTGCAGTAGATTTATTCTGCGAGAGTATAATGCTCCAGAAAAAGACTGCAGAGCGGGAAAGGTAGAGAGCCCATCCCACGCGGAGAGGGAAGAGATAGTGCCGGAGTAACAACCACCCCAGCACCCAGGTCCAACACGCCGTTACTAGGTTACGAGTCTGCAGGCTCATACCGAGCAGCCCCCGAGGAGATGGCGCACACGTGGTACGTGCCACCGGGCACAGCAAGGTTTGGGGAGAGCCATACAAGCGCAAGACCCCCGTACATTATATACACAGTACAGTATATTATACTATCGTATGCGTTATTTAAGTGTCGTACTGTTGTTAAAATCGTATAATTGTTTTTTTTAAACATGTCGACACAGTCGGTAGGTACAGCGGCTAATATAGTCGGCTGCTGGTCGTGGGTTCGATTCTCGCACGGAATCTGCCAGTAGTTGTTCTGGGTCTAGGTATACTGTGTGTGGAATTTGTATTTGTGTAAACTCACCCACGACACAGGAGAAACCCTAGAGCGTGCAAACAAAAAAAAAGCACTCACGGGAGAAAAAGTGCAGCGGCGCATAGTGCACATCATACCCGCGCAACGCGTGCGCGTGGCCGGCGGACAGCGGCGCCCAGCGCACGCGCACCGAGCGTGCCGACAGCGCTTCGCACGTCACCGAGCTCGGCGCCTCCTCCGGCACTGTATTCACATTATTGCTATAGTCACGGTATGACGTAACGTCCAACTCCAAATGTAAAGTAAGACATAGAGACCTCCATCGGCGGTGGTGGCATACACGGTGGGCGAGTGCGGGCCCGCGCCGGCGCGGTTGTAGGCGCGCAGGCTCAGCGCGTAGCGCGCGGACGGGCGCAGGCCGGCCAGCGTGAGGCCGGCGCTGCTCCGGCCCGCCGCGCTGGCGCTGCCGGCGCGCGCCTCGTCGTCGGCGTCGGCGTCGAGCTGGCCCAACTCGCGCCACGCCGCTACGTACCCTAACAGCTCGCCGTTCCAGCTGTCTTGGGGCGGGGCCTGCTTGTTTGTTAAACCTTATTTAGAGCTATACCCTTAACACTTACCTTCTGAAACAATAGAAGCATTACCCGTGTAATGCGCACATACCTACAAGTCTCAAGGTACTCTGTGTATACTCACCGACCACGAGACATGTAATTCACCAGGGTTAGCCGCTCTAACTCTGACGTTTTGCGGAGATGCTGTCGGAGCTGGCGACAAAGTAAACAGTTACGAGAAAGTTGTCGTATATTACAAATATGAATCACACGACGAAATCGAATAAGTAAGCAATACGTACCTTCTTCAAGCGTGGTGAACATTAATGGTTCAGAGTGTGGCGACGTGCCGACATGGTTGGCAGCTGTCAGCCGCAGCGAGTATGCGGCGGCCGGACGGAGGCCTTCCAGTTTCGCAGACAACGTATGAAGCCCATTCGCGTCTATTCTATTGAAACATCATAAATCTGCAGGTGTAGTAATCTTGATGAAGCTAATTGCACATTGGCCAACGTGAAACGCTGACGAAAAGAGCTCTGTCAGGAGACCAAATAATCACCAGTCAACTTGTTAGCTCAAAATAATACTAAGGCCAGTAAGAAGGCTTTGTTCACCAATCCGCTGGCTCAGTGTGATAACAAAATGCAAATTGTTTATTTTTGGGAAAGTAAAATAGGGCAGGGGCATAATGAGGCCTCGGGGGAATCTTTTACAATCCCCTCGAGAGATGCCTGGGGGGGTGGCCTCTTTACAGTCGCCTTCCCTCCACTAGAGGGGGTGACCACTTTACAGTCATCCCCTCCGAGATGTGCCTAAAGGCGTGGCACCAACGGGTGGCTCTAGATGGAGATCTTTTGAGTTCCTGGAGCCTCCCTTCAGTGCCGACGATGATCACTCCGGTGGTTTTAGCCGGTAGGAGTCCGGCATGCCCCTTCGCCCTTTCCCGGGGCGAAGGAACTACATGAGGTATTTCCACCGGATCAATAAAAAAGAAAAAAAAGGGGCATGGGCATGCGTTCTCGTTCACCTGTCGTCCGAGGTGGATAGCGTGAGGTTGGCGGCACTGCTGCGCGCCTCGGCGCCGGGCAGCGCGTGCAGCGCCGTGTACAGCGCGCTGTACGCGTGGCGCGCGGCCGGCGCCCCCCACACCAAGCGCACCCAGCGCGAGCCCACGCCGCCCAGACGCAGCCGCCGAGGAGCCTCCGGTGGCTCTGCACGAGCGTTACAGAGTTAGTACCGGGACTGCTCATCTATTTCATCATCATTTCGGCCAAATGAAGTCCACTGCTGGACACAGGCCTCCCCCAAAGATCACCACAACGATCGATATGGATGTGTTATGTGCTCATTGGGGGGTTTTGCCATAATCGCCACGCTTGGCAGGCGGGTTGGCGATCGCAGTTGAGATGTTAATGTACTCGAAAGACGCTGCTGCCCATCCTCCGGCTAATCCCTTAGTCGACTTTTACGACACCCATGGGAGGAGATGGGGTGGTGGCATTCTGAGCCGGCACCACACCATCTATTTACGTAAGTATAATGTAAAAAAAATATATTGGAAGATTGGTTAAGAAGATAAGAAGGGATAGAAAGTCCAGGATAAGAAGGTAAGAACGATAGTTGTCTCCGCTGTCATATTTTAAGCTTAGGTAACGGGCAGTGATATTAGTTCCACGGTGAACAATAGAATAGGAATACCAAATTTTATTAAAGATTTTCGTATTACCTTCAACATGTAAATACATGACTTGTTCGCTGCGTCCATACTGGTTATGTGCGTGGCAGCGGTACTCGCCAGCGTCACCGCGCTCGGCCGCACGCAGCTGCAACGTGGAGCGCACTCCTCCGGCTGTGCGCACTTCTGTCACAGCCCACCTACGTTAAATTAACACCATTACATGCCTATTCTGAAACAACTACCGGAAAAGCTGGAAACCATCGAATTTACCAGCCTGTTTAGGCGCGATGACGGGGAGCAGAAGCGCAATATGCGAAAAGACTAGCTGTGCAGTGATACGAAATTCTCACATTAGGAGTTATTAAGGTCTATCAATGGACTGTGGTACTCTGTGTGTGTAGTGTTACTTCAGGAAGCGACCTGTACGAGGTGAGGTCGAGGCGCGCCCCACGGTGCGTCCAGTGCAGCTGCAGCGGCGCGTCGCCGAGCGCATGGCAAGCCAGCGCCGCGGCCTGCCCACGCACGCACGACATGTTGCCGCCAGAGCCCTCGAAGTGCGCCGGCTCTAAACATATTTCATAGAAACTGAACTACATCAGTATAAATGGACAGTGCCAAGACCTCCAGTTAGAGGATTTAGACTGCGGACGAATTGACGATCAGTGGTAGTGAATGCAATAATTTCTTACCGTGTACAGTGACATTGACGTGTTTGAGGAGCGGCGACCCCACTCCGTTGTCGGCCACACAGCGATAAAGTCCTTGATGAACACGTGCAGAAGCCGAGGCGGATAGAGATCCATTTCGTGCACGCACCCCACCCGACGTGCCCCATTCCGTGACCCCCACCTGCTTCCACTGCTCCCCGTTTTCACTGCCTAATGAAGCACCCTCACCTACACCATGAAATTTCACTTTCAGTTTCATGTTAGTTCTACCTCAAAACAGTTAGAAATTGTATTCTATATAACGTGTCTGGGCTAATAATAGCCCATGCGAGAAGCGAATGAGAAGTCGTGCTCACTATATATACACAACCACTTGTGATCCCGTTCTACATACTCAGTCATTTTTGATGAAAATAAGTAAACGCAACAAAATAGATTGCAAGCAGTCTGTGTGGACGCTGTGTTCCGATAACAAAATATTGCTATTGCTGTTATAGCACACGTTGCGAGTGATTTCTTGTGTTGTGGTATGGACGAAGATCAATGGAGCACATGATGTTACTGACCAATACGTCTGTACCACGTGATAGAAGGCGCGGGGTATCCCTTCGCGGCACATTCCAGTGATAGAGGTGCACCCAGAAGCACCGCCGTGTCAAGAGGCTCCGTCGTCCACGATGGAGCCACTGTTACAGAAAGTTGTATCAGTAGCTATTGATATAATATACGGTATCGAGCAGGATTATCACCATCTGAAGTTTAACGGGACGCAGCCTGCTTCGCAGATTAACACAAACAAGAGCCTGACAGTATCCAGCCTGATATTCTACAAACTTCATTAATCATTTTATTAGATATCTTCACCAGATGCTTTATTATTATTATTTATCCGTTTGGTGTCTAGACCAAAATTGTAACACCACTCCATCTCATGCCGTGGACCTCGTTACAGGCAACTAAGTCAGAGAGATGGACTGCAGCGTCTCTTCTGTGAAACAGTAGACAGCCATACTGCACTCACCAACCAACCCGGGCGTGGTGAGTACTGGCAAAGTCCTCACAAAAAACGACACAATTGTTGAAATCTATAGTGGAGGCCTTTGTTCAGCCGTGGAGAGTCCTTTGGTTGACACGATTATGATAATGAGATGCTTTATTAGTGGATCTGATCAGCCCATGATCTGATTTATCGATGATACTCGTTGTAACACAAGCTGACTTTATTTGGCTGAAATGTTGAATGTCACATTTTCTGGTAGTCCCATGTGCCCGAATTCTCAACGCGGTAAAACCTCGCGCATTCCAGATAGTGACATAGCATTTCCGAACCATTTAATCAAATTTACATATTTTTAATTAATCTATTTAACTATAGAAGAAAACGAATGTGTTATATTGTTATCTAGCAAAGCAGGAATAGCCTGCTGCTGCAGCGACCGCTCAAATAAGTTAACGTTGCAAAAAACGGTAGTACGGAAATGCGCGAGTATGGTATAGCACAGAGAGTGGCCTACTGTGCTCCCTCTCATTATATATCCGTCAATCTTAATGACCGTCAGGCTCAATCATTGCACCGCATTTCCTCGCTGTCACCCTGCGTGCACAGCAGTGCAGCCGTCTCTTACCCGAGACGCTGAGTGTGGCGGTGTAGTTGACGGTGGCGGCGTGGTTGGACACGCGGCACGTGTACTCCCCGCTGTGCTGCGCTGTCAGGTCCGAGAACATCAGTAGGGAGAACTCATTCAGGCTCTTCTCTTCTATCTGCACAATCAGACCAGATTGTATGTTACTGTCACATCACCTTAGGTACTTAAAATACCCCCTGGAAGACGGTGACGCGCACGTGGTCACGTACAGCCGCCTGCCTTCCGCTAGAGGAGGTGACCGCTCCTCTAGATGTGCCTAAAGGCATGGCACCAATGGGCGGCTCTAGAATGATCTTATTTGATTAGGTCCTAACCTGGAGCTCCTCTTTGGTGGTTTTTGCTGGCAGGAGTCTGGCATACCCCTTCGCCCTTCCCCGGAGCGAAGGAAGTTCATGTAGAATATCCAATAAAAAAATAAAAAAGGTACTTAGAGCAAAAATAATTATAGGTACCGGAGGTCCACATAATTCTTGAACTGATACAAAACACATAGCGGACGCAACATAACCATTATTTGGTTAATTTGCGTCTCTCTTATCCAATATTTGTTATAGGATATGTGAATAGAACTTCTTCGCCTGTCTAGTGTTTATGAATCTGATTTGGAATGTGTTACTACCTGCAAATTAGGTGGAAGAGGCGCGCCATCTTTTAACCATGAGAAATACATGGGTTTGTCACCGGATGACACACCGCAAAGCACTTGCACAGAGCTGCCCTCTGTCAGATCCGATGAAAACATAAACGGTGATATCTTTGGTGGATCTACAACACAAGGAAAATTTATTAAAATTGTTATCTTCGCGCTTCGCCATTCATCAGAAATGCATGTTAATTCTAACTTTCAGATCCTTTTCTAAAGCGATTGACAGATGTTTTCAAGCTTGCCTTAAATTGAGAAAGCGTTGCCTTTAGCTATCACTATACAGAAAAGAAATACATAATAGACGTATGAGGTATAGTTTACGGACTGCGGACTTGTATGTCGAAGTCCCTGCGCGCGGCGGGCCCGGCGGGCGCGGCCGCGGCGCAGGCGTAGTGGCCCGCGTCGGCCGCCAGCGCCGGCGCCAGGCGCAGCTCCGCGCCGCGCGCACGCACCCGCCCCGCGCCCCCCACCGCCACGCTGGCACCGCGACGCCACCACGATATTGAACTAATGCCCACAGTAACAAATACATTTAGATAAAAACTCATGCACATCAGCTATCAGCTATTTTGTGTACAAGTCAACTGAAACATGTATATCTTGCTAAACGGATAGTAGTTTCGTCAAGCTTGGGTTGCATACACTCGAACACTGTAGTACACTACTATACTCTATTGTGGTAGTACGCTAAGGTCTGCTTGTCTCCTGATTCTGCTCAGCTTTGCTCGGTCTTCTGCACGACGACGACGTGGCAAAGCTGGCAGCTGGCACATTATACCTTATCTTCTTAGGCATTCTCATGGGTAATAGTTACATACAATGCATCTCCTGACAAACGCTTTAGGGTAAACTGAATTATATCTGAGAGACTTCCTCATAATTATGATTTTATCACAACGGGATTATAAAAAAAACGTGTCCAGAGCCTAACGCTAGCAGTGTATTAGAGGAATCATCCTAACAAAATGCACCTCTATGGACCTGATCGGATATCCGGCGTAGGGGCAGTAGATGGTGGCGTTGGCGCCGGCCACCACGCGCAGCGGGCCCAGCGCGCGGATCGACGGCGGACCTGCACACCACACACGATCTTGTACTGATACATGTTCAACGAAAACTTTGAAATTATCACCTTCTTTTTTGGAGTTTACTCCTCAAGAAACGATTTGAGTTATGAGGCCCGGTACGGAAATTTTATGAGGAGTAAAATCAAGTGTAACACTCTGTAAGTTGAGGCGTTACGTAGAAAGAGACAAACATATATATCTGTAGGTCTCACTGTATGTTCACTACCTTTGGTCTGAGAGTTGAATGTGTGCGTATGTTTGTACGTGTGTGTTGTGCGCCTGCGTATTACGAAGTTCTGCTGCAACTTGTATACTGCTGCCGAGTACAGGGTACGCATGCTGTATAATATATACATATAGTAGCATTTATTGTATCTGTACAATGAACATAAACAGCAACCTGACCATCAGCTTTTTTGAGTAACATACTTTTATTGAAGTAATATAAATAATCCGAATAATTACAGATATGTTTGTTTCCTTTATCATTATACAAGATGTGTTCATTTACCCTCTTTTTCTATTCGATATATATCATAACTATCGGTCGTAAGGAGTAAACTCCAGTCGTGCGTCGGAGCTGACACACACACACACTTTTTATGTTGTAAGGTTTCGTTTTCATTCGTATCACCGCTACTGACTTTCAAGTTGTTGTTGTAGTATATGAATCCAAGGGGAAGTCTGCGAGCGCGCCAGTCGCTCTCTAGCCGCATACTACCTGTCCAACAGTGAGCTCCGCCGTACCGTATATGTTCAGCCTGGCGGAGTGCTGCGCGTGGCCGAGCTCGTTGTGCGCGCGGCACGTGTAGCGCCCGCCGTCCGTCACAGACACGGAGCTGATGTTCAGGACGGACACCACGTCGCCGCTCACCGATGTCTCCTCGCTTATGAAGTACCTGCACAGCGGGGTGTCGAGTTTAATGAGCGTTTGCGCCAACGTAACAATTTCACAAGACAGAAAATCTAAATTAAAACAAAGTTGCATGTAGGAGCTGAATTGTAGAGCACAGTTCTGCTGCGGTTGCTCGCTGTTTGCATGGCGTTCTAAATGAACGGGCCGCATCCGCAGCAGTATGGGCCTGATAATGTAAGTCAAGTAGCTGTAGGGACCTGTGCTGCGTCCGGTAGCGGTCGAGCGGCTGGTCGTCCAGCAGCCAGGCGAGGCGCGGCGGCGGCGCTCCCGACGCGGCGCAGCGCAGCGACACGGCGCCGCCCTCGCGCAGCGCCTGCTCGATGAACGTGTAGTGCAGCTCCGGCGCCGAGTCTGACACCACTATACGTTGTACACAAGGGCCGCGACACTACTGATAGCCTCATTTGTTAACATAGAACTAAATAAAATACACACTGTAGATGTAAAAACTAAAAACTTGTAATGTTTTACTGAGTTGTTATTGGCTATAATCATTAAGTAGACCGTGTACGTGCACTGCCAAACATGTGCAATGAGAGAATGGCCGCCACAGCGTTCAATCTAGATGAATAGTTTTTTTTAACATACAAGAAGATATTATTTCAGTCATCTTTAACGGGTGTAGAGGTGGCGTAATTAGTACCCAGAATCGACTTAAAAAAATATTCATTTAAATTTGAGGTTTAATATTTGCACGTTTTGGCGATTTTGTTACGTATTATTATTTTATTTTATTGGCTCACCAACAATTGTTAACACCAGTAAAATTACAAAAATCGAGCTTATATCTAAGTCAAGTGTTACAATCTCTTACGTGTAATAGTAGTAGTACATGTAATATTATGTGTAAAAGAAAAAAAAACTAATCTAAGACGTTGTGTAACGTCTACAAATATACAAACATAATTTCAAAGTGGAATATATACGTACATTATGTTTATATAAATATAAATAAGTGAGTTACTAAATCAACTATATCGCCATGTCACTCGTGGTATCACGAAGCTTGCCAAGTGAGTCAGCGTGTATGTCAAAGAGATCGCTGCAACCATTCAATAATTTGCATATCAGTGGAATGGCAGAGCTGGCGCCAAGCACCGTCCTACGAAGCGGAGGATAAAAGGGAGTAATAGGTGAGCGGGGGTACCTAGCTGGAACTCGGAATTTTATTTTGCCTAATAGTTGAAGACAGTTTATTTTACCGTGTACGATTTTAAGCAAGAAGAGGGAATCTTCGAGAATTCTCTAAAGAGAGCATCTTGAAATGAGAAAGTTTAGATGCATATGACAACTTCCTCTTGGAAATCCCAGATGAAAATGTTAAGTGCCAGAGGAACCTTTTCTGAATTCGTTCCAATCTCAGTTTGTGAGTAGCAAAATGAGGTCTCCAAACAGTGCTGCAGTAATCCAAAATACTACGCACAAGGCAGTTATACAACAAGATTTTAGTTTTACTACATCGAAAGCCAACTACGCTCCTAATAACAAACCCAATAATTCTCGATGCTTTTTTAATAATGTTCTCTATATGAGGTATAAAGGTCAGTTTTTTATCGAATAAAACACCCAAGTCACTGATTTGTTCTACCTCTTGAATAATATCTGGGCTAATCTGATACGTGGACGACACCAGGTCTTTTTTTCTAGAGAACCTAACATGATAACACTTTTTAATATTAAGATTCATGTCATTGTCAACACCCCACTGAACAAGTTTGTCCACATCATTCTGAAGTAATTCAACATCTACGTTCAACAACTCTACAAAATTTGAGGTCATCTGCATACATGAAACATTCAAAGAAACCAAAGCAATGAGGAATATCGTTGACAAAAGCATTAAACAAGATCGGACCGACATGGGAGCCCTGTGGCATGCCCGAAGGGGCCCCACATGTACCAGATTGAAAGCCATTCACCGCCACAAAGAAGCGACGGTTTTCTAAATAAGATTTTATCCAAGCCAAGAGGTTACCTGTGATACCATAAGCCGCTAACTTGTGTAAAAGGATATAGTGTGAGACATGGTCAAACGCCTTACTAAAATCCGTATAGATCACGTCCATCTGTCTGCCGCAGTCAATAGCACCCACCAAAGCTTCAGTAAATGTCACCAAATTCGTACAAGTAGACCTGGCACCCACAAAACCATGTTGTGCACTGCTCAGGTAAAGGCTTAAGTGAGTCTGTATATGTGGGCAAATTAATGACTCGAAAATTTTGGCAAATGTCGACAAGATAGAAGTAGGCCTATAATTAGCCACGTTGTCACGGTCGTCAGATTTGTAGATAGGTAAAACCTTAGCTTGTTTCCAAGATTCAGGGAAAACGCCTGTACAAACTGATTTGTTATAAATTAATAATAAGGGGGACACTAAAGATGATGCGCATTTGGATATAAAAGTAGGTGGTATTCCGTCTGGGCCAGCCCCTTTGCGGTGATCTAAAGAGTTTAGTTTGTTTATTAAACTTTCACGGTCAATTACAGGTACTGTGAGAGACAGGCTATTGGTTTCCATTTTTTTAAGAAAATCTGAGAAGTAGGGAATGTTTGTTGTCTTAACATCGCTATAAACCGAAGAAAAATACATAGCAAACATTTCACAAATTTTATGGCCATCAGACGTTACTGTTTTTCCAACAGTCACTGTGTCAGGAAATGAACTTGTACCACCCCTTTTATTTTTATTAAATGCCCAAAATTGTTTCGGATTTTTTGTGATCTCTGCTTCAAGATTTACAATATACTTGTTATAACAAATGGTTGCCAAGTATGTGCATCTCTTTCCTATCAATTTTAACTCTATTCTGTCCATGGGGCTTTTATATATTTTATAACGTTTCCTTACCCTTTCCTTCACGTTAAGGCATTTTATCAAATTTCTGTCGAACCAAGGAGGGAACTTACGCTTAGATACTCTTTTAGTGGGCACATTCTTTTCAATAATATCTTGGATTTTATCGTAAAAAACTTTAAGCATTTTATTTGTGTCATGCCTGTTATCCAACATTAGGTCCCAGTCTATTTCATTCATCTGTGTACAAATAATTTCATAGTTCGCTTTAAATAAATTAGGCCGCAAATTGTTAGGGTTATAAGGGAGACCGGGGTCTGCAACTGCTTTAAAGTAAATTTCAAGTGGGAGGTGAAAGGGATCTACGAACACTTAAAGGGTTCTGTGCAATGTACACGCAACCAGAAGCCACATCAGTAAGTACGACATCTAATAATCGCCCAGAATGATTACAAATGTTGTTAAGTTGAATGAGTTTGTTAATATGAGTAAAATCTGTCAAAATTTGGCCAATTCCAGGCGCTGTGTACCCTTACCTGAATCATTTACCAAACTCCAATTTATATTGCCTAAATTAAGATCGCCGACTATACATGTATGTAGACGTGACTTTTCAAATACAATGTTACAACAATCCAAAAAGTTTTCCAATGTTACATGGAGTACAAGCGGCGGCAAGTAGACTGCGCACAGAGCAATTTGACGCATAGATTTTGTAATAGGCACATCAACGGTAATCCAGAGATCTTCACAATGGCTTTCCCAATGAGTCATTCGTTTTGATTGAATTTTTTTAAACTGCAATTAATACTCCACCTCCATCTTTTTTTTATACCACCTCTATCTCTTCTATAGACTACGTACCGATTATCAAATAGCTCTGTGCTCGTAATAGAATTATTTAACCATGTTTCAGTTAAAATTACAATGTCATAGGTTTCGCAAGACAACTGACGATAAAAGTTGTGTATTTTTGTGCGTAAACCTCGTGTATTTTGGTAATAAATCTTTAAAGCTGCGAATTTAAATATTAATGTACAAAGTCTTCGAAAAAAAAGAACACAGTACAGAAATAACAATTATATCAATTTGTTTAGTGTATCCATATTTTTGACCATAATATGATCGCACTCCTGAGCCTTTCGCATAAATATCCTACCACCTCGGATCCACACATACTGGTCCCCAATTTCTTTGGCTTTAATTCTCGCAGCGGCATGTAAAGCCTTGTTAGTGACAGATAGGTGTTCGGTAACAAAAACGGGACATTTCGGCCCCAAGTATCCAAGGAGTGTGATATTTAATTTGTTATTCGGGTTAGAATTATTGAAATTAATGGTGGCTGCGAGGATTGCATCACGGGATCGAGACGAGGCGAGTTGAACTATGACTGATCGTGGACGGGTATTATTGGGATTGAGTTTAGCAACCCTGGTACAATGCACAATGTCTTTCTCGACAATACCAAATTCTATAACTTTCGATAATTCAGTGACAATTTGGACTAGATTTTCTTGTTTTTTTTTCCGGCAGGCATTGGACTTCAATGTTACTAGAACGTGTTTGTTGTTCCACACTATTTAAACGTGCAACTAAGTCGCTAACAGTATTTTTCATATTAAAATTATCCTTTTGCAAACTTTTCATAATTTCTTTTGAGGCAGCATGTTCCTTAATAAGATCCTCATACTGCTCATTCATAAATGTCATTGAAACGTTCATAAGTTCTATTTTATCTTTTATTGGCTGCAATTCACGGTTTAGAATGTCGTTCATGTTGGCATTGAATTTGGATAGCATTTCCTTAAGTTCCGTCTTAATTACATCCTGAATTATTTGCCTAACATCTTCCTGCGACAATTTTAAGTCAGTAGTTGTCTGCGGAGGAGAGCACAGAGCTTGTCCTTTGTTCCCCCTGGAGGTTGTGATGTTACGCTGCGGTGTACTCTCTAACTTGCAAATATTTGTGCACTCTTGGCAAAGCCAATTAGTTGGCAAGTCGTGACTTTCAGCAAGCGACAGACAGATGTAGTGGTAGGTTTTGAGACATTTATTACATTTAGCATGTCTCTTATCATCCAGTTGCCGGTTACAGCATCCCCATGATGGGGAAGAAGACGTTCCAGACATTATGATTTCAATAGATTGATATTGCAACGTAGTTGTCTAAATAAACGGCACGGTTGGTGCAGTGGCTGATACAGTCGACTGCTGCGCTCCGGGTCGTGGGTTCGATTCCCACACGGAACAAATATTTGTATGATCTGCAGATAGTTGTTCCGGGTCTGGGTGTATTGTATGTGGAATTCATGTCTGTAAACGCATCCACGACACAGGAGAAATCCTAGTGTGGGGGCAACGTTTAAAAAAAAACAAAAAAAAAATAGCAATTCTCGATAGCAGTACCTGCAACGACGACGGAATGTTTTGCACGGCGCGGCGTGTTAGCGAGAAAAAGGTCGTAAATCCTCGATACATAGGCTGCACTAAAAGTATCGGGAATGGAATATTTCCACTGTTCCTGTCATATTAAAATCTTTTTAATTGAAAACTCCTTGGTTTTACAAATCGAATACCATTTATTTATTTAAAAAAAGATTCACGGTCTTGTCACAAGGTTTTGTCAAACTTGTTTAGTCGTTGAGAAAATGGAATTGACTCGAGAAAATTCAAGAGCGATGATTTATTATGACTTTCGAAGTGGTTTAACACAAAAACAGTGTGTTGACCGGATGATTTCTGCATTTGGTGATGAAGCCCCATCCAAAACCACAATTTATCGCTGGTTTGCTGAATTTCTACGTGGACGTGTCAAGCTCAGTGATGATCCTCGTCAAGGTCGTCCAAAAACTGCAGTCACCCAAGAAAACGTTGATGCTGTGCGTAAGCTGATTGAGGAAGATGGACATGTGACATACCGCGAAATTTAAGCAACTTTAGACATTGGCATGAGTCAAATACAAATAATCTTGCATGAACAATTAGGTGTAA
This sequence comes from Diloba caeruleocephala, assembly GCA_947459985.1. Taxonomy (NCBI): domain Eukaryota; kingdom Metazoa; phylum Arthropoda; class Insecta; order Lepidoptera; family Noctuidae; genus Diloba; species Diloba caeruleocephala. The sequence goes on along the minus strand of OX381605.1, from coordinate 32,916,509 downwards.
AAAAGTTGTTTTCCCGATGGATACCGCATTTGCTATGTGAAGAGCAAAAAGCGGCTCGCGTTACTTGGTGCGTCAGAACTCTCGAAAGATTCCACGCAGGATCGTCAAATGCTGTATACAACATCGTATCAGGTGACGAATCCTGGATATATGCGTACGAACCCGAAACAAAAAACCAGTCACGAGTTTGGGTGTTCGAAAATGAGTTAAAGCCAACAAAAATTGTTCGTTCACGGAGTGTTGCAAAAAAAATGGTGGCCACGTTTGTCTCCAAAACCGGCCATGTTACGACTATTCCTCTTGAGGGACAAAGAACGGTTAATGCAGAATGGTATGCTAGCATTTGTTTGCCACAGGTCGTTTCTGAACTCCGTAGAGAGAACTGCAACCGCCGCATCATCCTCCATCACGACAATGCGAGTTCTCACACCGCGCACAGAACAAAAGAGTTTTTAGAGCAAGAAAACATAGAATTATTAGATCATCCGCCGTACAGCCCCGACCTAAGCCCTAATGATTTCTATACTTTCCCTAAAATAAAGAATAAATTGCGTGGACAGAGATTTTCATCACCTAAAGAAGCTGTGGACGCCTACAAAACGGCCATTTTGGAGACCCCAACTTCCGAATGGAATGGTTGCTTCAATGATTGGTTCCATCGTATGGAAAAATGTGTCAAATTTCGCGGAGAATACTTCGAAAAGCAATAAATACATTTTTAAATAGTAATGTTGTGTCACTTCCTTGATTCCCGAAATTTTCAGTGCCGCCCTCGTATACTCGTCACTTACGCGTTCTGTTCAAGCGCTTTGCACTGTCGGTAGATTAACAACTTATTAAATGTTTATGATCAAATTATACCCAATATAAACATTGCACCGAGAATGTCACCTATGTAAACAATCACTTATCAAATACATTTATTACTTGTGAATAAATAAAATAGCTCAAGGGCGTAATTCTAGTTAATAAGTATTAAAAACTTCGGAGCAGACTTGATTAGCTATTACACCCACACTTCGGAATATATTTGGAGCGTTTATGATGCATATTTCGACATTTTAAGTTGCATGTAAGCCGGTTTGTAATGATCATTTTATTAAATATTCTCTGCACTTGCTTGGAATAGATTTGATGCAATTAGTAAATAATATATTCATGTAATAAATGGTATTCATCATCATCATATCTCACCGGGGGGTCTACCACTTTACAATCACCCTCTCCGAGATGTGCCTATAGGCGTGGGCCACTAGTGGGTGCCTCTAGTGTGATCATACGAGGACCTGGAGCCTCCCTTAGGTGCCAAAGATGACCGCTCCAGTGGTTTTAGCCGGTAAGAGTCCGTACCCGCCGTAAGTACCCCCGGGGAAGGGCGAAGGAAGTTCATGAAGAATTTCCATCATATCAGTCAAAAAAGTCCACTGCTGAAGAAAAGCCTTTCCTATAAGATGATCGGTTATATGCCGTGGGTCATCATTTTGGGTTGAAGTTGCCAGTACTCAGTTGCTGAGCGCAGAATGGCTAATGTTCCACAACAGAGACGCTGCTGCCGATCCCTTCGCCATAGAAACCCTTAGTCAACTCTTACGACATCATGTACCATAAATGGTATTAAAATGGTGATATAAAACAACCCGATAAATTAGATTTCATATTGCAGAGCACCTCGCCGTAATAATTTAAAAAAGGTAAAAGAAGTAGCGGCCAGTTTCAGGTTACCTTAAATTAAAGAGGAAGGTTGGTAAAATAAAACATAATAATTAACGAGCGCCGGTCGGCCGGAGTTACATAAAGATGGTCTCGGCCGATAGTCTGTGAAAAATGGGCGAACCGTATCACTCCCGAACTACCGCCGCCTCTGGTCCAGCGGAGGCGTGCGGGCGCGTGACACTGACATGTATGCGGCTGCCGACCGGCGGCTGAGAGGAGCTGCCCCACATACATCACGCCGGGCTTTTAAGCCACTGTGCTTCCGAGCGCACTGCCCGAAAACTGACTAATGAATTTTGGAATTATCTACGAAGGCGTTTGTAATTAATAGAGAAACGGTTACATGTGTTCGAGTTATACTAAAATGGAATTTAATTTTGTATAACTAGCCATATGTAGCTTTCAGAGCAGACACGTGCTCTGTATTTCCCTCAAAACTGACGCCTGCAGTGCCTTAGTCGGAAATCCTTTAAAGTTTAAGGTCACGTGCAGGGCAATTTTTTTGGCTTTTTTTTTAACTTTGCCCCACACTAAGATTTCTCCTGTGTCATGGGTGCGTTTACAAACACAAATTCCCCATACAATACACCCAGATCCGGGACAACTATCTGCAGATCATACAAATATTTGTTCCGTGCGGGAATCGAACCCACGGCCTGGAGCGCAGCAGACGACTGTATCAGCCACTGCACCAACCGTGCCGTCTAGAATACACGAGTGTTACTATAGTAAGATGTACCACCTTACACTTGCACTAGATCATTGATTGCGAATGTGAAATTAGCTTTATTCAAGTACATATTCGTTCGTAGCGGAGTTCATGAAGAAACAATTAGAATGGCTCCAATCACTTTACTTAAAACATTGTACACGATATCACTAGATAGATTAATATAATTTAAATTAAATTTATTCACCAGAAATGACATACAAAATTTCAAAAAACTTAATAATTAAATAACACATTTAGGCCAACGTTACTAAGTAATATAACCTCGAAACATCTGCATCCTAAATAGGTGTTGTAATTATTGGGTTTGTTGGGTTAGTTTTTTGGGACTGGCAGATGCATATAACAGAATTATTAAGGTTCCTTGTTACACAGTGGCACCCTTATTCGTTTTTTTTTATTGATGTCCAGTGGAAATTCTACATGGAACTTCCTTCACCCCTGGGAAGGGCGAAGGGGTATCGACTTCTACCAGTTAAAACCACTGGGGCGGTCATCTTCGGCACCGAAGAGGGGCTCCAGGTCCTCGTAAGATCACACTAGATCCGCCCATTGGTGCCACGCCTTTAGGCACATCTCGGAAGGGATGACTGTAAAGCGGTCAGCCCCTCTAGCGGAGGGAAAGCGACTGTAAAAAGGTCGCCCCCCCCAGGCACTTCTCGGGGAGGATTGTAAAGGATCCCCCCAAGCCTCGCTTTGCGCTGTCCTGCGCACACGGCGGCACGTGACCAGGTGCGCGCCACCGTCTTCCCGGGGGTCGCTCGGTGTGAACACGCAGACTCCCCAATCTGCGCATCCTTGACTCCCGAGGCCCTCCACCATGAAGTGACGGCAGGGGGCTCAGGCGTGTTGGACTCGGGAGCCGGGACGGTTGTTGCCCCGGCGCCGTCTCGTCCTTCTCCGTGCGGGATCGGCCCTCTCCCGATTCCGCTCTTCAGTCTCCTTCTGAAGCATGACGCTCTCGCAAAAGACGACCACTGCACTCAAATTTTCATGTTCTGCCAACATAACCGACACTACTGCCGGCAGAGAGAGATCTTGGCCGATCCGATCGTCGCTCGACCGCCCACGCAGGGCACTGCTCGAGCGTGTGCTGTGCGGTATCCTGGTCGCCTCCACAATGGTGGCACTGTGCCGTAACCTCGCGTCCTATTCTGTGCAGGTACGCACCGAAATAACCGTGACCGGTGAATACCTGCGTCAGACGGTAGGTGACGCGCTCGTTCCTTCTGAGCCAGGCTCCGAAGAGCGGCAGGATGGCCTCGACGACGCTCTTGGTCATGAACTGCAACCGCAGGCGATGTCCCCACATCTCGAGTGCACGCCGTCGAGCCAGCCGTCTCAGTCTGTCGAACGCCCCTGAAGGCACGCCTTCCCCGCTTTGGCGGAGGGACGGTGTTTGCTCGTAAACCCACGCATATGTCTCCGCCTGGATGTCGAAAGGCGGAAAGCGGGCACCCTTATTCCTAGTAGCTATGACTACAATGTCGTTATAGCTTGCGCGTGACGCGCACTTGGAAAGTGGCGTCACCATCTGTAAGCGACGCGTTAACATTACCGAAAAAATATGCCTAAAATTCATATTTTTTTGTAATCATTTGAAAATATTTACCTATATTAAATACGGAGTGCGCGCGAGCGGGAGTGGCAATCGTTCTACAGGAGAACGCGGGGAGGCGGGGGCGCCGCTGTGCCGGCCGCCGGTGGCTGGCCGAGTTAGTCGGTTTTTTATCAAGCTCACAATAGAACGCATGTCACTCTCGCTTCGCTCATACCCTTTCAAAGTACGAAATTTGGCTTTTACTTATCCACCCTTAACACCATCTACCAATGCTATTTGCGACCAAACGCGTCGTGGTGGCCGTCCTGCCGCTTTTTGGAGCCTGGCTCAGAAGAAGCGAGCACGTCACCTACCGCCTGACGCAGGTGCTCACCGGGCACGGCTGTTTCGGTGCGTACCTGCACAGGATAGGACGTGAGGCCACGGCACAATGCCACCATTATGATAGCGACCAAGACACCGCACAGGCTCGAGGCGAGCGTGCCCTGCATGGGCCGCCAAGCGGCGGCTCCTAGTCGATCGGATCGGCTATGTTGGCAGAACATAAAAACTGGAATGCAGTGGTCTCCTTCTGTGAGAGCGTCATGCTCCAGAAGAAGACCGCAGAGCGGGATCGGGAGAGGGCCGATACCGCTCGAAGACGGAGGAGACGGCGCCGGGGTAACAACCGCCCTGGTGCCTAATTCTCATACGCCTGAAACCACCTGCCGTTACTATAAGGTGGGTGACCTCTGGATTTGCGGTTGCGCAAATTGGGGAATCTGCGTTCCCACACCAAGCGACCCAGGAGAAGACAGTGGCACGCATGTGGTCACGCGCTGCCGCGGGACGCTTTGGGGATTTTTACCCCTTCGCCCTTCCCCGGGGAAGGAAGTTCATGAAGAATTTCCACTGGGCACCAATAAAAAAAAAGGTATAAACAGGTGACAGGCAATATCTTGTATATATCTCTTGTGGAATTGTGGCCCGTAGTCCTTCACGGCGAGCCGTAGGCCACGGGTATTGTATCGCCGATGAACCCTGTTAGTATTATGGGAAGGAAATTCCAGGAGGGTTCTAATTTGTGCCCTCCAGGATGCTTCAGTTGAACGTGTGTAGGAAAAGCGTACCCGTAGAATGGTTGGAGATTTTGGACTTTGATATTGCGTTGATATTTCAGAAACTATTTATTCGAGTTTCAGTCAGGAATACAGACCACTGAGTAGTATTTATTAGTGTTAGACTTAAAAGTTTAAATCAATAACATCACTTATGAGCATGACCATAGTTAACATAAGTAACTAGAAGGATTTAAACTATTGAGTAAAAACTAAAAACAGTTAAACTTGAAACACTAGGAACAGTTATCAACCTTCTTTCAAAACTTTTATGTGTAGTCGAAAATGAATTAAATATCGGACTGGCATGCACAAGTATATATAACAGTTTGGAAACTAAATAAAGAAAAATAAACATTTTACAAACAATCGATTTAATGGTTAGATTTTTGTGCACGTAACAAACTGATACATACTTAACTATAAATATTACAATCTGTTATTCTATCGGTCACGTATTCTTAAACGATGAGTGACGTCATTATATTACGCTAATAGTTTAAACAACCTTCTAACATTTATTATATCACGGCTAAGAATGAAATGTAAAGCAATATCTATATCGATGCGGGTATATTAAATAAAAGCGTAGAAAAAGTGATTTTGCGACCGAGTAACGTGCCGCGGAGGAGACGCACAGCGACACGGGGATGAGGAGGCGAGGGGAGGAGGGCTACGAGAGGAACACAATCAATCTCAATGTAGTGTCGTCTGAACTAAAGTCGGAATCAATCAGCGATCGGCATTTGTTAAAATGTCCTCGTAGCCATTGTGTATGCCCGGGGCCCGCACACAATGAGACGAACCCGCCTGAGTGGGTAGGGGGAGGGAAAGGGAGGAGTCCTCCAGCCACCTATATTATAGCATCGCTATTCAATAGCAGTCTGAAGAAAATCATAATAATTAAAGTCAACACACAATATGTTTACTTTAGAAAATAAAAATATACCGAGCAAAACTGCTTTTACGGTGTGTCACTTTTCTTTTTGGAACGTTTCTTTTGTCGTTGTTTTGTTTACTAACGGTGAAAATAAATTCCGCAAAATTATGCTCAAAAAGCAACATTTATAAAAATAGCTAATTCACCAGCCTTCTTTTCATAAATAACTGGTAGTTGTTTTTGTTAGCTTCGATATGGATTTTCAGTATAAAAATTCAATATCAATTACGGGTATTTGCGGCATGGTCGTGGTAGAGGCAATCGAGCAGCTGCCACAGAGCCTTCTGCGATTACGAGCCGCACTCGAGCGCACAAAGGACGCCCGGTCACCACGCCACATACACCTCACTTCAATGTACATACTTACGTCACATGTTACATACTTGTGTTATATAAACAAATCGAACGCAAAGGTTTGCTGCTTGCTATCTCAATGCCTATCTCACTTATTTTCGCTAGTATTTTTGTTTAAAATCATTAGAGTCTTGCTAGTCGTAGCTACTAGACTACGATCCCATAAACTCTACTAAAGTTATAGTGATGACCTAAATTCGCCATATGTTTAGATGTCAAATCTACAGCTGAATAATTATACTCATGTTCGTTTAGTCACTTCATCAAATAATAATTATTTTTAATGCAATTAATAGTGAGAGGTAAACCTCTTATTATCATAACAATGTTTAAAATTGAACTCTACTGCTTGGTGGCAAATAACTAGATCTGCGGTTGTACCTACTTTCTTTTTTATTGGTCACTTGGGGAAAATATTTATTCAATATGGAGGGGCAGGCGCATGGATTTCTCCGATCCAGGGGAAAGGCGTATGGGTGTGCCGGACTCCTACCAGCTAAAACCACTGGAGCTGTCTTCTTCGGCATCAAAGAGATGCTTCAGGAACTTGAAAATCTAGATCTAGAACCACCCATGGACCATTGGAACTAGGCCACATCCGGTGGCAAGGATGCCGCAAGGCTGGACATCTGAGAGTGGAAGTCCGGGTACTCCCTTTCCGGCCTCACGTCATAGTCATCCTTGCGGATACCCTGCTGTCCGTCCTGTCTATCGTGTTTGACTCCATGTGGATATCTGCAGGAATGCATTTTAGGTTTCTATTGACGATCTTTATTTTTTTTAATCCTTGATGTCGGGTCGTAAGTCTGCGCCACTGCGGGTGAAGAGTGTCTAAAATTTATGGTACCACAAATAATTTTCTTGAGAAAATCTTATACAGATGCTCTGAAATTACACTCTTATGCAACCTTAAAATCCCTACATAGACGAACTCTTGCAAAAAGAGACCTTTCCCCAGTAACAATAATTATTTCATAGAAGGTTGCGACGTTGTGTATTTTTTCATTTACTGTACATACTGTTAGGCTGTGACATTCGCTCTTATCACATAGAAGGTACTGTAGAACTATCGCTGTATGAGAACACTATTTCTCCTAGTCCATATAGTTGCGTTCGTGTTTTATTAACCCCTCGGCCACACTGTCCTCCTTGCACTGCCCCTCACTGTGCTCATCGCGCTGCCGCGATGTTGTCCTATAGATACACTGCTCTACTCGCGCTACTTATCGCTATGCTCCGCTTTTGGCTTTCGCCTTTCGACAATGGATGTCAACTTTATAACAACGTACATAGTGCATCTTTGTAGTAAAGCAAATTATATCAGTGTTATAAAATAAAAATAAAATGTTATTGAATTGTGTTTTTTCATTAGACCATAAATAGGCATAACTGCTAACCTAAAAACTGACACGTGCTTTTGATACGAGCGCTCAATGTGGACTGCGTTCGCGCAAGTATGTTTATTTTTGGTTCTCGGAGACATTTTAAGGTAACGTGGCAGCTTAACCGGGTGATTCTGGCGAAGCCAAAAGTGGCCTCCACCCAGGCTTAAAATATGTTTTTACAAACTGAGCAACAGCGACTTAGGGCGCCACCTGTATAAAACCTCGGCATAGGACGTTGCTGGAGGATACAAGAACATTTAACAGGCAATGGAGGCAACCGAGTGCAAAGGTGATGCGGGCGCTTACCGTCTTTGTGTGCTCTCGAAAGAACAGATAGCAAAAGAGAGATATTTTCCATGATTTCCCAAACAGCAAGCAACTAGGCGGCATGGTGCAAAGCGTGCGATCTTTAGGTTGATAGAAATTGGAGGTGGCGAGTATGTGGCCAGCTACTCATGCTCATATTGTCCTTTGACTTGAGCATAAAACACCGACAATATAGGAAGTGGTGAGCATGACGATAAACGTAGTCACATTACGTCTATGCCCCTTCCCTCCTACTTCCCGTGCTACTGTTTTAGTGTGTGGCTGTAGAATTATGCTGTTATCGCTTTATGGTTTTGATAATATTAGTAATATTATTACATTAAATATGAATGCCGTGTGGTGCCGGCTCTGCCGTGTGGTGCCGGCTCAGAATACCACCACCCCATCTCCTCCCGTGGGTGTCGTAAAAGTCGACTAAGGGATTAGCCGGAGGATGGGCAGCAGCGTCCTTCGAGTACATTAACAACTCAACTGCGATCGCCAACCCATCTGCCAAGCGTGGCGATTATGGCAAAACCCCCTAATGAGCCCACAACACACTCATATCGGTCGTTGTGGTGATGTTTGGCGGAGGCCTGTGTTCAGCAGTGAACTTCATTCGGCCGAAATGATGAAATATGAATAATATTAGTTTGTATGTATTTATTGATGTGTTCAATTATGTGTATACGATATATGTATAATGTTCATTTATGTATCCATCTTTTTATTCCCTTACACTCTGTGTCAGCGTTTCTTCTTTTTCAAACGGTCCTCTCGGAGGCCTGTTGGAGGATATATTTATAGAAGTAGCCAGTACCTTTAGACTTTACGTTCCTATTTCATTGTTGTGTTTAATTTTCTGTATTCACATGTGTAAGTTGGTAAATAAAGACTTAAATTCCAGTTAGGCACAATAATAGACATAACTCAAGGAAAGACTAATAATTTGCAAATGGCTCTCTCACATGCGAGAACTCTATATCGGCACTAAAAGTGTAGGATTATAATTATCTGTACATGTACGCACTGACCTCCGAGGCGTAGTTCAGCCGCAGCCTGCGCGGTATCCCTCGCACGTCGCGCTACGCACTGGTAGACACCGCGGTGCGCACGCGCTACGCCGCGGATGTGCAGAGTAGCACCCGCCCCGGCCGAAGTGCCGTCGTGTAGCCACGATAGAGCAGCACGCCCATCTGACGCGCTGCAGTTGAACCGTACCGTGCTGCCCGTGTCAGCCACCTACACGCATGTACATGTGCACATTCATTGATGCAGCTCCCTGCTGGACAGCTGGATAGGCATTGCCCTTCAGTATTTTTGCTGTTATCATTCAAACATTAATTACGAGATACTAAAGGTTCGACGAGAGACGTGCACTTACAACGACGGTGGGCGTGACGGCGACGCTGAGCGTGTCCCGCACGTGCAGCGCGGTGTGGGCGGTGGCGTCGCCGAACCCGTTGTAAGCCTTGCAGATCCAGAGGCCGGCGGCGGCGGGCCCGGCGCGCCGCACACACTGCGCCGCTCCGCCGCCCCACGACCAGTTGTCGGAGGTCGTCTCTACCGGTTGGAGGCGACCTTCGCGCTCGCGGTACCATCTGTGTGGCAATACTAAATTAATCAAGGCTGAATTTTCCTTTTAACTTTATATTTAAGAGTTATTCAAAACGAACGATAAAAACGTAAAGTCTGTACCGTTCCCTTGTTCATTACGCATTTTGTTACTTGAGTTTTGTAGCTGACCAAAACTTCACTCTGCAATATTGTCACATAATTATCTTAAATACAGCACGCGCTTAAAGTTTAGAAGTAGTACAATCGATTTTTGTAAGATCCATAGGTATCAGTATCCGCTAGGGTTAAACTTATCTGCTGCGGCAGCGAGAGACACCTATAAGAGAGAAGATAGCCATGCTAAATGACAGTTAAGTAATTATCGTGACAATAACGATTTCATTGATAAAGTAATCTGTGATATCTACTATGAAATATCTAACTACTAAACATAACACTATGATAGCTGTCTAGCTATCTAAAATGTATAGTAAAGAACTGTTTGGGACGCTGTAGATGTACATTGAATTCATGTCATTTGTTTTTACATTTTTGCGGCAATTTGAAAGTGCGTGTCGTGCGTCGATATGAATTTGACGAGAGAATATTTACGCTCCATAATTTATTACGACTTACTTTGCGGTCTTAATCAACAACTATATTACAATTGACTTAGTACTGACTCATAATGAAACCCCGTCTCATGAACAGTGGTTCATAACTGGTTTAATGAGTTAAAACGTTGTCAATATGAATTATGATTTCCGCAAAGGACGTCCTTCTACGTCGACCACTGAAGATAACGTAAGTGCTGTGTGACTAATGATAGAAGCTGATGAAAGAGTGAAATATCAACAGATCCGGGCAAGTTTAAGCATTGGTATGAGCCAAGTGCCAAGTTTTAGATGAACATTTAGGCTTCAGAAAGGGTTGTATCCGATGGATACCTCATAATTTGATGGAAGATCAAAAACGCCATCGTTTGGATTGGTACCAACATGCTTGAAAAGTACCCACAAGTCACAGGTGATGAAAGCTGGCTACATGTTACAGACCCGAAATCAAAAGAAAATCTGCCCAACGGATGGTCCCCTTCTAAAATTAAAGTAACGAAGGGCAGAAGTCAAGGGAAATGTTTACCGGTTGTCCTGCAAAATGTTCGGCAGCAGCGCCCAAGAAATAGGATCTTCCTCCATCACGACAACGCTCCAGCTCACTCCGCCAGACGAACAATCGAATATTTGTCTATGGAAGATGTGGAGTTAGTGAGTCATCCTACTGGCAGTCCCGACCGCACCTTGCGATTTTTATTTATTGCCTCAAAATGAAAGATAAACTCAGTGGAATTCACTTTATGAACCCCGAAGATGTAATGGGTGCGTTTAGAAAAAACGTGGAAGAAATCCCTAAAGCAGAGAGTGTGCTCACTGCTTCAGTCAATGGTTCCATCGTATGTTATGGTGCTTAGGGAGGAATGAGGAGACTACTTCGAAAAACAATAAAAATATTAATAGTGTCACGTTGTAATGTTCCTATAATTACTTTTTTAACTTAATGGTAAATTCAAAAAATTTATCATTGAATATTACTATAATCGTTCGCAAAGATGTTTGGTTTCGGTGAAGCGCGTGACTTTGCAACGATCGCAGTCGCTTTGCCACTTCTATGACACGACCGGCTGGCCATTATATATTGGCTCATAAACAGTGATGTCTCGTGTCCTCACCGACGTCGCGGAGGCCTATCGCCACGTCACCTTCCCATTCAACTTACTACTTCTCCCCCCGTCCCTTGCTCGCGCCGGCCCGTGCCAAGCCTGTAGTTTTAAATGTAATACATTTTATCAACACAACGCTCTAAGCAGAAGTCCGTGTCCCGTAGGGAGCGCCCTTAGCGTAAGTTGCTTAGTTTTTAATATTAATTTAAAGCCTGGCTGTAGGCCTCTTTTGGCTTCGCCAGAAACAACCCGTTAAAGCAACCACACTTCCTAGAAGTGTATGCGAGAAACCCAACAAAAAAAAACGATGCCTCGCAATGTGCGGTCAAACCCCGTGAGGAGAGTACAGCTGTGCCTACCGATCTAAGAAAGTGGAAAAATTTATAGTGACGGGCGACCACTCCATTTTCTTATTCTTTTTTTATAAATGTTCGTAAACATTGCGTTTTAGAGTTCAGTTTAAATTGATAATTGGTACCCATGTATAGCAGAGGACGCACACGAAATCTATAAAAGTCAGTCTGTATGAATATAATATAAAGATGTGGTAGCTAACGTGTAGTGCGGCGCGGGATGTTCGGAGGCCACGCAGGGCAGGCACACCGGCTGCCCCGCCGGCACGGCCAGCTCGCCGCCCGCCGCCACCAGCCGCGGCGCCGACGACGACGACACCGCTGCATACAGATACACACATCGGTTACCATCTCGCAGCGAGGCACGAGGCTGTAGCGGCCGTGCGACTCACGCGAGACGGAGAGCAGCGCCGGGGCCGCGCGGCGCGAGCCGGCCCGCGCGTGGCGCGCCAGGCAGCCGTAGGCGCCCGCGTCGGCGGCGCGCACGTCGCGGATCAGCAGCGTGTTGCCCGCCACTATGTAGCGCGACTCTGTCGCACGACGTTTAACATTTGAGAGAGAGACTCGTTTATAGAACACAAAACAAAGAAAACCAAACACACACCACACATATCATGCAAAATCCAACTGTACCACACACGCACTCGCTCTAATGAGTAAACATTGATTCTACTAATCGCTTCTATGCTATTATATATAGATAATAAAATGATAACTGTGTATCACAACGTAACTATTGTGACACCTATTAATACTTAGGGCGGGAGCCTGGTGATCCGTAACACGGTTCCCCTAGTACGGACTCCAGTCTTTCGCAAAAGATCATATTAGCACTCCATATGTTACATATACTTTAAGATTTTCATACATTATGTAACTTTGTATAGGAGAAATAAAAAACCTTTGTTACCCACATTATTAATATTCTCACACGCCCAACAACATGGCACTCACCTCAAATCAATTACAACTCAACAAGAGCTACGAGGGCGGCACTGAAAATTTCGGGAATCAAGGAAGTGACACAACATTACTATTTAAAAATGTATTTATTGCTTTTCGAAGTATTCTCCGCGAAATTTGACACATTTTTCCATACGATGGAACCAATCATTGAAGCAACCATTCCATTCGGAAGTTGGGGTCTCCAAAATGGCCGTTTTGTAGGCGTCCACAGCTTCTTTAGGTGATGAAAATCTCTGTCCACGCAATTTATTCTTTATTTTAGGGAAAGTATAGAAATCATTAGAGCTTAGGTCGGGGCTGTACGGTGGATGGTCTAATAATTCTATGTTTTCTTGCTTTAAAAACTCTTGTTCTGTGCGCGGTGTGAGAACTCGCATTGTCGTGATGGAGGATGATGCGGCGGTTGCAGTTCTCTCTACGGAGTTCAGAAACGACCTGTGGCAAACAAATGCTAGCATACCATTCTGCATTAACCGTTCTTTGTCCCTCAAGAGGAATAGTCGTAACATGGCCGGTTTTGGAGACAAACGTGGCCACCATTTTTTTTGCAACACTCCGTGAACGAACAATTTTTGTTGGCTTTAACTCATTTTCGAACACCCAAACTCGTGACTGGTTTTTTGTTTCGGGTTCGTACGCATATATCCAGGATTCGCCACCTGATACGATGTTGTATACAGCATTTGAGGATCCTGCGTGGAATCTTTTGAGAGTTCTGACGCACCAAGTAACGCGAGCCGCTTTTTGCTCTTCACATAGCAAATGCGGTATCCATCGGGAAAACAACTTTTTTACACCTAATTGTTCATGCAAGATTATTTGTATTTGACTCATGCCAATGTCTAAAGTTGCTTGAATTTCGCGGTATGTCACATGTCGATCTTCCTCAATCAGCTTACGCACAGCATCAACGTTTTCTTGGGTGACTGCAGTTTTTGGACGACCTTGACGAGGATCATCACTGAGCTTGACACGTCCACGTTGAAATTCAGCAAACCAGCGATAAATTGTGGTTTTGGATGGGGCTTCATCACCAAATGCAGCAATCATCCGGTCAACACACTGTTTTTGTGTTAAACCACTTCGAAAGTCATAATAAATCATCGCTCTTGAATTTTCTCGAGTCAATTCCATTTTTTCAACGACTAAACAAGTTTGACAAAACCTTGTGACAAGACCGTGAATCTTTTTTTAAATAAATAAATGGTATTCGATTTGTAAAACCAAGGAGTTTTCAATTAAAAAGATTTTAATATGACAGGAACAGTGGACATATTCCATTCCCGATACTCTTAGTGCAGCCTATGTATTGCACTAGTAAGTAAATACCTTGGCAGCAGTAATGTATTTAGAAATAAATATTACTATTTCTTTGCAGATAATTTATTTGGTTCTAAAAGGTTGGGAAGATATTAATTTGTAATTTATTAGATACCATTTCGTTTTTCTATTTGTCTAGCATATAATAAGCAGTGATGTCCAAATACTGTACCCTAAGCTTGTATTGTATTAATAAAAAATAAAAACACGCGTATTAAGTTTCTGTACATAATAAAACTTACATGGCACAATATCATCATGAACCTCGAAACTTTCGGTGCCTTTTTGTATTAATTATAATTATAAAATAGGATATAGAATAAAACTTATAAAAATCGAATGGCGACAAAAATATTATAATATGTGTACGCTGTCATATTAAGGTAGGTAAAATAACGTTTGATTTTTCCATACAAAAGCTATATATTTCCTGAAAGAAACGGAAGCGAAGCTTATGAAAGATATAAGATTATAAGTACAATTAATTGAATCTTAATAGGAGTTAAGTTTTATTTTTATTGAATATAATTTAATATCGATGCAACAAAATAATTATTCAGACACTTAGAGGTGCGTTGTTCCATTTTTGTTCAAATATAATTACTTACCGTTATCTTAATTTATTCGTTATATTTTTTAACCGTTTAATCGTTAAAATACGTTTATACTTCTAAGAAATTTCATATGATTACAATTTTTTGTCATTAATTCCCTATGATTCCTCTTTTCGTAGTAAGCGTACACCTCACCCTGGGGGTAAGAAGTAAGAAGAGGGACACCGTGAGGTTTTAGCCATTTTGAGTTCGGCCATACCCCTCCGCCCCCTAAAGCGGAGGGAGTCCATGAGGATTTCCCTACGATAAATGTAATAAGAAATCGGGAAATAAGAAAATAATAATATATTGCATGAAAGCATGCGCTCGTATGGATTTGCTGCATGTGTGTTTAAATTAGGTATAGGTAGGTCTACTTATACATGATTAATAGCAAATAATCCGTAATTAATTAATTTAAGTTCTACAGAACTAACAATATAAATTTACTGTAGTGCTGAATTCTGAACTACACTGATAAGATAAACTACTAACAAATTTTACTTTTAACGATTTTATATCATAAAAAGTACATAAAAGCTATTTATTTATATTTTGTTAATCCGGAGGGCAAACGAGCATACGTGTCGCCTAAGCAATCACCGCCGCCCATAATCATGGGTCCCACCGCAGGCGTCACTCATATGTCCCGTAGCTACCAACACTGTTGCTACTTCACGCCTGTATTCTGTAGCAGCATGGTACTTCCGGTCAAGACAGTACCAAATTTACGAGCTCTAGCCAACTAATGACTACATTTAGGCTCTCCCACGCAAAAAAAAACATTATGCATTCCAAATTTATTTCTAATAAACAAAATAATATTATTTGTAAGCCACGCTGGCTAAGATATTGTTCACAGAACCGGGTTTCGGTCAACAAGTCCCAACACCCGTGCGCGCCGCAGCTCGCGAGCTCTCTCATTCATTGACCACTATGACACCGCCGAGTAGCTATTTTTTATACCACTAAGGTGGCAAACAAGCATACGGCTCAGCTGATGGTAAGCGGTTACCGTAACCTATGAACGTTTGCAACACCAGAGGTATCACTGTTGCCAACCCCGTAAAAATGTTTTCAGGCCCTTTTTGAAGAGCCCCATGCTGCAGTCTCTTGGGAAAACCTCGATAAGGAGCTGATTCCACAACATGAACGTGCGTGGGAGGAAGTTCCTCTGAAACCGTACGGTACGAGACCATTTTGGCTCTAGGGTATGTGGATGAACTCCCCGCCGATGGCGGGAGGTGCTAGCTAGTGTTCTCGATAACAGAAACAACGCATTCCTATATGGTTGCCTACCACACATGTTGACTTTATTTTTACTTAAACACTGTTTTAAATGTTATTACGATTTAAACTTGGTATTAGTAGCCTTGATAAGGGTTCCTAATACCATCAATCTCCCCCGAGCTGAAGCATGACTTATCGGCACTGCCTACCACTAGCTTCTAGGATAGTAATGTTTGTTGTTGCAATCTAGAACGAATGACACGCGCGCTAAATGTAAATCTCCCGACCTAACCCCACCAAACTAATCAATTATCCATCTACCTATTAAGATATAAAAATATATAAAACGTTTCATTCAATATACACATAGGTTAGTGACGTTACACTGGCGCCCAGCGTGGGGCTAATAGATTCTGGTACCGTAAGCAAATCGTCAGAGGAAGTTCGTGGTGTAACTGCATAGGTAGCACAATAAATGTTCCTAACTAAGCGTGGGTACCGCACCTGCATACGCACGTGAGCGCCACACCAATTTGTTGAGGAAGACTACTGACACGTCGTCATTTCAGCCGAATGAAGTCCACTGCTGGACACAGGCCTCCCCCAAAGATGGAGCCCCCAGACGGGGACGTAGATGGGGCCGCTCGCCTTGTCACTACTCACCTACATATTACTCTAATTAATATTTCTTCGTTGAAGATATTAATTACGTAAACTCATGATACCATCAAGTGGCCCTCCTTAAAAGCCCCGAGCTATCTCGCACATATTTAACAGATTTACTTTTTCCCTATGTAGAGTTTTAATTAATAAAGTAATTTTAAGTAATACAAATTATAAAATTAATTAACATTGTGCTGAATATAAAGTGTCTGAATATAACAATGTTGAATGTGGATCTTATTTCCTTTAGTAATGCGAGCCATCGCGGAAGTCGGCATTAATTAAGAAAGAGATGTTAAATAAAGCAGGAGTGCGGGTGGGGGGTGCTGGTGGGGGGTGCGCGGACGGCGGTGCGATGATAGATTTATTGGCGTCGGCTCACCGTGCACCGCCCGTCGCCACGACGGTTTTCCGTTTCAAAAGCGCTCGCCACGATTTATGTGCGTCGATAATACCAGCCTTTATTAAAAGGAAAATGGGAACCCGCCACCACCCAGCTCGCTAGATTGCAACATTAATTTATTTCTACAGCCGTAACTTAACCAGTTTCTCAAATCGAGACTACAAATTCAAATAGTTTGGCGATATTTAATCTTGAATTTTATAAATGCAAAACACATCCGGTAATTTGGTCATTTTCGGATCTTTGTTACACTGCTATCTTCTCGTTATCAACCATCTGCCCTTTCCCAACAATATTTCATATGTTGGTGCGATCTGACCTTCACAAAATCGTAATCTAATTAATTAGTGGGGGATACAGATATTTTAAGTCTTGGACCTGGACCGGTTGATAGCCTCGGGTTTCTGATGCCCCTTACGACTGTTTGTTTTTGAATATCAATCAAGAGCGACGCTAAGACCCGGAGTCTCGGTATATAAAAACGGTCCCACACTCAGCGCATGACGGTGGTAAATGCAGTTTAACCTCGCAGTTACAGTCGATAGCATATCGACGTGTGCAGCACAGTACAGATCATTATTATCTACATTAAACCAACTACGTACTTACGGTCTGAGTTCGAAGCGCACTCACACACACAACGGAGCAAGCGCCGCGCGGCGCATCTGGCTGTACGCTGAAAGTGCTTTGAATTCGGACCAAAGGTGCGTAGTTGTTTTATTACACATAATATGACTACTGTGACTATAGCCGCCAGCCCCACAAAATAAAAACATAAATGTGGTCTTTTCTTCCTAGGTCTTTTCCATAGACGAGCTTAACTGGCTACACTGACCTGGTGAAGGAGGGTCGATATGCAGTACGTTGTCTTCCTTATACCATAGCGCGGGTTGTACGAGATCAGGATCGCGCGTCGCTGTGCACGTCACCGCGGCCACGCCGCCGGCCGCTGCCGGGCTTGCACTGGCGATCGCCTCCCACCCAGCGTCTGACGCTACAAACGATGTCATAACCATATACATCCAAACAAACATACCAGGAGAAAAAAAGTACGTATACTGTAAAACATGTGAGTGTACCTGCTTGAAGGGTAACGTCGCGCGAGAGAGCTACTCCGTGGGCGTTGGCGGCGCGGCACCGCAGCGTGGCAGCCTGCGCCTCGTACGCGCCCGACGGCAACATCTCCAACGTACCGTTGCTGTATATTCGTCTGGTGTAGGACACGCAACATTGTTCCGATTAATCTTAACGTTGGTACATCACCCATTAGGTAACGCTTAGTACTGAAATACTCAGTTGACAATAGGGTAATGGGACAATATAGATGACAAAAATAATGAAATAATTAAAAGATTTCACGACGAGCGCCGTAGTACAAAGACAAGAGCCACGACTTGAGCCTTGTAATGAGATCGTTTTGTTGACGAAAACTCACAACCGATGAATATTATAATCGCTCTCATTTCGCGTAATTATCGCTTACAGAAAAAAAACTTCAACAATGTTAACCATCTCGAGTCTCATTTTGTATTTGAATGTCGCTTAATAGGAACCTATTTACCAAATTTCACAAAACCTGACTAAACATTACATTACACTAAACACTTGTTAGCATTATTAATGCTTTCCATATTGGGCTTCAAACAAGTGTACATTGTATTGTCTTCATTATGTAATGCAAGACGCGTTGCATAGTGCAGATAGTCGTGTTGTCTCCGATAGTAGCACAGCCGCACACCAGTCGGCAGTTGTAGAGTCCCGCCGGGTCGGCCCAGCGTGTGCCACTCGCGCCGTGTTTCCTACGGACGCATCCAACTGCAGCGTGCACTGGATAAGCGAACATTTCAAACACCTACTAAACATTCTTAATTCGTTATACTTGTATGTTGTTCTTTATAATTCTGTATGTATGTTTGTTACTGCTGATATTTAAAGTCAGAATAAGTGTCAACCTTCGACCATTGGTTGAATGGTCTAAGGTATCAAAAAACTATAAATGCACTTTCCGTATTATTTGTTACCTGATACCTGAGGGCCAAATCTCGTAATTTAAAAATGTTCAAAACATAGTTCCGATCTAGTCTCAGTGTCATTAATGTCGCAAATGGTATTCTCCTAAACCAACAAACAACCTCAAACTAGAACTTACACTGTGATGAGATCGATAATGGATCGAAAGTTGATCGAAGTCAAAACGGTATTCCGCTAACATTTCGAACTGTCACATGTACTGAATTGTCATTAAATAAACGTCAAAATTGAGATTGAAATGAGACTAGATCGAGATTATACTGAAATCCGACTAAACTTTAAGAGTAGCAGAATACCATTTTTTCGGTCAATTCATAATTTAATCTCAGTTCGGTCAAGTTTCAGTTATAGTGTAAATTAATTACGAGAATTGGCCCTCTGATTATGATAGTTAATGATACTTGTTTTATTGATCAATTACTTAACTTTAATGTCAGTATGTTTAATGTTCATATGCATTTTGCATTGCAACAAGTGACGCGGCAACGAACGAATTGTGAAATGGGAATTAAGGGCATCCCGACATGGCAGGGTTAGGTTAGCCCGCGTCATCCCCCTCGTATTGGATTATTTTTAGCCATTAACATATAAACTAAGCGCGTCGTCGAGACCATCCTGCCACTTTTCGGAGCCTAGCTCAAAAGAAGCGAGCACGTAACCTACCGCCTGACCCAGGGATTCACCGGGCACTGCTGTTTCTCTCGAAGTAATGGCACAGTACCACCACTGCGGAAGTGACAAGTATACTACACAGCACACACTCGAGGTATGCCCTGCGTAGGCTGCCGAGAACTGCGGATATCTCTCTGCTGGCAGTTGTATTGGCTAAACTAGGCAGAGCATGAAAATTGGAGTGTTATGGTCTCCTTCTGTGAGAGAGTTATGCTCCGGAAGGAGACTGCAGAGCTTGATTGGGAGAAGGCAAAACCCCGCATGGAGGAAGACGAGATGGCATCAGGATTACCGTGATGGTTATTAAACCATCCCGGTGCCCTACTTCAACACACCCCCTGCCGTCGTTATCAGCTTCGGAGGTCACGGGCGCGTATTTTGGGGAGAGTGCGGGCTCAAACCGAGTGACCATCGGCAGGACGGCGGCGCGCACGTGGTCACGTGCTTTCGTGCGCAGCATAGCGCACAATGAGGCTTCAGTGGAATCTTTTACAATCCTCCTGAAATGTGCCCGGGAGTGGTTTTTTTGCAGTGCCTCTGCTAGAGTTTTTTACGGTCATGCCCTCCAAGATGTGCCTAAAAACGTGACGCCAATGGGCTCTAGAGTGATTGTATCGAGGACCTGGGGCCCCCTTCGGTGCCGAAGATGACTACTCCGGCAGTTTTAGCCGCTAGAAGTCACTCTCCGCCCATCCTTTGGACGATACCTGATGTATTTCCACCGGGTTAAAAAAAAGGAGAACATATCGTATCAAACTTGTTTTTTGTTTTTGTTTTTAATAAATGTCGTGATTTTTGCTATTATGAAATATTAAAATTAGGATGGATAGGATAGATGATTAAATTCTTAAATATCAACGACAGAAAACAATTACGAGGCAGGTCGTTCTGAAGTGGATGTTATGATAGCCTCGAGTACTATTTCGAGGTATTTTACAATTGTTTAAACACCATAAACCATGCAATAACACTTTAGTTACCTGACGCCAGCTTGGTCGTGCAGCGTTGTGCCGTCGTCGGCTAGCCAGGCGACGTGAGGCGGGGGGGCGCCCCGCGCGGCGCAGCGCACTCGCACGCCCGCGCCGGCAGCGTACTGCACCAGCGACGGCGGTTCCAGCACGAAGGATGGCCCCAGCATCGACAGCTCACCACTCGCCACTGAACAAAAGTAATTGCATGACGTAAAAAAGGTAACATGTGTATTATATGAAGTTTTTAATGTAGCTCGTCTTATTTTTGCCGTAGACCAAAACCACTCCAAAACCTTCTCCAGCACAAGAAGAGACTGTGGAGTGAAAATGTGCTTAGTGAAACTTAAACAGATCACAACTGAGACACCTCTTAGGTGCACTCACCGGACACTTTGGTACCAATGAGCACCTCCACAGAATGAAGCCGAGCACGGTGGATTCGTGCAAATTCTGCAGGGGTGAAAAAGAGTCGATGTTACACATATTGTATGACTGCTATTATCATTTTGGAATAGACCAGTACCAGATGATTATGCGCAGTTCCAAACTGGCACAATCGCAGGGTACCTGCAAGAACTTTTCGATGTGGCAGCATTGGAATACAGGTGCATTTGGCGATAACGGAGCCCAACATATAGCCGATAATATCTTAGATTATATTTACCCACAACTTTTATAATAATACCCAGAACTAGTGCTGCAAATTACGAAGGCTGCGGCCAGATAATGAAACGAAAATAATTTTTAGTAAATTTTCTACAATTAATTCTTAAACCTAACTAGCCAAGTGACAAGCATTTGATGTCAACAGATAGTCGGTATATTGCACCTATGGCAATGGCATCTTTTAGACATTCTTCTGATACAGCGCCTCATGTCGATAGTTGTTGCAAAACCCGATGGTACACCTGGTGTACCACCCGGTGGACATTAGGTAATCTATGTCAGCAATATATATGTCCCACACATACGTAACATCATAGAACATCAACATAATACGTGATATCTGGATATATTTAAATCAGGGTATAAAGTTTTTACACATTAGATACGAGGGTCACACTGAACGTTTTTAGAATTGGCCAGTAAGAATACTTGGCGATGAAAAAATTATTTAAATTTAGAACTCTTTGGGAAGCTGAAGAAGAATGAAAGAAGAATGCACATTGATTTTATATGTCATTCGAAGTTGTGCCGTGTGCTGCCAGCCAAGAATACCACGACCACACCTAATCCAGTGGGTGTCGTAAGAGACGACTATGGAATTAACCGGAGGATGGGCAGCAGCGTCCTTCGAGTACATTTATAACTCAACTGCGATTGCCAATCCATCTGCCAAGCGTGGCGATTAATGCAAAACCCCCCAATGCCCATTGCTCATTTTGTCTCTTTGTATCTAGATAGATGGTCCGGTGCCTATACCCTAAGTAATTTGAGATGAGAGTAATTACAGGCAAATTACATACATATTATTCATATCAACACTACTGCAATGACAACATTGATAAGACTATTTATTGAGTTCGGACCTTAGAAATGATAAAATCAGCATCTGCCCCGTCAGACTAACGCACTTTGTTACGTAGACTTCAGCTCACTTCCCTCATTAAAATCATAGTATAAGCGTGAGTGTAGCAATCAGTGTTAGTAATTATAGAATTACAAACCCTGTTTACACCACAGAAGTTCAGAATTTGTGATTTATTTTATCTTTAATCACAGTTACCGTGCGACTACGAATGCTGCAAAGTGTTCCAAACGTTGAGAAAAAATAAAAATCTACAACATACGCGACGTAATCCGTTTAAAAGTATTTTATTATAATTAGTTATTATTGCGATAATCTAAGAGATGGCTCTCGGCTAATCTCCAAATATTATTAATGCCATTTGTAAAGAAATAAAATAAGGACTTACATCTTTTAATTTGATTCGAATTAAATAGTCCAAACTTTATTTATTGTATTTATTTATTTTAGTGGTAAGCTCTAACCGGAGTTGTAATCTCCACTTTTGTTTTGAACACTTCGTATGACATGACATTAACGTTTTCGACCACCAGGCTGAGGAGCACCAGTGCGTGCCCTTCAGCCCTTTTCCCCTTCGATATTTTCTTAGAAACGATCGTCTCGCATCAAGTGTCCTATCATCTCTCCTCTTCTGTTCTTTGTTGATCACAACAATCATATATTCTCTATAATTATTATTTACTAAGATTGATATCTTGTGTTTTGGCGTATAATATGCTATATAGTCTGTTCTATTCCAGTTATGTTCAGTAGATAAATATTAAATCTGTCTGTATAAAGTTACAGGCCAAAATGTAAGTGTTCGCATAAATACAAACTTGGAACGAAGTAAAGCAATAAAAGTATATTTTTTCTTTTTATTGAACTTCTTCTGGCAACAAATAGAATGTATCCCAAGACGCGAGTTCGAATAGGAAGCGGCGGCATTCCGCGCATAAACGTAGACTAACTTTAAGCCACTTAAAAGTCTAACAGCGCAACTTCAGTTTTAAAACCGTTTGACCTAAAAAAAGCTAGAGCGCGGGCGGGCGGAGGCGATAGGCCGCGACGGGCGCCTGACCGGACCAACCCTGCTTCGGAAAAGTTGCGCTGTTGGCGTCGCACAGAATCGTCCTTAAATGTGTAATTCAGTTTAGTTTGTTGCCACTTGTTTCTTAGAATTAGTGTCCGTTTTACTTTTACAGCTAGCTCGGATGGCTCACGGCAAGATACAAAGTTATTAAGTAGACAGGCTCGTTTTAATTAAACGCGCCTGAGAGCGACGTCCTCGTGTTGTCATTTGTGTATGTCCTTTGTTTCAGCGAACGTGGAAAATGGCAACAGATACAAACAAAAATCATGTGCGACAATTAATGTCGCTTTCAATGCTATCGATGTGACAAGCGTACCAAATTAAGCGTAATTTAATATATTTACGGTATTCAGCGCTCGCATTGTCACAAATCCAATCTGTACATACAAGGAAAAAATATGAAAATCCCAGCGAAACGAGCCGTCGTTTGGAAAGGGAAATATCTCGTAAAAAGATGCTCAGCTCGGGAATGGGAACTGAAATGTGAAAATGTGTGGGATTGACGCGTCGTAGAGCCGGGGGCACACCGAACGCAACAGTTGCGAGTAGTGACGGCTGTCGGTACCCGAGCCCATCGCAGACTCCCTCCAGAGCACTCGCATGTAAAAGTAGGTAAGCGTAGGTTGTTAGTATCATCACAAATGTGGTGTGAAAATGAAATCTTCTTTGTAATTGAAAATCTTAGTTATAACGTCATTGTTTAAAATGTTCACTCATTCTCGAGAATATATTTAACTGTACAGGGCTTTGCCCACTTGAATGTATATTTAATACGATACCTGAAGCTATATGTAGAAACAGGTATATACCTAATGTTGCAGATATGTGGTCATGACACAATGATTTCTTTATCCAACATTGTTTTTAGTTTGAACTTTAAATTCTTACTTAAATCGACTGCGTGATTTACATGCTATGTGTAGAATACTTACGTGTTGTAACGAGGAGCGACAGCAGCAGGGGCAGCAGTGGCGGGGGCATGTCGCCGGCGGCCGCACTACGCCCGACCGTACTGCACCTCACTGCACCTCACTGCACCTCACTGCACCCCACTGCACCAGCCACAAAATAGATAAAACAGAATGTCCATGCTGTAGAATCTAATCTAATACACTCGTATAAATATCTCGTGTCACGGTGTTTGTGGTCACACTACCCCGAAACGGCTCGACCGATTTTAATCATTTTTATTTTTGTATATTAGGTAGGTATGAGAATAGGTCGTAAGTATTTTTAACCCTCCTACCCCCATCCCTAATTTTTTTATTCCACGCGTGCGAAGCCGTGGGCATAAGCTAGTTCACTATAAAATACGCGCACAAATTAACCGGGTCGGTGTAGCAGCCTGATTCATAAAATTACTGGGAGCAGTGGCGGACGACCCACCGTCGTGTTTATACAATACAATACTACGTACAGATGGCCAGTACAAAGGACGGTACTCGGCGATTTCTGCTAGACAACCTTGGGACGGACAAATTTGCAAATGAAAAAGAAAGGGGCAGTTCACGGTGTGGCACTAATTATAAATTATTATATAATAATAAAATGAGTGTGACAAACATGATTATATCATCATATCATCATCATATCGGCCATTTATACGTCCACTGCTGAACAAAGGCCTCCCCCATAGATTTTCACATTTCATTCATTTTGAGGGGTATTTGCCAGTACTCACCACGCTTGGCAGGCGGGTTGGTGAGCGCAGTATGGCTACGGTTTCACAGAAGGGACGCTGCTGCCCATCCCTCTGGTTTAGTCCCTTAGTCGCCTTTTACGACATCCACGGGAGGAGATGGAGTGGTGCTATATTCTTAATCCGGACACCACACGGAATGACATGATTATTATAATAATATTCACTATATAACATGATTATATAGTGAATATTATTATAATATATTAGTACCTATACATATACACACACAAAGTAGTAAAGAAGAAACTACAGTGATAGATAGAGTTCCTTGACGAGTCTCTAAATATTTCTAGGAATTATTTGGCACGTCCAGCTTGTTACTGGCAACACATGCCATAAGCAAGCAGTCTGGATTATGAAACATTTTCCGAAACGTAACTAGTAGACAGTATTGGCATTTTTAAAGCAAATTCTCCGAGGACAGGATCTCGAGTCTATATTGACCATGAAGGAACTCAAAACGTTCTTTAAGATAGGAGGAGGGTAGATGGATTGTACAAGATGTTGCATAGAAAGTAAAAAATAAATTATGTGTATTCCGATGAAAGCGTATAGGAAACCACTTGAGCTTAGTAAGATACTCTAACACATATTCATATTTGCGTTAGCCAAATATGAATCTTATCGATACAAATAAATAAAATTGAAGTGTCTGTTTGTTATGTCAATATAACAGCTTTTTACTTAATGCAAATGAAAGTATATGCGGTACCTACAACAAAAAATCTACTTTTTTTTGTCTGTCTGTCGGTCTTTCTACAGGACTTCCAGTGGCAGATAGCTGATGTTATAAGGAATAACTTAGGCTACTTTTATTTTAGAAAATAGATTAGGGTTCCGCACAAAAAAACCCATGAAATCCAATATATATACATAGGTACTCTATGTCAAGTGTCTATGCCGAATCACTCTAAATTATATATAAATAATCGCATTTCTTTTAAATTAAACAGCGGGTGAAACCGCGGGTCCCAGCTAGTACAGAAATATAACAGGTAACACGCTAATATCGTCAACCGCTGTTATTCATACATGTAATCTGAAGTATAATACTTTTATGCACCTTTAGGTTCTTTAGTAATAACAACATTTATTGCATTAACATCCGAATTAATTGAGAATTTTCCATGTTAGGAGTGGACCTTACGCCTTGTGGCCGCACAGGCACTTACAATGAATGGCGAGTGACATGCGGGTCACCGCCGGCCGACCTCCGTCAAAGCCTCACGTGGAATAAAATAAAATGTTCTCCCGTAAACCAATTAACCACAACGGAATAAAAGTACTCGTCACTGTTCACTCTAATTTGCATTACGTAAATAGGACAGCTATGTTTTCTAAAATTGAAAATACGTGATTACCAGATAAGTTTCGCAATACAGATGGCTGTTTATTGCAGTCTTTTAAAATAATTTCCTTCACAACTGTACCACTTATTCATACGTAAATACCAGTTCCCAAAAACGTTATTCTATTTTTGTTCAGGGAGTTTTGAATACCCTTGGCCCCTCACTGCCAATAACTCGGTATCGGTCGCAAACTTTCAACCTTTCAGCTAAGATCCTTCTCGGTTGGAAATAGAGCAAAGTCACAGGGAGCAAGATTTGGACTGTAAGCAAGATGCTCGTGCAGGTTTACTTCTGTTTGGTTCAAAAATGTCAATGTTGTTATAGTCAAAAGCTGACAATCTATTCTTGAATTTGTACGATTTTATTAAAGTTTCTGAATAACTTTAGACATACGTTTGGTATGTTCCAGGAGACCTGCTGTCTCCTCGTCTAGTAAAAAATACAACAATTATTTTGCATTGGTCTTGATTTTCGGACTTCTGGTGGTGTTTCCTCGTTTTCGAACAAACATTTGGTCACGTTTTCTGAAGTGGTTGCCTTTACAAGAAAACCTGATCTTGGTGATGATACAGATTTCATCTCCTACACGCACTCATCTATGGATAGATTGCGACGCGAATAATTGCACGTAATTCATCTTTCGAACATTTGGTCATTTTTATGGTTTAATTTGTTGTATAATCATAGACTAAATATGAGTTAAAATAGATTGCAACGGTTTCTAAGCTATTTGATATTGTACAAAAATAAGTTAAAATAAAATCATGTTCAACATATTAATACGCAAGCCAGATGAACGAGCCGATGACATCACACAGTGTAGATGACGCACTCACTCCTGTTAGCGCTACCGTCCCGTGCACCGGCACCCGTCTGTTAGATTGTGCGTAGACACCAGGGCAACATAACAAGCCAAGTTTGTGAGTTTTCATTACATTTATAGAATATTTACACAGACTCATTTAAACATTTAAAGAAAATATTCTGAGGGTGTCTCGGATTTTGTATATACTAAAAATGATGTTGTAGGTACATGTTTCTTCTGGTATCCGGATTAAGAATATAGCACCACTCCACTTTCTCTCGTGGATGTCGTAAAAGGCGACTAAGGGACTCTAAACCAGAGGGCTGTAGCGTCCCTTCTGTGGAACAGCAGCCATTCTGCACTCACCAATGTCTGCCAAACGTGGTGAGTGCTGGCTAATTCTCCCCAAAACGACACATGGCATGTCATCAGGTCATTCATGGTAGAGGACTTTGTGCGGCAGTGGACGTGTTTTGGCTGATGTGATGATGATGAATGTTGTACATAAAGGTCTATGTAGGTTTTTTACGTCCTAAATTCTTGTACTGCTGTGAAAGATACTTACCTCCATAATACAGGGGGACTTAGTTTAGGCACAGTGGACATTTTAGACATATTTCCACTGTGGTTTAGGCACCATTTGCCGCGTGGTGCCGGCTCAGAATACCACCACCCCCTCTCCTCCCGTGGGTGTCGTAAAGATCGACTCAACAACAACTCAACTGCGATCGCCAATCCGTTTGCCAAGCGTGGCGACTATGGCAAAACCCCCCAATGATCCCACAATACACCCATATCGGTAATTGTGGTGATCTTTGGGGGAGGCCTGTGTCCAGCAGTGGACTTCATTCAGCCGAAATGATTAGGCATCATTACTCATAATTATTGTAATGCCAACTTTATGAGCATGGTATTATCTTTATGTAATGAATACAGTCCTTTGTATCTAATAAATAAAATATATAACAGAGATATTTTTATCGTTCACCTTACAAAAAAACAGAGTACAAAGAAAACAAATCAGTTTATATCAAGCTTAATTTCGAATTAAAACGAACCGTTTCGAGAAGACTTTCAAGCCGACCTAGATTTTACATCGCTTATAGTGGAGTAATCATAAGTTGGCTACAAAATGTCTGCTTGGGGACTAGGTTTACAAAGCAAAAGGCGTTGTGTAATAAACGTAATTATATTGTAAATACTTGTAGGGATGAGATACAATACTATGCGGTATTATTTTAGTCAAATACGTTTTATTTTTTTATTGAGTTAGGTGAGCCAGCTGTTTTTTACACATACATTCATCATTTCGGCCGAATGAAGTCCACTGCTGGATACAGGCCTCCCCCAAAGTATACCACAATGACCGATATGGGTGTGGTGTGGGCTCATTGGGTGGTTTTGCCATAATCGCCACGCTTGGCAGACGGGTTGGCGATCGCAGTTGAGTAGTTAATGTACTTGAAGGACGCTGCTGCCCATCCTCTGGTTAATCCCTTAGTCGACTTTTACGACACCCACGGGAGGAGATGGGCCGATGATATTCTGAGCTGGCACCACACGGCACATTACATTTGACACGTTATAATTATATGGATACACTGTATGTGTTTTATTTGTAATCATGTGTCCTGAGTCTTTCAACAACTTCCGATATCATAAGATCTATTCGCACGCGACACTTCCGCTTCAGTAGGGAGGGACGTGTTCAATTTGTGAAAGAATGTGTGATGAGCGCTAAAAGGGCAAAGACGTGTGAGAAACAACGTCACGTTTGACAGTAATTGTTGCTCGATCTCATTATCTATTACTTAATGTATGAAACTAACAGCATAACAATAAGGCGATAAAGCGAATAAAGCGAGCGAAAGTACATAGACAGCCAATATCTACATAGTTTTCACTTATAAAATCTAGGAAAATAAAACTTAGAGCATGTAGGTACTAAATAAAATACAGTAATTTTACTTCTGACCTATGAAACTCATCTATACAAATAAATAAAATTGAAGTGTCTGTTTGTAATGTCAAAATAACAGCTTTTTACTGAATGCATATGAAAGTATATACGGTACATAAAACAAAATAACAATTTTTTAATTTTTTGTCTGACTGTCTGTCTGTCTGTCTGTTTGTTCCGGGTAATCTCCGAAACGGCTGAACCGATTTTGACGGGACTTTCACTATCAGATAGCTGATGTTATAAGGAATAACTTAGGCTACTTTTATTTTAGAAAAATATTTAGGGTTCCGCGCAAAAATATAAAACCCTTGAAATCTATACAAATAAATAAAATTGAAGTGTCTGTTTGTAATGTCAAAATAACAGCTTTTTACTGAATGCATATGAAAGTATATACGGTACATAAAACAAAATAACACTTTTTAATTTTTTGTCAGTCTGTTTGTTCCGGGTAATCTCCGAAACGGCTGAACCGATTTTGACGGGACTTTCACTATCAGATAGCTGATGTTATAAGGAATAACTTAGGATACTTTTATTTTAGAAAAATATTTAGGGTTCCGCGCAAAAATATAAAACCCTTGAAATCCAATATATATATTAGAATCTATGGCAAGTGTCTATGTCGAAGTACTCTAAATTTCTTTTAAATTAAACGCGGGTGAAACCGCGGGTCCCAGCTAGTAGTGTATAAAATTATAAGTATACACACAGGGCCAACATAGTTTAAATTATACACCTAAAATTGAAAATCTATGTTACAACGACCTAAAGAAATTAAGGCTTTTTCTAGCAGCGACTACTCTCGTACTAAATGGATCAAAATCATTCTTATTACACAATTTATTAGAGTTGGTTACATATGTTGTATTTTACACGTACTATGTCAATATGACATTTTTATGAGCTTTGTTGTCTATAATGCCCGTTATTTTATACAATTTAATAACTTATATTTTGTTAATGAAAGAACTTTGTGGACTTGATTAGTGCTACGCATTAAGAATTCTGTGTCTTATTTTAAACTAGCTGGGATCCGCGGTTTCACCCGCGGTAATTTTAAAAGAAATTGGATTATTTGTAAATAATTTAGGTACTTCGGTATAGACACTTGATACAGAGTATATATTGTGTTTTAATTTTTTTGCGGGGAACCCTAATTATTTTTCTAAAATTAAAGTAGCCCAAATTAATCCTTGTAACATCCGATATCTGCCAGTTAAAATCCCGTAGAAGTAGGTCCAGCCGTTTCAGAGATTAGCGGGAACAAACAGACAGACAGACAAAAAATTTAGAAAAAAAATTGTTGTAGGTATTACATTACCATTTATACTTTCATATGCATTAAGTAAAAAGCTGTTATTTTGCCATTACAAACAAACACTTCAATTTTATTTATTTGTATAGATTACATCGGTAATCATGACATAACTGACTTCCCCCTGAACCGTGAATAGAATTAGACGTGTGCATACATTGAATTTTTATTTAAAAATTCAATACACTTGGCATTAAATATAAAAAATACATAGTATATACCTAGGCGCGTATAAAAGTGTGGCGAACGCGGAGTGGTGTTAGAAAGAGAACAACAACAACTGAAACGGAGATGATATTTAAACGTGTGAACATCTATGTTTGCCACAATTCAAAAACGCCAGCGATTAGCGGGTAGTTATTTTGGTATTTGACCCAAGAGAAAATAGTTACAGAAAATAGTTGTGTGTAGAGAACACACAACTATTTTCTGTAAGTATTTTCTGTAATATAAAATATACTTTAATTTTAAGACTTTTATCGGAACAAGACTATTATGTCCACTTCACGAACGCCACCAAAAGACCAAAGTCTTGACAGAATATAAGTCCCGCGCATCATAGTTTAGACTCGGCTCTCTACCCTCGAATATGAAGAACAACTGGATTTAAATAATACCACAAAAAGATTTAAACAAAGGCTGGATGATTCACTAGACAATAGAAATAAAAAATGTGTGATCTAAAGGCCATGTTTCAGGAATTAATATGTCAACAAGATACAAGGTTTGATTCTTCGAAAACAGCCATGGCTTCCATAATACTACAGAACGTCATCGTTCTCAACCAAATCAAATCAAATCAAAACCTCAAGAATGCTTTTGTCCGCTCAATATTTTGAAGAAGATGAACAAAATGTTAGCATAAAAATAACCACTATAAAAGCCACATAAAAATAATTTAGTTAAAATTAGAACGATTTTAGAAAAACCCGCGTGCAACATCAGTGGAATTTAGAAACGTACCTTCAATTGAATCGATGGATAAGCTAAGTTTAATCTAATTAACGAAAAACATTTGGTCATCAACGAATCTATCCAGGAATTGGATATTCGGGACGTGTTCAGGATGAGATTGAAGAATAAGTCCGCTGGTTCCATTAAAGTGAATTTCAACTCAACGCTCAAAAAGGAAAATTTCATCAAATCCCTTGTAGATCTGATAAAACTGTTTTCTTTCAATAAGGAAAGAAATCCTAATCAACATCTGAGTACTCCATGTTTGAATATAGTTTGACCCACTAAACCTAGTCACGTGGTGGAATCTTTGACAGGCAAAGCTAGGCGGCTACACTATTGAGCTAGAGTAACAAAACATATTAAGCATAAGATAACTGTTGGGGTCGTTGGTCCTATGGAAACATGTAGCTGAGATGTAAAACCGATGATTCTCGGCTACGCATCAACAGTGAAGATTGGGAAAAACTTAAAATATCTATCTGACTAGATGGGCTCAGCATTTTATATTATTATTACTGCTACAGTATTTGTCAGATTGGTTATGAATAGCACAAACCCAATCAAGTGGGTGTCGTAAAAGATGACTATGGAATTAGCTGGAGTATGATCAGCAGCGACCTTCGAGTACATTAACACCTCACCTGCGCTCGCCGACCCGCCTGCCAAGCGTGGCAATTATGGTAAAACCCCCCAATAGGTACCCCATACTCCAAAATCGGTCGTTGTTGGATATTGGTTTTTCCATAGCACACCTTCTTAAACTTAAAACAGCGGAAAGAGCTATTAAAAGTAAGTTTATTTTTAACTTTTTTTCACCCTACTAACGATCTTTAGATGCAATGGAATGTTCTGATGGTTCGACAGATTTCATCCTACATATTTATAGTAAAAACTTAAACTTAAAATGGTGGTTCTTCAGACAAGTTTTTCACAGCTTTTCAGCACCACGGTGGAAATTGCTATAATTAAATAAATAGTCTTGTCAATCTAGTCACTTTAAAAAGCAAACTGCAAGTCTATGGTGAAAAATTAGTTGCAAAATATTTACTATATTCCTACTGAAAACTTACATCACCAATAGGAACTTATTGGGTCGTTTTCTTCTCCTGGGTATGTCACACACACACACATACGCACACTCCCCACAAAATGCTCACTCACCGAATCTCATATAAACGCACAAATGCAGCCACATAACATTCCCTCGCATATGCAGATTACACACTTTCGTTTTTGATAATTTGTTGAGGCAAATCGCAAGAATGTGTTTTTCCATTTATTGACGTTTCGTTTCCGTTTTATAACTACTTAAAAGCTAAATTATTTGAAATTTTAAAATGCATGGTAAATAGGTTTCATGGGATGAGATCCTGGTGATCTGTAATACAGATTCATTGCTACATCAGACACCAGCTCCTCACATATACCACTTATAGTCATGTGAGGAGAACTCACATGACTATAAGTGGTATATCTGTGTGGTAAACAATTATTAGTTAGAACTTAAATCCAATATTAGAGCATTGTTGTGTACAGATGAAAACTTATGTTTGCAGATTTTTTGCTTGGATTAATTGACGGGCACGAGACAGTTGAAGAATTCATGACAATGATAACCTCTACATATTGGTAAACAACCTTCTGGAATTGATCGATAATTTTTAACCTGAATTTTGAAACACAAGTTCTAAGTCACTTCTTTGATTTCAAGAGGGAGTAATTTTATTACCTATCCCCAAGTAGGCATAACCAATGACTTCATTTTGTTGAAAACATACGAACTGATGCAAGCCCGCTACTCTGTGGACACCGTGCTCGATTTCGATGAAGCTGTATACAATATGTATGTAGTGGAATGTCTACATTATTTAGAACCTTCTGCACTCCCCCACACAAGCTGTTTATTAAAATAGGATGTCCTTTTATATTATTTCGGAATGTTAATCCTCCTAAATTATGCAATGGCACACGCTTGCAAGTAAAACACTGAAAACATTTTTGATCGAATGTACAGTTCTGACCAGATACAGGTACAACTGTAGGAACAGCGGAGTTTTAATTCCATAAATTTCATGAGTACCATCGAATGTACCATTTCAATAATGACTCCAATTTGCAGTAAACTTGTATTTTTAATGACTATAAATGAAGCGCAAAGTGATAGTATTAAAGTTACAAAATTAGCTTTAAGCACTTAAGGCTTTTCACTTGAACAGTTTTATGTAGTCCTTTGCATTCGATTTCTAAAGAAAGCATGCTTGCATGCAAATGCTTTGCAAATGCATGCTTTCTTATTTATGACACCGGGCGGGTCAGTAAGATGTAAAATATGATATAAATATTATATTATAATACAGGGCCAGCTATATTGGAACACAGTAGGATTTTTCCTGTGTCGTGGGTGCGTTTACAGACATGAATTCCATATACAACACACCCAGACCCGGAACAACTACCTGCAGATCATACAAATATTTGTTCCGTGTGGGAATCGAACCCACGACCCGCAGCAGCCGACTGTATCAGCCACTGCACCAATCGTGCCGTCAATTTGTACAATCTACAAATAGTTATTGCATAGGGTTTTATAAATCGAAACTATATAGGGTCTTACATTAATAATGGAAAATATTTTAAGGCTAGGCTCTATGAATGGTATAGAATTCATTTCAAATATCAAGTATCGGTTTTACTGATAATAAATAAATCAATATTCAAACATTCGACTAGCGAAAGATTTACTTACTCTGTACTATTTGATAAAATAAAGGTTGATGTTACGTTTATTTATTTTGCTAAAACACATCATTGCTACCTATAGATTTACGTCCAAAAATATTTTCCATTATTAAAGTAAGACCCTATATATTTATGGCCGTCAAAAATATACGCGAGTTTTTAAGTTATACATCGCCTCCCCTTTATCTTCCTGTACAGGGAGTAAGTTTGTAGACATAAAAAATAGATAAATATGAACACGCAGACTCGGTACTGAGACTGTGACCAATGAGTTTTTATTGTGAAGCTTACAAGAGTTTTGGTATAAACCTCGAGGCTATAGTCCGACACTAAACATCATTTAAAAGTTCAAAGCACAGACTAGGTAGAGACATACTTCTCTAGTGTGATCATACAAGGACCTGGAGCCTCCCTTAGGTGCCAAAGATCACCGCTCCAGTGGTTTTAGCCGGTAGGAGACCAGCATAACCCTTCGCCCTTCCCCGGAGCGAAGGAATTTCATGAAGAGTTTCCACTGGGCACCAATAAAAAAAAAAGGTACAGACGTACTTGGTACAAAGGCATTCGAACAAATGTTTAACGAAGTTAGAAATGTCTAGAAGAAACACACATGAGAACGTATTAGCTTTGTAATCGCATAGACCCGCTGATTTTATCACAATAATTATTAAGACTAAGTAATAATTATTCAAATAGCCGTGTGGTGCCGGCTTAGAATGCCACCACCCCATTTCATCCCATGGGTGTCGTAAAAGTCGGCTTAGGGATTAGCCGGAGGATGGGTAGCAGCGTCCTTCGAGTACATTAGCAACTCAACTGCGATCAACAACCCGTCTGTCAAGCATGGCGATTATGGCAAAACCCCCCAATGAGCCCACAACACACCCATATCTGTCATTGTGGTGATCTTTGCGGGAGGCCTGTGTCCAACAGTGGACTTCATTCGGCCGAAATGATGAACTATTCAAATTCATGTATTATTGAAGCTCTGAGATTCCGATACTTACAGCATATTATGTATAGGCCATGCAAATCATTGTTTCATACGGGGGTTAAACCCGCACTCCGTAGCACAGAACACCGGGTGCTATCTGCTGCACCCATTGAGTCAATTGAATCGAGCGACGATTCCATTAATATTTGAAATATCACGGCTGATAAATGAATTCCTTTAATCGGATTAATATTCATGAATGCAAATAATAATATAAAACTGGTCGGTCCGCACGTATTTGCGGGTAATCAAATCAGACATTTTCCACAAAACAGCATTTTTTTATAAAACTGATATTCACAATTTCATTGAGTATTGCACATTAGTGGTGAACTCGCTCCACAGGCTCACAACGGGGTGGAGCAGTGAGGCGCATGTTTGCGGAGCACTCCGCGAGGTTGATATCAGCACATGATTGGCTTCTAATTGAGTTCAAGCGTCTATTCGAGCCGCTTCTCAATATTGGCAGGGTTGTCCAACACACAGGTATAGTGGGACATGGTAATAATATATTTATAACTAGCTGGGAACCGCGGTTTCGCCTGCGTTTAATTTAAAAGAAATTTAGAGTACTTCGTTATAGACACTTGACATAGAAAATATTTATAGGAGGATTTCAAGGGCTTAATTTTTTTGCGCGGAACCCTAATTATTTTTCTAAAATAAAAGTAGCCCAATTTATTCCTTATAACAGCTATCTGCCAGTGAAAGTCCCGTCAAAATCGGTCCAGCTGTTTCGAAGATTACCCAGAACAAACAGACAGACAAAATTTTTTGTTATATGTACCGTATATACTTTTATATGGATTTAGTAAAAAAATAACAGATTTTGACATTACAAACAGACACTTCCATTTTATTTATTTGTATACATTTAACCCTCGATAAAATGTAAGTGGATCTTTTAATTGTATTTATAGAAACATCGACTACCTATTAAATGTGTGTACATACATGGAGAACGCCTGTTTCGTTTAAATTCTCACTGGTCTTAAGTCTCTTATAACACACTATTAAACGTTACTCCGGGTAGCATTACAATTTTTATGCGCAAGCGTGACGTTATCATCGTGTCCCCCCCCCCCCCCCGCGCCGCGCTTGGCAGGCGGGTTGGCGATCGCAGCTGAGTTTTAAATGTACTCGAAAGATGCTGCTACCCACCTTCCGGCTAATCCCATAGTCGCCTGTTACGACACCCACGGGATGAGGTGGGGTGGTGGCATTCTGAGCCGGCATCACACGGCACGGTGTTGTCATTAGGTTGTATAAAAATAACTTCTTTATATTTTTTTTTTATTATCAATTAGCATTATTAATTGTAAGGTCGCGACTCCTTATTTGTGACCTCTTCTAAGCAATGGATTGAAAACTTAGGCCTGAACAATCTGTATCTGTAGAGTTGTACCAATGGGATTGTAATTAACACGAATGTAACTACAAGAATATAACAAGTATAATAAGTGACATGCAGAGTAGGAGTACTCTAAAAGGTTCCGAGTAACCTGTATCGACTACATTGTAATGAGGTAGCTCGTCCCTGGGCGCGCTCGTATCAATTGCGCCGACTATTGCTGCACTTGAGAAATTGCCCCCATTCCCTGACCCCGCCTCCCAACCTCCCGCCTCGCTCAGTGGATGCCGGGCCGCAGTATTACGTTACATGTAATTCTGTTCCACAATTGATGGGTAAGCGATACTTCTAGGTTCTCGTACCCTCGTACTCACCGGTAGATTATTACTTATGCTATATATATAACGTATGAAACATGTAAAACCACAAGCGTTGCAATGCACGAAATAGGCAAAGCCACGGTAGCACTGGTTGGATCCATTATGGTGGAGTGGCTGGAGAGGCGGCATGGCGTCATTACCTTCCAAAAATGCAAATATTTTCGGGAAATGGGTGGCAGACTGCCCGTTGTACATGGCGCAGTTCATGCTGGAGGAGTTCCCAGTTTGGTTGACGCAGCACATCCTCACCTCACCTCAGCTTACCGTAGTGGTTAGAGTCGCTCCCGGCTGTGGGTCTTTTCATAGTCCGGGGCGAAAATGCGTGGGAAGTCGTCGCCTCCTTTTCCAAGATTATGATATACGCAATGGACCACATCTCTCCTGTTTCGCAGAAGCACACCGGACGGCCATCTGTGAGTCTCAGAAACACTATCTTACTACTACTCACTAGCTAGTAGTCAGCACGTATACATCTTGGAAAGTCTGGGTCAGTTTAAATTGACTCCACTTGGCAGAAAAATTACACGCCTGGGTTTTGGTGGCATTGAATCTGACTAAGTTCACGTCACCCGACTCCGAGTCTGCTTTCAGGGACTAATTTAAGCGCCATGGACTTTTTGAGAAACTTGGTCGGCAACCACTGGGCCGTGCATTAGATATGTATGTCAGGGGCTTTAGCCGATTGTTTATGTGCAGATAACTTTGCGTTGCAGAGAGAACCGAACCCTAAGGAACTCTGGAATTAATAGACAATTGCTCGCATGAGCAGTCATCAATGACCACCCAAATCAAGTGATCCTCAGCAAAAGCGATGTCCAATTGCAAAGTTCCGCAGGTAGGCCTTATAGAATAAGACTGTCGTGCCGAACCCTGGAAAATGTCTTCGAAATGTCGAGCAAACACTCGCAATGAGCTCAAAACACACCCAGAAGTGCTATTGTGGCGATCTTTGGGGGAGGCCTGTGTCCAGCAGTGGACTTCATTTGGGTGAAACGATGATGAGAGACCGATTTATATATTAAGCAATTGCGATAAGTGCTTAAACCTTTTAATAATAATATAAATATATACAACATTTTTTATATCAGTATACATTAAATTCAAATTCAATCATTTATTCAGTAATTAGGTCCTAACGGATACTTTTACACGTCATATTGAAACAATGGAGGGCATTTCGCTACATGACAACCTCTGAGAAGAAAAGCCAAAAGAAACTCAGGGCTAGGTCTTCTTTATCTTTTTTATACTTTGTTTTACAAATTATTTAAAACAGATGTTATACATTGAAAAACAATTGCAATTGAAACACATAAACAAGATATTATCATTTCTGTTCTTGAAAACGTGAAAAATCAAATAATATCTCGATTGTTTTGCAGCAAGGTTATATATACTACACAAATAAGAAAATGTACCTATGTATTACATTGATGTATATTTTCGTATGTTTCTAGTTAAATACATTTAAAATCATAGAAAATATGTCCAAATATGCGAGATCAGTAGATAATTGTGTAAAATATGTATTAGTCTGAAAAAAACCCAGTATTATATGCAAATGCACATGCAAATGTATGCATAAAATCCACACAAATAAGGACTACGGGTCCCTTCAATGCACAAATTAAAAAAATATATGAACTATTGGTATATGTTTCGAATCTATATTGTATATTGTTGTGAGATCTTAAAGAGATTTTAGAGAGTTCTAAAATTTACTGAACCAACACACATTTACATTAAAAAGAAACTACGTCTCCTGCCTCAGACGGGCAGTAGTCGTCGAAGTGCCGCTGCCGACCGTAAGTTGTCTATGAACCGATTACCCCCTCTAACGAAGGGAAGGCTACTGTAAAAAGGCCGCCCTGCAGGTGCATCTCGGGGAGGATTTTAAGGATCTCCCCAAGACCTCGGGGCACGTAGCCACATGCGTGCCGCCATCATCCCAGGGCTCACTCGGTATAAGCACGTAGATTACCCAATCGTGCTTTTGCTAGCATCAAACGTAAGGTCCTAGGTTAGATTTGGTTAGATCGAGTTAAGGTTCTGCCAAGAAATGATCAGTAGCAGCCCAGGGATTAAAATTGTGTCCAATAAATGTCTATGTCATTAATATGCACAATGATAGGCAGTAGAAAATCTATTGTGTCTCGCTACCCACGAAATTAGCCATTTGAGAGGATAAGGTCAATCCCATTACATGGATTTAAATACTGTTTTCTGCAAAATGCTGAAAGTATAACACCGGAGAGAAGCTCCGAGAGTAAAATAAATTCTTTAGAAAGAAAGAAAGAAGAAGAAAGAAAGAAAAATTCTTTTTACACAAACAAGGACGCACGAAATATAGAAACAATATTATATAAAAACGTAAAAGTATAAACAACATAACTTTAACATCAATAAAAAATTATTAAAAGGACAAATTAGCCATACAGGTTTGTCCCAGCTATTTAAGTAAGCGCAGCGTGGCGATAGAACGCAAAACGAGTGCCATGCACATAGCACCCAGCTAGGACAAAAATAAATAAATAACAAACAAATAAAAATGAAAATCATTAAGTTCACTGGTGTTTATCTGTATATGTGCGTCACGTCTGTGCAAAAAAGGGTTGTAGCTCAGCATAAAGCTGCGATTTTGCGACAGGCACCACCGACAGCGCTGGTTTTCAGTTACAACCCTCAGTGACACATTTTCGTATTACGATTTTCGGTACTGGCAGTGACGTATATCGCGTATAGTTTGCTATTTCGTAGTTAGCTATGGCGAACTGTACTAGTTCGATGGACAGAAAACAAAAAAAATAGAGTTTAAATACACGAAGTTGTGACACCGCAACTTAAAAAATATGAGTTCAGCAGTAGTAGCGACAAATATAACATCAATGAAATAAATAAACCAATAGAATTACCAATTAATAAATTATAGTTGGTCGCGCAATTAGCGCTGGTTATTTCATTGCGTTAAATTGGCGCGCATGGCTGATCGCGCGAAATAAATGGACTATTAATTTGATTACAACGGGAATATTTTATACATACAATTAACATTTTATTTATTTTCTTTGCTGCTACAAATATGAGGTGAGTTGGGCGGTAGGGCCAGCAGGTTCTTGTCAGCCCTGTCCCGGCCCCATGTGTAAGAGTTTGTAATTATTTGCAATTTATATGATAAACGATTTAGTAAATAAATATACATACATAAGTGCAAATTCGACAAAACATTGTACAGAGAGTTTTATAAAACTGAAATATCGAGTAGCACCGTAAGAATCTAAGTCTTACATGTAAGGTACATTATTATGTACTTAATAAGGAAAGTGTGGCATTATCATGCTGAAACTTGAGAGAGTAATTTAACAGTAGGGAAGTTATCAGTGAGCGAGCTTCCGACCACGTACGCTACGAACTACTACAGACTGGGACGTAGTACTGTAGATGTTCGTAGCGCTTCGTAGCCAATGTAATACAATATAATTTACAAATCGGTGGCGTCAAGAGATTAATTCTGGTGATTGCGTAGTAAAAGTGTTACGGAGCTACTCGTACGTTGTTGATGCCGTATTGTCTAGTAAAATAACATGAACATGATATAAAATGCGATCATTATAAGTAAAAATAATGGTTGTCTATGTTTCCGTGTGATAAGTATTTATATTCGTGAACCACCCAATTAAAGCCTTTATTAGAAAAATCTAATATAGCAAAAATCTTGTGATGCGAAAGAACAAACGAAGGTTGCGTTAGTCACAAAACGTAATGCCGAACCACATATAACAATTTTGTCGACGGTGTATCAATGTGCCTCCTTTGTGATGAAGATTACATGTTGTACATTCAGTAATGATAAAAAGTAGTAGTGATGGTCTAATGGTTGAACGCTTACCTTCCATACAGGAGGAGCTGAGTTCAATCTAGGCCACACCTCTGACTTTTCAAATATTTTTTTGCATTAGCAGTGAATAAAATATCGTGAGGGAACCTGCACAACTCTAAAATGTACTCAATGATGTGTGTAGTCCACCAAGCTGCACTAGACCATCGTGACT
The DNA here is from genome assembly GCA_947459985.1 of Diloba caeruleocephala. NCBI lineage: Eukaryota > Metazoa > Arthropoda > Insecta > Lepidoptera > Noctuidae > Diloba > Diloba caeruleocephala. Next base: position 32,875,740 of record OX381605.1, on the reverse strand, counting down.
AAGGCCTTACCTTTCTCATCGTGAGAAAAGGCCTATGCCCAGCAGTGGGACAGTAATAAGCTAATTATGTGTGTATATTGGTAATCGGTAAGCTCATTGTTGAGCTGACCCTACAGCAAGCCTGAGTCTTATTGGGTGTAGTCGCTAAAGCCTAAATCAGCAAGGAAGTTCATTATCATTAACAGCCGGTCAATTTCGGCCGGATTAAAAGGCGCGCAATAATTTACAAAAAACCTGGACACAGGCCTCCCCCAAATATCACCACAACGACCGATATGGGTGTGCTGTGGGCTCATTGGGGGGTTTTGCCATAATCACCACGCTCGACGTGTTGGCGATCGCAGTTGAGTTGTTAATATACTCGAAGGACGTTGCTGCCCATCCACCGGCCAATCCCTTAGTCGACTTTTACGACATTCACGGGAGGAGACGGGGTGGTGGTATTCTGAGCCGACACCACACTGCTTTGTATTTCACAATGTGACTATTAATTATAATGTATTGATATTTTAAAAAATATTTACATTTATAAACACATTATTATTTGTTTCTATTCACAGATAAAAAATATGTGCACGAAAACCGGTATTTTGATAGGCTTACGCGGTGACATGGGGCCAACACGCAGAGGCCCTTTAGAGTATTTTGATCTAAAATGTAATGGGACACTAACCGGGAACGGGGTCCAACACGCAGAGCCCCTATAGAGAGTTTTAATTTAAAATGTAATGACACACTAACCACTCTCCATGTCTACACTATAGAAATACCACCCCTTTCCCAAATTCTATATGAGTTGGATTTTAGTCAAACCACATTTTAACTCTGTAATAATGACAGTATTTAATAGAAGTCTATCACCGACTGGTCTCGACTAATCATGCAACTACTACGAGGAATCTCTATTCTGCCCTAATAGTAGCTGTCAGAATGATATTTTGAGTTTTTTGGTCACAAGGCCACGAGCAGTCACCTGTTGCGATAGTCAGACATTCGAAAAGCAAAGATACCAGGGTCCGCGGGGGAACCGGCCCACTCTTAAGACGTGGTGTCGATGTACTCGTTCATATGAACCAGACCCGCCCCTCGTATTACAAATATTGAACATATTAACCACGCCTTTTGTTCTTCTTCTTGATCGTTACACTCTTGACAGAGTGGTCGTGGTCATCACTTTGGGGTTTGTGGCGCGCCTCACTATCCGTCGCCGATCCTGGCGAACAGCTGCCTTTCTCGTACACTCATAGAGAGGACCATCGAGGGCAGCCTTCACCTGGTCAGTCCATCGCATCTGTGATCTGCCACGCGGTCTCCGACTTTCCCCTGAACCACGAGGCGTTCCACGGAAACAACTCCGCGGCGAGTGACGTGGCCGAAGAAAGTTAGAATACGAACTTGGACGATGGAGGACAGACGCTGTTTGATGCCGAGTTCTTGAATGATGGAGTCGTTAGTCCTAAAATCAGTCCATGATATGCCAAGCATTCTTTTCCAGCACCACATTTCTAGAGCATCTATCCTCTTTTTCTCACTTTCTCGAAGTGTCCTCGTCTCGCAAGCGTAAAGAAATATGGGAAACACTAGCGCCCTGACCAGCCGCATTTCTGTGGCTATTGTGATGTTCCTGTTTTTTGCACAGGTTTAATAAACTGGGTAAACACTACATTTGTTTAAAGTTGTTACCTAACGAGTTTTGAAACTTAAACAACACGTGGTTAGACACTGTAATGTATAAAGTAGATTGTAAGAAGTTGTGCTGTAGTCGCAATAAAACTTGTTAATAATGCTCCATGAATTGTGACGTGCGGCCTCGGAAGTGGGGAGAGAGGGTCGCGTTGTATCACTGACTGGATTTATAATGGCTCAAGTATGGAATTATACATTTTAAACAGTAGATATACTTACTGTCTTCTGTTAAATAATAACTAGTTAATGAAATGTAACAAGTGCGACCAATTCAAATAAAGGTTAGGTATAAATGTGTGTGCGGAGTGAAAAGTTTGTGGAGCCGCATCTTTTAGTGAGAGTATATAGCCGGCAAACGTTGGAATATTTTATTTTTACTCACAAATGTCAAATGTATTTAAATGAAATAATCTACTTAAATTTATTTGCATCAAGCAATTAAAGTATGGCCAATTCCGTACATTACATTGAATGCAAACATGAAACATGAACGCAAAATTATGTATAAATTGTTTGTGCGGTGCATTTCTTTTCACCCACCCAATTTTTTAATCCTTAGTTATTTTGGTACCGCCACACAGTATACTCACTGTGGCCTTATAATAAGCCAGTCGGCAGGTGCAGTAGTAAACACCTAGTTTGTCCGTTAATTTAGTCACTGGATACCATATCGACGATCATTTTAACGCATCACCTTTGAGTAGCTACTTGTTTGCTGGCGAGGTCTTGTGGACGATGATACTCGATCCGGTGATTAGTGCCTGATTGCAATATATGTTCGGTAATCGCTAATTTGATCATCGTACAGTATTTGACAGCGGCGATATGTTGCTTGTCCCGTTCAGCTATATGTATATCTTCATATGTCCTATGTATGAACTATCGCAACTACAGTTTATTTCATAATTATCTGTCATTAGAAACGGTACGAATTCCTACTTTATGCAGTGTCTGTACATGTTGTACAATTATCATAACTTGTTAAATAATAACATCACATAAATCATCATATCGGCCATACAACGTCCACTACTGAACAAAGGCCTCCCCTATAGATTTCCACAACTGTGTCATCATATTGGGGGGAATTTGCCAGTACTCACCACGCTTGACAGGCGAGTTGGGGATCGCAGAATAGCTACTATTCCACGCTACTGCCCATCCCTCTGGTTTAGAGTCACTTAGTCACCTTTTACGACCTTCACGATAGGAGAGGGAGTGGTCCTTATTTTTAATCTGTACACCATATGGATAGTATAGTAGATTTATATACTGTATGGCCGAATACTGCAACGCCAGTTAATATTAAATTCCGCTTTAACTATTCGAGAAACCTGTTTTCGGTACAAAACCGGGCGGCTCAAATAGTTAAAGTGGAACTTAATTGTAACTGGTGTTTCAGAATTCGGCAATAGGTCTATATGGTATCTTTATTCTTTAAAATGTTGATCATGACTGTTTTTTTTTGGTCTCACCTACTTAAAATAGTAGATTTTTAAAAGAATTACAAGATATATAAACTCATTATCTTTAGGATTAACGAGTAGGTACATACACAGATAATATGACTATTAAATAACAATCATACAAACATGACATTGAAGAAAAAAATCGCTGAAAGGTATAAATAAAATATTTATGTAACAAATAAATCACTAATATTATATTTAAAAATAATCTACAAGAAGCGACCAATAGGGTCACGTACATTTTATAAAAACATATTTATAACAGGGGGTATTTTCTCAGGTTGCATGGTAATCATTCGATATTCTGTTAAGAGTAAATATATTATTTCATGAGCAGTTCAAGTTAGTTGCACGGATATCCACCCCATCGTAGCGCGGGCCGTTAGTCAGGCGGCGGCGCTGCGTCGCTCGGTCGAGCTGTGCCTGCCTTCGATGGCACCACACAGACTGTATGCTACTCGCACGGTGCCTGACCCACGACATGGCGATGCAATCGCATGGAAGACACGAGGCGTGCAATTCGTTTTGATTCACAGAATGACTGTTTCATTCAGATAACACCATGATGTTATTTATAGAAAAGCCCATAATATAGACTAAGTGATAATTTATATTAAGATGTATTACGCCGAATCCGGAAACGCTACTTAATATTAAGTCCCGCTTTAAATATTTCAGCCGGATTTCTCGAATAGTTAAAGCGGGAATTAATAATAACTGGCGTTTCAGTATTCGGCTGTTAAATCCTTAAAAAAACATTTTTATGACATATAACCATACTCCACACCAGCATTTCTCCTGTATCGTAGGTACAGTATAAAAGCCGGACAGAGAAATTATACAAACGAAGTTCAAAGTCCAGTGAATTTAGAATGTTAAATTTATTTTTAAGAGTTTTCTGTTGCATTATTTAAGTTTTATAAAAAATGTGGTAATTTCACGTCATTAGGTAAGGAAAATAAGGAGGTAAGAATCAAACAAAAACTTTTACACAATAATAACAAAAAGTAATTGTGGTTTTAATCCATAATTGCAACATTGAGAAGCTTACCACAATATAGTTAGATCCAATGAATAATATCTAACACGAGGCACAGTATCGACACGACGAACTACCCACACCAAACCAATAAACTGAGCAGCTAACTCGATGTTGCAGAGCAACAATACGCGCGCGAAGTCGCGGAAAACTTGCGGCTCGACGTGTCGGCGGCTGGCGGCGCGACGGGCGCGGTCGGAGGCCGAGCGCCGAATGTCGAGCGCTCGGAGGCGGAGCGACCTGCGCCACCCGCGTCGGCCGACGGGTAAGTTCTGTCCTGCGCGGGGAATTACCTACCAATCGTATCGCGATCTTGGATATTAGATGATTTCATCATATCATCATATCGGCCATTTATACGTCCACTGCTGAACAAAGGCCTCCCCCATAGACTTCAACAACTGCGCCATCATTCTGGGGGGTATTTGCCAATACTCACCACGCTTGGCAGGCGGGTTGGTGAGCGCAGTATGGCTACCGTTTCACAGAAGGGACGCTGCTGCCCATCCCTCTGGTTTAGATTCCCTTAGTCGCCTTTTACGACATCCACGGGAGGAGATGGAGTGGTGCTATATTCTTAATCCGGACACCACACGGAATTATAGATGATTTAATTTACCCTTAATAACCGCCATCAGTATCCGTGGATGAGGGATGCTGTACGGGCGCTACGCTACTGCAATAGCGGTCTAACGCAATATTTTTGTTCGTTAATCAAATACGACATCGTATATGACTTAATTCCCTTAATATCATACCTCTTGTTCGAATGAATTTAGTGCATTTATAAATGACGCATTCACAAAGGAAGCGAGATTAATTTTAATTAATTTACCCACTTTGCCGTGTGGTGGCTACGAATAGCACCAACCCATCTCATCCCGTGGGTGTCGTAAAAGGCGACTAATGAATTAGCCGCAGGATGGGCAGCAGCGTCCTTCGAATACTTTAACAACTCCACTGCGACCGCTAACCCACCTGCCAAGCGTGGCGATTATGGCAAAACCCATGAGCACACAACACACCGATATCGGTCATTGTGGTGATTTTTAAGGGAGGCCTGTGTCCAGCAGTGGACTTTATTCGGCCGAAATGAGACCCACTTCACGCCTGAGCCCACAAAATTTACCGAATGAACATAAAGGGTAAAGCCATAATCTAAGTTTGACGATGATGCTATATTATATTTACCAAGCACGCTGCTCTCAATTCAGCCATTTCGTCCTCGAGAGCTCGCCAATAAGCTTGCAATGTACTTTGCAACGAATTCCAGGAAACAAAATGATGACCTGAATAGCGAAGCCATAGCTCGCGTTAGTTCCTTTGATGTTCTCGAGCGAGCATGTAGCAACTGATTGCTTTTGAAGCAGTACGGGAGCTCTTAATACCTTTTAATTGATAAGATGAGTCGTTCTACGTGACGTACGTCCCGTATAATAAAAAAGGTAACAGTATGGAGGTCAACATGGTGTTTTAGTTGAATGTATATAATGTCATCATTTCGGCCGAATGAAGTCCACTGCTGGACACAGGCCTCCCCTAAAGTTCACCACAACGACCGATATGGGTGCGCTGTGCGCTCATTGGGGGGTCTTGCCATAATCGCCACGCTTGGCAGACGGGTTGGCACTAAAGAGACACAAGTAAAACTTTTGAAAAGTTTTACAAATCTTACTTTTGAATTTAGCCAAGTGTTTACATATATTTGTCACTGAGTCACTACACCTGTGGTTTTGCAGGTGGATACTACTGTCTTAAGTTATCCCGACGCGAGGCCGGCCGAGGCTGTAGCGTCACAAAAACTTATCGATATATGGCTGTGAGTACTGCTGCTGTGATATTGAGCAGTGGACACCAATGGGCTGATGTGAAGCGAGATCGATGGTGATGATCTTGTTTCGTTGTTTAGTTTGTTGTTTTATTTTTTAAAAACGTTGCCCCACACTAGGATTCCTCCTGTGTCGTGGGTGCGTTTACAGACATATATTCCACACACAAGACTCCCAGACCCGGAAAAACTACTTGCAGATCATACTAATCATTGTTCCGTGCGGGAATCGAACCCTGACCCAGAGCGCAGCAGCTGACTGTATCGGCCACTGCACCAACCGTGCCGTCAAATTTGTGCGTCAGTGCCGTGATCTGCAAGTATAACATAATTGTTTGTAGGGTCAGTAGATTTAAACGCATTAAAAATGCAGGACGCACGCGCTCCATAACACCTAACGCGTAACTTTTTCCTAAACTAACCTGGAGAACTTCCAGCACATGATAAGTTTTAAACACGTTGTAATATTATTAGCAACTGTAATTGTAAACAATGTTCTCACAATTAAACAGAATGCCTATTTCATTAGTCACACCATCTCAATTACTCACCGTTCTTGATGTATTCAATTATAAATTCTAGTAAATCAAGCACATTAATAAACGCTATTTATATTAACATTTTAAGACATTCTGCGAGTCCGGGCAAAATATGGTCGTCGAGCAACGAATGGCGCGGCGGAGGCTGGGGGCGATGCTTCAAGTGTTCTCTCATTTCAATGTAGCGCTAACAAACTTAAAAAAATGTAAAACGTTATCAAAATGAGAAGAGATGTGGGCGACAACGGGGGGCCGTGCGCCGAACGGGGTGCGGGGGATGTGCCGCTGGAGGGGATGAATTTACCGCGGAGACGTCGTCCCTCGAGCGTGAAGATACCTTGATGAAAAGAAAATGAAACCCAGATTATATAGCGCAGACACTGCACGGACTGACGTCGACGACTAACTATTCTTTTTATAAAGGTTTTTTATTTTATTTTTCATAAACCTCTATAGAGTCTTTTTATTTTATAATTTTAATGAGTCGACCCTGCAGTCTGAATTGTGTTGGAGCCATGAAAACATGATGCAGGAGGCAACTCTATAGAAAAGCTCGTGAAACCTTCGTTATCTGCCGTGCAACCGATACAGGCGCTGCACAGCGAGATTATCACTATTTACAACACAAAAATATCCTACAGAAAACGGTTTACAGTGACCGAGATCGACATTTAAATATCGATAACTATAAAATTTATTGACGCTCAAGATATTATTCACCTAATGTAAGTATTCGCTTTCCGGTATGTTTGCCTGACTCGCAAGAGATCGGTGGATCTCGAATACTTTGACTAAACTTTGCCACGCAATCCCACTTAAAGTTGCCTTTTAAAGTTGGATGAAATGTGTGAAGCAATGACGGTGGTCATGTGCCGATCAAACTATTATCTACTTAACAGAAAAGACTCACAGAATATTATTAATCCCTCCGAGCTCTACCTAGCTAAGATCTGCACCACCGGAATTATTCGGCAAGTACATTTCACGTTATGTCAACATTACGAAAGAAATATATTAAATGTGCATTCTACGATTCTATTTATTGATATAGCCACACGTAGTATGTAGACGGCACGGTTGGTGCAGTGACTGATACAGTCGGCTGCTGCGCTCTGGGTCATGAGTTCGATTTCCGCACGGAAAAAATGTTCCAGGTCTGGGTGTATTGTGTGTGGAATATATGTCTGTAAACGCACTCACGACACAGGAGAAACCCTAGTGTGGGGCAACGTTTTTTTACTAGAGAAAAAATCTGATCATACTCTTTGGTATGAGATGCTGACCATTTAGAAATAAAAAAAAATGGTAATCGAAAATTATATTGACAATAGAGTTTAAGTTCAGCTGTTATAGCAAACTTATCGGGAAAATTTGTATTAATATTTTCGAAGTGACATGAAGAGTAATAAAAATATTATCAGCAATATAACGGAGTATATGAATTCGCGTTCTGGTACTTAGTCTCCCTCAGAACACCCCCGGGTTCCACACTACGCGAGATATAAAGATATGTCATTATCATTTATTTATTACGTAGTAGATTCCTGGTTTTCTATGTTTGTGATTTCATCGCAATGAATTGGTCGATATGAAGCTGCCTTCAGCCGGCTCAGCGGTGCGACAGTACAATGTAACACAGCCCAAACTTCATTTCTTCAAACACAAAAGGAAAGTAATCAACATGAAGCCGCTGCGCGCTAAACTCCGCCGTATTCTGTGACGTGCACACACAGATACTCGGTAGGTTTTGTGAAGGATTTTGTCGTTTTGGGACGCATTTTTTCCGCACTTCTGAATTAAGCTAAAGTTTATTGTACGGTAGACTTAATTGTGCTGTAGTACCGTCACGTGCGTTAATATTCCACGACGGCAAAGGATTTTCAGTCCGCCGGGTGTCAGGCCGGCGAGCGAGCGCAGACGTGTCCGCTGTTTTATTAACAAGATAAGTAATGAGCCGAGTGTGCGCCACCCGGGCGCCGAGCTGCGCTGGGCCTCACTAAATATTCACGACTTTTTTCTAATGACTGCAGGAAGGAAAGAACTAAACGTTACCCTAGAGGCGCATGAAAGACTTATTACATTAAAATATGAAAGGCTTAGTGCAGAATCGTGGTCTGTTAACAATTTAAAGATCGTACTTAGAATATACATAAAATAAATTTGTACATTTGTCCGTGTGGTGTCCGGATTAAGAATATAGCACCACTCTATCTCCTCCCGTGGATATCGTAAAAGGCGACTAAGGGAATCTAAACTAGAGGGATGCGCTCACTAACTCGCCTGCCAAGCGTGGTGAGTATTGGCAAATGCCCCCCAAAATGACGACACAGTTGTGGAGGTCTAAGAGGCTGATATGATGATAATGGTGAAATTTGTACATTGATCAAGTAGCAGCGAATGCTGTAGTTGCCGTGGCCGATTATAAAGGATGGGATTGTGTTAACAAAATCTATTTTATTTTAATCAGGCTTGGTTTGCCCTTATACAGACTACTAAACGATAGGTAATAAATAAAATGCGATTGCTAATAACAAATATCCCTACTGCGTAAAACCTAACATAGGTCATATTTAAATCTTCTACTCTGTGTCTTTTATGTCAGTCCCACAATTTAGATGAATCTAATCACACCACATAATATGTTAAAATGCACCAAGCTGTTTAGAATACAGTGCGTGCCAAAGAAATAGACATACAAAGGTACTTTACCATACCTACCTATACTCGAAAAAAAAATCCCTCCTTCTGGAGTAATCGGGTAAAGTATATGAAGTACACAGACTGACAAACCATTAGTGAAAGAAAATATTTTTTGCTTTATACATGCATATGTACCTGGTGTGTGTACCGGCCGTCTGTTCATATCCGGTACCAAACGTGATACCTTGAGCCTGCAGTAACTCGGGCATTCATCTCGTAACAATCTGAAACTATCGCTACCAGCCATATCCGCGTAACACAATGTATTCCGGGCGACACTTCGCCCGCGTCGTTAACTAAAAGGAGCCATTTGCGACCAAAAGAAATCACCAGTTCGGTCCAAGAGCGCACCACTCCCGTACACTTGCTAATTCTATTTAGGTACGTATATAAATTGGTGTTCGTATTCATAGTTAAACTCTTAAGCGCGCGTCAGGAGCGAGACGGGAGCGACACGGGAGCGGGCCCAGGGTGGGCAGGACGCTGGCTGTAATTTTATTTAGCGTCCTACAGCACGCTGCGAGTGGCCGCTATTCAATCCTCAACTCCTACCTGTTGTGTACGTGATGGTTTTAGTCGGTTCGTTGTGTTGGTTAATGGATGAAATGATAGCAAAAAACACGAGCGAACGGCCGCGTGGAGCGCGGCAGGTTCAAATGGACGCCCTGTGGAATTAAATTAAACTGGCGCCACCCGTGGCGTCGCTCACTTGCAATTTAAATAAATATTCATAAAGCGAAAAGCAAGCACGCCATGATAGAAATGAAATATTTTTGTATTAGATATGAGTTTTAGGTTTCTAGATGCTTTTATAGTGTGATAATTCCAAATCTTTATATATTAATGAAGAAAAGCTTCCGTATTCCTTTTTCAAGATACAACGGGCGTATTTCGTTATGTTAGATAAAATTATGACGCGTAGCCTGAAGCCCTTGTTGGTAAACCTAAACAAACACGAGAGGTTTACGGGCAAGTATTCAGTAGAAACAAGTCTCCTCTGTGTGACTGCAAAACAAAGCAAAGAACCATGTTGTATGTATTGTAACATCGTTTGAGCTCAAGGCGCTCGACTCTACAATCATGTTTTGTTGGAATCTCTACGAAGTATATATAATTTTTATTTATTACTAGCTGGCCTGAGAGACGTTACTCTACCATTACAGATAGGTGCAAAGAGTTTGAAATCATCATCATTTCGGCCGAATAAATCCACTACTGGACACAGGCCTCTCCCAAAGATCACCACAACGACCGATATGGGTGTGTTGAGTGCTCATTGGGGGGTTTTGCCATAATCGCCACGCTTGGCAGGTGGGTTGGTGATCGCAGTTGAGTTGTTGTACTCGAAGGACGCTGCTGCTCATCCTCCGGCTAATCCCATAGTCTCCTTTTACGACACCCACGGGATGAGATGCTATTCGTAGCTGGCACCACACAGCTTGAAAGAGTTTGAAAAAGAAAATAAAATAATAGTTTATTAATAACTACCACAGCGCTTCCTATCGAGTCCAGTCATTATTGTGACGTTATCACAGTTGGCTATATGACGTTTTTCTCGTCTAGGGTTCTGGTGTTGCCACCTCCACTCCTAAGTAACCATTAACTTTCTTCAGTGCCTTTTATATCTTATTCAGAATAATAATAAGAAACCAATTTAAATGATAGCAGAGAGCGAGAGAAAATAAAAATTATCTTTAGACATACAACTGACTGACGGACACTGGTTCTGTGTAAACGCTTTTATGTAAGTGTGTTAGTAATAGGTTACGTGGAACGACCCGCCTGTTTGTGTGAGTGAAGGCTTAAGCTCTCGACATAAGACCTTCTTAAACCAGTGTATGTGTGCTCTGTTGCTGCAGCTCTAAAGCTTTTATATGACTTATATTCGTATGTTATATTTTCTGTTTTCAATTACAGAAAAATATTATTAAGGCATCACTCCAGCTTATTCGATACACTGGGTTTGTAAAGCCTTTTGTGAAATTCCTTACAAATAATATTATAAGAGACTATTACGTTCTGTGGATTTTATTACTTACGGATATATTTCATACTTAGTTGAATTAAACTAAACATATGTTTACTCAGTTACATACGTAACTGTTAGTATTTCAAAATGGCGTAATATAAATGGATTTAAAGTGAAAATGGAGAGTTAAGAAGATATCACATTGACCTCCATAGTGGGGGTGTTCCAATGAAATGATTCGCGAAGCGGTATTTATTCACAAAGATCCTGCGATAACACAATGGCGGTAACTCCGTTAAACTAAGACTTTTGAACTCATTCAGATAGTGTCAAGGAAGCGGCGAATGGATCACGCGCTAGTGATGCGACGCTTTCACAGTTAACCATAAGAATATATTTCATTGATCAAGTGGATCGATTCGGAAGCTATTAGAGGAACTAATAAATGTCACAGATTAACACATTTTTTGAACTTACACACAAAAATATTGTAACGGTCATAGTAACTGAAGAAACAATTAGATATGTGGTTATAATAAAGTAATTACTTGAAATAATTGTTCGAGTTCATTATGGTTTGTAACTCTTAAAAATAGAGAGACGGACACAATTACTGTATGCTATGTATGAAGCCCCCGTATGTTAATCGGAAAGAGTTTTGCTTATTGGCGGATTTACCAGATAGTGCCGCGGCGGTGGTCTGGGTGGCAGTCTCGGGCCGCATACGCCGCGAATCAGCTGCAAGTGGCGGGCGCAGGCACTGCTCCGGCGGGAGCTGCTCCGCTAAGGCAGCCAGCTTGGCATCCTTAATCCCCCCAACTTCCAAGATAATGAACCGCCAAAACTCGGCCTCTGTATCCAGCGGCAAGTACGCCGGAGCGACATCTCGACTGGCACCCACAGTCGCACCCCCCTAACGAAGAAGGAGACCCACGTCCGTCATAAGTTTCTCATTCTGCGCCATTCTCCCTCTCCAGCCTCTCGACGTCAGACTCCTTTCGGGCTGACCTTTTAGCGTCAGGGGACGACCCCACAGACGCCTTCGGGAGGGTCCGCTTACAGCCCTCACCACCCAACACTGCTTTGAGTGAGGCGTGCGAATCCCGAGGGTCCAAAGATTCCTTGGCGTCGCTCACCCCACGTGACGGCAACGGCGTGCCCGAACGCGACAGTACACTATGCGTCCTGGCACTGAACATGGGGCCGACATCCGACCCCACGTCCATCTGGACGCTGTCGGACTCCGACAGTGTACCCACATTCTCACCCCCTTCTTCCACCGTCTTCTTTTTTTGCACCTTCTTCAACACTGTTGTATGGTTTTTATTCATGATTGATCCCACGAGTATGGGGGAAATATACGGTCGACCCGAAACCTTTTACGACACCTATGGGTGGAACAGGGTGATCTGTTTTATGCCAGGATCCACACGGAACAGAAAAATATTCAGTTTCATTAAAAGTCCAATGGAATCACTGTCTCAATACCCCGCTTGCGTGCGTCTGTCCCTACTGGTCCGGGACGCACAGATTACCCAATTATCCGTCGGCAAAGTTTTCGCCTCGTACCGCCCGCCGTCGTTTATTGAGCTGCTCCAGCGTTGTTCTAAATACATCGTTCGCTACTTTAAGCGGATGTCTTCAGGCTCATAAAATGTAAGTATTTGTTTGTACAACTAGCGTGATGCATATTTTTTGCAGATAATCAAAAATAGTCGTTTTACCTGAATTATATTGATAAGCACTTTTCAAACATTAATTGCAACTAGTATTATTATGGAGCACGGAGTGTGCTCTGTGGTTTCTGATGAAGTTCAGGGGGTGTCGTATACAGCGACCGATTATGTCTAGATTATGGACCGCAGCATACAATTGCAGTTTATCCGTATACTGCAATCACCAACCCGTGTGGCATGCGGGGATCATTGTATATTTGTTCACGATTATTCGTTGTGATCTTTAAGATAACTTTTTTTTAGTAATTGATGTTTGCAGGTTTATATCATATTATTTCATTACTTTGGTAAAAACAAATTCAAGCCATCCAAAGGCCTACGACTTGGCTTAACAACTGCCATTTAATGACAACAACCGGGACCAACGATTTTACATATCGTCCGAAGCACTCACTGGATGGCTGAACTGCGCTGAGAGTTGCTTAACCTCACCGATCGCTTATCGATTAGTAATACCTAGTTGAGGTATGAACGTCTTTATCCATCCAATTATCTCTATATCGGTCATAATTAACATGCAATATAACGATGAATGCCGCTGTTAACGACACGTTACATATCGTATGGCAGGTTCGTCAATATCACTGTAGTACCTACTATACATTACCCCGACATTATTGAGTTCTTTCAGACAATAGACTGTCTAACCATGGATACAACGGCGCAATACTTGCGAGTACTTCATGCGAGCACGAGTAAAATTCATTTTATACTTCAATGGTTGATTTGATTTGTCGTTGTCATGAGCTCTGACAGGTAATAAGTCATGAATTGTTCATCACATATCTCTTTTATTCTTCATTATACTAACGATAAATTTTTGGAGTAATTTATTCTGTACTAACTTTTTTTGAGTTGCTCAAAGATCTTCCGTATTAAAAATTATATCGTTCATCATTCAATCTTTGGTGACAATTCCGCACAGGCCAGTCCTGTGGCTCATTTGCTGAAGTGACTACACTTAGCGACCGGCTTCGTAATCGCAGTTTGCTTGTATTCATAGTAAATATTTGAATTTGAAATAGCTGCATCAAATTCTACAAACCAAGTACTTACACGGGAGCATTATTATATAGGTATCGTACAAACATGTTACAGCAATACACGACGCGGTGCGATGCTAATACGTGTGCAATAAATACAAACGATAACTTAGCTTTTATGGGGCGCGTACTGTGGTGTGGGCTACGGAGTTGATAAAAGAAAGAAGAAGAAAAGAAAAATGTTTTTATTAGCACAAACAGTACACACAATAAAAAACTTACAACTACTAAACATAACAACTATAAACGAAATACATCAGCTATATGTACAAATCGTGCAGTAGTAAAATTATAGTGCCAAAGGGCTAACGGCTCAGCATAATGTTATGCGGCAGTAAACTGACCACCTAACGCTGGTTTTCAGCTGTAACCCAATTGTATCATACGCTCGAAACTAAATAAATGTATATAAATGCACATAACTTGTTTTTTTTTCTGAAATGTTTACACACAACTTATGTATTATCTTGACTAACGAAGAAAAAAACAAAACGTTTCATTTGGTAATTCAGAAGTGATACTGTATGACTTACTCAATTCGTCGCTTGCTCACGCACTCCAACACAATGCCCAGTTCAATGGAATTGTAGGTGGAAGTCACGAGATAGTCCCCTCATTTCTTCGTTGAATTCAGTATAGACAATGGTTGAGAATGTGTGCTTGCTTCGGGGATTAAATTTGTTCAGCCAAGTGTCTGTGAAACCTATAGGAAACATAATATGTGTGGGGTACAGGAAACGAGGGGTACTGCGAGGGGCGCGGGGAGTACGAGTCCGGGAGCGACATTAATATGGAAGTGCTGCAGATGCAGGTGACTGCGTTATTGTTTCTAAAACTATTTGTGGTGTGGTACAATACAATATCATATGGCGATATGTAGGTACCATTTTACCATTAGTATTTTGAGCTATCTTCTGTGTTAAGCAATAATACACACAACTCGATTGTAAAACTAGACTACATGCATTCCTCAGAAAGGTCCACTGTAACTGAGGAGATGGCGTTGTTCCAAAACAGGCGACATTTTTTTGCGCGAGTATAGTTATTTTTTAATATGTTATAATAAGGCGATGTTGAACACCTTTTATTAATCAGTCTTACTAGTACCTTAATTATTATTATTTGTATCCGATTTTATCCGCTATATCTTGTAGTGCGCACCTCCGCGTCACGTGGTCGGCGCGTGTCGTGCGGGCGCGAGGCAGATAACCGTACTCTCGTACAACAGTGCACAGCGGGCCCCGGCCGGGCTGCTCTCTATGCTAATGTGTTGGAAAAACTAAAGGCTGTGTTGCTGTAAGCGGCACAAGTTGTACTGATAAGGTTTGTACATTAAAAGGTTACTCGGGTGTTATTGTTTCACATGATTAACAATTCTATTTACCCTATTAGAATACTTGTAGTTTTATAGGTACGTGAACAGTTCATCATGTGGGGTACGAACTTATGATCCCTCGATCGACGGTCTGACACCTTAACTGTTAGACTACTGATTCCTATAATGCCTGAAACCACAATACTTCGCGCGTCTTAGTAAGGTGTAAGTCGTCGTGTCGCCATGATCATGACGCAGCGTAGAGAACTTGGGACCGCACTACGCAGCGGCTACGATATAGCTACGGCAGTTACACCGTAGCAGTAGCGCAGCTACGATTTGGAGCCATTGCGCGGTACGGAGTTTGGATATGTACAATGCACGAGTTGCTTACTGTACTGACAATGTTCGCAACTTCCAAGTCACAGTAATTATTCTATAATAGCTTTTATATATGATGCAACAGTTGGCAGTGGCTAACCGATTTGTTTTCTGCGCTACTGGTTGCAGGTTCGATTCCTGCGCGGAATTAATATCTAACGTATGTATTTGTGCATACCATATGCATTTCATACGGCCAACAGATTTGTCGTGGGTGTATATGCATGTGACATTTGTCGGTCAACTATAGTAACGATATAAGAATAAACCCAATGTGGGCATTGTTTAAAAACCTAGAATTTAGTAATGTCTTAGGTTTTCGCGATTATTACACATTATAATAAAACAATTTTAAACGGATAATCGCGGGTATTATTGAAAAAGTGTACAGAAAAAACAAAAATCAATAAGACACGCGATTTAATTCGTTTAAAATTGTTTTATTATAACCTAGAATTTCCCTAATATCGCATTTATCCTTATACTAACAATACCTGCTATTCGTGAACCATGTGTAATATTAGGTCCTTGACCTACTACTACTCATAAATACATACCATAGATATTACTGTAATATGATTAACTAAACACGTCAAGCCGATCTTAGGCAATGCAATGCATTTCAAGAGAGCATAATTGGAATTGGATATAATTGTATGAATCTATTGAATCGTATTAACATATTCTCTGGGCGGTGCTTGTGCTTGATCCTCAGGTTTAGTGGCATCGTCCGGTATAGTGTGATAACCATTCATGCCCTATCAACTACAATACAAGTAGAGAAATCAAATAATTGAATTACAATGAGTAGCCTAAGAACTAAAAAAAATTATCTAAGACATTACTATTCAATGAACAGTTAACGATTTTGTCACAAAATGGACTTAATTTTGTTGTTCCTTAAAGATTATTAACTGTAAAACTCAATAAAGAAGAAATATTGAACACTAAAGTAACAGTGCAGCCATCCGGCAGACTGCCTAGCTGACATACTGCTAATTTGTAGCGGTAGTGAGTGTGAAATTAGGGCCAAGAAACAAGGAGGTTTATTTTTAAAATCTCCTACACATATTCAGTCGCTATTGTACAAGTAAAAAGTAATGGTCTCGAACAAAGCAGTTGCAGTTTACTTCTTATACTATTGCAATTCAACGTCTAATTAAAATAATTCAAAACCTTAGACACCCCAACTGATTTTTAATCTAATAAGTAAAGTGTGATCTTACGAGGACCTGGAGCCCCCCTTCGGTGCCGAGGATGACCGCTCCAGTGGTTTTAGCCAGTAGGAGTCCGGCATACCCCTTCGCCCTTCCCCGGGGTGAAGGAAGTTCCATGTAGAATTTCCACTGGACATCAATAAAAAAAAATAAAAAAAGTTGATCTAGATAATAATTCTTTATTCTTCAAATAATTGAAGCAAATATTTGTGTTGAATCTCATATTAATCTGATCGATTAATAGCATTCCGCTAAGTTATGAAGGTTTTGGCAAATAACTGTGACTCAAAAGTTTCAATGGCCTCATTTTATACTTAACAAAGTTATAGTAAGTGTAGATTAGTTGTGCATATGTAGCCCCGGATGGTGTAGGTATTTACTATTTGTAAAAACAAATCAAATGAAAAAGTTGTTAGTAGTAGTTCTACTCTCGATTCTGAACAAACTAGTTTCAGGCGTTGGGTTATTTCAATTGCAGTTCGTATAAATGAGAACGCATGGCTCATACAATGCGTTAAAATTAATTGAAGGGGTTAGAATACTGATGTGTAACACAAATCTCTAGTTAATAATAATTATATGTTTGTGCAGGTGAGGTTTGTCTGTGAACTGTACACATGACACAGGAGCAACACTAGACTACACTCATATTTTACTAACTAGCTGGGACCCGCGGTTTCACCCGCGTTTAATTTAAAAGAAATTTAGAATACTTCGACATAGAATATATATATATTGGATTTCAAGAGTTTTATTTTTTTACGCGGAACTCTAATTATTTTTCTAAAATAACAGTAGCCTAAGTTATTCCTTATAACATCAGCTATCTGCCAGTGTAGGTCCCGTCAAAATTGATCCAGCCGTTTCGGAGATTACCCGGAACAAACAGACAGACAGACAGACTGATGGACAGACAGACAGACAATTTTTTTTAAAATAGTGTTTTTGTTATATGTAACGTAAATACTTTCATGTGCATTTAGTAAAAAGCTGTTATTTTGACATTACAAACAGACACTTCAATTTTATTTCTTTGTATAGATATGTATTAGAACATACTTGTATACCTCACCACATACAGTATCGTTAAGTGACCTCCGTGTAGTACCGGCTAAGAAGATCATTACCCCATCTCATTCCGTGGGTGTCGATAAGGCAACAATGCGATTAGCTGGAGAATGGGCAGCAGTGTCCTTCAAGTACATTTACAACACAACTGCGATATCTTGTGAGGAAGTCATCCTTCTGAAGATGAAGGATGACTTCCTCACAAGTTCCTCACAATTTCAATCAAACTCTTTCATGACTTCATATGTTTTATCTCCATCACTGTCCACCTTATGATTCCGTTAATTTTGTGCCTTTGTGGTGCCGGCTCAGAATGCCACCACCCCATCTCCTCCCATGGGTGTCGTAAAAGTCAACTAAGGTAATCCCTTATGCCGGAGGAAGGGCAGCAGCGTCCTTCGAGTACATTAACAACTCCAACTGCGATCGCCAACCCGTCTGCCAAGCGTGGCGATTATGGCAAAACCCCCCAATGAGCCCACAACACATCCATATCGGTCGTTGTGGACATGTGTCCAGCAGTGGACTTCATTCGGCCGAAATTATAGAAGACAACCATATTAGTTTGTGAACATACCGGGCGAATGCAGATTGTTGGAAATTCGTTGGATATTCACTAGAGATCGCATACGATTTATCCTGGCAATTACTACATAAGTTTCGCATAACTTCGATCCATTGAAACCGATAAAATTATACTGGTTTCTACAAAGAAATAATGAATTGCGTAGATATACATTTCGATCGGCGCACAATTCTCGTAAGCCAAATTGTGTATTTGTAGATCTGCAATATTGATTTCTGTAGGTATTATCTACCTCTTCGTATAATAATCTCTCTCTATAATATGTGATCGTATTGGTTCCCAGTCTACATTGTTTCTTATTTGCTTACGTCCAATTGCATCGTAAGCAACGGAAGGTAAATAAGTTCACCAGCCGAAACAAAGAGAAACGATATCGCAGTATTGACCGTATTTCTTTCGTTGTAGTTACACTCGCACTCACGGTGCAGTACTGCACTCACTGGAGGTCACACCGAAACTTGCTTTGTTGTAATGTATAGCGCGTCTTGTCATACTTTGCCACCACGCCTAGCATGACATAACATAATAGCACATAAGAGGCGTAGAGCCCAACATCACAGATACAGGAGCTTGCCTTTCCATGAATGTTGGGTCGGTCTCTTTTAATACCCAAATCATGCCTTGAAGACTCCTTTCTCCCTTCTCGTCCCTCCTACGGGACTGCATTCGGTTGGTCATGTCAGTCGACTCATACAGCACTACACGTGTATTATTACGCCTTTGCAGTGCGAATCTCGTCTTTGGTGTAACAAACTACGATAAATATATTTTAAATAGAACATTTCCATTGAATGTCACACGCTCATCCGTAAGTTAAGTCACTATGTAATTCATGGAAGAGCTCTCGAGATATCTTTCAGAAAGACAGCAACGATTTTTTTTAACGGTGTAACTCACGAGGATCTCTAGTGAAAAGGGGGATGCCTCCAGGCTCAATTCTGGGCCTTTTTATGTTCCATGATTACAAAAATGATCTGTTTTACATGCTGACTGAAGTATCTAATATAATTCTATCTGCGGACGAAACATCTCGTAGATTAGTTTAAAATCAATATAAAATATGGTAAACATGTAATAATCTTCTCTATCTAAATGATTTGTAGCAAACAATGTATTCTGATTAATAATAAAACTGAACGTTTACAATTTTCGTTACCAAACGTACCTCAAGTTGAATTAAACAGCGCTTGAATGTAACAAACTTAATGTTTTAAATGAAACAATTTTTCTGGGTATCACTATTGATCCAAAGTTAAAATGAAAAGCTCTTTGTCAAGCAGGATAAGTTTTGCTGCATATACAGTAAGAAAGATTAGGCAGCTCACTGACATTGCTATGGCCAGATCAGAGTATTTTCCGAAATTCAACAGCATTATGTCCATGCTGCGCTGGGGGGCAGTGACTGACGTTGACTCCATTTTCATATAACATAAAAGGGCTCTAAGCTATCTACGACATGTGTCCTCGCGAGTCGTTTAGAGATTTCTTTACAGTAATCAATATACTCAAACCGTTGTAACTCTTTATCTTCGTAAAAATAATGTACGTGTGTAATAACCTCAATAAATTTGTGTAAAAATGGAATATATGACAAATATACCGGAAATAGATAAAATAAAATAGTTTTTGGTTTTTGTGCTTTTATGAAACCACGATGCGAGTGAAACTTATCTGCGTATTAGAGTACGGAATATAGGTATAATAAAAACAATCATTCTGATGGCATCTATCATCTGAATGATTGTTAAAAACTGAGCAAATTATTTATTTAAATCATTGATGGCTGCTCTGCCGAGCGCCTTTCACTTTACCCCCCACTCCGCGGCCGGCTGTAATGCGACATGCAGTAGATGGACAAAAAAATTGAGGCGATGTAAAAAAAGTTTCACTTTAAAAACAGAATTTAAAGTTGTTTCTAAAAGGACAGTATTGTTGGAAATATCGAGGTGTAGTTTCAATACACCGAGTTAAATTAAAAACTTTAGCATTCTGATTATGTACTTTACTGACAGAAACTATTTTCCACTTTTCAGGCTGAAAGATAAAGAAGTTTCTTAACATGATTTAAAACATATTATACATACATTTGCCGTGTGGTGCCGGCTCAGAATGCCACCACACCATTTCATCCCGTGGGTGTCGTACAAGTCGACTAAGGGATTAACCGGAGGATGGGCAGCAGCATCCTTTGAGTACACAACAACTCAACTGCGATTGCCAACCCGTCTGCCAAGCGTGGCGATTATGGCAAGACCCCCCACTGAGCACACTACACACCCATGTCGGTTGTTGTGGTGATCTTTGGGGGAGGCCTGTCCAGCAGTGGACTTTATTCGGCCGAAATCATACATACATAGACACATATATACAAGCATTGATTCCAGGCCTTTGGCTGTTCCCGATATTTGTATCTCAGAGTCAGTTGAGAGTGAGGCGGTTATGTACAACGAGGCACATAACATAACTCATATTAGCTTACTACTTTATTCGAATATTTTAATACAATTGGAAAATAATTTACTGAACTTAACAATAGAATTTTGCGAGTGACTGGGCGCGTGCGAGCAAGCCTCACAAAGCGCTCGGAACATAAATTAAATAGCTGCTCATAATAATACGTAATAATTGAACACGGAGATGTGCGCGAAGAACATTTCATGCATGGAGGGAACACAATCGGCCTCTCGCGGGCGCGCCGAGCCGAGCCGAGCCCAGCGGCAGCATACCGCGCGCATGTAGAGATACACTAGTACACATTTTCCAGTCGCGTGAACTTGTGTTTCGGCCTTGTGTATGTACGTAATGTTATGGATACAATCGGGTTTTTTTTGTTACAAAAACTTGCATAGCTTGGGAGACACCACGATTGACTACGACATAGTAACCTATAGTGCAACAATCAAAGTTGAAGTTTTTTTATTTCAAATAAACCAAAAAATTGCACTTAAGAAACGTCAGAATCTAAGTTGCACGGTTCCAAATAATTGATCTCATGGAGAAGAGCCAGCCAGAAACTCCATGGATACTCTTTTAAAATAGTTGGGGATTACAATTTTGATTGATACAAATGATTGTAAAACATATACAGAGACAAATGTAGGTTAATGTATAAAGATGGAACACACCACAATAATATTATAATAATGTATTTGTCGTGGCAGTTAACGGCTGACCAGTCCCAACAGACGGCACCCGTTCACGAGCATGACGCATGCATCAGCATCGCTTAGCTCAACCATATTGAAGTGAACCGAATATACAGGGTTTTAAGACAAGAGTATAATATTATTCATAAATATATAATCTGCACAATATTGTAACCAACCAACAGAGCTATTCATACTTTTAGTCATCTGTACATATACTTAGAGCAATTGTTGAAAAGTTGTGTATATGCGGTATGTATGCATATATGTGTACGTATACACACACACCAGCCCGTGAAGGTCCACTGCTGAACATGAGCCTCCCAAAGATCGCTGCTACGAGTGGCGACTAGGGAGGGGGAGAACCACACGCATACCTTTTGCACATAAAGGTTTGTATAATATTTAGGAATAAAAGCGCGCGTTGCTTCAAGACGTGGAAACTAATGGAATGGAGAACATGTTCGTACACTAACTGCTTTAAAACACTGGACAATCAGTTAAAGCCGTGACGAAGCGACGAAAGTGTGAGTAAAGTTAGCTTGACGCAGTTTAAGAGAACTGGACCGGAATAGGCCTGACTTCGCTAATTGCGATTTCGCTGCACATAGGTTTTTCCCCTTTGTTGTGGGTACAGTTTACAGACATAAATCTCACACGCACAAACACTCAAACCCAGAACTACTAGCTGCAGCCATACTAATGTTTGTTACGTGCGGGAATCGAACCCGCGATACGTACTGCAGAAAGGGATAGCCACTGCGCTACATTGTATAGTGACTGGTCGTCACGCAGTGTAACATATGTGAAAAAAATAATAGTTTTAAAAAAAAACACGCTTTTGTAGATAACCGAACAAAAAAGTAGAAAATAATTTTTCAGTAAGATTAAAATAAGAATAGAGCGATTAAAAAAAAATAAGCGTGGGGTACGTTATCAGATATTTTCATGATGACGCTATTTTTACAAATATTCACAACAATTGACATGGGGTGCTTGCCCACGTTTTTTACAATTTTTTTATTTTTTTATTGGTCGCTCTATTCTTATTTTAAACTTACTGAAAATTATTTTCTACTTTTTAGTTTGGTTCTCCACAAAAGCGTGTTTTTCTATTTAAATTTTTTCATTGTCATCGGTCCTTGATACGTGTGCAGTTTCAAATAAATCCGACCTTTGAAGGGGATGAAAATCGAGTTAAAAACAATATTTATCATAATCTCCCTCTCGTTGCTCATGTATATTATGCGGACCTAATACAGAACTACTATGCAGTTTCTATTACCTAGGTAAAGCGCCCACTGATAATATTATGAAGCAAAACGAAACGCAAACTGCGTATGGCTGGAGCACAGAAAATTAATGACTAGGAGCAATGGACGTGATAAGCGTTCCATCCAAAACATTCACAAACGTTTTTCCACAGACTATATATGAACTGTAACAGATTCCACGTTTGAAAATGAAAGTATGAAGGCTGCGTGCCTTTTATTTGCACAGTTAGTGACAGTTGCCGCTGACGCAGCGACACGAGGCGGCATCAATAGCACGATACGGAGAGGCAGACAATGGGGGCAATAACTTGCTGAATCAGATTAAACAGCTCCTTGACCTTATTTCTGAGCAGGAGAGGAGACGACGACGCGCAGCGCCGGCCAGAACAATGGACACCTATAAACGTAATTTATAATGCGGATAGCAATAGGGTTGCTACTGTACTATGTAGCTTTTGTACATCAGCACTATGCACAAATCGCCTTAGCAGATTGGTTTTGGGAATTTTGTAGTTATAGTGAATTTTGTAGTAATGTGGGTATGACAAAACCGTGTTAGAGGATTAGATTTTTTTGCACCATTTTACTACAGCCATTCATAATAAGAGAGCTCATCCTGTTTGAATATCTCAAGATATGACATAGCATAAACCCTGTCCTAAGTTTCTTAAATATGAAATGAACGTACTTTAAAATCGACTGTATAAGTTCTACGTTCCACCCCGCATCTATAAAATCCATCCGCTACAATTGAAGTGTAGCACGACCCGACGTAGCGACCCTACGGGGGGCCCCACGGCGCCGCCTAACTATAAACCTTTTATGAGTTTCCATGCGTCACCTCACTTTTTGTGCGGGACCCACTACCGAGATTAATAGGTCTATACATTTACGTACACCTCCTAAAATCCCGGTTTATGCCGACATAAAAGTCTTTGGGAACATTGACATCGTGTAGGCTGTTAATGTACAATAAGTTGGTATATTTAATGACCGCTCCTATCTACCTACAGATAACATTCACTATCATAAATTCGGTCAATGAGAGCTCGCTTCGAATCGATCCTCGGAGTATTAGACGTCTACATAATGACGTAATTGGACGTTGTCTGTCGAGTAGCACTTAAATTTGAGCCCTACTTTTGATGTTTGTAAATCTAGACCAATTTACTTAGTCCACGACATTCTCTTTGAATCTATCTCGGTATAAACTTTAATGTAAACTGTAAGCTTATGCAAAATCAATATTTGTACACATAACACATAACGGCCAGTTTCGACGTACTTGTAGATCAAAATTACATTAACGAGATCAGTGAATATATTCTAATTTTGATTGAAAGCATCATCATCGTCATGTCAGCCAAAAGTAGGTTTATTTTTAAACAAAGGCCTCTCCCATAGATTTCCACATCGATTAGTAACATGCCTTGTGTAATCATTTTGGGTGGATTTGCCAGTAGGTACTAACCATACTAAACTTGGAAGGCAGATTGGAGAGCACAGAAACCCATCTCTCTCGTTTAAAGTCCCTTAGTCACCGTTTACGACACCCACGAGAGGAGATGGTGTGGTATTATATTATTAATCAGGAAATAAATTATAAAATATAAGCAACTACACTTAACTCCACTCCAGAGACTCCACTTCATGTGTTTAATATTTGGTAACGTTTCTGATTTATATAGCTGCACTCGATTACTGCATAATATCCTTTATTTATATTATTAAACATATTTCGTCTGTTCTTTAGCCGAATTATATAATCTAATAGTTACATAGGAAAACCTATAATTGGCCATACTTAGCAGTTATATAAGACTTTTGTGCACATTATTGTATCGCTGTTGGTTTTCTGAATAAATAAATAAATTTAGGCTTGCGAAACTATAATTACCACAATCTACGTACCTCGTGTTCCTCCTCCACTCCCAAAACAGGAATCAATCAATCAATGTTTTGATTTTCTATAAGCTCTGATAAGCCCTTAACAAAAGTTAACCAATAAGGTGCAAAGACAAATATTACGAGTTTATTTATTAGCGCATTAAAACTGAGCATCTCATCACAACAACAATTGAACTGCCAAACAACACATTTGGAAACTGCACATACACATGCCATATGTATGTGTGTAAGAATGTGAGTGAACTCTTCAAACATCATTCTCATAGAAATTTCAGGTTGACACCAAAAAAATTTGTTCGGGCAGCAATAATTGCGCTGATGCAGATTAATATTAACAAAATTTAGATCAGATTTCAATGAGAGTTTATCAGATATTTTGTAGCAGTTAAAATCCTGCGATCGAAAGCAACAGCAAAAAGTATTTCTATGTCACACACAAACATACAGATGCTACGGTTATTTGGCTGCAACCAACTGTACCATTATCCTAACAAACAAACATACGAAGCTGTGGGTAAACAGACACACTACAGTTACAGATTCATATAGAGTAGGATTCTTATAGTCTTAAGTAAAAATTATAAATTAACCTTATTACTTTTGTCATGGGGTATATGACCATTCATTATTATATTGATCCTCTTTTTGGGATAAAATCTGTCCCAAATTGTTATAATTCTGTTAGTTAACACATTACAGTTAGCTTCAGCTTCTACGTACTTTTAATGGCTAGAACGGTAAAGTGTCTCCTTTTATTTATTTTCAAAGGTGAGTAGTTTCGTGGATCACACATATTTCTGTAACCCTCGTGATAGGAGTGGGTTCACGTCAATTATACTGCAATAGGTGTAAGTATAATGCCGTGTGGTGCCGGCTCAGAATACCGCCACCCCATCTCCTCCCGTGGGTATCGTAAAAGTCGACTAAGGGATTAGCCAGAGGATGGGCAGCAGCGTCCTTCGAGTATATTCACAACTCAACTGCGATCGCCAACCCGCCTGCCAAGCGTGGCGATTATGGCAAAACCCCCCTATGTGCCCACAACACACCCATATCGGTCGTTGTGGTGATATTTGGGGGAGGCCTGTGTCCAGCAGTGGACTTCATTCGGCCGAAATGATGAATGATGAGGTGTAAGTACGTACGTATTGTAACTCGGGGCGATCGCTATAAACACACAGGTATCCGTTGTCAGAGCGTCTAAAAGCATTTGAGTGTATGTTACGGTGGTGTGACGTGACCGGAGTGTTCACAAAGGTCGCCAAGGGTTGCACGTCATTTGTCAGTTATCTGTCAGTCGTCGTCCATCTGCCAGCAGCACGATTGCGAATACCGTGAAGTAATTTTAATAACATACTCTGCATACTGCGGTTCACGTTTTACAGCGACATGAGGTGGAATGTAGGTTGTGAAGTTTATGTAGCGTGCAACTGTGACGTCACCATCTCTTACTCTTAATGTACGAGCACGAGATCTTCATGAACATGTCACTTCTTAGCCAAAGCGACCGGCTGTAATTACCTTTTACAGCTTGAATAAGTGATACCGGTGGGCAAAGTCTGCCATTTACAAAGGAACTAATTTGGAGCAATGGACGGCGATAAAGTGAGTATGGCAACACTGAGGGGCTCTAGTGTGATCTTACGAGAACCTGGAGCCGTTGCCGAAGATGACCGCTCCAGTGGTTTTAGCTAGTTGGAGTCCGGCATGCCCCTTCACCCTTCCCCGGGGAGGAAGAGGTTTATGTACAATTTCCACTGGACATCAATAAAAGAAGGAAACTAAGTGCAACGTCATTCGCAAATAATTCGGTGTGGGTAAGCAGTAATCAGTGATATCACCCGCGTGCAAACAGACAATGTACCGGCCGGTCTTACACTAACGACATCGTGCGCCCCCCTCTCCTCCGTACCCCTCCCCCATCGACGCGCGGGAAATGAGAAAAGTTGCCGGTTCCAAGGTGCTCGTGCACCTCACATTTATTTATTGAACGACCTTTGAGCCCATTTTGAATTTCACCCGACGACCGTTAAGCCTTCAACGTGTCTCCACTATCGCAACTTTTCAATGTTTACTTTTATTACGCCCTTCTGTTACGTGAACACGGCGCTGCCTCGTGAGAGACAACCACCTTTTATCTCTTACAGATCACGGATACATTGAATAAGCTCATCTCACATAACGGGCGGTCTCGTGTTACTGACACAACCGTATTAACAACATATTTACTACTAGCTGGGACCCGCGGTTTCACCCGCGTTTAATTTAAAAGAAATTTAGAGTACTACGACATAAACACTTGACATAGAATATATATATTGGATTTCAAGGGTTTTATTTTTTTGCGCGAAACCCTAATTATTTTTCTCAAATAAAATCAGCTATCTACCAGTGAAAGTCCCGTTAAAATCGATCCAGCCGTTTCGGAGATTACCCGGAACAAACAGACAGACAGACAGAGAGACAAAAAAATCATTTTTTTTTTGTATGTACCGTATATACTTGTTGGTGCAGTGGCTGATACAGTCGACTGCTGCGCTCCGGGTCGTGGGTTCGATTCCCACACGGAACAAATATTTGTATGATCTGCAGATAGTTGTTCCGGGTCTGGGTGTATTGTATGTGGAATTCATGTCTGTAAACGCACCCACGACACAGGAGAAATCCTAGTGTGGGGCAAAGTTTAAAAAAAAAAAGAAAAAAGTATACATTTAGTAAAGAGCTGTTATTTTGATATCACAAACAGACACTTCAATTTAATTTATTTGTATAGAAGACTGAGCCCTTATATCGGAGAGCAATATAGTCATATATGTTCAGAGCAAACAAACAGCAACGGCATCGTCCGTGCGCTTGGCACAACACAAGGCACAAGTCCCGGTCGCGCTCCCCACCGAGCGCATGCATCCGCCGTTAGCATTTTCGTTTGTGTAATCTTATTTCGTTTTTGCTCTTAACAACGCCGGGCGTTTCGATCGGCTGCCAATATTGAGACGAAGCATACCAGTACATATAGCTTTGGCGCTTGCGATACTCATACTGGGTAATATTCTGTTCGATGTTCCCCGACAACGCGTTTAGTACTACAGTTATTGACAAGTTTCAGTCGGTTTCAGAGTACTGACTTGTACGATTTGTGAGATTCGTAAGTTATCCTTGATGGTACTTTAAACGTAATAGGTACGGTTGATGCCGTGGCTAAGTGATTGGCTTCCTGTGTTACGTGTTGCGGGTTCGATCTCCACACGGAACTTAAATATTTACACCATCATTTCGGCCGAATTAAGTCCACTACTGGACACAGGCCTCCTCCAAAGATCACCACAAACACCGATATGGATCTGTTGTGGGCTCATTGGGGGGTTTTGCCATAATCGCCACGCTTGGCAGGTGGGTTGGCGATCGCAGTTGAGTTGTTAATGTACTCGAAGGATGCTGCAGCCCATCCTCCGGCTAATCCCTTAGTCGACTTTTACGACACCCACGGGAGGAGATGGGGTGGTGGCATTCTGAGCCGGCACCACACGGCATAATATTACATGTTATATGAATAAGCCAAGAAGAAATTTAGTGTCTACCTAATTGGTTTTCTGACAGCTGAAACGCAAAATGATACAAGCCAGAATAAAAGATCAGGATCCTACCAAAATAATTCACGTACGTAACCCTGTATAGTCCTTCTCTCCTGCTGATGACGCAGGCTCTAAAGCTAGTTTAATCAACAAGCGTAATAATAACGTGACACCATTCTCACAAACCCAAGTAGATCCATTTAGAAACAGATGGGTGTACTAATACGAATAAAATATAGGCAAGTACACCGTCATTAAAGCCAGGATAAGCCGGGTACTGGTAGTACATTTTTGTTCTCTTGAAACGTCTCTGTGGAATAGTTTCTGTCTCGCGGAGTCTGTGATAAAGCTGACGTCCTTTGTCGAAACTTTGAAATCCGTCGCTCCATACATAGACATGTACATGTGTAGTTGTCTGTCGGTATAATGTGTGGGACTATTGTCGTAAGTCGTGTAAACGCGCGAGTGTGGCGGAGCGGAATCAGCGGCTTACGGTAATCTCATCGGATCGGAGCCGCACGAGCGATGCCTTACCTGTCTACGCCTAACACATATACAAATAAATAAAAATGAAGTATCTGTTAGTAATATCAAAATATCAGCTTTTTACTGAATGCATATGAAAGTATATACTACGGTACATATAACAAAAACACAACTTTGAAATTTTTTGTCTGTTTGTTCCGGGTAATCTCCGAAATGGCTGGACCGATTTTGACGGACCTTTCACGGACAGATAGCTGATGTTATCAGGAATAACTTAGACTACTTTTATATCAGAAAAATAAACAGAATGTTAAAAAATATACCTATATGCTTAAATAGACATCCGATTTCTTTGAAATTAAATAGCGGGTGCAACCGCGGGGTACAGCTAGTTTTACTAGTTTAGTTTATTAGTTTAGTTTACACCTAACTATTTCGTCTCAAGTTCTATAAAAGCCCTGTGATGGCACTTGTAATGCAGCTTGAGATTTGTGAATTAAGAGATGCAAAAATCTATACTAACGTAAGTTAACCGAGTGACCGAAGTAAATCTCCCTAATGCATGCATGAATTATTCATTCGCTTTATGGACATTTGTTATCACAAAGATCTGCATTTTATTTCAGAGATTGTAGGGCTTACTGACAACCTAATGAAATGAAAAGCGTCGCGGCGTTAACGGGGGAAATAAGCTGAAAGCTGGTGTTATTTAATGGCGTCTTCGAGCGCGATGCAAATTGACGTCGTAGAACCACGCCAGTGTACACCCCGCGGTATTTGCGAGGGACGAATAAAAGCATCAACTGTTTACTGAGTAATCGGATTAGCTCACAACATGCAAGCGAGCGGAGCGAGGGGGGGGGGGACAGAGCGCGGCGCGGCAAACTGGAGCGAGCGGGCGAGCGGTAATATTTTGGTGACGTTTATATCATCTCACCAGCCCATTACTGTCACACTGCTGGGTACAGGCCTTTACTCACATCGAAAAAGGTTAGGCCTTAGTCTATCAGGCTGATCTTTTTTTATTCATCCATTGGAAACACATCATGTACTTCCACCGCCCCGGGAAAGGGCGATGCCGCACTCTTACCGGCTAAAACTACCGGAGTGGTCATCTTCGGACCGAAAGGAGGCTCCTGGAACTCGAATAATCTCCATCTACAGCCACCCATTGATGCCACGCCTTTAGGCACATCTCGGAGGGAATGAACGTCAAGCGGTCACCCTCTCTAACGGGAAGGTGACTGTAAAGATGCCACCTCCCCTGGCACTTCTCGTGGGGATTGTAAAGGATTCCCCCGAAACTTCGCTATGCGCTGTGCTGCGCTCACAGCGGTACGTGACCATATGCACACCGCTATTTTCACAGGGGTCGCTTGTTATGAGCACGCAGATTTCCCAATAAGCGCGCTGGCGACCCCCAAGGCCCCCCGCCATATAAAGACGACACGGGGCTCAGGCGTGTTGGACACGGGCGGCGCGGCGGTTGTTACCCCAGCTTCGTGTCCTCCTCCTCCGAGCGGGATTGGCCCTCTCCCGATCCCGCTTAGCGACCTCCTTCTAGAGCATGACGCTCTCACAGAAGGAGACCACAGCACTCCAATTTTCATGCTCTGCTAGCTTAGCCGACACTACTACTGGTAAAGAGAGATCTTGCCCGATCGCCGCTCGGCAGCCCGAGAGTGTGCTGCGCGGTATCCTGATCGTGTCCACAATGGTGGTACTGTGCCGTGACCTCACGTCCTGTGCATGTACGCACTGAAACAACCGTGTCCAGTGAATACCTGCGTCAGGCGGAATGTGACGCGGTCAAGTCTATTGTACTGTAGTATTTACTGATACCTGCGAGGATATTGTTTTCATGGATTAACAAATATTAAAGGATACTTGTTTTTAATGAGCCTCGCTATAGTTTCCTTCATTCGAAATTCAGAATGTTATGACCGACTTTTTATCAACATACATATTGTAAATTCCCTCTCTTCTATACTACTTTGTTATACTTTATTATGTGCGCATTTAATAATGTCACATTTTTTTGAAGACAAACACAAACCTATCCCTTTTTTTCAATCCAAATGATTCGAGAGTCGAAAATTAAATCGAAAGCGTTTGGGAAGGTTTGGTGCTTCTACATACGAGTAATATGTCGTTGACGTGAACGGAATTTCTAAAAGCATGTGGTTTTTTTTGCATAATACAAGGGATCCATATAGAATGGTCGTACCTAGAGTTTCAAGATCAACTTATTTCAAAAGAATAGTTATTATATGTGTGGACAAATATTAATAATAAACCAAAGGACATAAAAAATACCGAGTCACTTATTTACTGGATATTTAAGAAAGTGGTTACTTGAAAAATCATTTTAATTCAGTTAGTGAATTTGTCAATTAGTAACCACATATGTTTTTGGATACATTCATGTGAATTGCAAAATGTTATTAATACCTCTCATAATTAACTAATATAATTATCTTTAATTTTACTGGACATATGTAATTCATAATGACATCTTGATATTATTCACTATTTAGTTTAAATTTATTTAACTTAAAGGATGGGACAAATATTAACTTGTTAGATTTAAACAAAAATAAATTTCGAAACACAAATAAGTTTTAGACTTTCATTGCATACGGCACTTTAGGCAAATAAATGATTATCTTATGATGTCTTATGATATCGGTCCAAAGTACAAGATAAGATTCAATGCTAAACACTCCGTACATTGTAAGTGCTCCCACAGTTCCAAGTAACGCTGGCACAATATCAGTACTTATATGACTCAAAAAGGTAAAGTGATATTATACTGCTTTCACGTTTCACTCCGGACAGTGGATAGCCTTGTCTGGAAGTATTACCGTCAAGGCTTGGTGTCGCTTACCCTGTAAAATAATTATTTGTTGTCGTGTACTTCGCACAGGATGGGTTATGTAAATGTACAGGTACAACAGTAAGTTGGTAGGCGCTTCAGATCACATGTTTATCAAGCTCAAATTTATAAATGATGGCTGTGTAGAATATTGGTAAATAATGGCGGTGGAGAGGGCTCACAAAATGTTCACGAAATTAGAAGAAAATTGTCAAGCCAAAGAATATATAAAACAAAGAGTTAAAGTCGATTCCGTTGCGTTCTCAGTGACTCGTACCTTTGCAGCACTGTTGTCATCTTACCGTCAGACTTCCAACTATCAAGAAGTTCACTTAAGTAAGTCAGTCACTCTGTGAAGGTACAGTATGCGGGGAGCCAACGACGGTGAGCAGTGCCCGTGAAATTAGGGCCCTTATCAACATAGACTGCGATAAAACTTAGCATGGCGTGAAGCCAATTACTCTGAAGGTTGAAGTCGAACACTACGTAGTAACCGTCACAACCTTCTCAGAGGAGCACCTATGTTAGTATACTATTATTCCTTGACATTTCTATATGAGGTTCAATATTACAGAGGACGAAACTATTGCCATGATATCGGGCTCAACTCCAATCCAATCAAAAATTTCTCAAACATAATCTTGTTATACTTTTGCTCAACATGAAATTGGAATCTTGGACCTTAGATCCGGTTCGACGCTGTATTTATTGCCTCTCAATCAATCAAACCGTCCTGTAACTGTATTGTAGGGGCGCGTAGTTCAGTCGTTCAACTCCAGCGAGCAATAAGCTCTTCATTCATAACTTAGCTCCGCCAGTCAAACGTTGGCTCCTAAGTGATCCTCGGGTTGAGTTAGTGGTCGGGATTTCTTGCAAATTAATGTACTTTGTTGGATACAGTATCGATCTCTATTCTTCCAGTAGAGCTCACGGGAACGCTACATATCCGTCTCTAAGTATAACATCGGACAAGAACATGATTGTTTTTAAAATGTGCAGAACCGCTGACCCCATGTTGGTTATCGGTTCTGTTTATATTAAATTCATCCATAAGGGAGTGGTATAAAACAAAACAGGCAGCAAACAAGTCAGCCTAGATTCAAATGTAAGAAAATGCTAAATAACTAAGACAATTAACTGGTTTAACTAACTATTTAATAAAAGTTTTAGGAATTTTGGTTTAACTAATTACTAATTAATTAATCAAAGTTTTAGGGATTTTCCTTACCACCTTTCCAACTCGATGAACTGGAGAAAAGTGAACCTCGAGTTAGGTAGTTATTCCAAGTGGGTGCAGTTTTGTAAACGTCATTGTACCCGCCTAGAATTACAGTAATTTGATTTACTTACAAACTGATAAACAAATTGTCCATCCCCACAAGACAGTGAAAATGTTACAGATTATTAACACTTGTTATAAATAGAATTAAGATTAAAATACAAACAATCATAGAGCTGAAAGATTAAATCTTAAAATAAAACAAAATAAGAACTTATTTTATTTTATTTTCACTAGTATTGTCTTAGGTTTTCGCGATTATTACACATTATGGGTTCGAAACGTCAGGAAAAACAAAAATCTAAAATATACGCGATAGAATCCGTTTAAAATTGTTTTATTATTATTTTCACTATTTAAAACAACCGCTTGATAGTCAAACAAAACGAATTTAATAGCATGGTTAAGAAATGCAAGGCTAAGACATACATAGACTTTTTAGATAAATTAAAATTATTTAAGATAAGAGTTTATATTAAATAGGGTAACATTAAAATTAATTAGACGCTGTTTACATTTCCGACTAATTAAGTGTTGCGGTGACATATACAATCTTGGTTTACAAGTTCTGTCGTCACTTTCAAAGATGGCTGTGTACTAAATGAAAACGACGACTCTGAAAAATTATAACTCCCACACAAGCGTTGATTGCATTCTGATTGCTCCAAACTTAGGAGAGCCAACAACACTCAGCAGTGAATGCATCCAATGATGACGTGCCTATGTGCACTAATAGAACCACATAACTATGTACATCTGTTTAATATATCACACAAAATCATCGAAGTATAAAATGTAAGATGTCGCCGCCAAGATTTTGAACGTCGCTGTATTTGTTATTCAAGTCAAGCCCCGGGAGCAAAGTTATCAATATATTCAGTTGTAGTTACTTCCACTTACAGCTTGACTAGAAACTGAGTATTAGTAGGACTAATGTCACTATTTCCTTTTAAACTTACGAACTAGAAAATTAATACTGAAAGGAATACCAAGACACAAAAACATAAAACTGGTCTTGCCGACGACCGTGTATCAAAAGCATGTTCGGTGCATCGGTGTGTCAGACTTAGTGATAAATCGCGGGTAAAGGCAATATTTCCTAAATCGGAGTCACGGGCGGGCACATCGCGTAGTCACGGCCCCTGGAGACACACTCAGTGTCCCATTAGCAACAAAAGCGATAACATGAAGCGATGCGATGCGACAATATTCATCATTCATCATCATTTCGGCCGAATGAAGTCCACTGCTGGACACAGGCCTCCCCCAAAGATCACCACAACGACCGATATGGGTGTGTTGTAGGCTCATTGGGGGGTTTTGCCATAATCGCCACGCTTGGCAGGCGGGTTGGCGATCGCAGTTGATTTGCTAATGTAATCGAAGGAAGCTGCTGCCCATCCTCCGGCTAATCCCATAGTCGACTTTTACGACACCCACGGGAGGAAATGGGGTGGTGGTATTCTGAACCGGCACCACACTAGCAATTCTTTCTAGGTGGTTAACGTTGATAGAGAAGATGTACTTATGTGCATCATATCCTCATAATTACACATCATCAAAAGCATATTTTCTCTTGATAGAGAAGATGCGTTTACGTGTGAAAGAAGCGTAATTAGTTTTTTTGTCATATTTAGTCTCACGGTGCTTCACGTCGCGTCGCGAATGTTGTTCATCTAGGACAATGGATTCGGTGATATTGAACGCGATCCGTATCCGCTCACACGCTTGAATGGACACTGGACCCGTGTAGGGAGTCCACGCTAGCGGGCCGATCGGGACGAACTGTTCTATGCAATTGAATTAGTTTCGTACGATGAAACACACTGAATGTGCTGAAAGCGATAGTGTAGTCGTCACAGATATAGTGCCAGAAGAAAATTCAACGGTAAACACTTGAAAAACAGGTGCGGAATACCATACACTTCACATAAGAATCTGCAGTTATAGTGAGTAAACTTAGTTAAATTTATTACAAACTAGCTGGGACCTGCGATTTCACCCGCGTTTAATTTAAAAAAAAATTAGCGTGCTTCGACATAGACACTTGACATAGAATATATATATTGGATTTCAAGGGTTTGATTTTTTTGCGCGGAACCCTAATTATTTTTCTGAAATAAAAGTAACCTAAGTTATTCCTTATAACATCAGCTATCTGCCAGTGAAAGTCCCGTCAAAATCGGTCCAGCCGTTTCGGAGATTACCCGGAACAAACAGACAGACAAAAAAATTAAAACATGTTATTTTGTTATAGGTACCGTATATACCTTCATATGCATTAAGTAAAAAGCTGCTATTTCGACATTACAAACAGACACTTCAATTTTATTTATTTGTATTGATGTATAGATGAGGGGGCGTTCTTTAATTACATTATATTTTGATAGGCTGCCGCAACAGCCTGCTACACTTTTACTATTCAGTTGACGCAGAATTAGACAACTACTGGTTAAAATAAATTGTTAATAAAATGTTTTAAAGGCATGCCACAAAAATAGCTTGGCTCTGGTCAGTTTAGAAATCACCACTCTATTCTATTTTTCACTTCTGTCTTGCCTGATTCTCTCTCATGCTAAAACACCCACACTCTGAATAAATATCTATAGGCCTCTCTCAATCTCATTCGACAGCAGTCAATGCCGTGGTAGGCGTAGAAGATCCTTTTATACAATACTGTATACTGTACTGCACTGAATACTAAAAAGGATCTGCTACGAGGCATTTCATGTCCTGCTTTAGACAAAGTCACCCCGTAAAGTTTATGATAGGACTGAAGCCTTCAGGCTGCGGCGGCTGGCTCGGCGACGCGCACTTGTAAAGTGGCGTCACCGCCTGCGGATGCAATTTGCGACCAAGCGCGTCGTCGAGGCAGTCCTGCCGGTCTTCGGAGCCTGGCTCAGCAGGAGCGAGCGCGTCACCTATCGCCTGACGCAGGTGCTCACCGGACACGGTTGTTTCGGTGCGTACCTGCACAGGATAGGACGCGAAGCCACGGCACAATGCCACCATTGTGATAGTGACCAGGACACCGCACAGCACACGCTCGAGGCGTGCCCTGCGTGGGCCGCCGAGCGGCGGATCCTGGTCGATCGGATCGGGCAAGATCTCTCTCTGCCAGCAATAGTGTCGGCTATGTTGGCAGAGCATGAAAACTGGAATGCAGTGGTCTCCTTCTGTGAGAGTGTCATGCTCCAGAAGGAGACTGCAGAGCGGGATCGGGAGAGGGCCAATCCCGCTCGAAGAAGAAGGAGACGGCGCCGGGGTAACAACCGCCCTGGCGCCTAACTCCGATACGCCTGAAAAACCCTGCCGTTGCTATAAGGTGGGGACCTCTGGGTTCGCGGGTGCGTAGATTGGGGAATCTGCGTGCCCACACCAAGCGACCCAAGAGAAGACGGTAGCACGCATGTGGTCACGCGCTGCCGTGGGACGCTTTGAGGGATCCTTTACAATCCCCCCGGGGGGGTGACCGCTTTACAGTCACCCTCTCCGAGATGTGCCAATAGGCGTGGCACCAGTGGGCGGCTCCAGTGTGATCATACGAGGACCTGGAGCCTCCCTTACGTGCCGAAGATGACCGCTCCAGTGGTTTTAGCCGGTAGGAGTCCGGCATACCCCTTCGTCCTTCCCCGGGGCGAAGGAAGTTCATGAAGAATTTCCACTGGGCACCAATAAAAAAAAAAAAAAAAAAGGACTTAAGCCTTGTATCAGGTCCCAGTTTCACGCTAAGTTTCTTTTGTCTATATGTTATACGCAATAAATACTGTGTAAAGGAGAGACACAAAGATAAGCCCAACTTATAACGTCTTTGAAAGCTGCAATGATGAGATGGACGACCTACACCGCAAGCATTCAGAGCGATATCGCTCGTACGACATAGGTCATAGGATTGACATTGGCCGGTAGCCAGCAGTTAAGTTGGGGTGGTATCTGCAGCAGCGTTACGTAAGGGCAGTGCTTTGTTCGATAGATGCTTTGGCTCAGAAAACCCATTCTATACAATTCACAAAATAATTATGCTCACTAGAAACAAGAAAAACGCCACTGGATTGGTTCATAGGTATTTTGTTTGACCGAGACTTATTAGTTATAATAATAGAGTATAAATCTTGTCACATTATTGTGGTCCACTGCTGAACAGAGGCCTTTTTTATTTTTTTTATTGGTGCCCAGTGGAAATTCTTCATGAACTTCCTTCGCCCCGGGGAAGGGCGAAGGGGTATGCCGGACTCCTACCGGCTAAAACCACTGGGGCGGTCATCTTCGGCACCTAAGGGAGGCTCCAGGTCCTCGTATGATCACACTAGAGCCGCCCACTGGTGCCACGCCTATAGGCACATCTCGGAGAGGGTGACTGTAGAGCGGTCACCCCCCCGGGGGGATTGTAAAGGATCCCCCAAAGCGTCCCACGGCAGCGCGTGACCACATGCGTGTTACCAGCTGAACAGAGGCCTGTCCAAAACAGTACACAATTTATTTTAGTCACCTCCGTGGACAATCGGCTTTACTTGTGTCTGACCACCGACGCCGCTACCCCACATGTATCTGTGAGTATTTCAGCTGGCTAGATCTTAAGAGTAGGACTTCTGTACGTTCTTTTGTTGCGTCTTTATGTCGTAGTATTATGAGTTATTCTGCAACGTCAATACACTAGTTTTATTGGAGGCGCATACCTTCGGCTCGAGCCGGCCGGCTATTCGGCATCGCACTGACCTTTATGTTATACCGTGCCGTAAAATGTTAGTAGGTGCCGTAACTTGCGTAATTTGACACTTTCTCATAACACTGCTTCTGTAACTGCAGCTGTTGACACGGCTCGATAATGATTTGCAGCTGTACAGTAAGCAAGGAAATTCGAGATTTTAAGAAACTGTCAGTTATACCTACTACTCATTGAAATTTGTAGCCCAACTGGCTCAAGTTGAAGTGACACTGGGTGGACTTTACATAACATACGTAATCAGCCCATTACCACCATTGTGCCACTGCTGGGCACGGACCTATTCTAACGATGAAAAAGGTAAGGCCACCACGCTGGCCTAGTGCGGGTAGTGGACTTCACACACCATCGATTTTGAATCCCTCTCAGGTGTGCAGGTGTCCTCACGACATTTTTCTTCACCGTTAATGCAAGTGATAATCAAATTCAAGTCCGCACATGAAACCGAAAAGTCAGAGGTGCGGGCCGGGATCGATCTCAGACTATCCTGTACGAAAGCCAAGCGTTCAACCACTAGGCTATCGCTACTTACATGTAGCTCGCATGCTGCTCACACGTGGGTGGGCCTTACAGGTAGCTTAAACAACTGATCTAATATACATACATAAGGTTTCTACGTGTTGGTTCTCGGCAGAGAAAGACCACCCTTCTTCAACCATGGGTGTCGTAAAAGGCGTCTTGGGGTTAACATCTAGAGGATGTGGCGAGGCAAGTGCATCCTCTCGTGTGCAACCACAAAGCCACCTGCCAAGCGTGGTGATTATGACAATATAGTGATATGATATGCTTATTGTAGTGATAATCGGGAGGATCCTGAGCAGTGGACGTTTATATGCTGATGACCACGACGGGGAAGAAGAGGAGCGTTGGACGACTCCGTACGAGATGGACAGTCGATGCAATTAATAAAATAGTATCTCTATAGTGCGAGGGTCACGTCACACGTTATGTACACGGAGTAGATATCCACCAGATACATGTGTGCCTTCCGATCACAGCCAAAGCTTTTCGACCGTCATAAAGGAAAATCGTCGCACCGTCAATATAGTGAAATGTTGCAGAGAAACGATTTTCTCTCGTTGGAAATGCTTTTATATCACATTCCAAATCAAACCTGAGCTGAAATCACAAATACGTGACCTGTCGTATCCACAGAAAGCCTTCAACATTTTAAAATAAATTCAATATTTTGACATGTATATTTAATTGATTTGAAATGCGCAACTGTGATTAGCTATGTGTGTAAATCGCTATAAATAGACAAATTGAATTGAATTATTGTTTTACTCGTAATAATAAAAAAAATATTCAGCGTTTGAAAGCGTTGGCGATCGGCGACTAGTTGCACCCCTCAAGTTATTTCAGCGACAATTTAGACAACATGACTGACAGAAATGACGATCATCGGTGCCGCTGAACCAAGAC
This sequence comes from Diloba caeruleocephala, assembly GCA_947459985.1. Taxonomy (NCBI): domain Eukaryota; kingdom Metazoa; phylum Arthropoda; class Insecta; order Lepidoptera; family Noctuidae; genus Diloba; species Diloba caeruleocephala. The sequence continues at coordinate 32,836,476 of OX381605.1, read as the reverse complement.
TTATTTATGAACTCATGATTATAAGATAATATTGGGTCTATTCGCGCAACTATATTCAACTAACCTCAACGTGATGCTCAAGTCGCAGTGCCCGTGGTCACGAGTAGACTGGAGTAGCGACGAGATGTGCGGGAGTTGTTACCAACTACCCACACTTGGTCTTGCAGTGCACCTTCACGACACACTACTGACAGTATCAGCAGGTATACACAAAGATAAATCGCGACGCGAACTCTTCTTTATCACTGGATTCCATGACGCGGATAACCTAAATCCACCTTCCCGATTGAAATTTGGATGTTTTTTAATCTCAATCGCTTCTCGAACAATTCTCGGATAGTAATGCCGATTGGTGGAGAAAATTTTTGGGTTATGAAGCTCAATCTAGTGATTTGGTCCTGAGCTTCTGTATGAACTGTTATAACTAGCAGTCAGCAGGGCATTATTAGTATTTCTTATTTATAAAAAATAAAGCCCCACACTAGTAAGTCCGTAACAGTTTACTACATACACCTCACAGACACAAACATACAGATGTGGAAAAATCTAATATTTGTACGATGAAATACATGAACGAAACTTCGACTCGGAGCGCAGAAATCCAGTCGCTTAGCAACAGCGCCAACCGTGCCAGTTGGAAGAAGACCGTCGTATATTGTTATTAGTGCACGAGGAGCACTCTACTACTAATTACCATAATTTCGGCCGAATAAAGTCCACTACTGGACTCAGGCCTCCCCCGAAGATCACCACAACGATCGATATGGGTGTGTTGTGGGCTCATTGGGGGGTTTTGCCATAATCGCCTTGCTTGGCAGACGGGTTGGCGACCGCAGTTGAGTTATTAATGTACCCGACGGACACTGCTGCCCATCCTCCGGTTAATCCCTTAGTAAACTTTTACGACACCCACGGGAGGAAATAGGGTGGTGGTATTCTGAGCCGGCACCACACATCATTTCAGCCGAATGAAGTCCACTGCTGGACACAGGCCTCCCCCAAAGATGTCCACAACGACCGATATGGATGTATTGTGGGCTCATTGGGGAGTTTTGCCATAATCGCCACGCTTGGCAGACGGGTTGGCGATCGCAGTTGAGTTGTTAATGTACTCGAAGGATGCTGCTGCCAATCCTCCGGCTAATCCCTTAGTCGACTTTTACGACACCCATGGGAGGAAATGGGGTGGTGGCATTCTGAGCCGGCACCACACGGCAAGTACTAACTACCATAACATTAGCATACTTTAGTTAAAAAATATCGCGGTAGCCTGACATGTACGAAGGTAATTTTTAATGTCATATGTAAGACTCCCTCTGACACTGACTCCAGTTGGTGCAAAACATCGTGAGGAAATATGGATGTAATGGCCGCCAACATGCAGTGAGCAAGCGTAGTTCTCAGTGCTCGTGCCTTCTCTGTATGAGCAAAGGGCTTTGCCCAGCAGTGGAATAGTTACAGGCTGATATCACAATCTCTCTGCCGTTTTATTTTCGAATTAAAAACTTCCTTCTGAATGCTTCATTATTACATTACGGAAAGGTCGTGAATGCTATAACTAAAAATTATTACACGTCATATTAGCGGCGCCCAGCGCTGCGCACTAACGATAAACAAGCTGCGCACACAATAACCTTAGGGAGGTAATATTCTTGTATAAGCCAACCATCGCATTAATAAGAACAAAGTATTGCCACGTAACGCTCTCGTCAATACATATGAGCGAATGACTAATATCGGGAACTGAAATACTTTGATGTGAAGAAAAAACTGTTTCAAATGCCAATCGAAAGCTGTTAGCGGGATGTATGTTTTTACGACTTGACAGTACATCCGTATATGTGTGTATGGAAAAAGATAGGTATGCTGTGAGCTAGAGGAATATGCGCAAGTTGTGAGAGTCATCTCAGGAAACTGGGGTGGTCATCTTCGGCATCTATTGGGGGCTCCAGGACCTCGTATGATCACACGCAGGTGGCCACACGATCGAGCGATATCAATGCCGCTTAAGCTGCACTTACTTAGGTGGCCGACACGTTGCCTTGTGACGTCACGTGTGGGTGTCGGGACAGAAGTAGAGCACTGTGACTGATTTAAAAGCTCCACCTTTTATACTTGGAGTAGATATTACAATCAAATTACTAATTAAGCTTTAGACTCCGTGTGGCGTTCGAATTAATAATACAGCACCGATCCACCTCCTCCCGTGAATGTCATAAGAGGTGACCAAGCTGTGGCGCCACGGTGGACACAGTGGCTAAGCAATTGACTCTCTGTTCTACGTGGCGTAAATGGCGACACGACTGTGAAAATCTATGTTTCCAGGTTTTGTTCAGCAGTGGACATCTACGTGACGTCAATGACGTCACTTTATGACGGTTTTCCCAAACGTTTTTGATTCGATGTTCTCTTGAGTAACGTGATGTACCAGATGGCCGAGAGATCGTTTCAAAACAATATGGGCACCGACATTCTTCACTGCCTTATTTAAATAACTATATACTGCAATTGGTGAGCCGATGATTGTGCCAAGCATGATGATTATGGTAATAGTCTGTCATGCACGATCACTGCTGGGAACGCAGCTCATGTAAAGCGGGCTCTTTGTTCTTTGAACTTCAGTCACCAAATATTTAACAGTGCCAATTTATTCAACTGAACGGTTATAAAAGTAAACGAAAGGGTTTTTGATTAAAAAAGTTGTCTGTTGACATCGTGTTTGAGTACTCCATCTGTCTCCGCCTTTCTGAAAAAATGTTTTTTTAATTCCGTTTCTTTACATTTTAAATTCGTATACATTTAAAGTCTGTTTCAACTCAAGGAATTGTTGAACTGTCATGATATAGAATCTAGAACCACGAAGATAAAATGTTTCACGAGATATGTACAGCAAATCTTACGAGCGGAATACGGGTCACTATTTCAGTTTATTGTCGGATTTTAGCGAAGCCTCAGAGGTGGCTCGTTGCTGTATGATATAATTCGGTGTCCTGTTTCTGACTGCCGAACATCTGAATCGATTATCGGCAGGCGAGCCTCACCCGGCGTGTACAATATCCAGGTCGGTCGGCTCTCGGTTTCAATATAACAATTTAACTAACTAAGCTGGCCAGTTATGCTTGTATTACTGTTCGGTAAATTGATTCCCATTAATATAATTTAATTGAACCCAGTGCGGTCTCTTTTATAGAGGTTTCTATTTCGAATTTGTTACTGATTTAGCAAGTCTTCAACTTCATTATTTTCGTTCAAATACATTTATGAAAATGTAAGTCAATACGACTTGTTACTTCTGAGAGGAGGTTATCGTTCACAACTTTTGGAGCTTCCGAGGGTCTTTACTCGAGTACAGACTAAAGTTAAATGGTAGAGTAGCAACCTTTGTCAGTCTGTAAGTGTTTCTGCTACGAAAATTCGTATGTGCGTGTAGGATATTTATTTACTCAATTTAAAGGAATTTTGAATTGTAAATAGTTTAAGTATAGATTAAATTAATCTCGAATTCATTAATAATGTGTACTACATTTCTCAAATTTCTCCATCTAGCAGCACGCATGTTACTACAGTCTCAGTATATAAGCTGATTGTACAAAGCCTTAGTGTGTCACTCGGTTCATTAGCTCGGGACAGAGCGCATTGAGCCATAACATTATTCTGTACTGTGTTGATACAGGAAACTGTCTCCAAGTACAAGGACCTGGGGTGCAATTTTCAAAGCTCAAACATCCTTAAATACAAAATTGAAATAATGATGATAACACAATTTGGTATTTGCTAAGACCGGTCCTCATGGCATGGCATTGCACCCCCGGGTGTGTGCATCGTTGTGCCTCATCCGTGTATTGTCATTAATGAGCTTTGCGCAGTAAACGGACGTTATCACATGGTCACCGGTGAAGATTTTCAGGAACCATATAGAAAGCAGTTGACTGTGAGGCTCTTGCTGACTTGGTATTAAAAGAGTAACATCGATGGGAGAGCTGACGTAGTTCAAGAACATGAAAACATAATGTTTTAATATTCTTGTGTTAACTCAAATTATCTTTTAATCATTAAAATAATGTTTGTTCATTCTTGACTATTGATTTGGCCCACTTTGCTTAAAATGTAATGACATCTATTCATTAGCAAACGTACGAACAGTAGTTTCATGGAATTACGTAATAATAATTGTCACTTTACCAAACATGGCAAGCGATTTAATGTGCTAAATGAAAGCGTAACAATCTCCACAGTACGTCGTATATGTAGACCATCTTTTGTATTTAAGTCGACGTAGATATAATTTACTTTGTTTGGTGTTTATATTCAATGTGGACAAACGACATAACGCTACATAAAGATAAAAACTCAACAAAACAATGACGCATGTCCTCCACACACAACGTTCCATTATACTTAGTAACTGACGTAGATATACACGCGGGACAAACGTAATGGATACTAAACTCCACGGACGATATTTTAGGACAAATTAAATAGAGTATGAACAGATTGCTACTGACAGTAAACTATAGTCCAGGGTCTGGTCCTAAACAAATTACGTTGGCTCAGTGCCGTTACACGAATCTGATTGGGTGGCCGCAGCCTTTGACAGATCCAATTCAGACCCATGACAAACAGTGTCCTCCTCACACACTTACACAGTCGTTTGCCTACTTCTCATAGTACCTAAGTATACGCACACACAATATCCATACTACGTTTTCCTAATCAACCCACGTCCACTCAATGTCGCATACAGAACGTTCTCACACACCTTCACCAACGCTTTATCGTGGCGGTGACGTCTTGTAATGAGTATCGCTATGCATTTTATCATCTCCATGTGTGCGGTATGTCTTTTCACTTTTCTATCCTAATAACAGCGGATAAGCAAAAATCGAATGTTTTCCTCACGAATGGTATTTGTAGCTCGCTGATGTGATCGGATCCACCTGAATTAGGGGACGCCGCAATTTTCCCACTTATATTGTGTCAGTGTGCGCTAAAGGTGTGTTACGAATGCCTTCGTTGTGCATGTGTGTGTGTCGCTTCTGTCCAGTAATGTGTGATCCGCCCGGAGGCCCGATGATCCTTTGAGGCCCTTCACGCCTGACCGCGCGCGTCCCGGAGGACGGCGGGGCACGACCGGGGGCCGCGGGGGGATGGCGACCTCACGTAATAAATACCAGTATGTTTGACGATACCTTTGGATAGATTTGAGGCTTAAGATTTTGTAAGGCGTGTACAGTTTTGTTCATTTAAATTTGCAACAGTTGTGTACGGCTTTTAAATATAATAACTATTTAAAACACATACAAGTTATAAATCGACAACATTGAGGTCCTATTATATATTATATTGTATATGTATATATACTATTCTCTAAATTCCAGATCCCAGTCGAAAAATGAGTTATTGATAATGAGCTATTTTTGTTTAAAAAAATTGATAAGAATGTTGGGTTGTTCCGAGCAAATAGCAATGCAATAATAAAACATTAAGTAATTGGCTATTATTGTTGTCGGCATACTGTTTATACCAGTTCAGCTAAGTTAGTCTCTTATGCCCAGTAACTTCTCTAACTACAGTGCTGTTAAAACCAGAGCACAGTAATATTTAAATACCAGTGCTTGGCGGCGAATAATTGCCAAAAGAAATTATTATTGAACTTCCTCCGCCCCGGGCAAGGGCAAAGGAGCATGCCTGACTCCCACCGGCTAAAACCACTGGAGCGGTTGTCTTCGGCACCAAAGGGAGGGGGGGGGGGGCTCCAGGTCCTCATTTGATTACACAAGAGCTGCGATAACCTACTATCAAACTTGTTTTTTTTTATATTAGTCATTTTCATTCATCATCATCATTCACATCAATTTGTATCTATTCAGGTGCGCAAGTTTGTTTAGCATTTCCCGCAAGACACATAAAGGTCATCATGAAATCCAAAAAAATGGTTTCAATCAGTGCTTTGCTACTTAATATGTATCTACTTCACATGACAATGAATGTAATTCAAATAACAGCTCCTCGTGCAGCACCGCACCCGCATCTTTGTGTGCACTGTATTTACTGTACAACTTGAGCGGTCCACAGTACAGATAGTTGATAGCGAGGCTGCGGCACATTGTGTATTATGTTTATGGCTGCAATACCGGAGCGAATATCTCGGTTTTTATCGACAAAAAAATTCGCAGAGAAATCTGAATGTCGATGGTATAATCATGTTTGTGCTCACACATATACTAAGTCTTTACCGTTATTGTCTGGTCAGTAGTGTTCTTGTTCAATTCAACCTAGAGCCATTTTATAATGGTCTCGATAGAACTCCGAAAATCTCATATTTGCGTTGTAGATTAATGCTTTTTACACCTCTTCAGGCATTAGCTGCGTCCAACTTTGGTAACTTTAATTTTTGTTAGGACGCCTTTGTGCTAGTTAAGAATAGAATATACTGAATGCTTTCGTTACAACTAGAATATACTGTAAATCAAAACGCGTTTTAACGAAATTACACACTGAATTTTGATAACCATAGCTGCCTCCTAAAGACAAATCGGATATACGCAGAGTTAGTTTTATTACAATACAAATAAACAATCATCTTCCCTGTTGCACTCGAAGCAGGAGGAATGTGAACTGTAGCATGTACAGCTAATGACGGCGCCATTTCACATGTCACACCGGGAGGCTATCGTATCGGACACAATTCCGACTGAGAATTTCTGAACAGAGTAATCCCATTTCACTTAGTTCTAATTCACTTGGCTAGGAAGCAAAATAATTACCTTACGTACCTCTTTCAAAAGCTAAAATGCTGCTCTAGAACATACAATACTTAACAAAGGGTAAAATAGTTCTAGTTTTATTATTTCGTTCGTTAGCCGTACTGTGTCGCGCCGGACCGGGCCGTGGGCACCGCGCAGTGACGTCAAAGCGGCGTCTATTGCACTTTATTCGAGCTGTCTGTCCAGAAACGTGACATAGGGTACCAAAATAAAAACATTCTAAATTCTTTACTGTACACAAACACAAAATACAGTGAAAACAAAATTGGATATTACATGTACAAAGGCGAGCTTAACTCAAAATCGAGTTTTCTACCAGCAAACCTTTGAGTGAGAGAGAGATATGGCAAAAAGCTTAGAGGTTAAGTAGAGTGTTCACTATTGATAGAAGCAGCAATACAATAAACATTAAATGTATAACTTATACAAATATAACCTAATTGCATTATATACATACGTATTAAAATACATGTTAATATATATGTGTAGGTATATACATATACAACATCCAACTATATGTTATTTAGAAAGAAGATGCTTCTTAATTCTGCTTTTGAAAACGTCCAGAGAAAGGCTATCGCGAAGAGGATGTGGAAGAGAATTCCACAGGCGCACTGCGCGAATTGTAAAGGATCCGTCATAACGGATGAAATGAAACGGATGCAGAGGTTCTGCAGGCGTTCAAGTTTGTTAAACAGTTCTTCAGTTACATCGAGATAGCACTCTACGAGCGTCATGCGCCCATGATAATAAGTGGTCATTTTTTTACTACACTTTTGTCAATCTGGGGTTCGAATCCACGAACTCATATTCCAAGACTAACGAACAATAAGCGGTTTACTAAAACGGGGCACGGAGAATCCTCGGCATTATTTTATGTACAACATTAGTTCAGCATATTTAGTTAAAGCGGCGACACCTGCCGTCCGCTGTATAATGTTGTATGGACACGTCTTCTTCTTTTTTGTGGATAACAAATAGGATTGTCTATTAATAACTTTAAGAGAATAAAAACATATTTTGTTAAGAATTAGATTATAAGAACCACTATACCGTTTAAATCTGGTGAAGTGACGAAAGCAGAACATTTTTCCAAAGCAATTTTAAACCGATTGTAACACTCCCCATCTTCTGCGAAAATACTATTCGCTGCACAACAAACAATTTTATATTTGCCATTTACGTCACCGAAACAATTCCGCGACGAAAATACATCCCTTTCACATCTCCTGCAATCATTGGTATGGTCCCCCCGAGACAGAGCCGGTGTCGCTCCGGCCGGGCCGGGTCGGAGCTGATCGGTTTATTCGATGTTTGTACTATACATTGATGTTTGTGTTCGAACGCTGAGCACACGTCCGTATACATAGCTATCACAATATAATCCCAGAGGATGACAACGCGTTAATTGGCCGAGATATGTATCACATCATGCCTCTAACGATACAGTTATCAGATTGCCAACAAAGTAAGCAGCTACGAGTAGTTGACAAGAATTGACTTAAATCCGCGACGTGACGAAAATAATACTAATCTCTTACGGGCGAATACTGAAACGCCAGTTATTATTAAATCTCGCTTTAACTATTTGAGAAACCTGTTTTCAGTAGGAAACCGGGTGGTTCAAATGTTAAAGCGGGGATTTAATATTAACTGGCGTTTCAGTATTCGGCCGTTTATCTGTCGACTTCATGGAGCGTTGATCGATATCAAAAGTTGTAGTGACGTGACTGTAGTGAGATTCTTCAGAAGATTACTACATATTATATAGACTAGATACATATGTTTATATTTTAAAGCGATCAATATTAAATCTTGAAATGCTATAAGTTGTAACGCGATGTAGCACGTAGCTGGTGTCGTAGCAAACACTATAATCGTAGCTTTGACCGCGTAGTACCGTAACCGTATTGGACTACGGCTGACATATCTAAGTGAACTAATAGGATAATTAGCATTATTTTGTATCAATTAATGCTATCCCAGAGTTGTACAAAGAACTCAGATTTTCCTATATTCATAGACACTCAAGAGGTAAGTGAACTCACCGTATTTAGATTATATGCGCCATACGTAAGATCAAAGGGCTCTACGAATATATTAGCGGCTCTTAAGGTACAGTTCTGATGAACTCATTACCACTATTCAAAAGCATCGCGTGGTTTAATATTGCCAGCACGTGTGTGTGCGCTCTGTCGGTGGAGAGTATTATGCAATATGTTTACGGAGCTGTTTCAAAATTGCTTATCGTGTTTGGCAACTCTGCGGGCTGGCCTCTATCTCGTGGTGAACACAGCGCTGGCCTTTAGCGATAGCGGATTGTATGAAATTTGCACTTGTTGTTAATATAACGCTTAGTACGAGTATGTTTAGCATACATACGTGATGGTGATGCTTTTGATGTTTGATCCAACACGGAGAAACATTTCTAAGGATCGCAGATAGTTTTCAGTGTACATGTGAGATTTATATCAGCCAATCGGACTCGCAATACCGGGAAAAATCCAAAGTGGAATAAAAAGAGTTTGGATTTTGAACGGGAATCGTTGATAGTAATAATCGATCATAAATAGCAATGTAGTCTAAGATAAGATTATTATTTATAGATAAAATTTAAGATTTTGAAATTACGGCACGGTTGGTGCAGTGGTTGATACAGTCGGCTGCTGCGCTTCGGGTCGTGGGTTCGATTCCCGCACGGAACAAATATTTGTATGATCTGCAGGTAGTTGTTCCGGGTCTGGGTGTATTGTATGTGGAATTCATGTCTGTAAACGCACCCACGACACAGGAGAAATCCTAGTGTGGGGCAACGTTTTTTTTAAAAAAGAAAAAAAAAAGAAAAATCCGTTGTTGTGTTCCGATCACATTTAAATAATAAAATATTATATCATAAAACAAACATATCCGTTATCCAATGAATGTGGGTCAGTCGTGCTTACCATGGTTGCATACTCGATGGTTGATCGTTCTTTACTAATCGAGACCCTTCCTTGTCTTGGAGAGCGTTATGTAGCGTACAGCCAAAAATTTGATAAACCACATAATGGTTGTTGAAAGAATATTCATTCCATCGTTTCTGATGACCAATATGAAATAGTTTCCGCTTATGTTCACGACTTACACCACGATATAATCTGGTAATCGCCTGTCGATATTACATAGTGAGTGTCGATATTGAATGCAGTGCCTCGTGCAATACATTGCTGGCTGGTACCCCATTTCTATACTCAATAAATTCCATTAGCCAGATATGTATAATACTCTGATTGATTACTTATATTCGCCCACAAGAGACATAATATGCATCTGTGTGTTAGCGATTATACCGGGAAACTAGTTCTGAAATTATGTAGGCAGCGAGCTGAGTATAAGCTTTCGTAATTAGGATTACAATAATAAACTAATTAATTGATTAAGGTATTTGATTCACAATAACATAACATATTGTTTATTACGTTATTATGAATCAATTTAATTTATATCTCTCTTCGCGGGTTAAATGCTTCTTTCTACAAGGAGGTACGTGGCTTTTCATAGTCGTACGTCCATTAAGGCCATATTTCTATATAAGATGGAGTAGGGATACGCAGAATCTCTTTAGAATGTATTGAGACACTAATTCTTTCTTATTTCTTTTAAAAAAACGTTGCCCCACACTAGGATTTCTCCTGTATCGTAGATGCTTTTAGAGACATGAATTCCACATACAATACACCCAGACCCGGAACAACTACCTGCAGATCATACAAATATTTGTTTCGTGTGGGAATCGAATCCACGACTCGGAGCGCAGTAGCCGACTGTATCAGCTACTGCACCAACCGTGCCGCCAATTGGGGACTCTCCGTGGCTGCACTATAGAAATACAGCCACCAACTTTACAAATTGTATGTAGGACTATTGTAAGTGAAGAACCGATGAAAACAATGAATTAAAACAGAAGATACGGAGACAACGATCACGAGGGGTTTCAGTATTGGGGCTTATGTGGAACAGCGACTATTCGTCAATTTATTTAACACTAATTACGTGTAGGCTATAGTTGAGGTAACTTTTTTTGATCGACCTTTGATACAAAGTCAATATGAGAATGGTTTCAAAAAAGTTTAGTTCCCACCTTACATTAAAAAAATGACTCTCAATGATCTTCGCAGAACGATCGTGAACACAACACAAAGTGATACTCTCTCGCACGTAAAGTGAGACATGACAGACAAACGGACGGAGCGGCGGCGCGTGTCACTCCTGGTGCATTATTAACATTAAAGAATGAAGCGCTGAGCGACTACCCGTTCTCAATTATAACGCCTTGCACGCGTCAGGGCACGTCACACCGGAAGCGGGATGTGCTGACATCACGTAGTCTGCATATGGAGATATATTACATAAGGTTATTTTTTTTTTTTTTATTAAAAAAAAAAACGTTGCCCCACACTAGAATTTCTCCTGTGTCGTGGGTTACAGACATGAATTCCACATACAATACACCCAGACCCGGAACAACTACCTGCAGATCATACAAATATTTGTTCCGTGCGGGAATCGAACCCACGACCCGGAGCGCAGCAGCCGACTGTATCAGCCACTGCACCAAGCGTGCCGTTAGGTGATGTTCTGTTTAAAGAATGTCATATTAAAATAACAATACAAACATACATCCATGCGTTCCAAAAACGTTAACATTTGTTGTGTGTATGTGCTGAGTATCAATAGCACCAATGTCTGCACGCTTGCAGCGCACTATTATCGAAGGCAGTATAAATTAAATTTATAGAGGTAATATTTTCTGTTTTTATTACTAATATTTAATCCTTTTTATAGTTTTAAATACTCTTCTGCCTTTTTTACTATTATTTTTTACCTGTAGCCATTTTTGACCGACTTCAAAAAGGAGGTGGTTCTCAATTCGATGCGTATTTTTTCTTTTTATTATGTATGTACACCGATTACTCCGAGATTTGTAGACCGATTTGAGCAATTCTTTTTTCACAGATGCGAAATGCTTTCAATCTGGTCCTATGTACATTTCATTATATTTGATTGAGTCGTTTTTAGCCAGCTTCAATAAACAGGTTAACTTGACTGCGCTTATCTAGATGATGTCTTAATAGTTTCGATTCCTCTGAGATTAGAGAACCGATTTGAGTAATTTTTATTTTTAGTGTTAAATACTGATACCAATTGGAAAATATTCTTACAATTATTTTCACTAAAAGAAACAAAATATTAAAAAAATATACCGACTTCAAAAATCCTACATGATATAAAAATATTAAAACCACTGAAAAGGAAAAAAAACATTATTTATATCGTGTAGGATTTTTTTAATCCACGGTATATTTTTCGTGTGGTGTCTGGATTAAGAATATAGCACCACTCCATCTCCTCCCGTGGATGTCGTAAAAGGCGACTAAGGGAATCTAAGCCAGAGGGATGGGCAGCGACGTCCCTTCTGTGAAAAAGTAGCCATACTGCGCTCACCAACCCGCCTGCCAAGCGTGGTGTGTATTGGCAAATACCCTCCAGAATGATGACTCAGTTGTGAAAATCTATGGGGGAAGCCTTTGTTCAGCAGTGAACGTATAAATGGCCGATATGATATGATATTTTTGGTTAAAAAGGTTTATATGGCAATAAAATAAAAATGTGTTCATGTTGCAAGAGGAAAAAATTGTTAATTTCTTATTTACTTGTTACTTTGTTTTATCTGCGCCCGTTCTATGGAAATAAATAAATGCAAATCATTCTATTTGTGTTTGATTATTGTTCTCACCTCAGAAACAACCAACTAATTTCTACTTAAGTGCTTCGAGTACTCTATAATTTTATTAAATATGTGTTCCTGCGCGATCCTTTAAAAAGCAAGGCGCCACCCAAACCAGTTCACTACTCCACAACATTTTACAAAGCATGAAACTTATATGACAGTACCTTTGTCAACCATATCGTCGATGGTCCTTGAGCTGACTCGCACAGTAATCAAACTGGCGCGCCTCTGTGGTCAACAACGGACATAAATCGTAGGATAAATTATTTTTCTAGGTTATCTAGTATCTCGCTCTGGGAATATCAGATAAAAGCGTAACATCAGCGGAGTTTGCTCGGAGCTAATCGGATTTTCTAACAGGAAAGTACTAGATAATATAAAATAAATGTTGGAATATTTATTTATTTATTCAGAAAACCAACAGCGATATAATAATGTGCACAAAAGTCATATATAACTGCTAAGTATGGCCAATTATAGGTTTTCCTATGTAACTATTAGATTATATAATTCGGCTAATGAACAGACGAAATATGTTTAATAATATAAATAAAGGATATTATGACAGTAATCGAGTGCAGCTATATAAATCAGAAACGTTACCAAATATTAAACACATGAAGCACTCTGATTGAGTGAAGTTAACTGGAGTTGCTTATCTTTTACAATTATTATAAGTTGAGACTGAAACGATGTTTTAGACAGGCAGAAAAAGTCTACATCACAGAAGGTGGTAATATTTACACAATTTATACCAATACATCAGTTTGAAAACGGTCGCCACGCTTGGCAGGCGGACTGGTGATCGCAGTATATTGTTATTAGTCCACGAAAGGATGCTGCTGACCATCTTCTTGATATCAACCCTAAGTCACCTTTCACGACTTCTATGGGTGGAGAAGTGGTGTATTCTTTGCCGGAGACCACACGGAATATCCATATAAACTTTGACTAATATACCAGCCCATTTCTCCTCATACATCGCATCAATAAGTCCAGTGGAAATATTGCCATAATCTGCATGCTCGTAACCACTGACCTTTATATGTGTTCTAATAAATGAAAGAATAATAACAAGGTTTTGGTGAGAGGTTGGTGCCATTCTAAGCCGCGTGGCTTAGAATAACACCACCCCATCTCATCCCGTGGCTGTCGTAAAAGGGGACTTTGGGGTTAGCCGGAGGATGGGCAGCAGCGTCCTTCGAATACATCATCAACCCGAACTGCGAACGCCGACCCGCCTGCCAAGCATGGCGATTATGGCGAAACTGCTGTTAGGAACATACAATATATCCAAACCAATCATTGCGACGATCTTTGGTGGAGGTCTGTATCCAGCAGTGGGTTTAATTTGGCTGCAATGATGAAAAACAAGATGAATGGCGTGATTGAAATCTAAGGCCTACTTCATGTACCAAAGAAGATAATGAGTTTCTTTGCATCATGCTCAGTGCCTCGACTGTCGAGCCAGACGTAGTTCATTCTACGGTGGTGTGAGTATAAACCAGCCCCAGCCGCTCATCGCCGTGCGTCACCTGTGGGACGTGCGCTCGTTCGCCATTAGCTAATTGCTCGGAAAAATGTCATCTTTGGAACAGCGCCCTCTAGCGAGCGAATTGTTAACACCCACCTTACAGCCGCGCTGATATCTGCACATATCGGGGACGCTTTCATAAACACATTTAATTAGCGAAATTGCACGGAACGCGATTTGAATGCGATTTATTCCTACAAAGACCACGGATTACTAGCAATGGACCTTTATAAAATAAAATATTTTATGTAAAGGCTTGTCGACTTTTTTGTACGGCTGGTGTTTCAAGAGGCATGTGATGCAGTGTCGTGAAACTGAAGCAAGTGGAATATTGGACACTTCTGGGTACTGTGTCGCTTTGAGAGAAGTGCTATTGATCCTGTGCAGCTAGTTTATGTCTGCAGATTATACTTCTACGTAATTTTTTGTCGCTGAATAGGTTTAATATCGCAGTGCAGTGCCACGCCGGACTTGTCCTGGGTAGCATTACAATGCTTATGTGCAGGTGTGACGCTTACCGGGTTAAGAACCTGCTCGTCTCATCAATAGATTGCAGATAAAATACACTTATCTTTCCTGATGGCTTGGTGCAAGTGAAGAGTCAAGATTGAAGCCACAACAATGGAACCCGCCTGTGCCACACGGATGGACGCACACGAGCTGCTCGTGCTGCACACGGTCGCTCCGCTAGCTGTTTGTTCAGCACAACGGAAAATTACACTATATCTGCTTCAGGCGCGGCTCGATATTAAACTGCGAGTTACAAGTACGAGGGTTTATTTATTGATGTTTGTACAACTTGGAAATGAAATGTAAAGTGGGATTGTTTAGTGAAAAATAAAAGTAAGAGACTTGTCAGTGGGTACTTCAGCGTGAGTTCGTCCAATTTAAAAAGGTAATCATCGTGGTAGGCTGTGAGTGGTGAGGATCACACACTGCCAGCCAAGAAATCAAATGCTCGATACGCTTCTCACAAAAAGTTTGGAACGCTAATATTCATAGAGTTTTGATAACCCGAACTTAAAATAAGGTGCACATAACTTAACAACAAACATTCAAATCTCTTTCAATCTTGAGTACGAATCTGCTCGCCAATAAACAAATTTAAAGCCATATGAAGCGGGTAATGGGGCCGTGTTGCACATTAGGCATCGCGTGTAAGTAGGCAAACGGTTGTCGTAATGGGCTGTGTACAATACAACACGAGCGATCCAACGCACGCTAAGTGGGCGCGCGTACTGCCAAGTGGCCGTTACCACTGCACGCGCTATAACTACGCAGATTAGAATACGCTATTCTGTGTAATGCACGTCATTGTACGTTTATTATCGCTTACTGATTAAGTAATAGGCTTAATATCTTGTAAATATTCCGGATTGAAATTGGCACGTCGAGTTAAAAATGTTACCAGCAAGAGGACAAACAAATTTTATTGAGTTTTTGTAGCGCGCTACATGCGCCATATGCGATAAGTTCATTCAAACAATTCAAAACATTCATATCTTGTGAGTGCTTCTGCAGAATTGAATACTTATTAAGATAATAATTATAAATATTATTACACTTATATTTTGCACTCTGTGACGCGGAGCGGTAAATCAATGGAGTGCTAATTCGCATGCCCTGGCGTCGTACGGCGAAGCGCAGTGCAGTTGATGTCTTTGAACTGAAAGATAAATATATAAATAAACTCGCATGTGGTGGTAGAAATATGTGACGACGTGAGAGGGTGACGCTTGGACATGCCTCTAAAGCCAACATGTAAAATTGATTAATATTTCATTTATTGTTACTGCTTGGCCTTTAGGTTGAATAAAGTACGCCTACGTGTCAAGTCTGGTTTGTTTAAGGAAATATTCGGAAAATAACGGCCGGATAGGAGGTAGTACCGGGGAGCGCTGCCTTACATCATGTTTTATTAGAGCTAAGGCGGACTAGACGTTGTTATGAAGACGGCAGATGTGAAGTTGGCACGCTGTGAAGATCTAAGGAGCTTTGTTATTACTGTAAATTCTTTAATTTACGAATGAAAGGTACAACAAGTCTTTTAACTTACTATTTATTAGTGTGATGTAATACTTCAATGTTGTATACTAGACCGTTTCCGCGTGTTCCTATTTCAATCTTTCAATAATTTAAAGGAAGAGAACATAATTTCAAGTTAAGTTCCTCCTTGTATTGTACATTGAATTTCTTTTAAATACTCGAGTCGTAATATTATAACGCGTATATTAAATTATAAGTATAAATTACTTCGTTCGTTTCAGTCGAATAAAGTCTTTTGCTGGACAGCCTGGAACTCCTACTGGAAGCCTCCCGCAAAGATCGCCACAATGACCGATCTGTGTGTGTTGTGTGTTCATTTGGGGGGTATGGCATAATCGCCATACTTGGCAGGCGGGTTGGCGATCACAGTTGAGTTGTTGAATGTACTCAAAGAAAGCTGCTGCCCATCCTCCGATTAATCCCATAGTCGCCTTTTCGTAGCCGCCACCACACGGCAATTACTTACGTTTATAATAAAACAATTTTAAACGGATTAAATCGCGTGTATGGATGATCCTGCGACCACGAACCCTGCAAAGTGTTCGAAACGTCAGGAAAAACAAAAATCTATAATACACGCGATTTAATCCGTTTAAAATTATTTTATTATAATGTGTAATAATCGCGAAAACCTAAGACAAAACTTACGTTTATATTATATTCGAAGTATTATCATATTACTCAATTCACTTACAACTTGCCATAAACGATAAGCTCTGCTTATGTTACCGTGTGCTAAACATCAAAAATCCATTAAACTAATTTAATTTTCAGGATTAAATAGTTGTCAAACCCTACGCTGCGGTATCACCTCCAAATCCAGTATAAACCTTCGCAGTAACCTGTAAACAAGTTCCGCGCGAATAGTTTCCTAACCCGGTATTCAAAAAGATAAACAAGCGTAGCACGTATCGGAAAGAACTCGGTAACTCGTCCCTAACTTGAAACTATATAGGAGTACAACTCACGACCCTTCCCTAAGAGACTCCATACATTTGGAAGAAGCAGCCCGCGACCCCGTAATTGAAATGAACGACGAACATAATCCGTCACCTCCGCCCGCAACCGTCCGCAGCTGAATATATACAGAGTGTAACGGAAAGGGTATATACATTTGAAGGGGTGACCCCCCTTTGAACAACTTATACTATGGCACTAATCACTCACAGTGTCTTGATGTATTTTAGTGTGGTGTGTTGTTGGGATTTTATTAATTTAATAGCCGGATTCCAAACAGGTGGTACCTGCCAACCATCTTCTCTATTAAAATTATGATTACTGCGTGCATCGAAACAATTTTTGATTAGTTTTGTACGGTAGATAAAATAACTTTTTAAATCTGTAACGACGCCTGTCACCTTAGTCATCCTGCGACCACGAACCCTGCAAAGTGTTCGAAACGTCAGGAAAAACAAAAATCAATAATACACGCGATTTAATCCGTTTAAAATTGTTTTATTATAATGTGTAATAATCGCGAAAACCTAAGACCTATGGCACTAATCTAGAAACAGCGATAAAAAACAGCTGATCCACAGTTTTTCAGCACCCTTTTGTAATTACATACTGCCATTTATATCTTCTAACAGACCACGACATTAAACATTCATGAGTTCGGAGCCGTCTTTTCAGGGGTCGCTCGGTATGAACGCGCAGATTCTCCAGCTTGCGCGTTCGCGACCCTTGAAGCCCACTAGATAGTCATGACATTGGATGTATTTTTCTCCTTTTCCAAGCGGGATTGACCCTCTTCAAATCCTGCTCCGTGGTCTCATTATTCTGTGTAGCATAACAGTCTCACAGATTGAGACCACTGTACTCCAATTTTCATGCTCTCCCATCATAGCTAATACTACTGCCAGCAGCGAGACATCTTGCGCGATCCGATCAATCAGAATCTGTCGCTGGGCAACCCACGCAGGATGTTATTCAAGCGTGTGCTTTGCGGTATACCAGTCGTTTCCTGTGCATGTATCCACCGAAACAACCATGACCGGTGATGCGTTAGGCAATCGGTGACGCGCTTGCTCCTCTTGAATCAGGCAGATTGGCAGGACGGCCTCGACGATATGCTTGGTGGCGTACTGCAACAACACACGCCAGCGCCTAAGCCTGCCGTCTTAGCTTATTAAACACCCGGGCGCAATTTCACCACTCTGGCTGAGGGAGTGTGTCTGATCATAACCCCACCCATCCATCGCCGCCGAGATATCAAAAGGTGGCAGTTACCTAACTGCTTTTAGCGCTGAGGTTAAAATTAATAGTTCTTGTTTTCGGAAGATGTCTGTGTCCAACACATATACCTATATATACATCGATGTTAAGTTGAGATATTTAAAATACACTAAAACTGGTATTCTCCAAAAAAGACAAGACAGCGGGTCTTATAAGAAATTCCTTGGCCGCATCTACGCTGGACTTTCGGTACAAATGTATTTAGACCTTAACAAAATTCAGTAATGTCCCAAACTGGAAACTAAACAAGTTCCGAAGCACACCCGACCGGATTAACTGGCGCTCCTAATAAACTTTACATTTTATCCTGAACACGACGCAATATTATGCGTACAGAAGGACCACTACTGACAACGCGCGGCACACGTCGACGGCAAACGAAACGCGTGCAGTGTCCGGATTAAGAATATATATAGGACACTCCGTCTCCTCCCGTGGATGTCGTAAAAGGCGACTAACGGACTCTAGACCAAAGGGATTGGCAGCAGCGTCCCTTTTGTGGAATAGTATTATTCTGCGCTCACCAACCCGCTTGCCAAGAGTATTGGCAAATCCCCCCCAAAATGATGAAAAAATTGTGCAATTCTACGGGAGAGGCCTTTATTCAGCAGTGGACGTCCTATGGCAGATATGATGCGTATACAAAACTACATATCAAGCTATACATTTGTATTGAATTCATGTCGTATAAGTTTTCAGTATAGTAAGATATGAGCTTATACTGGAAATATATAGCTTGCTATGCAGCCGTGTGTACAATCTGGGGTGCAATTCCTTAAGCTCAAACATCCATACGACCTTGAATATAAAATCGACATAACGGTGTACAACCAATTTGGTATTCGCTAAGACATGATTGAATTATTCCAGGACACGTTGCAGACAGTGAGACATGGGGGCCAGCCATAGCGAATACCAAATTGGTTCATCACCATTATTTCAATTCTGGATTCAAGGATGTATGGAGGTTTGAGCTTAGAGAATTGCACCCCTGTTCTGTTTGTTTGTTCTGGCGACGAGTATTTAGTTTAGTTAGCTCACGGTTTTTATTGACCTTCTGACCGTACATATTATGCTCAACGATCTATAGCTTTTTATTCTATTTGCAGAGTGTATTACATCAGGAGTACCTTCCGAGGGCCGCCTCCGGTAATAGGCTGTAAAGTTTAAGTGCTACCTCGCTTTCATTACGCGCGGTATTCGCCGCGCTATCATCGTTCCGGAGTTATTGCGTAGACAGATGGGTGAACATCATTACATTCGAGCGATGACATTCTTACTCACATACATGCAAAGGTGGTCGGTCACATGTGTGACGTCACAAAAGCATTACAGAGAAAAGAGTCCACCTTTCTGTGGGGACAATAAATAGTTGCAGATAGTTAATTTATCTAAATATATACACACAGATTAGTCTGTTAACATCCACTGCTGGACTAAGCCTTTAGGCTCTAGCCAATGACCTCAAATTTTTTTCATCATTTCGGGCGAATGAAGTCCACCGCTGGACACAGGCCTCCCGCAAAGATCACCACAACGACCGATATGGGTGTGTTGTAGGCTCATTGGGTTTTGCCATAATCGCCACGCTTGGCAGGTGGGTTGGCGATCGCAGTTGAGTTGTTAATGTACTCGAAGGACGCTGCTGCCCATTCTCCGGCGAATCCCTTAATCGACTTTTACGACATCAACGGGAGGAGATGGGGTGGTGGTATTCTGAGCCGACACCACACGGCAATGCCAATGATCTATATTGTCATAATCACCACGCTTGGCAGGCGGATTGGTGATAACAGTGTGTAGTTATTAGCACACGGCAGGATGCTACTGTCCGTCCACTTGATCACCTTTTACGACACCCATGGGTGGAGACGGGTGATTTATTATTTGTCCACGTGATCCGTTATATAATGTAATATGTATAATAAGACGAAATATAAGGCGTAAATATAGAAGACACGAGGGACTCTATATCATAAGGGTAGTCATCATTTCATCTGAAAAACGCCCACTGCTGGACAGAAGCCTCCCCCTAAATCGCCACAATGACCGGTATAGGTGTTTGTTGTGTGCTCATTGGGGGGTTTTGCAATAATCGCCACGCTTGGCAGACGGGCGATCGCTAGCAGTTGTGTTATAAATGTACTCGAAGGACGCTGCTGGCCATCCTCCGACTAATCACATAGTCTCCTTATGACACCCACTGGATGAGATGGGGTGGTGGTATTCTTAGCAAATGAGGGTAGTATTGAATAGCAAATAGGGATAATTTTAGAATACTTTACATGGTCGACTTAGTTCTATGATATTAACTCCGGATTACCTCCGGACGGTTATCAATTACCTTTTTCTCAATTACGTTTTTAAATTCCTCTTCTGTCTCGGTCTTCAGTTTTCACAAAGGGCAGTATTTTTATGCAATGAAAAAAACACTTGAAAATACGGAAAAATGGCTCTTCAATGTATTTCACTAAGTAGACAACGAATATTTTAATGAAATATGCTTTTATAAGGAAGCAATATTATTCACTTTTCGTGTAGCCTATTGCTCGATCAATGATTTTAATTGGGTAGATCAATTTTAGGGCTGGATACTTCATATGTAATTGTCTTGATTTAGGTAGCGCTGATGAGGAATGGAGAAACAACTCAAAAGTAAGTTAACATTTGTATTGGTACAACATAATGAAGGCGAGAACAACGTACCTCGATATGTAAATACGAACGCGTGCAAGCATTCCTGTCATTAATCGGAGTGATGTCTCTCCGCGTTCAGTTGGAGTGCAATTAATTAAAGCTCGAGTGCGCGACTCATTCAAGATGAAAAGAGAAAGAATATAAAAGTGTCGACTGTGCTCGAGAGACGACGTAACGGTTGTGGCTACAGACTGCATGTGTCAGCTGGCTCATGCACACACACACACACAACATTCACAGACAAACACGGGCTTTCCAATGATCACTACAATGAGTGATCACAGCGGATATTACCATAATCACCACGCTCATAAAATACAGTCCACTTAAATCCGGCTCGAAGGACCATTTATGTTCAGTGATCTAGGCATAATAAAACACTAAACATAGAATTTAAGTGGACTGTACTTTATGAGAGCAAATTGTACATTTTAATAAGCTTATTTGTAGGTAATCTAAAAAGTGTGATCATACGAGGGCCTGGAGCCTTAGGTGCCGAAGATGACCGCTCCAGTGGTTTTAGCCGGTAGGAGTCCGGAATAACGCTTCGCTCTTCCTCGGGGCGAAGGAAGTTCAGGAAGAAATTCCATTGGGTACCAAAAAAAAAACCGAACCACACCATAGCTGTGGAACACGCACAAGCTCTCTCATCGCAGTGTTGCCATAATATACAGGGGATGCTGCTCATCCCCTTGATATCGACCGTTAGTTTTACAATACGCATGGGTGAGGGGGAGCGGTCTGTTCTTTGCTGGATACCAGATGGAACAACTGGCGTATACACCCACGCGTAATGTAGAATAGAATAATCTATACAAATAAATAAAATTGAAGTGTCTGTTTGTAATGTCAAAAAACAGCTTTTTACCAAATGCATATGAAAGCATGTACGATACATATAACAAAAACACTTTTTTTTTTGTCTGTCTCTCTGTTTGTTCGGGGTAATCTCCGAAACGACTGAACCGATTTTCACTGGCAGATAGCTGATGTTATAAGGTATAACTTAGGCTACTTTTATTTTAGAAAAATAATTAGGGTTCCGCGAAAAAAAAAACCCTTGAATTCCAATATATTTATTCTATGTCAAGTGTCTATGTCGAAGTACTCTAAATTTTTTTTAAATTAAACACAGGTGAAACCGCAGGTCCCAGCTAGTGTAGAATACAATACAATATTCTATGTACACCATTATAAAAACAAGTACTAGGAATAATTCTATGAACAGTAATTGCACAATGGGCGGTCTTATAACTACAAAAAATTTCTTAAAGATAACCATTATGATGTCGTATGTCAAAAACTCGAAAACCTCAAAACGTATGTAGCTTATAACTCTCTTAAACTTCCTGTTGAATTCTGCGGTGAGTGTGTGTGTGCGCACGCTGCCAATTTAGGAAGTCGAGTATCTATGTGGTATATGCTTATCTCTGGCATTATAACATTGTTCATGTGCCCCGCGAGTTTACGGAGCTTTGTGACACCAAGTTGTTCCAGATGCTAGACCATACGCTTTGATTGCTGATATAAAGCGAATTGCTTTTCTGTACTGTCGGCATTCATTTGTGAAGCGTACAGTGAAATTGAATAATACATTTTATGGCTGTGTTGTACATATACGTCAATGTAGTCCGTGTGGTGTTCAGATTAAGAATATATCACCACTCCATCTCATCGCCTGGATGTCGTAAAAGGCAACTAAGGGTCTCAAAACCAGAGGGATGGGCAGCAGCGTCCCTTCTGTGAAACGGTAGCCATACTGCGCTCACCAACCCGCCTGCCAAGCGTGGCGAGTATTGGCAAATTTCCCCCAAAATGATTACACAGTTGTGGACATCTATGAAGGAGGCCTTTGTTCAGCAGTGGACGTATAAAGGACCGATATGATGATGTACGTAAACGAAACACGTAGTTATCGACGGCTGTACGCTGCACCGAACGATCTTATGAGAATAGAGAATACATTCTATATACGGGCCATAACCATCCTTTCTATAGAGCAGCAGCCATTGAGCTCATCAACCCCCCAGCCAAGTGGAGTACTGACAAATTTTCCCCTAAAATGACGACACACGCCGTGTGACTGGTCGTATATGGTGAAGAAGTTTCTTCAGTAGTGGACATCTTTTGGCAAATGTAATGACCGCCATAAACAATAAACTTGGCAGTTGGATTAGTGACGGCAGCATGACGTCATTAATGCACAGCTATACCGTAGTCAGGGAAGCAAAAATTGACTGTATACGATGAAGCCAACGATTTTTAACAGGTTGACCGGAAGTAAATAGCGGGGTATTATCCGAAAACAGAAGGCTGTAATATTATAATGTTATCATAAAAAAGCATGAGAATCTTGGTTTTTAGGTGCTTTATATTGTTAATTATATTTATCACTAGCTGGGACCCGCGGTTTCACCTACCTATTACAGGAAACTGAAACTTCTAGCGATTTCCTAATGGGCAGAGCAATACGGGAGCAGCTAGTTAAGAGGCTTTCTGTGATGGATATTAACTTGATTTATAGATGTTGTCTACATAAAGGTTTTTATTTTTCGCTGCCACCTCAGTCACATACACACTATAAGGAATAAATAATAAGAACCACTAAATACCATAAATAGTCCGCTTACCGCCGACCATTCTATTTAGTCGGATTATTTCGTGATATTGACTGTCATAACATTTTTAGCATAGTGATACCATCACATTTTAAGCATATGAGTCGTTCTCTCTTTTTAATCTGAGAAAGAAAGAAACAAAACATAAGGAGTGAAGTTACCTAGTTAATACGTTGTGCCAACATAACATTTCAAAGACTACACAATCTATCGAGCTTGCCTTACGTCTGCGTAAGACTTCGCAAAACTCATGGTGCAAGCATTATAGAAATCTATTTAATCCACGTTAGTACGCTAGCGAGTTTGACGCTAGCGGGTAAGTTTTCTATAACAACTCATGGTAGAGGTAATATTTTTTTAATATTGTTTTTTTTTTTATTCATGTAAACCATATACAGGCACTTATGAATCGTCGAGACTTTAATTGCCGCGTTCCAAGATGTAGATTTCCTATGGAGAAGAACGGGCAAGAAACTCCATAAAGGTACAGAATATATCAGCGCGGCGCCTCGAAGCGAACTTACTGTTTTGTTCTTTAACGACTTCTATAAAATACGTGATAAGCCCGATCTCGCGGGGCTGATATACCGTGATAATAGAATTAAAATTTTAAGAAGGTAAATCTGTTGCTTGGTTTGATTAAAGTTTTTCATGACAGAAGCGTGAGCTCAATACACGTGTTATTGTTAATAGTATATACCTTATCAGTCTGGTATTGTCACGAGCACGGCTGCCGAGCTGAAGATCCTGGGTTCGTTAAAAGTATTATTGGATTTATTTTATCTGTCGCAATAGGGTCACCCTCCACTACATTTATTTTTATTGATGTTCAGTGGAAATTCTACATGGAACTTCCTTCACCCTGGGTAAGGGCTAAGGGGTATGCCAGACTCCTACCGGCTAAAACCACTGGAGCGGTCATCTTCGGCACCGAAGGGGGGCTCCAGGTCCTCGTAAGATCACACTAGAGCCGCCCATTGGTGCCATGCCTTTAAGCATATCACGGACGGGATGACCGTAAAGCAGTCACCCCCTCTAGTGGAGGGAAGGCGACTGTAAAAAGATCACCCCCCAGGCACTTCTCGGGGAGGATTGTAAAAGTTCACTTCCATCTCGGAGAGGGTGACTGTAAAGCGGTCACCCCCCCGGGGGGATTGTAAAGGATCCCCCAAAGCATCCCACGGCAGCGCGTGACCACGTGCGTGCTACCATCTTCTCTTTGGTCGTTTGGTGTGAGCACGCAGATTCCCCAATCTACGCACCCGCGAACCCAGAGACTACTTATGTACCTACGACCATCTTCATCTGCAAACTGTGGATGATCCATACTGTCTTAGCTAAATGCATGACGGAAAAATTCAATATTTTATCCGTATCTAGCAGGAGTAATTAAGGACCAATCGCTGCACATTAATTTTGTTGAAATACCTAAATGTCTTCTTTATGTTCTCGAAGCACTAATTCCCCGCCCTGCCTCTAACTAACTGTTCCAACTTTTACAGTTGCTACATTTATCTTCGGCACGTCTTCCCTCAAGTTTCGAGCATTAGAAATTAAATAAGGGGCGCGGAACGTGACACGATTAGCGCGGCTTCGCTCCCGGGCGCGGCACGTACGCGCTGTGTGCAGCTCGCCTAACCGCAGTAATTGTGGCAGTGTTGCAGCTGTGTTGTGCTGATACCACAGTTTTGCACAGCCATTTGTACACACACATACGGCTGCGGAGGAACTAAAGTCACGTGTGGGCATGTACGTAGCTACCGTTTACCGTACTATGAACAGACGGAGGCACTATTGGAACACAATAAATAACACCCTACATGTCCCCATTGACATAAACTCAAGCTATACAAACTCATCCACGCAGACAGACACACACACTTTCAACACATAAATACCCACCCACGCACACCCACACACACGCGCTCACACAAACATGCACACACCCAGCCACACACACAAGCTAATGTATCCATTTTTTTATTTAAAACCATTTTTTTTGTATTTTTTTTTTACATTATCCTTAAATTAATTTAAAATTGGTAACTTTGCTATGGAAGAGCCGAGTCCCCTAACACAGGCATTATTTGCTTAAAAGGAGAATCCAAGCACTAACTTAAGCCTTGAATTGTTAAAGCACAATAAATTGTTATATTATTATAATCTACACCAGAGACATAGGTAGCAGCGTCCCTTCTGTGAAACGGTAGCCATATTCGCTCACCAACCCGCCTGCCAAGCGTGGTCAGTATTGGCAAATACCCCCCAAAATGATGACACAGTTATGAAAATCTATGGGGGAGGCCTTTGTTCAGCAGTGGACGTATAAATGGCCGATACGATGAAGTTTGTCTACTCTGGCTGGAGGCCTCTCTGGCTGGAGGCCTCTCTGGCTGGAGGCCTCACTAGCTGGAGGCCTCTTTTGGCTTCGCCAGCAAATGACCGGTTAAGCAACCACATTTCCCAGAAATGTATGCGAGAAGACCAATTTAAAAAAAAAAAAAAAAAAAAAAGTTTGTCTAGTCCCTCGCTGAGAACCACAGAGTGAATATGGTCGAACTGTGTTGTCATTTTTTCGATTTGTTGTGTTCTTGTTCATATTTTGTCTACGTAGTACACTCAGTTACCTAAAAACCTAAGGCCCGTTTTACAGTAACGAAGTTCGACTGAATGGTTTTCATTCAATTACATTAAAAGCGGTTTTAATTCTGCGAGTGTTCGGATCAACGTTAGCTTAATTACACTCTGTGGCATAGTAACACTGGATAAATAGGTACAGAAGGCACACTCCTACAAAGATGTTTTTAATCATGATCACATCAGTCACTACTGATAAGTGTAAGTACTATTAAATTGTAATAATGAATTACTGGGATCGTGAATTACACGTAAAAAACATTATAAATGTAACGTTTGGAGTCCAAAGATACAGTGGCACAAAATGTTGGTGATGATAATGATAATATAAAATTAGTGTGGCCGTGTTTTGGAGTTGACTCCTTAAGAAACGATTTGAGTTATAAAGCCCGGTACGGAAATTTTATGAGGAGTAAAATCAAGTGTAACACTCGGCAAGTTGAGGCGTTACGTAGAAAGAGACAAACATATATATCTGTAGGACTGATCATGCAAAAGAATGAGATGGAATACACTACACAGCGTATCTTATTCTCGGGGCCTCCTCTTTGTGCGATGCTTCGCAGTCTCACTGTACAGTTCACTACCTCTGGTCTGAGAGTTGAATGTGTGCGTATGTTTGTACGTGTGTGTTGTGTGCCTGCGTATTACGAAATTCTGCCGCAACTTGTATACTGCTGCCGAGTACAGGGTACGCATGCTGTATAATAAATACAAATAGTAGCATTTATTGTATCTGTACAACGAACATAAACAGCAACCTAACCATCAGCTCTTAATGTATTGATTTTAAAGTTTTCTTGTACTTCTATGCATTGATACGTGTATTTTTATGTACTATTAAACAAATCAAATTATTATTTTGTGACATACTTTATGTAATACGCTTTTATTGAAGTAGTATAAATAATCCGAATAATTACAGATTTGTTTGTTTCTTTTATCATTTTAGAAGATGCGTTCATTTACCCGCTTTTTCTATTCGATATATGTCACAATTACCGTTTGTAAGGAGTAAACTCAAGACACACACACACTTTTTTTTTAAACGGCACATAGGAATGTGTGTTCTATGAGAATGGCATTCTCTATGAGATTGCTATCTGTGCGTCTTCAGTTCAGCGTTTTCTTAGTGTGCGTCAGCTTTGAGACCATTAAGCGTGTAGAGTGGCTCTTCTGAACCTATGTTATATCAGTAGGCAGAGACACGTACTGGTAGCTGCGAGGAATTCTAACAGAGACACACTTTCAGAACCAGCCGAGTGGAATGATTGTGAGATGAGGACTGCGAAACAAAACGATATTTTATATAAACGTTTAGCTTCAATTAATATGGTAATATACAAAGGATCAATTCATAAAAAGAGTACACAGTAAGTCAAACTGATCAATAATATTTTAATACTTCGCCTACAATGTATTTTGTTAGGATATTCTATTGATGAATACTCTCCAATACTTTGCAATAACTTTATCAGGCCCCGAATCTGGTTGATTTTGTTATCTGTAACCCAGTTATCATCTTGCATCCCATGAATGTACACTTTCGCTGCAGACAACATCTTGATTAAACAATAATGTCGCTGTTCTAATAAAATATGTATATTATGGCTTTGATACACCCAATATTGTCGATTAATTAAAAATGCATTTTCTTCTTCTTCTTCTCTTAGTATATGGATTCTATAGAGTATCTTCCACAATTTTGCCAATCTCAAGTATAAGGCATAGTCATACGGTGTTTAAAATAATCAATATTTACTTAAAGATAAAATATTTATCAAAAATAAAAAAATTAAGTTAAAGTAAGTTAGTAGTAGTTCGGTTTTCAATTGTTTCCAAATGCATTTTAAATTTTTCATATCTTTTTTTACTTTGATACTTGACGTTGTAAATTCAGTTGCAAGATTTGATCCAAATTGTTCTACTAATTCACAAATATAGCTAAATATTGAAACGGATTATTCGTAAATATTGTTTCATTTAGACAACTCGTTGTTGAAATTGATTCTCGTGATACGTTATGAGACAACAAAATAATTTGATTATATATTCAATTAATCCCATTCATTGATATTTAACTAGATACCTGTTTTTAAAAATTCCGTCTGTTTCGTGTCTATTCAATTGTATCCTAAGATACCTATACAATTTCCTCTTCAAGCGGCATTCTTCCAAGTTCTTCTAGTTGACCATGACTGTTTCGCAGAAGGAAGCCTCTAAAAGCTTTTTTCTTTTACCTAAAGTAAAAAGTGTCATACTAATACATTCTTGTAATAAATGGCTAATAATGAGGACAAGTCGTAAGGGTGCCCTCGTGCTAAGGGTTGCGTGGGCCATTCGCACACCATGTCCACAACATAATGGCAGAACCTGCATCTAACATATACAGGATAATTCATACCGCAGTCCATTGGTTCCTGTTCATTGATGAGCGTCTCTTATTATATTTAAATGAATACATTGTTTTTTGGGAATTTAATGTATTTAATAAAAAAACAATTACTACCTGACCTTTATAAATTATTCATTACATTGACGTGTATTTATTATATTACGTAGTATATGATGTGTTATTGTATTAGTAATATTGTATTTATAGACTTGACAGTTCAATATTTATATACTTTCTCTCAGCATATCCAAAGGTTGTCTGGAAGAGATCGCCTTGTGCGATAAAGATCTTTGTAAATGATCACGTGGTGTACAGTAAAGAGTATATAAATAAATAAATAAACTGCAGTCGGGTCAGGAAAAAAGATCCTTACTTGCAATAACGACACAGTATAAATCCCGTGTGAATTAAAACAATAAAAAAAAATATGAAATTTAATTTGCACGTTTTCACAATTGAGATTACACTGCCGACCGCGTACAATTCTTGTTGCGCGAATCTCGATAATTGCATGTACACACGCATATACAACTATATAATAGAAAGAGACAGGGACAAAGAGAAAAAGAGGGAATGATCGCCTGGAGGGGTCATAGCGCTTACGTGACAATTTCTGCCAGTTCTCTCTACTGTAAGCAGGGAATCACTTCGTTCCAAAAAAAAATATATACAATTTAATTACCTTAAAAATATTTCTTTGCGAAATACAAATAAATCACAAATTACGTCACGTCAGCTAGCAGGCGCGCCCGGGAGGCAGCTATTAGTGGCGCTCGAGACACAGAGCTCGAGAGTCGGCTCATAATTGAATCAGGATTTTATTAAGTCGCTGTTTGGAACGCGGCAAAGCGCTTACATTTGGCAAAATAAAGCGATGCGACGAGCGCGCGATGGCGAGCTCCAATAAAGAACAATAAATTGAAGACATTTTGGAAAATAAAGGAATGGTGTAATTTTATTAGGCAATGAAACAGTAAATAAGCGGAATTCATTACAGTACAGCCGCCTGTTACCAGCAGAACGATCCCCCTCCATTGTTACTAAATGAAGCTTCAGTTAAATATTTATTGTCGAAAACAGTACAATATATCTGTTATGTTTGCCGAGCATTGATCGTTACGTAATCGTAGTTGGTGGGTTTTGCTTTCTCTTTTAATACATAAAGTGGCTTCAGGGGACATTACTAGTTTCAGTTAGATCGAACCTTTAAGGGCTCCACGGATCAATGCATTATAGTCCAATTCATTTGCGGGCGCCAGTGCTAGTTCTGATATAAAATTACAGTGATGATTACCTGAACCTGAACCTTTTATGCAACGCATTGAAAGTTGAGCATAAATTTTGTAACTTTTAACCTTTAACCCAAAACGCAAAAAGGTTAAACTGATGTTTGAGACTATCTCAAACAACACGACTAAACTAATCCTAAAGTAAATCGCTGCATATATTTATGCTCTACTTAAGCATTAATATATTGGAAGCCCTCGAGAAAACAAAACGCTAAAGGACGATAACAAATTAAAACAATCGTAGTTAATGTCGCAGTTATTAACTCTCTAATTAGACAGAACGTAACTAGCCAGCCGAGCACATAACGGAATACTGCGATGTTAGAGCCGAAATAATCTAAAAATAATAATAGAATAGCACAAATACTTACTGTCGAGTTTCAATCGAACACTCAGCGAATATGCATAATTGCATCGTACGCAATAATGCACATTCGCTCATTCGATATAATTATACTTCAGTTCGTGTTCCGCTCTCTTCCGAGACACCGCGTACTCGTAACCATTACCAGAACCATTTTACCATATATTAGTTAACCATTGTTTAAAGAGTTTAATTAGTTACCAGTTTAAGTATCCTTTTGTTATCATTTCGTGTATTTGTGCAAAAGGATACTTAGCGCTTAGCTTAAGGAGCGCCGCATAGTACTTTCAACACTTACATTTTGCCGTGTGGTGCCGGCTAAGAATACCAGCGCCCCATCTAATCCCGTGAGTGTAGTAAAAGGCGACTATGAGATTAGCTGGAATTCTCCAGTAGAAGTAGCAGCATACTTCGAGTATATGCATTACTCAATTGTGACCTGGCGATCCCGTCTGCTAAGCGTGGCGGTTATGGCAAAACCCCCATTGGGCTCACAACACAAACCCATATTGTTTGTTGTGGCAATCTTTGGTGGCGACTTCTGTCCAGCTGTGGACATTATGAGTTATATTCTATAAGCGTTTCAGCCAAATGATGTTAACTGTTATTTAAACAAATAATGTAATAAGTTTTCGAATTTTATCGTCTCGTCGCTAAAGAGCTATGTTATACGTCATACGCAAACTTTTGTTGAAAAAACAGAAACACATTTTAAAACTTTGATACAAATAAATTAAGTAGATTAAATGCTTTCATAGCAAGAATTGTAAACTAATTGTGGAGTTATTTTTATTGACATTGAGCTATACTAATTCAAAGTAATTCATCTTTTAGTGGAGGCCGTGGGTAAAAAGGCTGAGTTTCTACTCGTGAGATAAATCCTTTTATAACACCTGGAACAACTATTTTTAGCCCATACAAAACAGTTGTTGTTGTTGTGTGGGAGCGACCGCGACCTGTAGCGCAGAAAGACAATCACTCCGCACGGCGCCAGTCGATCACACTAATTCGTTGAGGATCAAAGAAACTACTACTAGCTCTCATCATCATCATATAAGCCAAAGGACGTCCACTGCTGAACTAAGGCCTCCCCCATTAACGTCCGGTTACATACCATGTGGCGTCATTTCGGGGGGAGTTTGCCAGCACTAACCATCGATTTCTACAACGAGCGGTCACAAGCCACCCGCATCCAACGACTCCCAGCCACCTTCACCAGGTCGTCTGTCCACCTCGTTGGAAGTCGTCCCACGCTACGTTTACCGGTGCGCGGTCTCCACTCGAGAACTCTAAAGAAGAATAATTTACTATTGTTTCTTTCAGCAACCAATGAACACCGCAAGCCGTATTCATAAACATTTAAATAGTAGATGATTTTAAGACAGTATCGCACATTGACGGCAGGACTGGTGCAGTGGCTGATACAGTCGGCTGCTGCGCTCCGGGTCGTGGGTTCGATTCCCGCACGGAACAAATGTTTGTATGATCTGCAGGTAGTTGTTCCGGGTCTGGGTGTATTGTATGTGGAATCCATGTCTGTAAACGCACTCACGACACCGGAGAAAACCTAATCTAATGAGAGGAAGAGTTTAAAAAAAAAGAAATAAATTGATTGTGGTCACGAGTAGGCCGGATACTGTCTTAAAATCATGTATTCAATACGCGAAAGTTTAAAAATGACTATTGATACCGCTAACTACCGCTACTAAATGATACCGCTAGATCCAGAAAATACTTTTTATGAAGCAACAAAACTGTTTTGAAATCCAATGTTCGCTTCACTTTCACGCCAGTGTTATTACTCCTCAAAATACATGATATATTTAGGCGACGTCACCGGGCCGAGCTTGTCAATGAAACCTGCCAACGTGATCCATTTTAAATATTCACATCTCTGACAGACGGACGGACAGTGCCCTTATCACAATCTCCTTTGGACCCGTCCATTGTATAAAAAGTGTCATTAGATTAAGATCACTTAACCAAAAAATACATGGGTAAAAAGTTATTGTGTAAATAATTATTATATTACTATTCAATTAATTATAACGTCAACTTTATTATTGTTTTATTTTTTGATTATTTAAATTTGATTCGTGCGTCACTTCTCTTGTCATTGACAATAGAAGCAGTGGCACAAAATATGAATATTACTTGCGTTGGTTATGCACTATTTTTACTCTATTTTATTTATACTTATAATATTAAATGTAGCTTTTGTAATATTTTTTATTAAGAATTGAATGTAATGAATGTATTATTTCAAAGAAACTACCAAAATGTTGTTAATTTAAAAATATTTAATTTAATAATATAAACGTATTTTATCGTCGTGAGTGTCCGTATGTCACTAAGGTCCTATCTGAAAATCAGCGTTGCAACACTTTGTGTTGTAGCATGTGCTGAGATAGGTTCCATTTTTGGATTCGTACAGCAATTTTTCTTTGTTAATTTTTTTCTTCTATTCTATATATCTATTGTATGCCTATTTTTTATTGTTATTGTCAAGTATCTTATTTGTTGTGCGGGGCCAAAATAATTATTTTTCTTTCTTTCTTTTCTTTCTTAATTATATTATATTCTTGATATCATTTATTAATACATTATAGCAGTAATTAAAAAATCTATTGTATTTGTTTTCAGTTCACTGTAACTTCTTACTTCCATTTAGTATTCCATAGAGCAATGAAAACTCTCAGGCGGTAAAGGCGAGTGCACACAGATAAGTTAGCGCTCGCAGCGCTTATCCGCAGCGGCGCGGCCCGCAGACCGCCGAACTTCTATTTGCCGCAGGATCGCGGACCGCAGCCCGCCACCCCACACACCACACGCTGCATATAGACGTGACTCGCTTTATTTATTACGTGATGGTTTATCTTGATGGACCGTTTCCTTGCTTTGATTGTTTCTCCGAGTATATTAGTGGAACAAGGATGAAAAATGGTTGTATTTTGCGAGGGAGAAATGTTTGTGTTAAGAATATTTGTCGGTTAGTAACGAGTTGGTTTATAAAGTATATTTATTATCCTATGAATAATATTTTTATTGTACCTTAACCTAATTAGCATTGTTACGTGGGCGTTACACGATTTTTACCAAACGAAAAAAGGAACGCAAAAGTATAGAATAAAAAATGTTTTTACCGGCTAAAACTGCTTTGTAGAGTTCGTCCTTATATCAGTGTAGATATGCGTATCATGATTTGTGATGCCCTCATACTATCCAAGCTGAATTACGCTTGTGACGAAGTCATCCTTCATCTTCATTTCAATCAACCTCTTTCATGACTTCATACCTTTTATTTCCATCACTGTCCACCTCACGAATCATTCTTTATTCAAATCAAAATTCGAATTTATGTGACGTAGAGTCGCTCTTCATATTTTGATGATTATCATTAGACATTGGATTCTAAACGCTAGTGGTTCAACACACAGCTGTCGCTCTGACAAATAGTCTCCTGCAATATAACAATTACTTATTTTTAACTAGCTTAAATATTGTGTTAATAAGCTATATTTGAAATATATACATATCACCATGAAGATGAAGTGTTGAAGTTGTGAATATCAATATACCTATATAACATATATGCTACGTTTCATTGAATCACAATAACTGAACTCCGTTACTTGCTGCCGTGGAGAGAGCCTCCCAGTTGAGCTAACCGGGAAGGAACACGGAGGGAGGCACTCCGCGACACGCTGACACGGTGTATGGGACCTGCTTGCTTAACAGAACTGAGAAACTTATCCAGAGGGTGCAAAATGCATGTGCCCTATTTTGTTTCAATGTACCTCCTCGATCACACATAAAACCCTTTTTAAATAATGAAAGCATGATGAACATGTCGTCACGCAGGAGGTTCCACTTAGCTACTTTACTTTTTGGCGTTGTTTTATCTAAAACACCTGAATATCTATACAGCAAGTTTGCTTGGTCGCGAGATTACAATACGCACAAAACTAGGGCCTCTTCCTACCTCATGGCTATGCCAAGACATGACACTGCTGCATTCCGTGGCAGTTTTAAATTCTCTGCAACCCGCTGCTAGAACGACCTCCCACCTCCTTTCCGTGCTATAAAATCGGTATATACGTTCAATTTAAAATATAAAAAGCATCTCATAGAACAGCAAAAAAATTAGAATTAAATAAAGGTATGAACTTACTTTAGATACTAATAATGTAGATCAAAATCAGCAATTTTGCAGCGATTTGATGTATTCTATTTGGCCTTTCGATTGATACATAACATGTAGATAGTATTTCTGAATCGTATTTAAATCTCCTCCACCCCAGTATAACCAGCAACTTATTATTATGATTACAAATTATGTATAATATTATTAAACCTTAAATATTCAGATAGCAAGTTAGCAATACTTGGCTTTATTTATTATTTAGCCATACTACTTTCAATATAAACTATCTTTACCTTTCAGAGAATTTGTGTGTGAAATATGTAGTATGTCTGTAAACGCACACACGACACAGGAGAAATCCTAGTGTGGGGCAACATTTTTACCTGAAGGTACGTTTTTACCTGGAGCCAATAAATAAAACTGGAATATACTGCTTTCAAGCAAGCTCCGTTTCTTCATTCCAGCGACTAGTATCCGCAGCATCTTTAAAGCACTCTGTGGCAGCGTTAATGACAGATAAGATAACACTTAGTCGATTTTACACTCTAAATTCTATTTGATTTAATTATTTCATTTTATTGTTTATTTAATCACAGTATCTGCATCATTTAATTATTTTGTTTAAATGTATATGTAGTGACCGACTGAGGCCTCACTACACGGTCCTATCTGAAAACCAGCGCTGTAACGTTCCACCGTTGCAGCATATGCTGAGATAGCGACCATTTTTGGCCTCACACAGCATTCTTTTGTATATAAAAATAACTGTATTTATTTAGTTCTGTTCTGTAAGTATTGTCCGAGACCAAAATAAAGTTCTTTCTTAAAATGTTAAAGTAAGCCGCCAATGAACAATACTTTTAGTAACAGAGTATAATAGCATATTATATCAAGAAATACCAATTGCCTTTACATCCCAAAAGAATTAAAGTCTGTCGAAACCCTTTTAACCTCATTATTCTTAAACAAATTAACCTATCATTCTATTACTGTAAAATAAAATTTCTTGTATATAATTATACAGATACTTAATCAGAAGCTCAGAAGCTTCCCCTATATAAAATCATGTTTATAGTATGTAAATTGAGTTACCAAGAAGCAAAGCAGCCGTAGATGAATAATTTACTGGGGGGCGACAATTGATTTAGAGAAAACGCCAAGCGCGCCCTAGCCTCTAGCGATTAGATAGCTATCTCAACAGATTATTAATATGTAACTCTTGGTTCAAATCTACAAGTACGATATCTGAAAAAAATCTACTTTAGGTCATAATTAATTTAGAAATTACTAGCGACCCACGCCGGCTTTGCACCGATAGGTACATGTATACAGCTTATATGTCATTGTGACGATGCCACACATGACGACACTTTTTCTTACATCACTAAGGTTGCAAACAGGCATACGGCCCGCCTGGTGGTAAGTGGTTACCGTGCAAAGCTCCCACCGACGGAGATAATTCCAGCCTTAAACATGAATTTCCACATGAATAACTTTGCTGAAAAACTATGCTATCCAATCATAAAAACCCAGTTCGGAGGAGAGAGAAAAAAGTAACAATGCGAAAAGAAAATATGTTTAGGAGTAGGATAGAATAGAAAACGTTATGTGCTAAAAATGGTTACATCAAAGATGGATAGGTCATATTATTATAATATTACATTTTGTCGTTTAACGACATGCTAAATTTGGATACAATCTATACAAATAAATTAAATTTAAGTGTCTGCTTGTAATGTCAATATAACAGCTTTTTACTAAATGCATATGAAAGTATAAACGGGTACCGTGTAACGGGTAACGGGTACCGTATAACAAAAAAACTAATTTTAAATTTTCTTTCTTTATTTCTGTGTTTGTTCCGGGTAATCTCTGAAACGGCTCGACCGATTTTGACGGGACTTTCACTGGCAAATAGCTGATGTTATAAGGCAAAACTTAGGCTACTTTTATTTTAGAAACATATATATGTCAAGTGTCTATGTCGAAGTACTCTAAATTTCTTTTAAATTAAACGCGGGTGAAACTGCGTGTCCCAGCTAGTTCTATGCATCACCAAATAGTATGAACACAGTATGCAAATATTTAAATCAAACAATTTTAATAATTCCGATACTGAATAAAAGGATATCAGCCGCATTTTAAGCTCCGTCCTAAATATATTAAATGTAAAAAAAAACGCGTTTCTTTAATGAAACAACAGTATGAAACACCGAAAGCGTACCATTACGTAAGTGATGCGTCACGCGAGCGTCGTGTGTGTACTTAGCCTAACAATCATCTGTTGTGATGCCACTATGTTTGCCTCGCATTAGTACAATCCCTGAGAGGTGTTCGTACTATTCACTGCATCTTTAATGGGACCAGTCTGGCGTTCAATCTATCAGGAAGTTGGATAACGAAACCGAGTAATGTCCGCCAACCGATGATCCATTAATTGCAGACGAAGCCCAAAAGTGTGGTCGTATATGAAATAGCGGTGATTCCACCGCTCGATGGTAACAAATTACTCGTATTAGACCCTAAAACAAAGCGCGTATAAATGAAAATTAGCTGAAAGGCGTTCCAGTATTCGTCACCTGCGCGAAATGCGTTCGAGTGGAGAAATTAATATCCGTGAGGGTGCCACATCGTTTCCGGGTCAGCGAGCCCGCTTGCACCCCGCCCTAATACCTCCCTGCCACCCACATCTCCCAAGCAGCCTCCCTAGGGGAGAGTGGTCGCTGAAGGAGGATAATTAAACTGTTTCATTATGTCGGAGAAGCGGCGGGATAAGGCGATCGGATGCAAATTTTTAAAGTCTAGTAAGTTTCATTACACTCTTACCTCGTACCTACCGCACAGGTATGCTGGAACCTTCCCGAACCTACTCTGTACTACTTCACTTAACAATAGCAAAAATGGAACGAACACGGATAATCTTTTTAATGCTTATAAAAAGAAAGCCATAATGTTATACTTAGTGGTAATAAATACCAACAGCATCCTGTCACACGGCGCTACTTATACTATATATTATACTTCAGTGAGGCTAATGGCTCGGGCGCGGTTCGCTAACCGTTACTATCTCACACGAGCGCGAGTTGCTCCAAACCAATAGCAATGTTGCAATGTTGGACAACATTAACTGACTCACCATTTACTTTTACTGCAGTTCTGGTTCTCACGAGTTTCCCTAGTACGATATGTATAGATGCAGCCACTGACCCTCTTGCCCAGGGTTGTGACCAAAAATATCTGGTCCCTGAAAGATAGGTGCTAGGTCCAGTGCAACCGCAGGTCCAGACGAGATGGACTGCGATGGGCCATTGAGACAGCCCGCCCAGATAGATCACTTCATAATGCATGGAACTTGTGATAGCTAATTGAAGGATATTTTAGAGGCAACAGCTGGTGAGCTTTAAGCCTTCGATTTTGTCTCCCACCGATTACTGCTCCATAAATTAGAAAGTTATGGCTGCCGTGGTCCGGCATTAAAATGGCTACAGTCCTACATAAGTAATATAATGCAAAGCATCGAAATAAAAAGCCTACATAAAAATGAGGATGCAATGATGAATAGATCTGACTTCATGCAGAACTCTTGTGGAGTGCCCCAAGGTTGTGTTCTCGGCTCCTTGTTGTTTTTACTATACATAAACGACCATCCTGACATAACTATAAATCCTTGTACCCTATTTGCTGATGACATATACATAATAAAGAAAATAAAAAATACTTTTTCAAACAACGACATAAATAACTAGACTTTGGACATTATTCATACATAAATTCTAGTATAGCATGGCATGAAAAAAATAATTTGCAAGTAAATTTAGCAAAAACTAATTTTATTCAATTTACCACATATGGCAAGGAATATGAATCTATTATCTTAAACTATGATGGTCAAATACTCGTTACACCAAATAAAGTCCACTGCTGGACACAAGCCTAAAATGAGCACAAAACACACCCAGACTGGTCGTTGTCGCGATCTTTGGGGCAGGCCAGCAGTGGACTTAATTTGGCTGAAAAGATGATGATGGGGTTGTTGAAAATGTATACAGTACTAAGTGAACCCCAATAATATATTCAGAATATTGCCTAACAATTGAATTCAAATTTTCACCATTCCATTTCGCTTTCAAGCACTCTTTACTAAATTCGCACTCGAGCGACATACTATGTGCAGTCCACAAAGCATTTGAGCCAAACCCGACTGCATCCACACGTGTAGGTACAGTTATATATATACAGTCACCTACACAGCAGGTTCGTAAGTACAGCCGCGCAGAGAAGGGCCGGGGCAGGCGACACGGAGCTCATTGGAGGCGCGCTGTTGGTGTTACGTGGCTGCTTTGTTCCATTACAGGTCACTGTGGTGCGCCGGCACGGACAGATTATTCTGTGCACGGTGCAAATGTTTTAACAGATTAGTTGTCATGGTGGGAACACTGACTCTGTTCCGATTCCTATACATTTTAAACTAAAATCGTAATTCGGGGTCGTAAATGTATGCGAATTGAGTCTAGGAATTAAAGGCACTTGCTTCTACTAATCCAGCGCCATCCCTAATAAAGCTTAACAGAAACGCAAGCTTCAAAGTGCCTAGTATAAGGCTGAGTATTCACAATGCGAGGTGATGCGCGTGTCCAGCCTCGCAAGGCAGCCTTGTGACGTGGAGGCGCGTTTACCTCCAAAGGCAACATGGCCGATGCGGCGCGCGAGCATGTCTTGTGCGTTCCAGCTAGATGTAAGTAAAATGTGATGGCATCGTAGCCTCGCGATTTGGATATCCACCCAGCTTTACGGTCGCAGCGTTTTTAGGTAGCTAAAAGTAAATGCGTGAACAAAATTTTATAAATCAACTGAGGAATACAGCCGGTCATATACTATACCTACACGCTGCACGTTCATAAATTAAACGGATAACAAGTTAAAGTGTTTTCAATTCCCTGCACAACAAATAACATACGTAGTTGTACTGCATTGTTGTAACAGAGTAGAGTACTCCCGACCAATTTATTCAATTTAGTTGCAAGATAACAATGTATCGATACAAGTACCATCCGATGCCCCAAGGAGGCGCTTTCAATTATTATTTTCCGTCTGCGGCCGCATTGTTCGGGACACAATAACGGAGATATTGAATATTCTACGATTTCTGCGCCCCTGGTACCGAGGGTCGTGAGTCTAAGATCTTTTTTTGCATACCACATAACAGCAAAATTATTGTTTCTTGAACCGTATAAGCCTTGATACTGAAATAATGGAAGCATTTACTGTATTATTTGTCTGCCATGGACTTAGATTTTTATGTAATGCTAGTTTTTCAAAATTGTATTAAGTAACTTAAAAGATTTTAATAAAATCACAGACGCGATTATTTAGTCCTTGCGCATGAGACACGAGTCTTGTACGATATTACTAATATTTTAGTGTCGATGTTGAAATATTGATCCAGTTCAGAAGATTGGTTCTGCAAACTATGGTTGTCGGTACACCATTCATATAATAAAAAGCACGGCACAAAGAACGTGAATTCACGATCATGCCGGAATAAGTGCCTAACTTAATGTTCAACCAAATGATTTGTAGTCCACACCTGTCGTGGATATCGCAAAAGGTGGTTGAAACGCTGTCAAGAGGGTGGGCAGCAGTGCTAATACTATGCATATACGTACTGCGATCACCCATCCATTTGCTTATCGTGGTAATACTGCAATAACTCTTCGGACCGTTCATTATAGCGTTCTATCAGAAGACATGTCCGATAGTACACGTTTTCAGGCTAACATGGTGGATCAATAGGAAGTGATTGGATGTAGTAGTCTACTGTCTTGTTCAACAACTAGTTTGTGCCATCACACCGCACCACAGCTAGCGCGGCGCGGGCCCGGCGACCAGCGAGCGGCCGCGACTCTCTCACACGATTAACTCATTAGATTAGTTGGTTCGCGCTCCGCTGGCCGGGAATTGGATCGCTTTCTGCGGAATCTGAATTTAGTTACGACGTTCGTTATGTTCTCTGGGTATATTATGAAGTTAGATATTTGTCTTGGACTTCGGATTGTCTTTCTCAGTTACAGTTTGGGATGAGAATTGAGTCGGATAAATGGGCTAACTAAACCCTATCTATTCGAACTCATTGTACGTGCCATAGGATCAGGTGCCAGTACAAATGGACGCATCTGAGTATTAGGTCAGACGGCAGCTGCTCCGTGTATAATAACACGGAGCAGCTGCCGTCTGACCGTCGCAAAAGTACTACGGGCTATTTGTGTCCCTGAAAGTATGATTAGATAAAAATTGTTGCTGTGTGGTGCGGCTAAGAATATCGGTATCCCATCTCATCCCGTGGGTCTCGTAACAGACTACGGTCCCACCTAACACAAAAACCGACAAATCTTCAATCCCAAATCCAAACATTTTGGATTAGATTTAGATATTGAGCGGGAGCGGAGGGTTTAGTCAGTGCGCGCTAATATGATATGTCGTAGGTTTGCGCGCTGCTCCACGGGAGCTAACCGACATCAACCAGATTTGAACAGAGACTTATGTCTCCCCCCATTATTTTTTATTATTTATATCGCCCCATAAGCCTTCTCAATTCTCTTGCGAAGATTTATGAGCGGATTATCTATTCCCGATTAAAGGATTTTGCCGATTCCAAGAAACTCATTCCCGACGAACAGTTTGGTTTTAGAACCAAACACTCGTGTGTACAACAAGTCCACCGACTAGTTGAACACATCACGTTCGGATTCTCACGCGGCCTGATGACGGGAGTCCTCTTTATCGATGTTGCGAAAGCATTTGACAAAGTCTGGCACAATGGCTTATTATATAAGTTGTACCAACTCGGAGTGCCTGACCGTCTCGTTCTCATCATACGAGACTTCTTGTCAAATCGCAGTTTCCGATATCGAATCACGGGCGCTCTCTCTTCCCCCCACCCCATTAGAGCCGGAGTCCCACAAGGATCCGTGCTAGCCCCATTATTGTTCACACTGTACACCAGTGACCTCCCCAAAAGACCTGCTAATACGACCCAATTAGCACTGTTCGCGGATGACACGGCCATATTCTACTCTGGTAGCAGTCCCGATAATATAACTAAGATCCTCCAAACCACAGCCAACGTCTACGGTAAATGGTTTAGGAAATGGCGGATCGAAGTTAACCCTATCAAAAGTAAAGCCGTCCTATTTTTCAAATTAGGCGACGACCACCCACGCTTCAGGGAGATCTCGATGCTGGGCCAATCGGTTCCTTGGGAACCGCACGCCAAGTATCTTGGAGTCACCCTAGACAAAAAACTGACCTTCATTCCCCACACAAAGATGGTGCGTGCCCGCGCTGCCTTTGTGCTCGGTCGCCTTCACTATATTCTGAACGCTCGTAGTAAATTATCCCTTAGAAATAAGGTGAGAATTTACACCACATGCATTCGACCCATCATGACCTATGCCAGCCCAGTGTTCGCACACGCTGAATCATACCCACTCCGTAGATTAGAAACCCTCCAAACCCATTTCATGCGCAAGGCCACCGGAGCGCTTCTGTACATGCGAAACGACCAACTCCATTTCGACCTTAACTTGCCGACCATCAGGCAATTTATGAAACAAGCGTCTAAACGCTATCTTGATTCTGCCCTATCCCACCCAAATCCCCTTGTGGTATCAGCCGCCGACTACGAACCCTCCCGTATCAGTAGAGTACGCCGCCCGAGGCACGTTCTGGTCGTTCCAGACGATAAAATCACGTTAGATCACATGAAGAGACTCGCGTTGTCTCGTTCACTAAACACCCGACCGTTGTACCGCCCTCGCCGCCGAGGATGCCCGCCTCACCGACGTCGCGGAGGCCTATCGCCGCGTCACCTTTCCGTTCAAGTTAGCACTTCTCCCTCCCGTCTCTTGCTCGCGCCGGCCCGTGCCGAGCCAGTAGGTTAAATGTCCCCTAATACAATTGAAATAATACCGATCCAGCTGTCCCCAAAAACAATAGCTTGATATCCCCAGCAACGCCCTAAGCCGAGGTCCGTGTCCGGCAGGGGGCGCCCTTAGCGAAAGTTGCTTAGTTTTTAATATTTAATTTAAGCCTGGCTGGAGGCCTCTTTTGGCTTCGCCAGCAAATGACCGGTTAAGCAACCACATTTCCCAGAAATGTATGCGAGAAGCCCAACAAAAAAAAAAAAAAAAAAAAAAACAGTTCCGCCGATAGAAGACGTTTCTAACATCACCACTTGTTCAGCGGATGGTGAACGCAGTATATTGCAGTTTGTGATACTAAAGAGGATGCAACTATACATCCTATTGCTACCTATAAAAGTTTGGTCACCTTGTACGATACCTACTGGAACAGGAATTATTTATTATATGTACGATTGTGTAATAGCTGGGTTACGTCTGCATGTATGTACAAAAGTTATGTTTTTACTAAATGTATATAGCCAGTTGCACTCACTGATCAGAAAATGATCACTGAGGTTAAGCAACAATTGACACGGTCAATCTTAGGAAGGTTGAGCGCATAGTGGTATGTGAATTGAGCATCTCCGTGCTCTAGAAGTCTAGAAGGCACACGTCATATTCGTTAAGCCAAGTCGTAGGCCTTCGGGCGGCTTGAATGACTGCGACACATGGTTAGCCTCCAACCGAATGAAATTAGAAAACTAATTAACATTAATTGTGTTTTAGTTTGACGCACACAGCTGCATCAACATATAATGTTAATTATCACTTCCGGCACAATCGGCTGCCCTCAAATGAATAGTAAAAGTCCTTGGAAATAATTTAATTAAGCACCCCGCACAATTGGTATGAGAACCGTTCCTTTTTCCAACACACATAATATAATTCAGACTACACTGGAGAGAATGCGATTTCAAAAGACTTTATGAATATTATCTGCTGGTACCTTTGTTCTGAAGAAAATTGAATTCAGTTGTAAAACGAGTCCACATTCCTTGCTTGTCGGC
The DNA here is from genome assembly GCA_947459985.1 of Diloba caeruleocephala. NCBI lineage: Eukaryota > Metazoa > Arthropoda > Insecta > Lepidoptera > Noctuidae > Diloba > Diloba caeruleocephala. The sequence continues at coordinate 32,793,012 of OX381605.1, read as the reverse complement.
TACAGTTGGACTCGCACTATTGCACAGTTATTTCAAGTGTGTTTTATAAGAGACCTGGCTTCGTCTTTTAGAGTACTGATTTCAGGACAAATGTTGTGAAACTTCATGTTACAAAGAGGATAACGCATCCGTGCATCGGATGTATTTTCACTACAGCAGGCACGGTGTCGGGCGAGTAATTAATCGATTGCGTAACTAATCAGTGCGCCTAATCCTCTAAAGCCTCTGAATGGAGAGCTGTGCTTTGATACATGAAGTCTATTGATGTTGGTATTAGGTCACCTGTGAATGGAGTAAGGCTTTCATTATACCTACGATTCGAGTCTCGGAATCCGATTTGATGCTCTCTTTTAGGACTTATGAGGTGATGTCCGAACTAAGAATACAGCACCAATCAATATCCTCTCGTGGATATCGTAAATGGCAAATAAGGGACTCTAAACCAGATGGGTGTTCTGCGCTCACCAACTCGCCTGCCAAGCGTGGTTAGTACTGGCCATTTTTTTCAAAAATAACAATGCAATTTTAGAAATCTGAAGGGCCCACCCCTTCTTATTCATTTGTGCAGCAGTGGACGTCCTTTGGCTGATATTATGATAATGAGGCGATTATTTTTGCAGAAACGTTATGCAAACGACGTAGAGATAGATCTGAAATATAAAAACTAAATCAACCGATTACAAATATAAAAGTATGAAGTGGAACAATCGCTGTACAAAATAGCTAATCAGTTTATTCTTACAAAACAAAACAACAACGTTTTACATCTCCCGCTTGTCAAGTGGTGCGCACACTACTGGACGCACACTGTAACACACACACACAGCGCTCCTATGTCAAGGGATTCAAGTAAGCAACTGCGGATTACTGCATTTATATTATAACGAGCTAGTTGCAATAAGAACTACTTCGGACAGCTTCGCTTGCGAGCGCTATCTTCAGATAGAGCTAAAGTGCTTTAGGGGTTCCATTGTTCTGCCACAGTGTGACTGTTGTATGCACCCCCATCAGTGGTCTCTTACATTTATTGCAGATGATTTAACCTGTAATTATTAAGTTTGCAAGTGTAACTTGTTGTATGTACAGAATATGATATAAAACAAAGTTAAAGACCACTTTCAACGTAGCACTGCGCTGCTACTGTCACGGACCACACCATGACAGCTATAAATATGGCCCGCATTGAAATTTCATCATTTCGGGCGAATAAAGTCCACTTCTGGACACAGGCCTTCTCCAAAGGTTGTTGTTGTTGTAGGCACATTGGGGGATTTTGCCATAACCGCCACGCTTGGCAGGCGGGTTGGCGATCGCAGATGAGTTGTTAATATCCTCGAAGGACGCTGTTGCCCATCCTTCGGCTAATTCCGTAGTTGACTTCTACGAGACCCATGGGAGGAGATGGGGTGGTGGGATTCTGAGCTGGCACCACACGGTATTGAAATTTAGTGGATATCAATCGACTTCCTCCGCATTGGGAAGGGCAGAGGGACATGCCGGACTCTTACCGGCTAAAACCCCACGTGTCCTACCACTTACCTCTAGCCGGGGGTGAGGTGCACGCTTTGTCTGCATTGGATTGCACCCCCGGCAGGTATCGGCCCAGCACAGTTTGACGGGCCCCGTCTCTGTGCGACCTGTTGTGCTAGCAGCGTGCCTTTATTAATAACACTAGATGTTTGACCGAGCTTTGCTCGGTATTTTTAAATTTTTAAATTGTGTTTTCTGGAAATTATATTTAAGTACGAATTACTAATAAAATAATGAAATATGAATAATATTTTTCGATCTTACCGATAGAATAATAAAAAATATGAACTGGTTATTTAAAGAAAAAAATCATGAGTGCAATTAGTTTAATCTTATATTAGAAACAAATACTTAATTTTTTACAGTTTATCACGTATTACGTAAGTATATATATATAGTATTATTATTCGCCAATAGATGTCAGGAAGAGTCATATTTTTCAGTTGAGACTACTCAAATTTAAAGATATAAGATTAAGAAAACTGGAACTTCAATATTTTGAGTTTAGCGCCATCTATGCGGCAGTAGTGGTACCACTAAGCACTCCATTGTCTCAAAATTAGACTACATAGCTAACCTCATAAAAAATTTCTTAGAGTATGTAACAGATGCTACTTCTCCAAATTAATTTTTTTGGACAAAGTATTTAATATTGAATGTCAGTGGTACCTAAACAAAATTATAATACTTCCATTATAATTAACTTTTATACTATAATGTGAAATAATACTTGACATTATAGTATAAAATGAACATGGTGTTATGCTCGATTATTAATATACCTGGATGACCGAGTTTTGCTCGGTATTTTCGTGTTACTTAACAACGCCATCTGCTGTTGTGTCGTTAAAGCAATTAGTTGCTCACAAAAAATAGTATTATTATTCGCCAATAGATGTCAGGAAGAGTCATATTTTTCAGTTGAGACTACTCAAACGCCTATAAAATGACATATAAAATGACATTTTCTAAAAATGATTCCTAGCTAGATCGATTTATCGCCCCCGAAACCCCCTATATACTAAATTTTATGAAAATCGTTGGAGCCGATTCCGAGATTCTAATTACAAGAATTGCTCATTTAAAGAGATAAGATACGTGAAGTAATTATTTCAATGTCACAGGTGTTTATTCTAAGCATGAAGACAAGAGGAATCTTCGACTGAGTGTTACTGATGTAAATGCACATGCAGTCAAGAAGGATAATAATCATTAGGGGTAGTTTGCGGCCCCCCTCCTCGCAGCCACACACTGTTTGTGTTCGTGTTATAGGAATACTAAGAATATTGAACAAATGCACACGAATGTTATTTAGCTTAGGGGTTCATGTACTGTCAGCTAAATTAATTTAATTAAATAGTCATATAAAGCACACATATATCAATATATGTATCGTCATTATTTGTACGAAATAAAACACCTCTATCTCGTTGTCGTATTTGCACAATTACCTACAAACACTTTTTTTAACCTGCTTGCTTGTAACCGATTTGCTAAAAATAATTCTACAAGCAATATTAAGTTTAGCGAATTATATTATATTTCCACCGCCTCAGTCAAAACTTGACCTACAAACAAAGAATCCGCTTTCAAGAGACTAATATTGTCCAAGTAAGACCTTACTTACAATGTTACGAAATCCTGACCCTCAAAAAGCTCCATAATTTGCAAGTAAAAATAAAATTCCGTTTTCTCTATGAATTGCTCTCGAAAACTGTATCTTAAAGCAATCAAGAGTTTTTACTTGAGTGAAAAAATCTCAGTGTCGGCACCATGAACGCAGAAGCAGGGCCACGTAGTTCAATATTCATGCGACTATCAATTCGTGCGAGTGCGGTCAACACCAACGGCGTGTGTTTACGTTTCTTTGGGTTGAAGACTATCCGAGGGGCCGCGGCGCCTGCGCGCACCGAGCGCGCTACAGAAGGCCGTCCGAAGGTCCGACGCCGCGCTTTATGTCGCTCGATTGGTCACTACACTACAGGATATTATATCATATCAGCACGTCAACGTCGGCTTAGGTGCCAGTATGATATAAAATTATTGTCTAAGGGCTCGTACCCGCTGGTTAGTATGGAACTTAGTTACATCATTCCAGTACCAATGAAACAATTAGTACAAATGTTACACACATCTTGCATTCTAGTTCCTTAGAATGTAAAACATCTCCAGTCTACTAACGTACTATTACTACTAAACAAACTGCCGTGTGGTGCCGGCTCAGAATGCCACCACCCCATCTCTTCCCATGGGTGTCGTAAAAGTCGACTAAGGGATTAGCCGGAGGATGGGCAGCAGCGTCCTTCGAGTACATTAACAACTCAACTGCGATCGCCAACCCGTCTGCCAAGCGTGGCGATTATGGCAAAACCCCCCAATGAGCCCACAACACATCCATATGTCGTTGTGGATATCTTTGGGGGAGGCCTGTGTCCAGCAGTGGACTTCATTCGGCCGAAATGATGACTACTAAACATCTATGGTAACGAAAAAGAGACGTTAGTTTTAATGTGCGAATGTCAGTCGTTGGTGTCGCTGCTGATATTTTTTATTCGTTTTCATCGTTATTTTCTTCTTATAACTATTAGAACAATAATGTTTTATTGTGTATATAATAAAATATTGCTATTTAATGCAATTTCGTATACTTTGTGAAATAGTGTTCACATTGTAAAACATCTGAAGAGCTACAATTTTATAACCATTTTTTGGAAGCGTGTGCTCGATCTCGTGAGTATTGATGATCGCATTTCTTAACATATTTTTTTTATATATGGACTAACATATAAGTTAAATTATATAAAGATTTTATGTAAAATTATATCATCATTTCGGCCGAATAAAGTCCACTGCTGGACAGGCCTCTCCCAAAGATCACCACAACAACCGATATGGGTGTGTAGTGTGCTAAGTGGGGGGTCTTGCCATAATCGCCACGCTTGGCAGACGGGTTGGCGATCGCAGTTGAGTTGTTGTGTGCTCGAAGGACGCTGCTGCCCATTCTCCGGTTTATCCCTTAGTCGACTTTTACGACACCCACAGGATGAAATGGGGTGGTGGCATTCTGAGCTGGCACCACACTGCAAACTGTATAACAGTATCCAGTTCATGTAGGTTCTGTAATAATATATCGACAAATCTCAGATCAAACGCAGTAGTTATAACAAACCCAGCAAATATTATTTATTTTTATTATTTTTATATAATTATTTATCTCTCTATTACACGGGTTTATATCCCCTGTAAGGGGGAACCCGGTCTTTTGATAGGCTTACGCGGGGACATGGGTCCAACACGCAGAGGCCCTTTAGAGAATTTTAATCTTAAATGTAATGGGACACTAACCGGGAACTCTCCATGGCTACACTATAAAATGCAGTCTCGGATTGTCCCCGGATGTGTAAAACTATTGTATAAGATGGAAACTACAATTATAAGGTCTATTGTAATGGGTGCTAAATGGATAATATACTTCTTAAACCTGAAAAAACAGCGTCTGCCTTTCAACGTTTATAGTGAAATTCTGTGGCAGACGGTGACTCGCCACTCACAAGATGGGCCCCCTAAATGGCCACCACTACAGGCGACAAGGAGCAACACCGGTGTGAGTGGCTAGGGGTGTAGAGAGGTGCGGCACCGGTTTCACCATCGCGCGTCTCGAAGACTCGGAGCCATACGCCATAAGACACTTCCACCCCTGAGCATATAGCTCTGGCGGCCCCCCTCTGATCGGCCAACTAAGGCAAGCCAGAGTTGAAAATCCTACGGGCACTCATGGGGTACCACTCCAACCAACCAATAAAGGCAAGCCGGAGACGAGGCCCTGACCGACTCTCTGGAGCATTCGGGTACGCAGTGTCGCCACTCACATTCAGCTCGCTACAAACTGCGTTCTGTAAGCTACTTAAATTACATTATTTTTTCTTAAAATGTACTTTTTTATCGTAAGGTAGGAAGAAATCAAGCATTAATATCCGGACGGACCGCATCAATTGCGCGTCCACGCCGGCCGCCCGGCTCCCGCACTACGGACCGTTTGTATAATATACCTTTTGATATATACCAGCACTTTCCACTTCATATGTTAATTACGGAACTAAGGAAACGAGTGCGATAAATAACGATAGATACACCAAAGGAGACTACTGAAGAAATGGGCAATTTAAGTGGTAATACGCTCAATAACGAGCGACCACTTGCGAGCCTTGTGATCCTCAAAACATAGTTTATTCTAAAGTAAAGTAACCGTAAAGACATAAAAGGTAAGTTAAACAAGAAAGTGGATGCCGCTCAGCAATACGAAGTAAAGAAAATAAGCCTGGACTAATATGTAATGCTAACGAAGGAGCGAAACCCATACATATATAATGAGAGTCGATACATACATGAATATACGGACGAAGACACGAGAGGCATTTCTTCGCATCATTGATTCAGTAGAGGCTATACGAGTACTATTATATGTACGGCCCGGACGGCTGAGTAGATGGACGTATCGCTGGACAGTTTCCAAGCAAATTATTGTTACATTACACGGACGGCTTGGTTCACATTAATTTGCGGCTAGCAAATAGTTGTGGAATTACTTGCTCATGTGGTTTGGTCGCATTCACCGAGTACATGAAATTGGTCGATTACTCCTCGATTGTATATTATTTCGGGAATATACTAGCGTTAAACGAATTTTGGTCATCAGCTGAACACATTTTACAAAAAAAGGAAGTAGAGCCTGCTCTGTCGCACCGTGAAAGCTGATGCCCGTCACCTGTACTTATGGTGGTAAATAAAATGGTCATCCCACCATATGTCGGTTGTCGGAGCCTCGCCAGTCAGGGACACAGGGCACCGCATGCAGTTAGCTCTACGATTTTGGAAAATGGACGTTATACGCTTCCCACTGTTACAGGAACGCATAAAGCATCGGCTGGACAGAGGGAGAAGGATTGATTTGGAATATATCATACACGTGAGTATACGCCTCCTTTGTATAAATGCATTAAAATGTGAAGAATTTGAGATTATTTACATTTGGACATGATTTGATGTTTTCAACAACGCCCATGTGGTTGTGGCGGTCGTGAGAACTAAAGATTACGTCAAGAGAATAGGAGGTATCGTCTGGACGCTAGTAACAACATTCTACACAACTTCTAGAAGCCCACGTCAAGTAGAGTTCTGCGTCAAATAAAATTTGATTGATTTGCATAAATTATGGTTGACACAGTTACACGTGTTTTGTTTATAATTACAGTTCGACACATTTTCACCCAATCATCAAATCACATTATCATCACTTAAGCAGAAAACCGTTGACTGCTGGACAGAAGTCTCACCAAATATTGTCACAACGACCGATATGTGTTTGTGTGGTCATTGGGACGTTTTACCATAATCGCCATGCTTGGCAAACGGGTTGGCGATCGCAATTATGTTATAAATGTACTCGAAAGGCGCTGCTGCCCATCTTCCGGCTAATCCCGTAGTCGCCTTTTACGACACCCACGGGATGAGATGAGGTGGTGAGATTCTTAGCCGGTAGCACCAACACACTGCAAACAAAAACCCGCCTGCTAAGAATCATGATTATGGAAATTTCATCTATGGCTGCTCAAACTGTTAGCTATTGGGAGGCCTATATGTTCAGCAGTGGACATTCACGGCCTGATGCGACTGTTGAAAGAATCAGAAACAATTACGGAATATAATAACGGCACGGTTGGCGTTGTGTCTAAGCAATTGACTTTCTGCGCAACGTGGCGCGAGTTCGATCGCCACACGGTACACATATTTGTATTCATTTCAGCTGAAAACCGTCCACTGCTGGACAGAGGCCTCCCCGAAGATTACCACAACGACCGGTATGGGTTTGTGTTGTGTGCTCATTGGGGGGTTTTGCCATAATCGCCATGCTTGGCAGACGGTTAGGCGATCGCAATTTTCCACAAACTACCGAGAAACAGAGAACAACCCAGTTCGTGGATACGCGTTGGTGACGCGCTAATCGGGGTGGGCCGGTACGTGAAATACCTGGGGCTCACCCTGGACAGTCACTGGGGCTTCAAAGAGCACTTCCAGCGCCTCATTCCCCGAGTCGAGAGGGTAGTGGGTACTATACCGGCTTCTGCCCAATCTCGGGGGACCATGTGAAGAAGTTCTGGGCACCAATAGAAAAAAAAACAATTTGATCGCAGTTAAGGGATAAGATGGGGAGGTGGTATTCTACAGATAATTCTTTCGACTCTGAGTTTGTGAGTGTGAGATTCATGTCTGTGAACTGTACCCACGACACAGGAGAGATCCGCACGACTGGGCTTCCATAAAACTACAAGACAGTAACGTAATAATGTTGACCCTACTCATCTGTCTCTTTATAAGATAGGATATTAGATTTCCGTCTCCGCGATTCATTTTGAGTTAATTCATCAAACAGTCTTGATAGATAGCAGCCATCGTATACAGTTAGGTGTCAAGTAGCGCGATACCCATCGGCCATCGCAGCCGGTGATATAATAATGCTATTAAACTTCCTGGATCGGCTCCACCGGTCTGCAGCCCCTCCAACCACCGCGTACCGCATTCTGGAACAATCCCGATGGATCGATGGATCCAGTCGTGCCGATAATAACGATTGAAAATGAACTAGCTTTCGCGAGATTAGCTGAAACTAGACGAGTTTATCTTCAAATCGGATATACATTGCTGTTGTTGCAAACATAAACAGCTCACGGTGAGGTGAAAAGTAAATAATTTCCACAAGAAAAGTAAAAGTTAATTAAATCCATACAATCAAATTACACAAAACGCCACCTATAAAACCTATTCATTAACATTAACTATAAAGTGGGTCGTGAACGTTCCAATTCGCAAAGCTTCATACTGTAACGGCGGCAATTTGTTCCTCGCTTTACTGCGCTCCGTTATTAAACTTTCAATAGAGACAAAACGTTAATTAAAACCGTAATCCGCGTCCAAACGGAGCTCATATTTGTGTCGATGCGGGTGTATTAAGCGGCAATCACGCGCGGCCGCAGCAAGCCGCGCGGTGCCGCGCGGAGTCGCGCGTAATGTCGTAACGTATGTGTTACGAACGCCAGTTGCGAACGTTATTGTCTACTGGCGCGGTTTGTGGTTACGAGCTACGCCGACGACGCTGTTTCAAGCACTCCTTGATATTAGCACTTAATGGATCAGATGGTATGGAGACTACGGGATATAAAAGCGCGTGGAATTTAATAACAGTAACTGTGCGGAGTGACGCTCTCGTTCATGCATAATCAGTACCTCTTCGTACACTCTTACAATTAGTGCGATAAAATGGCGTTGTATTTTCTTTTTATTTCACATTTAAACTTTAACTCAAAACTTACACACAGACTTAAACTCAAAGAAAATGAAAGAAAAGCTCAGTCACTCAGTTTTTTCTGGAATATGCTGGAGTAGGTTTACCTACGAGTTTATCTCGTCATCAGATCAGCCAAAAGACGTCCAGTGCAGAGCAAAGGCCTCCCCATACTCGACTGGTTACATGCCATGTGCCATGATTTTGGGGGGCGCTTGGCAGACGGGTTCGTGAGCGCAGAATGACTGCTGCTCCACAGAAGGGACGCTGGTGCCCATTTCTCTGCTTTAGAATCTTAGTTATCTTAATCTGCTTTACGACATCTACGTAAGGAGATGGAGTAGTGCTATATTTTTATCTGGGCACTACACGGATTCTCTGATATAATAGAAAATTTAATATACACATTTTCCGTCCTGGTCGGTATCGTGTATTGTCAACCGAACTAGTTTCAATTCAAAGCTTTCAGCCTAATGGCCGCACTAGCGAGTCTTTGTGCATAGCTAATCCAATTGCAAAACAATATCGGTGCGGATGCGATGCCCGTCAAATGATCGGAACCGCAACTGATCCGACGAGTGTCGGCGCGGACACTGTTACACACGTGGAGATACATCGGGAGATGTATCGTGGGTAAATCAAACGATTTTAGCACACGGACTATTAATTATTAAATATGTCACCATATATTCTTGTATTGCTGGCGCATTTATGGCTCTTTCATTCACTTAGATGTCTAAAGACGAAAACTGCGACAAGGTTTCTGAAGTGAAACTATATACTGTTTTAAAATTTAAAATAGTAACATTTGCACCAGTAATACATAAAATAAAATTTAAGTGTCTGTATTTAATGTCAAAATAACAGCTTTTTACGAAATGCATATGAATCTATTTTTAATTCTTTGTCTGTCTTTCTGTCTGTCTGTTTATTCCAGCTAATCTCCGGACCGTCGGGACCGATTTTGAAGGGACATTCACTGGCAGATAGCTGATATTATAAGGAGTAACAAGGGCTACTTTTATTTTAGAATATAAAAAAATTAAAACCCATGAAATCCAATATATATAATAATTTATTTTCAATTATACTCAGTTGAAACCACGGGGCACAGCTAGTGTGCAACAAATTTGACTTAAGTGCGTTACTGCGCTCGGCTACCGCTCGATACGCTTAACATTGTATAATGAGTATTCAAGCCCCTGTGCCCTTTATGGGCTACAGGGCACAGTGGTCGCTACTGCGGCGTCAGACCTGCGATAAGGATGCTGCATGCCACCAGATGGATGATGTATTTATGCTGGCTAGATGGGTAGCTATCCTATCATCTGATGACTATCAAAGTCTTGTCGTTCGCGACAGGTGGAGTAGTATAGTGGTATAGATCAATCGATTCACTGCATAAATCGTCGGATAGATACGCAAAAAGCTTGCGTGGTGTATGACCCAACTAGCTCGTTCATTTGGTGCGGTCGCGCGTTGCGGCTCGTGCAATCAGCCAATCAGCGCGCTAAACATTTAATACTAGCCAATGGCTGGGACTAACAGCGTCAGTCGTGGTCACGCTGATTAATTAGTCGGTCAATGGAATTCGTCGTGCTTATGTGACACCGTCGAAGTATAGAGTCTACTTTCCCAATCCATGACACGCATTCCTTCGGATAGTTAGTTTTGTATTCACAGTGTGACATCACTTCGGCCGAATGAAGTCCACTGCTGGACACAGGCCCCAAAGATCACTGTGCTCGCACATGTACTCGAAGGACGTTGCTACCCATCCTCCGGCTAATCCCTTAGTCGACTTTTACGACACCCACGGGAGGAGATGGGGTGGTGGTATTCTGAGCCGCCACCACACGGCACAGTGTGACAAGTGTCTGTTAATTCACAATTGATAAACGTTATTTTGGGAAATATTTTATTTAAATTATGATATTTGTGGCAAAATTAATTCAAATTATAATAAAGTAGTAGTGATACATAACATGTATCAAGCAATTTGAGTAACGTAATGATCACTTCTAAAATGTGTTGAATGTGACCGGTACAGTTATCTACCGAACAGACATCACACTCGCTTTATTTACTTACTTATGCTATCCCATCCCTAAGCCACTTTTTATACATCAGATGCATTCTCAAGACAAGTAACAAATTATCATTTCGGCCTAATGAAGTCCACTGCTGGACACAGGCCTCCCTCAAAGATGGCTGCTATGGGTGAGTTGTGGGCTCATTGGGGGGTTTTGCCATAATCGCCACGCTTGGCAGATGGGTTGGCGATCGCAGTTGAGTTGTTAATGTACTCGAAGGACGCTGCTGCCCATCCTCCGGCTAATCCCTTAGTCGACTTGTACGACACCCACGGGAGGAGATGGGGTGGTGGTATTCTGAGCCGGCACCACACGGCAAGTAACAAATACCCAATGACAATAACCAAAAACCGCTATCTGCACAGATACAACATAATATATCTCCCTGATCCGACCAGACATGCCAGCAATTAATTTAAAATATCCACACGATTTGATGATTAATCAGGTGGGGCGTACTATCCACATGACTCCGCCTGATGCCAGCCGATGTCGTCCGAAGTTGAACGATGCCGAGACAACTGTATTAATGGCCGACGGATCCGGACTTATGAGCTAGACAGAATAATAGATTAGTTTCATCCATCAGGAAGCTAGTCGACGACAACAGCTTGGTACGGGTAGCATTTTAAATTCTCCCCCCGTATCCGCATTAGTATTTATACCTTACTGGTTTAGGATAAAGATGGATTTCATGTGGCCACAATTGATTAATGTTTGGTCTAAAATTAAAAAGCAAGTACAGATTTATATGGGACACTTTAATACTTTGGTTGGTCAATAATTAGTTCAGTAACTAGATCCTAAATCACTGTTACACATCATATTGATACAACAGAGCGCATTCCATTAAATGATAACCTCTGGAAAGTAATTTGGATCAATAGGAAACAGAAAATAGAGAATGAATGACTCGTTATTGCCTTCACGGCTTTTTTAATGTACAGCAGAATAGCAATATCTACGCTTTCTAGATTAACTTAATCATTGTAAAATAGTATCTATATATGTAGCTAATCGCTATGTTCCTTGTCGAAGACACCAAAACGAACAATGTCAAAATAGAAATGTTCATCGTTAAGCTATTCGGAACGGAACCAATAAAACATAATGCATATCTCAAAAAAGTCCTCCACGGCTAACCGTCTACTACCGTTATCTAAGAAAAAAATCAATGGATTGTATCAGTGAGTGTTGAAGTATCTTCGCATACCCGCTCACGGCTCACGCCTCGCCCCACACGCCAGCAGTGGCCAGCAATCACGTGAGTAATTAGAGCGAGCGATACGTGCGCGGAATGCGATGCACGAGCGCGCCATAGTTACACGGCGGCCAGCGAGCACAAACACGACCGGCCAGTCCCGACCAGCCCCGCCGCGCCTTTGTAACTCCCACTCAAAAGGTCACAGCTCTTGATTAAATTTATATCCTTAATGAAGGTCCCGCTTTGTGAAGTGTCTCATTTTTACTCGACAGGGAAAGGTTTTTCACGCTCCTTAATTTTACCATCCACGCCCTAAATGCTTATTTGAATTTGGGTGATGTCCTTTTAAAGCTTTGCATATCTTTCTCTAAAATAGCTACGAAGTCGCACGCTGTTTAACATTACAAATTAATAAAACTATTAGTTAGTATTACAGTACGGCAAAGCGATTAAAATAATCACTCATCAATCAGCCACAGGAAGTCCACTGCCGATCAAAGGCCTCCCGCTTAGATTTCCACAACGAGCGGTTGCATGCCGCTCTCATCCAACGACCCCCAACAACCTTCACCAGGTCGTCTGTCCACCTCGTTGGAGGTCGTCTCACGCTGCGTTTTCCGGTGCGCGGTCTCCATTAGAGAACCTTTGTGCCCCAACGGCCATCAGTTCTACGAGCAATGTGCCCTGCCCATTACCACTTCAGTTTACTAATCCTTTCAGCTATGTCGACAACTTTAGTTCTTCTACGGATCTCCTCATTTCTGATTCGATCTCGTAGAGAAATACCAAGCATAGCTCTCTCCATAGCTCGCTGAGTGACCTTGAGCTTTCTTATGAGGCCCATTGTGAGTGACCACGTCTCTGTTCCATATGTCATCACTAGTAACACTCACTGGTAACACACACTGGTTAAAGACTTGCGTCTTGAGGCATTGCGGTATTGTTGACGAAAAGGCGTTGCGAAGTTTCCCGAACGCTGCCCAGCCGAGTCGGATTCGACGATTGACCTCTTTCTTGAAGTTGGACCTACCTAACTGGACAGTTTGTCCCAGGTAGACATATTCGTCAACAACTTCGAGAACAGAGCTCCCAACGGATATTGGGATGGGCGCGATATGGGCATTTGACATGACTTTTGTCTTGCCCATGTTCATTTTAAGGCCCACCTGTTGGGAAACTCTGTTGAGATCATCGAGCATTGTGCTGAGCTCTTGCAGCGATTCTGCCATGACTACGATGTCATCGGCAAATCGAAGGTGAGTGATATACTCGCCATTGATGTTAATGCCGAATCCTTTCCACTCCAGTAGCTTGAAGGCATCCTCCATTGCAGCGGTGAACAGTTTTGGGGAAATGACGTCCCCCTGTCTCACACCTCTCTGCAATGGAATTGCCCCCGTGCTCTGTTCATGTACTCGGACCGACATGGTGGCGTTTCTGTATAAGCACTTCAACACCTCAATGTACCGATAGTCAATCTGGCACCGCTGCAGAGATTGCAGCACTGCCCAGGTTTCAATCGAATCGAAGGCTTTCTCATAGTCCACAAACGCCAAGCATAGTGGCAGATTATACTCCTCGGTCTTCTGTATAACCTGCCGCAGCGTATGGATGTGGTCTATGGTACTGAAACCTTTTCGGAAACCGGCTTGTTCGGGAGGCTGGGAGTCATCAAACCTGCGCTCGAGACGATTCGTGATGACCCTTGAAAACAGCTTATAAACATGGCTCAGAAGTGAGATGGGTCTATAATTCTTCAATAGGGTGTTATCGGGTGATAACACCCTATTGAAGATTTTTGAAGAAGAGCACCACCTCACCTCTGTTCCACGCTTCCGGCGTTGTGGCCTCGAGTAAGACGGAATTGAATTGCTTCTGAAGGACTTTAAGTACTGGTGTGCCACCCGCTTTCAGAAGCTCTGTCGTAATTTCCCCACCACATCCTAATCTCGTACAGGCTGATGTCCGGGATATCCTCGGTATAGTTTGGCTCGCGGATCTTTGACAGACCCAATAGTAGGTATAGTTACCGAGGTGTATAGCTGCCGGTAGAAGTTCTCAATCTCTCTCAAAACCTCTGGCTTAGTCGACGCTACCTACACTGCCATCCTCGGTCTTCAGCTTCATATTACGACTTTTTCCAATAGACTTGTCTCTTGCGAACACTTTGGAGCCTTGATTCCGCTCAATCGCCTCTTTAACACAGTTGGTGTTAAAGGTGCGGATATCGTGACGCAAGCATTTCCATATCCGTCCATTGAGCAGTTTCATGCCGGATTTTTTTTTTTTCATTCCGGAAGACGGCTGTGTCATGGCGCGTCTTTCTGCCATGAGGTCGAGAGTTTGATCGGATAACTTTTTTGGTCTACCTTTACGGTAGGTTTTAAAGAACAGGTACACAATGTTCCAGGCACTCGAAGCGGTTTTGGAGTTTGAGTTGAAAGCTCTCAGGGTTTTGGATATGAGCACTAGAGGGCTGGCGAGGCGTAGACCTCATCAGACGAGACCTCTCAACTTTGAGATTAAAATTCAATGTGCCTCTTACCATTCGGTGATCACTACCGGTTTTCACCCTGTGGATCATTGAATATTTGTCTTTTATTGGTCATGATGAAGTGAATCTCATTCTTTGTAGAACCATCGGGGCTCATCCAGGTCCATTTCCTGTGAGGCGGCTTTTGGAAAAAAGAGTTCATCACGAAGAGTCCCTGTCCCCTGGGGTTCCGTTGCCCATATCCAAATTGCCCCACTATCAACTCACCATCGCATCGTGTGCCCAGCTTTGCATTGAAGTCCCCCATCACAACAGTGAAGTGTGTCTTGGACGTATGTATGGCCCTACTTACGTCGTCATACATACTCTCTACTTAATCATCTGGGTGTGCTGAGGTTGGTGCGTAGACCTGTATGACCTTCAATGAATACCTCTTGGATACTCTGAGTACAAGGTACGCTACCCTGCTCGACACACTTTCAATGGCCACTATGTTGTTAATGAGGGACCTGCGGACGAGAAACCCGACACCGCCTTGAGACAGATTCAGGGTTATCGTGTACTTGTCCTCTCTTCGGACTATAGACCCATGATATCCCAGTGCAACTTATCTATTTCTACTTCCAACTCAACAATATTTTCGTCTGCCCTCAGAGTGCGTGTGTTATACGTTACCAGGGCCAGTTTTCGTTTGGGCTGGTGGCTGGATCCCGTTCGGTGATTCTTAGCAACCCCTACCCCGTCGTTATCAAGGCCGCTAGCATGACCAGGATTAGTGGGGCTGTCGGGAACTGGGGGCTGGTGCGTTATTTTGTCGTCATTTTGGGGGGAAATTGCCGATACTCACCACGCTTGGCAGGCGGGTTGGTGAGCGCAGAAATGCTACTGTTCAGCAAAAAGGAAGCTGCTACCCATCCCTCGGGTTAAGAGTCCCTAAAATCGACTTTTACGACCTCCACGGGAGGAGATGGAGTGGTGTAATATTCTTATTCCGGACACCACACGGATATCACAATCTTGATAAATAATCACTGATCATGTTTAACAAGAAGTATCATTTTTGTGAAAAAAGCAGCGATATATTTATATCCTCTCAAAATAAAAAAACCCGTTATCAGTACGAAACGGGACAGCTCAAGTAGTTAAAGCAGCACTTAATATTAAGTGGCGTTTCAGTAGTCGGCCCATAATGCTCATAAAGCTGCATAAAGTTAATAAAGCTTGATAAAGGCTTTTACTTTCAATAAAATTCTCGCAAATAAATAATTTCCGTGTGGTGTCCGGATTAAGAATATAGCACCACTCCATCTCCTCCCGTGGAGGTCGTAAAAGTCGACTAAGGGACTCTTAACCAGAGGGATGGGCAGCAGCGTCCCTTTTGCTGAGCAGTAGCAACTCTGCGCTCACCAACCCGCTTGCCAAGCGTGGTGAGTATCGGCAAATTCCCCCCAAATGACAACACAACATAAGCACCGGCCCCCAGTTCCCGGCAGCCCTGCCATTCCTGGTCATGGTAGCGGCCACGGAAACGGCGGGGCAGGGGGTGCTAAGAATCTCCGGATGGGATCCGGCTACCACCCAAACCGAAAACTGGCCCTGGTGACATATAACACACGCACACTGAGGGCAGACGAAAAGATTGTTGAGCTGGAAGAAGAAATAGATAAGTTGCACTGGGATATCATGGGTCTATCAGAAGTCCGAAGAGAGGGGGAGGACACGATAACCCTGAAATCCGGCAACTTATTCTACTACCGGGAAGGCGAACATCTGTCTCAAGGTGGTGTCGGGTTTCTCGTCCGCAGGTCCCTCATTAACAGCATAGTGGCCATCGAAAGTGTGTCGAGCAGGGTAGCGTACCTTATACTCAGAATATCCAAGAGATATTCGTTGAAGGTCATACAGGTCTACGCACCGACCTCGACACACCCAGATGATGAAGTAGAGAGTATGTATGAGGACGTAAGTAGGGCCATACATACCTCGAAGACACATTTCACTGTTGTGATGGGGGACTTCAACGCAAAACTGGGCACTCGATGCGATGGTGAGTTGAGAGTGGGGCAATTTGGGTATGGGCAACGGAACCCCAGGGGACAGAGGCTGGCCGACTTTTTGGAAAAGGAGGGACTCTTTATGATGAACTCCTTTTTTCAAAAGCCGCCTCACAGGAAGTGGACCTGGATGAGTCCCGATGGTTCCACGAGGAATGAGATTGACTTCATCATGACCAATAAAAGACAAATATTCAATGATGTCTCTGTGATCCACAGGGTGAAAACCGGTAGTGATCACCGAATGGTAAGAGGCACATTGAATATTAATCTCAAAGTTGAGAGGTCTCGTCTGATGAGGTCTACGCTCCGGCCCTCTAGTGCTCATATCCAAAACCCCGAGAGCTTTCAACTCGAACTCCAAAACCACTTCGAGTGCCTGGAACATTGCGTATCTGTGGACGATTTAAATGGTAGGTTTGTAGAAACTGTCCAAACGGTTGGGTCTAAGTTCTTTAAAGCCCACCGTAAAGGTAGACCAAAAAAGTTCTCCGATCACACTCTCGACCTTATGGCAGAAAGACGCGCCATGACGCTGCAGTCTTCCAATGATGCTGAAGCATACCGACTGCTCAATAGACGGATATGGAAGTCCTTGCGGCACGATATCCGCACCTTTAACACTAACGGTGTTAAAGAGGCGATTGAGCGGAATCAAGGCTCCAAAGTGTTCCCAAGAGACAAGTCTATTGGGCAAAGTCGTATTATGAAGCTGAAGACCGAGGACGGCAGTGTAGCGTCGACTAAGCCAGAGGTTTTGAGAGAGATTGAGAACTTCTACCGGCAGTTATACACCTCGGTTACTATACCTACCATTGGTTCTGACAAAGACCCGCGAGCCAAACTAACCCGACACTATACCGAGGATATCCCGGACATCAGCCTGTACGAGATTAGGATGGCCTTGAAACAGCTTAAAAATAACAAGGCGCCGGGTGGAGACGGAATTACGACAGAGCTTCTGAAAGCGGGTGGAACACCGGTACTTAAAGTCCTTCAGAAGCTATTCAATTCCGTCTTACTCGAGGGCACAACGCCGGAAGCGTGGAACAGAGGTGAGGTGGTGCTCTTCTTCAAAAAGGGTGATAACACCCTATTGAAGAATTATAGACCCATCTCACTTCTGAGCCATGTTTATAAGCTGTTTTCAAGGGTCATCACGAATCGTCTCGAGCGCAGGTTTGATGACTTCCAGCCTCCCGAACAAGCCGGTTTCCGAAAAGGTTTCAGTACCATAGACCACATCCATACGCTGCGGCAGGTTATACAGAAGACCGAGGAGTATAATCTGCCACTATGCTTGGCGTTTGTGGACTATGAGAAAGCCTTCGATTCGATCGAAACCTGGGCAGTGCTGCAATCTCTGCAGCGGTGCCAGATTGACTATCGGTACATTGAAGTGTTGAAGTGCTTATACAGAAACGCCACCATGTCGGTCCGAGTACATGAACAGAGCACGGGGGCAATTCCATTGCAGAGAGGTGTGAGACAGGGGGACGTCATTTCCCCGAAACTGTTCACCGCTGCAATGGAGGATGCCTTCAAGCTACTGGAGTGGAAAGGATTCGGCATTAACATCAATGGCGAGTATATCACTCACCTTCGATTTGCCGATGACATCGTAGTCATGGCAGAATCGCTGCAAGAGCTCAGCACAATGCTCGATGATCTCAACAGAGTTTCCCAACAGGTGGGCCTTAAAATGAACATGGGCAAGACAAAGGTCATGTCAAATGTCCATGTCGTGCCCACCCAATATCCGTTGGGAGCTCTGTTCTCGAAGTTGTTGACGAGTATGTCTACCTAGGACAAACTGTCCAGTTAGGTAGGTCCAACTTCGAGAAAGAGGTCAATCGTCGAATCCGACTCGGCTGGGCAGCGTTCGGGAAACTCCGCAACGTCTTTTCGTCAACAATACCGCAATGCCTCAAGACGCAAGTCTTTAACCAGTGTGTGTTACCAGTGATGACATATGGAACAGAGACGTGGTCACTCACAATGGGCCTCATAAGAAAGCTCAAGGTCACTCAGCGAGCTATGGAGAGAGCTATGCTTGGTATTTCTCTACGAGATCGAATCAGAAATGAGGAGATCCGTAGAAGAACTAAAGTTGTCGACATAGCTGAAAGGATTAGTAAACTGAAGTGGCAATGGGCAGGGCACATTGCTCGTAGAACTGATGGCCGTTGGGGCACAAAGGTTCTCGAATGGAGACCGCGCACCGGAAAACGCAGCGTGGGACGACCTCCAACGAGGTGGACAGACGATCTGGTGAAGGTCGCTGGGAGTCGTTGGATGCAAGCGGCATGTGACCGCTCGTTGTGGAAATCTAAGGGGGAGGCCTTTGTTCAGCAGTGGACGTCCTGTGGCTGATATGATGAATATGCTAAAGACGAAGCGACAGGAAGGATATTGAAAGGCTCGAGTCGGGTCAGTCGTGCAAATATCGCTCGTTCTCAACTCTAGGCTGAGTACAGACCAGCTGCTTGGAAATTTTAGAACTAGAACTAAATGTAAATGTCGTTTAATGTTTGATACTGCAAAATGTTTGTAAGCTATAAAAATGCGAGCCGTTTACGGTAATTATATTTCTTCGTTTGTGTTTATTTATTTATTTATTTATTTATTCAAGTACAGCCACATCACTTACATTACAGTTATCGCCACTCAATTTAAAACAGTATTTTGTCTGATGTAAATGACAATAACGGCGTACATAACACTTAATAATTACTTGGCTATGTTAGTAACAAAACAATAAACTTGTGTTCGGTTTAAGTCAGGTGATTTCGGTTCCAACGCACTTCTCTGACAGTACTCGGATACTAATAGACATCATCTGTACCAACGCCAATGTGCGTAACCTTTTCGTGGATTCTGTGGGAATAATAAACGGTGATGCGTTTATAGAATGCGAGCTCTTATTTGGAAAACCTAAAATTATGCCAAATACACACAGACCCTTGGTGGATATTGATGCCGATCGATTTAATGTCAACGTAGACAGTACCTGCTGGAATGATATGATATATTTAGGGGATGTTGATGACATTGTATCCGACTACATAAAGGCGCATTTTTTTTATTTGACCTACATACGCCAGCTTATGTGAAGACTATCAAAAAAATACCTGCCTCTTGGCTTACGGATAATGTAAGATTTATGATGAGTTTACGAGACGCAGTACTAAATAAAATTAGGAGAACAAAATTGACTAAACATAAAAAATACTATAAACACCTAAAGAATAAGGCTGATCTTGCAGTAATTAGTGATAAAAAGTGTTACTTTAAATTCAATATCAATAACAATATAAAAACCCCAAACTACTATGGAAGAATTTAAAATCAAAAATTAAACCCGCCAAAGTTCACGGAAAATCCTATGCACTTGAATGATCTCAACGGCATTAATCAGCATTTCCTGAGTGTCCCCACTGAACCGATTACTACCATATCCCATCTAACTTTTTACGAGTTTCATAGATACAGCATTGCAATTTTCAGCCCGAAACTAGTGAATTGTTTACATTAAGAATATTAAAAGAGATAGAGGTAGATCTGGTACTTGAAGAATAAAAAATAAGGTTGTTTTGCATTAAACAGAAACCCAGAACTACACGTTAATAATAAATGTACATGTTAGTGAGCAAATGTAAAGGATCGGTAAGCTCAAGCTTCAAGTTTCGCCGCACTAATTGTTGAATGTCAACAAACTTAATTTACACCGAGATGGTAACTGAGTTGTGAACATAAACTCGATTGGAAATTTTGATCAAGACGGTCAGTTGAGCCCTCTCGACAATTAACCCAATTGGATAGATGAACGGTTCCTCTCGTTGCCCACTTGACTTTCTTTAAGTTTCGTTATCAGGTTAGTTATTTTATAGGATGGCGGCCTGAGCGGATGATATTATTCTGATATAACAACAGACTGGAGTGTTTATACCGAAGTACAACTGAAGCTCGAAACGCAGAGATGCAGTACTACTGTTAGAACATGGCGGTAGTAAATTCTGATGTAATCCAGGACCACAAGGTGTCGTGGTCATACAAGCTAGTTGCAATCCGGGATACAACAGAATTTTCATCTGTATGTAAATCCAATCACACTTTTGCCCCAATTCTACCGACATGGGTACATGTGCTTGTAACACCAAATCAATAAGGCAACAACCAAGTTACGGTGTTTCGCTTCCAAGATTTTCATAAATTCTTCATAATTTAGAGTTTCCAAACTACATTTTGCGAAACTATCAGGTAAAAGTACTTCCACTATATTGCCTGTACGATTAACGTCAAAACTAAATGTATAGAATTCTTGGATTACTGTTATTGCTACAAGTTCTTGAGTCGCAATAACTTTTCAACTTAATACCACTGCAGTTACTAGCCCCTGGAGACAAACTATGCAGTCAGTATGTACTATTATTTTATTTGATATCCGACTTTATATAACAGTATAGAGTATACTCATATTCTTATAATGGTTTATATCTAGAATATGATTGGATTAGTGTATTTTTCGGCTTTAAAAATGTAGCGCGGTTCTCTTAAGATGCTCAATCACTTTTGGCGGAAAGGATTTGATGTTTCGGTAGTATAGATGCTATTAAAAATAACTCAATAATGTTTTAGACAATTGCTTTGAGCAAAGTAGTAGAATGTCAAAAGGCAAAGCGCTCCGTTCCTGCTAACGAGTCAAGTTGCTAGAATCTTACTCTTAGCACCCTGCGCACTACTCATCGCTACACCAGCCTGCAACACGTTCTCACCATTATTTTACTCTAGATACAATCTTTCATATTTGTTGGTAATTGCGATAATTATTATATAACTGAGCCTTAAACCGTAATTTACTCATTCCAAACTATCTATGATCAAAAGATCATAGATAGTTTTATGTTATCTTTGTTTCTGGTACAGTAATAATGTGTTTTGTGAAATTATTTTGTCTATCTATTTGTTATGAAAAGTTTATTGCAGTAGAATAAAGTTGATTTACTACGACCTTTTACTGGTTCATTTAGTTACCAAAGAAATAAAATACGAAACAATTAACCACAGATGGGATGTTATATGTTCAGGTTTCCACATGTATATTAGTGATAAATGATTATGTATTCTGTAGATAATTTCGGCCGAATAAAGTCCACTGCTGGACACAGGCCTCCCTCAAAGATCACCACAACGACTAATATTGGTGTTTTGTGTACACATTGGGGGGTTTTGCCATAATCGCCACGCTTGGCAGGCGGGTTGGCCATCGCAGTTGATTTGTTAATGTATTCAAAGGACGCTGCTGCCCATCCTCCGGCTAATCCCTTAGTCGGCTTTTACGACACCCACTTTGTATTCTTTTTTTTCCTTCAAAAACGTCAAGTGTCAAAGTAAAACAAAGATATGAAAAATTTAAAATAAATTTAGATAAATCATCAATATTGGGTGCATCAAAGCTATAATATATATATTTTTTACTAGAACAGCGAATCTATTGTTATATCAAGATGTTGTCTGCAGCGAAAGTGCGCATTCATGGGATGCAAGATGTTAACTAGGTTATAAAGGACAAAATCAAGCAGTATCGGGGCCTTATATAGTGATATCAACGTTTTGGAGAGTATTCATCAAGAGGAAACAACTTGATAAAATCAGACACACGAAGAACAAGAAAATGGAAAAATATGATTGGCACAGTTTATGAAAGAGCAAAATTGGACTTCTGTGGTGGAAGGACTGGTGACTTGAAATACAGGCTTCAGCCTAGTTTAGGCGCCAGTCTCCCACAGTAAATTTGAACATAACTATAACATTTTCATTATTGTGGTGAGATAATAAAATAAAATAAATAAATAAATAGATACCAATAAATAAATAAAATAGATACCATAAATAAATAGATACCATATTCTGTAGAACCGTAATAAAAATCATATCAGGCAATGTGGTTCCCGGTAAAGGACTACTCATGGGTGTCTTAAGATGCAACTATGTGTATCCATAGAATAGGTAGCTGTGACTTTTACGATGATGTGATTATGGCTACATACCTTAATATAACCGATAACAATCGGAAGCGGTCATCGGGGAAGACCATGTTCATCAGTGGACGTTTTTGGCTGATAATGATGATGATGATGATATGTGCAGTTTAAAGTATTTCAAGAGACCGATCCTTACCATTAACGACAAGTTTGCGACGTAAGGTTGGCGGAGCCATAGCAACAGCAAGTTTGACGACGATATCATTCTTCAACGTCGAGGTTATTTAATTTGTTGCCAGATAGTTAACTGTAGCTAATAGACTCCCTCCGACGACAACTCTATAACACAAAAGTAAGACGCACAGAAGATCTGATCCTTACAATTTGCAATGAAGCCGCGTAGATGGAGTAAAAGTATGTCTTAAGAGTAATACGGTGTGTTTGGAATAAACAGTAAGTATCGCCTCTGATATGGATGAGCCTTTGACATTTGAACAAAAGATATAAGAAGAAAACTAATAAAAACTTATTGCTAAGAAAACTTATTGCTATCTGGACTTGTTTGAATAAAATTATCTTAAATGTTCAAAAGTCGACTTCAAATGAATGACCGATATGACAGCTGTGTGACATAAGCTCTAAAGTTTTGCTCTACAACGATCACTAATTACTTCAATTACAGACAGCCCGAGTGAAGTATGTATTTGTGCGTGTCCAACTCTGCATGTGGTCGACACTATGGCAGAATACAACCGACAGTTCGGAAAAAACCTTGGTTCCATAAATACCGACATGGTAACAAGTTTGCCACCTCAACCATATGTAGACTCCGACTGGGTCATTGCTGCACGCCTGTATTCTTAAGTAAGATTAGGGTGAGGGACCACTCTCTCTGTGAGTGTGGGATTGATGAAGGTACCACCGACCACATCTTCTTTTCCTGTCCTAAATATCCTATATCCCTGTATGAAATTCTCCCTCCTTACGTTCCTCGTCCCATTAATTTCCTCTCCCTTCTTACGTTTGTTGATTCTCCCTTTGTAATTATACTGCTTAAATATATTACTCGTTTTGGCATTAGGTTGTAATTAGTAATACTAACTCTTTTTGTTCTGCTAACTAATCTCCCCCTATTTAAACTATTAAGAGTTGAATGTAGTTATACTTTATCCGTGCTATAATGTGACGTCTCTCCCTTTGTGACATTGTGTTTGTTTTTCGTGTTGTCTTAGGTGGCGGATAAACACTGAACAATCTCTTTATAAATTTGCAGCCGCCGAATATCTAGCGTGTATTAGCTTACAACGTTGACATTGGCAGAATCGTATTGGGCCTAGACTCAATGGAATAAGGCCAGAAAAAAAAAAAAAAAAAAAAAAAAATGTATTTGTGAATAACCACTACTTGCGTAAGTTTATTAGCGTTTAATATGATTTCCGACCTTCTGTGCGCATTTCGTCACTGAACTTTATTACAGCAACTTTTATCATTAGGGGCCTCCTTTATTGTATAACGCTTTGTCCTCCCTTCTCCTCCCGAAGTAATGAGAGCACTGAAAGATGTCTATGAAATTTCATTTCGGGTAACAATGGCGCTACGGATAACTGAGCAGCGATTGAAAAGTTTGACTCGCTGTGCTCTCACTTACTAGGGGTTATGCTGACTTTAACCAAACCAACTAAGCTCACTTTTGGACCTCATTGTTCAATACACACTGGGTGTTCACGAAGAATACACGAAGCCGTGCACTCACAACACATATATACACTCATGAAGGTAGACCATCTCATCACGTGGGTGTCGTAGAAGGCGAATATAGGATTAGCCGAAAGACGGGCCGCAGCATCCTTCGAGTACATTGACTATTCAACTTCGATCACCAACCAAGCGTGGTGATTATGGCAAAACCCCCCAATGAACACACAAAACACCCAAACCGGTCGTTATGGCGATTTTTCCGGGACGCCTGTGTCCAGCAATGGACTTTATTCGGTTTAAATAATGAGAGTAACTATGTTTCCATGTAGCGATAGTAAAAAGTGAATTTTAGAAGGAGCATTAAAATCCAGAAATATCATATACTTTGTATACGCTAACACAAGACGAATAACATGGTTTGGAAAATTATGTAATTTAAATCACGAAGTCTACATATAATCTATTGAATTTCGACTGACTTTTGAACATGCTGAATTTATTATTGATTGTGCTATTGGTGCTCCACATTAGATATTCCCTCATCTCCATTTTCAAACATAATAAACAGTTTTAACAATATTTTTCTTACGTTCCCTGATCGGAATGGAAATTCCGTTTGCTATTTTAACGTTATTTTACGGAGAACAGTTCAATTACAATATCTTTAGGACAGTTTGTTGATAAACGTTGTAAAAATAAAACAATCGTTTCGTATTCAAGTCTGCTTCTGTATTCATGAGGTGGTGGGATGGGGTGCTGTCGTATACTCGTTGTACCAAGCAAATCATGTGTACAGAAGGTCTATTTCTAATAATGCGCCATACCGACGGCAAGATAACAAGACATGAAAACCCAACGAAAAAACACAGTTGTGATTAAAACTGTTTTACTTATTTTTATGCGAGTTCTGTCTCATCCTAGTGCAATCATTGCTGCTAATGGGTCTCTACAAAACTGACCTAATTGCCATTATGGACAAGCTAGTTGGAAACTGTAGACCATTTTGCTAGCGACAAGTATTTAGGCAAGCAAATTAGGTTTTGATACCGATTGAAACAACGTTTTTATTTTAAAAACGATTACTCCGAGATTTGTGGACAGATTTGAGCAATTCTTTTTTAACTGCTGTAGAGTGCTTTCAAGTTGCTTCCATATATATTTCATTATATTTAATCGAGTAGTTTTTTAACCAGCTTCAATGAACAGGTTAATTAGACTGCGCTTATCAAGATGATGTCTTAATGGTTTCTATTCCTCTCAGATCGGTGAACCGACTTGAGTCATTCTTATTTTTAGTGTTAAACACGGAACCAAAATTTCTTACATATGTTTACACTATAAAGAAACAAATAAAACTTTTTAACACAAAACATACCGACTTCAAACACGATATAAAAATATTAAAACCACTAAAAAGGAAAAAAAAACTTTATGAAGTCGGGCGGGGCCAGGTATGCCCGAACCATGGTTCATGCAGACCAACGAGAAGTTATATTTTAAACCTGCGACCATATCCTTTCAGATGCAACCGCATGTTAGTACGAGTGGTACTTTCTTCACTGTATATACCTTCGTATCTATTTGTGTTTTTACAAAGGCTATTACGTAGTTAAATCTGCTTTACGAGTTACCGATATAATATTCTGCGAAATGTAGCAGTGAACTACCGACTCTTACTTATTGGATTGTTCGTATGTTTACAGAGCCCTACAAATATTTGCTCGCTTAACATATTGGCTGGCGAGTAATTCGCTGAATGGCGTCGCTCAGTGATGCGTAACAAATGCTATTGTGTACGTTAATAATTGTTATTGCGAATATTTTGTATCAAATTTAACAGAACGAGAGTGCTTTTCATTTGTAAGCGAGTTTGTTGATATATGATGCCAAATGAAACATAAAATATTGAAATATATTTTCTTATTACTACGTGTGTTTTGCTTCTGTGTTTAAATTCGAATGCCGTTTTATTTTTTGACGAAGCATGACTGCCGTCATCATTTCGGCCGAATGAAGTCCACTGTTGGACACAGGCCTCCCCCAAAGATCACCACAACCACCGATATGGATGTGTTGTGGGCTCATTGGGGGGTTTTGCCATAATCGCCACGCTTGGCAGGCGGGTTGGCGATCGCAGTTGAGTTGTTAATGTACTCGAAGGACGCTGCTGCCCATCCTCCGGCTAATCCCGTAGTCGACTTTTACGACACCCATGGGAAGAGATGGGGTGGTGGCATTCTGAGCCAGCACCACACGGCAAGGACTTAAATCCAGCTGCCAGTAGGTAACTGCAATAAAGTCATAAAATTCCGGGCTGAGGGGTTATCGGTAAAACAGACATCAGCACCCCCTCTCTTTAACTTCATCCCGTGGGGCGTGATTAAGGAGTTGCTAGTCCACAATCAGTGTTGCTCTATTTGCAGGGTGTCATCGGGGCTTATCTGCGTGACAAGCGTGTTCGCTACGAGGACAGGGACAGTAGCATAAAGCAGAGAAAGTTTATGTGCGTGGTTCCACACGGGTCCACGGGCTCCGCCTTATGGAACCTCGCCTGCACCGTGGTCCTGCGTGTCGTTCTCCCCGCCGCCTTCAGCATAGTTTATTTCGCTTACGACAGTCTTGTGTTGACCAGCGCGCAGTACTTCGAGGGTGCCATTCCACTTACCTAGCAAGCGGTGGCAGTAGTCGTGGCCGAAATCCACTATCTGGGTTCTGGCCTCAGAAAACCGAGGCGCTGTGGTTTCACGTGGACATACGTTGGCGACGCGCAAATCAGGGTAGGCAAGGTATGTGAAGTCTAAAGTACACGAGGCTCACCTTGGACAGTCGATGGGGCTTCGTGGAGTACTTTGAGTACCTTGCCCCAGGTCGAGAAGGTTGTGGATGTCTTGGACCAGCTACTTGCCTATCCTGGCTCTCAAGGAACTGGTTTACCACTTCTGCAGGTCGTGCGGTCCGTGGCCCTCTACGTGGTGCCTATTTGGTCAACTCCAATCTTGAGCGTCCAGAACTATAGAGCCAAGATTCACTGTCTGCAACGTAGGGTACGGATTGCACGAAAATGTTAGCATGCTTTTCGCCTATAGATATTCTGATGGAGATGTTTTGCCGGTCTTGGGAACCTGGTTTCAAAGAACGAGGGCGTCACATTCAATCAGACGTAGGTATTTGCTGGGAATGGTTGTTTCGGTGCGTACCTCCACTAGATAGGACGCTAGGTCACGCACTGGAGCCCCCCTTCGGTACCGAAGCTGACCGCTGTCAGGTGCTCAACGAGTCTTCTGGTAATTATTCTTTCGAATAGCCTCAGCCCCGATAAGTTACTAAACTCAATATAACTAGTTGCGACGGCCATGAAACTATCTTCAAAGGCCATTTCAGATTACGCATCAAATATTTTCTCGTTGAAATCACTGACCAGGATGATGCTGTCGTAGACGGCGGGGCACTGATAACATCCGTCAGTGAGCCAAGAAATATGCTTACTAGCATGCACCTCCAACTGAAACCAATGTGTTTGTGCTAGGATAGGGTATATTTTCTATACATTTTTCTATAGTTCCTAATTTTTCTCACATAATTTTGTACTCCAAAACATGTCTGGACATTAAAACAGAAAACCTAAAGTTCGTTTCGGCATTTCTTCTCAGAGACAGTCAGTGGGAAATGCCGACTTCATCTAGATTATTGACGAGTGTTTCTTGAAACCTACTTGATAAATAAAGATAATGTATCATTATTAACCGCCCGCAGTGGGCATGCTCGGGTGCTCCTGCTTAATGTAACCAAATCAAGACGCGACTGTGGCCGTGAGCTATATCTCAATGCGTGATAAATGTATCTTACGCTCGTTATCTTTTATTGACTTAAGTTGTACGTTGGTAACTTGAAGTCACAGTATGTGTAACTTATTCTTCTTCCAAGTGATCTCTTTTACATTTTCTGTACTGCCGGTTTGATGTGAAGTCATAGTCGTCAGATTTTTACAAATCTTTGACAATATACACAGCATAATATTCGCAGATCGTTTCAAGTAGACGTTCAAGTACACGTAAAATACTAATTTACAGCCAAATTTTTGGATACTAGTGTATCTTTTATTTGATCTTACCTGCTCAAATATTATATATACCCCATAAAAGGAAAAAGATGATGAAGAAATCGTGTCATTAATATGAAGACCGTCAGGTATCCCGCTCGAGTGACCGCGACGCAATCTCGAGGGACTAGTGGCCAAAGGTCTCTCCACTATACATGTAGAACTACAGAAGATCAACTTCACCGTAAGACTTTATCAGTTTACCGATTAATAAATAATAAAAAGGGTTCCGTACGATGAATATCTTTGGTATAATGGTATCTTTGGATACGAGAAGTGACGGATGCCTGGCCTAGTTAAGACAAACAGGTAGTACCAATGACTTATCCGAAGAACAAACTTAACATTATAGTTGAAAAACATGTTCTCCCGTACATTGCAAATGTAAGTTTGTACGCACAATATTGAAAGATTTAACATGTTATTTTAAGATCAAAGACTTCTTATAGGTTTTCCTAAATATATAGGTTTTCCTGTAATGTATAAGTAAATAGCTATTATGCTTTTTTTTTTCAAAATTATAGGCTCAGAGATAGGGTTGGGTAATGGTCAATTTTCGCCTATTTTCTTTAATTACATTCAAACTATTATTTTCAAAATTATAACATTAATATGTTTAAGACCCTCGCAATAAGCAAGTACATTTAATATGTTACACGGTACAGTTTGCAAAACTTTAGTCTTAATTTTTCTATATTACCCCCCAAAAGTGTCGCCTTTATTCAAAATTAATTTAATTACGTCCGTATTTCGGTTGCAAAAATCCATACGTATACCAAATTTCAACTTAATCGGTCCAGTAGATTCGGAGAAAATTAGGTATAGACAGACAGACAGACAAACGAGTGATTCTTATTACAGTTCCGCCGTTTTTGCCTTCGGACGTTCGGAATAGAGAGAGACTGTTACAGATATTGTCATCATATCAGCCACAGGACGTCCACTGCTGAACAAAGGCCTCCCCCTTAGATTTCCACAACGAGCGGTCACATGGCGCTCTCATCCAACGACTCCCAGCGACCTTCACCAGGTCGTCTGTCCACCTCGTTGGAGGTCGTCCCACGCTGCGTTTTCCGGTGCGCGGTCTCCATTTGAGAACCCAACCCAACGGCCATCAGTTCTACGAGCAATGTGCCCCGCCCATTGCCACTTCAGTTTACTAATCCTTTCAGCTATGTCGACAACTTTAGTTCTTCTACGGATCTCCTCATTTCTGATTCGATCTCGTAGAGAAATACCAAGCATATCTCTCTCCATAGCTCGCTGAGTGACCTTGAGCTTTCTTATGAGGCCCATTGTGAGTGACCACGTCTCTGTTCCATATGTCATCACTGGTAACAGATATTGTGGCTAGTGACTATTTTCTATAAGACCTATTGCGTGTTAATATGGAGTGGGTTTTCTTTTTATTTCATTATTTTGTGGTCTCCCTCCATCGGTCGCTGTTCGACCGCGAATGTAATATCATGTTGTGTAATGACCCATATATATGGCTCGTTTATAGATATTTGTACATATGTTTGTATAATATACGTGAAATACATCATAAGATACATATAACGTCAATGTAAGATTTAGGTTAAGATAACTTCGAGGGTGCATGGAACTTGGAGCAGATGAGATTGGATTCTGCTGAAATACTTACCTCTTAAGACAACTTGCAATATCTAAAGTCAATAATGACAGAAATTATGCATTCATCAGAATAACAACACATATATACGCTTGCAGACTTGTCACGCTAAATCTTTGATTCGATTTATTGTCATTTAGAGTTAGCTTCCGTTTTATGCAGCATTTAAAACGTAATAATTTGCCGCCACCTATCTGATCACTGCATACAATTAATACCTTTAGAACACATACCTACGGCAATACTTAACTGCTGCACAGCTGAAGCCGGATTTGTTAACTGTAAATATGTATTTACCGACAGATATACTGTAATAAAGGCTGGAGGGCGCGGGTGTGGTGGTATGTTGGTTGCTATTTCATATATTATTGTAGTGATATACTAAAGTATTATATTACATCCGTAATATTATTTTAACAATTTTTTCGTTAATACTTTTAAACCTATATATTTATCATTAACAAAACTGGTTTACATCTGTGAACCACTCAGGGTCTGGTTGAAACCAGTGCCAGGCATTCTGACTAAACCTGATCCTGTTCAGCGCAACCGTGAAGCACAATATTTTATTATATTTTTGTATTAGTAAACATAGTAGGTAGGCTCACTATGGCGAACTAATGAATGTTCTTGCCCTGCCGGAAACATTATTGATGTCACTAATAAAAGCATGTATTATAGAAATACCTTTGTATTTACCGCCTTATTAGGCAATCAATAATTGTTATTTATAAGTGGCCGTTGCCGTAGCACATAGAATAAAAGACAAAAATCATCTCAAAACTTATTATTAATTATGATTCAATCATCAACATAAGTCTGCTATGCATTGTACAGAAGTCGCGCAACAGTTTCTCAATCGAAGTTTAAGACCTTTCTGGAACCTTTTTAATTTTACACGATACACACTTCAAGTAAATAACCCGGGACACAAACATAGATATTTGCCCCGGGCAAGCGGACTCCGGGCAAGCTAGCGCATTCAATCCCAAGCCACTCAACCGCGAAGCAGATAGCAGCCGGGATTAAACTCGGCATTCGACTTTTCAAACTAGGTTTTTCGTCGACATTTTGACTTTCATCTCTAGGGCCAGAAATCTGAGTTTGATAGCATACATGTTATAAGTAAAACGTTACCTAAGCTCGAATTCGAACTAAATTTTAGCGTGCTACTTTTTACCGGTATTCTGTGAGAGCGAGGTAATTCTCCGGTCAAGCCGGCCGCATTTATGAGCTACAGTAAACATCTGGTTCTCTAGTACTTTGAATGAAGGGATATACGTGGCGCAAGTGTCATAATATTTTCTGGCGTCGTTTAAATCCAGAACCTATTAAGACTAGCTATACGATTGTTCCAGCGATACGAAATCTAAGAACACAAAATTTAAAAACAATAAATATTTGCAAATTTGTATGAAAAAGAACGAAAGCATGAATGCAGTTCTTATTGTAATGCGGTGAAGGTATTTTTGGTCCGTTGCTTGTTATACCTCTTGTTCATGTGGTCACTCTTTGTCTTCTTCTTTTATGTCTCCACGTGTAACTACTTCTGAGTATAAGACTATTTTGTTTTACTAATAAAAGCTCTGATTCCTTGAATTAAAGTTGTTGTAAAATTGTCCAATCTAATCTTGACTGTTATTATTATGGCTTCAACTCAAGGTTGAGCCTGTCTCTCCATGGCCTGGGTTAGTGTTCACAGAATGTTCTTCCACACACGAATAATATTTAGACCACTGGCTTAAGATAATCCGTGTGCTATCCGGATTAAGAATATAGCACCTCTTTATCTCCTACCTTCAATGTCGTAAAAGGCGACAAGTGACTCTTAATTAGACGGATGGGCAGAAGCGTCCCTTCTGTAGAAAAGTCTCGATACTGCGCTCACCTGCCGACTTGCCACGCGTTGTGAGTACTGGCAAACTCCCCCTAAATTAAAGACACACTTCTGGAAATTTATGGGAGGGCTTTTTTCGGTAGTGGACATACTTTGGTTGTTACGATGATGATGGTTTAAGGTAGAAAAAGAAAAAAGGTTTTATTATATTATACTAGTATTAGGTAGTTTGTGTGTGTACTGTGTTTATGTGTATATTGTGTTTGTGTGCGTTTAAGCTTCCAAATATTTTTTGTCGGTGTCGGCAAAAGTTAACATCCCTTTGTAGATTATAATTTCAGTTCGTGACAGGGTGAATCTTTGATATTAAAAATAGTATACAATTATTTTACTCATAAAGTTAAATGTAGCATGAAAATATTAAGCGAGCAATAATTAAGAAATTATATTTAAGCTGAAATGGCAATGTGCGGGGCACATAGCTCGTTGAGGCAAAAAGGTTCTAGAGCGGAGACCGCGCACCGAAACACGCAGCGTGGGACGACCTCCAACGAGGTGGACAGTCGACCGGTGAAGATGGCTGGGAGTCGTTGGATGCGGGCGGCATGTGGCCGCCCGTTGTAGAAATATACAGGATGTCCAGTAAATAGCACGACATACTGCAGGGGGTGAGAGCTTGGGTCAATACCTACCAAAAAAAACCACAATATATGTTCAGCAAAATCTTACGGATTTACAGTTTTTCACCACTGTAGTTTAAAGTTAAGCGATAAGAAAATTGTACTGTGAAAATTAAAATTAAAATTGTATTTCTTGAAAACATTTTAGCTTTTAATAGAATAAAGACTTATCAATGAGTAAAGTAACTATTCACAAATAATTTGAGGTAAAAAGAACTAAAAAAGGAATTTTTCATTACGAGATGCTTAAAAATCTGTGTCAAGGTAGAGATTTTCCGATATTTCGCAAAATTTTGTACTACTTCAAATCCGTAAGATTTTGCTGAACATATATTGTGTTTTTTTGGTAGGTATTGACCCAAGCTCTCACCTCCTGTGGTATGTCGTGCTATTTACTGAACAACCTGTATATGGCTGGGCCTTTCTTCAGCGTTGAACGTCCATCAGCTGATACGGTGATGATCACATTAACTTCAAATTAATATGAATTCATAATGCGTAGTCACCAGTAGTACTTCGGCACAAAAGGCAATCTGTACTCAAATTGATATCCTCGCCCCGTATTGAATTCCCTATTTAATTGCAACGAATAAATACTTTACAGAGAGCCTTTAAGCGAAGAATCTGGAACTTATTGCCTTTGTAAGAGGATTGCAAGCGGTAGCTATCTAGCTGGCTTAGGACTACACACACGTTAGACTTTGAGCCAGTAAGTTCGAAATTCAGTCCCATATCAGTTCTATTTGAAGCGATTACACGATCTGTTGGTAAATTTAAGAACACAACCAAAGCGTTTATTGTTAAATACTGCTACAAAATTCATCTTGCATATTGAATATCGATAGCAATTCAGTGTCGAGTCTGTCACAAAAACAAAACCATTGTGCAGCAGCATTAGGTAAATTGTTGTTAAAAGTTGATGTAAATTTGCCGATCGCCAATGTTTAAAATAAGCCTTAAATGCGTGGGAATCGGAAGTGCGAAGAGCTATCAATGTCACTTGGTGCTCGAAGGACATCGAGCGGCGCTCCGTGTGCCAGCTGAACTGAAACACCGCTAGCCGGTAGTCTGCCTGTATGGCATTCAACTGTCGAACGCATAAATGTAGAGCACGGTAAGCCGTGCTTACCTAAGCAATCAATAAATTGCTTAATCTAAGGATTGGCGGCACCATGCCGAATGAAACCAGTTAGGATGTTTTTTCTGAGCTCCACGATTATTTCTGGTAAACTACATTGTAATAGCTGTGTGGTGCCGGCTACGAATAGCACCAACCCATCTCATCCCGTGGGTGTCGTAAAAGGCGACTATGGGATTAGCCGGAGGATGGGCAGCAGCACCCTTCGAGTACAACAACTCAACTGCGATCGCCAACCCGCCTGCCAAGCGTGGCGATTATGGCAAAACCCCCCAATGAGCACAATCCAACAATACAGCTCTATGTTGAGCGTATAGTCAAGCAGCTCTACTCAGTTCAATTGCTCTGTAAACATTACCACTAAGGGCGGACTGGTAAAGTGCTTTTCTTTCATATCTCGCAATAATCTTATGTGACGGGTACACCCCTCTCAACTACGGGTGTCGTAAAAAGCGACCAGGGCTGGTATCAGGAGGATAGGCAGCTACATCTTCTCGTGTGCTAATGACACGGTACTGCGATCACCAATCCGCTCGCCGAGCGTGGTGATTATGGCGATATCCCATATTGATGACTCATTGTAGTAATTGTTGGGAGGCCCGTCTTCAGCATTGTACGTTTATGGGCTGATGTGTGTGTGGATGACGAGTAGGAACAATTAACCCGCTCTAGTGTGATCATCATCGTATGATCTGGAGCCCCCCTTAGGTGCCGAACATGACAGCTGCAGTGATTTTAGCCGGTAGGAGTCCGACATATGGGAAGTTCATGAAGAATTTCCACTGGGCCCAATAAAAAAAAAGTACAATTAACACACATACAAACATTTAGACCCAGTAAACTATTATTAGAGCAACAAGCAAATAATAATTATTAACAAAGTGCATAATATATGGAACAAGACCTATTTGTATATTAATATGCTCGCTAATTAACCGCCGTCTGGACATACCATTATCATCATATCAGCCACTCATACGTCCACTGATCAACAAAGGCCTCCCCAATAGACTCCATAACTGTGTTAGCATTTTGGGTGGAAATTGGCAATACTCACCACGCTTGGCAGGCGGGTCGGTGAGTGAAGTACGGCTACTGTACCACAGAAGGGACGCTGCTGCCCTATCCTTCTAGTTAAGAGTGCCTTAACCATTTTTTAATCCATGGGAGGAGATGGACTGATACTATATTCTTAATCCGTACACCAGGTGGATGGTCTATCTGGATACAAATAGTCACACTTCTTACTTGAGTATTTAGCCCATCACAAAATGTTTGGATATCAACACATACCTAAGTACTACGTTCTGATACGGTAGAAGGTCTCATACAAAAATAAATTGACAAAGGTTTAAATGGAATGAATACGAGCCACAGCACACGTGTCTACACTCCGAGTTAATAAAGATAATCTCTCAGAACGCTTTTGCCGCGCTTTGATACGGTCTCCAGTACAAAGAGCTACTTATCAAGCGCGGTGCACCCGGGGCAGTCGACTACCGGCTTAACTGGCGAGTGTGTTGGGGCACTAAGATCCGTATTACAGATCGAGAGTCAAAACTTCAGTAGAAATTGAATCGAGATTGGGTTAGTCAAATATGAACCCTACTTAATAGTTCCAGGCGTTTTATATTCAATAAAGAGTTTTATATGTAACAAGCATGTTCAGTTTTTCCATGTCGTGCTGATTGAAAATATTTTTTAGTAGCTGGAACCTGCGGTTTCACTCGCCATTTAATTTAATAAATATTTTAGAGTACTTCGGCATAGACAATTGGCATAGAGTATATATATTGGATTTCATGGGTTTTGATATTTTTGCGCGGAACCCTAATTATTTTTTTTAAATAAAAGTAGCCTAAGTTATTCCTTATAACATCAGCTATCTGCCATTTCGGAGATTAGTGGGAACAAACAGACAGACCGACAGACAGACAGACAAAAAATTTAAAAATAGTTTTTTGTTGTTGGTACCGTATATACTTTCATATGCATTAAATAAAAAGTTGTTATTTTGATATTACAAACAGACACTTCAATTTTAGTTATTTGTATAGATATACGGGTAAAAAGAAATTGATTTGCGCCCTATTTTTGTGAGTAGAACAAAAACTTTGATATTTTGTTTTCGGAATAATTTCTAACTTTTACTATGGGATAAATTATAAAATGTATAATAAAATATCGGAGACTGTATAAGCGTTTTACAACTACCACAGAATAATTTAAAATATTTGTGAAACCTACTCTATGGAATTAGAGGATTATCTTTTAGATAAAATATTTGGTAGTGTGCTGGTCAAGCTCCACAAGACAATACATAAGATTCTAATGTTCCCTATGTTGACATATCGACGACTTTGTTTTGTGACATAATTTTATTATTAGGACTTTTTTACATTACTGTTAAAGACTTTATTTTTTATGAATGTCATTGATTATTTACTAAACTTTATTTATTATCCTTATTCTTGTCCTTTTATATTCGACTGATTAAACATTTTTATACTTAAGTGTGAGTACCGTGTGGGATTTTATTTTGTGTAACAACATTTTTCTGGCTGTTTAGGTATGTTATGCTCACTCAAGTGTGCCATTGATGGTGGCGTCTTGTATTACATAGATCGCTGAGTGTACAATACTACTGGTGATAATTTAATCATAAGCTTTAAGAAATATTACAATCAGCCTTGTTTCACTAAACAAGCCTGATTGTAAAGTTAACTCGACTCTTTTCTCCTACATTGTCTTAACATGACCTTAATTTAGAGAAAAATGTCATCAAAAATATTGAAACAATTAGGTATGCTTTTAAAAGAGTAACCATAGAGCTTCTTGCCCGTTCTTCTCCATAGGAAATCTACATCTTGGAACGCGGCAACTAAAGTCTGACTATTCAAAAGTGCCTGTAAATGATTCAAACGACATAAACAAACCGAAAGAATTAACTATGTCTAAGACGTCCACTGCTGAACAGAGACCTCTCCCATCCCCCCGCGGCCTGTTACATGCCATGTGCCGTAATTTAAGGAGGTATTTGGCAATACTCCATACCCTTGGCAGGCGGGTTGGTAAGCGCAATATGGCTATTGTTATACAGAACGGATGTTGCTGCTCATCCCAAGAGTCCCTTCGTCGCCTTTTACGACATTCACGGGTAGAGATAGATGGATGCTATAACCTTAATCTGTCACCACACAGACACATCAAGAGCGCCAGATGTTCTAGCATCTTTTACTTAACAATGCGCTTTACAATTCCCGTCATGCGGATGTTAATTTAAAAAGCAATATAGCAGTTATACCTCTAAAAGACTTACAGTAATAAGTTAATACACTGCGTAAGGACAAGATTTTCTCGTTGGCTTGAACTATATTTAGGTGAACAAGGAATAAGATAATAAATAAGATAATAATTTATTTTGTAACCCATAAAACAACATTTTGCACAAGGTATTAATAATTATAGTTTCAACATTGGGTAAAGGATATATTCTAGAAGGTAAGAACGCTGATACATAAACTAGGCCGCAACCTGTACTATAGGCATCAGTGCTCACCCCCTTTACAATAAAGTGTGAAAAAGTGAAACAGTTTAATATATAACAAAAATATGATGTACAGTATAGCAACAAATAGTTATCACGGCAAATAGCTGCATTTTTTTACCAATATTTGATGCGTATCAGTAGTGTGGGTTGTGTAGTGTGTGTTGTGTGTCGGGTGTGTGTTGTGTGTCGGGTGTGTAGTGTGTGTTGTGTGTAGTATGTGTTGTGCGTAGAATTTTGTCTGTGCTGCATGTGGTATATGTATATGTAGTAGACTAGTCTATGTCTTTGATAAGATAAAATTATGGAATAATGTTATCTTGCAAGGTTTAGTAGGCTTTCCGTATAGTCATAATTAAAGATTTGTAGCCAACAAAAGAGAGTCTTTTTACATTTAAAGGAATTTAGGTTTTGAATATTGCATTCTTTGTTGATTTTATTGAAAAGAAAGCCACCGAGGAAACAAGCAAACTTGTTATATAAATAACAAATAAAATAAAATAATAAAAGGAATAACTCTTCCACTCTGTGAATAATCTGAACGAAACCTTTTAAGTACGCTACACAATATATCCGCGTGACATTGTTTGCTGCGAGTGCCATTAGCTGCCGGTGTGTGTAACAAAATAAGTAATTCATCCTCATCGCGTTTGCGGAGGTGGCACAAAAGAAACCCATTAGGCGACCGGTAAACACCTGAAGGCAATTCCCCCCTAAAAACCTTCCGCACGTTTGGATAAAACAATAGATCCTCCCCCGTTCCATCGCCGGAGGGAAACACATTTTTTTATAGATAGGTGATACTAATTAACAATGGCACCGTAATAGATAGCTTTGCTCCAAGATTTGCTCGAGAGTTTTGGTGCGTCGACTGAAAGAACCAATCAGCGTTTTATCAGTAAAATAGAACCCCCCACGCGTGGCACCACTGCGGTATCACCACTCCAGCTGTTGTACTAGAAGGTGATGTGGGCGGTGCTTTGATAACTTAATAGGAAATAATAAGTGGTACGGGGGCGTAACCGCGCCACCGCGACATGCCCAATTTGGGCCATACGGGAAAAATGGCCGTTTCATAACATCAGTTGAGATTCGATCGCGTAAGTATTTGTTAAATTGTCGTGTTGTTCGGGGATAACATGCATAAACCGAAGCGAAAATAATAACTTTATCAAGAGAGGATTCATATACAATATGCAAGTGAAGGAATTTTCTTGGTATTGTCTATAAAAAGAATAAATTTAAAATTATTGTTTTCTTTATATTTGAATTGATGGAGCGGAACGACATTATTACTTTTGTCCAAAATACAATGCTTCTTATCTATCACTTTTAACTATCAATCGGTGAATAACAAACGCAGTGAATAGAACAGAGAATGGTACTCCCAATAAACTTACGCGTTGCGTGGTACGGCTGTCGTTTGCGATTGTGTATGCTCGGTATGATTGGCTACCTACAAAGTCGTGGGTATGTTTCAGTATGAGAAGCCAAGTATAATGTTGTGTTTATTCAGTTCATTGGATGAGAACTTGTAACTGTGTGCATTAGTGTGCTTTTATGAAGAATGGTAGTGGGAAAATGGATTCCTAGGCTCGCATACAGTTTGATCTACATGGCATATCTTCTTTCTTCCAATATCTATGTTCAAGAAGAACGAATTATTCTTATTTAAATATATACAAATGTGTTGGTCTGACTTTACATCCTATACGTGTAATTATTATATTATGTTTATTTATTATTTTAGTTCCGCGTAGTTTCCGGCAAATATTCGCTCGTATAAGATTTACATTTACAGGCACTTGTGGTGCTATGCTACGGTGGTAATACCTTTGAAGCCTCTGCGGCTCTTTCTTTAATTCTTAGCAGATCACCAATCCAGCTTCTTTATACCCGGACGGGGCCATGCTGTGATAGAGGCAGCTGGTGAACAGACGCCTCAAGTGTCCCCGTGTGTGATGAAACTGCAGTGCATACACCCACGCACCGCTGAGAATGCCATCCGGGCTTGGTGCGATATTGTAAAAACCTAACGCCTTGGTCTAACTCTCCTCCGGAAACCTAGTCTAGGTTTTTTTTAGGTTCGGTCAGCGATGATACTTAGGTATCTAGCTAATATTAGATCTACCACCAGTAAAAGACATGTAGTGACTCTCCTGAGATCCCAAGCGATCACAAATCCACCTGCCAAGCATGGTGATTATGGCAATATCCGTGTAACCGCTCCTTATAGATCACCACAATAGGAGACTAAAGCGTGTGGGTGTTATAAGTATAAGAAACCGGTACGGGCTGATGTGCCGATACAGTACATGATATCAACAAGTGATGACATCTAGTGACGAGAAGAAAACAACCTTGACTGGGGAGTATCTTTATTGCACTAATTTAATATCAATAAGCCGTGTGGTGCCGGCTCAGAATGCCACCACCCCATCTCCTCCCATGGGTGTCGTAAAAGTCGACTAAGGGATTAGCAGGAGGATGGGCAGCAGCGTCTTTCGAGTACATTAACAACTCAACTGCGATCGCCAATCCGCCTACCAAGCGTGGCGATT
The DNA here is from genome assembly GCA_947459985.1 of Diloba caeruleocephala. Classification (NCBI taxonomy): domain Eukaryota; kingdom Metazoa; phylum Arthropoda; class Insecta; order Lepidoptera; family Noctuidae; genus Diloba; species Diloba caeruleocephala. Next base: position 32,753,121 of record OX381605.1, on the reverse strand, counting down.
ATGGCAAAACCCCCCAATGAGCACACAACACACCCATATCGGTCGTTGTGGTGATCTTTTGGGGAGGCCTGTGTCCAGCAGTGGACTTCATTCGGCCGAAATGATGATGATGAATATCAATAAGCAACATATAAATAACATTGACTTAAAAGTAGGTCGCGCGTGATGGGCGCTTTGCGTTGTCAGCTAAACTTAATTCTTTACATTAAGGAAATATACGTTTGTACGTACAAAACTAGCGAAAAAATGCGATGCTATGCCTTTTGTTTTTCTATGTCAGGAACCTTCACGGGCGTGGCAGCAACAACTGTACAAAGCTTCATCTCAATCAAATGCTATAGGAGCGTATAGAAAACAAAGCAACACACATTTTTTATCATACAAAGAAGATAAAAGAAATAAAAGGCATAAAAATCATTCGTATTTATTAAAAAACCTTTCATCAAAACCACTCCACGCGACCCCATGGACCAACCTGTCGACACCAATCAGTCATTGTACATACACAGATTGGTACTATCTGCTCAGCTCGCGTATCTTATTATTCATCACTAGCTGGGACCCGCGGTTTCACCCGCGTTTAATTTAAAAGAAATTTAGAGTACTTCGACATAGACATAGACACTGGACATAAATTATACTATATATATTGGATTTCAAGGTTTTCTTTTTTGCGCGGAACCCTAATCATTTTTCTAAAATAAAAGTAGCCTAAGTTATTCCTTATTACATCAGCTGTCTGCCAGTGAAAGTCCCGTCAAAATCGGTCGAGCCGTTTCGGAGCTTACCCGGAACAGACAGACAGACAAAAAATTAAAAAATTGTGTTTTTGTTATAGGTACCGTATATGCTTTCATATGTATTTAGTAAAAAGCTGTTATTTTTACATTAAAAACAGACACTTCAATTTTATTTATTTGTACAGATTACAAACAGACACTTCAATTTTATTTATTTGTATAGATAAAAGAGACGAAACAAGAGCGACACGTGTACTCATGATAATGAAAAATCGATCTTCGTAAAGACAAACACTCTCTTACCTTAACAATATTAGAAGCACGGTATCGCTCGCCTGCGTGTTGATTAGTTGAACGGCGAAAATTTCATAAAAGATAAATGTTTTATGAACAAATTTTGTTCACTTTAATTAAGGGTGGCAGGGTGGTGGTCCCCCTGTCAAGTGTCGCAGTAGCTGAACACAGGACCCTGCGTACGGCATGGACTTACAAAAGGAAAATATTTCACAAAGAGCCCTTTAACAGAGTACATAGACTTGTTTAAAATACGGGCAAATACTAGGGCTGTGTGTAAAATGACACGCGGTAAAGGTTGCTTTTAAATTTAATAATTTTCCTTTCCCAGACTCATGCAAACCGAACGTTTTGATAGTATTGGGATCATAGTAGCTCTACAGGTTGGTTGTAAAGGTGTGTAATATATCACTGATGACTTTTTTGACTATCTTTAACGTCGTGTGGCTTCAATCATTACAGTATTGTGTTGGTTTTTACAAATTCAAACTCACATTTACAGTCTTACTTAATATTTTCTGAAGTTTACAGGAATAGCATCCATCGAATTGAAAATAGTTTACGGAAACATATCGCGTTTAATTAATTAATTCTATATACTTCGAGATGCTGTACTTAAGTATATAGAATGAATTAATTAAACGCGATATGTTTCCGTAAACCATTTTCAATTCGAAGTCTTACTTAATTTAATGCATTTGTAAAACACATTATAATCAATATACTTTACAATATAGAATATACAAGGCACACTAATACAGAATAGTGTAGTGAAGATGACTATGTGACCGACTACTGGCGACTGAAACGCCTCCTTTTTTTTTTGTTGGGCTTCTCGCATACATTTCAGGGAAATGTGGTTGCTTAATTGGTCAAAACCGCCTCCTGATGATTTTACGGCTTCAATAGTGTTCACTAGGACTGTTATTTTATTTAAAAGTGTCAAATCATGATCTACCGACAACTTTACGATGTAGGGTAGAAATATAATTAGAGGTTACAATATGTGTTTTTAAATGGCTACATAATTTAGACATCTATTTGAATATGATTTGGCCTTTATTATTACCTGAGCCTAACAGTAGCAACAGTCCATTTTGTAATAACCACGCTCGTTTTACTTATAAAGAAAATAAATGTTCCGTTTTTCCTTATTTCGTACGAAACAAAGACAAGTCTCGGCGCGGCGTAACGAAGACAAATATTGATATGTATTAGATACATTTTTCGGATCGTGTTTCGTTCCAGTCATGTCCACTCAGTAACCTCGAGCCATGTCACGCTATTTGGTATAGTCTTACAAGACGTAGGCAACGTGTGTATTGTCATTTTATTTTTTCATCATTTCGGCCAAATGAAGTCCACTGCTGGACACAGGCCTCCCCAAAGATCACCACAACGACCGATATGGATGTGATGTGGGCTCATTGGGGGGTTTTGCCATAATCTAAATTTAAATTTTGTTAAATTGTGTTGGAGGAACATAATATTTGGCACACCAGTTGACTAGTTTGTTAATAGTAAAATGTACAAAAACTCCTTAACCGCAATGTCAGTCATTATCGATTTGTTTCAAAATAAATTTGGATGACAACTATGTTTAGCACAGTTTTTTTTTTACAGGAATAGAATTTTCCTATACTTGATTTTCTTCTTAGGTCATCGATTCGAAGCTATATAACAGTGTGGTGACCGGGTTCTGTGTTGTGTCTGGATTAAGAATGTGGCATCACTCCATCTCCTCCCGCAGATGTCGTAAAAGCTGAATAAGGGACTTTAAACCAGAGGGATGGGCAGCAGCGTCTCTTTTGTGGAACAGTAGCCGTTCTGCGCTCACAAACCCGCTTGCCAAGCGTGGTGAGTATTGGCAAGTACCCTCCAAAATGATGACACAATTGTGGAAATCTGTGGGGGAGGCCTTTGTTAAGCTGCGGACGTTCTATGGCCGATATGAAGATATAACTGTGGATCCCGCCGTTAATGTTATTTTCTTAGTTTATTAATGATAATAGGGTCCTTATTTCACGAAAAGACACACTCCATGACTAATATAAGGCGCGTTTACCCAATTCGAGGCATGAAGCAAGAATGTGTACATACGCAAAGGTGCTATTACGGCTTTCCCCGGGCAATCCTACTTGCGAAAAAATAACCATCTGATACATTTCGTTATGTTACCTCTCGGATCGACATAACTAAGTTCAGCTTATTACGGCAAACTCAGCGATCCCCACGACACCGAAATTGGTCTGAAAATTGAATTCCAATAATTGTGTTTCCAGTGTACAAACCTCAAATGTTAACGTTCTTTTCAACTCGAACAAAGAACAGGAGAACCAAACAGAACAAATAATCGTGCAATAATTCAAAAGAGACTCGTGTTTGCGAGCGGAGACGGTCATCTCTCTGCAAACTTTGCGTGTCTCAGTTGCAAGTAAGTGTGTTGCAAAATAATGGGAACAGTTTTCTCAATTTGTTTGTTCAGCTTCAAGTAAAACTATGAAAGCAATCTGTAAAATTAAGAGCACCATTTTCTTCGCTTGTATGTTATTTCTTTTATGTGCAAGTGTGTTATATATTTTGTTGTTTTGTTTTGTTTTTGTTGTATTGTCCGTGTGGTGTCCGGATTTAGAATACAGCGCCACTCCATCTCCGCCTGTGTTTGGCGACTAAGGGACATAAACCCGAGGGATGGGCAACAGCGTCCCTTCTGTGGAACCATAGCCTCACTGCGCTCACTAACCCGCCTGTCAAAATTGACAGCTCAATTGCGGACATCTTTGGGGCAGGCATTTGTTCAGTTCAGTGGACGTATAAATAGCTGATATAATGATGTTATGCATAATATGAGGTTTGCAACAAAAATCAGATTTCCACAATGACCAGTTTACATGCCACCCGCATATAACCCCGCAGCTGCCTGTACCAGGTCATCTGTAATTATACATCTCGTTGTCTCACACTAAGTTTTTTGGTGCGCCACCTGAGAATATTTTTCCTCAACGGCCATAATTTCTACTAGATATGTGCCCCACCCATTACCACTTCAGCTTACTAATGGAATGGAGGATGCCTTCAAACCAATGGAGTAGAAGGTATTTAGCATTAGCATCATCAGCAGTTAGAATATATAATGATGATTAATAATGAAATATAAATATAACATATAAGTATGCAGTGAGTGAGAAGTATTATTCACATTGTATTCAAAATATGCTTAATGACGTTTTAGGAGGAAAAGCTGAAGATCTAGGTATGTACTGCAGTCTGCTCTCAAACTTTGACGGCATGTGTGATATGCAGTGGCATATTACTTAGCTTTTTGCGCATCGTATCGTGTCGTGGGATCGATAGCCACACGGAATATAATTTAGAAAAACTAAAAGATAATTATTCTTGATCTGGATGTTTGTGCATCTGAGATTTGTCTGTAAACTGTATACACAGGAGAAATACGAATGTGGGGAAATATAGAAAAATACTCTAATAAGCTTAACTTTGTACTAAATCCGTAGCATCATAACTACAGCTCAAACCCGCTGAGTCAGGAAAATTGCTATAACAAAATCCGCTATACCAAACGCAGCCCTCTAGACGAGTAACATGCAATAAACATTAATGTTAGCAATCATACGGACGCTAATGATATCTGTGTCGGTAACGTACGTGAGAGTAGCTCGACCGCGCGCTGGGGTGCAATTCCTTAAGCTCAAACATCCATACACCTTCAAAACTGAATTAAAATGACGGTGAAAAAGCAATTTGGTATACGCTAAGACATGATTGAATCTATTCAAGGACACGTTGCAGACGGTGAGCCATGGGGACGAGTTTAGGGAATACCAAATTGGATTGTCACTGTTATTTCAATTCTGTATTCAAGGATGTATGGATGTTTGAGATTAAGGAATTGCACCCCTGCACTAGCTGTCGCTATTGCTAGGTTTGTTGGTACATAGTCGTATGTATAGTATTTAGGACTTTTTCAGGAAAATAATTATACGAGTATCTATCCATTTGAGTGCATAAAGATGGGAAAATTTGTGTGAAAGCGTCCGGATCCGCTCATTAATATATATTTGTATGGCTTTTTTTATTGATCTCCAGTGGTAATTTATCATGAATTTCCTTCGCCCTGGAAAAGGGCGATTAATACTCCTTGGTCTATGGCAAATAGTTAAATAGCTAGATAGGCCTTTACCATACATTGCATAGGTCATCACTCAAACGAGTACATGAGTGCATTTGACTTCAGACGTGATCGAGTACTCGTCTGAGAACGTTATCTGACATTGATAAGAAAATAATTTAAAGTATTGTAATGTAATGTAATAGTGTTCTCCACCGGCACCCGCACCTGGTGCGATCAGAGGTGGTCTCCTCCTGTTCCCGTTCTGCCTCCTGTGCGTGCATGACATCCTCGCAAAATGAGGCATTGGCGCACCACCCTCTCTCCTTTCGGACATTGTGCATACATCTATGTTACATTAAATAAACTTATTTATACTAACATTGCAGAAAGCAACATTACTGAAGAGTTCTGTGAGTTCTCTGAGTACTGTTCCAACAATGCTATCGACGCAATACTAACTTAGACGTAAAGCTACCATTATATTAGGTGAATGAATTCTTTGAAGGTCTGTTTTCTGAGCGAAACATAATCAAGTTAATGGTATGCCGCTCTCCACGCAAGACCTATGGAGGCGGTACTATACTTCGTGTCTAGGTAGCAGCAACGCAGGCTCGCTACATTCCTCTAAAATGTGTCTCGAGAGGCTAGCGTTCACTTGACGTTATTTTAAACATTTTGAGAGGAAATTATGCACATTATGTACTCGTAATATATACGGAGTAGGAGCGGTGTTGCGTTATTTCAGCCACGATTCGAAGAAGCTGTGTTTTTATCGCGTTTTTACTATGAAGTTACAGTTACGAGCGATAATACTACTGTTACAGACTAAATTCCACCAATAATAGTCGCCCATCATTGTATAGAACGGATAAATAATATGTTTAAGTATGTGCGGATTGTGTATTCATTTTCTTGTGAGGTCTTAAATGTATCAGTAGTCACTTATTTTGCTATATTAAAGGTGATTAACAAAACTTGGATCTCAACGAACTTGAAGAATTATAGAAGTGTCGTTGATTTGTGTTAGATTTACCCTGGTTTGAAAGGCTGAATACACGAATAGATGCAAAGGAGAATATCTTCTGAATTGCTGTGGCGAAACGACCGTGGTGGTGACCACTTTACAACTCTCGAGACGAGCCTAAAGGCGTGGTACAAATAGGCTCCAGTGTTATTGTTAGCGACAAACAGGAATGATTAGTAATATCGATAACTCGATATCGATAACCAGTACTCACTACGTTTGGCAGGTGGGTTGGTGAGCGCAGAATATCTAATGTTCCACAGAAAGGACGCTGCTGCCCACCCCCTGGTTTAGAGTCCCTCAGTCAGCTGCTGGGCTACTTATAAACAGAGAAGCCATACGGATCTTACTGAGTCTTGACGATTTCATACCATTAGATCAAGGTTTGTTCACGAGGTTTTTCTTCCGTTCAAGTCAGTGACGACTTAGTATAAAAAACAAAAATGAATAAAAATACGGTCATGGAATAATTCCACAAAAACGAGTAATCGTTTGATATCAGAATGTGATCATAAAAATCTGCGACCAAGATACCTCCGGAGAACAAACAACTTTGTGCATAGTGGAACTATGTAAGTAATTCAAACTGTCGTTAGACGCTGGCGAACAAAATGTTACAGAACAAACAGTGCATAGCACTCTCGGAATTGTTCGTCTCTCTCTATCTCCAACGCGAAAGTGTGAGATATTATAACGATCTTACTGTGCATCGTGTTTTAATGTTCCACACATTATTAAATGTACCGTAGAGATAACATGTCTACCGAGATGTACGTCCTAATGATTTGACATACAAACCCTATAATAGAAAATATAACTGATTCTTGTGGACCTGTCTGACATATGTATGTTACGCTATTATGTTATTATAATAGATGGCTGAAGACAATGATGACCCTACCACCTGCTATAATTATTTATTTTTCATGGCACGGTTGACGCAGTGGCTAACTCATTTAAATTTGTAAACTGTTAGTGTAGTGGCTGATACAGTCGACTGCTGCGCTCCGAGTCGCGGGTTCGATTCCCGCACGGAACAAATATTTGTATGATCTGCAGGTTGTTGTTCCGGGTCTGGTGGTATTGTGTATGAAATGTGTTTCTGTAAACGCACCCCCGACACAGGACAAATCCTAGTGCGGTGCAACGTTTTTAAATATATTTTTTTCTTTTTTATATTTGTTCCGTCCGGGAATCGAACCCGTGCCCTGGAGCGCAGCAGTCGACTGTATCAGCCACTGCACCAACCGTGCCGTGGAATTATATGACTATTATACCTCTGCTTGTCACTCCAGGAGATCCTTTTAAGGAAACTGTGGTAATCTACTCATCACAATGGACCTTAATACCCACTGGTGTATCACACATTTAATAGAGAAAATCTCATCTCCAGCTTATATTCCCGACATGTTTAATAAACTGCGTCCCACGCCGGATACCAGGACAACATAGATGACGCACCTGTTATAACATCACAAAGGAAAAATTATGAGCTCCGAGAGGCATTGTTCGGGAGGAATAATGAGGGCTAATGTTTATTATGTCGTGTCCTCGTGCGGAGACATGCGAAGGAACACGATCTTTATCTTACATTTTCAGAGAATAAAAACAAAACAGAAGATGCTGGCTCTAGAGTTAATTAAATTAGATAACTGAATGCTGTCGTTTGCGTAATGGAATGAGGTCCCAACACACAAAATCCCTACAAAAAATATTTCGTTATCCAAGACTTGGTACCCAATTCATTCTCTAATATCCATAGATAGACATGGTGTAGTGTATTATAGACATTACAAAAGGCTCCGCTGCACAGAACGCGGGTCGTTGGCTAAAGGTTCTTGACACGTTACACCAAGTTAAAGGCGAAGGGCTCCTGGCGACCGCCCCGATGTCAGTGTAACGTCACTAATATATATATCTTTTTTTTTATTGATCTGGCGGAAATACCTCATGTACTTCCTTCGCCCTGGGAGAAGGCGAAAGGGCATACCGGACGTGATCATCGTCGGCACCGAAGGGAGGCTCCAGGAACTTAATCTTCATCTAGAGCTATCCGTTGGTGCCACGCCTTTAGTCACATCTTGGAGGGGATGACTGCGGTCATCCCCTCTAGCGGAGGGAAGGTGACTGTAAAGAGGCCACCCCCCAGGCATCTCTATATGCGCTGTGCTGCGCATACAGCGGCACGTGGCCACATACACACCGCTGTCTTCCCGGGGGTCGCTCGGTATGAGCACGCAGATTTCCCAATAAGCGCGCTCGCGACCCCCAAGGCCCCCCGCCATATAAAGACGACAGGGGGCTCAGGCGTGTTGGACACGGGCGCCGCCGCGGTTGTTACCCCAGCTCCGTGTCCTCCTCCTCCGAGCGGGATCGGCCCTCTCCCGATCCCGCTCAGCGACCTCCTTCTGGAGCATTACGCTCTCACAGAAGGAACGTCACTAATACCTACATACCCATGTATTAAGATAAGCTAAAAAATATGTTATTAATTTAAACCATATACAGGCAATTATGGACAGTAGAGTCTTTAGTTAATAGAGCGATCCGCGGCACCGCACTTCGGCCGAACGGTCGCCACTGCCGAATACCAGCTCACGTTCTATCTAGCGGGTTCTTTATTGCCACATTCATGCAAAAGCCTACTACATTGTAATAGTTTATTTGGATAAAATGTAGGTACATTACAGATGGTGTACATAAAAATAGAGCCAGATACATTTTGCCGCATCGACATGCAAACTTTTTGCGCGTTAACATACGCCTGAATAAAACTAATGTCAACAATAATCAAATTAAATATTATATGTCAACCTTACAATTAAACAGTAAAATAGCCAGTATTTAATTATATATAAATTATTAATATTAAAGTTTACGACCCCTTGAGCAAATGTGGGAAATAATTTTTTACCTATAAATTCTGATATAGAATAGAAGGACTTTTCTATCAACCAAAGTTTCAATTTTCTACGAAATTTACAAACATGCATTTTTTTTATTTCATTCGGAATACTGTTATAGTTCCGGCCACACATGGCATAACTTTTTTTAAGTAAATCATTGTCTTTGGGGCCCTGCTTAATACAACTCTGCCTGGATCTCTCGTATTTCTAGGAAACATTTCTGTAGCTGTTTTGAATAGGGTTTAATTTGACAAACTTGGCTGCTTCGAAAATGTACATACAGGGCAAGGTTCGAATGCGATATTTTTTAAATAATGGCTGACATGTTTCCTATGGTGGTAAGCCAGCAATTGATCTAACACATTTTTTTGTGCTAGGTTATGTAAGCTGAGTTGGTACATAAAATGCACAAAAATACGGCCGGTATTCAATTTCAAACGGCAATGGCGAGTTCTTTACAAACACTTTATCATATTATCAGACGAGAGTACTACTTGAACGTTTGAACGTGGAAATTAGAAAGGAATATCTTGGTTCTTAATAAGAATGTGACGCGAGTATGTGAGAGTTTGTTGTCAAAGTTATTTTGTTGGATGTTCTGCATTGTTATCATTAAAAGTTATTAATATGCGAAGTTTTAACGACGTACACTCTGTGATGATCTGATGCGCAAGATGGGTCCGATTATAAAGTTGCTACCTACTTTTATTACTCAATGTGTATTTAATAAACTCTTAGGTACAATCAGCGCCGAATATGTATATACCCGCAGAGATTCAAAAGATATGGAGCAGTACTGGTTTAAATATTGGAAATTTAAAATCCCAACACCTTTTATTCGTTTGTAAATACTATGTATATCTATGTTATTTTTGCCGTGTGGTGCCGGCTCAGAATACCCCCACCCTATTGCCTCCCGTGAGTGTCGTAAAAGTCGACTAAGGACTGGAGGATGGGCAGCAGCGTCTTCGAGTACATTAACAACTTAACTGCGATCGCCAACCCGTCTGCCAAGTGTGGCGATTATGGCAAAACCCCCCAATGAGCCCACAACACACCCATATCGGTCGTTGTGGTGACCTTTGGGGGAGGCCTATGTCCAGCAGTGGACTTCGTTCAGCCGAAATGATAATATGTAATTTAAGATAAAGTTGTGATATATAGAAATAATGATTAAACATATTGTTCAATATAAGTGGATAGGGTTACTAAACTGCTACTGTGTCAACTCCTGTGTGTGAGTCGGAATATACCTGTAATCGTGTGAAGTAGTTTTATTAATCATCTCAGCCACAGGATGTCCACTGCTGAACAAAGGTTTGTTCAGTAGTTTCATTCTCTGACTTGTATTCTGGTTCCGGATATTCCCAAATAATTCAAAACTCCTTATAATTTCGCCGAGTGTAAACGTATTTTTGTCGCTGACTGTGCACATATCATATAATATTATGTTAACTGAACCCGCGTTACTATCGCTACACATGGCAAAGAGAAGGTCTAATGAGTATGGCCATTTAGAAGCTGTCTCGCGCAATACCTCGTGAGAAATATGTTCAGTGGTTCGGCAATATGAACGTCCACGTTCGTTAATACTAGACTAGATAAAGATTCTCAACTAGATCGGAAGAATTTGAGTATTTCATTTCAAAACAGCTAACTGAATAAGATTTTTTTGATAGAAGTATCAATCAATATCATGTCGATTTTAGGTATTTTATCTGGGATATGCTTATTCGTGGTGTCCGGATTAAGAATATAGCACCACTCTATCTCCTCCCGTGGAGGTCGTAAAATGCGACTAAGACTAACTAGAGGAATGGGCAGCAGCGTCCCTTCCGTGGAACAGTAGCCATACAGCGCTCACTACCCACCTGCCAAGTGGGGTGAGTACTGGCAAATTCCCGATAAATGATGACAATTGTAGAAATCTATAGGGGAGGCCTTTGCTTAGCAGTGGACGTACTTTGGCTGATACGATGACCTGCGCTGTCACAAATAAAAAATGGATAGTTAGAAAAGCCATGCGATAACCTACTACGTTTCTTATGACTAATGCACAAAGAACAGAATGTGCAGTAGTATCCTCTGGTTCATTTCGAACTCCCATTGTTATTGGCCCGATAAAATATGCATTCCAACGCCGTCCGGGAATACTGCGTGGTTATGTGGGACTTGACCCACTCAACATTTTGCCGTGTGGATTTCATCCGTCTTTTGCGCGTACTGCATTCGCGGCCCACCAGCTATTGGCCCACCTCGTGTTCCCTAAGCCAACTGCAAGAAGTGTTCGGATCCTAGACAGGAGCAGTCTACTCTCTTCTCGAGCGTCCCAATAGGAGAAACAATACATACAATAACAATAACCTCAAGCACTGCTAATACCCAGCATCTGTACGTTAGTATTTTATACACGCCATTATTAAAAACACGCCAAAAATAAGCAAAAAAGTGTAAAGCCCACATGAGTTTGTTTGCGCGTCCACCGATGCGGACGCGATGCGATTAGCGCGGTGGAACAGGATCAGCTGGCTGCGCCGAGTACACTGATACGATTTACTGTAGGTACTTACTGGCTTGCAAGATATTAGGAGATATTAACGTAAGGATTTAATAGCAATAGATACTTCTTTGGGAATGTTGGAATAACAGCGATATTTTCAGATTTGGTACGCATAGCTACATATTACCAAGCTCTACATTTTCAGTATAATCTGATCTCAAATTGTGTAGAATTTCCTTACGTTGCATCGAGAGATTAAAATAGAAATATATAGCTTGACATGTACCCGCGTGTACTTGTATGAAAATATAAAATAGCAACTACACATTGAGTGACTCTTGGGCTGATTTGTGTTCTCTGTTTTGTGATCAATAAAAAAAAAATTGTAGCAAATTTTCTGGAGTAATAAAATTTTATAGATATGTCATCATCATATCAGCCAAAGGACGTCCACTGCTGAACAAAGGCCTCCCCGTTAGATTTCCACAACGAGCGGTCACATGCCGCCCTCATCCAACGACTCCCAGCGACCTTCATCAGGTCGTCTGTCCACCTCGTTGGAGGTCGTCCCACGCTGCGTTTTCCGGTGCGCAGTCTTCACTAGAGAACCTTTTTATCCCAATGGTCATCAGTTCTACGAGCAATGTGTCCCCCCTTTAACACTTCAGTTTACTAATCCTTTCAGCTATGTCGGCAACTTTAGTTCTTCTATAGAAATGCACTATAGATATAAAGATGGCAAAGAAGAAACAATTTTTGGGTCTTGCAGTCTACGATCGAAGGCCATGGCTCCATAAATTAATAAACGGCCAGAATAGATGACGCGTGTTCCATTATCGCAAGTTGTTAACTAAACTAATCCAAAGATACAATTAATGAATTTAAAAAAACGCGGTGATTTTAATTATTTTGATTCGAATGCCTTCCAACGTTACCTTAAGTGAGCTACTCCACCAGAATAGCCCTGTAATTATTTAAATAAACGTTTCTCAACCCAAAACATCGACCCATTGTATAAAATATATCTGTAAACCTTTAATGACACAAAAGCCCTTATCAAAGACCTTCACCAACTTGTTTAATTTGTTTATTAACTTTCGACTTTCAGCGCCGTAAAGTTACAGCCCTACGGAAAGTACCAAAGAGACACAGAAGGTGCACTCTACCAATATTATAACTATCGAAAAACATTGTAGCATAACTCTCTCTTAGTCTCAGTGTAGGTCATGTGCAAATGTTCTGCCAATCTTATTTTATGTTGTCGTGGGTGCGTTTATAGACACAATACACCCAGACCCGGGACAACTACCTGCAGATCGTACAAATATTTGTTCCGTGCGGGGATCGAACCCACGACCCGGAGCGCAGCAGCCGGCTGTATCAACCACTGCACCAATCGTGCCGTCAGTTACTGAAGTAGACTAGACTTCTTCTTGAGCATCTGCATTTTTCGGCTTGCTCTGTGATTACGATTATGAGTACGTTTGCATTTATGGCGAAGTAACAAACAAGATTACAGGTATTCCACACATCGTACGCAACTTGGGGACCACAGAGCCAGGTGCCTCTCACACCATCCCTGTTAAGTCCAATTGTGAGCTTTGACGTACTTGTATGTACTTCACATATACCAATCATTTGAGATGGCTAACAAGAGTTTGAGCTTGTGAATAAGCACTTCCCTTTAACATCCAATTATTTTACAAAGATTGCCCCTTTTCACTCTGTATAAACATGTACATAATGTACAGCCTCCGCCCCGGGGAATGACGGAGAGGCATGCTGAACTCCTACAGCGGCTAAAACCATAGGTGTGGTCATCTTTAGCACTGAAAGGGGAGCCAGGTCATCCAGATAATCAAATGGATGGAGTCGCGCATTGATACCACCATGCCTTTAGGCACATCTTAGAGGGAATCTATAAAACGATTGACCGGTCTAGCGGCCATGACGCTCTCGCAGACGAAGACTATAGCCTCCAATTCTCTATCCCTGCCAGAACCACCTTCTGCGGTGACAGAAAGAGATCTTGCCCGATCCGACAGACACTCCTTGAGCATGAGCTATCATGGTACCGTTCCGTGACCTCGCTTCCTGTGCAATACAAAGTTGACCTACGCGCGATGTCTAAGTATACCTGACCTGTTTCAGAATTGTTCGGAATGGAATTACTGCTCTTTCATGTTTTGCACTGCAAGTAACTATATTATGCCAGGGTACTGGTGGCGTCATGGATCTCGCCTCGATCTTGTAAGATTTAATCGTGAGTTTTTAATTTTAGTTGGTAATGAGTTTCGAGAGAATTACTCATGGCTTGTTGAAGAAGTTTGGAGTTCGCTTGATGTTGTTGCTATAAGTAGGGTAATTAACATTGTGTATGAATAAAATATAGGGTAATTTCATAGGAGTCCACAAAGAAAGTAGAATACACATTTAAAAAAACACTTCTGATCGCATCTACGGTTTGCCTGAGTTTCTGGTGGTATGTCTTGATGACTTAGCAAAATCAGTAGATGCGATGAAAGGGCATTATCTTAGATAGATTTAGATGCTATCTTTAATGCGGCAAAATGTATCTGAATCTATTTTTATTTACACCATATGTAATGTACCTACATTTTATGCAAATAAAACTATTTATTTATTTATTTAATATAGAAAACTAAAAGATATCTATTTTGAAAAGAAATCTATAAAACTGAAAATCATGCTGATTGTTGACAAAATGACGCTGCTGCCCATCCCTCTAGTTTAGAGTCCCATTGTCATCTTTTACGACATCCACGGGAGGAGCTGGAGTAGTGAGATTCCCAATCTGGACACCACACGTTTCGAGCTTAACGACCATCAACATGATAGAAATCTATCACAATGCTACTGACGTGAAAATCATATGTAATGCACATATAAACAGGATCTCACAAACCCTCCCTCACTGGGTGGTTGTATTTGGGCTTGTTAGGCACTTGGACGATGCATTATAGGAAACTAAAACAATATTTCCAGATTATTAGCAGCGGGCCGCATTTTAAGGAAATTTGTGATATCAATTAATTACCAATATCTCACCTTATCTGGTTCAATGCTCGTTATGTGAACATTTGTAAATGGTAGGCAGATGCCTCTCGGCGCGCCAAACTAACTTTTAGGTATATTATTCGCTTCTCGCCCCTGGTCCACTAAGGTCTTCAATAAATGACTGATGAGCGGCGGTCGTGACGGATCAACGACCTCCTGTCACCGGCTGCGCCGTTCAGAAAACTAAACAAATCGATTTGAAAATATATACATATACAAATATATCATGTATAAGAGTGGCAGGACGGCTTCGACGACGCGCTTGGTCGCAAACTGCAATCGAAGGCGCTCTCGCCGCTTCTCTAAAATGTCTGCCCTATGGAACGCCCCTGGATGCGCGCTTTCACCACTCTGGTGGAGGGAGCGTGTCTGGTTGTGGACCCATGGATCCGTCTCCGCCAGGATTTGTGCCCAGCGGAAATTCTTCATGAACTTCCTTCGCCCCGGGGAAGGGCGAAGGGGTATGCTGGACTCCTAACGGCTAAAACCACTGGGGCGGTCAACTTCGGCACCTAAGGGAGGCTCCAGGTCCTCGTATGATCACACTGGGGCCGCCCACTGGTGCCACGCCTATAGGCACATCTCGGAAAGGGTGACTGTAAAGCGGTCACCCCCCCGGAGGGATTGTAAAGGATCCCCCCAAAGCGTCCCACGGCAGCGCGTGACCACATGCGTGCTACCGTCTTCTCTTGGGCTGCTTGGTGTGAGCACGCAGATTCCCCAATCTACGCACCCGCGACCGCCAGGATGTCCTAAGGCGGAAAGCGCGCGAGGAGTGTTCACCCTCGCAAAGCCCCCGACACAGACCGTATCACCAACAAGGTGTTAAACTCTTCCCAAACCGTCTTATCATTTTACTGACCGGTTTTAATGCGGTACTGAAAACCAACCTCTTTCCACAAAAGTTGAAAGAGGCCACAGTTGTTGGTATTCACAAACCTGGTAAATCAAAATGTGAGCCCTCCGGTTATCGTCCATCGGGTTCCTCTACTATGAAAGATATTACAGATCTATATTACAGATCCCTCATTGCAATATTGCCATATCATTTCCAATCATTTATGGCCTAACGCCTGGTATTCTTTTGAGCATACCGTGGAAGCACTTCGTGAAGTACACGAGGCAGGCAACCAGTATCTAATTGAGTCCGGAGTGCGCATGTTGTCAGTGAATCATGGATGTTAATCCCACAAGTTTAAACACATTTTTGAACATTCTATAGTCATTCGTGCGCACGATCTGTTGAGCTACCATAAATAAAATAGAAAGAATCGTGGCTGTTCGCGTTATAGCTCAATTCGGGACACAGTTCTGTGCGATTTTGTACTTTGGATTCTTATAACTTGAAAACATTATTATAATCGCCATACTTGGCAAATGGATAAGTGTTCACATTATGTTGTTATAAGAGAATGTTGTCGGTGTTTCTAACCTTGCTAAACAAAAATGTATTTCTGCTGTTGATATCTTCTATAAGATATGGTATGGGCTCTTCTTTGCCGAGAGCGTCGCGGTAATTGAGAACTTGTTACGATAAGTTTGTATTCTTATCTACGAATAAAAGGAAGCTGGGTGTATTAGTTGCTATCCGAGTTAGGATCAAATAAGGAAAATGTCACGAATATAGGCTGTTGGGATTAGGTACTGGTAAAAATAGAAAAACTGACTATAGATTTTGATAACATATTAATCAGTTAATGAAATCTTAGTTCCATTTAAATATTAGGTATTGCTTATAGATATGTACCATTGAACTTTCGATAAGTTCTCGCCATTTATTTTGTGGACTGAAAGTAATATTAGGATCATAGCTCAGCTTAAATACTGCCTATAAGTAGAGTTGGCATACGTACCGTATATACGGGACTGTTTCCATATTTCACTATTGAGTCCCGTATTGCTTTTTGTCTTTTTCTTCATAACACGCGTAAGGACTTGACGCGATCTACTCACGTTCTGTTCATTTAGTTTGAGTATCAATCAATGATTGCTTATACTGCGCGGGCACCAATATTTAAGATGTTTTGATCTTTTAAATACAACCATCCCGTTTGCCGTGTGGTGCCGGCTCAGAATACCACCACCCCATCTCCTCCCGTGGGTGTCGTAAAAGTCGACTAAGGGATTACACGGAGGATGTTTTTTTTTTTTTTTTTTAAAAACGTTGCCCCACACTAGGATTTCTTCTGTGTCGTGGGTGCGTTTTACAGACATGAATTCCACATACAATACACCCAGACCCGGAACAAGTACCTGCAGATCATACAAATATTTGTTCTGTGTGGGAATCGAATCCACGACCCGGAGCGCAGCAGCCGACTGTATCAGCCACTGCACCAACCATGCCGTAAATGGATGGGCAGCAGCGTCCTTCGATTACATTAACAACTCAACTGCGATCGCCAACCCGTCTGCCAAGCGTGGCGATTATGGCAAAACCCCCAATGAGCCTACAACACACCCATATCAGTCGTTGTGATAATCTTTGGGGGAGGCCTGTGTCCAGCAGTGGACTTCATTCGGCCGAAATGATGATGATGATCCCGTTTCAATTCCTGGAAATTATGGTAAGCCTACTTATACGCTATAAGCATGTACAAAATGAATATCGAAAACGATGAAAATTAAATAGCGACGCTTTGCATCTCCAGCAGTATTTTTTATCATCCCGAGCTTAAATCATCGTATCGGCAACAATAAGCCTTGTATTTCATCCGCGAATTCCAATATTTCGACAAAGGTAAAAATGAGGGGATCATCGGCGCGTCGACGTGCGACTGTCAACATGGCGGGATATTAAACAGAATTATTTAAGACAGCAATGATATCCATATTGGAATCGTCGATTGTGGAATCGAGTATGGTTTCAATGTTTGTGTATTCGGAAATTATATGAGCTATAATTGCCGTGTGGTGCCGGCTCAGAATATCACCACCCCATCTCCTCCCGTGGGTGTTGTAAAAGTCGAATAAGGGATTAGCCGGAGGATGGGCAGCAGCGTCCTTCGAGTACGTTAACAACTCACCTGCGATCGCCAACCCGTCTGCCAAGCGTGGCAATTATGGTAAAACCCCCCAATCAGCCCGAAAAACACCCATATCGGTCGTTGTGGTGATCTTTGGGGGAGGTCTGTGTCCAGCAGTGGACTTAGTTCGGCCGAAATGATGAATCGACGGTAAATCTGTTGGTGGTGCATCAGCAGTGCACCTTTTTTCTTTATTGATGTCCAGTGGGAATTCTGCATGGAACTTACTCCACCCCGGGCCGGGCCGGAAGGGCGAAGGGGTATGCGTACAGTTGTTAGTGGCACTGCGGATCGCCCTCCTTCGGTGCCGAAGATGACCGCTCCAGTGGTTTCAGCTGGTAGGAGTCCAACCAGCTGAAACCACTGGAGCGGTCATCTTCGGCACCGAAGGAGGGCGATCCGCAGTGCCACTAACAACTGTTCTTACTAAATTATTTGCTCGTCTAAAGCTTATTTTACCACAGCTACTAATCAAGCAGTTGGATCTGGAACACCTGGGTACCGCAACTCTAGAACTCCTTAAAATGTCTAAAATGTTTATTTAATTAATTTATGTCCTAAAAAGCAAAACTGTGTACGAATTCAGTTCTGTTGAACCTCTGCATATCCTGCAAGTTATAAGGTTGGTTTCTGTGCATATAAATATTAGCCTGGAGTGCACCAAATATCTGTACTACTAATAGCTCAGAGCTTTCAAATATCTATAGCAAACTCCTTATTCTGTTGCTAGCTCTTACAACAACTTATGCAACGCTTTGAACTATAACAAATGTCTGAAGCACTAAATTGTATCAACTGTTGAATCTTTGCTTGCCTTAAATTTTGCAAGTAATGAGACAGTGTTGTGTGCGAGTGGGTTGGAGTTGATGGTGCATCCGCAGCACACTAAATAACTGCATGCAAACTGTACAAAGGCATTAGTGGTGCCTGTGCCGAGTACGTGGGCGAGTGATGAGCCGATGGCGGAATTTTAGGAATAGAGTTTATTCCGTCTGGCTATTTATTAAAACCTTTTTGTACTTCAGAAATTCTGCTAAGTAGTCAGTCCCATATCTCGTGTAAAATCTATGATAGCTATTGACAGAAGTCAAAACCCCAAAAATGGTCTAGCTAAAGGATATCGGTAACCGTACCAGACCAGTGGTTGAAGCCAGGTGGCTAATGCTTTTTTTTAACTTTGCCCCACACTAGCATTTCTCCTGTGTCGTGGGTGCGTTTATAAACACAAATTCTACACACAACACACCCAGGCCCGGAACAACTACCTGCAGATCGTACAAATATTTGTTCCCTGCAGAATTCAAACCCTAATTAATAGTACCTACAGCGAGATGTTTAATTTTAAAAATCTATCCAACTAGGATTACAACTTTTTACATGATACTTTGCACAAGGCCGGATTAACGTGAATTCATTTTGAAGGGCTTTATTACTTTGACGATGATCTATGGCAGCAAATACATAAAATAAAATATAAAGTAAATATATAAAATGGTACATCATTTAACCCGAATAAAGGCCACTGCTGTACACAGCCCTCTCCCAGAGATCGCCACAACGACCTATATCGGTATATCGTTAGCTCATTGAGGAGTCTTGCCACAATCGCCGCGCTTGCTAGGCGGGTTGGCGATCGCAGTAGAGTTATCACTGATCTGGAAGGACGCTGCTGCCTATCCTCCAGCTAATTCCATAGTCGCCTTTTGCGATACCTACGGGATGAAATGGGCTCGTGGTATTCTTAGCCGGCGTCACAACACGTAAAATTATATTCATTTAAACAGTTCGCTGCTGTCTTATAATTAAGACAGCTACCCACATTTCAGACTTGCAACGAATTCAATTAAAGTGGGATGCGACGCGGAGCACACGCTAGCGTGTACCCCCCGTTCCCTACCTCACTACCCTTGTCCTGAAGTATGTATTGCGACACAATGTCTTGGATACAACAAAATATGGCTCAGAATTTCCGAACTGTTCTATCACGAATCTTATGGAACTCACACGCTTGCTGCTTCCTGTTGGGTACAAACTCGAGATTAAGTATTAACTATTGCACGCTGTTTGAACTACAGAGGGCCTAGCACGAATATGTTGACGTATAGTACCGTAATCGTAACGTTAGTGTGAGTCAATTTGGAATCGAAAATACAAGTATCTTATAGCATTTTCGTTTAAATTTATACGACAAACATAATTCGTATCATATCGGTCATTTATACGTCCACTGCCAAAGGCCTCCCCTATTGATTTTCAGAACTGTGTTATCATTTAGGGGGGTATTTGCCAATACTCACCACGCTTAGCAGGCGGGTTGGTAAGCGCAGTATGGCTACCGTTTCTCAGAAGGGACGCTGCTGCCCATCCCTCTGGTTTAGATTCCCTTAGTCGCCTTTTACGACATCCACGGGAGGAGATGGAGTGGTGCTATGTTCTTGATCCGGACACCACACGGAGAATTCGTATCATATATAAGTATGAATAAAGTCGTCAGTTTAAATTAAAAATATATGCAAATCAAGTATTTTCAATTCAAAATTCACTCACATTAGCGATAAGTTTATGTTACTATACATCAAAATATTCGTGCTAGACTCTCAGATATACATTAATATGAATGGTGTGGGGATGTTTGTGCATGTGAGATCTATCTGTAAACTATATAAACGACACAGGAGACCTTCTTGAGTACGACTATTTAAAGGAAAAGACTGTGCTGTTTACCGTTTGGTTTCTACCACTCAAAAACGAATTAAGTAAATACTTATCATTAAGTTTCGTTATTAGTTCAGTTTGTATCAGGTGATAGCTTTTGTTCTGCTGTACGTCTATTTGAGGGTGAACTTTTTGTCCCACATTGTATACATTGAACCTTTTGTACGTGTCTGTTCTTGCTCAGGTTGATCAGGCCGGATGATACTGCGCTGTGATGCCAGCCTCTTCTGATTGCTCTATTGTAGTGTTATGTGACTAGGTTTATGGAATGCGCTGAGCTCTATCGGACTATTTTGAAAGAGGAAATGGATATTTTAAGCGACTTTTCCGTGCAGGGCGGTTAAGTATTCCCAGTCATTAAAACGAATGGGAAGTTTGATATGACTGTTGTTTGAGTTCAATACGCTCGACTTTTGAGTGATGCTTGGTTTGCAAAACAGTTAACCAACGTATGTTTTGTAGCACTAATCGGGTAACGAAATTCAAAGACGGCGCAGTTAGTGCATTGGCTGATACAATCGGCTGCTGCGCTCTGGGTCGTGGGTTCGATTCCCGCACGGAACAAATATTTGTATGACCTGCAGGTAGTTGTTCCGGGTCTGGGTGTATTGTATGTGGAATAAATGTCTGTAAACACACCCATGACACATGAGAAATCCTAGTGTGGGGCATCATTTAAAAAAAAAAAAAAATAGGCTTGCGTTGCCGTGTGGTGCCGGCTTATGCTACCACCCCATTTCATCCCGAAAGAAAACATAAATTAAACAATAGGTAACACTGATAAAAATGGACACTGTAAAATGCCGTAAGTAATACATCCAGTCTATAAAATCTGCTGTGTGGGGCCAGCTAAGAATACCACCACCCCATCTCCTCTCGTGGGTGTCGTAAAAGTCGACTAAGGGATTAACCGGAGGATGAACAGCAGCGTCCTTCGAGTACATTAACAACTCAACTGCGATCGCCAACCCGTCTGCCAAGCGTGGCGATTATGGCAAAACCCCCCAATGAGCACGCAACACACCCACGTCGGTCATTGCGATGATCTTTGGGGGAGGCCTGTGTCCAGCAGTGGACTCCATTCGGCCGAAATGATGAGGCTTGCGTTTAACCACTATCTCACCTGATGTTAGGCAACGATGCGGTCGACGAGTTGATCATCAGCATATATTATCAGCCATTTATACGTGTCCACTACTGAGCAAAGGCCTCCCACATCGTTTTCCAAAATTGTGTCTTTATTTTGGGGGTTATTTGCATTGGCAGTATTGACTCACCGCGCTTGGCTGGCGGGTTGGTGCGCGCAGTATGGCTACTGTTCCACAGAGGGGACGCTGTTGCCCTTCCTCCTGGTTTAGTCCCTTAGTCGCCTTTTACGACTTCCAAGGGAGGAGATGGAGTGGTGCTATTTTCTTAATCCGGTCACCACATGGCTGGAGCTGGGTTGATACCTCCTTTAAATTAAGCATTTGGAATTTGATCGCTGCAGACTATAAAAAGGTCACAATTTCATTCCCTGTGAGCGCTGTGCTAGCGAATGTAGCTCATGAATTTTACGAGTTACGATTTCAGTTACAAACAATATTGTTAGGAAAATCGTAAAAGCGTGTTATTTTACGAGACGGAGCATCTGCAGTAAATAAAATCGAGCGCAGTAAAGAGAACTTAACAGCCAACCGAGCATCAAACAATTGTGTTGTACATAGACGTACATCTGTGAGTAATATGTTAGTGTACGTACACACAAATTTATTCATTTATTTATTTTACTTAAATTAAAACGGTCTTGGACTAATTACAATAATTAAAGATAGACAACATAGCTGGCCGTGTGGTGCCGGCTCAGAATGCCACCACCCCCTTTCATCCCGTGGGTGTCGTAAAAATCGACTAAGGGATTGACCGGAGGATGGGCAGCAACGTCCTTCGAGTACATTAACAACTCAACTGCGATCGCCAACCCGTCTGCCAAGCGTGGCGATTATGGGAAGACTCCCCAATGAGCACACAACACACCATATCGCTGGTTGTGGTGATCTTTGGGGGAGGCCTGTGTCCAGCAATGGATTTCATTCGGCAGAAATGAAACATAGCTATAATGAATGAACATAAAACAGCTAGGTACTCGTCTTTCATAAATTCCTGTCAAAATGCTTCTGACATACTAACAATATCTTCTTCCAATCATCCGCAAACAAATCACAACTCGGATGGGAATCCAAGAGTTCATTGAGTACAGCGAGAGTGCGAGGTATTGGCGAATTAGCTCGCGCTACCGTGCGGCATGGAGGAACAGCAAAGAGCTTGTGTTTCCTGTTGCGGCGGTAATGGTCTGGAGCGAAAAATCTAGCCAGTTCGTTATGCAGATCTGGTGCATCAATATACGCACGAAAAGTTATGTAAACGGTTCTAACTTGGGCACATGCTCTCCTTACGAGAGTTGTAACCGAGGCACCCGAGAAGAAACAAGCTTAGTTGTGTAGAGGTATGGATAATATCCGTTTACGCGTTTATAAAGATACCTCAGGAAAGCTTTTGATTGTATGATTGTATGTGTGGGAGAGAGTTTGTATTACTATGGATATGAATAAATGGATGCAGAATTTCTCTTTAATACCTACTTAAGATATGGAGCATAAGTAATGGCTATGAGAAGACATGCGGTGAAATGACATGCAACGTTACCGCCTCTGTAAATACTGGGACAACAGGAGGAAGAAACTATCAATCAACGTGTTTTGTCTAACTAGGTATATCTAAATAGTAAATATTTATAAAGGAACTACTCAAATAGGTCTTAGTATTGTTGCAAATCGCAATAAGATCTATGACAACTACTAACAAACTCCCAACAGCACACCGCTCTCATTACAACGGGCCCGAGCTCGACGCTCCACTGGCAGCAAGAAGCACAAAACATTTCATTTCCAATCTCGGCTCTCATTGTCGCCGCGAATCATTCAACTAGCGAGTTCCGCAATAAACACCGGCACGAGATCGACGCCGCATCGGCACGACATTGGCATGACATCGCTACGACTTCGGTACGGTACGGACGCTAACATCACGTCGGAGAACAATATAATTGGATTCCGTCGGTGGCATCCCGCCCGGGTGCTATTAGGGCTATCACAGACGTGATACTTTCAGCTTGGTCGACTGACGCTTTTGCGATGGTACCTGCACTGTGCCACGAGTTTTGACTCACATTACTATCGGATGTTATGTCAACTATCAAGGCTGTATTGGGTTTTATGCACCGGTGAGTTCCAACAAATATATTTGGCTACGCAATTTTATTTGCACATATCCTGTTTGCACCTATTTAGAGGCGAGAACAGGATTCAAGCAATTGGATTCCACAACCAGCGACTTTTAATCTACTGACACTCGACTGCTAAAAGTATCGTGTGTTCCGTCCCTTAGCGTCTCGCCCGCTCCGCGCCCCCACCGAGCCGCTTCAAGTGACATGTCCTAAGTAATGTCTTCACGAATAGCGTTTAGCCTATTTCCCGCAAATGCAGTCTATGCCCGTGTGTTTGTATATATACATCCTTAGCTTATAAAATTAGACTACGTGAGAGTATGTGCATCAATTTTATTTGTGAAACTATAGCTGAAGTATCTTTCATATGGTTTTATTACCTTGTAGAGGTTCAATTAACCGAACATGTTTCTAACACTGGGTACTAAGAACTGGGTAATGATGTCGTAATCGCATTTTGAAAAACGGGTTCGTTATTATAGTTTTGCCCTGAATACGTCATACCAACTCATCAACCTCCACTGTTGAACATATGCCCAATTGCCAGTCACTTGGCACACATAAGCTAGCATTCAATTACGGTAGGAACTCTCCACTATCAGCAAAATCAATTCCACAAGTTCCTTCATCATATCAGCCACAGGTCGTCCACTGCTGAACAAAGGCCTCCCTCTTAGATTTCCACAACGAGCGGTTACATGCCGCCCTCACCCAACGACTCCCAGCGAGTCGCGAGCTTCACCAGGTCGTCTGTCCACTTCTTTGGAGGTCGTCCCACGCTGCGTTTTCAGGTGCGGTGTTCTCCATTCAAGATCCTTTGTGCCCCAGCGGCCATCAGTTCTACGAGCAATGTGCCCTGCCCATTGCCACTTCAGTTTACTAATCCTTTCAGCTATGTCGACAACTTTACTTCTTCTACGGATCTCCTCATTTCCGATTCGATCTTGTAGAGAAATACCTAGCATAGCTCTCCCCATAGCTCGCTGTGTGACCTTGAGCTTTCGTATGAGGACCATTGTGAGTGACCACGTCTCAGTTCCATATGTTATCACTGGTAAGCAAGTTCTTTACAATATATATATTTGAATATTACATAAAATGGTTTCCTCGTATTCGAGAAGACGCAGCCATTCGCAGCGAATAGCTAAACCAACCGTGGATAATACCTGTTCATGAATACATTTCACAAATATTGCTTTAGAGCGCACAAATTAATTTAGTTAGACATCCTGCCGGCTCACGGATGTTTGCATAAATATTTCCCCGAGGAAATTCAGATTTTACGCCTGTTTGTAAACTAATATTACCGTGGCGAGAGTTCTGTAAACATTCAGTTGCTATCGATACAATCCTGAACAAACAGGACTCAAACTCAATTTTTTTATTTCATATAGGCCCTAATAGGCTCTTACGAAAAGTCAAGCTAAGTGCAAGATTGTTAACGACGGGTTCTGTCTTAATATAGAAATGTTAGGGTTCCAGACAGATAAGAAACTCTTTTAATTTGATCAGGGTGGCCGGCTCTATCACATAAATGTATTCTGCTCTCCTTCTATAATTGTTAAAAGACCTGAAAATACATATTTAATTTCTACTAAAATGAGTTAAGACAGGTTATTTACTGGAAAGGTTTTTTATTTTTATCGATACTAGTATTTCTGCTATGTCGTGGGTACAGTCAACAACCAAGAATGTCAATGCTAGGTACCCAAAACAGCTAGAGGGGGTGACCGCTTTACAGTCATCCCCTCCGAGATGTGCCTAAAGGCGTGGCACCAATGCGCGGCTCTAGTGTGATCTTACGAAGACCTGGAGCCCCCCTTTGGTGCTGAAGATGACCGCTCCAGTGGTTTTAGCCAGTAGGAGTCCGGCATACCACTTCGTCCTTCCCCGGGGTGAAGGAAGTTCATGAAGAACGTCCACTGGGCATCAATAAAAAAATAAAAAAAGTTTCAATATACACTTTCACACGTAAATATTAGATCAAGCCGATGTTTACGACTGATTGCCTAGGAGAAGAAATGCCTAAGCAAACTCGAAGGCATCTGTTTTATAGTCCATACTTATGCTATATATTATGTTAAACGAATGTAGCGCAAAGTCTGGAACCACCTTTTGGAGAAAGATCCATAGATTTTTTGGGATGACCTGTGCTGGCAGATGGCAGCATGAGTCAGTCATCGACCCTTCACACATCAACATCATCAGCATAATTGTTCTGTTGGACACATGAATACCCAAAACCACCCGACAGATATTTAGTCTAAGTGTAAACTGGCCTACATAGTACTCGTATTAGAATTATTTTGCTATTATCAGAGCATTGCCATTAAACTGACCATAATAAGGCATGTACAGAAAGAAAGAAAGAAAGAAAATTTTAATTTGTATATTACGAGCGCAGGTAAAACAATAATAAAAAAATACAATTTAAAAACTAAAACTGAGTCGCAATTAACACATATATATAAAAATAAATCTTATCAATAGACACATAATTTTACTTTTTTAAAGTGGCAATATAATGCATAAACTAAATATAGTTACAGGCTCAAATTTAAATTAAAAAAAACAGAAAACAACTGCGCCGCAGTGTGCAGAAACAGGTTGACGCTCAGCATATTGCCGAGGCTTTGATATATTGTATTTGTTTTTCTGTGGCAAAATGATCCGTCGGTGAGTTGTTCAATTGATGTTGAGTACGGCTCCATACCTGGGAGGTTCAACACGTCCGTGGCAGGTTTTTCTTACATTTTCGGTTGATAAGACTCAGTATGATGGGGGAGCGGGTGGCGGAGAGGGCGAGTGGCTCGATGGCTGCGAATGATTTCCGTTTGATGTCCGGACTCGAAGCGCTCCTTTTCACGAGGACGAAGGATCTGTTGAGAGGTATACACTTGTGCGCTGATTGTTGGGTCCACACAAAATGTTTTGTTGAAATGAAATAAGGATATCGGTATATTGTGTTTATGCATTTTTTGTGGACTAAATCGTAGAAAAGTTGTCATTTATTTGAATAGGCACTAGCTGACCTTATCTAATGCTATGTTACGGTCCACGATGGTGCACGCTTCATCATTTCAGCCGAAAAACGTCCACTGCTGGACAGAAGCCTCCTCCAAAGATTGCCACAGCCACCGGTATGGGTTTGTGTTGTGTGCTCATTGGGGGGTTGTGCCATAATCGCCACATCTGGCAAACGATGAGTTATAAATGTAGGTACTTGAAGGATACTGCTGCCCATCCTTTGACTAATCCCATAGTCATAATCTTTTACGACACCCACGAGACGAGATGGGGTAGTGGTAAGGAAGTAAGTAAGCAGAATAAACCTGTTCGCTCGTGACTTGAAGATTCCCAGGTAATAACGATCGGGAAATACAGACTCTAGCAGAGTTCCACTCCTTAGTGGTATGCGCGTAAAATGTTGAAGCAAAATGCTTCTTACAAATGAGTGTAACATCCCCCATGTAACGGTGGAGCAATGCCGTTTGCCTGGTCCGATGATGGAATGGGCTTGAAAGCGTGCCTCCAGGAGCGTTTGAGAGGATGAGGCGGCGGGGAGGCTCAGGAGGAGCGAGCACGTCACCTACCGCCTGACGCAGGTATTCACTGGTCAAGGCTGTATCTTTTTTTTTACTATTTACAACTTTATAGAACTATTACTATTATTGTTATTTATATATTTTTGTAATTAATAGCTTATGGTAACTGAAATATGACACATATGCGTAATAGAAAAACGTAACATTGCTATAAAATTTCTCCCATACGTTGATAAAGAAGTTTCACTTCAAAAAGTTTGAAGTGAAACTTCTTTATCAGTTTTACACAAAATTAACAATTCCAAACCAAGTAACACAACTGCAAATTAAAAAAGTTTTGGAATTTAATGGTTTTTTTATAACAACAGTAACAGTGGAAGTTAAACTTGCAGGCCGCTCTTATGTTATAATGAAGTTGGTGAACTTATTGTACTTCCCGATCAGTCAGCAGGATCGCCTGCAGCGAAGCGATACATCGATGTGAAGACACGTACGTAGGATGCACAGAACCAATCTGTGAACTATTGTTCTCGTATTAATGTCATGTATGTGTGTATTCTGTATCTATACAAATAAATAAAATTGAAGTGTCTGTTTGTAATGTCAAAATAACAGCTTTTTACTTAATACAAATAAATAAAATTGAAGTGTCTGTTTGTAATGTCAAAAAAACAGCTTTTACTTAATGCATATGAAAGTCTATACGGTACCACCGGTATAACAAAAAACAATTTTTAAATTTTGTGTCTGTCTGTTTGTTCCGGGTAATCTCCGAAACGGCTGGACCAATTTATAAGAAACAACTTAGGCTACTTTAATTTTAGAAAAATAATTAGGCGTACGCGCAATAAAAAACCCTTGAAATCCAATATATATATTCTATGTCAAGTGTCTATGTCGAAGCACTCTAAATTTATTTTAAACTAGCTGGGACCCGCGGTTTCACCCGCGTTTAATTTAAAAGGAATTTAGAGTACTTCAACATAGACCCTTGACATAGAATATATATATATATATTGGATTTCAAGGGATTTTATTTTTTTGTGCGGAACTCTAATTATTTTTCTTAAATTAAAGTAGCCTAAGTTATTCCTTATAACATCAGCTATCTGCCAGTGAAAGTCCCGTCAAAATCGGTCCAGCCGTTTCGGAGATTACCCGGAACAAACAGACAGACAGACAAAAAATATAAAAATTTGATTTTTGTTATATGTCCCGTATATACTTTCATATGCATTTAGTAAAAAACTGTTATTTTGACATTACAAACAGACACTTCAATTTTATTTATTTGTATAGATGGGGGTGAAACCGGGTGAAACCGCGGGTCCCAGCTTGTCAATAATATAAGCATAAATTACTTAGTATGAACAGTATATAATATGTTATTATGTTAGTTGCGGTTGCAGAATGGCCGCAGGTAATGAGCCGATACATCGTTGTTATACATGTGGGATAGTATCCACATACATGTGAACGTATTGTGGCAGAGTCAACTGTAGCACGCAGTATATTGCAGCTCAAAAATGAACTGGCTTAATTATATTATTGTTAAATTTTAAATGTTTCATCATCATCATCTCAGCGTGGCTGAACAAAGGCCTCTCCCATAGATTTCCGCAACGACCGGTTACACTAGGGCCGATTGTTTTTTCATGACGTCAGTGGGGGAATTTCCCGTACTCACCACACTCGGCAGGTGGGTTGGTGCGCAGTATGGCTACTGTTCCACAGACTCTTCTGATCCTTCAGATATGGAGTGGGTATTCTTAATCTGGATAGCACACGAAATTTGTATATTTATCTGCATGTTACTGTATAGGCTATTAGATAAACGTATATTACAGCCAGTCGAGCAATATTTCCTGAGAAACACAATAGCTTTGTGTCCTACTGTTTCCCGCCCGACATTATATTACCTTTATATATTTTTGGACGTTTGGACCTGGCCTAATAATAAATCACTTCATGTATTACGGGGTTCTTGTCAGAAACATCAAAATATATTTAATGCTTCTCTTCTGACAACAATATAGTATTGCGATAGGCGGAATAATATTCCATATGTACACTGGAAACGGTAAAAAATTGTCCGCAATATACACATGTTAATGTCTATACCTGATATTATACGCCAATAGATTAATGTATATTTTAGGTACTTTTAAAGAATATATCAGCTCTAATAGAATCCCTGAAAGTAATAAATATTTCAAGATATCAATTTCATCTTCGGCGACGTGTCCGGTCTGTGTATTGATCGTTGTTTAATACGTGAACGCTGTGAAGGTATTTTATGTCTGACAGGTTATAGTCCATTTATGGATGAAAAAGTGGACTCTATTTTATGATAATAGCCATATTATTACTGTATCTTAATCACTTGTCCAACGATGTTCTCAGAGCTCGTTCTAGATCCTCTCTTTTTATGACATAGTGGGCAAGCGAGCGTGCGGCTCACTGAAAAGTGAGCAATCATTGCCACCCATGAGCATCCGCAACACCATCCCAGATACGATGCCGACCTTTTAGGTAGACGTACGCTGTTATCTGGGAGGTCCTATTTGTTCGGGAATACCGTTGACGTCAGTTGGTTTAAAATTTTTCATCGTACGGGGTGAAAAGTGATGAATAAAACCGTACAGCGATAGACGATACGAAGGTGGAATTTTCACTTGACGCGGATGGTGTTATGGGGGAAGTCTGCGGATGGAAACATGTTGAACATAACATCCTCGAAACACTATTAAATAAGCGGTAAAAGATGCACAGCGACGCAACGTCTGAGTGCTACCATTATGGAAATGACCAGCATACCGCACAGCACACTTAAGACAAGACAGTACAGAATGGAAGAACTCAAAGATGAAAGACGAAAGGAAGGAATAATATATATTATTACCCAAAATGACGGTGTACAATTAAGAAACAATACAAATACGAGGTAATAAAATAACATCCTCAACTCAGCCGGCAACTTCCCTGACAAAAATAAAAAACAGATCAGGTGCCAGCTGGACAAAAATTACTTATACAAAACTAAAAAAGAAATACGTATAATCAGGACAAAAATTTCAAGTAATATTTTAAAATCAAGCGTGCGACAATTGTGCCAACTGAAATTGTCATTCATTAAACATAAACAGATCACTAAATAATAATAAACAGATAACAAGACCAGTTTGCCGTGTGGTGCCGGCTCAGAATGCCACCACCCCATCTCCTCCCGTGGGTGTCGTAAAAGTCGACTAAGGGATTAGCTGAAGGATGGGCAGCAGCATCCTTTAAGTAAATTAACAACTCAACTGCGATCGCCAACCCGTCTGCCAAATACCCCAATGAGTCCACAACATGCCCATATCGGTCGTTGTGGTGATCTTTGAGGGAGGCCTGTGTCCAGCAGTGGACTACACTCGGCCGAAATGATGAAGATCAATTTAACAGATGCAAAATACTCAACCAACTATTGTGAAAATCGAGTCTAAGAATGAGAAAACGAGTAGCATTTGTATGAGAACAGGTTACGCTCATAATGCCGTGAAGCTGCTATATGTTTCAACAAAGCGCTGGTCTTCCAGTCATCGGGGTCAGCGTTGGTGACGTAATGGCGCTTTCCGGTAGTGTGAGTTATGTAATAGTTTTAAAACGTTCTTTGGGATTGAGAATCATTAATTTAAGAAATAAGCATTTTTGAGATATGTGTGCTATTGAGTAAAACAGTCTCTAGAATATTAAGTTGGAAACAGGTGTACGGAAATCGAACCAGTTTTGTAAACATTCCAGATACTTTGTACTTAAGTGATTGAGTACATAGTAATATGTTGTAAGTAAGTAATTTATTTTCTCACCACAATAATGTAAAAGATGCAACAATATACAATATTGCCTAATTACACTATTATTCAAATGTATCGTGGGAGACTGGAGCCTAAGCTAGACTGAAGCCTGTGATTCAGGTCACCAGGCCACAGCAGTCCAATTTAGCTCTAGTGTGATCATACGAGGACCTGAAGCCTCCCTTAGGTGCCGAAGATGACCGCCCCAGTGGTTTTAGCCGGTAGTCATCCGGTATGCCCCTCCGTGCTTCCCCGCGGTGGAGGAAGGTCGAGTAGAATTTCCACAGGGCCCAATAAAAGAAAGGCCAGTGCACCCACTGTCTAAATATCTTTTTTTTTTACATTCGATTCACTCAGACCCGGAACAACTACCTGCACATCGTACAAATATATGTTCCGTGCGGGAATCGAACCCACGACCGCGCCGTAGCCGACTGTATCAGCCACTGCACCAACCGTGCCATCTAATTTAACTCGTATCAGTATATTAAACGCATCTTGTAAGCTGTAACAATGTCTGGAGTCCGCCATGGTGAGTAATTCCTAAACTATAACGTTAAATAAATCCACGTCGTTTCGAGTGTTTCATATTCTGATTTCATATTCCAGTGATGATTTCCGCTTCACCGGACAACAGGAAGCTCAACGACTCCCAGCCGAAATCCTATATAGCAAGCTGTACACAAATGGCAGCAAAAGTCGCGAGAAATCTACAATTTTATTCGAAGGCTCGATATTGAAGTTGTGCTACAATACTTGAACATAATATTGCACTCGCTCTAACGGGTTCGAAATAAAATTGGACTATACGCCACTGTAGCATTGCTTGTATAAGTGTAGTACTAACTTGTATATAAATATTTACGAGTATACTCCGTTGTGAGTGCTTGAGTTTCTATAATAAACCGACTAAGGTTGGACTCAGGGTTCCGTTAAACGAGTTAGATACAGTATAACTTACAATGGCAAGGTTGGCTCAATGGTGCTTGTTTCAAGAAAAGCCTTGAAAGCTTGTACAGAAAACCTTATAAGGTAATGTATGAAAAATTTATGAGGAGAAATTTTTTTGTCGAGCCTTAACAAAAATTCTTAACGTTTTTCTGCCTTGCACACCTTCTGTCATGTATGCGTCAAATTTCATTATTTTTAAATATTAATACGCAGTGGAGTTATTAAATAAAAAAAATATAAAATATGGAAAAATCTAGTTTATGTGACGGTGGAAGAACATCCGATGAACACGCGTGGATGCAGTTACTAGGTAGGTTATAATTCATTTTTACATATGATGTATATCGTACTAATAGACAGCCGTGGATATTTTTAATTTTATTTTTAATTTTTAAAAGCTAATTTTCTTTTTTTGTTTTAAAGCAACGTTCCCCACACTAGTATTTCTCCTGTGTCGTGGGTGCGCTTACAGACATAAATTCCACACGCAATACACCCAGACCCGGAACAACTACCTGCCGATCATAATTTGTTCCGTGCGGGAATCGAACCCACGACCCGGAGCGCAGCAGTCGACTGTATCAGCCACTGCACCAACCGTGCAGTGCGTTTTTAACTCTCGCTGCTTGTTAATTACTGAGACAATTGTATTTACGGAGTAAACTCCAGTCGTGCGTCGGAGCTGACACACACTTTTTATTATTCGTTTGACGTTTTCTTAAACGCATTAAAATACAATAAGATTATGCTGGCTGTTTTTACATTTAATTTAATTTAATTGATTTTTATAAAGTAGTAGTGTTGTTCTAGTTTATTTTCAATTTTTTAGATGAGCTCAATTTCCCGTTGCTTGGTAGTTTGGCGGCACGGTTGATGCAGTGGCTGATAAAGTCGGCTGCTGCGCTCCGGGTCGTGGCTTCGATTCACGCACGGAACAAATATTTGTATGGTCTGCAGGTAGTTGTTCCAGGTCTGGGTGTAATTGTATGTGGAATTCATGTCTGTAAACGCACCCACGACACAGGAAAAATCCTAGTGTGGGGCAACGTTGCTTTAAAACAAAAAAAAGAAAATTAGCTTTTAGAAACGTGCGACGACCAAGATATACGTTCCTTTCTGAAGATTAGCGATCGACCTCATGAAATCTTACAATGGGCAGCGTTTTATGTAGCAAATGTTGCCGACGAATGTGCACCAAAGTATAAAAGGTGTCAATAGTAAGGAAAGAACATTTGATACGCATGTCTCTCATAATGCACTGGCAAAACCAACGTGCCATGTGCAAAGCAGGTTGGTAAGGTTGGTGCAGTGGCTGATACAGTCGGCTGCTGCGCTCAGGGTCGTGGGTTCGATTCCATCACGGAACAAATATTTGTAGGTGATTGGAATTCATGTCTGTAAACGCACCCACGACACAGGAGAAATCCTTGTGCAAAGTCCAACGTTTTAAAAATAAAAAAAATACGGGTTGCACTCTGGGAGTGCCGACAGAAGTGAAAACTTATTTTGGCGCCTTGGACATTTTTTAGATGGGTACTAGGGTTAATGCGATCCCGACGGCGAAACGCCAAACTAAACGTAGTACGTAACGGTGTCGCGAGTCCAGAGATTTTATCTCATCTAAAAATATGCGTACCGCAATAAAAGAAATTTTCATTTCAAAAAATAAAACAAAACAAGCTTCTATTTGTAATAAAAGTAAAGCGCCAGACTAAAGTATGCCTAGACTGCTAAATACTTTTTGTGTGACTGTTGTTATTTTAGTTAAAGGCTGATTAATATGTCTTTATGTTATCCAAAGTTGAATTTGTAATAAATGATTCATTTCTAACTAAATTGTTTGATTGTACGAGGTAGTCCTGGGTAATGTTGGTCTCCTTGCCTTGGGGACGGTTCTAGGGTTAAAAATATATGTGGGGAAATACAAATGGACAGACAATAAATGAAATTAATTATCGTTTTGGGTACTCAGATAAGAAATAAAATATTTAAAAATAGGTAAAGGAAACTAGCGTCAATAAATAATGATGTCATAAGCAATGAAGTCCATTGGACTGATGATGACAGTCAGCTTCCAAAGTACTTGAGTAAATAGTTTATCATTACCAAGTTTCATAGCTGTCAGATGAATGGAAACTTCGTAATTGTTACATTAATTATGAGTAAAAAATATACATATGGCCAAAGAACATGTGTATGTCCGCCCTAAGGGTCGGCAACACATCGGCCACTCGTCTGGTGAAAGATGTGTATGGGTGGCGGGGAACGATAAGGCGATCCGATTGGCCATTTGTCCTGATATATAATTAAAAAACATATAGTCACTTTTACACATGATGTTCATACAACGGCTGAGTTTCACTAAATGAAAACCTTTCAAGAGAGATGTTGAAATAAACTCGGGTTTTGGATTGGTACGTTCCACCGCCTAATGCACTGGTATTTATTTACTTTCCGTAACTGAAAATTAATTTTCTACTAGCCTGTAGATGGACTGTCCTCATCTTCATATCAAGTGAAGGACGTCCACTGCTGAACAAAGGCCACCCCCATGGATGTCTACGACGACCGGTTAGTTGCCACCCGGATCAAAAGACTACCTTCATATCTCGTTGGAACCTGTCCCAGACTTTGCCAAGATTGAAAAGGATATTTCTAAAAGCGCCATCTACATAGAGTCGCTTGAAACTGCCTGTCTATATGAACAACACAACAATTGCTTGATAAGATGTAACAAACCTTCAATAGAGGGCGCTACCTAGGCGAGCGAGTGAAGGACTAACCCCTACAGTAAGTACGCTACTATCTGTTAGATGGCGCTAGCACTAAGCTAGTAAAACAAAAATGTGTTCTTACAACCTAGTGAACTAGGAAGAGATAATAATTGATATGGCTTAAATTTGTGGGCATTACTTCACATTGGCCGCGAAACCTTTTCCTTCAGCAGACTGCCACATCGAACTTTTATGTGCAATGCAATGTAAGAATATATTATGTCTCCACACAATTATATAATTACGATCAATTATTCTCGTGGCAGATAGTATAGTAGTAGTATAGAGCCGTCATCGGAGGGCTTAGCACGAATATTTTTACGTATAGTAAACGTATCGCTAATGTGAATTTAAAATTGAAAATACTTAATTCGCATATATTTTTATTTACACTAGACTTTCTATTTATTTTTTTAAATTGCCCCACACTAGTATTTATCCTGTGTCTTGG
This sequence comes from Diloba caeruleocephala, assembly GCA_947459985.1. Lineage (NCBI taxonomy): Eukaryota > Metazoa > Arthropoda > Insecta > Lepidoptera > Noctuidae > Diloba > Diloba caeruleocephala. The sequence goes on along the minus strand of OX381605.1, from coordinate 32,717,884 downwards.
GTGTATTTACAGACATACTTTTCACATACAATACACCCAGACCCGGAAGAACTACCTGCAGATCATACAAATATTTGTTCCGTGCGGAAATCGAAACCGCGATCCGGAGCGCAGCAGTTGACTGTATTAGCCACTGCACTAACCGTATTCATACCTATTCGAATTGTGTTTGTGGTATAAATTTAAACGAAAATGCAATAGGATAGTTGTATTTTCGATTCCAAATTGACTCGTTACGTTACGATACGAATACTTTTTCGCAAGTTGTTTTTTTTTTTTTTTTTTAAACGTTGCACCTCTCTGGGATTTCTCCTGTGTCGTGGGTGCGTTTATACGTTTTGGAAATATACTCGGATCAAAATGCATACTATACATTGGATCGCATAAAAATGCATGTTTTGAAAAAACCTCCATCGTGATACAGTTTAACAAAAGAAGCTTAACCAAACTGTATCGAACAAGTATAACACTTTGTACTTAACTAAGTTACGTTGATAAAATTATTAATTGGTTTTTAATCATTCCCAATGTTGCACTATTTATTTACAGGCGATGTGTATTTTAATCTTCCAGAATTTAGTAGTAGTTCTCGTTTGTGCTGTTAGCGAATGATACATTTAAAGTCCTGGGGTTGAGGTTTTGCCCAATTAATGGCAATACATTTGCTGTCATAACATATGGGATCTTATGTAGGATTCAGAAAGCTGTGAGTAAACCCCTAATGCCATGGTACAAGTCGTTTCAACACCTAAAGAACTACAGGTGTGACAGAGATTTCTTTCTGATCACCGCACCCCCAGCGATAGGTAAACGGAATGAACACTGTGGTGGTTTTAGCCGGTAGAAGTTTGGTACACACCTTTACATTTTCCAGGGCGCAGGAATTCCATCAGGATTTCTGTACGACAGAAAAAGACCAAAGATATGTCTTAATTAGCTGATTTTAACCCTTCCTGCATACACGATCGAAGTGACGACAAATTGATACCACCGATAGACCACCGTCTTTGCTACCCAATATATATAGGTCTAGATTTCTAGAGTCTGATTTGGCAAATACTTAACCTATATTTAAATAAATACACCGTCCAAAAATAACTAAGATTGGAATGTAAAAGTAGTGTATATCTTTTTTCCGGAATTGTGCAACACTCGCCACAACACAACGGTATCTTCATACAGTGGCTTTCTCAAACCTGAGGAAGGTTGTGGAACCCCGGGTTGTAACGCAGCCGAGAGATCTAAAATGAATAGGCTATTCCCGTACCTAAGACCTTCCCCTACCTACACATCAATTTATATGTGTAGACTGGGCCATCGATTACATGTTGTATATAGAATAGCCAAGGTACCAGATGAAATTCAGCGCCAAACCCGTAAGCGTTTGGCATTAAACTGATCTGGACACTTTTTTGGGCAGCCATGTGACACATTATACCGATCAATGTTTTTAAAACCTCTTCTGTTTATTCTTTATACATAAATTGTTTTTTTAATTGTTTATTATTCTTATTGTGTTGTATCTTGCTGGCCATATAAAAGTTTATTACTTTTAGTTTTTCCTTTCGACACCTACAAATTATTATGTTTCTCTATTCACGGGTTTATATCCCCTGTAAGAGGGAACCCGGTCTTTTGATAGGCTTACGCGGGGAAATGGGTCCAACACGCAGAGGCCCTTTAGATAATTTTAATCTAAAATGCAGTCTCGGATTGTCCACGGAGGTGTAAAACTACTGTATGAAATGGAAACTACAAGTATAAGATCTATTGCAATAGGTGCTAAGTGGATTTTATACTAAGAAAAATAGAAAAAACGGCGTCTGCCAATCAACCTTTAAAGTGAAATTCTGTGGCAGACGGTGACGTGCCACTCACAAGATGGGCCCCCTAAATGGCCACCACTACAGGCGACAAGGAGCAACACCGGTGTGAGTGGCTAGGGGTGTAGAGAGATGCGGCACCGGTTTCACCATCGCGCGTCTCGAAGACTCGGAGCGGGTTTCCCCGTTATTACGCCATTAGACACTTCCACCCCCGAGCATATAGCTCTAGCGGACCCCCTCTGATCGGCCAACTAAGGTTAGCCAGAGTTGAAAATCCTGCGGGCATTCATGGGGTTCCACTCCAACTGACCAATAAAGGCAAGCTGGAGACGAGGCCCTGACCGACTCTCTGGAGCATTCGGGTACGCAATGTCGCCACTCACATTCAGCTCAGCACAAACTACCCTGCATTTACTTTCTCTAGCTGACGCGTAATGCATGCACACATACGCAACTTTCACTAACTAGACTTCATAGGTGGACCTCGCCCATGAGTCTCCATATTTCTCCGTTGAATTTCAGGTAAACAGGGATTGCGCACGTGTGCGTGCGTGGCCAACGAATAGGGCCAGTCAAGTATGTATACTCGCATTTCACCAACGTGAACTGTGTCCAGCTAAAATAATTGAATTGCACGGCATGTGCGGGGCGTTGTCAATCGTGATCGGCACACTCGCGTACCGGTGGCCAGACACGCTGCATGTACGTATTTGCAGGGAATCCGAGAATTATACGTCACTAAATTTAAATTCGGTTCCTAATAGACCACCTCATTTAGCTAAAGGCAACCTTTTATTTATTTTACCCGGTGGAAATACATCGTGTACTTCCTCCACCCCGGGAAAGGGTGGAGGAGCATGCCGGTCTCCTACCAGCTAAAACCACCGGGGTGTTCATCTTCGGCACCAAAAGGGAGATCTCCGTCAAGAGCCATCCATTGGTGCCACGCCTTTAAGAGCATCTCGCAGGGGATGACTGTAAAGCGGTCACCCCTCTAGTAGAAAAGAGGCGACTGTAAAGTGACTGGTCCCCCAGGAACATATTGGGGGGATTGTAAAGGATCCCCCAGAAACTTCGCTGTGCGCTGTTTTTTTAGGCTTCTCACATACATTTCTGGGAAATGTGGTTGCTTAACCAGTCATTTCTGGCGAAACCAATAGAGGCCTCCAGCCAGGCTTAAAATTAATATGAAAAAAACTAAGCATCTTTCGCTAAGGGCACCCCCTATGGGACACGGACCACGGCTTAGGGCGTTGCTGAGGATAACAAGCTATTGATTTTTAGGACTGCTGGATTGGTATTATTCAAAACTACAGGCCTGGCACGGGCCGGCGCGAGCAAGAGACGGGAGGGAGAAGTGCTAACTTGAACGGGAAGGTGACGCAGTTATAGGTCTCCGCGACGTCGGTGAGGACTGTGCGCTGTGGCACGCGCCGCCCTCTTACACGGGGTGGCTCGGTATGAGCGCGCAGATTCCCCGATATTCGCGCTCGCGACCCCCGAGTGCTCAACGTGACCTAGTTAAACGTACAGTTGAAGCATTTATCCGAATTTAATTTTGTTTTTGTTTTTCTTTCATTTCTGGGAGCTTTCTGTAGTTACGTCAGCTGTTACCCAGATAGACAGTCCTATATCAAACATTTAATTCTGCAACTTCAATTATCTTTGTACCAAATTGTATCATAAAAGTATTTTTCTCCTAGAGTTCAACAAGACTACGTCTGTAAAATTGCTCACATGTAGTTAAAAAGCTAAACCTTTATCTTTAACTCTTTGAAGGATTAAACAGGCAGCTTTAAAACAGTTACCATTTATCCCTTGGTACATAATTCAGATAACTAGAACGTGTGGTAACTTACTCTACGATCCCTATAATTTAACTCTTATTATCACCCTAACGTCACATAGAGAGTGTCACATGAAAGAGTAAAGTTAAAATGTTCGTGTGAAATGAATAAATTTTAATTAAAGCGCGTCCACTTTGACAGCCGCGATGACAAACGAGGTTGGCTGCCCGCTTCATGGCTGAATTCATTGGAAATCCTCTATATTGTTGCTAAAAGACTGAATAAAACTTTATACTACTATTTTTTATTAAGATATGGTAGTAGTGTAGAGCCGTGTGGTGCCGGCTACGAATAGCACCACCCCATCTCATCCCGTGGGTGTCTTAAAAGTCGACTAAGGGATTAGCCGGAGGATGGGCAGCAGCGTCCTTCGAGTACATTAACAACTCAACTGCGATCACCAACCCGCCTGCCAAGCGTGGCGATTATGGCAAAGCCCCCTAATGAGCACACAACACACCGAGGTCGGTCGTTGTCGTGATCGTTGCCTTCCTGGCTTGTGTCCAGCAGTGGACTTTATTCAGCCGAAATGATGAGTAGTGTAGACGATATTAAACTATGTATTTGTAGTGATATTTGTTATCAGTTTTTATCAGTATTGGTACAGCTGGGATTTAAAAACAAACGGTCAAGTACGAGTTGAACTCGGTTCCAAAATTGCTGAATATAATGTCTATTGTTGGATTTGGTCTTGTACCAATAACTTATCCCAAGAACTTACTTAACATGGTAGTTGAAAAACATGTTTTCCCATGCATTCCAACCGCAAACGTAAGTTTGTACGCACAATATTGAAAGATTTACCATGTTATTTTAAGACTATAGACTTCTTATGGGTTTCGATGTAATTTATACGTAAAGAGCTATAACCTATATTTTTTTTCAAAATTTTAGGCCCTGTAGTTTTGAAGATCTCCTTATCTTATCTTATGAATGAAAGTTTCGGAAAATCTAAATATTTTAAAATGTTAAAATAAGAGACCCTCACAACGAACCCTTATATTTCTGATGTTACACGGTACAAATTGCTAAACTTTACTCTTTAATTTTCTATATTGCCCCCCAAAAATAACCCCCATATTCAAAATTCATTTATTTACGTTACACGTACGAGTTTTGGTCACAAAAATCCATATGTGTACCAAATTTCAACTTAATCGGTTCAGTAGATTCGGAGCAAATTTCCTGTGACAGACGGACAGACACACGGTCACTCGACTTCTAGTATAACAATTGCTTGCTTGTCTCGTCACAAATTAGTATATATATTTTTTTTTTTTTTTTTTTATTGATCCGGTGGAAATACCTCATGTACTTCCTTCACCCCGGGAAAGGGCGAAGGGGCATGCCGGACTCCTACTGGCTAAAACCACCGGAGTGATCATCGTCGGCACCGAAGGGAGGCTCCAGGAACTCGAAAGATCCACTAAACACCTGTATCCTGTCCTCACGACTTGATAAAATAAATGTCAACGATAAAATATAAAATTATTTTTGTTTTATTATTCTGTTTTCAGTTCAACGTCACCATTTATTTCGCCGCCGCAGTCGGTTTGCATTGCACCATATAAACGCAAGTGGTGCTTGTGTTTGTAGCCTTCTATGGAACTCAATCCCTACTTTCAACTGAATTTCAACCTTCATTTTTTCAATTTCAAATACTTTTCTCTGCCCAAGTACACGTGATGTCGTTTGCTAATTTCAAACAAGTTCTTAATTAGGTCACGGGCTTTGAGGCTTAGAATTTGGCTTAATATATTATGGCTTCTGATTTGATTACTTCCCTATTATATACATATGTATATCGTACATATAGTTACTGTGCTGATATGAGAAACCCATTGAAAAAGATGTCGAGCTTTGACGAGACGCAATAAATAGTAAAAAGCAATGGACACCAAAAAATGTGGTTCAATAAATTTTCAGAACAGAACCTATAATATAGTACCTCCTACCAGCTATATTAGAAGCACTTTACCACGCACGGCTGAGCTTAACCGAGGTCCCTGTCAATTGCAGTGGAGACCCCGCGGTCATGCCTCGTTGAGACCTGCCTGAATGGACACTATACCTCACTTATTTCAATGACTTGGAAATATGATAATAGGATAACAGAGATCGTAAAAAGTTCTTATTTTCTAAGTTGGTTGGTTTTGGATGCGTGAAAAGGAACTAATCAAAGCAATTGGACTGTTTATAGTATATGTATAAAGAACAAAATTGACGAATGGTTATAATAAAACACTTTTGTATGGATTAAATCGCGTAAATTATGTATAGGATAACTGCGACAATGAATGTTGCAAAGTGTACGAAACGTCACAAAAAAAGCTATAGTAAACGTTATGTTTAAAAGTGTTTTATTATAATCAATCAATCAATCAATCAATAATCCATTTATTTTCTCTGCACATTAGGTCTTACACTGCTAGGTTAAGCTATCGTGCCACAAATTATAAAATCTAACTTTGTAAAAGACTGGTGCCTGAAGTAGGTTTTTTATTTAAACCTGTAACACAGGTCACCAGTGCCCTTTCGCAGCTAGTATTGTTACAATGCTTTGGCCTTGCGTGCAAACAATTTTCTTCTACATAATCCAAATATTTTCTTCTTGTTCTGTCATTTTGTGCGTATGTCAAACTCTTCTTCGTTAATAAATGTCTTTTATTATTCGGTTATACTTATATTGCTTTATTTCATTGATAGTCTTCATTGTTATGTTTTTTTTTATTGTAAAGTGATTCAGAATTTTAGTACATTTATTTTAATATTAAGAACAAAATTTTTCAGAAAATATGTCTGTTTGACGTATGAATAATGATTAATAATCGCGAAAACATAAGACATCACTAATTGTCATCGTATTAAAAAGTAAATATTTAAGGATAGATAAAGCCGTTTGTTGCCCGTGGTACTACCAGTATTACTACCAGAGCAACATCTGTCTATCTGCGTGAGCGCTTTGAGTATCGTGTGCCTGTCGTACATCTTCTTCTCTTCTCCTTCGTACTCCTCATCATATCTCCAGCCGATATGGATCATTTACAGTACGCGGAGTGCGTCTCTGGAATTCTCTTCCACGTGACAGGCCCTTCTCTGGACGAGAAGAAAGTACAAGAAAGGACTCAAAAACATTTCCTCTCAGTATAACTTATAAGTTATGTAAGTATGGTATATATTTATTTATATAGTTATGTATTTATTTAAGTATGCTGTATAGTTGGGTATTTTATGACCAAAATCCGTTTTTATCTTTACAAAGTGTTTATAACAGTTCTCATCATTGATTAATCAACAGAAAACTATACACTAGTCATATTTTGTCTATAGGCTGCTATCTACCAATGCTTCGACCTCCAGATAATGTCCCAAGCACAGACAACTTTTGTCAACTGAAGCACAGCTCCAAACAAGTAGAAAAGCGCATTGTCAAGTTGTTTTAATCAGCTGGGGTTCGTAAAGTTCATCCAGGTTCATTTCCGGGGCAGAGCTGCCATCAGCTATCTACTTCGGAGTTTCAAGTTAACTTACACTGATTAAAGTAGCTGATGGACTTATGCGACCTAAAGAACTTCAATGTTAGTGATAGCACTAATTTAAATATCGTTTGCCGTGTGGTGCCAGCACAGAATGCCACCACCCCGTTTCATCCCGTGGGTGTCGTCAAAATCGACTAAGGGATTACCCGGAGGATGGGCAGCAGCGTCCTTCGACTACATTAACAACTCAACTGCGATCGCCAGCCCGCCTGCCAACAGTGGCGATTATGGCAAGACCCCCTAATGAGCACACAAGACATCCATATCGGTTGTTGTGGTGATCTTTGGGGGAGGCCTGTGTCCAGCAGTGGACTTCATTCGACCGAAATGATGATGAAATATCGATCTAAAATTGTATGATTCGAAACATTAGATTCTGTTTAAAATTGCATTGTAGTCAATGATATTATACCATAGATATGTTACGTCCAAATTAAATGGCGCGCAAAATACAGTCTCGCTTGCACAACCATGTCGTGAGAAAGAAGATACAAACATGACAAGAGTAAAAGAGAGCTATCGAGGTGAACCGAGTGCTAGGTGCTACAATTGGGGGAGTTTTGGTTCTTACTTTTGGCGCGCATGTAACATATCTACTTCTTTTTAATATATAATATCATTGATTGTAGTAGTAGAGATTCTATGACATAATTGTACGCCATCAACTTCTTCCTTTAAATTAATAACGAGAATATTGAAGCACTATAAAAACTTATCTAAAGAACTCTTAGCGTCAGACGGCCCTCGGCCCAACTTCACAGGCTCTTAATCATTTTGCCCCTCACGATTAATCGTGAAAGTATTAAAGCTTAGTTTAAAGGTCGACAAAGTTCTGTCGGATATTGGGTGGAATATATATATATATATATCTATAATATATCATTGCAGGATATAGTTTTTTCATATTTCACTGGAATTACTTCTAAATCGTGAGTATAGCTTACAGACTTAAATCTAACATGCATAAACCCTTTAACCAATAGACGCGCTCCATCAAAAGCACTGCGTCTCTTCTAGCTAGAACCCATTCACATTTTTATGAAAGGGACTCAATGATTTTTTTGTTTGTTGAGTCTTATTTGTATTATTATTTCATAGTCCATGTGGTGCCGGCTAAGAATACCACCAGCCCATATCATCTCGTGGGTGTTGTAAAGGGTGACTATGGGATTAGCTGGAGGATGGGCAGCTGCGTCCTTCTGGTACATTTACAAAATAACTGCGATCGCCAACCCGAGCCACGCCTATAGACACATCTCGGACAGACATGACATGTAAAATAGACCACAGTATTCCAATTTGCATGCTTTGCCAGCATAGCCCAGCACTACTGCTGGCAGACAGATACGATCTCCCAGGGTCCGCCAATCTGGCTCTAGTGTAATATATGTAATCATACGAGGACCCATTAGGTGCTGAGATGACCGCCTCAGTGGTTTTAACCGGTAGGAGTCCAGTATGTTCCTTCGCCTTTCCTCGCGGCGGAGGAAGATGAATTTCCACTGGTATTAATAAAAAAAATACGGGTTGCACTCCGGGAGTGCCGACAGAAGTGAAAACTTCTTTTTTTTTTAAACAAAAGAAGTTTTCACTTCAAATGTGTTTGCAGGGCACACCTCGAGCGTATGCTGTAGGGGGGGCACTGATGATGAACTAGTGCCCATTATACGTAAGCCTAACAACTCATGTATCAAATTTGAGCAAATAAATAAATTGATCGATTGATTATGCTAAACGGTGCAGTGGTTATTAAGCGCTTAGTTTGATCTACAAAAGGGTCCGGGTTTGAATGTTGTGAATGTGTTATTTGTAATTTGTCCATGTTGTGTCTGGATTAAGAAACACCACTCCATGTCTCTTGTGATGTGATTCTTGTGAATGTCGTAAAAATATTGAAAAAGGGACTTTAATGTCTTAGGTTTTCGCAAGTATTACACATTATTATAAAAAACTTTTAAACGGATTACATCGCGTATATTTTAGATTTTTGCTTTGCAGCATTCGTGGTCGCAGGATGATGATGATATGCCGCAGTCCTCCTGCGACCACGAAGGCTGCAAAGCATTCGAAACGTCAGGAAAAACAAAAATCTATAATATACGCGATATAATCCATTTAAAAGTGTTTTATTATAAAGGGACTTTAACCCAGACGGATAGCAGTGTCCCCTTTTTGGAACCAACCCGCCTGCCAAGAGTGGTGAGTACTGAAAAATTCCTCTCAAAATTACGACACAACCATGGAAATCTATTGGGAGGTCTTTGTTCAGCACTGGACACCTTATAGCTGATGTGATGATGGTGATGTGGATGTGTTATTTATATCTGTAAACTGAACTCGTTAATAAGAGTACACGCAGATAATGTCCTGGGATAATTATCTGCGCCTTTTATCTAAACAACAATGATTGTGGTCATGCCAGGCACCTGATTAGTTGATCAACGAATATTAAATAGATCCGGGAGCTAATTAATAATTTAATGCGGGCGCGATACACCCCCAATATAATTAGTGAGCGGAATGCGAACTCATTTACGTTTTGGTACCGACGCTCATATCCAATTTGCAAATGGAATGTATTAGGAATAAATAGTTGTACCTATATACAAATATTATTTGATCTGTGTTTAATTTGATTGGGTGAATATTTCGGCTACGAATAGCACCAACAAATCTCATCCCTTGCGTGTCATAAAAGGCTATTACGGGATGAGCCGGAGGATGGGCAGTTTTTTTTTTTATATTGGGCTTCTCGCATACATTTCAGGGAAATATGGTTGCTTAACCGGTCATTTCTGGAAAAAGAGGCCTCCAGCCAGGCGGGATGGGCAGCATCCTTCGAGTACATTAACAGCTCAACTGTGATCGCCAACCCGCCTGCCAAGCGTAGCGATTATGGTAAAACCCCCCAATGAGCCCACAACACACCCATATCGGTCGTTGTAGTGATCTTTGGGGGAGGCCTGTGTCCAGCAGTGGACTATTCGGCCAAAATGATGATGATGATTTAATTTGTTCCAGTGGGTATGGGTTCGCATGAGAGTAACGTACACCACATGTCGAGAACAAGGTTAACATATGAGTTGAGGGACGTGGCAAGTGAATTGGCGAACTATTACCTGTACAAAAAACATTATATAGGTATTTTAGTTTCATTTTTGCGAAAGAATAGTCTCTCTAACTCTCTATTTATGTGTGTCCTACCTTAAAGGCGACGTATGGCCTGAGTGAACGAGCGTCTGGCGGCGAGAGAGCGTTCATCGCTGTGGCCTCAGTGCATGCTAAGCGTTCGTGTGGTACAGACTTTTCGTCGTGGCATCGGCATCGTACGATATTGATATGAATTCAGAAGAAATTCGACTTAAGGTAAGGACCACGTGAAGTTCAGAAAAAAAAAGTTTGTTCTGAGAATTTTCCCCGCTCTGTGAAACCGTAGTTTAACTATTCTATTCTGGCATAAAGATTAAGAAAATAACCACATTTCATCATCATTTCGGCCGAATGAAGTCCACTGCTGGACACAGGCCTCCCCCAAAGATCACCACAACCAACGATATGGATGTGTTGTGGGCTCATTGGGGGGTTTTGCCATAATCGCCACGCTTGGCAGACGGGTTGGCGATCGCAGTTGAGTTGTTAATGTACTCGAAGGACGCTGCTGCCCATCCTCCGGCTAATCCCTTAGTCGACTTTTACGACACCCATGGGAGGAGATGGGGTGGTGGAATTCTGAGCCGGCACCACACGGCAATAACCACACTTCAGGTTAATTCTGAATTTCTGTGCATATTGCTTCCAACAATAAAAGAGTCATTTTACATACTAGGTACCTACGTAAAGTATTTTATATACTTTAACGAGATGAATGTTGTTGAAGTATAAACCATAAAGGAACGTGTGTTGGTGTTGGAGCCTATTGTCATTGAACACTTGAAAAGATGTTATGTTGAAAAATAAATGTAGTTTAATTTGATGTACATAATAACCTGTGACGAAATCGTGTTGACTCGTCCAGAAAGTTAAAGAAAAGAAAGTATGACGCTTTTCACCACATGTTGGGGAAACATGGAACTAAAAAAATACAATTATATGGGTCCTGTACATCTCATATACATTTGACAGGAACACTAAAGACCAAACTTCTTTTCGAGTGATCGTTAATTAAATCATTGTAATAGTCAACTTCTCCAAAAATATCCATTTTGTGATCAATTTAAACTTCCATTCAATGACATTTTACAGATACATTAATATATAATATCATTGCAGAGACACTTATAAAAACATCTTAGCTTGTATTCAACAACAATGTAACCAAAAATCAATGCTTACATGAAACAACATATGTACATTAAAAACTGTGCTCAAGCGCTATCCGGCCCACGCTCACGTGATCACAGTTCCAATCTCTGCTCAAGTACAGACCTATAACTGAGTGACGATTTAGAATAAAGCCACGACTCAGTTGAACTACGTTCAATAAATCTATGCTTGAGGGACGTTTTAAAATTAACTCAACTCTAAACTAGTTTTAAACTGAGATCAATGCTTGAGTTTCGTTCTGTAATACGGACCTTAGTCTTGACATCAAGAGAAACATAATCACCGTGCCGTGCGTGGTGATTGTGGCAATATCCTTTATGGCCGCTCGTTGCATTGATCATTGTTAGGCGCATGGTCAGCAGTGGACGTTAATTTGTTAATTTCTTGAGGTGATTTTTGGAAGCTCACTACCTCTCGGTCGGCAGTACAAATCCATTAGATGTGAGCTACGGCCGCTAAAAACAAATGTGTACTTTGTTTCATTACCTTACCGTCATCAAATCGGCCATTTATAACTCCACTGCTGAACAAAGGCCTCCCCCATAGATTTTCACAACTGTGTCATCATTTTGGGAGGTACGAGGGCGGCACTGAAAATTTCGGGAATCAAGGAAGTGACACAACATTACTATTTAAAAATGTATTTATTGCTTTTCGAAGTATTTTCCGCGAAATTTGACACATTTTTCCATACGATGGAACCAATCATTGAAGCAACCATTCCATTCGGAAGTTGGGGTCTCCAAAATGGCCGTTTTGCAGGCGTCCACAGCTTCTTTAGGTGATGAAAATCTCTGTCCACGCAATTTATTCTTTATTTTAGGGAAAGTATAGAAATCATTAGGGCTTAGGTCGGGGCTGTACGGCGGATGGTCTAATAATTCTATGTTTTCTTGCTCTAAAAACTCTTTTGTTCTGTGCGCGGTGTGAGAACTCGCATTGTCGTGATGGAGGATGATGCGGCGGTTGCAGTTCTCTACGGAGTTCAGAAACGACCTGTGGCAAACAAATGCTAGCATACCATTCTGCATTAACCGTTCTTTGTCCCTCAAGAGGAATAGTCGTAACATGGCCGGTTTCGGAGACAAACGTGGCCACCATTTTTTTTGCAACACTCCGTGAACGAACAATTTTTGTTGGCTTTAACTCATTTTCAAACACCCAAACTCGTGACTGGTTTTTTCTTTCGGGTTCGTACGCATATATCCAGGATTCGTCACCTAATACGATGTTGTATACAGCATTTGAGGATCCTGCGTGGAATCTTTCGAGAGTTCTGACGCACCAAGTAACGCAAGCCGCTTTTTGCTCTTCACATAGCAAATGCGGTATCCATCGGGAAAACAACTTTTTTACACCTAATTGTTCATGCAAGATTATTTGTATTTGACTCATGCCAATGTCTAAAGTTGCCTGAATTTCGCGGTATGTCACATGTCGATCTTCCTCAATCAGCTTACGCACAGCATCAACGGTTTCTTGGGTGACTGCAGTTTTTGGACGACCTTGACGAGGATCATCACTGAGCTTGACACGTCCACGTTGAAATTCAGAAAATCAGCGATAAATTGTGGTTTTGGATGGGGCTTCATCACCAAATGCAGAAATCATCCGGTCAACACACTGTTTTTGTGTTAAACCACTTCGAAAGTCATAAATAATTCGAGTCAATACCATTCTTCTTCTTCTTCTCTTAGATTATGGCTACTGTAGGTTATCTTCCACAATTTCGCCAATGTCAAGTTTAAGGCAACGTCGTACGGTATTTAGATGAATAAATCTTTACATATTCATAAAATATTTCTCAAATATGAAAAAAATTCTAAAAAATATGTCGGCAACGTCGTACGGTTCAATTGTTTTCTTTTTCCCTCAATTCCATTTTCTCAACGACTAAACAAGTTTGACAAAACCTTGTGACAAGACCGTGAATCTTATTTAAATAAATAAATGGTATTCCATTTGTAAAACCAAGGAGTTTTCAATTAAAAAGATTTTAATATGACAGGAACAGTGGAAATATTCCATTCCCGATACTTTTAGTGCAGCCTATGTATTTGCCAATACTCACCACGCTTGGCAGGCTGGTCGGTGAGTGCAGTATGGCTACCGTTTCACAGAAGGGACGCTGCTGCCCATCCTTCTGGTTTAGAGTCCCTCAGTCGACTTTTACGACATCCACGGGAGGAGGTGGAGTGGTGTTATATTCTTAATCCGGACACCACACGGACATTTACCGTACCATCGATGATTAAATTAATAGCTTCCAGTGCCATATATTTTTAGGAGAGTAGTACATACCTACATTATTTTTCTATTAGACACGTCGAGGTTAGTCAAAATATTGTTTTGGTTTATCTGTGCGGGAAAAGTCCCGAAATCTAATACGAAACCAGTTGTTGTTGTTGTTGCTGAGCCAGATTAATTATGACCATGTACTTACCCATAACCAGTATAGCTTTGCATGAACTGTATAAGTACAACATGTTAAGTTCAAGGACTTAAGTAGTTCACGGCAGGTTTCCAACCTACTTAGTACTTACAAGGACCCTTACAACTTGCAGGAATGAAGTGACTTTACTAGATACGTATGAGGTACTTATGAGTATTAATACTTATATGTAACTAGCTTGGACCCGCGTTTTCACCCGCCGTTTATTTTAAAAGAAATTGAATTAATTATAAATTATTTAGAGAACTTCGGCATAGACACTTGACATAAAGAATATATATACTGGGTTTCATGGGTTTAAATTTTTTTGCGCGGAACTTAGTTATTTTTCTAAAATATAAGTAGCCTAAGTGCTTCCTTATAAAATCAGCTATCTGCCAGTGAAGTGAAAGTGTCCCGTAGAAATCGGTTCAGCCGTTTCGGAGATTAGCGGAAACAAACAGACAGACAGACCGAAACACAATTTTTTTAAATGGTTTTATTGACTTTACAAACAGACACATCAATTTCATTTACATATTTGTATAGATGTTAGGTTCGTTTTTCAAGCAATAGCGATTTTCGAAAATTTATGAAGTCCTCACTTCAAATCTCCTAATCATGATTAGCAGGATAAGATAAATTCTTAGACTATCCTTGAGTTCATAAATGCGTGATAGCGACATCACAAAAGGTTTTTTAACTAAAGAGGTAGTGACGTAGAGTGATTTGTTAATAAATGTATTATCAACAGAGTTAGCAAGAGTACCAGACTTGGCCCTTGGAACATTAAACAAACATAAGATTTAGCAAAATAGTTAACATGTTTTAAATGGAATTACGTTTGTTTAATGCCGTGTGGTGCCGGCTCAGAATACCACCACCCCATCTCCTCCCGTGGGTGTCGTAAAAGTCGACTGAAGAATTAGCCGGAGGATGGGCAGCAGCGATCTTCGAGTACATTAACAACTCAACTGCGATCGCCAACCCGCCTGCCCAGCGTGGCGATTATGGCAAAACCCCCCAATGAGCACACAACACATCCATATCGGTCATTGTAGTGATTTTTGGGGGAGGCCTGTGTCCAGCAGTGGACTTCATTCGGCCGAAATGATGACGTTTGTTAATAATACTACAGCTACAGAATGTACAAAGGTCATTCAACGACGATAATTCATAATTAATCATTCACTTAACTCTGCCCATCGCATACTACTACTGAATCTTCACCTCTCCTGATTTGCCCCGCAACACCTGGCCCTCCGCTTGTCAAGGCCTATCCTTGAGCAAGATACGTAATTCCTTCAGACAAAGACATGCTCAACGTACTCATTGTACCTTATCTGAAGACAAGAATTTTCAAGACTTCCATACTTGTTGCCAACGGTACAAACTCTTACACAAAATACACCTTGCTTCGTCAGTCAAAGCCATCAGCAGAGAGGAACAGATTCGTATTCAGGGTGCGAACGTGTCACATAATCAAAAAGAAATATTTTGCTACATTGTATGTTTGAGGATTACCAACACGCGGGAAATGGTAGTCACAAAAGAAAATGTACAGAAGGCTCACTCGGTACAAATGGCAACTTATATAAGGTATTATTTTAATAATCCATGATATTTTGTATGGCGCCTTAGTATTTAGCTTAAGATGATTTACAGCTACCACATCAACAACAAAAATATTGATGGTATAAATCCGTATCTTTCTTTTGTGCGACGGCATCCACAACCGGTTTCATCCGTGATTTTCTTACTATATACCAGTGGATATTATTACAAATAAGAGAACCGATTGACCGATTGTTTTATTTAAAAATGATGCCAATAAAAATACACAAATGATGTATTTTTTGTAATACCTACATTATCTTCAACGTTTACTAAGGCGCTATGCAAACTATCATGGACTATTAAAGTAAGACCGTAGAATATTCACGAAACATATTGTAATCGTGCAGTGTGGTGCCGGCTACGAATAACACCAACCCATCTCATCCTGTGGGTGTCGTAAAAGGCGACTAAGGGACTATTAACCAGATGGATGGGCAGCAGCGTCCCTTTTGTATGATAGTAAACATACTGCCCTTACCAAGCGTGTTGAGTACTGGCAAATTCCCCCCAATGACGATACAAATCAACAATCGACCCCCAGTGAAACCGGTTGCTGAGGAAATCTATGGGAGAGGCATTTGTTTGGCAGTGGTAGTGGAGTCAGAATAATGATGATGATGTCGCCAACTCTGTCCAAAATATTAAGACGGGGGAGTTGGATCTTGATCCAGACATCTGTCGATCTTCGTTCAGTGAGGATGCATCAAACTACTGCATCATAACCACAGTTACGATAGCCGCAGATTGCACGGCCTAGCCAAATGTTTGATTCTCACGAGCCTTCTGTACATATTTGTTTCATATAGAAATGGTATTAACTCCGCGCTTATTGAATTGTATTAAACAACGTAATACGTAATTTCAATACGAATTCTAGCTGAATTCGTGCAGAGGAAAATAGGATTTGATTTTCTTTTGCGTTTCGTAAATTGGTAACGAGTTGTTTTGTTAATCTTGATGATGATGATGTTTGTCTGGCAATGCGTCATTAAATAAATAATGATGCACAATTTTAATAGTCAAATGCAGTCCCCATTTGGAATACGGAAAGTATTTTCACATGTCTGTTGGTTCTTAGGCGAACAATGTTTGGCCGCAGAACAATGTCCTTTCGACTCGAGGCTGGTGGTGCGTTGGAGACAGTCAGTAAAGTATGTTGAACGGTTCCTCGGAGGTCTTTTCATTACATCCGCGATAAAAGATGCACAGAGACACAACTCTTACATATCTGAGAGACAAATCATCATCATCATTTCGGCCGAATGAAGTCCACTACTGGGCACAGGCCTCCCGCAAAGATCACCACAACGACCGATATGGGTGTGTTGTGTGCTCATTGGGGGGTTTTGCCATAATCACCATGCTTGGTAGACGGGTTGGCGATCGCAGTTGAGTTGTTAATGTACTCGAAGGACGCTGCTGCCCATCCTCCGGCTAATCCCTTAGTCGACTTTTACGACACCCACGGGATTCAGAGAGATAAATAGTTAACAATAATAGAGTGTTTGTGCACTGACGAATTCGATATGTTTGTTTATCATTTTTATTCAGATTAACTATCGGTTGACTGCCAGGACCCTTGGGGCAGCAAAATATATCTTTTGAAGTACGGTAGCAGAACTTATATCATGGAATATCAGCATGACACTACCTGTATATTGATTTCATGAAAAAGGGCCTCGTCATGATTTCAATTTTTCGCTTTACCGACGCAACGGTTGTGATTATTAGAGCGACAACTAGCTTCAGGTACAGAAACTACACGAATTCCTTCGTTCTTTTCACTAAAATAAACCATTGGATATTTTTGCAATCTTTTACCGGAAATGACATGGAACCGGTCGACTAGTTTGATAGAGATAAAGCATAAATAAGCGATGGTGGGTAATATTTGTGAGGTATATGATCCGTAATGATTCGCATCGAGCGGCACACAATTACGCGGCTCGCTTGTCAAAGCTTCAACCGATGTAATTACACACTGATTTATATAGCTATGTATTATACGGGGCATTTACCTAAACATGTCATATACCGGTAAAATGGGGTATTTGGGAACCACGGTGTTAATAAAATATAATTAAACCACCGACACTTTTTATGTTTTGTAGATTTTTGTAGCTGTACTGAAAATCGGTGTCCACTTTAAATCTTATGTACTTATAGATTTGAAAAAAAATAGTATTTCTTAATCGAAATGACAGTACCTACATCATTTGCTTTGATAAATCAAATTTCAGAAGCAGTTTGATTCCTTCTAAAGTATGCCGTAGCTAAAAATATATCTTTTAAATGTTTTCTTAAAGAGTCTTAAAACACTATTTATTTATTGAAAAATATTTTTCTTTGATCTCACACAGCAAAATCAAAATAAAAAACCAGACAAGTGTGAGCTGAACCCGCGTAGAGAGGGTTTTTCAATATTAGTGTATAATCTATGGAGAGGGTTCCGTACGATGAATATGTTATCTTTAGGTACGAGAAGTGACGGATACCCAGCCTAGTTAAGACAAACAAGTAGTAATAATAATTTATCCGAACAACATAACCATACAATCCAACTGCAAATATAAGTTTGTACGTACAATATTGAAAGATTTACCATTTTATTTTAAGACCATAGACTTCTTATCTCTTCTTATTTTCCTGTAACCTATAAGTGAAGAATTATTTATAGTTAGTATGTATATTTTTTCAAAATTATACGCTTAGTATTTTCGGAGACAAGGGGGGAATGGTCAATTTTCGCCTATTTTCTTAAATAACTTTAAAACGGTTTATTCTTAAATTATGAAGTATGTATATGTTACACGATACAATTTACAAAAATGTATTCTTAAATTTTCTATATTACCTCTCAAAAGTGACCCCTGTATTCAAAATCATATATATATATTTCATCATTCATATATATTTACGTTACACATCCGTATTTTTTATTTATATTTAATAACATTGCCCCACTATTATTTCTCCTGCGTCGTGGGTGCGTTTACAGACATACATTTCACACACAATACACCCAGACCCGGAACAACTACCTGCAGATCATACAAATATTTGTTCCGTGTAGGAATCAAACCCGTGAACCGGAGCGCAGCAGTCGACTGTATCAACCACTGCACCAACCGTGTCGTCAAATAATTGGATCACAGAAATCCATATGTGTACCGAACTATCAGTTCAGTAGATTCGGGAGCAAATTGACTGTGATGGACAGACAGATAGACACACACACGAGTAGTCCTATAAAGTTAACGCGGTTTTTTCTTTGGATGTTTGGAACCCTAAAATCAAGAAGAAATTATGAATAACATAGAAAACAGCAAAAATAAAAAATAAGCTAGCAAGAATGTCAAATAGATAGTTTATATATTAAGTAAATATACACGTAGTTGGTACACGTAATTTACCTAGTAGTTGACGACGATAGGCTCGGCTAACTGTGAATACAGTGGTCTGATAGCCTTAGGTTTTCGTGATTGCAACTCATTACAAAAAAGATTGATTTGTGTGGTAAATAAAAATAGCTTTTAAAATCTACAATAAGACCTTAATTATACTGCAACCACGAACGAAGACCCAAGCAATAGCTTTCATGAAGAACATCCAGCAAAGCAAACGACATAAGTCTACTTGGTAGCATGAACTATGTATGTCATGCAGACAAAGGATAGATGGTTTTAAGTAATAATGACGAGATCGAAACTCGATGAGTTAGCCGATGCACATGATTATTGATGAACGAACCTGAAGGGAACGTGGTGTTTTCTATAATTTTACCTGAAAGAAAGAAAGAAAGAAAGAAAATTATTTTATTTGCACTATAAGGACACATACCTACAACAAAGATAAAATAAAACCAATTTGATTAATACAATGAAATAAAAATCCTGTTGGGAAGATATGCGCCATATCCGTGCAAAATGGTTGTCGCTCAGCATACTGCTGTGGAGAGACATCCCCACAGCGCTGATATTCTGCGACAGCCGGCGTCGAGAGTGACGTCACTCGGTGCAGTCAATCCAATATAAAACCAGACGTGCGTATAACATGAAGATACTCAAGAATAATATATCTATTGTGTTTAATGATATAATAGTGTATATAAAATATTGCCGTGTGGTGCCGGCTCAGAATTCCACCACCCCATCTCCTCCCATGGGTGTCGTAAAAGTCGACTAAGGGATTAGCCGGAGGATGGGCAGCAGCGTCCTTCGAGTACATTAACAACTCAACTGCGATCGCCAACCCGCCTGCCAAGCGTGGCGATTATGGCAAAACCCCCCAATGAGCCCACACCACATCCATATCGTTGGTTGTGGTGATCTTTGGGGGAGGCCTGTGTCCAGCAGTGGACTTCATTCGGCCGAATTGATGAATTTGATTTTATGAAACGAAAATGTGTAACGAAAGAGAGACAATTATAGGCTGTGAGAGAATGAGATGAAACACGTTTTTATATAGTTTCCCTATTCCCTATTATCGATCAATCTCTCTCTCTCTCTCTCTCTCTCTCTCTCTGTTTACCACCTCCATACTGTATTCATCTCATTCTCTTACAAATTAACCAAAATACAAAGTTTCACTTCTGCAGCGTGTGAACTCACACTTCACAATTTTATATTATAGGTGGTCAAATGAGCCTGTATGTCACCTAAGCGATCACCGCCACCGCAACACCAGAGTTCTTGATACATTTACAACCTTTATGACAGACCTGCACTTTTGTCTTGAAGGCCCCATGTCGTGTGTGCCATATTTTGGGGTTTCAGTATCATCATAGCGGCCATGCAACGTTCACTGCTGAACAAAGGCCCCATATTGTAAGTCATCATATTGGGGGGAATTTGCCAGAACTGACCACGCTTGGTAGGCGGGTTGGTAAGCGCATAATGGTACTGTTCCACAGAAAGGACGCTGCTGCCCACCCCTTTGGTTTAGAGTCCCTTAGTCGCCTTTTTCGACATCCACGAGAGGAGATAAAAAGAAATAAAGATTTACCGGTATTCGTCACTTACTGTGCGAAACGCAGCAGCATAGTTGCTACCAATGATAGTATACCATAGATATATAACGTCCATATTAAATGGCGCTCAAAACTCAGTCTCGCTGTATGTAGGTATAAAGCTATGAAACTGCACACCTATGCTGTAAGAAAGAAGATACAAAAACTACGAGAGTAAAAGAGATGTCTTTGTCGCACCTGTGATAGAATATATGTGTTGTCTCTTTTCTTTGCTTGGCCCGTCTTTTGTTCGAGAACATTATTCTATAGATACTTTTGTTCGGAACATTCCCGAACGTCGGCGGTGGAGGCGGCAGCGCGGGACGCGGGGAACGACGAGTTCGCTCCGGCCGGCCACGCCGCCGCACGGCGCACACACAGCACCATCGACCACAGCGAGCGACCCCGGGCAGTCTGTTCGGAACATTCCCGAACGTCGGCGGTGGAGGCGGCAGCGCGGGACGCGGGGAACGACGAGTTCGCTCCGGCCGGCCACGCCGCCGCACGGCGCACACACAGCACCATCGACCACAGCGAGCGACCCCGGGCAGTCTGTTCGGAACATTCCCGAACGTCGGCGGTGGAGGCGGCAGCGCGGGACGCGGGGAACGACGAGTTCGCTCCGGCCGGCCACGCCGCCGCACGGCGCACACACAGCACCATCGACCACAGCGAGCGACCCCGGGCAGTCTGTTCGGAACATTCCCGAACGTCGGCGGTGGAGGCGGCAGCGCGGGACGCGGGGAACGACGAGTTCGCTCCGGCCGGCCACGCCGCCGCACGGCGCACACACAGCACCATCGACCACAGCGAGCGACCCCGGGCAGTCTGTTCGGAACATTCCCGAACGTCGGCGGTGGAGGCGGCAGCGCGGGACGCGGGGAACGACGAGTTCGCTCCGGCCGGCCACGCCGCCGCACGGCGCACACACAGCACCATCGACCACAGCGAGCGACACCCGCGACCGTAAACAATTATAATACGCGCGCCGCCAGTCATTCCTTATCTTTGTAAATTCATAATTATATTATTTTAACCAGCCTATTAGTTTTCATTAGTAAACAACATACAGTCCCCTACAAATTGGTCCTTCGAGCCGGATATGAACCAGCGACCTATGGATCTACAGTCCACTGTTAAGGTAAACATAGACTGTTTAATCTTGCCAGAAATTACCAAATCATTGCCTACAACATATATAGATATTAGTAATATTTCACTGCCATCGGGTATATGTCTAGCTGATCCTTCTTATTATCAGCCATCAACTGTGGACATATTACTTGGTGCTGAACAGTTTTGGAATATCTTAGGTACTAATTCTATCAACTTAGGCAAACACAAACCTCGATTATATGAATCCAAACTAGGTTGGCTTATTTCTGGGTACATTGTTCAACCTAGATCATCCTGCCAACCATTTTGTCATTTGGTTCAGGATATGCCAACTGAACTGACTCGTTTCTGGGAATTGGATTCGATCGAAAGTAAATTTTCCTTGTCAGCAGAGGAACAGGCATGCGAGGAACATTTTTTAAGTACAACAACTCGTGGTAAAGACGGTCACTTTATTGTAAAAATGCCTCTTAAACAATCACCTGAGACATTAGGCGATTCATTTACCATGGCAAAGATACGATTTCTTTCATTAGAACGTAGGTTCAAACGTGATCAATTATATAAACATAGGTATATGTGTTTCATGCGCGAGTACCTAGATCTAGGCCATATGTCTGAAGACGTCAATTCAGAAAATGCAAATAATTATTTTTTACCCCATCATGGTGTCTTACGGGAGCAAAGCTCCACGACAAAATTGCGAGTTGTCTTCGACGCATCAGCCGTCACAACTTCGGGGATTTCTTTGAATAACTTGCAGATGATCGGTCCCACAGTTCAGGACGATCTTTATTCTATTTTATTACGCTTCAGACAGCATAGAATCGTAGTATCGGCTGACGTCGAAAAGATGTACCGCGCGGTAAAACTTGACAAATCTCAACGTTCCTTACAAAAAATCATATTTAGATTTGATGAATCTGAACCTCTTAAGACGTACGTGCTAAATACAGTTACGTATGGCACCGCTTCAGCTCCATATTTAGCAACAAAGTCTCTTGTTAGTCTTGCGACCCAAGCCTCAGCCGACGATGTAAAGCGTGCCATTCAACATGATATGTATGTCGACGATTATTTGGGAGGTTCTGATTGCGAATCCAGCGCTATCCAGCTCTGTAAGGAAGTAAGTTCGATTCTCGCATCGGCACAATTTAAATTAAGAAAATGGCAATCTAATACTCCACAGGTTTTAAAAGAAATTGGCGGTCTAGAGATAAGCAACAATAACATAATAGATCTAAACCGCAGTCAGTCTATAAATACATCCCATAAAACATTAGGTATAAACTGGAGTTGCGACTCGGACGTATTAAAATTTTCAATAAATATATCTTTAAGTAACAAAATTACTAAACGGCATATTTTGTCAATTATCAGCCAAATTTTCGACCCTTTAGGCCTCGTTGGGCCATGCGTCGTGCAGGCAAAGGTAATTATGCAAAAATTATGGTTGGAAAAATGTTCATGGGATGACCCAGTCTCACGTGATATACAAGACCGTTGGTCATCTTTCGTTACAATGCTGCCGTGTCTTAATTATTTAAATATACCGCGGCATGCAATAAATCCTAACTATAAATTAATTGAAATGCATATTTTCACAGATGCGTCAGAATGCGCGTATGGAGCATGTGTCTATATACGTTGTTTAAACAATGATGGCACAACAACCGTTACTCTTTTAACCTCGAAAAATAAAATAGCTCCCATTAAAAGCACAACCATACCCCGACTCGAACTTTGTGGGGCTCTGTTGGGAGCAAGACTGTGTGCAAAGGTAGCAGCCTCACTGACGATTAAAATAAATACATTCCAATATTGGTGTGATTCTACCATAGTTCTGTGTTGGTTATGCACATCACCCAATAAATTAAAGCCTTTCGTTCGTAATCGTGTAAGTGAGATACAAGAGAGCACTGGCGAGAACTCTTGGAGGTACGTCACGTCGAAAGAGAACCCGGCAGACCTCGTTTCTCGTGGGCTCAGGGCCGATCAGATCGGCACTAATTCACTGTGGTGGTCGGGCCCAGAGTTTTTAAAACTAAGTGATGATTATTGGCCAAAAATGCCAAGTACAACCACAATTTCTAACATACCAGAGGTAAAAGTTCATTTAGTTAACAATAATCAACAAACTCAATCCATATTAAGCAAGTTAATATGTAGTACATCAGATATTATTGCATTAAAACGTCGCTTTGCATATATACTTCGATATATGCATAACTTGAAAAACCCTCATAATAAAGTAACAGGATATTTATCAGTTAAAGAGTTACAAAAGGCATTAATAGTTATTATACGCGTCTGTCAAATGGAAATGTTTGCACTTGAGTACACAATAATGGCTTTAAACCAGCACTTATCTAAAAAAAATAGATTAATTTCATTATCTCCATTTTTGGATGATCAAGGTGTCATCCGTGTGGGTGGTAGGTTGCAAAACTCCACTTACTATAGTTATGATGTCAAACATCCCATACTGTTAGACAGTAAACATCACATCACACAGATTATTTTCCGTTATGAACATATTCAGCTTATGCATGCTGGGCCACAACTTCTTTTGTCTCACATTCGGCAAACTTATTGGCCTTTAGGAGGCAGACCTTTGGCAAAACGCATATTTAGATCATGTGTTAAATGTTTCAGATTTAGGGCACAAACGGTGCAACCAATCATGGGTCAGTTACCATGTACGAGAACACAGCTTGACTTTCCTTTTTACAATTGTAGTGTGGACTATGCTGGGCCAATGCTGATAGCCGACCGTAAAGGTAGAGGTAGTAGATTAATAAAATCATATATATGTGTGTTTGTATGTCTAGCTGTAAAGGCTATTCATCTGGAGCTTGTAACGGACCTTACCAAGGATGCTTACCTGGCCTCTTTGAAGAGATTCGTTGCTCGGCGGGGTAAGCCACATAGCATCCACTCCGATAATGGCACAGCGTTTGTGGGAACCTTTAATGAACTTGCTCGTTTCTTATCCAAGTCAAATTTGGAAGCCGACCTTGCTAAAGATGGTATAAGGTTTACTTTCACACCTCCTTATAGCCCCCATTTTAATGGTATAACAGAGGCCGCTGTCCGTTCAACAAAAAAACATTTGAAAACCATTACTTGTTCTCCTCATTTAACTTATGAAGAAATGGTTACATATTTAGTGCAAATAGAGGCAATTTTAAATTCGCGTCCTCTTGTCCCCTTTTCTTCGTCACCTTCAGACTTGACCGCTCTTACGCCATCCCATTTCTTAATTGGACGACCGCTAATATCGATTCCTCAGCCGCAGGTACACTCTATCAACATCAATCAACTGGATCGCTACAAGAGGATTGAGCATCTCCGACAACATTTTTGGAATCGATTCAGCTACGAATATGTCGTCATGTTGCAGCAGAGAAATCGATGGCAGGCATCTACTGGTGAACTAAAACTTGACCAATTAGTTCTGGTCAGAGAGAAGGCGCAACCACCACTGCTTTGGCTACTGGGCCGTATTGTCAAGGTGTTTCCTGGCCCAGATGGTGTCACGAGGGTGGCTCAAATCAAGACGAAGAGGGGCATGATTACGAGGGCCTTCAATAACATATGTCCTCTACCTATTGAAGACAACACTTCAACCCGGGCAGTCTGTTCGGAACATTCCCGAACGTCGGCGGTGGAGGCGGCAGCGCGGGACGCGGGGAACGACGAGTTCGCTCCGGCCGGCCACGCCGCCGCACGGCGCACACACAGCACCATCGACCACAGCGAGCGACCCCGGGCAGTCTGTTCGGAACATTCCCGAACGTCGGCGGTGGAGGCGGCAGCGCGGGACGCGGGGAACGACGAGTTCGCTCCGGCCGGCCACGCCGCCGCACGGCGCACACACAGCACCATCGACCACAGCGAGCGACCCCGGGCAGTCTGTTCGGAACATTCCCGAACGTCGGCGGTGGAGGCGGCAGCGCGGGACGCGGGGAACGACGAGTTCGCTCCGGCCGGCCACGCCGCCGCACGGCGCACACACAGCACCATCGACCACAGCGAGCGACCCCGGGCAGTCTGTTCGGAACATTCCCGAACGTCGGCGGTGGAGGCGGCAGCGCGGGACGCGGGGAACGACGAGTTCGCTCCGGCCGGCCACGCCGCCGCACGGCGCACACACAGCACCATCGACCACAGCGAGCGACCCCGGGCAGTCTGTTCGGAACATTCCCGAACGTCGGCGGTGGAGGCGGCAGCGCGGGACGCGGGGAACGACGAGTTCGCTCCGGCCGGCCACGCCGCCGCACGGCGCACACACAGCACCATCGACCACAGCGAGCGACCCCGGGCAGTCTGTTCGGAACATTCCCGAACGTCGGCGGTGGAGGCGGCAGCGCGGGACGCGGGGAACGACGAGTTCGCTCCGGCCGGCCACGCCGCCGCACGGCGCACACACAGCACCATCGACCACAGCGAGCGACACCCGCGACCGTAAACAATTATAATACGCGCGCCGCCAGTCATTCCTTATCTTTGTAAATTCATAATTATATTATTTTAACCAGCCTATTAGTTTTCATTAGTAAACAACATACAGTCCCCTACACTTTGAATAGTATTTTTATTAAACTATTTTATATAGTTTGTTATTCACGTGTGGTATGAGATCCCTTGTTCTTTATTTATTATTGCTTGATAGTTTGTGCATCGTTATTACTTAATTAATAAAACAATACAGATTGTGACAGTGTGTGCTCGTTGTCCTGTCTTAGGTGAACTGATTGCGAGGTGCTACAAGTGGGGGAGTTTTGGTTCTTACTTTTGGCGCGCATGTAACATATCTACTTCTTTTAATATATAATATCATTGGTTGTTAACAATGTTGCTACTTCAGTATTATGTGACGGTGTGATATTAATTTAGAAAAAGAAAGAGGAAAGAAAATGGCTAATGGTTCAGTTAATATAATGAAACCTGCTGTGTCACATTTCATATCGTGCAGTATTCAAATTATTGTTTAAGAATAGTCATATAAACAACACTAACATATGAACACTAACTATGAACAGTGTAGGTGAAAATTATATCTTTACTGAAATATTGCTTGTCGCTTGACCCATATATCTGCACAAATCCGTCAACGGCTTAACAAGGTCCAGCCCAGCTCCTATGAGCTCGGCTTGAAGATATGTGTGTACACGTCATATTGTTTAGACGTATGTGTGTGGTACGTTATGTTGGTACGGTGCACCCAAACTGCATGTACTGTAACCATGCTTAAAGGTTTGTAAAGGTAAAATGGAACAGTATTAAATTAAATTAAGTTTGTTGCGTGTGTATGGCGCAGGACACAAGGCGTCACCAAATCCGCCAGCAAAAATACAAACACTTGACAGATTATCCATGTGTGGGCTTCAGAATATTGGTCTTGATGCATGCTTACTGCTGGTAGGTTTCTTGTAGCTCTTGCAAACCAGTTAGTCCGGATAGGTTTTATTTTATTTTAACCAGTGGAAATACCTCATGTACTTCTTCTGCTCCGGAGAGGAAAGGGCATGCAGGACTCCTACCGGCTAAAACCACTGGGTGATCTATGGCACCGAAAAGGGGCTCCTGGAACTCAAATTTAGAGCCGCCCATTGGGGCCACGCCTTTAGGCATATCTCGGAGGGGATGACTGTAAAGCGGTCACCCACTTTAGTAGAGAGTAGATTCATCATCACTATCATCCTAATATCCTGATTCTCCTCATGATGTAATTGGCAGTGAATGAACCTTCCACATTCGTTAGGTAAAAACAGCATACAGCAATCAGCGCTATCGCATTAGATGGACTGAAATTAATGAAAGTTAGGTTAAACTGACATGGACTCGATCCAGTCTCGTGGAGAGCGATCGCATGGCACCTACATTGCACATAACTATGTACATACATGAATAATTGGATGCGAGTGGATCGATGACGTCGACATGACGCGCTCACACACACAGCACACGCTCGCACACATACACGCTGTACACACATACCTCATGCTGGTACTAAACATTGAGGCTCAAAAAGACCACTCTCGACAACAACAACTCTCGTGTTTGGACCTCTTTGGACTTAAAATTTATGAATGGAGCTCATTCATGATGTACGGTATAGGTGAAAGTGAGTGTAGTCCCAACGACTGAGCGGCGCCCGTGTCTAACACGCCTGAGCCCCCTGTCGTCTTCATATGGTGGGGGGCCTTGGGGGTCGCGAGCGCGCCTATTAGGAAATTTGCGTGCTCATACCGAGCGACCCCCGGGAAGACAGCGGTGTGTATGTGGTCACGTACCGCCGTGTGCGCAGTACAGCGCATAGCGAGGCTTCGGGGGAATCCTTTACAATTCCCCCGAGAGGTGCCTGGGATGGTGGCATCTTTACAGTCGCCCTTCCTCCGCTAGAGGGGATGACCGCTTTAAAGTCATCCCCTCCGAGATGTGCCTAAAGGCGTGGCGCCAGTGGGTGGCTCTAGATGGAGATCTTTCGAGTTCCTGGAGCCTCCCTACGGTGCCGAAGATGACCACTCCGGTGGTTTTAGCCGGTAGGAGTCCGGCATGCCCCTCCGCTCTTTCCCAGGGCGTAGGAAGTACATGATGTATTTCCACCGGATCAATAAAAAAAAAAAAAAAAGTCCCAACGACTGAAGCTATGCTTTGTATTGGGTTTCTCGCTGACACCTCAGGGAGCTATTGCTGTCCAATCAAACGGTCTGACGAAGCCAGAAAGGCCTCCAGCTATGCGATAACGGTTAGATAATCTATATGAATGATACTTTGCGAGTCTCTTTTTGTATGCACGACTCTGCAGATTGCTTTTGCTTTATTGATATGTCACTGTGCGCGTTACTTTTAATCTAGTGTTGAATAGAGTGGACCTTCTCCGCCCACTTTATGGTAAACGGTATGCCTTTAATATTGTAACGTTGTTTTGAACGGTAATGCGATAGTTTTTGTCGCTTCACAAATTAGAGATGACATGGAGTGAAAATATCGAGAGGTATTTATGATGAGTATTTTAGACTTTAGTAGTGATGTGTGTGCGATTAATATTTTCCTGTAGAAGAATGTGTATGAAATTGCGGTAATTGGAAGTGTATTTAAAGGTTCAAGAAATATCATCATTTGAGCCGAATAAAGCCACACGAGCCGTGTGGTGCCGGCTCAGAATGCCACCACCCCATCTCCTCCCATGGGTATCGTAAAAGTCGACTAAGGGATTAGCTGGAGGATGGGCAGCAGCGTCCTACGAGTACATTAACAACTCAACTGCGATCGCCAACCCGTCTGCCAAGCGTGGCGATTGTGGCAAAACCTGCCAATGAGCCCACAACACATCCATATCGGTCGTTGGGTCTCTTTGGGGGAGGCCTGTGTCCAGCAGTGGACCTTATTCGGCCGAAATGATGAGCCGAATAAAGTCCTCTGCTGAAGGAAGTCCTGCCCCAAAGGTCACCACAACGACCATCTGGGTGCTTATTGGCGGGTATTGTCAAAATGGCAATCGCAGTTGTGTTGTTAATGTACTCGAAGGATGCTGTTGCCCATCCTCCAGGTAATCCCATTATATATCTTGGCTATTGGTAGCCGGCACCACACGCCATAAACTAGAATTGGAAAAATATAATTAACATAGTTTTCACACTTCAGTTTATATCATTCTAATTGATTAGATGGTCAATAATTTAATAAGGCATGAAATTTAATCATAGACTTAAATGTTTAAAATGTATTCTTCATATAAAATCAACTTCAAAATATCTTCTTGTAATTTCCAGCACATTAACCCATTATCTTAAATAAATAACAATGGGTCGATGTTTATGCACGTGTGACACCGTGTCACCGCCATGTCACCGCCATAAAGACTGGATGCGGGCACCATCTGCTGCAGATAATAACCTTTACGTTTGTTTCACGTTCATGCAGTGACGTAGTTAATAATCTTCACTGCTTATATCCCTGTGGTGTGCAGGTTGAGGAGATTAACCTTAATAAGATCAAACATCCCTGTACCGAATCTTAATTAATATTCAGTATTAAAGTGAGTTTTATTAACGCGAATGTTCAATTCTATGAATAAGTTTGATGAGATCCTAGTAGGTTAAGTTGCTAGAAATGTACAAAAATACCCCAAAATGGTGAACGCAGGGGGAAAAAGTTAGTAACTAATTCTACAGCTTTTGACTGTACTTGAAAGAATGAATTAGTTTATTGAAGCGCTTATATAGATATACATGAATAGAGTTGAGTAGAATATTCATCATAGAATGAACACATACAGTATAAAAAAGAAATAAACATAAATTTTTAAAGGTCGCGTTGCACCGTTCTGGAGACTCACGTCTTGTACCGACTAAAACCACCGGAGCTGTCATCTTCATCACCGAAGGAGACCAGGATTTCGTTGAGCACACTAGAGTGGCCCATAGGTGCTATGCATATAGGCACATCTAGGAGGGGATTACTGTAAAGCGGTCATCCACTCTAGCCGAGGTTAGGCAATTGTATAGGATCCCCCCAAATCCTCGCTGTACGCTGTGCTGCGCGCACGGAGGCACGTCGCCACGGAGGTGGTGATTTACTCCTCTTATTATTTAGCTTAATAAGAGAGGTTAGCTTTATTAATGTTCAAACATTGTGTAACTTCTCGGGCCACTAATACTCCGGCGACATAAATTCTTTGTTTACGAGTTAGTGCTTACAAGTAAGACTCATCTCTAGTCTCAACATACTCACTACGTAGGCTTCAATGTGTATGTAAAATTTTTGCTTCCATTTTTATTTTCAAAGATGTTTTGTCCGTGTGGTGTCCGGATTAAGAATATAGTACCACTCCATCTCCTCCCGTGGATGTCGTAAAAGGCGACTAAGGGAATCTAAACCAGAGGGATGGGCAGCAGCGTCCCTTCTGTGAAACTGTAGCCATGCTGCGCGCACAAACCCGCCTGCCAAGCATGGTGAGAATTAAAAACCAAAATTATAACACAGTTATGAAAATTTATGGAGGAGGCCTTTGATCAGCAGTGGACGTATAAATGGCCGATAAATAAGTTTTTTGTATACTTCTTTTTTTCTGTGGTGCCTGCAGTCTGAAAACCAGCGTTGACCCGTGCGTGGTTTAATCACTGCGCACTGACAACATTGCTGAGTCCGTTCCTTTTATCATACTAAAACAAAATTGTGTCTATTACTATCTGTATTGTTTTGCATTGAACGAATTATGTGTGTTTAGTTTGGTAATAAATTATCTTTATCTTATCTTTATCATGTATGATAAATTGATTACGTGTTGACGACTCAATGTTTACGATATTATTTATTTCAATTGGCAACACTACCGTCATGATTGATATGTGGGGTCCTATCACGTAAATTTCATATTTTATAAACCCAATCTCGACTCAAATTCTACTTGAGTTTTGAGTCTCGATCTGTAATACGGGCTTAAGAAAAGTAAACATACAATAGCACATGTAGTGTCAGGTAATAAACTGTATCAGTGTTCTTGTACCAACATTTTACACCGGCAGGTAATTGTTACGAAACGAGGCGTTTATATATAAACACGGAATTAATCTAATTCCGTAGTTAATTACTGCTTGTTCCGGGAGATAAGCTATCCAGTGTGTTCACGCCGTACGACGTACCGTGTAGAGAGGCTAGCGGGTTAATGGCACTACTTCAATCAACCGATCTACGAGGTCGAGGAACGGAGGGTCAAGTATTGGATGCCTCACAGACACACTTCACTAAAAAAGTAAGTAACAGATTCTAGAGCTTTTTACTGTACTTGAAAGAATTCATTACTTTATTGTAGCGAATGAGTCCTAAACTGGAGTATTGGTGCAGTGGTTGATACAGTCGGCTGCTGCGCTCCGGGTCGTGGGTTCGATTCCCGCACGGAACAAATATTTATATGATCTGCAAGTAGTTGTTCTGGGTATGAGATGTGTTGTGTGTGGAATTCATGTCTGTAAAACGCACCCACGACACAGGAGAAATCCTAGTGTGGGACAAAGCTTATCTAAAAAAAACACACAAAAAAAATGTGAACAGAGTTGAGTATACTTCATAAAATGAACGCATACAGTACAAACAATAAAATAAACATTTATGTTGAAAGATTATTGATTGCACCGTTTGGAGTCTCACTCCTTTTCTTTATTGGTTGCCCCGGTGTGTCATACTCCTACCGGCTAAAACCACTGGAGTGGTCAGTTTCATCAGTTAATGGCATACTTCGATCAACCGATCAACGAGGTCGAGGAACGGAGGGTCAAGTATTGGATGGCTCACAGACACAATTCACTAACTTTAAACTTTCATGAAACGCGAAATTACCTTTGAATAGTTTTGCGTTTTGACCAGGTTGCACTAATCGTGGTCACAAGCAGTCTGATGAAGCGATATCGCGCGTACAATGCAAATTAAAACAAAAAAGTTTTGCTGAGAGCACATTAATATAGTACCTACACCTGTACTATACAGTACACTCACACAAGCGCAACCGACCTACTTCACAGCCGTACCTACACAAACATTTTGGTAAATGTTGGACACGATAGTAATAATGAAAATGTAAAATTATTATTATTTCACGGCGATTCATAATTATTTATCCAGCATCGGCGTGTTTGGTCGCCGCGGGATTTACACGTATGAATACGCGGCACACTTCTGGAGGAACATCATTTTAAGGATGATGCGTAGCCGTATGCTTTGGCTGCAGTAAAACATAGACGGTTACAAGCCTACCAAGACTCCATTGAAACGAATCGTTTATTTTTATTTTTATGGACAAGCCCGCCACACTTTCCCAACCATTGCAACTCCTGTAAGCCAGGATCTACAATGGCGACCACCGAAACGAACACCGACCAATGAAGGTCGGTGTGTCCCAGAGAAATGAATAACTGTCTTGGAACCCGCAACGAAATTAATCAGAAAAGAAAAAGGAGGATTAGGAAAGAATATACGTTCCACTTCCTTCCGTAGCAAGCAGGAGACAGAGAAAATACTATAGGCCATAGGCACAATAATTGGAAGTGTACAACTAGGATAAGCCTAGTTGCCAAGCACCACGGGTTTAAAAATATTTGTAAATATTTAATTACGGGTCCTATGTTGTGAGCTATTGTGACTGATTCCAATAGTAGGTATAGCAAAAACTCCTGAATGCACGGAAATTCGTCCTAGTTGCAACAAGGTCTGTATAGTAAACAACTCCGGATGTAACTTGCAAGCTGTCAAACATAATATTGCGTTCATCTTGCCAAAGAACACACTCCCACAGAATATGAAATCATAGACGTTTACAAGCCTACCAAGACTCCATTGAAACGAATGGTTTGTAACCGTCTCAATATAATAAATGTATAAGAGATGGCTCGCAGTACTCTTAGCTGGCGATTGAAGATGGATACACACATCAGCTGGCAAGCATCAGCTGCTGAACAGGACCTCCCAATGATCACAAGCAGTTATTGCCTTAATCACCACGCTTGGCAGCCGGATTGGTGGTCGCAGTATGTTGTTATACACACACGTGGGGTTGCCGCTGCCCATCCTCCTGATCGCCTTTTACGACACTCATGGGTGGAGAATGATGGTCAGCTCATTACCCAAAACATAAATGGACTACATCCTCCTCTTCACCGACAACACAATCCTCGTAGGCCGAAAGGTTTTCGAGTGGCGACCGCGTACCTGAAGATGCAGCGTGGGCAGCCTCCCACGAGATGGACCGGTAACTTCGTGAAGGTTACGGGAATCCTCTGGATGCGAGAAGCGTAGGACCCGTCGTTGTGGTGATCTTTGGGAGGGGCTTATGTTCAGCAGTGGACATATTTCGGCTGAAATGATGAGAAGATGAACATAACAATATTCCGGCTTCTTCACGACCATTAATTCTAGCGATCTAAAAGTAGGCTCTCGTGCATCTTGGCTGATCCACTGTTAACACCAGTGATTAAGTTAACACAATAGCAATATATTAAATAATAATAAAATTATTCAATTCAGTGTATAGGAGAAAAGCTCTCAAAAATCAAAACTAAACATTCGAATACTTAGATTAATTAAGTAAAAATAAAATCATTTGAAGATAATATAAAATATCAACAACAATAGAATAATCAAATTATCAATCAAATGAATCATAAAACCAAATCGATAAAAGAATATAATATGTATGGCGATATACCTGCTGCAGCAGTGCCTAGTGTAGAGGTAGTCGAGGCGCAATCATCGCCGCATTGGAGCTGACCCGCACCCTGCGTGCTAAGGATGCGCCCCACTTGCGTATGATGGCGTAAAAATACATACGCACACTGCTGTACATTATCTTCACTTTAGTCATCTGTATGGTGACACAGTCACGAATCTCTACTTTTTCAGTTTTTTTACGACCACAACGGCTTAAAATCTGCAGCCTATGTAATTACGTCATACTTGCTAAATTTTTATCGGTTTTAATTAGACGAAAACTGTTAATTTCCTTTCTGTCTTCTGTCTACAATTTCGGCATGTTCCTCGTATTGCCATCGCCAACATATAAGTGTCTACCCGTAACGCTACATTTTGAACATCTTCCTTCTGACGATAAAGATTCATAGAATGCTATGCATTTAGGGATCTGAATATTACCAGAACAAATAACACGTCTCCGTGTTGTGAGCCGCGTTGTAATTCGATACGTTATTAATGTAGGCGCTTATTATTATCAGACCACTGCAAATAACGTTATACGGAATTAATAATTCGCATTCCAATATCTCGGGCTTTCAAGCGATATTTATTTTATTTGTTTATACTAAATTAATATACCTGTGTGTATTTTTTACTGGAGGCCATTTTGAAGTTAACTGGCAATTGAATTCATAAAAGTACATGTATTGTTTTATAGAGCTAAAAAAAGAAGGGGTGGCGTATGTGTAATGGTGGATCAAAATATTCATTGTGCAAAACTGTCGATGGTAGAACAATATGCAGAAGAAAAACATTTTGAATGCTGTGGGATACAAATAATAGGAAATAATCTAGTCATTTTGTGCATTTATAGAACACCAAATTCAAAACCTGACATATTGTTCAACAAATTAAACTTAATATTAAACAGACTAAGTATGGGAAACAGTAGGAAAAGAATTATAATCGCAAGTGACTTGAACATCGATATACTTAAAGACACAAAATATACAAAAATACTGAAGGAAATTTTAGCTAACAGCAATGTTTCATTTCATATAACAAAGCCAACGAGAAAGAAAGCATGTATAGACCAAATTGCCAGCAATATTTACAAAGCTGAAGGACAAATACATCATTTAGCATTGTCTGACCACGATACGGCACTGACCTTAGCCTTTCCTTTAAAAATAAAACTACATAATAAAATTTGGTTTGAAGAAAAGAGGGAGATAAATAGAACGAATATTTTAAAATACATAGAATGCATAAACGCTTTGTCTTTCCATGATATTTTTATGGAAAACAATACCAATGCAGCTTTCGACATGTTACATGAAATATTGACATTGTTTTTCGAACTTTGTTTTCCAAAGCTGAACGTAAAAATAGTTAAATCCAATAACATTGCGCGGTGGATAACGAAGGGCTTAAAAAATGCTGTCTGGTCAAAAGAAAATTATATTATGAATATATCAATGGCAATAGTAACAAGGGAACTCTTAAAAAAAGGTATAACTCGTATAATAGAATTTTGAAATCATGTATATATAAATCCCAGAGAATACAATCACAAAAGTATTTAGAAAAATCCAAAAACAAGTGTAAAGCTGTTTGGGATATAATAAAATCCCATGAAGTAACAGAACATAAAAGGAACATAGAAAAAATTGAAAATGATGGTATAACGATTACAAACCCGACTGACATAACAAACACATTCAATAAATATTTTATTGAAACTACTAATAAATCTAATGACATTATTACAAACGAGACAAATTTTGACAGTTGCAGTGCTAGTATCTTTCTGAGACCCACTTCACCAGACGAGATTAACCGAATAATAATGACTCTTAAAAATTCTAGATCTGTGGGATATGACAACTTACCCATATGGTTGATAAAAAGAATTGTTGTTAGGCTGGCCCCAGTTTTGAGCCACATAATTAATCTGTCTTTTACGGAAGGCGTATTTCCGGAAAAATTGAAATGTTCTATAGTAAAACCAATTTATAAAAAGGATAACACAGCAAGTATGTCCAACTATAGACCGGTAACTTTGATGCCAATTCTATCAAAAATAATAGAAAAGGCTATGCTAAAACGATTAGAGGATTTTACTGATAAATTCAATATTTTATGTAATCAACAAAATGGTTTTCGGAAAAATAGATCGACAACGCTAGCTGTGTATAAACTGGTTAAATCAGTAGTAGAAGGAATATCTGAGGGTAATACTGTGGTAGCATTATACCTTGATATGAGCAAAGCATTTGACTTTGTCCACCATAATAGGCTGTTAGCCAAGCTCTCAAAATATGGAATTAGAGATACGGCTCATAAATGGTTTGAAAGTTACCTTAGTAACAGAATACAATGTACTGAGATAAGTAAAATGGTTAAGCTAAGGAAAATAGCTTGCAGATCGGAATATCAAGTCAATGAATATGGAGTTCCACAGGGGAGCATACTGGGTCCGGTATTGTTCCTCAGTCATTTATAGACTTGCCGAAATGTATTAATCACGAAACTATACTATTTGCAGATGATACAACAATTTTAATAAAATCGAAAGACATTGCTTCGTTGGAAAATGAAACCAATGAGGCACTGGCGAAAAGGTTTCAGTACCATAGACCACATCCATACGCTGCGGCAGGTTATACAGAAGACCGAGGAGTATAATCTGCCACTATGCTTGGCGTTTGTGGACTATGAGAAAGCCTTCGATTCGATCGAAACCTGGGCAGTGCTGCAGTCTCTGCAGCGGTGCCAGATTGACTATCGGTACATTGAAGTGTTGAAGTGCTTATACAGAAACGCCACCATGTCGGTCCGAGTACATGAACAGAGCACGGGGGCAATTCCATTGCAGAGAGGTGTGAGACAGGGGGACGTCATTTCCCCGAAACTGTTCACCGCTGCAATGGAGGATGCCTTCAAGCTACTGGAGTGGAAAGGATTCGGCATTAACATCAATGGCGAGTATATCACTCACCTTCGATTTGCCGATGACATCGTAGTCATGGCAGAATCGCTGCAAGAGCTCAGCACAATGCTCGATGATCTCAACAGAGTTTCCCAACAGGTGGGCCTTAAGATGAACATGGGCAAGACAAAAGTCATGTCAAATGCCCATGTCGTGCCCATCCCAATATCCGTTGGGAGCTCTGTTCTCGAAGTTGTTGACGAGTATGTCTACCTAGGACAAACTGTCCAGTTAGGTAGGTCCAACTTCGAGAAAGAGGTCAATCGTCGAATCCGACTCGGCTGGGCAGCGTTCGGGAAACTTCGCAACGTCTTTTCGTCAACAATACCGCAATGCCTCAAGACGCAAGTCTTTAACCAGTGTGTGTTACCAGTGATGACATATGGAACAGAGACGTGGTCACTCACAATGGGCCTCATAAGAAAGCTCAAGGTCACTCAGCGAGCTATGGAGAGAGCTATGCTTGGTATTTCTCTACGAGATCGAATCAGAAATGAGGAGATCCGTAGAAGAACTAAAGTTGTCGACATAGCTGAAAGGATTAGTAAACTGAAGTGGCAATGGGCAGGGCACATTGCTCGTAGAACTGATGGCCGTTGGGGCACAAAGGTTCTCGAATGGAGACCGCGCACCGGAAAACGCAGCGTGGGACGACCTCCAACGAGGTGGACAGACGACCTGGTGAAGGTCGCTGGGAGTCGTTGGATGAGAGCGGCATGTGACCGCTCGTTGTGGAAATCTAAGGGGGAGGCCTTTGTTCAGCAGTGGACGTCCTGTGGCTGATATGATGATGATGATGAGGCACTGGGAAATGTAATAAAATGGTTAAAGCAGAACAATTTATCAGTAAATATCTCAAAAACAAAAATGACGAAATTTCGTACCATTCATTCACACACTAAAGATATTAAAGCCAGTTACCAAAACCAAATGCAAACTGTGACATTTCTGGGTATTACAAAAGATGACAAATGCAATTGGAAAGATCATGTCAACGGCATATGCTCGAGACTTAACAGATTTGTTTTTGCCCTGAAAAGACTAAGACAAACTGTATCGCTTGACGCGGCCATTCAGGCTTATCATGGGTATGTAATGTCTGTTCTCCTGTACGGGTTGATAATCTGGGGAAATTCAACTGACGTAGATAGAGTATTTAAGGTACAAAAAAAATGTATCAGGGCAATTTGTTCGTCACACTTTTTAGAACCCTGCAAACCGCTATTTAGGATACAACAGCTTCTATCTCTCCCCAGTCTGTACATAAAACAATGTGCAATTTTTGCTAGAGAACATTCCAAGATGTTTCCTAGGCAACAAGAATTTAGAAGTAGGGTAGACTTAGGGACAGAATGAATAATAAATTGTATCTACCATGCTGTAAAAAGTCCCTTCAGAAAAATGCAAATTTTATGATCGTAAAAATCTTTAATAACATTCCGGAAGAATTTAAGGAACTTCCCATTAATCTATTTAAATATAAAATAAATAAATGGCTTTTGGATAAATGTTACTACTCTGTTGAGGAATTTTTAATGGAAATAAATTATAAGTGTATTTAATTTATGACTCACATTGTACTATTATTTATTACCCTTATGATTTGAGTTGACAATAACAATAATTTGACATAAGTACATTTAATTATAATAATTTATTATTTTCAGATTTAACAGTGTAAAATGGACATTATATAAACATTAATTGGTTTTGTAGATTATTATGTTTAAAAAAAAAGCATTGGCAGAAGCTTTCAAATGCATAAGATCTTTAAAAAAAAGTTTACGCCCTTGGCCCTGACATTGTACTGATTTTATCGATGACCATGATTAATAATATAGATTTTAATTTTACTTTACATTTGGACATTAATTTTAAATGTTAGTTCAATGACCATGGTATTGGCTGATGACCGTAAATTAAATAAATTGTGAAATTATTAATATTTGCATGCTACATTATAAGCAGAAGTGTATATGAACATCATTATAATAATAAGAACCGCTGCATTGTTATTCAGCAACACTGTACTTCAAGCAAATAAAGATTTATTGATTGATTGATTGATATAACTTATAATCAATGACCACAATAATGCCTTGGGGAAACCTGTTATGTTAGCGCCGTTTGTATGTATTTAAATACATAAATAAATAAGTAAGTTATGTCATTTTTCCAATCCGTCGCCATTTTTGAAACCCTATCACAAAATAGCCCCTCAGGAAACTATTAAGATCCTCGGTAACACAATAAATGAAGGTGTACTCGTTCAAAGCCTCGTCCTGCAGCAAACTGTATTATAATAACCAAATTGATTTACGGCGAGCGACGACGCGACGCGGGCTTGCGAGAGCGGTCCGATACAAACCTTGTTAAGATTACACCACCATAATTTGTACGTGATGTAGGATGCGACGCTATTGAAAATTATGTTACCTGTATAAGTGAGATATTCTAGTCGTATAATAGAAAAATTAAAAAAAAATTGTTACATTTTATCTTAAACAACAAAATAAATATATTTGAGACCCTCACAACAAGCCCTTCCATTTCATATATTACACGGTACAGTTCGCAAAACTTTACTCTGAAATGTTCTATATTGCACGCCAAAAAGGACCCTATATTCAAAATTAATTTATAGTACATTACACATACGTCTTTGGGTTGCAGAAATCCATTTGCGTACCAAATTACAACTTAATCAGTCCAGTAGATTCGGAGCAAATTGGCTGTGACAGACGGACAGATGGATTGACACACGGGTGATCCTATAAGGGTTCCGCCGTTTTATCCTTCAGACGTTCGGAACCCTAAAAACAGACTCGTATCACATTGTTTAAAGCTTTGGGGCTTCATTTTATATAATTGAGTCGTCAAGAACAAAGTATATATACGAAATGATAAATCAAAGTTTCTTGGATATTTTTATAATCTTATCGCAAGGGAATTGTCTCAGTGATTGCACAAGTCTCGCGAGTGTCGTGCAACGCTAGCTTGATTTCGTTGTCACAAATCGCATTACACCAGCAGGCTTGAATAACTACACAAGAGAAACAATATACATAGTTTAAAAAGTATTGCATGATTTTTAATAAACCGCTATAACGCACAGTCAGGAAGGATTAATGTCATTATAATCACCGTTCACTGTAAACGGTGGTTATTAGAAGATTGAAGAATGTTATTGCCCATCCTATTAATATAACGTTCTACTCACCTATTAAGACTCTGAACAGAGGTCTTCAGTAAAGAGTGTAGTGACACGATTACAGCTTATAGAATAAGAAAAACAGTCTATTGTTTCTCTCGCATTGGTTGTTTGTTATATTCAATTACTAGCTTGCTATCTGCACCTTCATCCGCGAGTCAACTAATTATTACCCAGTAAAATGTACGATGCAAACAATGGTCCACGACATGATCTATTTCTATGCCAAATTTCACTGGAGTCAGTTCAGCCGTTTGAGCGCAATGAGACCTCAAACATACATTTGTAGTAAGATAGTAAGATGTAGTAAGATTATATCTTGAATACGTTACGGCTAGCTAATTAAAATGTAAATGGCCTGCTCCCGGAATGTAGAGAATGGAATGTTGCAGAATCTGCAATGTTTCAGTCCTCGTTAATGTTAAAAACTATCCCATGTTCTGATAAAATGAAAACATTTTTACATTGAACCGGAAAATGCTTCTTTTTCGTACAATATTAGTTGTGTAGTTATAAAATATACATTCTACGTGGATCCTGGACGAGTGAGACGGCTATGATCCGCGGCCGGGGTCGCTGCCCACGAACCAATTTACGTAAGATTAAACGAGGGCCAGCCTTAGAGCAGGTCAGGTCGTATGTATGCAGTATGTGTATGTTTTGTTCACCTCGGATTATGATTTAATTTACAAGTAAGCCTCAACTATCTGTTGGTCCAGGAATAAGAATCAGAATGCTCTTATAGTAATTTGTGAGGTACTACGACGCCACGCTGCGAATATCTGATTCCTTTTTGAATTATTCGCAGAACACGAGATGGTTTTAGAAATTAATACTTAATCAAGCAACGCAGTCAGTTAAGATAATTTATTTATCATATTTATACTTTAAATCTGACCCAAATTTGTATGTCGTTTCGTCGTAAAATTAATATGGTAGTTGAAAAACATGTTCTTCCACATATTCTAACTGCAAACATAAGTTTGTACGCACTATATTGAAATATTTACCATGTTTTTTTTAAGACCGTAGACTTATTATAGATTTTCTTGTAATGTATGGCCAAAGACCTGGTAAAAAGCTATTTATTACATATTTTTATTATTTAATATTTTTCATAATTTTAGGCTCAGTAGTTTCGAAGATACATATGGGGAGGGGAGATGCTCAATTTTCGTCTATTTTCTTAAATAACTTTTAAACTTTATATTTTAAGATTATAAAATATATATATTTGAGATCCTCACAATAAGTTCTTCCATTTCATATGTTACACGGTACACTTTGCATATGTGTACCAAATTTCAAATTAATCTGTTCATTACATTCGGGGCAAATTGGTTGTGACCGACGTACAGACAGACACACGAGTGATCCTGTAAGGGTTTCACCATATTTTTTCTTCGGACGTTCGAAAATCCAATTATACAATGTCGATTTCATAAAATTAAATCAAGGAAACCAAATAAAAAAATATTTTTATTATTTATTAGACAAACATACCGTACGTAAACATAATAATAGTGAAATTAGGATTGGCAATCACTGAAACAGAATTAACAGAACAATCACTGTTGTGAAGATATCGACTGCCTCGGTCACCACGGCCTGTCTTGTAGTAGGGGCACGGGCCGCATATGTACGACACGCAAATATTAATGACATAATTCCTTGAGCTCTCGTCACCTCCGGCGTACCAGCGGTATTAGAACCCAGTGGCTTGGCACATGATGATGTAAAGAGATCAGACGGTATGTCGCTATTAGCATGAAATTTGGAAAGTTGAGTGACACCCTTGCTCCGTCCTACTTTAAAGTTCAACGAGCTGTAAGTGCAAAGACTTTCAAACGGCACAAGTATTGTCGAAAGCTATGTATTTGAGCCATTTGGGGTGGAAATGCTTGGGACATAATAATAATAGAATAGAATAGAATCATTTATTCAGTAAATAGGTCCTAACAGACACTTTTACACGTCATATTGAAACAACGGAGGGCATTTCGCTACATGACAACCTCTGAGAAGAAATGCTGAAAGAAACTCAGGGTTAGGTCTTTTTTGTCATTTTTTTTTACGTCTTTTACAAATCTGTTCGTTACAAAGTATTTAAATTAGTCATCTATGTATAAAAGATAAATATGGCAGCTATACAATGCAAATATCACTTCAGATATATTAGGTTTCCAGGGAAGCCACATGTGCAGAAAAGGGCTAACGCCATATGTCCCTATCGTCAACATAGTCTTTAATCCTATAATATGCTTTTTTTATAAGAATTGATTTGAGGTGCGATTTAAACTTCCCGACTGACGGACCAGTAATTTCTTTTGCTATCTTATTATAAAACCGAACGCAGTTACCTAAGAACGATTTGTTGGTTTTGGACAATCTAAATTTAGGTACTACTATTTTATGTCTATTTCTGGTATTTATACAATGAATGTGGAATATTTTACTTGAAACATTAGCAAGTTTTTACGGACAAACATAATATTTTCAAAAATGTAAAGAGAAGGCATTGTTAGTACATTGATATCTTTAAAGAGGTCTCTAAGTGATTCGCTAGGGCTCATATTATATATTGCGCGGATGGCTCTCTTCTGTAATATAAATATTGAATCTACACCAGCTAGTAATAATAATAAGCACGTCTGCTTTCAAAGATATTGCCAGCCGTATCGTCGACTCTTCGCGTGACCAGTCGACTAGCCTATCTTTTGGACAAAGATTAGCATTGCCATTCAACGTGGTGAGGCTGCCGGTCTTCAGGGAACGTTACCGGTTGACAGCGATGAGGAATACTTTGATGTCTAAGCGCCCCCTTTCTTATAGCTTTCTATTGTTTTTTGTATTAGTAGAGTTACGTAGTACTACAGAGTGTATATTTTTAGTTTTAATTATGTATACTTGTATAATAACTAATATCAGAATAAACATTAGGAGTATAATACAAACAGTAAAAGTTAAAAAAAGACTTTCGTTACCCCACAATATGATTCCTTGTCGCGTCGGTACGGTTTACATACTTATACATATTAGGTA
Source organism: Diloba caeruleocephala (assembly GCA_947459985.1). Lineage (NCBI taxonomy): Eukaryota > Metazoa > Arthropoda > Insecta > Lepidoptera > Noctuidae > Diloba > Diloba caeruleocephala. Next base: position 32,674,740 of record OX381605.1, on the reverse strand, counting down.
GTACAGAAACCCAATCGGTTAGCCACTGTGCCAATCGTGTTTACAAATGAATAACCATTAAGTTACATAATATTCACACATCGATAACTTTTTATAAAAATGTTTTTTTCATGTAAGCCATTTACAGGCCCTTATGTATTGTCAACAATTTAGTTCCCGCGTGCCAAGGTTTCTCTATTTAAATCATTGGTATATATTGTACCAATATGATTTAAAAAGAGATGTTATATGAGTGCGGCTCTAGTGTGATCTTACGAGGACCTGGGGCCTCCATTCGGTGCCGAAGATGACCGCTCCAGTGGTTTTAGCCGGTAGGAGTCCGGCATACCCCTTCGTCCTTCCCCGGGTTAAAGGAAGTTCCATGTAGAATTTCCACTGGACATATAAAAAACAAAAAGGTACAATAATTGTATTGTTCTCAAAATTGAGGTTATATGAAGACAATGTAAGAGAAAAAAGTCTAAACTTCTTAAAAAGTCTTTATTGAAGAAGCCTGATTGTCATATTTCTTAAAGTTTATGAATAAATCGTAAAACCAACAAATTGTTAAACAGCAAAATAAATGAAAAACCCAAACGGAACGGAAAAAATCAACGGATCACCGGCCGTAACTGCTACTTCTAACTACATTATATCCTTGGTGAACATTTATGAGGCTACAAGCTGCAGTGATACACTTTCTGACACCCTCAGATATACGGCAGACCGACACGCTTAATTATTCAATAGCACATATTGTGAGCTAACACATTTGGGAACACCCTGCCCTCTTAGCCTCACCCTGCCCGCCGCCCCCTGCTGGCCGTGGACAGAAAGCAGCCGAGTGCTCGCGGACTACTTGTGTTATTCAAAGAGGTTTACTCTAGCTTCTGTTCGATAGAGGCTGGATCAGGATTTTTGTTTATATAAGAAATTATAAGAGAATACAATACAACGATTTCTGATTACGTGGGTTATAATTACTCTGAGAAAAGTATTTACAGTTCTCTTCTCTTAGATTGTGGCTTCTGTAGAGTATCTTCCACAATTTCGCCAATGTCAAGTATAAGGCAACATTGTTCGGTGTTTAGATTAATTAATCTTTACATATTCAATAAAATATTTTTCAAAAAGTAAAAAATTCTAAAAAATATGTCGGCAACGTCGTACGGGTTAATTGTTTTTTTTTTCTTTACAGTTCTCCAAATTAAGCCGAAGTTGTCAAAATGGCGTCTTTATGACAGCCATCAAAAAGTATTTATTAGATTTGGAAAACTGGAGTTAATAAATTTATATTGTAAACTTTAATTTATTTTCCTGCAACCTTGACACGAGACGATATCGCCATTCGCCTGGCAGCAAGATTATTTATCAAATGAATAAAATATAAAAACATCCGCGTATAAACTAAAGCTGCGTCAACCAAACATTAGTATGTGAACCAATTTTTTTAAGAATTCCGAAATGTTCCTTTAATATTTTTGAATAAGACGGCTACTTTTACTTGAAGAACAGTGAGGGTTGCATTACACAACTTTCGATACAAATATTTTCAAATCTTTTAATGAAATAAATTAAATCATTTTCCATTTGCATTAATAAAAAAAATATTATAGTGAATGAATCCACTCATGACTTCTATTTCGCCTGATAAAAAACGATGGGGCGAGCTCTATGATAGAGCGAGTGCACCCAGTAGATGCCTACTTAATCTTGCTTTAAAGGTTTAACGTTTTAGGTGGTAGGGTACACAGACGGTAGCAGAAATTTCCACGCCGTGGCTGTGTGCATATCAGGGGTGCAATTCTCTAAGCTCGAACATCCATACATCCTTGAATACAGAATTGAAATAATGGTGATAACCCGATTTGGTATTCGTTAAGTCTGGTCCTCATAGCTTACCTTCTGCAACGTGTCCTTGAATAGCTTCAATCATGTCTTAGCGAATACCGAAATTGGTTTTACACCGTTATTTCGATTCTGTATTTAAGGATGTATGGATGTTTGAGCTTAAGGAATTGCCCCCCAGATCGTGCAGCCTGCCGGAAATGTCGCGCGACTTCGGTCACATAGACTCGTGTGATGCGTCAATCAGCGAGTCAGCGACGAACCACAGTGTAACACTGCACTGTGGTTCGTCGCTGGAAGTCAATGCGACCAAAGTCGCAAGATACCACTGGCACGCTGCGCGCCCCCTAATGGAAGTTGAGGAGTAGCGCTGAGTACGACATATCGGATTTCAACCAACTGCGGACAGAAACCTGTCACGCGTCTGGCAGTCTGACAGTAGAAGGGAGCCTTTGCATTCCATACTGAGGCGATTCACACATGGCTTCGTACAGCCTACAGGCCACTGATATCCTACTACTGATACTGCTTTCAAATATGAGTAAAATACCTACCTTATCCTGCCCCAATCAATCCAAATACTTCTACCAAAACGCGCACAAGTATCTCTGGAAATCCAAAAGATCCTTACATTTGGAGAATTGGAGCGAATTAAACGAAACGACGCTGTTCAGTCGCTTTGCAAATATTTGGTTGCTACTCCAGTTCTTTCGCACCTGGCGCTACAGATGTGCCGTGTTCACACACTCTTATCGAGTTGCTAATTAGTGCGATATAGAATGGTGCAAAGGCACACTTGTGGTAAACTACCCCCAAAAGATAATTAAACCGTTATCGGATAACGGTAGTGTCTCGAACAGCCGTTTTTTTATTTTATTTGTCCCAGTGGAAATTGTTCATGAAAGTAAAAAAAGTAAAGTACACGCTTTGTTCCACTATACCTCTCAGCTCCGTTATCAGACATTGGTAACCTAGTGACGAATGTATGGGACTTGTTAAACAAACAATATGAGCCCAAATTAGAGGGGTTTACTAATAGCCAATGAAGAGAGCACATGACAGGATGAAGGAGCTATCCACCTCCTGGCTCCATCATCATGTCAGTTCAATGGTACCAGATTATTGTAGATATTATCATCCAGTATGCATATACTTGCAAAGTTTCAAATCAATACGACAGAAGTAGGTTAAAATCGACTTCCAAGATTTTCTGACATAGTCTTATCGTTATAAGCGAAGCTAATAACAGCGTGTTAAAAAGAAAAATGCGATAAAGAGGTGTGCAGGGTAAAATAACAGGTCATTTCGCCGTTTAGACTAAGTCTTACACATGAGTTAAGGAACCTAATAAATACTTTGTACTGTACCGGCACTACCTGTAACCTCTGCTCTCGTAGATTGCACGCGCTATTTAGATGTTTTGGTTTTATTGGATATCTTTGTGAGTATTTTGCGACTCCTTCAGATGAAATACGGTTATTAGTTCTCATTATTGATGAGAAATAATGCGGTTTTATTTGATTCCAAATGATCCGAAAAGGATACCATGTGTCGGAAAAGGATAACGGATGTCGTAAAAGGCGAATAAGAGACTCTAAACTGGAGGGATGGGCATCTGCATTTTTTCTGTGAAATAATAGCCATACTGCGCTTACCAATCTGCCTGCCAACCGTGGTGGGTATTGCCAAATTTGCCCTAATGACGACACACGGCAAGTAACCGGTCATGTGGAAATCTATAGGGGAGGCTTTTGTTCAGCAGTGGACGTCCTTTGGTTGATATGATGATGATTATGATGACGTGGAGGACCCCAGCTAAGTAGGTACCACCGCATACCCCTTCGTCTTTCACTGGGGCGAAGGAAGTAAGGATATCCACTGGGCACCAATAAAAAAAAGGATTCTTATTTAAAGAATCCAGCTAAGTAGGTACCACCGCAGTGCCAGATATTCACCGCCAAGTAGTAGTTTGTAAACGTTAGAAATTACTGTGTTCCGGTTAGAACGGTACTGTTGCTAGTGAAATTACTGAATATAGGAGACTAAATAACTAACGTCGTGAGGTGACGAGCGCTGTGTGTGCCACGCAGGACTAATCCTGGCCAGCATGACAATTGTCATGGCATAACGCTTAGCAACAGGCGAACGATATGCTCGTCTCGTAACCAAGTTGTTTAAAACAGTCAATGTTATTCGAAGGCAAAACCAAATTCATTTCGGCCGAATAAAGTCCACTGCTGGACACAGACCTCTCCCAAAGATCACCACAATGATCGATTTGGATGTGTTGTGGGCGCATTGGGGCGGGGGTTTGCCATAATCGCCACGCTTGGCAGACGGGTTGGCGATCGCAGTTGAATTGTTAATGTACTCGAAGGACGCTGCTGCCCATCCTCCGGCTAATGCCTTAGTCGACTTCTACGACACCCACAGGAGGAGATGGGGTGGTGGTATTCTGAGCCGGCACCACAAGGCACAGTTCAAACCAATTCGCTTTGACACAAATGGGAAATAACTTGTCAAAATTAATTAAGGAAATGCTTTGAGCATTGTTGTGTATATCCTTACATTTTGTATGTCCCACCTCTACCCGCTCTACATATACATCCCGAACGTATCCACAATTAAATGTTCATTACTATACAGTCATGTCACATAACCGGCCTCATTGAATTCATACGTTTAGACTTGTTCTCACTCCATATAGAGGAACAAATATATCTCTCACTATCTCTACCTCCCCACTAACACTGCAGCTGCCGCTGTGTGTTTTCACATCAAATACTATTATAAGAACGCTTAGAACGTTGCTGAGTAACTCCAAAGTGGTCTAATTTGCAAAACTAGGTTAAATTAACATACGTGCGAGGGAGATGGAAGACGGAGGTTGGTATTGTTTACTCATTGAGAGGCAGTTGGCCTGGAATTAACAAGTTTGTTAATAAGACAAGGCTTGTTTGCGAGACGTATGTTGCGCTGGTGAATTAAAGTAAAATGTCTGAAAGTAAATTAGTAAGTAAGTAATTTATTTTCTCACCACAATAACAAAAAAGTTGCAACACAATACAATATTGCCCAGTTACAGTATTATTCAAATTTATTGTGGGAGACTGGTGCCTAAGCTAGGCCGAAGCCTGTGTTTCAGGTCACCAGGCCTTCCATAAGTCCAGAAGTTCAAGTTTCATTTACTGTTTTTCAATTTCCTTCTTCTTCGTGTATGTGACTCTATCATCATATCGGCCATTTATACGTCCACTGCTGAACAAAGGCCTCCCCCATAGATTTCCACAACTGTGACATCATTTTGGGGGGTATTTGCCAATACTCACCACGCTTGGCAGGCGGGTTGGTGAGCGCAGTATCGCTACCGTTTCACAGAAGGGACGCTGCTGCCCATCCCTCTGGTTTAGATTCCCTTAGTCGCCTTTTACGACATCCACGGGAGGAGATGGAGTGGTGCTATATTCTTAATCCGGACACCACACGGACAAGACAAGACTCTATCATGTTGTTTCCTATTGTTAAAGTTCTCTTGATGAATACTCTCCAATACGTTGCTATAACTTTATCAGGCCCCGATACTGGTTGATTTTGTCCTTTATAACCCGGTTATCATCTTGCAACCCATGAATGCCCACTTTAGCTGCAGACAACATCCTGATATAACAATAAACTCGCTGATCTAATAAAATGTGTATACTATGGCTTTGATACACCCAATATTGGCAATTTATCAAAATTCTTTTTCAATTTTTCATATATTTCTTTTGCTTTCAAAATAAAGTGTGTAGTGATTTCAGGAGGAGTCACGGTCTGAAAACCACGAGAGTAGAATATACATAGAATCTTCTCTGGGAAACTGTAAATAATTCGTATGAAAGGTTTTTGTGGGATTCTGGCGGTCTCTAAGATTTCTCCACTTAATCTCACATGCATAACTAGCATATAACAACTAGACTCGACGGCACGGTTGGTGCAGTGGCTGACACAGTCGGCTGCTGCGCTCCGGGTCACGGGTTCGATTCCCGCACGGAACAAATATTTGTATAATCTGCAGGTAGTTGTTCCGGGTCTGGGTGTATTGTGTGTGAAATCTATGTCTGTAAACGTACCCACGACACAGGAGAAATACTAGTGGGGAGCAAAGTTAAAAAAAAGGCTCGGAACCAATACTAAAAGGCCACATGCTTATATTTGCTGGGTGTTGTAATCAAACCGGCGACCCATAATAGCGTAAAGCCAATCGCTTAGCTACTGCATCTGCTGTGCCAACAGCTAATTGAAATAACCGTTATGAGTTACTATTTAACCGACTTCAAAAACCTCCTCGATACTCAATTCAATGCTTAGTTTTGTTTTTTTTATGTATGTACACCGATTACTCCGGGATGAGTAGACCGATTTGAGCAATTCTTTTTCACTGGTGCAGAACGCTTTCGAATTGGTACCATATATATATTTCATTACATTTGATTGAATAGTTTTTTAACCAGTAGTTTTTTAAACAGGTTTTTAACCAGTAGTTTTTTAAACAGGTTAATTTGACTGCGCTTGTCTAGATGATGTCTTAATAGTTTCGATTCCTCTCAGATCAGAAAACTGATTTGAGTTATTCTTATTTTTAGTGTTAAATTGGAAACAAATTGGAAAGGTTAAGTTATACATGTAGTCGAAGGATGCTGTTGCCCATCCTCTGACTAATCCTCTAGTGGTGGTATTCTTAGCCGGCCCACACGGCAATACGAGTGAGTAGTACATTTATAAAATGTTATTATAGCTATAGAGGACTATTTCCACATATCTGTTCGCATCGCGTTAATTCTCATTATGCACTCGTTTATTCAGGGCGGTAATCCCGCATTACGGCCGTGCACAGACAGGAGATTAAATGCAAATGGCGCGGACTGGACGCGGGGACAGCCTGGAACGCGCTAGCTGCTGCACTTACATGCAGCATATCTATGTTTGAAAGTCTAGGAAATGTCAAATAATGCGATGAATGGTGTTAGTGGAAGACTAAAATGCCTGGTTACAATTATAGTTCTTATACTGTAATGCATTTTTAGACGGAAGGGTTGGTGCAGTGGCTGGTACAGTCGGCTGCTGCACACCGGGTCGCGGGTTCGATTCCCGCACGGAACAAACATTTGTATGATCTGCAGGTAGTTGTTTGTATTGTGTGTGGAATTTGTGTCTGTAAAACATTTTAGTGTAGGACAATGTTTTATGGAAAAACAAAAAGATCATGATTTATTTCAATTCTTTCTTATATTTGACGTCTTTGGGTTTTTGAACGTTTAATATTTATTAACCATATTTACATGACATTTTTTTATTTTTCAATGAGGTATTCGGAATGAGAAAATAGCACCACTCCATATCCTCCCGTGGGTGTCGTAAAACGTGACAAAGGAACTGTAAACTAGAGAGATGGGCAGCAGCGTTCGCTTTTTATGGAACAGTAGCCATTCTGCGCTCACCAACCCGCCTGCCAGGTGTGGTGAGTACTGGCAAATGTTAGGTTGTAGGGAAAAGTAAACTAGCACTTGCAGATTTACAGAGATTACCTTTATTAGAATTAGGAACACAGTCATCGCTATACAGGCAGCCGAGAGAGAGAGAGAGAGACAGATACACCTGTCAGTTAATACATACGTTTAGTAATGAGCTAATGACATATGTTAGTTTACGTTCAGTAACTAACAGCAAATTCCCTCCAAAAACAACACACGGCACGTAACCGGTCGTCATATGGAGGAGACTTTTGTTCAGCAGTGGACATTTTTTGTCTGATGATGATGATCTCAAAATTCGGGCTCATAACATTTTGATTGAGAAAATTCGTTTTTGAGATGGACCATGAAACTTCTTGGTTGTTGCAATAGTTAGATGCGTCTGCTGAGTATCGATTAAAATCTTTGTTTTTTGTTTATCTACCATTTTCCTACATCCTTTGTGTCTCGAGAAGCCGGACGGTATTTGTTTACTCCATAATAAAGGAAGCACTGACTTTAAGTTGAAGTCTGATGTTACATATGAAAACATTATGAAATAAACATTATGAACATTACATACCGCAGAAAAGATTAAAGTAATGAATTCAAAAACAAATAAATAATATACACAGTTGCAGAACCTTCACATTCACGGTATTAATTATTCTCATAATAAAATCTTGATTTTGTAGTTAGTATAATGTATATATAGTATGTCTTAGGATTTCGCGATTATTACTCATTATAATACAAGCTTTTAAACGGATTAAATCACGTACATTGTATATTTATGTTTTTCCTGACATTTCGAACACCTTGCAGGGTTCGTGGTCGCAGGATGACTAAGGTGACAGGCGTCGTTACAGACTTTAAAAAGATTTTTTATTTTATCTACCGTGCAATTTTTGTTTAAAAATATTTCGATGCACGCAGTAATCACTCATAGTGTCTTGATGTTTTTTAGTGTGATATTTAGTTTGGAACTTTATTATTTTAATAACAGGAATTCAAACTTGGTGGTACCTGTTAGCCTGGGCGGGGGAGGCAACCTTACAGTCACCATCTCCGAGATGCGCCTATAGGCGTGACACCAATGGGCGACTCTAGTGTAATCATACGAAAACCTGCAGACCCCCTCTAGGTGACCGCTCCAGTGGTTTTAGCCGGTAGTAGTCCAGCATACCCCTTCGCTCTTCCCCAGGGCGAAGGAAAATCATGAAGAATTTGAAAAAAAAAAAGATGCCATAGATTATTGACTTATTAACTAAGAGCAAGTACTGCAAAGCTAAACATCGAAATCCGTACGCTTGCGAAAGCCTTCAAGCCTTCAAATATGGCGGACATTGAAGTAACGACCGTGTTTGCTATATTTATTTTCTAGTGAAGCAATGCAATGTTATCAAAATTTCTCATCCGCTGATAAACGTCGCCAACTTTTTTCTTATCCTTAAGGTATTTATCCGTAGGATTCCACGTACAGAAGTTTTTGAGTTTGCCATATTTGATCAGTCAGACTTTTTAATAGGTACGTAATATAAATCTTATTAACAAAAACAATACCGACTTCAAAATTCAATATGATATTAAAACGACTAAAAAGAAATAAATGACTTTATTTATGAAGTCGGGTGGGGCCCATAAATATAACTCATTGGTCTGCATGAACCATGGTGGGGCATACCTGGCCCCGCCCGACTTCATAAATAAAGTATTTTTTTTCTTTTTAGTGGTTTTAATATCGTATTGAATTTTGACGTCGGTATTTTTTTATTAAAAAGCTTTATTTGTTTCTTTTTAGTGTAACTACATGAAAGAACTTCTTCCAATTTAATATCCGTATCTAACATTAAAAATAATTCTAAGAATCGAAACTATTAAGACATCATCTAGGTAATCGCAGTCAAATTGAAGCTGGTTAAAAAACTACTCAATCAAATGTAATGAAGTTTATATGGGACCAATTCAAAAGTATTCTACACCTATTAAAAAAAGAATCGCTCAAATCGGTCTACAAATCTCGGAGTAATCGGTGTACATACATACAAAATAATACGCATCGAATTGAGAATCCTCTCTCCTTTTTGAAGTCGGTAAAAATGAATGAAACAACAGAAGACACCAAACGACATCCGTTAGTCGCGCGGTTACAGTCTGAATACCTCACACGTAAGCATATCGATGGCATGCTTGTCGAGGCATGCCAAGCGTGTGGAGGCGGCATTAAACGAAAATGCGGATCTGCATTGTCATAGACAATATCGTTGCAACTATAATCAAAGGATTGTACGAGTATATAACGTAAGGTAGAGCATAATTGTAGCCCCGAGATAGAGGATTACTGAACCCATGACTATAAAGATAGTTCACATTCACTAACTGGTTGTATTATTGCGTATTCCTAACAAAAGACAAAGGATTAAATCTGTATATCACAAAACCCTATACGAGTTCAACAGAGATGATTCCCGGCCTTAATGTGCATTGAATGCACGTTTATTTATTCACATACAGAATACATATCATTTGGTTCGCGTGTGTGTGATAATACGAATATAATTCTACTTAATGCTGACAATGGCGTATCGGTAAAGCGGTAATAGATAGAGTTTATAATATGAATAATCAAACATTCACAATTTACGGCATTCAACAAAACGTAAAAGTCGACTAAGGGATTAACCGGAGGATGGGCAGCAGCGTCCTTCGAGTACATTAACAAGTCAACTGCGATCGCCAACCCGCCTGCCAAGCGTGGCGATTATGGCAAGACCCCCCAATGAGCACACAACACACCCATGTCGGTCGTTGTGGTTATCTTTGGGGGAGGCCTGTGTCCAGCAGTGGACTTCATTCGGCGGAAATAATAAAAAAAAAAAAAAAAAAAAAAAAACAGAACAACGATAATCCAAAAATCCACAGAATAAGCAATTTTATGGAATATTCCAGAAAATAAATGAACACACATCACCATATTCATATTTCAGTTTCTTTCATTACCAATAAAAAGCTTTACAACAAACTTTTCGTAACATCTTGCGCAAAAATAACTTCGACTACACTCCGCTACTCTCTTCATAACGCAGGTCTCGGAGGCGCAATGTGCAGCAACAAACCTTTTGTCCCAGCTGGGTAGTGTAATGCGTCATCTTGTAGGGCAAGTATGCAATATCTAGTATTCCTAAACGTTAGTCTCTTTTGTATGTATTTGAACCTTTCCCTTTATAATGAGACTCAAGTTATTAATTACATTATCATCGAACTTACCAGCCTAATGACCCCAGGCAGGCGATGGATAGCGTCAATGAAATAAACTAGTTATGTGATTAGCAACGTGTGAGCCTAGCTTCATATTAGATATGTTGGTTATAGACACGGTAACCATCTGATATAGAAGCGATGCGATCCTTCGAGCTCTGCGATGCGTTATTCAGCTAGGACCCAACCTCGCGCAGGACGCTAACTCGGTATTAAGACGAGACTCGCGACTGTTTGGCCTGCTATTCACCTCATAACAGCGCCGTTTGCTCGGAAAACTTCGGCTCTTTCCGGCAGTTCTATTACATCACACCTTATACAGGTACAAAGCGGTTCTTGGCTAAAAATGTTAGCTGTATCTGAAAGTTTGTCGAATATAGCCGAAGTTAGGATTATAAGGTTTAGTTGTTTTTGGAATTCGAATTTAAATGAACAAACTGACGGGGTTGTTTAACTAAGAATAGCGGATATTTGAATTAATTAGGTATTTGCTCCTGATTGGCCAAGTTGGCAACAAGTTTATTTGATTGTTAACTCATTAAAATGTTACAATAAAATACTTTTAAAGAGTACTCATCATTTCGGCCGAATGAAGTCCACTGCTGGACACAGGCCTCCCCCAAAGATCACCACAACCACCGATATGGATGTGTTCTCGCTTATTGGGGCCATAATCGCCACGCTTGGCAGGCGGGTTGGCGATCGCAGTTGAGTTGTTAATGTACTCGAAGGACGCTGCTGCCCATCCTCCGGCTAATCCCTTAGTCGCCTTTTACGACACCCATGCGAGGAGATGGGGTGGTGGCATTCTGAGCCGGCACCACACGGCAAAGGTTACCCCTTTGCCGTGTGGTGATCGCGTATAATATAAATTTTTATTTTTCCTTAAGTATCGAACACTTTGCAGCATTCGTGGTCACAGGATGACTAAGATGACAGGCGTAGTTACAACTTTTAAGAAGTCATTTTATTTTATCTACCGTACTATTTTAATCAGAAATTAGTTTCGATGCACGCAGTAATCACTCACAGTGTCTTGATGTTTTTTTGGTGCGGTGTGTTGTTTGAGACTTTATTATGTTAATAAAAGGATTCCAAATTGATGGTACCTGCCAACCATCTTTTGTATTATCATTACCACGCTTCAAGATATGACCAATTCGGTCGTTGTGGTGATCTTTGGGGGAGGCCCGTGTCCAGCAGTGGACTTCATTCGGCCGAAATGATGATGTATCACATTAGCTCGTGAATTCATTAATTCAATATCCTTTATGTTAACGAGGTCCGTCCGGCCCGCTTTGGGAACACAAATACGGAACTGAGCCTAAACCATCAAACTATACAATAGAGTTGAAGGCAAACTTCATAGCTTCATGTTAAGTAGGCACAACGATTTTGTGTGAAATATACCGGTTCTGGAAGGCATGTAGAAATTAAACTCGGTACAGAAACGTGTAGTCAGGATTATCGACGATCCCGAGCTCTCAAGCGATCTAGAACCTTTGAGGCTGAGGAGTGACTTGGCTCCCTTTGTGTGTTCTACGGCTTGTAAAGGAATTGGTCGATTTGATGATTGACATTTAAACACATTAGGCTGCTTTCGGTAGAAAGAGTTTCATATCAGCAAGAGGTAGTAACCAACCATCAGCGAGTAGTTCACCTACAAACCCTAGAGCCAAAATGGTCTCGTACTACGGCACACTACTACGGTACGGTGTCAGAGGAACCTCCTCCCACGCACGCTCAGGTAGTGGAATCAGCTTAGGGAGGATCCACAACCTCCTGTCTTCTCAAGAAACTACAGCATGGGTTTATACAGAGTCGGCAACGGTTGAGTGAGACCTCTGGTGTTGCAAGTGTTCTTAAGTTACGGTAAGCGCTTACCATCAGGCGGCCTGTATAAGCACTGCCACTTTAGTGGTATGTAAACAATCATTAAATGTGAAATGGCTTTCATCATCGTTTAACAACAAGCCTTTTCAATATAAAAACGTATGGTATTCTCTGCGCTCAGGTATAGTGCTACAGCTACAGCTAATTATTTAATACGAATAAAATCATTTTTTTTACGTCTGATCTCAGCAATGTTGTGATTCGGGGAAGCCTATTAAAGCTAAATCTAAAGACTAACAGCTATCTAATTTTAGTTAATTAATAAATAATTAAATTCTTGTTAGAATTAATGTCTTTTTTTTTTTTTAAACGTTGCCCCACACTAGGATTTCTCCTGTGTCGTGGGTGCGTTTACAGACACAAATTCCACACACAATACACCCAGACCCGGAACAACTACCTGCAGATCGTACAAATATTTGTTCCGTGCGGGAATCGAACCCACGACCCGGTGCGCAGCAGTCGACTGTATCAGCCACTGCACCAACTTTTGATGTGTAGGAAATTATTATATATGCCATTTATGACATGTTATTGCAAAGATTTAATATATAGATTAAGACATTGTTTACAGCTTTGATGGCTACAATGCCCTGTATTTTAATATAATTTATTATCTTCTATCTACCCAGCACTAGTCCTGTGAGGCACCACACTGCGCTCGTCACCTTCGAGAAGGAGAGGTTATTTAGTCTGTTATGCCTTTAATTTCACTAGCCACAGTGCCCGTTTAAGGAGAACATAGCTATATATAAAGTTTAAAGAGTACTGCTTCATTCATTTCGGCCGAATGTAGTCCACTGCTGGACACAGGCCTCCCCCAAAGATCGCCACAACGACTGATATGGATGTGTTGTGGGCTCATTGGGGGGTTTTGCCATAATCGCCACGCTTGGCAGACGGGTTGGCGATCGCAGTTGAGTTGTTAGTGTACTCGAAGGACGCTGCTGCCCATCCTCCGGCTAATCCCTTAGTCGACTTTTATGACACCCACGGGAGGAGATGGGGTGGAGGTATTCTGAGCCGGCACCACACGGTAGAGAGTACTGCTTAGCGGCGAATAACTGGCACTGCAATGGTACATACCCAGCTGGCCTCTTGCAATAAGATACCTTTTATGGTCATCACTTCTTTAATGAACTTCCTTCGCCCCGGGGAAGGGTGAAGGGTATGCCGGGCTCCTACTGGCTAAAACCACTGGAGCGGTCATCTTCGGCACTGAAAAAGGGCTCCAGGTCCTCGTAAGATCACACTAGAGCCACCCATTGGTGCCACACCTTTAGGTACATCACGGAGGGGATGACCGTACAGCGGTCACACCCTTTAGCGGAGGGAAGGCGATTGTAAAGCGCGCTCCCCAGGCACTTTTCCGGAAGGATTTTATAGGGTCCCCCCAAGCCTTGCTGTATTTTACAATACCTACGGCGAACGCACATCGTTATATCTTGTTCCTCGGTTATTAATAACTTACCTTCTAATTTGCGTAGTCACTTCATGCCAAGTAACATTAAATTTAAATTTAAGGCTTACTGCTTCGAGCGCAATGCTCGTTGCTCATTGCAGTGCATGTCCAACTCACCAATGTTCAGTTTACTTTCGTATACTATTTTATTTATTGATTAAAACTATCGTTGTAGACTACTTGTAGCATTAATTACAAACCTTAGTGGTTTACGAATGCGACGTCACTTATCTGTACTTCTGTTTTTTTCTTGTAAACAATGACAAAAAGTAACCTTATTGCTCATAATTTCGGCCCAATAAAGTCCACTGCTGGACATAGGCCTCCCTCAAAGATTACCAGAACGACCGATATCGGTGTATTGTGTGCTCATTGGGGGGTTTTGCCATAATCGCCACTCTTGGCAGGCGGGTTGGTGATCGTAGTTGAGTTGTTAATGTATTCGAAGGACGCTGCTGCCCATCCTCCGTCTAATCCCATAGTCGCCTTTTACGACACCCATGGGATGAGATGGGTTGGTGCTATTCGTAGCCGGCACCACAAGGCCTTATTGCGCATTGCTTTGAAATTACAGAAATTTGTAAATTTCTTTGTATAGAACAAAACGTTGTCACCGTTCTATCTGGTTCAAGTGTTTCCTTAACATATACTATTTGATCCCCGACATTGCTACAATAGTGATTACTAAAGTTGTTCCAATCACTGCGGGATCAGAACAGATCGGATCGGGTTGGATCCGAATATCGGTTAGATTGAATCCCGTGACACGAATCGCCGCGGATTACAACCGCTCGCTCTATTATTCAAGCTCTACCAAAGTATGTGTGGCCCCACTGCGAGCGGGCGACAAAATAATGAACTGTTGTACTATTGTAAGTGATGAGTTTCCTGCCCAAGGAATAAAAACCTGTAACTACTTGACATACTGACTAATACGAAAAATATATGTACAAAGTCTTAAACTATATTGGGATCATAAAGAATGTATTACGGTAGAATGGCTGAGTAATATTTTATTTAATGGTCCTTCACACTTCTCACTGACACTGCGACCCCACATCACAGAGTGGCCACAGAATATGAATATTCAGCATTCACTCAGCAGTGCGACACTGTGTTTGCTCAAACAATGTGCGCCAACATTAGACAAATGCGAGTTGCTTGCCACGAGCTGACGACCTATGCAAGCTTGAACGAAGTGGTCTCTACGCATATTATACGAAGAATGTATAGTGTCGAGTTGTTCACATGCGACACCATGACACTGGAAATTAGGCTCCGGCAACGGAGAGTCACTTCAATTCCAAGCTAGCCTAGTTATTCTAGGATTAATATCTAGTACTCTTTCAAGCAATCCAAAGCCAAACTCAAAGGTTTTTACTTCAAATAAACCAATTATTGGCACTTATGTAACGTCAGATTCTAAATTTCACGGTTCCATTGAAAGGTGACGGTTCAATTGGTTGGTTCTATTGAGAAGAACCGGCAAGAAACTCCATGGTTAATGTTTTAAAATAATAATGCCCAAAAGTAAAAAAATAATCTGACAGTTTTTCTCTTCCGGCACAAGACTTCCAAACGTGTATACGCAGCCTTACTGGGAGCGCTCGACATATAAGTAAATTTGAGTGTAGGCACTTCACTGATTGCCGGCTAAGGTCTACAGCGTTTTATTTTGGTGTTTACCGCCATATCCTGATGTGATTTAGTTGAGTAGAAGATGTGTGGAGGTTGGTATTAGTAGAGGATTTATTGTACAAAACGCATGATTATTTACTTCCCAAAAATATTTGGAAAATAACAGTTTACAACAAACTTTAATATGTGCGTAATTTCGATTTAAATTATGAGATTACAATCATGCATGCATTACTCGTAAATGGTCTTAAGGTAAATAATTGATATCTACGATTTTTGTACTACATATATGTGACTTGGGAATTCTATGGAATGGACACGTAGAGGAGTCTCTGTTTAAATCATTAATAAATATAACTTGCTATGAACTTTGTTAGCATTGTGACAATCTATACAAAAGTCCAGAGTTGAAAATTAACGCCATACAGGGCCGATTTGTATGTAAATATAGTATGTTCTAAACACTACATAAGTAAAATGTTCGAAAGAGTCATCATCGTTTCGGCCGAATAAAGTCCACTGCTGGACAAAGGCCTCCCTCAAAGATCACCACAATGACCGACATCGGTATGTTGTGTGCACATTCGGGGGTTTTGCCATAATCGCCACGCTTGGCACGCGGGTTGGCGATTGCAGTTGAGTTGTTAATGTACTCGAATCCCATCCTCCTGCTAATCCCTTAGTCGCCTTTTACGACACCCACGGGATGAGATGGGTTGGTGCTATTCGTAGCCGGCACCACACGGCGAAAGAGTACTCCAACTTAATACGCTTAAGCCTACTCCACTTTATGAACCGCCATAATTACTGGGATTCCTAACAAAAATACGATTAGCTGCATTAACGTCGGCATCCAGAAGACTGCGAGGAGCGGCCGCTGAATCGCACGAAACTTTAAATTGAACATAATTCGCGCTAAGCCGCTGAATGCCGAGCCGCGCTGAAATCCGGCTCGCCGATGTGACTCCGATTGTTTTACGAGAAATAAAACGATATAGCAATGACAGAAACGGGTTATGTAAACCTGTGTCAATTTAACGGGGTTCTGGGAGTATATGGTCAGCATTTACGGATAGCTAACGCTATTATACGAGTCAAAACTCTACCCCTTATCTACCTCGAAATAATGTTAAGTTGTGATTGTGTATAAATTAAAAGTTGATCTACAAACCACTAGCTCAAAAATGCACAACCTCTGATTTCTTTAAACTCCTTGTAATGGATCAAATTTAAACCGCAAGTTGAAACTTGTTCTGATGAAATTGAAATGAAAATGATGGCTGGCCGTCTGGCTCTGTAAAATTTACTCGACACTTGCCACGTACGACGAAAATGTGGAACAAGCTTCTGTCAGCGGTTTTCCCGAACACGTACGATATGGGGTCCTCAAGAAATGAGTGTTCTTCTACCTAAAAGGTCGGCAACGCATCACCGTCTACTATGGTATAACGGATGTTCATCGGAGGCGGTGACTGCTTACTTTTAGGCAGCCCACAAGTTCATTTGCCCAAATTGCAAAAAATGTATTACACAAACTACTCAAATAATCGAAATGCAAACGGCATTAATTACAAAATTTGACCATTTTTCATATAAATACCACTACCCGTTTTCACTATCGCGGTAGTTTTATACAAACAATTGATTATCACCTTTATAGCTCCGTATTACAGTACTAATTGCGTATCCTACTAACCAAAATACTTTAACAACGATATTCTTGTAACGACCGAAAACTAATTTCCAACATTTATAAGCACCTACAACCCGACTGCCTAATTTAATTATTAATCGAAATTCGCACAATAGGAATGAAACAAAGCCATGTTAATCTGTGCAAAACACGACCTCATATTCAATTATGTCCGAAACAAGCGAATACGAAATGAGGCTCATACCTCTACGAATGTATTTGTAAAAGTCTAACACGAACTTCGAGTAGCAGAGAATCAATTGGACCACTGGTTTATTGAAGCATCGGGGATGTGAATATTTTAGACTGTGTCGTGAAATGGAGCAGTGTATCCCAACTCCCGCCATTCGTGAGTTCGGTGTGTAGACGCGCGGACCTCCGCTACGGCGTAGAGCTGCGGCTACGACTACGGCATCGGAAAGTATTTCGCGGGTGAACTTTTGTGTTGAATAGTTTATTATGACTGAGTGCTACGCAATGTTTGCCCAAGGAACTTGAACATTGAATCAGTGGTGCCGGTAATACTACTAAAGTTGTAAGTTTACTGTCATGGTTTTGTACCTATATGATAGAATACTTTTTACCGTAATAAAGCAAATGTACCAAATCTTTAAATTTTTACTTCAGTGACCATACGCAGCATTTCATGTTTTCTGAATGCTAATATTACGAATGATAGTATTATAATGAATAATGCCGTGAATCAATAAAAATATCATAAATAACATTAAAATAACATCACAACATAAAAAAGAAATCTTTAGCTTTTTTTATCAACTTTAATTTCGTCATTATTACGCATATGTCTTTGTAATTTTGATCGTAAGCTTTATTAATTTTAAACTTTAATTTACTTTTCAATTTATTATTTGATATAAATCAGCCATACGAATTAAACAAAACCTCGAAATCAATTTTTTTTTTACTTCGTCTACGTAGATTACTCTACGTATTCAGTTTAAAAAACGCACATTTACAATAATAATTAAAACCAAACATTACATACAGTCGGCTTCCGTTTACACAAAGCACTATTAGTAGTTAGTATTTAAGTTGCAAAACGTTAACGCTTTGACTTCCGAGTCGGCTGCGGAACAAAAGACCGAAAAAGGAAAAATGATTAAATACGATGTTTGCGGTAACTTGCCACGCTGTATTGTAGCATTGTTCAATGCCAATGTCCAGACTTCGAGAGAGAGGATAAAGCTCAGCTGCGGGTACGAATCGACTGTTGTTTATAATCAATCGTTAATACAATCATTGTCTGTCTCTCCAGATGATTTCTTAACTATATGTTTACTTTATAAAAAATCAGAAGAAATTTACTATATCACTATATCTATTTGTTTATTTATTACGCTTTATTGTACATTACATAATAAACACAAGGAAAAATAATAGGTCATAAAGTATCAATGTTCTCTTGGCAAAATGTTTTGCATATATTTTGTAGTAATGCTGGAAGTCATCCGATTATTTATGCCAATGACGTTAATACTTGAACGTTTATCGCTCAACATCGTTGTACGAACGTCGTTCGTCGATTGTACAAGAAAGTAGTTCTCAACAGATAAATTGATTGATCTATAAATGTGTCATTGGCACAGTAAACGGTTTGGTCTCTCGTGATATCCTGCTGAATGAAGAGTACAACAACGTCCATAATTCAAATATATGGTAATTACTCTAGATCTTGTTTTTAATCACGAAAAGACATGTAGTAGTAGAAATAAAGTAAAAACTCAGAACACGCAGTTATATTACATTAAAAGTATTCGTAGCGAAAATATTCACATTAAAAGTTATTTAAATATGCACGAAATATGGAATTGCTCTGGTTTTCAGGTGGACAAGGCGATGTATTGCAATTTCATGCAATATTTTTTCGGAAATAAAAAGTATACTGTTTCTATCAAACTCTAATAAAATGATTAAACAGAAAAAACAAAGTGTTAATAAACATGATGCATCAAACAATCATATAAAAGTTATTACGGAAGAAGAGTAAAGGCCGAAGTACTCGTAAATAATATATATTCTGCAAGAACATGGTTCCTGTATGTTTTCTGTGTGTATGTGTCTTTAGCAATGACCTTGGTTTATGACATTTTTCTTCAGTTTAGCAGTTCAAGCCTTTAGCTTGCATTTTACAGTTTTTTGAAAATTTGTAGTTCAGTGGCTGAAGTATAAAAGAGAATAATCTATCGTCGACTTCTTTTCCTTTTCGAATCGCTAGCAAACCTAGACGGTGTCAGCCCAAAATTTTGCTACGACAATTGCATTGTCAGCAACCTTCATTTGATCTTACGGCGTGCAGTTTTTCGGCCACGCATGGCATAACATCAAGTGCTTCTTCGTCGGCTTCTTTCCGTAAATTTGCTCACCAGCATATTAAAGACCTTTTCAAAGGTAAACAATTTTGGAGACAGTATAGTAGACTAAAATAAAATCACTACCAATGACTTGACACTACCCACACGTACCTCAAGTATGGTGAAGACATAAATATCTACATACGTGAATTCTGTTATAAGATCTCAGCGCGGTACGTAGTGGCGAATAAAATATGTATATAAATACGACACAATTATAATTGAATGTATCATCTGTATTAAGGAAATGTTATCTCGCGTAAGGATAGTTTGATGCATACGAATGATAGTGGCTACAAATAAATCTACTCAATTCTATTATTCTTCATTTATAATATATTCCTTATTTTAAGTACATTACTTGCAGGTTGGCCGCTAAATCACCCAACATGTTCGCCCACAACTTTCCCGTTTTGCTACTAATCGCTGCGGCCGGTGAGTACTTAGATTACATTATTAAGCTATGATATTTCTAGGTCTTCAATCGATTACCACGCCGAGGTATTACGGGTATATACGTCGAATTTTAATAATAATCCTTTTCATCTGAAAATTTTAATAAGTAAACAATTTGATGCAAAGTATAGTCCATAAAAATTACTTATTACTTGTACAAATCATGAAATGTTGTTTATAATGACAATATAATTCACTCAAATTATAAATAATATATTTTAGGTAATAAGAATATTATTTGTAGTTAGCACATTAGCGTAAAGTTGTCGTTTCTGTAGAACAGAAGCCATTCTGCATTTACCAAGCCGCTTGTCAAGCATGATGAGAACTGGCAAATTCTTCCCAGTGCAAATGAAGACACTGTGAAAACCCATGAATCCTCTGTTCAGAAGTAGGTGTCTTTTGGCTGATATGCTGATGACAGTAAGGTGCAGAAGTATCTAGCATTTTGAACGTGAAGCAAGTACCAGTACACGATCTTGGCACTAATTATAATGTCACCAATGTAAGGTTTTTAATTATGAAATTAAATAAAATGAAATAATCATGTATTCAAACAGACTAAATCAGATAGTTCTTTTTAACGTCACAGCACCCATATAAGTCCACCCTTCACCGCTTCCTAGTGTTTAAGCTGGGGAGAAGAAACGGCGTAATAAACTTTCCAGCAAGACGTTACTCTGTCATATATAATATCTTAAAATATCTGTACCAAAAAAATATATCATTAATAAAATATCTATCTATCACTAAAGTACCTATGTTAATTAATTGACTTAAATACAAACTTTTATAAATAAAAAGTAATAATTGTATAAATCATATGTCAGAAAAACAGTATAAATCCAAAGCTAATAAAAAGGGTATAAAATAAAAGATGTCAGTTAATGTATAAAAAAACAATGTTGACTGTACCTAGCGAGCGGCTCAGTTCCAAGCTTGTTTATCATTAAGACAATCAGAAATTTTATAATATATTTTATTGCAGAGGTTAAATATAATAAAAGCTTTAAATTTCTTAACTTATAAATTTCTGACTTCAATGGGAAGTTTATTGTTAAAACGATACGGAATGAACAGTATGATATACCTATACGTGCACTATGCCGTGTGGTGCCGGCTCAGAATGCCACCAACCCATGTCCTCCCATGGGTGTCGTAAAAGTCCACTAAGGGATTAGCCGGAGGATGGGCAGCAGCGTCCTTCGAGTACATTAACCACTCAACTGCGATCAACAACCCGTCTGCTAAGCGTGGCGATTATGGCAAAACCCCCCAATGAGCACACAACACACCCATATCGTTCGTTGTGGTGATCTTTGGGGGAGGCCTGTGTCCAGCAGTGGAATTCATTCGGCCGAAATGAAGATACGTCCACTTATTAAAATATAAGAACTACACTTTCAGCAACACTTCAAGGTTCCATTACACCACATTTTACAACTCTCTTACTCATAGCATTTCCCAAACTGCGGACGCAGCCCCTTCTGCCCGACATTTGGTCCTTCGCTCCGAGTGGACGAGTTAACAACGGTCACGTTTGGCCGACACAAAGCCTGGAGGACTACTCACCACATAATTACTAAATGGGGTTGAAGGTACGCCATGTGGGCAGAGTCAAGTGCCTTTGAGAGGTCTTTTGCCTTTAATTGATTAGTTCATCGATGTATAGTCATCAAGTATGGAGCTTGATTTTAATTTTATAAAGTAAAGGCTGTGTACAAGGCTCGTGTATATTACGGTCGTTGTGTTTTTAGTACATCTTGTGCAACGTCTGCAACCGTACAACGTTTACAATTTTATATTATTTACTTCACTCGAGTGACACATAAGAGTAATTTTATAATTAGATATACTCTGTACACATCCCGGAATGTATCATGTTTTTATGCTCATATTTGCAGATGGGTACCATAATCAGGCACTTTCAAAATAGGTAACATATTTTGTATTTTAATAAAATAGAATGTAGATATATTTCTTAAGTTAATAAGACAGGATTAATAACTTTAATTAGAATAAGCACGAAAACCACACGAAATCCTTATTAGAATATCAATCAATTAAGGTCACAAACTGTTACGGATACTGTAAGTGAAGCATTGTACGAGTATATTCAGTCGCCATCAGGCTTTTAGCTTTCATCCTTCTGCATCGGACACCTACACATAACCACAACTTTTTCATTGCATTCGGCAAATTATTTATCAATCCTGATTTATAACTGAGCACGGTCCTCTCGTCCAAAAATAAATAAAACTGACAAGCGATAATCTACCTTAATACTAAATAATAAAAGTCACTCAAGTGCATGTAGTTTAAAGCCAAGGTAAAGTGAACTATAGAGGGAATTATAATAAGGTTCAATTTATAGCAGGTTGTGTGGCCATTAAAGCACCGTATTCATATTGTAATAACTTTGAATTGTTTTTGATGGTGTTTGGTGGAATATTTCGCTGAAGCGATTTACATAACCTTTTGTAATAACTCTCATAATGACCTGGACGTCTAATTTACATTATAGTAGTTATAAAAGCTTGAGTGCCATTCAGTTCATGTTAATATGATTTTTTTGGGACAAGCCCGCCACATATTCCCAGCCACAGCAACTCTTGTATGGCAGGGTCTACAATGGCGGCCTAGTAGTAGCGTGGAAACTTGAATGAAAAATATGTCGGGATGATATATATTGACAGAAATATTCGTTCTTCACTCTTGCAATATCATTCGCAATAGCTGACTTCATGAACTATTCTTCGTAGAATGCGCTACCTCTTGAAATCAGAAAAGCTACCAGTTGCTACTCTTTTTAAAGTAAATAGCTCCTCAATTCTTTGGCAGAATCCACTTTTTATTATAATGTATAGATAGGAATATTTATATATATATATCTATTGATATTATATTCATGATTTAAAACGTGTTGCGTATATTCATATATCGCCATTATTTATTTAGCAGCTCACAGTCACACAGTTTGTGAACCTACCCTGTTTTGACTGCATCACCCTAACGCCGACTGGTAGAAAATGTCTAATGGCTTTAAGTCCACCTCAGTACAGTGTTAATGCATAAATTATTACATAAATAAATAAACATTGGCATTACATGACATGAGCACGATCAGCATAATATGCATTAGTACCGACAGTAGGTGTCGGCGGTGCAAGAGTCTGGGACCGATCTTACAGTGAGTGGTACAAGTCAACAGGATGGAGCGAGGCAGGGAGCTTGGAAGAAATGAAATGCTCAGATGCTAGAATTTAAATTGAGGGAAGGAAGTTACAGAAGGAAGCGGGGACTAAAACCAGACCCTTACTGCGTAAAACACGAATTACACGTAGTCTGTCTCAACGGATCACCGAATTTCACATTATTTATTTCCATGTGGTGTCCGGATTAAGAATATAGCACCACTCCATTTCCTCCCGTGGATGTCGTAAAAGATTATAAGCCTTAGGGATGGCGTAAACGTCCTTGTTGCGCAGCTTTACTGTGCTCACCAAGCAATCTGCCAGGAGTGGTGAGTATTGGCAAATTCCCACCCAAATTACGACACAATTATGGAAATCTATGTCTTTTGTTCAGCAGTGGATATATTCTGGCTGATGATGATGATGCATTATCAGCGCTTGTGTCTTGATTCAGTATGTATGTTCGATTTATTTTAATAGTCGTAAATGTGAACTCAGTGCTTTGTAGTACGTGAGAGCGTTCCGTCTCATACGATAACTTGCTCGCTCGCTTCTGAGCTCCGGAGACTTTTAATTGTGGCTTCTCGCGGGAGTCTCCGGCAGATGTCGCTGACCGGGCGATCTGGCGGAGCCGAAAAGGGTTCCAACCAGAGCTCCGGAGGGGCAAACGGCTATTTTATGCGATCTAACAACGTAGTAGGGGGCGTGTTGTTTACGGCCACGTTTGATTATCGCTACAAGTCGGTAATGTCACGCTCGTCGTTGATCACTGAACATGCTGACATGTAGCTAATTCCTCTATGATGCCCGAATAATAAAACTTTCTTACTTCTCTTTATAACTTATCGCTAACTGCTTATATAGTACGCTACTTCTAAACCCATGTCACAATCGTGTAGTTTGAACGTGTCGCGAGAGAGATTGGTTTTAATATTAAAAGCTTATATCCGCCGCAGGCAGCTGGTATGTTCTCTGTTCAACTGAATGCTCTGTATGCATTAAATAAGTAATTAGGTTCAGAAGGACCACTTCAAAAAATGCACGGGATGCAGAGAAAAGGCATCACATAGGTACTTAAAATCATCATTTTTTTAAGTGAAATCTTCTTTTAGCGCGGTACGCATATTTATGGATGAGATAAACTCTCTGGACTCGCGACACCATTACGAGACGCTATTTGAAGTAAAAACTTATTTTAGCACGGTATGCATATTTTTAGATGAGATAAAAGCTCTGGACTCGCGACGCCGTTACGAGACGCAGGTTTAGTGTGTACATATAGCAGACCGCCAACGCGTCTAGATAAAAAAATAAAAATAAGTTTTCACTTCTGTTGGCACTCCTGGAGTGCAACCCGTATCTTTTTTTAACCATACCCCAAATTTCAGTTTCTCCTGTGTCGTGGGTATATTTTATGGACTTAAATCTCACATGCACAAATATTCTAACTCGGAGATATATGTAAGTTAGTATATAATTTATATGTAACAGTATATTGCATGTGGTGTTTGCCTATAATTAGCCATGCATTAAGTTCGTAAGTCGTGCCATGTAAACCTAATTGTTAACAACAATGTAATAGCTGTTGGCAACCCTAAATAAATCACAAATTTTATGACGTCACCCTTCACTATCATTTCGTCAGTGTCGTGAGTACAGTTTACAGACATACATAACATAGAGGACAATCGAGCTTGTCGCTGAAGCTATCACCGCACATAAAGAACAACACCAGAGGATTGATGTGTTGCCAACCTTCAGGGCAGACATACACTTTATTCCTTGAAGGGCACCAGGTTGTCTGTCTGTCATATTTTCGGTTTCGGTATTGCTTCCGTTATTCGCCACCGTGTGAAACGCAGTATTGTTGGAACTCTATGCTGGTATTCTGTGACGACGTGGTACTTCCCGGTCGTCAGTATTTTTACAAGTGTACGAATGACAAAAACTAGGCCCTCTCACGCAAGCTGTGTGTATGCGTCTGTGCCTGCGTTAGTTCTGTAGTTCTGATGAACCACATGTCCAGCTGCGGGTACTGCCGCAGTGGGCATAGTGTCTCTTATAAGGAAGCTTATTTCTCAACTCTGGATTGCTTACGAAACTTGACTTACGATTGTGGTAGATCGATATAGCTCCATTGCACCTTAACCGTAGTAACAATACCGTGTAGTGCTAATAACACCACTCCACCTCATCCTGTGGGTGTCATAGGCAATTGTGGAATTAGCCGGGGATGGGCAGCAGCGTCTTTCGAGTACATTAATTAGACCTCAACTGCGATCGCAAACCCGAGCCAAGCGTGCCGATTATGGTAAAACCCCGAATGAGCACACAACACAAACCCGAACGATCATTTTAGTAATCTTTGTGGCACGCTTTGTCCAGCAGTGGATATATTGAGCTGAAAGGATGATGGATGATGATGGCGACAAGGACTATAGTTTATAGTATCTGTGGTCGTTACCGCACGTTGTACAGAGTGTGCCTTCTGCTCTTCCTGTAATTGAACTAAAAACTCTTCGTACTACTGTTTAAATTTAAAGCGTTTGTTGAGTTAAGGGTGTTATGTACGCTTGTTACTCAAAGCGGGCGTGATGCGCTGTATTGTTTGAAGTCGGGCTCAGAAATAATGGATTTTGTTAAAGTATTACAGTGGCTTTCAAGTGAAATTAAATTGCTATTATATAGTACTGCTTTTGACATTTATATATATATTACTAATCTTAAAGTTTACATCTTGATATAACAGCTGCTCATCTGAGAGCAGCCGACATAATGCCGCGTGGGCGGTGTTCTAGTGATCATCGTGTTGAAGACTGTGGGCACTATTGCGACTTTTAAAGTCCAATGTGTTATTTTAAGAGTTAGGAAGTACCTTTTAATGGCCGACTGCTATCGTTGAATGTAGGCCTTATTATTAATAATAATTAACAATAAGAGCAGCTTCCTCAATTCTTCCTCCCTTTTGATACAAATAAAGTATATCATAAGAAGATATATTGAGAAGCTTACAGAACACTGGGCAGCTTGTGGCGGGCTGTATGTGAGTGGCGACACTGCCTACCTGAATATCCCAGAGAGTCAGAGGTCAGGGCTTCTTATCCGGCTTAAAGGGTAGAAGTATCTTATGGAGTAATAACGGATCCGCTCCGAGTGCCATACCTCTCGACACTCCAAGCCGCTGTGGCTTACTGTCGCCGGAAATGGTGGCCATTTAAGGGGCCCATCTTGTAGGTGGCGAGTCCGTGTGCCACGGAACTGCGCTATATAGGTTGAGAGGTGAACGGCGTTGTTCCCGTTTATGTTTAAATTTTCATGTAACACCCATTACAAAAGACCTTATCGTTATAGTTTCCATTTCATACAATAGTCCTACACAAGTTGGGACAATCTGTGACTCCATTTTGTAGTGCAGCCATTCATTTTATAGAGTCGACGGTTCTAGTCCCATTACATTTTACATTAACATTCTTTAAATAGGAATAAGAATAAGAAGTGATTTATTCTTCTTATAAAAAAGTTCAATGTTATTTGTAAAAATATGTAAGTATTAAATACAAAAGACCAATTGGTCTTGGACTCAGCATATTTAGTTGGCAGCGCCGAACATGCTCAACTGCTGTTATTCTGGCCAAGCCAGTCATACAAACGGCAGAGCACAATTTTAATATACAATACATTTTACAATTATAATACACGAAATCAACAATATAATAACAAAAAGCTAATAAAAAAACACACCAGTTAAATCTCATTGAGTGCCAATTACCAAAGACTGCGTGTTGTCCCCGCGTAAGCCTATCAAAAGAGTGGGTTCCTCCTTGCAGAGGCTATTAACCCGTGATGTAATGACCGTAAACATTACATTCTCAGCACGGTTGGCGATGTGGGTAAGCGATTGGCTCTCTG
This sequence comes from Diloba caeruleocephala, assembly GCA_947459985.1. Lineage (NCBI taxonomy): Eukaryota > Metazoa > Arthropoda > Insecta > Lepidoptera > Noctuidae > Diloba > Diloba caeruleocephala. Next base: position 32,647,546 of record OX381605.1, on the reverse strand, counting down.
CGCAACGTGTCGGGGGTTCAGGCCTTGTGATCGCAGTATGATATAAGATCATGGGGGATCCGGCTACCCATCCTATGGATATAAACCGCGTTAGTCACCATTTATAACACTCATAGTTGGAGAGGGGTGGTCTATTCTTTGCCAGGAACTACATAGAATCAAAGAACTAAATATTTAACCTTATTTGTGAATGTTGTATTTTTTATTTGCGTATGGTGTCTGAATTAATAATATAGTACTACGCCACGCTCTTTCCGTGGATGTTGTTGAACGATGTTGTTAGACGGTTCTCTGAGCCAGTGAGATGGGCAATAGCATCTCTTCTGTAGAACAGCAGACATTCTGCGCTCACCGACCCGCCTCTCAAGCGTGTTAAGAGAATTCCCCCAAAATGATAACACAACTTTAGAGATCTACGGCGTAGGCGTTTGTTCAGCAGTTTTTTTTTTGTTGGGCTTCTTCGCTTCTGGGAAGTGTGGTTGTTTAACCGGTTGTTTCTGGCGAAGCCTAAAGAGGCCTCCTTCCAGGCTTAAAATTAATATTAAAAACTATGCAACATGCGCGAAGGGCGCCCCCTGCGGGACACAGACCTCGGCTTAGGGCGTTGCTGGAGATAACAAGCTATTGTTTTGGGGACAGCTGGATCGGTATTATTTAAAATGTATTAGGGGACATTTAAAACTACAGGCTCGGCACGGGCCGGCGTGAGCAAGAGACGGGAGGGAGAAGTGCTAACTTGAACGGGAAGGTGACGCGGCGATAGGTCTCCACGACGTCGGTGAGGTAATTCAGCAATGGACGTGCTTTGGCTTATATGGCAATGATAATGATCATAATCTACAAGTTAGATATATTTGAAACTATCAAACAACAATAATTTACCTTTTAATGCTGACCGTAAAAGATAGCGAAGTCGCTTACCAAGCAGAATATCGGTGATTGAAGCAAGGCATTCTCAATACAAGCTCGCTGCACAGACTCCTAAAATAATACTCCAGACGCCCGTTACAGGAAAGCCAATAGCTATTAATTTATTAATTACTAGCTGGGACCCGTGGTTTCACCCGTGTTTAATTTAAAAGAAATTTAGAGTACTTCAACGTAGACACTTGACATAGAATATATCTATCGGATTTCAAGGGTTTTTTTTTACGCGGAACCCTAATTATTTTTCTAAAATAAAAGTAGCCTAAGTTATTCCTTATAACATCAGCTATCTGCCAGTGAAGGTCCCGTCAAAATCGGTTCAGCCGTTTCGGAGACTACCCGGAACAAACAGACAGACAGGCAGACAGACGGCCAGACAGACAAAAAAATAATAGTATTTTTGTTATATATATCGTACATACTTTCACATGCATTTAGTAAGAAGCTGTTATTTTGACATTACAAACAGACACTTCCATTTTATTTATTTGTATAGATGGTTCGCTTACAGTTAATACGTTGATACTTATACTAAAGCAAACAAGCACAGTATTTTAGTAAATGTTTAACCTATTATAAGCAAACACTTCATGCAATACATGACGAATGAATGCATGACGGCACGGTTGGTGCAGTGGCTGATACAGTTGGCTGCTGTGCTCCGGGTCGTGGGTTCGATTCCCGCACAGAGCAAATATTTGTATGATCTGCAGGTAGTTGTTCCGGGTCTGGGTGTATTGTATGTGGAATTCATGTCTGTAAACGCACCCTCAACACAGGAGAAATCCTAGTGGGGGGCAATGTTTTAAAAAAAAAAGATTAATATTTATGAGTGAGAGCTATTTCCTGCTAATGTAACCTCCGTACCCGTGGAAGTTTTTTTAAACAACTTTGCCCAACACTAGGGTTTTTCCTGTGTCGTTTTACATAAATTCCACACACGATAGACCCAGACCCGAATTCTTAAGCTGTTACAAATACAGAGAAAGGCTATACTAATTACACTGACACATATTGAGAACATTCCCCGTACTCAATCGATTATTCAAAGAAAATAAATGGTTTTTCGAATAGCTTTTATAAAAAAACACAGAATAATATGTGTTGCAAATAAACCTTTTAAGATATAATGTTAATATGAACTGGTTATGGCGTGTGACAATCTAATAGAGTTAATTAAAAACGAGATATGGCATGTATTGATAGCAGTATTATTAATTATTCTCAACGATAAGTATAGAAGAAAAAAGAAACTACAACAGAACGTATGAAAAGAAGTATATTTGTTGTGTTTGTGTGAAGTATTATTTGCCAAGTATATGTTTTTTTCACTTCATGGTGATTGAGTCAAAGTCAAAGTTTTTATTTCATATAGGCCCTAATAGGCACTTAAGAAAAGTCGAAAGTTAAGGTGCACGGTACGGAAAATTTGATCTCATGGAGAAGAAGCCGGCAAGAAACTCCATAAACACTCTTTTAAAAAAAGTGATATTACAATTTAACACATTGCTCGCTATGTGGGAACAAAGTGGACTACATATGCACGATAATAAACACACTATTGCTTCTGTAATACACAATCAGAAATTGATAATTATTAACGCACAGGTACGAGTCAACGAAGTTATCACATTTACAAAATTTAGAAGATGCTAAATTATATTAAAATAAAGGGCAATATGGCCATCAAGCTGTAAACAATGTCATATTGTGTACATTCATTTCGGCCGAATGAAATCCACTGCTGGACACAGGCCTCCCCCAAAGATCACCACAACGACCGATATGGTGTGTTGTGTGCTCATTGGGGGGTCTTGCCATAATCGCCACGCTTGGCAGACGGGTTGGCGATCGCAGTTGAGTTGTTAATGTACTCGAAGGACGCTGCTGCCCATCCTCCGGTTAATCCCTTAGTCGACTTTTACGACATCCACGAGATGAAATGGGGTGGTGGCATTCTGAGCCGGAAAAAGGAATATGTCCTATACAAAAAAAGTTATCAATTCTAACAAGATTATATCTTCATTCATAGCAATTCAGAATAATTAATAGATAAACACATATTTTGTCAAAAGGGTACCAGGGAAGCCACATGTGCAGAAAGAGTCAGTGCCAAGTTGAAATTCACTATATAGGAGACTAATAAAAATAAAAAAGTATATGTTTTTGGAACGAAGATTTTTTCTGCGTGGCTTACAGAAGAATGAACTGGCAGAAATCGTCACGTAAGGAAAAAGCGTTATGCCCCTCCAAGCGACCTTTCTCTCTGTCTCTTTCTATTATATACGGTTGTATGTGTATGTGTGTTAGTGCGATCATCGCGATTCGTGCAGCAAGCATTGTGCGCGATTAGCTATAACCTCAATTCTAAACACGCGTTCTTTCTATTTTTTTATCATATTTATTTTTTCTGAACTGGTAACTTCTTTTAGCGTGGTACGCATATTTTTAGATGACATAAAATCTCTGGACTCGCGACACCGTTACGAGACGCAGCTATAGTGTGTATGTATATATGCATGTACATATAGCAGACCGCGAACGCGTCTAGATAAATAAAATAATAAGTTTTCACTTCTGTCGGCACTCCCGGAGTGCAACCCGTATTTTCATTGTTTTAATTCGTATCGGATTTATGTTGTGTCATTATTGCAAGTAAGGGTCTTCGTTCACGACGGACATCCCCCAATCGCATATTTTTTATATATTGTTCGTACGACTAAGAGACTCTAAGCCAGAGGGATGAGCAGCCATTTCTGTGGAACAGTAGCTGACCCGGTTGCCAAGCGTTGTGAATCACAACCTATAACCTATACAAGTATTTGATGTGTACGGGAATTGAATCCGCGATCCTTAGCACCGGAAACCAATCGCTTAGCCACTCAGAGACACTGTGATCATCAGTACGTGTTGAAAGGTTACATGAAGCATCACCCGGAGGTGTTTAAGGCGGCTGCATGCGCACGTACCCCATAGGAATGCGCCGGTACCCTGTTTAGCTGACCGCTTCGTGGTTAATTTTTTCAGAACTCCAAGTGTTCCAAAACTTAAATTCATGAAAATGGCTAAGAAGTGTGTTTAAATTCCATATAATTTTTGATGTTGTTGTTAATATTCTTAGCGTTGCTTTGTTATTTTTTATTTGGGACAAGCCCGCCACACATTCCCAACCACTGCAACTCCTGTAAGCCAGGATCTACAATGGCGACCACCGAAAAGAACACCGACCAATGAAGGTTGGTGTGTCCCAGAGAAATGAATAACTGTCTTGGAACCCGCAAAGAAATTAATCAGAAAAGAAAATGGAGGAGTAGGAAAGAATATACGTTCCACTTCCCTCCATAGCAAGCAGGAGTCAGAGAAAACACTTGGCCATAGGCTCAATAATTGGGAGTGTACAACTAGGATAAGCCTAGTTAGCCTAGGCCTAGGCTACAACATTTTTATAAATATTTAATTACGGGTCCTATGTTGTGAGTTATTGTGACAGATTCCAATAGTAGGTATGGCAAAAACGTCTGAACGCACTGAAATACGTCCTAGTTGCAACAAGGTCTGTATAGTAAACAACTCTGGTTGTAACTTTCGCTTAAATCGCTTTGTTAGTTTACTGTGTTTTTTATACACACTAGGATATCACGATACACGTGGGTACAGCTTACAAACAAAAATCTCACACACACAAACACCCAGACCCAAAACAACTAGCTGTAGATCATACAAATATTTGTTTCGTGCGGGGGTTGAACGCAGGGCACCACTGCGCTAGCCATGACGTCACTCAATCGTTAATGTTTTATAACGTTGTTTAAATAGAGAAACGACACGGACCAACCGCAGTGGCTGATACAGTCGGCGGCTGCGCACCGGGTCGTGGGTTCGATTCCCGTATGGAACAAATATTTGTACGATCTGAAAAAAAGAAAAGTGAAAGAAATATGTTACATAAAAAACGTTTCATTACGGTCTATTTATGTCTATCGGCAGTGGCCGACTAAGGGTTGGTATGTTAATATTTTTCTATAAAAGTTAAACATAGTTAAGCTAACTCGAAGATAAAAAGTTCGATAACAGAAGATCACGTAAGACAAGCTATGCAATACAATATAAATGTGTATCAAAGGCGACGGGATATTATGATCAAGTGTGCGAACAATGTATGCGACGCGCAACAATTGGGTACGAATTAAAGTCATGTCGATTAGCATCCACATGCAATAAATACGGCCATAAAATGCCTATTTTGAAAGATTTTCAGACGGCACTGTTGGTGCAGTGGCTGATACAGTCGGCTCGCTCCGGGTCCTGCACGGAACAAATATTTGTATGATCTGCAGGTAGTTGTTCCGGGTCTGAGTGTATTGTATGTGGAATTCATATCTGTAAACACACTCACGACACAGGAGAAATCACAGTGTGGGGCAAAGTTTAAAAAAAAGTAAAAAATTAAAAGCTCATCATAACCATCTCTTGAAAAACCAAAGTACAATCTCGCATCACTGAGTTCAGCAATATACAGAATCTCAATAACGTTCCACCGTAGCACTACTATATTAATTACGCCGAGTAAAATTCACGTAATACGAATCGTCGGACGATATTTTAAAACGCAAACCGCTAATGATTTTCTCGTCGAAAAAATACGCGAAGATTTTTTTAAATATAAATTTTAATTCCAACATCCGTCCGTGTATCAACATATCTATGACAGCCAGCCGGCGCGGATATCAAAGCTTCGTGGTTTCATCGACGAAAACCCCGCCACTCTCACCCCTACTTCTATATTTCCAATATAACTAGACCCTCAATGCATATTATATCGCCGTGACGTAGGTTCCATCTGAACTGGTCCATGTATGTAACATTGATCCACTTTTTAATTACATGCATCATACCGCCCGAGTGCAATTTTAAAAATGATTTCGAGGTTTTATGCTTTAAACATTGTGTTCATTTCTTTTTTACGTTTGGAAATGGAATGTGTTGATATAATTGCAGTAGTTTTACATATAACAATACCATCACCCCATCTCATCCCATGGGTGTCGTAAAAGGCGACTATGGGATTAGCCGGAGGATGGGCAGCAGCGTCCTTCAAGTACTTTTATAAGTCAACTGCGATCGCCAACCCGTCTACCAAGCGTGGCGATTATGGCAATATGCCCCAATAAGCATACAACAGATACCTATACCGGTCGTTGTGGCAATCTTTTGAGGAGGATTCTGTCCAGCAGTGGACGTTTTTACAGCTGAATTGGAATTAAAATAAATCTGTTGCTACTTAGTTTTGTTAACCCGTGTGATGTTCGGATTAAGAAAATCGCACCACTCGATCTCATCTCGTGGAAGTCGTAAAAAGTGACTATGGGACTCTAAACCAGAGGGATGAACAGCAGCGACCCTTCTGTGGAACATTAGCCATACTGTGCTCACCAACCCGACTGTCAAGCGTGGTGAGTATTGGCAAAATGACTACACACAACATGGAACAAGAGTTTTATGTTTTGTAAGTTTTTTTGGCTGATACTATGATGATGATGATTTAGTTTAGTGTTATAATTCTCAAGGTTTGGCACACATCCGAAGTATTCATTCATGATTTCGGCCGAATGAAGTCCACTGCTGGACACAGGCCTCCCCTAAAGATAACCACAATGACCGATATAGGTGTGTTGTGTGCTCATTGGAGGGTTTTGCCATAATCATCACGCTTGGCAGGCGGGTTGGCGATCGCAGTTGTGTTATGAATGTACTCGAAGGTCGCTGCTGCCCATCATCCGGCTAATCCCTTAGTCGACTTTTACGACACCCACGGGAGGATATGGGGTGGTGGCATTCTGAGCCGGCACCACACGGGTAGTATTGAATCCGATAAATTGTAGTAAAATTTATAACTGTATTACTGTTATAATTATATCCTTTTTATAATTACACTAAGCAACAATTCAGGTGATGCATTGACGTAACCTCACTCGTCGTCTTTGCTGTTAGTCCAATTAACCGCTAGTATGGACGCCCATCATGCCGCCGTTCGCGCCAAATATCTGGCCGCCATATTAGAACATTATACAAATACAGCGGGATGAGGTTTCAAATCGAAATACATATTTTAATAGAACGTGCATCGATTGGTTTAGGATTGAATGGGATAACAATGATTTGATGTTGTGATAATATCATTGTATAAGTTATTCATATTTCGTAGAGAGAAGGAATGAGCATTGATCACCAAGCTTCATCATCATATCAGTCAAAGTACGTCCACTGCTGAACAAAGGCCTCCCCTATAGATTTCCACAATTATGTCATCATTGTGGGGGTAGTTGCCAGTCTGTACTGACCACGTTTGGCAGGCGGATTGGTATGTATAGCTTCTTTCCCATAGAAGGGACGCTGTTGTCCATCCCTGTGGTTTAGAGTCCCTTAATCGCCTTTTTCTATATCCATGGGAGGGGATGGAGTAATGTTCTTAATCCGGACACGTGATTAGATAAAAAAATTAGAACAATTATGTACAATGTGACCCATCCCATATTTGGATATCGCCACAACATGACACTATTCACAATACGGATTGATAAGTACGGCAAAAACTTCAATACAATATAATAGATACACACAAGTTAAATTTAGAAATTCCTAAACGTTACATTTTGATATTTCAAATACGGCATAGGTCCGCCTATTGAAAGACAAAAGTATGTATGGCAAAGAATTTGATCGGCCCTTTCTCTTAAGGAACCAAGTACATCGCGTAGTAAGTACTCTACACATATTTTAACGTTAATCGGCCATTATTGCGAGTAGCGTTACTCTGCAAATTTGTCTAAAATCGTCTCGTGGCCAGTCATATTCGATCATGTGCGGGGATCGGGAGCTGGGCCGCGACAGTCGCGCGTCACGCTACTGGCGTGGATTGACATCGAGTGGTTACTGTAATTCATACGTTATTATATATATATCTTCTGTAACCTCGTCAATATTACCAGTTTTACAGATGTCACGTATCTATCACGGTTTCCGCGTGTTCGATGTGACGCTACGGCCACAGGCGGTGAATTTTACAAAATCAAAACTGATAAGCTGCCTAGAGCCACATTTTGTGCACGTTACTCCTTGGTCATCATCGTCATATCAGCCATAAGATGTCCACTGCTGAAGAAAGGCCTCACCTTTAGGTTTCCACAATTGTGTCACTTTGGGGGGAATTTTCCAGTACTCACCACACTTGTCAGGTGGGTTTGTGCGCGCGGTGCAGCTATTGTTCCAAAATCCTCATTGAAATCTAGTGTCAAGGCTAAAAAAAAAAGATTGAGGTATTAGAATTTTATTGTGTCATTTTTATAATCTACACTGTATCTTAACATCCACAAAAGTGTCAATTAAAATCATTTGTGCCTAGAAAAGATAGGCCACTCTTGCCTTGCTTACCTTACGCTTATTGAATGCATCATTCCAATAAGAGAAACCATTTGTTTCGACTCCAAGCCATAAATTAAATCTTACTGCTAGTTATACGATTCATCTTCATCAATCAATTTCACGCATTGCCGTGTATTTGAAATTAATATTTTAAGCCTCGTGGATTTTAATTCGCCTCTATAATAATTGTTGTCATCTCCTATCTATACAAAAGTTTAAAAGAGTTCAGTTCTTACAAACGTCTAATCTCTAATATAATTAAGTAGCTAGTCAATTTCAATCAATTTGAGCGAATATTTGAAAGGCCAGCGCCATGATGGATCTGCATCCTGAGGTGGGACATGTCCATGCCCAATGAATTAGAATGGATTATATCGTCATAACTGAGTTCTGTTTTTTACAATACAAATTTAATATTTTCTGAAGTTTACGCGAATAGCATCCATCGAATTGAAAATAGCTTACGGAAATTTTCATTCATTTTATTTGTTTATTTCTCACCACAGTAAAAGTTACAGTATTATTCAAATTTACTGTGGGAGACTGGTGCCTAAACAAGGCTAAAGCCTGTATCTCAGGTCACCAGGCCTTCCACCCTAGAAGTCCAATTTTGCTCTTTCATGAACTGTACCAAACGATTTTTTTCCATTTGCTTGTACTTCGTGTATCTGATTCCATCAAGTTATTTCCTCTTGTTAAAGTTCTATTGAATACTCTCCAATAGGTTGATATAAGTTTATCACACCCCGATACTGTTGATTTAGTCCTTTATAATCCAGTTATCGTCTTGCATCCAAAGATTTAAATCTCTTTGCTTGCATCCCATGAATGCGCATTTTCGCTGCAGACACCATCTTGATAACAATAAACTCGTTGTTCTAATAAAATGTGTATATTATGGCTTTGATATATGATATGACCCAATAATTTAATAAATTCTTTTAAAATTTTCTTCTTCTCTTAGATTATGGCTTCTGTAGAATATCTTCCACAATTTCGCCATTGTCAAGTATAAGGCAACGTCGTACGGTATTTAGATTGATAAATCTTTACATATTCATAAAATATTTCTCAAAAATGAAAAAAAATCTAAAAAATATGTCGGCAACGTCGTACGGTTCAATTGTTCCTTTTTATTTTTTTCCTTTAAAATTTTCATAGCTTGTTTTACTTGACACTTGACATTTTAAATTGACAGGCTTACGCGGGGACATAGGTCCAACACGCAGAGGCCCTTTAGAGAATTTTAATCTAAAATGTAATGGGACACCAACCGGGGACTCTCCATAGCTGCACTATAAAATGAAGTCATGGATTGTCCCCGGTGGTGTAAGGCTATTGTATGAGATGGGAACTATAACAATAAGGTCTATTGCAATGGGTGTTACATGGAATAAAAAGACTAATAAATACGGGAACAACAGCGTCTGCCTTTCAACTTTGATCGTGAAATTCTGTGGCAGACGGTGACTCGCCACTCACAAGATGGGCCCCCTAAATGGCCACCACTACAGGCGACAAGGAGCAACACCGGTGTGAGCGGCTAGGGGTGTAGAGAGGTGCGGCATCGGTTTCACCATCGCGCGTCTCGAAGACTCGGAGCGGGTTTCCCCGTTATTACGCCATTAGACACTTCCACCCCCGAGCATATAGCTCTGGCGGCCCCCCTCTGATCGGCCAACTAAGGCAAGCCAGAGTTGAAAATCCTGCGGGCACTCATGGGGTTCCACTCCAACCAACCAATAATTGACCCCTCTGGGCAAACGTTATCTCACCATGGGATAAGGTAATCCTGGAGGGCAGATTAAAGTAGCTGCTTGATTTCTTCATACCTTATGATAAAAAAAAAAGTATATCATAAAAATAAAGTATATTAAGTAGCTTACAAAACGCAGGGCAGTTTGTGGCGAGCTGAATGTGAGTGGCGACACTGCGTACCCGAATGCTCCAGAGAGTCGGTCAGGGCCTCGTCTCCGCTTGCCTTTATTGGTTGGTTGGAGTGGAACCCCATGAGTGCCCGCAGGATTTTCAACTCTGGCTTGCCTTAGTTGGCCGATCAGAGGGGGGCCGCCAGAGCTATATGCTCGGAGGTGGAAGTGTCTAATGGCGTAATAACGGGGAAACCCGCTCCGAGTCTTCGAGACGCGCGATGGTGAAACCGGTGCCGCACCTCTCTACACCCCTAGCCGCTCACACCGGTGTTGCTCCTTGTCGCCTGTAGTGGTGGCCATTTAGGGGGCCCATCTTGTGAGTGGCGAGTCACCGTCTGCCACAGAATTTCACGATCAATGTTGAAAGGCAGACGCCGTTGTTCCCGTATTTATTAGTTTTTTTATTCCATGTAACACCCATTGCAATAGACCTTATCGTTATAGTTCCCATCTCATACAATAGCCTTACACCACCGGGGACAATCCATGACTTCATTTTATAGTGCAGCTATGGAGAGTCCCCGGTTGGTGTCCCATCACATTTTAAATTAAAATTCTCTAAAGGGCCTCTGCGTGTTGGACCTATGTCCCCGCGTAAGCCTGTCAAAAGACCGGGTTCCCCCTTATAGGGGATATAAACCCGTGAAAAGAGAGACAATAATAATTGTATGTGCTAGGGCTGCACGTTGCACGTATAGATGCTGTGCGTAAGTATACAGAATGAATTAATTAAACGCGATACATTTCCGTAAGCTATTTTCAATTCGATATACAAATATAATAAACCTTAAGAATGTTTTATACCTACCAATTCAAGAATACAGAAATTTCTCCTCACTGGTTTCACAACGTCTAATATAATCCCGCCCACGCCTCTGGTTATTTTGATAACTGAACAAACATTAGCAAAGGTTAGGTCGCGTGACATATCAGTTGTCAATGTATCGCGACTTTGTCCTGCTGAAGTTCTGACGCACCGTGATGTATGTAGTCTGCACGTTAAGTTTGATAATGTTCATACTTATCCTAATCCCTTTGGAGAGAGATCTTCAAACACTTTAATTTTTTCGCATGGTCACATACCGTAAAATCCTGACAATGTTTGTGTGTGTGTTGTATGTACGATTCGTTTGGGGGCCCATGTTTGTGAGTGGACGTTAAAAAGCCGATTGTGAAGATGACTGCATATTTATTCATCATATTTTTTGTTAAGATAGTGTCGATCTGCTCTATTAGAGAAAAACTGTTATCCAGGTGTGTACTGACAAGAAGGCGCTCATAGCCAGTTGCACTCACTAATCGGTAAACGATTGGCGAGGTTAAGCAACGCTTGGCGCGGTCAGTCTCTGGATGGGTGACCGCATAGTGGTATTTCAACTGAGCATCTCCGTGCTTCGGAGGGCACGGTAAATGGTCGGTCCCGGTTGTTGTCATTAGACAGCAGTCGTTAAGCCAAGTCGGAGGCCTTTGGGCGGCTTGAACAACTCTGATACAAGGGTGGCCACTAACCATACGAAATATATATATATATATATAGTGACAAGAATTTTAAATCTAAATGACTAATGTTTAAATGAGGCATACTTTTAATAAATACATGCAGTTAGAGTGCATACTATTTAAAGGATTAAACATTTAAAAAAAAAAGATATCTAGGCATCAAAATACTCGTCCGCATCGTTGTCATCTGGCAACCCAGAATGCTTACAGCATTGTCTCGTTGAACGTCAATGCAAATTTTCATCCAAAGAATCGGCTAGCCTTCTGGTCATGTGAAGAATCGACCAAGCGTCTAGCAATATCTTAAGAAAAGAGAAGTGCACTTGGACCGAATGAGCCGAGCGTTTTGATCCCAGACGGTGCAAACGTATAGCATCCAACGAGGTGTTATTATATTGCGAGTCTCCGAAGCAGCCGCCGTTTCCGTGTGATGTTCGGATTAAGAATATAGCACCACTCTATCTTCTCTTGTGGATGTTGTAAAAGGTGACGAGGGGATTTTAAACAAAAGAGATTAGGTAAGAGCTTCTCTTTTTTGGAACAGTAGCTATTCTGCGCGCACCAACCCGCCTGCCAAGCGAGATGAGTATTGGGAAATTCCGCCGAAATTTTGGACATCTATGGGAAGGCCTTTGTTTAGCAGTTGATGTCCGCTGGCTGATATGACACTGATGATGATGAGGATGCCTCAGCACTAACTCAGAACGACAAGCTTTTAAAATCAGATTGGAGTAAAGGTGTGAAAAACAAGTTTCCTCCCACACTGGAGGCCTTTCCTTATTTCATGGCAATCATTATGAAGTCCACTGCTGGACACAGGCCTCCCCCAAAGATCACCACAATGAGCGATATAGTGGTGTTGTGAGCTCATTGGGGGGTTTTGCCATAATCGCCACGCTTGGCAGACGGGTTGGCGATTGAATTTGAGTTGTTATAGTACTCGAAGGAGGCTACTGCCCATCCTCCGGCTAATCCCTTAATCGACTTGTACGACACCCATGGGAGGAGATGGGGTGGTGGTATTCTGAGTCGACACCACACGGCATTTTATGGCAATAGCTTTATCATATTGTCTCTTCCCATCATCACATGCTAAGCCACAGTACTTTCTACTTTCTTTCTTTCTTATAACCATGTCACCAGAACTTTAAACAATTGGACGTTCCTTATAATTTATAATACTAGCGCTGGGTCGCTATCGGCCGTGAAGAACTTAACGAACTGGTTGTTCGATGTTATTTTCTCCAATCTTATCCGCGCAACGACATTAGATTTCACACGAGATTCAATTTACTGATAACACGTAATGATGTCAGTGGTACAGTCTACTGCATCGTTTCACTTATTCTTCATTTTAACTTGTTTCTAGCTTAGAAGTAATAATATCCCATCGTCTTTTTGCTCAACTGGTCCCAGCCCACGTACATTTGTGATAAAACATAATAGCTTCCTAAAGGTGAAAGAATTTTCAGAATCGTGTTGGTAGATCCTAAGATTGCTCCAGTGTGATCTTACGAGGACCTGGAGCCCCCCTTCGATGCCGAAGATGACCGCTCCAGTGGTTTTTCGCCCTTCCCCGGGGCGAGGGAAGAATTTCCACTGGACACCAATAAAAAAATATAAAAATCCTAAGATTACATAATCAAACACAGGTATGTAAGTAAGTAAGCAGGCTCAAAGTCAAAGTCAAATATTTATATTTCAACTAAACCAAATACTGGCACTTATGAAACGTCAGAATCTAAGTTGCACGGTTCCAAATAGTTGATCTATGGAGAAGAGCCGGCAAGAAACTCCATGGATACTCTTTTAAAATAATTGAGATTACATTGTTGATTGATACGAATTATGGTAAAATATATAACGAACATTATGTAGGTCAGGTAGGTATTAAAAAAACATACTATTATAATATAATATTATTTGCCATGGCAGTTAACGGCTGACCAGTCCCAACAGACGGCACACGTTCACGAGCATGACGCATGCATCAGCATCGCTTAGCTCAACCATATTGTAGGGAACCGAACCACTCGATACACAACGCCACCAGCAAGACATTTTAGTGAGCATGACAGACCAATACTACCAGGCAAAAAGCCAATAGATTAAGAAAAAAAAATTGAATGTAAATTGCAGTCATTATATTAAACATAAGCAAATAATTTAGATCATAAATATAGAATTCAATTTTATTTTACATAAGCCAAATTAAATGTCAAGATGTCAATAAAAAGATAAAAAATTAGTCGAGTCGATATGTCAACAAAAAATTTACTACAATTTCTTTGTAAAGCATTGATTGGGAGTAACAACAATTCAATCACGCGAGAATTATGAAATATATTATAAAGCGCCAGAGGGTCGCAGTGTGCAGGAGGGAAACGTTTGCCAGACATCGCTATCGGCGATGTAATGATTTATATTATAGTAGGCTTTCGAAATTAAAATGCGCTTATTCAATTATTTGAATCTTATTTCTGGTAAGTCGGTAATACTACAAGGAATTCTGTTATAGAATCTAATACTGTTTCCCATAAACGACTTGCTGGTTCTGCTAAGTCTAAAGCCAGGTACAACCAACTAGTTCTTGTTTCGAGTATTTAATCTGTGCACGTCACTTTTTTTACTAAAATTAGCTACATGTTTGCGGGTATACATAATGTTTTGGAAAATATATAAGGATGGTAGAGTAAGCATGTTTGTTTCCTTAAATAGTTCCCGTAGTGACTCACGAGAGTCCAGGTTATAGATAGCTTGGACTGCTCTTTTCTGTAATATAAAAATAGACTAAATATCAGCAGCCGATCCCCACAGTAAAATCCCATAAGTAAGCAAAATATACTAATCTAGCTGTAGCTACATCGGTAACTTGTCTAATTTTCCTAACGGCAAATGCAGCGGAGCTTAGTTTGCCTGAAAGTGCCTTTATACGGGTTGCCTTCATATCCTCATTGCAATTTATATTCTGAAGTTTAAAGTAACACCCAAAAACACAGTTGCGGAGACCAGACCTAATTAAATAAAAAAATAAAAAATGGCTGCCAATATACAATAACCAGTATGTCTGTTAATCGGTGGAGTAACTCTCGTGTTTGACAAGTTCAACAATGTCAGTGTATGGGTAAATGGTTGCCTATAGTGCCATTCACATTCTCTTAATATCAAACCTAATCGCTTACCGTCTGTTACGACATGGCATATGACAAGAGGTCGACTTTTCCTTTTAGTTTTTCGCAATCAAGTAAATGGCTCGGTATATCATTCTACAAGACTGTCAGATATTAGTAAATGTAATAAGTCTGTATGAGTCGTGAATAAGATGAAATAGCGCGCGGTGTCAGATACGGCGACATTGTCCCACTGATGGCCAAAGTGATTGATGTGTTGGACACATATGTTACGTCACTGTTCTGACATAAGCTTATGTTATATTTTTTTTTTTCCTTGTTTCGGCCGAATGAAGTCCACTGCTGAACACTGGCCTCCCCCGAAGATCACCACAACGACCGATATGGGTGTGTTGTGGGTACATTGGAGGGTTTTACCATAATCGCCACGCTTGGTAGGCGGGTTGGCGATCGCAGTTGATCGTTAATGTACTCGAAAAGTAGGTAATGTACAATAGATTTGGCTACGCAATGAGCTACCAAATATGGTTTCATTGAACCACTAAAGAGTACAGCGTACGATAAAATGTTGGAAACCATTTGAAGGTGGGAATGTGTAATAAGAAGAATCTAAGTGATGATGATTACTCAGACAAGTGATGAACTGTCAGATGGATACATTGCATCACAGATGGCTATCATGATTGGCTGCTAGTGATTATCAAACACATTTAGTCATCCGCTGTTAATAAGTAAACAAAACACAGAAATCGTATCTAATTAACCTAGAAGAATCTGGTGTATCATTCCGTCATCAATCTTACTCATCACTTCACAACAACTCATCATTTCGGCTGAATGAAGTCCACTGCTGGACACAGGCCCCCCCCTAAGATCACCACAACGACCGATATGAGTGTGTTGTGGGCTCAATAGGGGGTTTTGCCATAATCGCCACGCTTGGCAGACGGGTTGACGATCGCAGTTGAATTGTTAATGTGTTCGAAGGACGCTGCTGCACATCCTCCAGCTAATCCCTTAGTTTTACGACACCCACGGGAGGAGATGGGGTGGTGGTATTCCGAGCCGGCACCACACGACAACAAATCATAGCACCTCCATCAAATGTATGCAATATCTGACACATATAGGTACAGAACGTGATATGCGTATATAGAATAATATACGGCATCTATCACAGATAACTGTGATCGATCCGTTAGACTAATATAATACGTCACCATTCATATTAACGAATGGGCTAATAGTAACGTAGAATGACAATAGTTTTGCGATTTATTTATCAGACAATATCTATTTACTAGATTTATTTATCAGATAATATAAATGATCCAGGTGTTAGACAAAAATTACTTAAAGCCTAGTTAGTTCTAAATGTATACCCCCAAAAAAACAATCAACTAATAAAACTATACCGCACAAGGTTTTATTTTGTTTTTTTTTAAACTTTGCCCCACACTAGGATTTCTCCTGTGTCGTGGGTGCGTTTAGAGACATAAATTCCACACACAATACACCCTGACCCGCAACAACTACCCGCAGATCATACAAATATTTGTTACATGCGGCAATCGAACCCGCGAACCGGAGCGCAGAAACCAACTGTGTCAGCCACTGCACCAACCGTGCCGTCAAAGGCAAGACACATATTAACATTATTACCTTTTATTTATGTATTGTTTTCCAGTGGAAGTCTATATGAACTTCCTTCGCCCCGAGGAAGGGTGAAGGGGTATTCCGGACTCTTACTGGCTAAAACCACTGGAGCGGTCATCTTCGGCACTGAAAGGTGGCTCCAGATCCTTGTAAGATCATACTAGAGATTAATATTACTTCTGCATATCTAATACCTGCATGAAGTGTTCCATGACCGACGAATCCAATTTATCTACTAAACTCTTCAGAATACTCTGAGGACTTGACCGCGTTCTCTCCACAAGAGAGGCCGTTTCTCCTCACCATACCGTAGAAGCCTTGAAAGCGAAAATAAGTGAAGATTTCGATTAAATTAACCAACCAACTTCGGAATCTCTTTCGAAATCATTTGCCGTCATCCAGCGAAATCTTTCAAATTGGTGGGTGGTGGTGGACTATGAAATTGGAATTCTGGGGTGGAAGGCCTGGTGAGCTGAAATACAGGCTTTAACCTAGTTTAGGCACCAGTCTCCCACTGTAAATTTGTATAATAACAATATACCAATAAATACAATAAATAAATTATAATTCCGCACATGAATCCGAAAAGTCACAGCTACGGGCCGGGATCGAACTCAAACCCTCCTGTATGGAAGGAAAGCATTTAACCATCACTGTCGTCAAAATACATTTTCAATTTTCTTTATCTCTTGTAATAACAAAAGAAGCCTGAGTTACATAGTATTAATTAACTGTATACTAATGGTGTAAAGGACTTTCTTGAACTTTCTATTACAACGCAGCCCCTTAAATTTAACTCTAACATCTTACAAGCACACAATTGTAAGCGATAAATAAGCGAAATCCTCAGTATCAGTGGATTAATTAGAAATTCAGCTTGCCGCGTGACTGGACTGCGAACGACGGGCTTTGGGCCCCGGCAGTTGGTACTGTGGCTTATACCCCGGGGCTGGAGCCCACCCTCAGATTATCATGTTGACTACGACGCACTTGAACGATAGGAGAGTGGGGTGATGTTATTATTTATGATTGAGTTGAAGAATTAAGAGCGACAAGTACCTTTGTTTGTTTTTTTTTTATTGGTGCCCAGTGGAAATTCTTCATGAACTTCCTTCACCCCGGGGAAGGACGAAGGGGTATGCCGGACTCCTACCGGCTAAAACCACTGGGGCGGTCATCTTCGGCACCTAAGGGAGGCTCCAGGTCCTCGTATGATCACACTAGAGCCGCCTACTGGTGCCACGCCTATTGGCACATCTCGGAGAGGGTGACTGTAAAGCGGTCACTCCCCCAGGGGGATTGTAAAGGATCCCCCAAAGCGTCCCACGGCAGCACGTGACCACATGCATGCTACCGTCTTCTCTTGGGTCGCTTGGTATGGGCACGCAGATTCCCCAATCTACGCACCCGCGAACCCAGAGGTCCCCCACCTTATAGCAATGGCAGGGGTTTTCAGGCGTATCGGAATTAGGCGCCAGGGCGGTTGTTACCCCGGCGCCGTCTCCTTCTTCTTCGAGCGGGATCGGCCCTCTCCCGATCCCGCTCTGCGGTCTCCTTCTGGAGCATGACGCTCTCACAGAAGGAGACCACTGCATTCCAGTTTTCGTGCTCTGCCAACATAGCCGACACTACTGCTGGCAGAGAGAGATCTTGCCCGATAGCGACAAGTACCTTGTTCCTTCACCAGTTGTTAGAGGTTGTCATTGACTGAGTACATTTTATATATCTTACCAGGAATGTATTCCACGAGTGAGATGCTTCAACCCTAAAGGATTTGTGTTAAAGTTTGACGTGTACTGAGGGCTTTGCCGTATGGTACCAGCTAAGAATACCGCCACTCCATCTCATGCCGCGGGTGTCGTAAAAGACGACACTGTGATTCGCCGGAGGATGGGCAGCAGCGTCCTTCGAGTACATTTATAAATCAACTGCGATCGCCAAGCGTGGCGTTTATGGCAAAGCCCCCTAATGAGCACACAAAACAACCCCATATCGGTCGTTGTAGCAATCTTTGGGGGAGGAAGGAGGAATCTTTTCTTTCTGTCCAGCAGTACGTTTTTCGTCTGAAATTATGAAACATTTGACGAAATGCATTGGCATTTTAACCGTAAAATTTCCGATAACCTAATAAACCTCGTTCTCTCTCGCAGCAAACACTAGGTACACTGCTGAGGTAAACATCTAAACTTCCAGGAAAGGTTTCTATCGATGAGTATACCTAAGTTCTTGACTTTGTTGTTAAAAGGAATTATAACGTCATTAAAACAAACTTGTGAAACTTTTAAGGTATAAATATATCTATACAAATGTCACCACACAGGTTATACAGACTAAGCTCAAATTGGGACAACAAGTCTCCGTCATGCACACTTTTTGTTTATTGATCCGAAATTCATCATGTACTTCTTCCATCCCTGGGGAGGGGGAAGGGGCATGCTGGACTCCTGCCAGCTAAAACCACCGGAGCGGTCATCTTCGGCACCGAAGAGGAGCTCCAGGTCCTTGTACGACCATACTAGAGCCACCCATTGGTGCCATGCCGATAGGAATGTCTGGGAAGGGATGACTGTAAATCGGTCACTTCTCTAGTGGAGGGGAGGCGACTGTTAAAAGTCTGCCTCCACCAAGCACTTCTCGGGAGGATCATAAAGGATCTTTGAAGCCTCGCTATGCGCTGTGATGCGCACACGGTGGCCACGTATTGAAGTATGTTTTTTTTTTCAATATGGTCGACATACACCAACAAGACATTCGGCATCTTAGTCATTAAAACTGCAGATGCTCCGCAAAATACCCTTTAAGTTCGATTTGTTTGCCATTTGTTCCAGTTAATTCCTACGAGGCAAATAGAAGCTTTACCATTTACAACAACCACTTGATATATCAAACCAAAAAACGTAAATCACCAGTTCTATACTCCCACTCACATTAGGTATTCTCAGTTAAGCGGCGGCCGGAGCCGGCGTATTCCCGACGCTCTGTGTTTGCTTTTACAATGGAAATTATTCTGGCAAGTGGAACGATGATGCGTCCCTGAGGACCACCCGCGGGAACACTCTTAGATATATTAGCAGGCGGGAGCGGGAGCGGGTGATGTAGTGATTTTGGAGTATTTTTTCATCATTCACCATCATCATATTAGCCGAAGATCGTCCATTGCTGAACAAAGACCTATCCCATACATTTCCACAACAACCTGTTACATGCTTCCTACATCCAATGACTCCCAGCGACCTTCACCAGGCCGTCTGTCCACCTCGTTGAAAGTCGTCCCACGCTGCGTTTTCCGGTGCGTGGTCTCCACTCAAGCACTTAGACTGCTCCAATGGCCATCAGTTCTACGTGTATATTTTGAGATATTTTTATTAATTCTTGTTTCGTGAGGCACCTGTGATTGAGGTTTACACCCTTAACTAAGGTTAGTAAATGATATTTTTACCAATGCATGCACCAGTCGTAGTAACGACAGAACGGGATGACAACCTAATATGTACCATATCTAATTGATCAAACTGGCGGTTTTTATTTGAAATGGTCAGGATAGTAAAACAAATATCCAGTGTTCAACGTGAACGAGTGCCATATGCTGCCATGACAATTGAATAATAAACTTGAATAAATGTAGGAATCAGACATGTATAGTATAGACTTTTTAAGAAGTTTAGACACTTTTTTACTGTATTGTCCTCACATTAATTTCATTTCGAAAACAATGCAGTCAAAAAATATTGTATTTTTATGATTTCAAAAGAGTAACCATGGAGTTTCTTGCCCGTTCTTCTCCATAAGAATAAACACCTTGGAACGCGGCAGCTAAAGTCTTGACTATTCATAATTCATTCGTTCATAATTCCTGTGAATGGTCTGACGTGAGTGAAAAATATTTTTATCTTTATCATTATCAACAACGGCTCACGATAGAGTGTAGATGACCTACTACTTCCAATTATTAGTTGCTTTTGTCGTAGCACTATCAAAACTAAGTTACTTGCTAAACTATAAATACACAAATTAAAAACATAGCGGTGCATAATATTCAATCCATATTATACATTCTAGCATAACTGTAAACAAATTAACATATCTAGTCCCAAAGTGACACACGGTGACCTCTCCCTAATATTTGACTTGCTGATACCAAGCACAGTTTGATGCGAACTTTACAATATCTGGCCTCGAGAGTGCCGTACCAAGCATACCGCGAGTTAGTACCTCTTCGATCTTAGATAGTTATCTTATTGGAAATGTAACCTATGTAAACTTTCGGCTGTTATGGTATGAGATAGCGCTTTAGGGTTGAAGTTGGGATAATGTTGGTAATTGAGGATTCGGTGATCATCGCTTATAGGTCTGACAAGGATATTATGTACCGATATAGACTGTAACTGTTTTCAAGCCAGGAGCAAAAATACATTTTGAAATTTATATTTTGTTGAACTTTATCATAATAATAAAACGGCACGGTTGGTGCAGTGGCAGTATAGTTGGCTGCTGCGCACTGGGTCGTGGGTTCGATTCCCGCACGGTACAAATTTTTGTATGATCTGCAGGTAGTTGTTCCGGGTCTGGGTGTATTGTGTGTGGAATTTGTGTTTGTAAACGTACCCACGACACAGGAGAAATCCTGGTGTGGGGCAACGTTTTTTTTGTTTTGAATGTTAACAGGCGCGTGGGAACGGGTTATATAGTGATTTCGGAGTATTTTTTCATCATCATCATCTCAGCCGAAGGGCGCCCACTGCTGAACAAAGGCCTCCGCATAAACCACAACGACTGGTCACATGCTGCCTGGATCCAACGACTCCCAACCTGTCCATCTCATTGGAGGTCTTTCCATGCTGTTGTTGCTGTTTTATAATCTGTATTAAATGCACAAGGTAATTTCCATTTTTATCCAAAAAAGGATTAATAAAGAATTGGAGAACATAGCTTCGCAAATAACCTATCGGTTTTTACTATCTGTATTATATAAATTAGATATTGTGAGTTTAGGTACCTTATGAGATAAACGCATGCTATCGTGGATTTTTCTGTAGGCCTTTTCATTACCTACAGTTTTTTGGGAATTTTTATGACGTATCTCCTTCGGTCAGCGGAAGCCGTGTAAGCGTACGATAACTGTTTTTTTACGAAGAAATACAAAGTTCAGCCATTTTGTACAAAATATTTACAATTTATACACACATCTTTCTCGTTTATTACTCTTTCTATTAGTGAAAACCATATCAAAATCCATCGCTTGGTTTAGAGAAGTCGGAGAAACAGAAAGAGGCAGATAGCGACTTGTTTTATACTGTTGTGACGGCACGGTTGGTGCAGTGGCTGATACAGTCGGCTGCTGCGCTCCGGGTCGTGGGTTCGATTCCCGCTACAGATTTATAACTTCTTTAAAACTACCGATTTACAGGTTAGGACCCAATGTGATAGTGCGGTCATATCTAACACTGTTTCTATTAAATCTTACCAAAACCCATTTAAGGCACTATATAGGTGCAATGACGGGCCACTTCGGTACCAAGGAGCACCTCCATAGAATGAAGCTCAGCACAACGGATACATGCAGATTCTGTATGGACAATCAAGAGTCAATGCAGCACATTCTGTGCAGCTGTGACGCTCTGGGAAGACGTAGGGCAAAACATCTAGGAGTGGCTTATCCATTGCCTGATGATTTTGCACGGCTCCAGGCAGGTATGATTGCGAAGTACCTACAGGGACTTTTGGATTTGCCAGCGGAGGAGTAGTGCAGGGCTATGGGCAGCACAATGGACCCAATAGGGTCGAAGTGCGTTCGGCTGATGCTGAGCCCGTGGGAGCCAAAAATAGAATAGAACAGAACACTGTTTCTACACGTGTGTAAACAGTAACTTTTTAACCTATTACTATACAACACATTAACACACAACAATGTATGTAACAACACTATTCTAAATTATCATCATATATCATCATCATATCGGCCATTTATACGTCCACTGCTGAACAAAGGCCTCCCCCATAGATTCCACAACTGTGCCATCATTTCGGGGGGTATTTGCCAATACTCACCACGCTTGGCAGGCGGGTTGGTGAGCGCAGTTTGGCTACCGTTTCACAGAAGGGACGCTGCTGCCCATCCCTCTGGTTTAAATTCCCTTAGTCGCCTTTTACGACATCCACGGGAGGAGATGGAGTGGTGCTATATTCTTAATCCGGACACCACACGGAAAACATTCTACATTATAACATAAGATAAATAAAAGTACCCTTACGAATTCACACAACTGGGTGTGTAAACGTGGTTGATCATTTGATATGAATTGCGTTAATGATACAAATTGCTCGGGTAAGATGTGATTTGGCCAGTAGGTTGGTCCTGGCTGTTTTATATCGTCACTGGTGACATGTAGGAATGCAAGCGTGATGATAGCTACCGAGGATATTAACGATGTTGGCCAGCAATTAAACCAGGGATTAATTACGCCAGACATAATGAAATATTATTGTATCGGTTGAGTCGATCAATCAATTCAAACTATAGCCGCTGCTTTCAGACATATAAAGGTATTCGCTCAAATGTTTACATATGTATAATTTTGCAGTTAAAGCGTTATTTGTGTATGTAGGTAAATTGCGTTGTTTGGTAATTGTTTACGAGGTAAACACGAGCCCACGCAGTACTAACAAGAGGTGTTTGTGCTACATATTGTTGTACAGCTCGGTACGTACCGCCTTCATTAATATTGCTGTTTTAGTTTGTGCTGTCACAGTTTATATACCTTTAAATAGGGACCTAAAATAATTGACAATTAAATTTCAAGGGACTTATTACAAAGTTGATATTGATTTAGAAATTATTAGATAATAAATAAAACTGCTATTTGAGACTATAACAATAAAACAATAACAATAAAAAATCTTTATTTGCAGGAAAATGTGGTAGGTACATAGGTTGTTACAAGTGATATGATAGTGAGTTATCGATCAGCACATCTTTGTCAGATTATTGACATGCAAACAGTGTAGTCACGAAATTATTAATGACGTCAATATTTTGTAATTAATTATTTATGCCTCATTCAGTATCAATTCAATAATTCTATTCTATTATATTCACAATTTTAACTTATATGACTATTGGTGTACTATTAAATATATCATTATTTTCAATTTCGATGAAAAACATTTGCCACAATACACAATGACTATTTTTTATCACTATTTATAAACTCCTCCACATTATAAAAACATTTCTGAATAAGCCAGTATTTCAGTTCTTTAAAAAATAGGGAGGTTCGTAGTAGCTTAAAGTTATTAGGAATTGAATTATAAATACGACCACACATCACAAAACAGTTTTTTTTGTAACAATAAATAAGACAATTCTATCCGGATTTCTGGTATTTCTCGGATATACCTCATTTGCTCTAGCAAAGAAGGAAGGGTGTTGCCTTACAAATTTAGCAACTTGATAAATATACATACAGGGCAGGGTCAATAGGTTTAATTTCCGGAACGTATATTATATATATGCTATATATTTTTTCCCATTATAATTTACAGCGGCGTGTTTTTATTTGTGTGATTTTTTGTGTGTAATATAGTGTGGTGGTGCTGGTTACGAATAGCCATCCTGTGGGTGTCGTAAAAGTTGACTAAGGGATTAGCCGGAGCATGGGCAGCAGCGTCCTTCGAGTACACTAAGAACTCAACTGCGATCGCCAATCCGTCTGCCAAACGTGGCGATTATGGCAAAACCCCCCAATGAGCCCACAACACATCCATATCGGTCGTTGTGGTGATCTTTGGGGGAGGCCTGTGTCCAGCAGTGGACTTCATTCGGTCGAAATAATGACAGTTGTCGAAGGAACTTGGGTGAATGTTTCTATGAAAACAAAAGAGGCATTGCAACGCATTAGGTAGATCATAATAAAGAAAAAGTGATTATTTGTACAGGTATTTATATTAATATAATTATATTAATATAAATATATATATATAATATAAATATGCCGTGTGGTGCCGGCTCAGAATGCCACCACCCCATCTCCTCCCATGGGTGTCGTAAAAGTCGACTAAGGGATTAGTCGGAGGATGGGCAGCAGCGTCCTTCGAGTACATTAACAACTCAACTGCGATCGCCAACCCGCCTGCCAAGCGTGGCGATTATGGCAAAACCCCCCAATGAGCTCAAAACACATCCATATCGGTGGTTGTGATGATCTTTGGGGGAGGCCTGTGTCCAACAGTGGACTTCATTAGGCCGAAACGATAGTACTGGTGTCATAAATTATGAACTGATATGAACTTTAAAATAGTTTAAAATATTATGAGTATGAATGGATGAAGTGGGTATATTATGAAACGGTGAAGTGTATTTGTAGTCCGCCAACCCGCACTCGGCTAGCTTGGAGGACTAAGGCCTTTTCTTATTGGTGCCCAGCGGAAATTCTTCATGAACTTCCTTCACCCCGGGGAAGGGCGAAGGGGTATGCCAGGCTTCTGCCGGCTAAAACCACTGGAGCGGTCATCTTCGGTACCTAAGGGAGGCTCCAAGTCCTCGTATGATCACACTAGAGCCTGGTCGACTACGGCGTAACCTTTCTCATCGTGTGAAAAGGCCCCTGCCCAGCACGGACAATGTAATGGCCTGTTTAAGTTTGAAATTTCAGTTTCTCCTAAATACATTGTAGTCAATTAGAAAGCGTAACAAAGTTGTAGTATTAGTAGTAGGGAGAATCGTGGGCCAGGCATCTCTATCTCCAGTGTACTCATTGATACTATTATATGTATATAACATAAGGTACGCTTTATAACCGATTTAAATTTAATATAAGGTACCTAATTCATCTGAAGTATAACTATACTAATTGAATTTTTATTACAGAGCGTAAATACTGTGTCTCAAAATCAAATTGCTGTACCCGGTACAGCAAGTTCAAATCAAATCAAAATACATGCCTCCATTGCGTCAACAGAGCGCTTCATAAAGTTCTGAGTGACTACTTTATGTCGTGGATTTAATATTTTCATAATGTTATTTCTAAAGAACAAAGATTTTTATTTAACTAAAATTAAATAAAAGCATTTCTGGACAAAAATACTACTAGCGCACCTTCATACGTAAAATGAAACTATAAGCCATCCATAAGTTACTATCCTTACAACCGTATTGACAGAGTCTGAGTAATAAAAAACGCCGCACTACCGATATTAATGAGGCGATGCGAGACGATCGCGCCGCAATCAAACCGGGATTACACCGTTGCTGACAAAAGTGAACACTCTTGTTCGTCGAAAGTTGCATTGCGACTCAAGCGCACTACGGAACATCTGAATTGATTTTTGTTGAGTCTCTATGGTACACGAGGCTACACATCAAGTGATACAAAACCAGTTTAAGGCCTATACAATGCGACATCAGCTTATACTAGTTTTGTATAGCTAGATGTGTAGCCGAGTGTACTTCTAAGTTAATTTGAATAGTTCGAAATAGCCGAAATTTCTATTAGAATCGCGAATGAAAGAACCAATCTATATCATTCTGGGGGGGTAGATAAAAACGACCAATGTTTTTAATTATACCGTGCTGTCAAATCCACATAAACAAATCTGACGATCTGTATTTCTTAGTCAGTTAACATCTGTTTGTTTAACATGAACTTAACTGTTTAACTAACTGCTAAGTTAATTTGAATAGTTTGAAATTGGCGAAATTTCTATTAGAATCGCGAATGAAAGGACCAATCTATATCATTCTGTGGGGGTAGGTAAAAACGACCAATATTTTTAATTATATCGTGCCGTCAAATCCACATAAATAAATCTGACAATCTGTATTTCTTAGTCAGTTAACATCTGTTTGTTTAATATGAACTTAACTGTTTAACTAACTTCTAAATTATTTTGAATAGTTTGAAATAGCCAAAATTTCTATTCGAATCGCGAATGAAAGGACCAATCTATATCATTCTGTGGGGGTAGATAAAAACGACCAATATTTTTAATTACACCGTGCCGTCAAATCCACATATACAAATCTGACGATCTGTATTTCTTATGTCATTTAACATCTGTTTGTTTAACATGAATTCGATAAAGCAATGAAAATGATTTTTAGAGTGAATATGTGTAACATACACATATTCACTCTAAAAATCATTCACCCATCTTTGACTGCGCCATATAGGACCACACATTTTATACTTTTTACCCAGACAGGCAGAGAGCAGACCTTGCCCGAAATAACTATTCACCCGAGGACAATGGTTGGCGGCAACAATGAAAGTTCGTACGGCATAGTCGCTGGTATGTACAATGCACTAGCTGAAATGTTTGGTCTTGTACCATGTCGGGGTACCATTTCCAGTGTGTTATCCAGAATAGTTTATGTAAGCACTTTATATTATTGTGGGTTAGCAACATTTCTGAATTTATTGTATGAAAGTAAGGTGATTTTCTCTTTTTATCTATGTCAATGTTAACCTGAAACGATATGGCAGTATTTTTTTATTTTATATTCAACAAAAGCCTAAGGTCTTTATCTGTTTTCGACAAATTCTCTTTGTTTAGTGTTGTAGTAAGTTAAACCCAAAATATATCTCTACGAACTCGATTTAAATATAAATAATAATAAACACTGACTGAGCAGTGGTTATCTCACCATGGGGTAACGTAATCCTGGAGGGCAGATTAAAGCAGCTGCCTAACTTCTTCCTGCCTTTTGATGACAAAAAGGATTTTATAAGATAAGAGAGAGCTAGTTTCTTAGCAAACCAAACATACATAATCAGTTAAATGAAAAACAAATCAAATCATCATTTCGGTCATCGTGGATCTAACATGGGCGACTCCTTCTGTGGCCCGCATGGTGTCGGGCTGGCGGGTGGCGGAGGATATGGTCACGTTGTCGGACCACCGCCACATAGTATTGGATGTGGACCTCCGCCCGCCCAGTCCAAGCCGTCCAGGTCCTAGCCCACCGGCGCGGCGTTGGGCCCTCGGTCATCATTTCAATGAAGTCCACTTCTGGACACAGGCCTCCCACAAAGATCACCACAATGACCGATATGGGTGTGTTGTGGGCTCATTGGGGTTTTGCCATAATCGCCACGCTTAGCATACGCGTTGGCGATTGCAGTCAGTTGAGTTGTTAATGTACTCGAAGGACGCTGTTGCCCATCCTTCGGCTAATCCCTTAGTCGACTTTTACGACACCCACGGGAGGAGATGGGTTGGTGGCATTCTGAGCCAGCACCACACGGCACTGAGCCGGCACCACACGGCAGTAGATTTATTTGTTATTTGGTGGGACTTTGCCAGTACTCACAACGCTTGGCAGGCGGATTGGTGAGCACAAATGTTTGATGTTCTATAGAAGGCCCGCTGTTGCCCATTCCTCTGGTTTAGATCACCTTAGTCGCCATTTACGACATCCACGGTAAGAGATGGAGTGGTGCTATATTCTTAATCCAGACACCACACGGACTGTTTAAATAATATTTACTGCAGTGAAATACAAAGTTCAGTAAACAAAAGTAGAAATGAATTTCCTCGAAACTCAAGTCTTAAGGGAACATCAACTCAATGTTTACACTAACGATGGCAGTGGGTGTACCGCTACTCAAATACACGATGGTAGTGGGTGTCTCAAATACGCGGGCTATTGTCGCGTGTGTGTCCCAACGATTGCACTGCACGATATTGTCAGTCCCCGGCCTTATCACCATGTCATTAAATATGCAGAGACGGATCAGCAGCACTCGTGCTTTGTTAATGCTGGGGGTAATAGCTAACATTTGTTTTAACTACATACAAAATTAACATTGTGTGGCCAAAATATTTGGAATGAATATATGTAAACTAACCAAAAAATAAAATTGAATTGTCTGTCTGATGTCAAAATAGCCGCATTTTACTTTATGCACATGAAAGTATATACGGTTTTTATAACAACAATTCTTTTTTTATTATATTTGTTTGTTCCAGCTTATCTTCGAAACGGCTGGACCAATTTGACGGGACTTTCACTGGCAGATAGCTGACGTTATAAGGAGTAACACAAGCTACATACATACTTATATTTTAGAAAATGGAAAATAATAAGGGTTCCGCGCAAAAAATAATTCATTATATATATATACACTATATGTCAACTGTCTATGCCGAAGTACTCTAAATTATTAATAAATAATTTGATTTCTTTTAAATTAAACACGGGTGAAACCGCAGCACTCGGCTAGTTCATGTTTACTTGTTGTTTATTTTCATCAATTTAAATCAAATGCTATTATGTTGTTTATATTTGCTTAATTAATAATTTGTGGGATGCAAAATTCTGCAAGATTACATAACGCATATGTGAAATAGATGCATAGACGGCACGGTCAGTGCAGTGGCTGATACAGTCGACTGCTGCGCTCCGGGTCATGGGTCCGATTCCCGCACTGAACAAATATTTGTGTGCTCTGCAGGTAGTTGTTCCGGGTCTGGGTGTATTGTATGTAGAATTCATGTCTGTAAATGCAACCACGACACAGGAGAAATGCTACTGTAGGGCAAAGTTTAAAAACAAATACCGGTTAGAGGCACATGTTATATGAAAATTAGAGTAGGAAAGCAATAACATAGTTTTCCACGTGGTATCTGGGTTAAGGATATTAATAGCACCACTCCATCTCCTCTCGTAGATGTCTTAAAGCTTAAAGGTGACCAAGGGACTCTTAACCAGATGGACGGGCAGCAGCGTGGAACTGCAGCCATTCTACGCTCACCAGCCCACCTGCCAAGCGTGATAAGTACGGGCAAGTTCCCCCCAAAATGACTACAACATACGGTATGTAACCGGTCGATGTCTAAATCTATGGGGAAGCCTTGGTTCAGCAGTGGACGAAACGATAATAGAAAACGGTTCTGTTGTATGAAATTACTACCGCAAATCGGTCCTGTCTGAAAAACAGCGCCGCGGCACTTTTATTTTTTTTAAGTGTCGCAGCATTATGCTGAGATAGGGACCTGTTTTGGCTTCGCACAGGTTATTTAAAGTTTATAATCAATCTTTTTTTTTAACGTTGCCCCACACTAGGATTTCTCCTGTGTCGTGGGTGCGTTTACAGACATGAATTCCACATACAATACACCCAGACCCGGAACAACTACCTGCAGATCATACAAATGTTTGTTCCGTGCGGGAATCGAACCCACGACCCAGAGCGCAGCAGCCGACTATATCAGCCACTGCACCAACCGTGCCGTCTTATCCCTACATTATCTGTAATTACCTGCGTGAGTCTAAAACTGTTTTCTTTCAAACATGAAGTAGGGTACTTCTCACTCATACACAAATCAAATTTATGACATCCACATGCTCGCAATCCTTACGCCACATAGCCACAGCGAGAGGGCGTGCTAACTAATTGGTCGAATTCCAATATGCATATACCAGTATTTTATCGTTTTTATATTGATTGATAACTTTGAAAACGATAAAATACCGGTATGTGAATATTGGAATTCGACCAATATATAAGAATTAAGTACATAGGCCCCGCACTACAGTGGGAATACATTGTATAAACTCGAGCCCGCATACAGCCAAAGACAGAAGTATTCCACAAAAATATTGTTACTGATTTTAGTTTTATTTGTATTATAGTTCATGTGATAGTTAAATTTTCGTAATAGTTATTTTTAAGTGCCAGCAAATGGTTTACATGAATAAAAACAATTTGACTTTGAATCATATATTATAATGTATTTGACATGCTTTATAACGACGTAAAACAAGTTAATCAGCGCTACTTAAGGCACGAGTTAAGGTGGGAATAGCACCAACCCATCTCCTCCTGTGGGTGTCGTAAAAGGCGACTATGGGATTAACCGGAGGATGGGCAGCAGCGTCCTTCGAGTGTTGTTACAACTCAACTGCAATCGGCAACCCGCCTGTCAAGCGTGGCGATTATGACAAACCTCCCAATAAGCACACAACACACCCACACCGGTCTTGGTGGCGATCTTTGGGGAGGCTTGTCCAGTAGTGGACTTTATTCGGCTGAAACGACGACGAAGGCACTACTTTGTTATCAATATTTGGGTAACTATGATAGGTTAAGAAACGGCTTTATTGTTAGGTTTAACAATACCAGGAGTATCGTTGTCAACTTCGTGAACTTGTCATGTTGCAGTTATATAGTTTTGAGTTCCAAATCAGTGTTGGTAATTTGTTATTTAACAAATAATCCAATATACGCGAGGCTTAACGATTGTATATGATACGAATAAATTCGTATGTAGAGATTATGGTTTGCGGTGGACCGCATATAAATTATTTCATAACGAAATTAAACGAGGTATCAGCTTGTATTACGTTTGTGGAAATAATTGTGTTCAATTATAATATTTTGTGATAACTTTGCAATGTACTGTTTTGGAATTACCGCTGGCCTTGTGTTTCCTATACCGGCGGAAAATAAATCACCAATCTGTAATCTACACATACTGCAAATCTAAGTGGCATTGAGCAAATATAATGGCTGGGTTAGATACGACTTTTATTTTTAGGTATTGGAAACTGATTTTTTTGCAGTGTGCTACGTAATGCGCGCTTCCGACTGTATTGTATTGTATAGGAGGAAAAGCGTAGAGTATATGTTTACTTGGGACAAAGTTTGCAGTAACAGGAGAAAATAGTTTTCGTGAAAAACATTGAACCTTTAATATCTTTATACACAGTTAGTTCCCAGGAATCGTACCCACTGGATATGGAGAAAATAGTTGTTTGCTTAAAAGAAAATCATGTGGATTTCGTTATCGTGAACAGTATGTTTGTACCCATTACGTTATTAATTATTATGCTTAATTTGTGGGTAACATATATTCGGTGAAATGTAATACTCCATCAAACTCTTTTATAGTCTCGGAAAGTACGGTAAGTATGAAAAAAAATTAGAATTACCCCCAGAGTGGATGATAGTTTCATCCACTTTCTTCTACAAGTTCTACAAGTTGCTTCGATAAATAATAATAATAACAATAATAAACATTTATTTCAGATATAAATCCATATAAGAGTTAGTAACAGTTTTCTTAAGATCTATGTTAGTGCCTAATTCAAGAAATATAACTAACATTTTTACAATTTACCAGTAACGATTGCCACCCAGTGTGCCTGTATGGGAGAATCATCACGGGATGCAATCATTTGCAAAATGCTGTTGGTGCTACCACGAAGTCTTTGGAATAGTGACGCCACTTTCTTACGCATTATAGCGTGGAAACCGTCAACACGCGCATTCGCGAACATTAGCGACGCACTACAATGCCGCGGTAGTCCCAACAGCATTCTGAAAGCATTATTATATTGTACACGCAGGATGTTGTAGGCTCGTTGCGTATACTGAACCCACAGGCCGCTCGAGTAAAAAGATTGGCAATATGCCCTAAAAAGAGTTACCTTAACTTCGTTAGTACATCTAGCAAACCTGCGGGCCAGCATATTGCTCCTTACCGCCAACGCCCTGCGTTCCCTTTCTATATCAAGGTCAAAACAGGAGGAATAGAATAGAATAGAATAGAATATAAATTTATTGTACACCAAAATAATATAAAGGATTATTTACAATAGTTGAATGAAGGAATGTTGTTATATTAAAATCGATCATAAATACTGGTAAATAGCCTCTCTTTTTTATCTCTATCTGCTTGATTATATACTTCCATCACGATATAGCTTTACTGTGTCGTTGTTAGACACACGGTGAAGTTTATATAAGGGTAATATCCCAAAAGACAACGCTTGTAAACACACTGGATATGTAGAAACACGGAATGCGAGGCGTTCACCCCAACTGACACCTGTCAGGCGAACATTCACCAGTCCTACATATAATACCACATCAACTACGCAACCCAGGTTAGATTAAATCAAGGTATCGACAGGACGGCAGCTCGTTCAGTGCGTACACATTAAAATGAATGCGGATGGCTCAAATCTCGGTCACTGTGAGAGCGCGGTAATTAATCTAAAATCAATAAGCCCACTCCAACCCGACGGACACGAGTGTTGTATTTAATGTGATGCCCTCGAATATGGAATTATTCTGGACATGGATCATGCGTAATTTTTCTGTGTAACGAAGCTTTATTATATACAAGGTGTTCAGTAAATAGCACGACATACTACAGGTGCTGAGAGCTTGGGTCAATACTTACCAAAAAAACACAATATATGTTCAGCAAAATCTTACGGATTTACAGTACTACAAAATTTTCCGAAATATCGAAAAATCTCTACCTTGACACAGATTTTTAAGCATCTCGTAATGAAAAATTCCTTTTCTAGTTTTTTAGTTACATCAAATTATTTGTGAATAGTTACTTTACTCATTGATAAGTCTTTACTCTATTCAATACTAAAATGTTTTCAAGAAATACAATTTTTATTTAAATTTTCACAGTACAATTTTCTACTACTAAAATTTTGTACTACTGTAAATCTGTCAGATCTTGCTGAACATATATTGTATTTTTTTGGTAGGTATTGACCCAAGCTCTCACCTCCTGCAGTATGTCGTGCTGTTTACTGGCATCCTGTATACAGACTCTATGGCTCATATTACACATCGAACCTCAAGCAGAATTTGAGTCGAGATTGCGTCAATTGAACATAAGTGCTGGACCTATTAGGTAGAGTTCATATTTAACTAACGGAAAATCGACTCAAATCCTCTTCTTCTCTTTCCCTTGCATCGGGAGCTTAGGGTCAATATTCAATTGGTATGTTCTTTATTCTTTGTTTTTGAAAATACGTCTCACACTAGATTTTATCCTGCATATCCTGTGTGAATGTGCTTTAAAACAGATCACTGTACATCATACAAATATTTGTTCCGTGCGCAAATCGTACCCGCAACACATTGCACAGAAAACTAATTGCTTATACACTGCGCCAATCGTGCCGTACAAACCTCATCATTTTGGGCGAATGAAGTCCACTGCTGGACACAGGCCTCCCCCAAAGATCACCACAATGACCGATATGGGTGTGTTGTGGGCTCATTGGGGGGTTTTGCCATAATCGCCATGCTTGGCAGACGAGTTCGCGATCGCATTTAGATTATAAATGTACTCGAAAAACGCTGCTGCCCATCCTCCGGCTAATCCTATGGTCGCCTTTTACGACACCCACGGGATGACCTGGGGTGGTGGTATTCTAAGTCAGCAATTCCAACTAATAAACATTATGCAAAGTAGATTATTGAACTTCAAATATCCATAAAATTGAGAAATCAAGTTCTTTATTTACCAGAGTCAAGTGTCTCGATATCTGCCACTGTTCAGCGACTCTGCAATTCAAATAGTCGCGCAGCGCTGAGGCGGCGTTCTGAGAACCTTTGACGAGTTGCTACCGACGAATAGCCACGATCTAGCTGTTAGGGCTAGCATAGATTGGCAGAAAAACAAATTGTATTTATTCGAATATTTGTAATGTATAGGTTTCATTTAATGTTAAGAAGAAACTCAAGAACCGTTGTTTCTGAATAGACTATGTAGGAATAGTTATGGTATTTGATTGATTCATAGATTGGCATGAGAGTAATCATCAACATTTCGGCCGAATGAAGTCCACTGCTGGACACAGGCCTCCCCCAAAGATCACCACAACCACCGATATGGATGTGTTGTGGGCTCAATGGGGGGTTTTGCCATAATCGCCACGCTTGGCGGGCGGTTTGGCGATCACAGTTGTGTTGTTAATGTACTCGAAGGACGCTGCTGCCCATCTTCCGGCTAATCCCTTAGTCGACTTTTACGACACCCATGGGAGGAGATGGGGTGGTGGCATTCTGAGCCGGCACCACCACACGGCAAGCACCGGGAGTAATACATCAAAGAAATCCTTTTTAATAATGGATCTTAATTATAGTTAGTACACATAGTACAGAACCAGGTCTTTTAACGCAAATTAGGAAGCCCGTAACTTCCCCTTCAGCACGATAGATTAACGTTAAAGTTGATAACAAATATTGTAAGTCGTAAACAAAATAGCAATGTAGGTTCCGCTTAGCAACCCTATCGATGCCGGCGGGTACAATGTGCCCCGAGAAAAAGTATCCCTTTGTCTGTTGATTGGATTTTAGCAATTGTTTGTTCCGAATCGGCTGCGACGAGGTGAGGCGCCGAATGGAACCGGATTGCGATCAATCAGACGGAATAGATTCAGTGTAAAGAGCATCAAGAAGATCGATTAGAATTTGCCACTGTGGATTTAAAACGCAATTGTGCGGACAGCAGCTTTGTGCCAATATAAGTACAGTGCCGATGTAGAAAGAAAAGAAAGAAAGAAAGAAAAAAAAAATTCTACGTACCAGACAACACATCATATATCAATCAACACAGACGAGACATATTTAGAACTAAATAAAAGCAAAATGTTACTACTCCACAAAAAAAGAATAATGTAAAAATTAAAACAGAAATAGGCAGGTAACTCTTTTTAGAATGATTGTGCTCTATGGACTTTGTATGACATGTAGTCCGTGTGGTGTCCGGATTAATAATATAGGACCATTCCATCTCCTCCCGTGGATATTTTAAAATGCGGCTAAGCGAACTAAACCAGAGGATTGAGTAGCAGCGTCCCTTCTATGGAACAGTAGCAGTAGGTACTGCGCTCACCAACCCGCCTACCACGCGTAGTGAGTATTGGCAAATACCCCCCAAAGTGACGACACAATTGTGGAAATATATGGGCTATGGTGTGGTGCCGACTAAGAATCACCACCACCACCCCATTTCATCCCGTGGGTGTCGTAAAAGTCGATTGTGGGATTAGCCGGAGGATGGGCCTACAACACAAAACCGTACCGGCCATTGTGGCAACCTTCAGGGGACGCTTCAGTCCAGCAGTGGATGTTTCTTTGGCAAAAATGATGAACTAGCGAAACGCAAACAGCCTCTGTCGGGCAAATATCTAACCAACTTGAGATTTGTATAAACCACTAATTACGCCCTATATAAAGTTCATCTCAAATACAACCCTGTGATTCAACTAAACTTGCCGAGATGGCTATTGTTTAATGTAGATAATTTCTCTGTGTATAACTAACTTACTTAACTTTGTGATGCCTTATAACAGCGGACTAATAGGACAGTGACCAACTCTATTTTTGGAATTAATCTGTACGCAGCGCTGTTTCCCCCCTAAATGATTACACAATTGTGCAAATCTATGGGGGAGGCCTTTGTTCAGTAGTGGACGTTCTGTGGCTGACATGATGATGATGATGATGTACGCAGCGGTCTAAAATGACTTTAACTTTTATTATGACCGTCACGTGCGGTACTATCACCTTTTCTTTTGTTTGACTCGGTGGAAATCCATCATATACTTCTTCCGCCCCGAAGAAGGGTGGAGGGTCATGCCGGGCACCTTTTTTTTATTTATTTTACGGGTGCCCAGTGGAAATTCTTTATGGACTTCCTTCGCCCCGGGGAAAGGCGAAGGGGTATGCCGAGACTTCTACCGACTAAAACCACTGGAGTGGTCATCTTCGGCACCTAAGGGGGGCTCCAGGTCCTCATAAATTCACACTAGAGCCACCCACTGATGCCTCGCCTATAGGCACATCTCTGAAAGGGTGACTGTAAACCGGTCACCCCCCCCCCCCCCCCCGATATAAACCGGTCCCCCCCCCTTTTTAAACCGGTCACCACCCCACATAAAACCGCCGGAACGGTCATCTTCAGCACCGAAGGGCTTTAGGAACCGCCCCCAGTCTACATCTAGAGCCTCCCAATAGTGCCACGCCTTTAGGCATATCCCAAAGTAAAACAATTACCGCCCATCAAGGCATATCTCGAAGGGGCTGTAAAAGACCCCCTGAAGCCGTGCGCTATGCATGCCATGCACATGCGCGCCACCGCCATCTTCCCAGGTTGCTTGGTATCAGAGGACGCCGATCTATGGACCCGAGACCTCTGAGGCCCCGCCAGCGGTTGCCACCGCCTAACAGATAGTAGAGTGCCGGCAGGTATTGATAAGTGTAAGAAACTAGATGTGATAATGTTAAATTGGTCTTTAAAATTTACATAAAATCATAAAACAATGGGACAAGAGGTTTGAAATTCAAAACAAGAATAAAATAGTTCAGACCTTCAGTACAGTCATTAGTCACAAGGACTAACGTTATATTAAATTATAAGTCACTCCCTAAAGCCTGTAGATGCCAACGTGCAGGTCCCAAGACCGGGCTCAAGCCGACCATTATTACCTGTACGCCTCAGCGTTTAACGTCATTCAGACCTGCCCGAAGCTGACAGGGTTTCTACGAAGATTTACTGGAAGTCACAATCAAATCACATTATAGAAAAGGCTTACATTTATTTTTTTGCTTTTTCAAAAACGTTCACACACGATGAACTTCGTTTTTTTTTAAACGTTGAAATCCTAGTGAGGGCACTAGGATTTCTCCTGTGTCGTGGTTGCGTTTACAGACATGAATTCCACACACAATACACCCAGACCCGGAACAACTACCGCAGGTCATACAAATATTTGTTCCGTGCGGGAATCGAACCCACGACCCGGAGTGCCGCAGCCGACTGTATCACCTACTGCACCGACCATGCCATCAAGTTATTTGTATTTAATGTGAGCCCAAATCGTAGTTTTTAGTTATATTGAGCTGGAAAACATCGAGTCTTAAAGTGAAGCCTGAATTAGTGACGACATGAGCAAGCCATTCGCCTGGTGGTTAGCACCATGCCTGCCTACAAATATTATAATCCTACCCAGGACTAGTCTTACTAGCATCACACTGCACTCATCACCTCGAGATTTTAGTTATTTAGTCTCTTATGCTCAATAATTTCACCAGCTATAGTGCCCTTTGAGCCGGAGCACAGTAATGTTTTAAGTTTAAAAACTAGGTACTGCTTGGCGGCGAATATTTAGCATATATTTGGCTTAGGTCTTGCCATATTATCCTGGTCGATCGGATCGGGCAAGATCTCTCTCTACCAGCAGTAGTGGCTATGTTGGCAGAGCACGAACATTGGAATGCAGTGGTCTCCTTCTGTGAGAGCGTCATGCTCCAGAAGGAGACCACAGAGCGGGATCGGGAGAGGGCCGATCCCGCTCGAAGAAGGAGACGGCGCCGGGGTAACAGGCATGATTTCGAAATAAACGAGGGGTTTGTCAACTAGTCAAAAAAACAAAGATATGAAAAATTTAAAATGCATTTTGATAAATCGTCAATATTGGGTGTATCAAAGCCATTTTATTAGAACAGTGAGTTTATTGTTATATGAAGATGTTGTCTGCAGCGAAAGTGCGCATTCATGGGATGCAATATGACAACTGGGTTATAAAGGACAACTGAACCAGTATCGGGGCTGATAAAATTATATCAAAGTATTGGAGAGTATTCATTAAGGGAACTTTAACAAGAGGAAACAACTTGATAGAAACAGATACACAAAGAAGAAGAAAATGGAAAAAAAATTCGCTTGGCACTGTTAAACGGTGAAAGAGTAAAATTGGACTTCTGGGGTGGAGGTCTGGTGACCTGAAACACAGGCTTCAGCCTAGCTTAGACACCAGTCTCCTACAATAAATTGGAATAATACTACAACTAGGCAGTATTGTATTTTGTTGCAACTTTTTCATTATTGTGGTGAGAATATAAATTACTTACAACATTACTTACTAGTTTTAAAAAAACCGGACAATTGCGAGTTGAACTCCTGTGGAGAGGTTTCCGTACGATGAATATGTCATCCACCATGTTTTCTTTTTTTGTCAATCCCGAATTTGTTTGTCATAATAAAAATTATTACACGTCCGTGTTTGGGTCGCAGACATCAATATGTGTACCAAATTTCAACTTAATTGATCCAGTAGATTCTGAGCAAATTGGCTGTGACAGACGGACAGACAGACAGACAGACACACGAGTGATCCTATAAGGGTTCCACTGGTATTTCCATCGGACGTTCGGAACCCTAAACATAAGAAGAAGCGTGCACTGTCGGGCATTAGATGCCTGATATGTATATATTGTCCTAAAAAACCTGCTATTTTCCTATTACCGCCCGATAATACAAACCTCAATAAAGACGAACATAACGCGGCAAAGACGCCTGGATCAAGACTTTATTAGTTTTCGAGAGCATCGCACCTCTAGTCGATACTGCGCCAATTATATAGTATATTGTTTCGAAGAACTAATAGCAAATTTTGTAGGAAAAAAGGTGACGTATACGACCGTCTGACAATTACTAATATATAATTTAAAAGTAAACTGTGGTGTTCTGTCTTTCACCGACATTATCGTTAGTTTTCCGATGATTTATTATCAAAGAGGTATAATGCTGGTTAACGTAATAAATGTTGCATTATAAATACTATAAAACTGTAGTGGAATCCTTTTTTTTATTATTTGCACTACCGCAATAAAAATAAAAATTCTCTTCATCTTCATCATCATCATATAGGCTGAAAGTTGTGACCGCTGAGCAAAGATTTCCATAACAACTAGTTACATGCAGCGTGTCGTCATTCTGGGGGGAATTTTTCAGTACTCACCACACTTGGTAGGCGGGCTGGTAAGCACAGAATGGCTGTTTTCCATCCACCTGGTAAAGGGTTTGGGCCTTAGTCCCCTTTTACGACTTTCACGGGAGGATATGGAGTGGTGCTATATACCTTATATGGATACCACACGAAATAGTACAGTTATCAGCGAAGCAATCAACAGTGAAGTCATTAGAGGCGACTAAAAGACTAAGACCAAGACATTCTTAGCTATCGATACGGCCGCACCTCTACGACAGCGAGCTTCGAGGGTTGTTTACAAATTGTTTAGACGATGCAATCGGCTCACAACCTAACAATGTTGGCGAAGAGAAGGAGGTAAACGTTTTGAGTTTAATCTTTAAATCCCTCATTACTGGGAATTGGGACTCTTGATCGATGAGTTGTTTTATTCGATCTTGGGCTGTTTAATAAAGCACCGCACCTTTTATATATTTATTTTTAATTGATCCGGTGGAAATACATCATGTATGCTATGGAAAGTTGAAAATGCATCTTGATAAATCGTCAATATTTGGTGTATTAAAAGCATGATATACACATTTATTAGAACAGTCAGTTTATTGTTATATCAAGATGTTATCTGCAGCGAAAGTACGCATTCATGGGATGCAAGATGATAACTGGGTTATAAAGGTCAAAATCAACAAGTATAATATGATAAAGTTATATCAAAGTATTGGATAGTATTTATCAAAAGAACTTCAACAAGAGAATATAACTTGATAGATTCAGATACACGAAGAACAAGAAAATGGAAACATCTTGCTTGGCACAATTTATAAAGGACTAAAATTGGACTTTTGGGGTAGCTTCTGGTGACCTGAAACACAGGCCTCGGCCTAGCTTAGGCACTAGTCTCTCACAGCAAATTTGAATAATACTACCAGGCAATTATGTTTTTTTTTTTTTCTAGATTCACCCATTGGTATCACGCCGTTATGCACATCTTAGAAGGGATGACTGTAAAGCCCCCCCCCAGGCATCTCTCGGGGATCTCTTAATGGTGAAAGTAATAGTATAGGCAGAAAAAGCTTTAAATATATCATACTTTAGACGATTATTATGTATTGTTACCACAATAAAGCTAAGAAATCACTAATCTTCATCTTTTCATCTCGTATTTTGAGCGTTCATATTCAAAGTAATTACACTAATGAATTTTAATATTTAAATGCAAAAATTGATGACTTTGATGTCAGCTTACATAAATACAGGGATAAACGTTGTAACATTAACATTAATCGCAAATTCTCTACTAAGCGGGGTTTATATCTTGAGTTTATTAGTGCAACTGAACACTTACTTACTTACTGAGTACCACTCTTGGTAGGATTCTATAGGTTAAAGTAGAATATTTAATACCCCCTTCCTCTTCCCCTTCTTAGTTCCCCCTTCGTGATGTGCCTAAAGGCGTGGCACCAATGGGCGGCTCTAGTGTGATCTTACGAGGACCTGGAGCCCCCCTTCGGTGCCGAAGATGACCGCTCCAGTGGTTTTAGCCGGTAGGAGTCCGGCATAGGCCTTCGCCCTTCCCCGGGGTGAAGGAAGTTATATGTAGAATTTCCACTGGACAACAATAAAAAAAGAAAAGAAAAGGTCCCTCCGTTTGCCGTTGCTGTGTGGTGCCAGCTAAGAATACCATCACCCTCTCTCATCCCAAGGATGTCGTAAAAGGCGGCATGGGATTAGCCGGAGGTTGGGCAGCAGCGTCCTTCGAGTGCATTTATAGCTCAACTGCAATCGCCAATCCGTCTACCAATCGTGGTCATTAAGACATAAACCCCCAATCGGCCCACAACACAAAACTATACCGGCCCACGAACGATTATAATAAGGATCGAAACACCAATGGGTTACCTGGTGAGCGCAGTGGGCCTTGTAACGCAAAACGAAGCTGCTTCCTATATTGCCGTAGAGGTTGGCAATAGATCGGCGACTCTTCAGGTAAACGGATGTTAATGGTGGTGATTGCTTAACATCAGGCAACTAGCACGTTCTTTTCCCCTGCTACATCATAAAAAAACGACATTTACTGAAGTAGTGTAGTTGTTTTATTCTCCGCCAGAAGAGCCTGCTTCATCTTCCTTTCTTGTCGTGTGGCAAAGGCCTCTGTCTTG
This sequence comes from Diloba caeruleocephala, assembly GCA_947459985.1. NCBI lineage: Eukaryota > Metazoa > Arthropoda > Insecta > Lepidoptera > Noctuidae > Diloba > Diloba caeruleocephala. The sequence goes on along the minus strand of OX381605.1, from coordinate 32,606,286 downwards.
GCTTAACGACTGCCGTGTAATGAAGACAACCCGGACCGATGATTTTACGCAATTTTAAGCACGGAGACGCTCAGTTAAAATACCACTGCGGTCACCCATCCATTTATTGACCGCGCCAAGCGTTGCTTAACCTCGCCAATCGTTTACATACAGTGAGTACAATTGGTTATGCGAAAAATAATTAATTAAAATAAAGAAAGAGAAGATCCTCTTGCAAAGAGGCCCGCTAACATGTCACGCTTTATGAAGAGCCCGAGGTATCAAAGATAAACGACCAAACGTTTCGTACAGCTCTGACGTCATAAACCGTCTAGCGAGCAATAACGCGCAACCGGACCGCATATACTCTTTGATGCGACCTGACACGGTCGTGCCACAGAACGGGTAGGTACAGAAGCTCAACTCCATTTAATGTGCGATAGCAAACTAACGTATACCTCGATGAAGTAACGCCATATCTACGACTAATACATGTGGTACTATATATTTTATTATTTCTTAACTTTTTACCTGTTATTGTAAGAGGCTGGGTAGGTACATGACTTCGGTGGGATCCTTTACAATCCTCCCCGAGAAGTGCATGGGGGGCGGCCTTTTATTGTCGCCTTCCCTCCGCTAGAGAGGGTGACCGCTTTATAGTCATCCTCTCCGAGATGTGCCTAAAGGCGTGGTACCAATGGGCGGCTCTAGTGTGATCTTACGAGGACCTGGAGCCCCCCTTCGGTACCGAAGATGACCGCTCCAGTGGTTTTAGCCGGTAGGAGTCCGGCCTACACCGGTCCGGTATACACCCGGGGCGACGAAAGTTCCATGTAGAATTTCCACTGGATAGGACACGAATGAAAATAAAAAGGTGTAATAATATAGAAACCAGTATAAGCTGATCTCGCATTGCATAAGCTTTTGGTATGATGAGAGACCAGCGTAAACTGGTTACTTATAGCTTAATGTGTAGCCGAGTGTACCACCCCAATGCCAGATATTCGCCGCTAAGCAGTACTTAGTGTTTAAAATTTAGACACTATCGTGCTCCACCGGATGCCAATCAGTGGTGGAGACCACTGATTGGCATCCGTGTGTTACTATGGGCTCTAGCTGAAAATCAGCGTCCGGCATCAATGCCCGGCATTATGCTGAGTTGGATACCTATTTGATACGGACATGGGACACACCATGAAATATGTGTAATATAAGTAGATTTATTACAATTAAATTATAAGGCAAGTTACATTTTATTTAGATCTATTATTATTTTAAATAACGTAATTATGTCACATGTGGCTGTGGTCAAATAAATGTCTTTTATCTATCTATCTTATCTTATCTTATCAGTTAGAAGTACACTGTTGCTAGTGAAATTACTAGGCATAAGAGACTACTTCACGTGTCGAGGTGACGAGCGCAATGTGATGCCTTGCGGGATTAGTCCTGCATAGCATTACAATTGTTATGGGCAGGCGTGCCGCTTACCACCAGACGAAGGACTTGTTAGTCTCGTCACCCAGTTATGTAAAAACAAAACTTGACTCGAGTTCACATATCCTATTACTTCCCCCCGCGCATTCGTACGGTGCAGTGTGGGTCTAATTCGCTGCTCATTATAATTACGATTATATTTTTTCGCGATCGGATTCCGGCTCGTGATTTGTTTCTGGTTGTGTGCTATTGTGTTTAGTGCTCGTTTCGTAAGTTTTTAACGTCCCATAAGTAATTTATTGTGTTAAATAACCGAATTAATTTCTCGGTAAGTACATTTATTTTTGTTAGTACTGAGGGTATCGTGAAATAATACTGCACCCGTTATTTGGCGCTCGTCTATTGTGGCGTTAACCTTGTTATTTATAATTAAAACCAACTTTTGATATAATAAGTATGTCGACGAATAATGATGACCCGCCCGACCGTGGTGGGGAAATATTTCGTAGAAGCAATGTAACTAACAGGTCTCCGACCTCCGTGAACACAAAACGTTTATTTAGCGAAATTTCGCCATCATATATTTCACCCGAGGATAGGTCCAAGCGGCTGCAAAAATCGGAATCTATTGAAAAAAACTCGTCAATTTTAAATGTTAGCGACGCGAGCCAAGCTGACTATTGCGAACTAGTATCTGAGGCATCAGCGTATTTATCAAAAATCAACGACCTTGTTAATGATCAGGGATCCCGCATAAACATAGCGAATAAGTCCGCGATCATGGATATTACTCAGCGAGTAACGGCTATCGTGTCTTTACTAGCGATTAAATCGTCATGTAATGAAACAAAGCTAGCGAGAACGGAACGGGAATTGGAAAAAATTAAATCCAATACGTGTGATAATAGTAAGCAATTAAACAAGGTATCATATGCCGATTCATTAAAACTCCGTTTATCAAAAGTTGCTCCGCCCATGGAGTCGCGCGTACCGCTTCCCTGTGTAGTTGCATATCCGACCGCCGAGCGCTCAGCTGATTATGCGTCATCGTCCGCTACGAAACAGGCCTTAATGAAAGCGATTAATCCTAGCGACGACGGTTTCCAAATCGTAGGCGTTAAAAAAACCGCAAAGTCAGGCGTTGTATTGCGCGTCGCGAATGAGAAACAACTCGCAAAGCTTCAATCGGTCGACGCTATTAGATCCGCTGGCTTACGGCTTGAAAAGCCAAAAGGTCGCAAACCGCGTATTTTAGTTAAGGACGTCCCTTCTTCAATGGAAGACCGCGCTTTTCTGACCGCATTATACCGGCAAAATATTAAGGACGAGTTGTCAGTTGCAGAGGATGATTTTATCAAATCAACTAAAATCACTCGCAGGCGTTCCTTAGAAAACGGGCGGAAGTGGATAGGCATAGAAATTGAATCCGAAGTGCGTAAACACTTGGTCACTACCAAGGATAAATTGTTTATTGATTGGGCCACTTGTCGTTTTATCGATGATGTCGAAGTAGTCCGCTGCTTACATTGCCAATATTTCGGCCACGTTAGAAAACATTGCGTTAATAAAACACCTACCTGTGCTAACTGTGCCGAGGCACATGAAACGATGGAGTGCCCTCATAAGGACAATTTGGAGCATTCACCAATATGCGTGGCGTGTAAACGCTTTAAAAAACCGTGCGACCATCGTTGCGGGTCACAGGATTGTCCTACCTATAAGCTCAAGCTCGAACAGTTAATCCTAAATACTAACTACTAAGGATGGCTTACACAGTAAATAATCTTACCGTTGCACAATTAAATCTTCATAACGATAGGGTGGCCACGTCGGAGTTAGATAAATTAATTTTAGATTATAACTTAGACATTGTCCTTATTCAAGAACAATATCAAAATGCAAGCTTACGTCAAAAAGTAGTACAACTAGATGGCAGGGCACGAGCTGGAATTTACGTTTCGCGTTCTACTAGTTTTTCAGTGACATCGTTACAATATCTTATGACGCCACACTGTGCTGTCGCGGAGGTTTCAACGGCACTTTATAAAGTTTACGTTGTGAGCTGTTATTTTCAATACTCAGATCCTGTTGCCCCACACATACATAATCTTCGCCACGTTCTGCGGTCGCTTGCAGGCCGCAAAATAATCATTGGCGCTGACGTTAACGCGTCATCATCACTCTGGTATGGCAAAGTACGGTCCACTGATTTTGAACGACGTTGTGCTGTCGAGGATTTCATCGCTGAGATGAACCTATCAATACACAATACCCCTGACGCACCACCTACTTTTTGCAGCCAAATGGGCGAGTCTTCTATTGACGTCACACTATCTAGTGCAGACGTTCGCTTGGACAGGTGGCGCGTCCTTCCGGACGCGTCGTGTAGTGATCACCGCCTGATCGTGTACGAATTTGTACCTAGATTGACACAAATTTATCAAAATATTGGATCAAATTTTAGATACAAATCTAAAGGGGCGAACTGGGATTTCTTTAGCTCACTTTTTGCATCTCATGCCAAAGACTTCACTCGCGATGGGTTGTCAGCAGAAGAAAGTGCTAAAATCATGTCAGACACATTTACATACTGTGCTGATGTTGCTGTAGGTCGCGGACAACACTCGTAGATGTGATTGGTGGAATAGCTATTTAACTGAACAACGTAAACGTTTTCGCAGAGCGCGCAAAAAACTAAACAAGCTTAAAAAACAGCAAATCACGGGAGACATATTTATTGATACATTAAATAGATTCAGAATTGCCAGATCTAGTTATAGAGCCGCGGTGGCAAAATCGAAGGGAAATCTGTTACAGAAGGTAGTGCAAACACTAGATAGGGAGGGTCCGTGGTCTCCTCTGTACCACGAGTTTAAAGCCAATAGATCAATCGATCTTGCTTATATCCAAAATATTAAAATTAATAACATGCATACCACTGGTATTGAGGAGACCACGGAGGCTCTTCTCAATACTCTTATACCTGATGATCTACCTGGAAATGATAACGAGTATCATCAACAGATTAGATCATGGGCTGCTGAACCGCCGGAATCCCCAGCGTCTGACTTACCATCCACTGACGAATTCATAAACGTTGTCAATAAACTACCACTTAATAAAGCATCTGGAGAAGATAAAATATCGAATAGAATGATTAAAGAAGCTTGTAAAATATCGGGTGACTCTATACTGACCGTTTTTAATCGTTGCATTGCTGAAGGCATTTTCCCTCGTATATGGCGTTCCGGTTTTATACGCATAATACCAAAAAGTGGTGACAACCCCCCGGATGATCCTAAATCATACCGGCCTATAACTTTACTACCATCTTTAGGGAAACTTCTCGAGCGCCTTATAGTTCCACGTTTGCTGCCAGATGGACCGAAATTTCATAATAACCAATTCGGCTTCACAATAGGAAAATCTACTATTGACGCGGCAATCTCTGTCAGGAAAGTAGTAAATTCATCTGAACATAAGTACGTGATAGGCATCTTCCTTGATATCTCTGGTGCCTTCGACAACGCGTGGTGGCCAATGCTACTACTTAAAATGAAAGTCCGCGGTTGCTTCAGAAACATCTACACTCTCGTTTACTCATATTTTGCACACGGATCTGCAAAACTTAAACTTGGTCATCACGCTGTGTCGAAGGAACTCACGATGGGATGTCCTCAAGGATCCGTTATTAGTCCTTATCTATGGAACATGGGTTTCGATGATTTTCTAGCGATTCCATTACCATCCGGCTGTTCATTGACTGGTTACGCAGACGACGGCCTTCTGCTTATTCAGTCAAGTACAAGGGCGAGCCTTGAAAAATTGGCGGATACTTGTTTACGTTTAATCTCTAGTTGGGGCGAACGAAACCACTTAATGTTTGCACCACAAAAAACCTTTCAACTAATTTTAAAAGGCAATCTTAAGACATCACCGAGCATTAAATTCAATAATGTTACCGTAAAAAGAAAGGAGTCCGTGTGCTACCTTGGTCTTGTATTGGAGAGAAATTTTTCATTCGTTGAACACATAAAATCTGTAGGTGAAAAAGCTAAAAGGAACTTTTATGCCCTGACAAGGATATCAACAGCTACATGGGGTCTTTCATTTTATACTTTGAAAACTATTTACGGCGCTACCTACTTAGGTTGTATTTGCTATGGTTCACCTGTATGGGCCGATAGGGCTACTATCGGCGCGGCAAGACGTAAACTGCTCCAAAGCCAGCGCTTAGCGTTGATATTCTTGTGCAAGGCATATAGGACAGTAAGTACTGAAGCTCTGCCTGTGCTAGCAGGTGTTTTGCCAGTCGATCTTGAGATACAGCGACGTGCTGCAATGTACTACTCAACTAGAGAAACTTAGACCACAGACTGGTGTTTGGGAGGAACTCTTGGCCGAATGGCAATGCAGGTGGGACACGTCTATTAAGGGCCGTCACCTATACCAGTACTTTCCATCCATTCGTGAGCGGTTGGCAAGTGCATGGTTGGAAGTTGATCATTGCGTGGCTCAATTTCTCACCGGCCATGGTAACTTTAAGAGTAAATTGTTTAGCTTCAAGCTTGTCACCTCACCATTCTGCAAATGTTCAACACCGGACTGTGAATATGAACAGTCTGCACATCATATCCTGTGGGAGTGTATTCTTTGGCAAGATGAACGCAATATTATGTTTGACAGCATGCAAGTTACATCCGGGGTTGTTTACTATACAGATCTTGTTGCGACTAGGACGAATTTCCGTGCGTTCAAGTGTTTTTGCCATACCTACTATTGGAATCAGTCACAATAGCTCACAACATAGGACCCGTAAATAAAAAAATTGTACCCGTGGTGCTTGGCAACTGGGCTTAACCCTGTTGTAAACTCCCATTTATTGTGCCTATGGCCTATCGTTTTTCTCTGTCTCCTGCTTGCAACGGAGGGAAGTGGAACGTATATTCTTTCATACTCCTCCTTTATCTTTTCTGATTAATTTCGGTGCGGGTTCCAAGACAGTTATTCATTTCTCTGGGACACACCGAGCTTCATTGATCGGTGTTCTTTTCGGTGGTCGCCATTGTAGATCCTGGCTTACAGGAGTTGCAGTGGTTGGGAATGTGTGGCGGGCTTGTCCCAAAAAAAAAAAAAAAAAAAAAATCCTATTACTAACCAGCAGTTTGGTGAAAGAATTTAAATTCTTCCGCGACATATTTTTCAGTTTTGAGTAAGTCTCGTACATTGCGTCACATGGGTCATCTGTACTTTATTTTGTTGGCGGTATCGTTGTGTCGTACCATTCCGCTTTACGACCGCACTTCTATGCACTCCAGGCTTTACGTATTCGAATATTGTCCGATGATTCGGTTAAGCCATTTTTGTACGTTTTTATAAATGCTTGCTCTAGTTTCTGATGTCATTTTTTGTATGATTTCTGTACAAATATCAAATACGTTTTGTTGATAATGTAATAAGAACAGTGTACCGTAAACTTGCCGAATTTTGTTTGTGGACTGTATATACCTATAGGGCCAGTAGGCCGAACCTAAACTCCAAAACGCACGTAACGCAACCCAATCAAATCCACCTACCTTTGCCGTGGTACTTGAAGATGTGCAGGCACGTGGATGTCGGCTGCCAAAGTTCAGGATCCGTGTGGAAAAGTTCACTAACACAAATAGCACACCGTAGTCACACCAATTAATAGTTTATGCATAAATCACAGCATTAAAACAAGCCGTTATCAATATTCGAGAATTATACCGCGAGAGGGCCCGTTCCGTTTTTAGTTGCAACCGCCATGAAGGAGAAAAACGACTCGAGCGTTTTTGATTGGTCGACGCGTCCCACGTGACATCGTGCCGTCCGGCGCCAAGACATAAGGCGGCAGATTCGAATTGGGCAAAGACGAATACGTGCGTGAACAAACAGTACGTCATTTTTTTGGATTGTTTTTTCATTGCCATCCAGCACTATGCTACTGCAACTACCCAACTTAAGCTTGATTGTCGTTTTACAAAATTTATGACAGTACGAGTAATTCGTTTCCGAAAACTCGTATTTTGATCGAACGAACGTCGTTCTGCATAGGAAGGCATCAATCCAAATATTGGAAGTTTTAATTTGTTTCAGCAATAAATCCCGAGCGTGTTTTATGAAAAAAACACCAGTTTCCAGTTAATGAAAGCGGGGACGTGTCGCTTCATTTGGGATGCTGGGGGAACGCACGCCGCTTGCGACCTGCCAAGCGGGTCCAAAGGGGGTGGGGTACGAGGACACCCCGATATGTTGATTTAACTTATTTGAAACACGCCCCGAATTGATTGTGTAAATAAATTAATTTGTTTTTGTGCACGAACAATCCTAATTGTCAATGGCTTTAATTGTATGTTGAACACAAAGCTGTTTTTTATTCGCTTAGATGTGATCACAACTGGCTTTGTAATATGATATTTATATCATGCGTACATACATGAAGTGCCTAACAGAGACAGAATGAAGCTAGAGTGCTATTATATTAGTTTGCTTTGTTTTTAAGAGAAATATTACTCATACACATCACCCCGTAAACGCTCACAGTGATCAATCTATTAAGTAGTCATAGTATTTTTATAATCTCCACGTTTGGCAGAGGATTGGTGGTTGCAGTATGTAGTTATTAGTACATGGATCTTCCTCGAGATGTGCTTGGGGGAGCAGCTTATTCACAGTCGCAGACCGCTTTACCCTTCTGAAATATGCCTAAAGTCGTGGCACTAATGGGTGGCTCTAGTGTGATTGTAGGCGAGATCCTGGAGCCTTCCGTTTTAGTCGGTAGGAGTCCTACCCCTCCAACCTTCCTCGAGGGGAAAAAAGGACATATGTATCTCCACCGGGACAATAAAAAAATAGGTTTATGTACTTATTTTTTGGTGGTGTGGAAATTGATCATGCATTTTCTCCACAACGAGGGGAAAGGCGAAGGGGCACGCCGGATTCCTAACGGCTAAAATAACTGAATTGATCATCTTCGGCATCGAAGGGCGGCTCCAGGGCCTCGTGAGATCACACTAGAGCCAAAGATAGAGACAATAAATTGTCTCTATCTTCTGTTTACTAATTCTTACTCATATACCTACATTAGTAGTCGATTGTGAATGTCACACACACACATCCGCACATCGATCACACTTAATCCATGCTCTCTTCACTTACGTTGTTCTTTTCATGCAAGCATGCTGGTTTTGGTCTCCAGTACTGTGTTGGCACGTTTCCAAGCCGCTACATACCAGCTCGCACCCTTCAGCTGACTCTCGAAACTTGCGGCATAAGAAGCACCTGTGTGAAAGTTCACTATTGACAACTTCAAGAATCTCAATCGTTTGCGTGATTTTTTTCCAAAATGGCATCGCTTTTAGATTTCCGAGAATCAGATAAGTACGTTGTTAACTATAATGTAAGTTCAGTACCGAGTGATTCCCGGCAAAAAATAGACCACCCCTCTCCACCCAAGGGTGTCATAAAAGGCGAATAATGGTTGCTATCAAGGGGATGTGGCAGCAGCATCCTCCTTAGAGCTAATAACAATATGCTACAATCACCAATCCGCCAGCCAAGCGTGCTGATTATGGTAAATTAAAGCTCATTGATAGGTCCAAATTACCTTGGATGCATAAGGGCTGATGTATGAGTACCTACATATTGGCAAATGCTTCAGACTTATGATAGGAATGTTCAACGTATCCGAGATGTGCCTAACGAGATGTGTCAACAATGGGCGGCTCTAGTGTGATCATACGAGGACCTGGAGCCCACCTTCAGTGCCGAAAATAACCACACCATTAGTTTTGCTGGTAGGAGTCTGGCATGTCCCTTCGCCCTTCCCCGGGGAAGAGGATTGGGGATCAATAAAAACAAAGAATGTTAAGCGTGCATATCTCTTATCGCTTCACGCACGTCATGTCTCTGTTAAGCTTACACGTTCGTCTGATAGTAATGTGTACACACCTTAAATTGCATCATTAAACCGTATTTTACGTCTTGTAGGCATTCAGCCTACGTTGTTAGTCATTGTACTCGGTGCCAAATCTGGGACATCGTTACAACTGACAAATGGAAACTGTTGAGTTCCAACTGCTTTAACAAAACGGGCTACCGGATTGCTTACAAAATTAAATTGAAAGAGGTCGGGAGTAAACAGCGTCGCTTTACAAACTGGGTTAAAGGTGTAATAGTAATACGGCTTCCATTTTGGTGTCGAAACAATTAAGTATACTTATCAAATAAAATTTGGCAAATACCCCCCAGAATGATGACACAGTTGTGAAAATCTATGGGGGAGGCCTTTGTTCAGCAGTGGAGTTATAAATGGCCGATATGATGATGATGATCGAATAAAATTATAAAATAATTCTTTACGTGAAATTTTAACCGATGTGTACACTGGATGTCACAACGCGCTATAAAGGCAATTAGTGACAATGGTACGTAGGTAATGGCCTATATGGGCCAATGCGCGATTTGGCACCAAGCCAGCGGCCGACAGCGAACGGTACGACACTATGACTTCACCACCAAATATAAAGATACAGAAGGCCTAGTGCTAATAATGTGCATTATAGTGGCATAGTCGTTGGTTTTGTTTCCGCACCGAATGAATATTTCGAAGATTTCTGTCAAGAAATTGTACTGACTCTTGTAGAATCGTAAATCAAAATGGTAGACAAGGTAAGCGAGATAAGACTTAGTGCACCTTATCACTGCCCCCGAGGTTCTCGAGATGACGAAATATACCCGCCAAAATTCACAAGGCTATTAAGCGGTCAGTAACTCAGTTTGCTTGCTCAGCATGGTGACTGATGAACCGCGAAAGACAATTTTTTCGAGATAGGCCTACATCCATCAATAAAGACAAGTAAGACTTATGTCAACTTCAACAAAAGTAATCACCAGGGGATGTATAGGTAAAATGAAACGGTTGTCCTTGACGATTTTGTACGGCATCCGTGTGTGCACTGGCTTGTATACACGTTGGGTCAAGTGGTTTTTCTGTATCTAACTATTGTGTGACAAAACGCCATCCCAGTCTCACGTCGGCGTAGTCACCAGAAAAAATGGCCGGCATTTTTTATTCGTTTCGAATATCAAACTTGATACGATGAATTTTATTAAATATTTCACACTTTACATTTCCTGCGTTTCGCTACGTTGAAATGTTCTTTCATAAATGTTTTATCGTCTCGATGATATTGACGTTTTCATTTCAGTAAAACTTATTTGATTATTAAACGCTATTCTTGCATTATTGTTGCATATATTTCTAGGAGGCAAAAATGTTACTTACTAATTGAGCCATGAGGCACTCCACGCGACTCTTGCTTAAACTTCTGATCTCAATCAATCACTAGGCCATCAGAACTGGTCAAGTACTGACATTTAATACAATAATATCTCTCTATTTCAAAAATCTAAACTATGCTCTCAATCCTTATACCAGATCTCTTAGGAACAAGTGCAAAATCAAAAGTTATCATGTAATATTTTAGAATATACGCGATAGAATCCGTTTAAAAGTGTTTTATTATAATGTGTAATACTCGCGAAAACCTAAGACATTATTATGTTATCATGTAACATTTTGATTATGTGTAATGAACAAAATAAGAGGGAATGTTATGCAGGTTATATCAAAACACTTTTAAACGGGTCAAATCGCGTATATATTTTTGTTTTTCCTAACGTTTGCAGCGTTCGTGGTCGCAGTACGACTTATGTAGGTTAACATATGCAATAAAATGATCATTATCATCATTGTATCAGCCAAAGATGACGGCACGGTTGGTGCAGTGGCTGATACAGTAGACTGCTGCGCTCCGGGTCGTGGGTTCGATTCCCGCACGGATCATATATTTGTATGATCTGCAGGCAGTTGTTCCGGGTCTGGGTGTATTGTGTGTGGAATTTATGTCTGAAACGCACCCACTGCACAAGAGAAATCCTAATGTGGGGCAAAGTTAAAAAACCACTGTCCACAAAGGCCTCCCCCAAACATATCCATAATATATTGGGGGGAGTTCGCCAGTATTCAAGGCAAGTGGGTTGTGAGTGCATTATGGCTACTCCTTCATAGAAGGGACGCTTCTGTCCATCCCTCTGATTAAAAGAGTACCTTAGTCATGGTTTACGACAACCACGATAGGAGATGGAAAAAAACAAATGCAAAATATGAATATTTGTGTTTTGCGAAGAAAACGGTTTATCATAACTGTTATTAGATGACCATTCCCCAGTGATGGCACCTTTTTACGATAATTATGAATCTAAGAGTTATTATGTTCTACAAAATGTTTGTTTAATTCACCTTTTTCTACAAATACCTATTAATTTGATAAAATATACTGAATCGCGAATCCATAAAACTAAGAATATTATATCATATAATATTTTCTATCACATTATATCGATTTCCGATGCTCATGTAGGCACTGAGAGGCTCGGTATTAACTGACTGAAGATCCGAGCAAAGCGGCTTTACAATGACTGTAATCTTACTTTATTACCCGTAGATAGCAAGTACGGCTTCATTAATATGAGATTGGTAGGGACGCAACGCTTTGATGACGAGGGAACTAGAAATATTAAAGAAAATGTTTCTTAGATGGAATGAAATTATGAATATTGAGATATAGCCTTAGGACAGAGCTTGATTAAAGTTGGTGTTGAGTATCACATTATAATATTTCTGCCTCGAAATGACAGCTGTTAAGGTGCAGCGTGGTGAGTACTGGCAAATTCCCACCAAATTAAGGACACAATAGTGGAAATCTATAGGGGAGGCAGTTCAACAGTGGACGTCCTCATATGGAGAAACTTTTGGAAAAATACTCCAATCAAACTCTGTTAAGCCTTTTTCCTGGAAAATTCCAAACCAATACTGACAGCACGGGTCGTGCAGTGGCTGACACAGTCGGCTACTGCGCTTCGGGTCACGGGTCCCACACGGAATAAATATTAGTATGACATGCAGGTAATTTTTCCGGGTCTGAGTATATTGTGTGTGGAATCTATGCCTGTAAATACACCCACGACACAAGAGAACTAGTAGTTTGGGTCAAGGTAATAAAAAGGAACTTCTTTAAATAAAAATAAACGACAAGGCAGTCGGACCTAGCCACCGGGTACCCGTGTACTCACAAATAAAGCTTAAAAAATACTGGAGCACATTCTGACTACCAAATTACCGTACTAAATAATTCACAGTAACCACCTATAATCAACAAACGTGACGAGTGCACAAAGCCTAAAAGGATTCCAAGTGATTAAAAATGTAACAGAAAGCGATCCTGCTAGAACATTCCGGAATACTCCCGAGGCAAATAATAATCGTCTCCTCGGTCTCGGTGGTGCTGTCACAAACCTCTTGTACACCTCACGTGAGTCGAAAACGTAATAATAAGGAAATTCAGAAAGCTTCACGAGTGTACATCTTGAAGTAAAATTGATTTCGTTTACCTTGTGCTCAAAAATAGATCAAGAGGCGGTATTAAAGCGGAAAAAATCTCGAAAATACAGTATATATTTTCGGGAATATTTTTATAATAATATATTCTTGTGCAGTACGAACTCTATTTTGTAACAATTGTGACTTAAATTACTTTTCATGTCATAATCTGCGGTCGATGTTCAGTATGCTACCGACAGTTATGAATGTTCGAGATTTTGTTGACTTTTTAATAATGTTGAATTTTATTAATATTGTAGTTAATAAACATTATTGTTACTTGTTGCAAAATTGTATGAAGTTTAATTGTCAGAATAGATATATGTTGGTTTCAGTAAAAACAAACATAAGCTGAAGTTGTTGTGTGTTGCTGATCAGTTTCGAGTACTTTTTTACTAACGTGGGAAACCCTTTGCCGTTAACTTAGACGACAAGCCAATTCCAGGGCCCACTTCAATCGTCTATAACAAGGAGTCAAATTAGAGCAGTGAATGGACCTCTAATCCTCTTTCAAGACTCCCATTCCGACATTAACGATGTCTGTCGGATTTACTCCTTTATTAAATTCACTGCGAACGGCGAACCGTTTCGAAGTGCAAACACAATACGACACTGTGTAACTGGGTGCCAGATTACAAGCCATTGTAGCATTGTCAACGTGGAGGACGCCTTCACAAATGATGTTTTGGAATACGTTTTTGCTTGCTTTTATGTTGATGTAGGCTTTGTACAAAATGATGGGTTGCTTCTATTACTTATGTTGGTGTGCTGCCATAGAATAGCAGATTCTTTAACGATATTTGACGTATGCATATACGTCAAATAACTGTGTCAGCTTACCATCGCTATAGTACGAAATAAGATCAGTTTTGGTACTTACTGGCTAGTACAAATTAGTATCAGCAACTGATTCAAAGTAAACATTTTAACATATAGGGTCTTACATTAATAATGGAAAATATTTTAAGGCTAGGCTCTATGAATGGTATAGAATTCATTTCAAATATCAAGTATCGGTTTTACTGATAATAAATAAATCAATATTCAAACATTGGACTAGCGAAAGATTTACTTACTCTGTACTATTTGATAAAATAAAGGTTGATGTTACGTTTATTTATTTTGCTAAAACGCATCATTGCTACCTATAGATTTACCTCCTAAAATATTTTCCAATATTAAAGTAAGACCCTATATAGGTATCAACATCTCGCTTACATTTTCAGTGGTATATACCTGTACCTGTGACGTGAGTTATAAATGTGAGACGGGCACTTAATTTAGCCCAAAAGCTAATTTAAATAAGTGTACCAGCCGACCGAAAGAATCCATTTGGATAAATCTAGCAACATTGCACGGCGCAATATCGCATCCGTCACGCGCGACGCGCATCACTCCGCGTCTCACGTGAGTGGCATTGTACTCGCTAGCGGAGCAGCTTGAGTGACGCAACAGAAGGTTTGAGCGATGCACTGAGGGCGGAAGATTTGGAGTGATATTCCTCCACTATTGAAGCGATGGTCTAAGCCTTTCACTGACAGCTGGGAATGCAAAAGGCTTTAAACTTGCTAGTTATTTGAGCAAAGCGATTGACGGTCACAATAAGAAAATAAATGCGAGAGAATTCTGGCCCATAATGATTCTGTTTCATCATGAACACGATCTCCAAACAGCCTCGATTAGCGAGTTGGTGTACAAAAAGTAAATATTTTACATAGATATTGAGCTTAACGCAGCAGCCTAACAGTGCAAAAAAGCATGAAGGCGCGTGTCGTGCACTACCAGCTGTATGGAGGAACGAGATGACGTGTTTCCCAGTTGCTAAGGTGAAATCCTCCAACTAGACTGGCGGTACGATAGCTATGGTTGATGTTGGGTGTCTGGAGCGTTGTTGTGAAGATTTAACTTGGGTAATTCATTGTTTTTGACGTGATTGGAGAGTTGTTCTTAATACCTCAGTATATGTTATTGTAGTTACTATGCAACTACATCATGTGTGAAATTGTCACCGCAGCTGTTCATACGTATTCCTTATTATTGATCTTCTCGCTGACAAAGTAGCCCAATGCAACAGTGAAGATATTATTTATTTTATTTTTATTTTATTTTATAATTTATGTACACACAGAGTAAATTGGTGGTTACAATATATATTGACACTTGAGTACAAAGGTACTGCTTATTTCAAAAAGAAATTTCTGCCAGCAGACCTGCGATAGGAGACGAGAGTTTTAAAGCGTAGACAACAGTGTGTAAAGGTAGAAGAGGAGAAATAACATAATATATTGCGAATATCTTAAACTTAAGAACTATATATAATACATAGTTAAACAACGATACGATAAATAAAATAGTACATACACATAAATAAAATAGTACAATATACATACACATAAATAAAATAGTACAATATACATACACATAAATAGTTAATATATACATAATAACATAATATAGATACAAAAATATTCTTATATACAACATAAATTAGGAGGAAAGATAATGCTCTTTTACGCGTCTTTTAAAGACAGAAATAGTTTTCGAGTCGCGAATGTTATGCGGAAGTGAGTTCCACAATCTTACTGCATGGATAGAGAAAGAATATGAATAAAAATCAGTTTTATGAGGTAGGAATTTAAGAAGCGTTTTGAGGTGGGATCTGCACGGGGCGTCAGATGGGTGAACAAAGGAGAAACGCTCTCGCAAGTAAGAGGGATATAAGGGGTTGTGCAGGATGTTAAAAAGGAGACATAAAACTCGACTGTTCCTGCGAAGGCGGATTGGGAGCCACTTAAGCTGCTTGCGGAAGTGAGAGACATGGTCATACTTCCTAAGACCAAAAACAAATCGAATACATTGATTTTGCAAGCGCTCAAGCTTGTTTAAAAGCTCCTCATTTGCATCCAAGTAGCAGGCGTCTGCGTAATCGATACTCGGCTGAATTAGTGTTTGAGCGAGAGAAATTTTAGTCTTCAAGGGCAGGAAGCTCTGGAGGCATTTCAGTGAATGAATGGAGAAATGCACCTTACGGCTGACCTCGCTGACATGAGCACGCCACGTGAGGTTTGAGTCAATTATGACTCCTAGGTCCTTAGCGGTTTCAGTATATTGTATTTGGACACCGTTTATACATAAGGGTTGCAAGGATGCTATGTCAAGTGCATTTCGCATAAACCGACTGCCTATAATCATGGCCTGAGTTTTAGCGGGATTGAGTTGTAAGCCGTAACACTTAGCCCACTTGGTGATACAACCCAGGTCACTATTCATAGCAGCAATGGCAGAACCGGCATCAGCCACCATAAAATGTCGATAAAGCTGCAAATCGTCTGCATACAGATGGAAATTAGAAGAGATCACTCTTGTTACCGAGTTAATGAAAATTGAGAAAAGAAGAGGAGAAAGGACGCCACCCTGAGGCACACCCGCAGTAAGTTCACACCAGTCAGAGGAGGCCTCTTCCAGTCGAATGCACTGAGAGCGGCCCCGAAGATAAGAATTAACCCATGCTAAACTAGTAGGGGAAAAATTTATAGATTGAAGGATGCCAAGTAGGATATCGAAATCGACCGAGTTGAAGGCGCTGCTAAAATCGAGAAGTACAAGTACAGAAAGGGATTTACTTTCCATCGCCCATCGAATGTCGTCAGTGACTTTCAGGAGTGCAGTAACAGTACTGTGACCTGGACGGAAGCCAGACTGATAGAGGGAAATAAGAGAGTTAGACGTCAAAAACAAAGAAATTTGACGATGAACAATGTGCTCGAGAACTTTAGAAAGAAAAGGAAGGATAGAGATGGGTCTATAATGGGATAACAGTGTAGGATTGTTTGTTTTGGGTAATGGAATTATATGAGCCTTTTTCCAGACCGAGGGAAAACAGCCGGAAGTTAGTGAATGGTTAAAAATGTGAGTTAGGATAGGGAGTAATGTTGGAAGGAGAAGGCTAATCATTCTCGAACACAGATTGTCATTACCGACAGCTGAAGATGAGATAGCAAGAATAGATTTTTTAACGTCATCTTCTGAGACTGCACTCAACATAAAATATGAACATGTTGGTACTGGCAATCTGGAAAGATCTAACAGTGTGAGAGTTTTGACAATGGGATCCAAGGAAACAGGAGGAAATGAAAATTTTAAATTGAGATCGTTCAGGTTAATGTCCTTACAGATGTTTAAAGGAGATTTGCCAATACCAGCTGATTTCAGAAATTTCCATACATCAGAAGAGCTACGATTGTCAAGAGATTCGTGAAAGAAGCGTCTTTTGGCATCTCTACACAGACGATTGCAGCGATTGCGCAAGACTTTATAATAATTGAGATACAGCTCTGAGCGCCTGCGCTTGTATCTCCTTTTAGCTTGATCCCTGCGAGCCATTAGATCTTTAATGTAAGGCGTAATCCAGGGAGCAGGGTTATGCCTGATTTTGACTGGTCGGATTGGTGCATGCAGGTTGTATATGTCAAGTACTATATCATTAAAGCAGCTCACTTTTACATCAATATTATTGCTTTCGACCACCGGAGTCCAGTCGATTTTAAAAGCATCGCGTTGCAATGCCTCCAGGTCTATGCTCTTGTAACTACGAAGATTAAGATATTGAGGTTTGCGTTTAGGTGTGCGAATACGATATGATAAATAAATAAGATCATGGTAAGAAAAGGTGGCCGTAAGTTGTCCATGGTCGGAAACATTTTCTGGTGAAGAGACAATCATAAGGTCAAGTAGGGAAGGTGAGCAATTGGGAAAATAGTGGGTAGCAGATAAAGGTAGAATATGGAGATTAAAAGAAGATAACAGCGATCGAAGTTTGTGAGAACGGAAGTCATTTTTGATCAAACATGTATTAAAGTCACCCATTAAGATAACGTGCTCATATATGGGGCATACATCATTGAAAATAGATTCAAGAGAGTCGAAATAATCTATGTTAAGATTGGGACTGTAGAAAACTGAAAGTAAGATTTTAGTATGATTAATGACAATCTCAAGGAATAGATATTCAGCCGAGCTAGAGTACTTTGAGGGAGATGACCTGACAACCCTGTATGGTATGTCAGCCCGCAGATATGTAGCAACACCACCGCCACCTTTGCCAGTCCTATCATTACGGATCAGAATAAAGCCGGGTAATGCATACTGAGTAGAAAGGAGAGAGGGCTTGAGAAACGATTCAGAAATCAGAAGCACGTCAAGACAAGCGCTGCTAAAGGATGCAAGAAGTTCAGTATAATGTCCAGGAACACTCTGAGCATTAATATGGGCTATATGTAGGTCATTTGAATATTTAGAAAAAATAGAAGAAATATTGTCGTGTAAACAAAGTGGTTGATAAGACTCACTGTCCGCACTTACAAAACTACTTATGGAAGAAGAGCATGAGAAAAAACTGTCGTTAAGATCAGCCAGGTCATCCATTAATTGTAAAACAATAAATATATACTACAAACTAAATAATAATATATATAATAAGTAAAAAATATAACTGTATAAAATAAAAATTAAAACTAAAAATCGTATACGTTTCCTAATACTGAAAACCACCCACCCCAACTCGCTGGTATTTTGGTAGAAATTTTACAATGTACAAGTTAAAAGTAACACATTCAAAAACAACATATTATTATAGAATACAATTTAAAAACTAAAAAACCAGCTGACAACCAACTGCAATGCACTTCAATATATGGCAATAACATAACGTCGTACGAATAGACAATTAGACATATGACAGATTGATATGACAAGACTGACGTCTGTCACTCAAAGTACTGTCACCTCAATAAATTACAGTAGCGAAGGCTAAAATAACAAACTGGTCCAAAGAATATAAGGTAATACAAACTGCCGGTACCAACGAATAAACTAAACAAAAAGTAGAATAACTGTGAGACAAGTAATAGTTAATTTTGAAGTACCGGCTAAAAATGAATAATTAGTACCGTGCAATGCAGCTGATTTAAGAAGCATAATCGTGAGTAAATATTTCAGTTGCGCCGACGCGTCCTCCTCTGAGTCTTAGTAGTGGTCTCTAGAGTAGTGCCTTTGGGGGAATCTAGCTCTTCTGACCGCGCAGAATCCTCGTTATCAGCAGAACATGATGGAAATCGTGCAACTAAATTATCAAGTTCGCCGATGGTGTCAATTTTTCGACGAGTTTTGTCAGGGCAAACAATAACAATCCTGCCTTCCATTGACCAGCAATTTATCAAGCCGAAGTGTTTTCGGGCAGCTACAAAGATACGATGTCGTGTATGAGTTAAGAACTCGGAGATGGTGATGCCTGTTCCCTTTAGCGATTTTTTACTGTCCCAGATAATTTGTCGGTGTTCCATCTTAAAGAATCTGACGAGGATGGGTCGTGTTTTTAGTTGCGATGAACCAAGACGATGACAAACTTGTAAAATGTTCATGTTTTTACCCACTTCCGACAGTTTCATTTGGTCGGATATTATATGGTAGACTGTATCATGCAACTTTTCATCCTTCTTTTCAGGGACACCATGAACTAAAAGAACCTTCCTTCGCATGGTTGTTTCATGTCTGTCAAACCCAATTGCAAGTAGCTCGATTTGTGCCTTCAACGTTGAGAGTGCCTGGCAAACAAAGGACTTGAATTCAGAGAACTCACGTGAGATGGATGTGATGTCTGAAGGTACTTGTTCGGATCCAGTAGAAGCTTTCTGCAACTTCTCTTCGTACTTGCGCATCCGGGAGCTAAACAACTTCTCCAGATCGTCCAAACTGGCAGCGAGTTTTGTCTCCATACTTTTGATAGTATGCAGTGGTGATTAAATTTTAAGTGCTAATATGACTTGATGAGAATAAATAGCGAGTGTAGGGGGGTTATCAGACAGCAAATTGTTTTAATTCATTAATTTAATTAGAAAACCAATTTAAAATCAATTTAAACTTAGAGCACACCAAAAACATGTGTTTATACTGCGCCTACCCACAAAGGAATTGATTATTAGTGAGGAAGTGATAAAGGTTGACCCTGACAGTTTTTTTTTTGTTGTACATACAACAAAAAAAAACCTTATAGTACTTTCGAGACGAGTAATACCTTTACCTGGTGGTAAGGGGTACGTCTGCTCATAACAACTGTAGGGCTAGTATTACTTGGCACCACACTGTGTTCGTCAACTTGAGAAACTAGTAATTTCGTCTCTTTCGCCCAAAAAATTTACTAGCTACATTGCCCCTGAAAACTGAACACAGTAATGTCTAAACTTGAAAAACAAATGCTTGGTACTAAAATAAATGGCACTGCGGTGGAAGCTCTTGCAATACGATACTGACTGACTTGCACTTTAGTGGCATTAAACATGGTAAAACTAGCCAGTGAATCGTGGACTGGATAATTGCACGAGTTATTATTACTAATAACAATAGTATGGCAAGGATTTCAATATCATCATCATTTAAATAGTGAAGTCCTAGTTCTTAATTGCAATATAGAATGGTATGAGGATCTGGTATTTTGTATCAGATACTGGCCATCGGTATACGACTATTCCAGTATTAATTTGCCATTCTACTGCATAGATGACTGTGTGCATATTGTGCTTCTTGGCTATAGTTCAAACAACAAAATATTGGCGCTATATTTAGTGTTATCTGTAAATTAACGTAGCCTATTATTAAGATCGGCTAGACAATAAAGCTTTTCTCTTCTCTCAAAACTTTCGAAATATTCCAAACTTCATTTTCATTTAGTCCGACTTAAATATTAAGTTTAAACAGTTTTCCCCGTCTGGATTTTTTAGGGCATAATGTCTATTCGCAATTACCATTCTTCTCATTTCTCATAATTCTCCTTGTAAATATTGTACCATGGAGGACACAGAAGTAGGTGCACAAATAGTTTGGCGTCATTAATCACGTGCGTTGCAATCACAGATTTTCTCCGAAATTAGTGAAACCCTAGTGCATCGCATTCCTGAATTCTTCCCAAGTAGGTGTCAGTGAGAGCGTAGTGTAGTTGATTTTTTTCTAACAGTCTATTTTTGTATCTATATGCTGCGCCCAATCGTTCGGAGCGATTAATCGCCTGCAGCAGTTTAACCGCAGATTGCTCGATGTTTTGTGTTGAACTGTTGGATTATATTTCTATCGGCTATATTTAATGTGAGAGGTGAGACTTAAACAAACGATGCCTTTTATGAGATATTTCCTACAAATCGGAAGTACCGACCTATTATATACTACATACTTAAATAACATCTTGAGTTGGGCTGTCGTATTTGATGATTGCGGGGACAAAAGCCAGGCACAAAAAATCTAGAAACAACAGGTTTTCCACAGCTTTAATTATAACAAAAAATTCGTTCACATTTAATACATCTTTCACATTTTATGAAACAGTAATTTTCCTTTAATTCTCTTATAATTAACAAAAAACACAATGTGTTAAGTAATTGCCTTCTTTGAAATTGAAATTAAGTGTCTCGAAGAATCCGCCGTCACACGGCCGCGGCCTCATATATAATATTGCTGCCTCTGTAACTTTAAATTGTTTCGTGGAATCCTAGCCAGCCATTGTGCGATACATTAGGATTTTAAGTGGAATTTCGAACGGAATGGAATGATAGGTCAGATGGCAAAAGCGGTCGGGTATTGGGCAGGCCAAGTATGTGCGAAATTTTGCGGTAAATTCTTAATATGCTAGATTTCTCCGCGTTGGACGGGAGATTTCTTTTCATTTCGTGCATTTCAATATTAAACATCTCATGTATGAATATATGAATGTTTAGATAATTTCCCATGAAAGGGGTACGTATGCCTTCAGGGAATATGAATGTAGCAAAATTATTTTGCATATTAAAGTTGGCGAGGCTTATGTTGGATGCGATGGTGTGTGATACAAGTATTTGCTACTGTTTTATTTCGCACTACTTTAATGATACAATTTTTGGTACGTATATGTCACATAGTTTAGATGATTTATGATTGCTGTGCGCATTTGCCGTGTGGTTCCGGCTCAGAATGCCTCCACCCCATTTTATCCCGTGGGTGTCGTAAAAGTCGACTAAGAGATTTACCGGAGGATGGGCAGCAGCGTCCTTTGAGTACATTAACAACTCAACTGCGATCGCCATCCCGTGTGCCAAGCATGGCGATTATGGCAAGATCCCCCAATGAGCACACAACACACCATATCGGTCGTTGTGGTGATCTTTGTGGGAGGCCTGTGTCCAGCAATGGATTTCATTCGGCCGAAGTGATCATCGCTGATGCTGCAACATAATAAATTACAAGTGCAAAAGACTTATAGTTTCTGAAACTGATAGTACGTAAGTAAGCATTGCACGGGGGAGCTTATTGTGAGTCCGTTTCTCAAGAGATTAATCCAAGATGTGCTGTGCTGACACTACGTTATGAGGTTCATTCCTTGTCATCTATCTCGCCAAGTCTCAAAGACCCGCACCGTTTCCTGCTGCATAGCGATTCTCTAAGCAATTATCATAGTTACAACCCACGTGATTCTCACCAAAGAGCTACATTTTTAATTACAGTCAAAACAGATTGATGAGTACAAAGTGATGTAACAGTGGTGGTAGGGCGTGCCCACACCGAGCGGCCCAAGAGAAGACGGTAGCACGCATGTGGCCACGCGCTGCCGTGGGACGCTTTGGGGGAACCTTTACAATCCCCTCGGGGGGGTGACCGTTTTACAGTTCCCCTCTCCGAGACGAGCCTATAGGCGTAGCACCAGTGGGCGGCTCTAGTGTGATCATACGAGGACCTGGAACCTCCCTTAGGTGCCGAAGATGAACCTGACGGCACGGTTGGTGCAGTGGCTGATACAGTTGGCTGCTGCGCTCCGGGTCATGGGTTCGATTCACGCACGGAACAAATATTTGTATGATCTGCAGGTAATTGTTCTGGGTCTGGGTGTATTGTGTGTGAAATTCATGTCTGTCGCGACACAGGAGAAATCCTAGGATGGAGCAATGTTTAAAAAAAAAGAAACGTAGTTGACCGCTCCAGTGGTTTTAGCCGGTAGGAGTCCGGCATGCGAGCTCATACCGAGCGACTCCCGGGAAGACAGCGGTGCGCACGTGGTCACGTACCGTTACAATCCTTTACAATCCCCCCGAGAAGTGCCTGGGGGGGTGGCCTTTTTACAGTCATCTTCTCTCCGCTAAAGGGGGTGACCGCTTTACAGTCATCCCCTCCGAGATGTGCCTAAAGGCGTGGCACCAATGGGTGGCTCTAGATGGAGATTATTCGAGTTCCTGGAGCCTCCCTTCGGTGCCGAAGATGCCACTCCGGTGGTTTTAGCCGGTAGGAGTCCGGCATACCCCTCTGCCCTTTCCCGGGGCGGAGGAAGTACATGATGTATTTCCACTTGTTCACTAAAAAAAAAAGGCGTCCAGCATACCCCTTCCCGAGAGTTAAGTTGTACAATAGCCTACTGGATGGGTGAAAACAAACACAGTTTCAGCATAGTCCCTCGATACTCACATGCCATGAATAAATTATCTCCATCTCTCGTGAAATTATGAGAATTCATTCCTCAAAATCGACATAACAATAGAAATCGTCGAGAAAACAAAATCAATAACATAATGAACGAATTCTCTAACTAAACTAAACTAATAATCGATTCACCAGAGATGTGGACAACATACATACACGTATTACTATTAAACTGGGAGACGTTAATGAGGTACTGCGCCTGTTCAATTAATTCCAACCAATTATTTCAGCTGTGTTTTGTTCGGACTCGCGACCTATATCAATGGAAGGCCTCTGACAACATTAAATTATTTCAATTTAATTAAATTCCTCGAGTTAGTTTCCAGTAATTACTTTACTCCGCTTTACAACGTAGTTTTGAATTGTATTACATCGTTCGTGACTCATTTTCAGGTAGTCTTGTTGTTTTGAGAATTACAATATCATCGAAATATACAATAATATCAAGACCCTTTATTGTTGTCTTGACTTTCCATAATTACTGTAACAAATATGGCTCTGACGTAAGAAATATTTACAGAGCAGAAAATCTCGTGTGTGGTAATCGAAGTAAACTCCAGTTCATTGGGGCTGTTAGGATCCTTAGCTAACACCCATATTTATTCCAGAAAGTTCTGGAAATGTTTCAGTTAGGCCCAAAGCTTTCCTCAGCTTCCATTATCCCAACAATACATCACAAATATTTAAAACCATATCACTAGAGGAATTTCGGACGACTTATAAACTTCCATTTATAACGTCACGACGAAATCCAAATTATAATAAGGATTTACAAGGGGTCCGGTGTCCTCCGTCAGTCTATCGTACGCGACGAAGACTAATGGTCGCCCGTTGACAATGACAACTAGTGAGGGTCCAGCGCTTTATCGATAACCGTGAGCTGGGAAATTTTCTTGTATAAAATGAAATCAATTAAATTGATCGAACTGAACTAAAATGATACGAAATGATGTTTAACTACACCTATACTACAAATAAATAAAATTGAAGTGTCTGTTTGTAATGTCAATATAACAGCTTTTTACTGAATGCATATGAAAGTATGTGTGGTGCCGGCTACCAATAGCACCAACCCATCTCATCCTGTGGGTGTCGTAAAAGGCGACTAAGGGATTAGCCGGAGGATGGGCTATACATTACAATACATTAGCAGCTCAACTGCGATCACCAACCCGCCTGCCAAGCGTGGTGATTATGGCAAAACCCCCCAATGAGCATACATCATACCGATGTCGGTCGTTGTGGTGATCTTTGAGGAAGGCCTTTGATGAATATATGATGAATAAACTTAATAAATAATTAAATTATTAGATCATTGGATAGTCCTGGTGAAGCGCTTGACTTTCAATCAATCGCTATACCCCTACATCGTCTCACACGGCTCGCCTTTTAAGTTTATTAAATTAAATTAATTAAAATTAACGTCTCTACGTTACAACAGCCGAAAATAATAATCAATCTAATCCGGAATCTTTAGATTTGAGTGTTAAATGTGATCTTAACACAAAATCGGTTCAACTTCAAAATATTAAATCTAAAGATTTGGATTAGATTGATTATAAATTTTGGCCGTAAGGGACTCATATCCAGAGTCATGGACAGCAGCGTCCCTTCAGTGGAACAGCAGCCATTCTGCGCGCACCGACCCACCTGCCAAGTTTGGTGCGTATTGGCAAATTCCTCCCAAAATGACGACACAGTTGTGGAAATCTGTGGAGGATCTGTCATGCTCACTAAAATGTCTTGCTGGCGGTGGCGTTGTGTATCGGGTCGTTCGGTTCCCTGCAATATGGTTGAGCTAAGCGGTGCTGATGCATGCGTCATGCTCGTGAACGTGGGTCATCTGTTGGGACTGGTCAGCCGTTAACTGACACGGCAATTAAATTGTTAATATATTATTGTGATATGTTCCATGTTTACACATTGACCTACATTTTCTCGGTATATGATTTACACTAATTTGTGTCAATCAACATTGTAATCTCAATTATTTTAAAAGAGTATCCATGGAGTTTCTTGCCGGCTCTTCTCCACGAGATCAACTATTTGGAACCGTGCAACTTAGATTCTGACGTTTCATAAGTGCCAATATTTGGTTTATTTGAAATAAGAAACTTTGACTTTGAGGAGGCCTTTGTTCAGCAGAGGATGTGTTTTGGCTGATATGAATATAATGATGATGAAAAATATAATCAAAAGTCAATAATGCAGTGTTAATAATCATTTTGAAAGTATCTAGAAAGAAGAGACTATAAAAAGCCTTAAAACTTGTATCAGCCATAAAGGACTCTACAAAACATCAACCGAGCTAAGGTAGACCAACTCTGAGGCTCCGTCCAAACTTGTACTGTACTAAATTCATCCAACCCTTTCTTAGGCGGAATTATGACGTAATCAAATCACTGGCGGCGAGATTACACGGCCGCGTTTATAATTTTAATTACTTTGAGAACTCGCCGAGCCTTCGCCGCTCACAACTTGTGACGTCATTTTAACGCCGTCTATCTTGATTCAATGTTTGACTTGGACGAGTTAGTGTTAATTATGTGATAATAATGTTGGGCTGGTTATTGAAGGAGATGTGATACATGTCGACCGATTAGTTTGTTATGCTTTGAAGGAAGTACGTAAGTTGGACAGCATTTGTGTGAAACTTAGGACCATATTCGAAGCTTAGGATAGTTTAGTCTTCAACAGAATAAGGTACACATTTTTACCGAATGTCAGGCACTGATATTCATGCGTTTACATACATTACTTTATCTCTGTATTGTTAACATTCTTTGCAAGGAGCCCGGAATTTGATTGACTGACAAGGAGATGTGGGTCCAACACGCAGAGGCCCTTTAGGCAATTTACGTCCGTTATAATGGGACTTAACCAGGGGTAGACAATACAACCACGGATAGTCCACGGGGGTTTGTATGAGATGGAAGATGATGCTGTGTAATGAACGAACTATCTGTTGTAAGGACTAAAACCAAAAAAAAAAATTACGTTTCATTATCTTTAAACAAGAAAGCTCACAAATAATACTTACAAAATCGTTAATGGAGTATTCTGGAATATGAAAATCGTTTTACTTTGAGTGGCATCTAAATTCCTCTTTAATAATCCTTTTCTCTGGAATATTATATCCAAGCTAAAAACATATATTTGCAAACATTGAGGGCTTAATTACAAATCAGTGAGTGTGGAACTCACGAAGGTCGCGTCTGGCTGGATTGTCGACAAAATAAATTAGGGATTTCCGTTGCTGCTGACGTTTACAATTAACGACCGGTGTCGTGTCGTCGCCGTGTCGATGTCGCTGCGCTCTTTTTACAATGAATTATTTTGAGAGAGAAGTGAAATTGATGAGATTTCTGATGTAGGTTTAAAGAAGAAAACGTTCTAATGCTTAAACAAGTTCCAAAGTAACTTCTGTGATTGTGTTGTATTTAATTTTGGTTTTAGTAATTACGGCGTTACTTTGATAAGTTAAGATAAAAATATTTTTATTCATGTAAAACCATATGCAGGCACTTATGAATGGTCAAGACTTTAGTTGCCGCGATCCAAGATGTTGATTTCCTATGGAGAAGAACGGGGAAGAAACTCCATGGTTACTTTTTTTAAATCATAATAATTGTTACAGTATTTTTGATTACAGTGTCCTCAAAAGAAATAATGTAAGGACAATGTAACAGAAAAAGCAAACTTCTTAAAAAGTCCACACTAAACAAGCCTGATATTTAGAAAAAGATATGATTAAATTGTCATGGCAGCATTAAGCTGACCAATCCCAGCAGACAGCACTCATTCACGAGCATGCCGCATGCATCAGCGTCGCTCAGCTCAACCATATTGTAGGGCAACTATGCGACCCGATACACGACGCCACCATCAGCAGGACGCTTGAGTGAGCATGACATACCTAAACTGCTAGACAACTATCACGTCAATGAAACAAAATAAATGAATAATCCACATGGTCCTCGCATTTACAGTTTCAAATATAAATGAAGTGAATATAAAAAAAAACAGCCCAGTAATTGGTGTCATTTAAACAAATTGTTTTGATACTGTTTGTTGTTTTGATGAATTGATAATGGAGCAAAATAATATAGCTCATTCTGGTAAGTAGGATCAAATATATCAAAGAAAGCTTGATGTGTCTTCGGGGGGGTACTTGTATTTTGAACATTCTGACTAGTTATTTAATTAAGTTCATACGAGTTACACTTTCACTGCAGTTCAAAAGTTTTTATTTTTTTTATTTTTATTTATATAAAGCGTTGCCCCACACTAGGATTTCTCCTGTGTCGTGGGTGCGTTTACAGACACAAATCCCACACAAAAAAATTAACTCTGAACTACTACTGATCACATATTTCTCTATTTGTTAAAGTTGTTCTTACTTAATCGAACAATCTAAAAGCTTCCATGCTTTTACTGGAATTTAATTTACTCTCGATCTCTCATCCCGAAGTTGACAACAATTATTGGAAATGCTGAACGCTCATAAATAATAAAACACGCAAAAATTCTTAAATCTCTTTGGAATTATTACGAAATAATTGGATTTTTGATGCGACTCCAAATTCGGAAAGCTGGAGGTGACTTAGACGTTTACGCAAAGAGATTACGACTCACAACGACGTGCTTACCCGTTTCTCGTAAAGGTCAAAGGGAGTGATTTAATTCGTACAGAATAAGGATGGGACACACATGTATATGTCTGCTTTGTGAGAGCGCTTTGTTGTTATCCTAGGAAAATGTACTGCAGTGTTTCTTAAGTTTCTAAATTCCTATTGTAGTTACTACATTAATGTAAGAAGCGTTTAATTTTACCTTTATTGCTATAAAATATACGAAATAATATTTGTAAACATTTCATGTGTCGAAGGTTATTTTTTTATTTTTTATTTAGTAACTAACAATGGCAAGTTTCTTTTACCTAAAAGAATATATTATTATAACTTTCAATGGTTTTATTCGGGTACCTACTCACAATGATACCTACATAATACTCGTTATATGTTTTACCATAATTTGTATCAATCAACATTGTAATCTCAATTATTTTAAAAGAGTATCCATGGAGTTTCCTGCCGGTTCTTCTCCACGAGATCAACTATTTGGAACTGTGTAACTTAGATGCTGACGTTTCATAAGTGCCAATATTTGGTTTATTTGAAATAAAAATATTTAACTTTGACTTTGAAACATTAAATACCAGCGGGCAGATCACCTGACCATAATGTCTATCATTCAATAAAACTAAAAAACTATCGCTCACAAAAATGTGCTAAAACGCTCGTCCACCTGACTGGGCATTATTATTTTTACCAACAGCCACGGTCACTTACTCACAGTTCGTAGCGTACTATTAATTTCGTCGGGAAGGGTGTTAATAGCGAGTGTTATAGGCTAACGGACAAAATTTCGCTGAAGCCCACGTCTGTAATTACAGCGAACGCCAGGTACGCAACACTACTCAATTTCTATCACTACGTGCTATATAAAAGGCTTAGAGGGTGGGTCGAGTGACAGACAAAACGATAACTCGGCGACGCGCACTTGTAAAGTGGCATCACCGCCTGCGGATGCAATTTGCGACCAAGCGCGTCGTCGAAGCCGTCCTGCCGCTCTTTGAAGCCTGGCTCAAAAGGAGCGAGCGCGTCACCTACCGCCTGACGCAGGTGCTCACCGGGCACGGTTGTTTCGGTGCGTACCTGCACAGGATAGGACGTGAGGCCACGGCACAATGCCACCATTGTGATAGCGACCAGGATACCGCACAGCACACGCTCGGAGAGTGCCCTGCGTGGGCCGCCGAGCGGCGGATCCTGGCCGATCGGATCGGGCAAGATCTCTCTATGCCAGCAGTAGTGTCGGCTATGTTGGCAGAGCACGAAAACTGGAATGCAGTGGTCTCCTTCTGTGAGAGCGTCATGCTCCAGAAGGAGACCGCAGAGCGGGATCGGGGGGGTGCGATCCCGCTCGAAGAAGAAGGAGACGGCGCCGGGGTAACAACCGCCCTGGCGCCTAATTCCGATACGCCTGAAAACCCCTGCCGTTGCTATAAGGTGGGGGACCTCTGGGTTCGCGGGTGCGTAGATTGGGGAATCTGCGTGCCCACACCAAGCGACCCAAGAGAAGACGGTAGCACGCATGTGGTCACGCGCTGCCGTGGGACGCTTTGGGGGATCCTTTACAATCCCCCTGGGGGGGTGACCGCTTTACAGTCACCCTCTCCGAGATGTGCCAATAGGCGTGGCACCAGTGGGCGGCTCTAGTGTGATCATACGAGGACCTGGAGCCTCCCTTAGGTGCCGAAGATGACCGCTCCAGTGGTTTTAGCCGGTAGGAGTCCGGCACACCCCTTCGTCCTTCCCCGGGGCGAAGGAAGTTCATGAAGAATTTCAACTGGGCACCAATAAAAAATAAAAAATAAAGGTGAAAACGATAAGTGGTGTGTCCGATCACTCCGAGTAAGAAATTACATTTATATAAAGACGTCATCGAGGTACATGTGGTATCCTGATTCAGAAAATAGCAACACTTGCCTTCCATACATGAGGGTTTCTGTTCGATCCCGGTTCGCACGTCTGACTTTTTGGATTCATGTGCCGATGAGAATTTGATTATCACTTGCGTTAACTGTGAAGGAAAACATGATGAGGATCCTGCGCACCTGAGGGGCCTCCAAAATGTTCTCAATGCTGCGTGTAGTCCACTAACCTACACTAGACCAGCGTGGACTAAAGCCTAACCTTTCTCTTCGTGTGAAAAAGGCCATGCCCAGCCGTGGGACAGCAATGGGCTGATTTTGTACCGTTCCATCTCCTCCCATGGATCTCATAATAGGAAACTCGTCATATCAGCTGAATAGAATCTACTGCTGGACTAAAGCCTCCCCAAAAGATTGCCACATCGACCGGTTAGGTGTGTTGTGTACTGATTGAGGGTTTTGTCATAATCTTGGCTTGGGTTGCCGAACGCAGTTGAGTTGTTACTGTACTCGAACAACGCTGCTGCCCATCCTCCGACTAAACCAATAGTAGCCTTTTACGACACCCACGTGATGTGATGGGTTGGTGTATACCTTTTTTTTTATTGGTGTCCAGTGAAAATTCTACATGAACTCCCTTCGCTTCGGGGAAGGGTGAAGGGGTATGCCGGACTCCTACCGGCTTAAACCACCGGAGTGGTCATCTTCGGCACCGAAGGGAGCCTCATGTTCTCGTAAGATCACACTAGAGCCACCCATTGGTGCCGCGCCTTTAGGCACATCACGAAGGGGATGACTGTAAAGTGGTCACCCCCTCTAGCAGAAGGAAGGCGACTGTAAAAAAGGTCACCTCGCATGCACTTCTCGGGGAGGATTGTAAAGGATCCTCCCAAGCCTCGCCGTGCACTGTGCTGCGCACACGGCGGCACGTGATAATGTGCGCGCCGCCGTCTTCCCGGGGTCACCAACGCATCTAGCAAAATTTGTCACTACTTATCCGCTAGGCGTGGTAAGTCCTGGCAATTTTCCCCCAAAATTACGACACAAGGCATGTCACTGCCTGGGGAAGGCCTTTTTTGGTCAGCAGATGACTTCCTTTAGCTGATATGAATATGGACCCCATAGTAATAACTGAATTCATTGTAAGTGCATGAAAATCTCCAATTTATTTTATTGCATGCGTGACTTGATGTTTTATAGCAACTGAAAGGTTGAGCTCCAACCTCGGTATTTTAATCAAAACATTGAACAGTTTGTCTTTGGCACTATTACATAATACATTAAAGCTAACAGCTAATATGTAAGTATGTATCAAGAGCTACATTTATGCATAGCCGTCATGCTTATATTTTAGGTAAAGTGATACATGGAGCGGACGCAATAGGAAAGATGCACACAGTAAATCATTGACTTTCAGTCGATTTTTATATGTTGCGATCTCACTTTAGTATCCATAGAAGCTTACAAAATATGTTGAAACTCTTTCTTCCTACTTAATATCTGTGTATCGCTCCAATATTCTGTGTTTCTTTTTCAATTATTATTAAGTATTAGACATGCTTAATATTAGGTCGTATCAGCTCGTGGCATCAACAATACGCCCTATAACCAGCGCTGCAGCAAATTGTTGCAGGCTATTATGCTGAGATAGGAACCTTTTTCGGCTTCGTACAGCGCTGCTGTAGTCATATATATTTTATTATGTTAAGTTTGCATTGTCGTTTTAAGTACAAAAACCGTTTTTTCTTCCTTTAGGTACTGAGTTCCACTGGCATCCCGGTGTCGCTTGTGAATTACTCCACCGACGATTCCTTCGGACGCTGTACCTTTATTAGTGCGGCAGACGTTTTGTTATTGGTCCGAATGGCCGGTTACAGCGTGTTTAGTGTTATTACATCGTTAGTGGCGCTTATGGGGACTTTCTTTGAATACTGTGGCCTATGGGTACTACTTAATGGAAGTACCGTTGTAGTGCTATGGGATAGTAAAGGGAGGTACTGTAATTACTTGTTGTGCTGATTGAGTGGCGGTTTTTATGAGTACTACAGCTTGTAAACTGAGTATTGATAAACAACATTGTGTATGCACATATTTTTGTTTGTAGTTCTTCAGTCTAGGCAACGTTTTTGGCTCAACTGAATTTCTAAGTCATCATATCAGCCACAGGACGTCCACTGCTGAACAAAGGCCTCCCCCTTAGATTTCCACAACGAGCGGTCACGTGCCGCTCTCATCCAACGACTCCCAGCGACCCTCACCAGGTCATCTGTCCACCTCATTGGAGGTCGTCCCACGCTGCGTTTTCCGGTGCGCGGTCTCCATCCGAGAACCTTTGTGCCCCAACGGCCATCAGTTCTACGAGCAATGTGCCCTGCCCATTGCCACTTCAGTTTACTAATCCTTTCAGCTATGTCGACAACTTTAGTTCTTCTACGGATCTCCTCATTTCTGATTCGATCTCGTAGAGAAATACCAAGCATAGCTCTCTCCGTAGCTCGCTGAGTGACCTTGAGCTTTCTTATGAGGCCCATTGTGAGTGACCACGTCTCTGTTCCATATGTCATCACTGGTAACACACACTGGTTAAAGACTTGCGTCTTGAGGCATTGCGGTATTGTTGACGAAAAGACGTTGCGAAGTTTCCCGAACGGTTTCTAAGTAAATTAAGCCTAATTTGTCGTTTATTTACTATTCTATTAGAATTTCTAATGGCACGCGGAGCGGCTATTGGTACTTACTGTTCTCGTCGTAGAAAAACATTTTAGCAGCGTCTCCTCACCCGTGGATGTCGTAAAATGCGATTAAGAGACTTTAAGCTCGAGGGATGGGCAGCAGCCGCTTCAGTGAAACACTAGCCATACTGCGCTCACCAACTCTCTCACCAAGCGTGGTGATTACTGGCTGTATTCTACAGTGAATTTTGTTTTCGTGGTCCATGTAACAACCACTTATCTACCAATACTGACTTAATTGATAGTATAAAGAACCACTAAATGTAGATAACCATAGACACAAATACGTGTAGACACGATTTTGTATTACATTTATTTCGTTATTAGTATTTTTTATTTATAACCTACTAAATGAAGATTGCCGTGTGGTGCCGGCACAGAATACCACCATCCCATCCCTTCCCGTGAGTGTCGTAAAAGTCGACTAAGGGATTAGCCGGAGGATGGGCAGCAGCGTCCTTCGAGTACATTAACAACTCAACTGCGATCGCCAACCCGCCTGCCAAGCGTAACGATTATGGTAAAACCCCTCACTGAGCCCACAATACATATCGGTCGTTGTGGTGATCTTTGGATGAGGCCTGTGTCCAACAGTGGACTTTCGGCCGAAATTATGATGATGACGTTGAAATGGAAATTTGTGTAAAAAGGCCTTCGGTAACGCGTACAAGATTGTGACATATATGACATAGGGATCTATTTTAGCTACATATAGCGCCTGGACTGATTACTTTGTTAACCCTACTGTCTCGTATAACTATACCTAAAGCTCAATTTCAGGAAACAGGTCACTAGAATGGGCGGTGGCCTAGCAAATTTCTATTACTTACGCATTGTTACTTATTTGCTACCTTTAAAGTGTAATACAGCTGGGAGGCTTGTACATTAAGAACCTTTCTGTGTGTTAAATATTGCACCCTGGCAATTAAATTCATCCTTTGTCCACATACAATATAATTGTTTTACGGTCCGTGTGGTGTACGTGTGTACAAGATCTGATTTGACTCCAACTCCAACATGAGAAAATACATATTATATTTAACTAGTTTTACCCTGCCACGCGTTGCTGTGGCAAAATGCACGTAATTACAACATGATTTTGATTCTAAATAAAAAAAACAATTATGGGTCTTGGTTAGTTTAATAAAAAAATGCGCGTATCGGTAAAGATCTTTAAGAGATTTGCGATTTTGAACAAACGAACATAATTTTATTTTTATACACTCTTTTGCGAAAAAAATAATAATAGTAATGTCTTAGGTTTTCGCGATTATTACACATTATAATAAAACAATTTTAAACGGATTGAATCGCGTGTATTATTGATTTTTCTTTTTCCTGACGTTTCGAACACTTTGCAGGGTTCGTGGTCGCAGGATGACATGATGACACATCTTAAAATATAAATTATGTGGTGTCGTGGGACACCAGGTAGGAATGAAGTTCCTTCGGCTAATGTAGAATCGACACTTATACATTACTCGCTTGTGTATGCGACTGTCGCGCCTGCGCACGTCTCATTTAACGGTTTTATTCCACGCACTTTTTTCCACGGATTTTTTCTTACGGTTTTACTATCACATTATTTTCAGTTCGGTCGCGCAGCAAAATCCCTATCCCCTCCAAGCCTTTTTTTTATTGGTGCCCAGTGGAAATTCATCATGAACTTCCTTCGCCCCGGGGAAGGACGAAGGGGTATGCCGGACTCCTACCGGCTAAAACCACTGGAGCGGTCATCTTCGGCACCTAAGGGAGGTTCCAGGTCATCGTATGATCACACTAGAGCCACCCACTGGTGCCACGCCTATTGGCACATCTCGGAGAGGGTGACTGTAAAGCGGTCACCCCCCCAGGGGGATTGTAAAGGATCCCCCAGTGCGTCCCACGGCAGCGCGTGACCACGTGCGTGCTACCGTCTTCTATTGGGTCGCTTGGTGTGGGCACGCAGATTCCCCAATCTACGCACCCGCGAACCCAGAGGTCCCCCACCTTATAGCAACGGCGGGGATCCCCTCCAAGCCTGCCGTAAGGAACTTCGTTCCAATAAAATTATTTTCCTTAGGTGTCCACCTAAGGAAATTTACATTCTAAGGTCGATTTGAGTTCATTAAATAAAGTTTAATTGTTTGACATAGTCTGTATACTTATGATCGTGTAAATTAATACTCATGAACTGAATTCTGGCAATTTGAAAAAAATATATATCTTGCTCTAGAGGAACATTATTTTAATGCAGCCATTAACCTCAGGTTATTGGGTATCTTGTACATAAATTCAAATTGTTTACGGGTGTTTAAATTAAAGAAGTTAGCATCAGTCCATCTCCTCCGTGAACGTCGTAAAAGGCGACTAAAAGACTCGTAACATAAGGGATGTGCAGCAGTGTCCACCGTCCCTTCCGTGGAACAGAAGCCATACTATGCTCAGCAATTAACCATTCAACGTGGTGAGTACTGGCAAATTCCTCCAAAATTTAAGACACTATTGTTATAATCTATGCGGAAGGCCTTCTTGTTCAGTAGTGGACGTTATTTGGCTGACATGATCATGATAATAAACTGTTATATCCAAAGATATAGTATTACCTACGTACTAGGAGGGATCAAAAGGTAGTGAGAACGACATACTCCTTTGTAAGAAAAAAGAAAAATACTGGCAGGCATAGCTCAGATATATATTTGTAATATTAATAAAGAAAAAAATCTTCGATTCCCGTTTATTTTTTCTGAATGTAGTCATTTGTTTGTTTCGTATCGGAACGTGTTTTCGAAAATGGAGAAAAACGAAGTGCGAGCCGTTATTAAATACCTCTGTTTACAAAAGTTACCGATGCAAGAGATTCATTGCGATTTGGAGGCAACATTAAGAGAGTCTGCTCCGCCGTTTTCCACTGTCGCAAGGTGGGCTTCTCAATTTCGAGTAGGGAGAACGAGCACAGAAGACGAACATGCAAGGGCATGAAAGCGCTGGACTCGGTGTGTAGAGAGACTCGGAAACTATGTAGAAAAATAAATTATTAAGTTATCAATAGTCATTATATTCTATCTCATTCTCACTACTTTTTGATCCCTCCTCGTACATAGATAGAGCCTATTAAGTTGAACAAATTTCCATTATTAAATACTTGTCATCCTAATGTGAGTAATACGTGTGATAAAAAGAGAAAGCACTAACCTTTCGCGCACGTCTTGAAGCGTTGCGCGCCTACAGCTATATATACCTGAAACCATCTGGTTAACACACGGCACTAACAGTTTTAATAGACAGTGGATTGTTACTTTAGTACGAAACGGTGCCATTCGATTATTTCGCTGTAACCAAAGCTCTATAGACATATCTTTCTTTCATATGACGTTGCGCATGTGCTCGTAAAAGGTAGTAATAGATTTGTTGTTTATGCTTAATACTCTGTCTATAGTTACTTGGTCTTAGGTCATATGTCAATTGGAGGTCTATTATAAGCAGAAAATAGTTCCATTTGTAATCTTATAAATTCAAAATCATTTTTACAAACATTATTACTTTCTGATCTCGTATCAATTTTACGATTGAATTTGTGATCGTCAGGACTCTGAAATGGCAAGCTACACGAGATTATTATAACCTTGTCGAGTCCATGCATACATTATGTACGTATGAATATTATGCAAATCGGGGTAACTGAACTTTCATTATAAATCATCTCGAATGTTCCCCTGTTGATATAATTGTGCTGACGTGTTAATCGTAGTACCTATGTCTTATTGTGATGGTATTATCTTAGTATGTTAATAGTTTATGATACTTTTAGCCGAGTGCTGGTATTGGTATTATATGATGTTGACGATGAGGAAAATGGCTCCATTAACACCGGGACTATCACAGAATATTTTAGAAGAAGAATGGGGAGATGATTGTTAACTTAGTACATCTTAGTTGCTTTACATCTAAAGCAAATTGTAAAAGTTTGATGAATAAAAGGATCCCCAACAGTTGGGAAATTCTTCTAGTCTGTATGGAATATTTTTTCTTCTCTATTCTGTCTTTTAGTGGTTGTGGCGTTCTTTATGAAGGTTTGGACTGGAGTACTACAGTTCTATCTGTTTCAACTACCAAAATAACTATACGTAAGCGTTGTTAGGTGTGGTGCTGTCTACAAACCACCAACCCTTCTCATCCCGTGGGTGTCATAAAAGGCGACTAAGGGATTAGCCAGAGCATGGGCAGCAGCGTCCTTCGAATACATTAACAACTCAATTGCGACAGCCCACCCGTATCCCAAGTGTAGCAATTATGGCAAAACCTCCCAATGAGCACACAACACTCCCAGACCGGTCCGTGTCCAGCAGTGGACTTTATTCGGCAGAAATGTTGATGATGAAGCGCAGTTGTTCTAGTTGAAGGGTAAGAACAGTCAGTAATCACCTGATAACGGTGTACCTTTATTTATTTATTATCCCGGTGGAAATACTTCATGTACTTCCTTCGTCCTGGGGAAGGACGGAGGGGCATGCCTGACTCCTGCTGGCTAAAACCACCGGAGCGCTCATCTTCGGCACCGAACGGGAGCTCCAGGTCCTCGTACGATCACACTAGAGCTGCCTATTGGTGCCACGCCTATAGGCATATCTCGGGCCTGGAGCCTGCCTTAGGTGCCGAGGATGACGACGCTCCAGTGGTTTTAGCCGGTAGGAGTCCGGCATACCCCTTCGCCTTTCCCCGGGACGAAGTAATTAGGAAGGAATTTCCACTGGGCATCAATAAAAAAGGCACATCTCGGAGGGGATGATTGTAAGGCGGTCACGTAGAGGGAAGGCGACTCAAAGCGGAGGGAAGTCGACTGTGATAGTGGCGTACCTAAGCCGCTGTATATAAAAAGTTACAATGGTGCAAGCGTCTTTATGATATTTGAAACCTATCTATAAAACTGTTGTTTAACAAAGCAATTGTATAGCCAAACTGCGATTTGAAAGTTCAGACAAAAGCAACAAATTATTAATTTTATTCTTTGAGGGTCCCACACTTTATTTGTCACCATTACAATTACCCATTTCTTA
The DNA here is from genome assembly GCA_947459985.1 of Diloba caeruleocephala. Taxonomy (NCBI): domain Eukaryota; kingdom Metazoa; phylum Arthropoda; class Insecta; order Lepidoptera; family Noctuidae; genus Diloba; species Diloba caeruleocephala. The sequence goes on along the minus strand of OX381605.1, from coordinate 32,568,651 downwards.
CAAAACTTCAAACGATACCTATACTCGTATAAACAGCAATTTCTGAATAAGTAGTTCTGCCAGTATCTAGCTACTGAACGTGCAACTAACGCAAGCCTGGCCGCAGAACCTCTTGGAAAGCAATTAGAGCTACTCAAACGTATAATGGCCACATCGCCGGGCGCAACGGAACACGCTGCAGAGCAAGACTTGTACCACACTGAGCTATGAGTACGACTTTTACTTCGTTGTTCAGGATAGTTTTGTTGGTTATGGTAGGAATTTTATGTATTGGAACCTTTTCGTGGATCTTCTTGTAAACGGTTATAATTAAGTGTTGTTTTATCAACCCACTGTCGTGTATTCGCCAGATGGGACTTAGTTATACTAAGTTTCAGTAAGATCGTTAAAGGTAAGTGATAGTAATGGCATTAAAGTCTGGACACTGGTCAGTAGACAGATCTTTGACACACATTTTAACAGAGTCAGCATATCTCGGTATGTCTCGGCATATCTCGTCACAGGATGATAAATTTTACTACTATTTTAAGCGTGAAAGTTTGTATCTTTGAGGCTCCAACGCGATCAAACGGCTCGGTTATTAGTTTCAGAGACAATTATTATGACTTAATTATTAATGTTATTACTTATTTTAAAAGAGTATTAAGGGAGTTTCTTGCCGGCTCTTCTGCCCGAGATCAACTATTTGGAACCGTGCAACTTAGATTCTGACGTCTCATAAGTGCCAGTATTTGGTTATTTTAAAATATTTTTTTTTATTAATACATGCATGTTGAACAAAGAACCTCCTTTTTTGAGATTGGTTATAAAAGTTATGAAGTAGAGCATATTTCCAATTGACCGTAAAGCTCTTTTTTGATGGCTCATTTATCTTTATTTGCGTGTGCCTACATCGCAAATGGTTGTATAACAATAAAACTCACACTCTAGCAGTACATTGCACACTTGTACTGTAAGCGACTGAGACAAAGATTGGTGCGTGTCATGATAGATTCAACTCTGTACTTTACAGTAGAAAGTAGTATTTCACACTAAAGTCATCAGCCGGTACAAGTCCACTGCTGAACATGAGCCTCCCAAAGATAGAATGAAGGGTCATATTACTGTTAGAATAATTACCGTATAACCGTGTTGTAATTGTTTCACTAGCACTCTTTAAAAGCAATTAAAGCGACTCAAAAATGTAATGGTTCGTGTGAAGTGGGCAATTTGTGCCCTGCCATGAATCGTTGAAATGAAAGTCTCTTTTATTAACAATAGTTTTTCTGTTCTTAACGTACTGAAGTCATGACCTGTTGTATGCCGATGTTTTTTGACTTCGAAAGTTGCACGATGTCTCAAGAAAATCCAAATTTTATATTAGAAAAATATTTTACCTTTATTCGTACATTAATGGACAGAATGGTGTATATGAGCGGCCAAAAAAGTTTATTCTCTGGAAATCTTTGAACTACTGTCATTGTGATAATATCAGCCTGTAATTGTCCCACGGCAGAGAAGATGCATCTCCTCATACAGTGAGAAAGAAAAGCAAAACAATACCAGTGACAGCAGTGGTAGAACGCTTGCCTTCCATACAAGAGGGTCTGAGGTCAATCCCGGCCCACACCTCTGATTTTTTGGATCCAAGTGCATATCTGAATGTGGTTATCACTTGCGTGAACGATGGACAATATCGTGAAGAAACCTGCATACCTGTAGGGGCTCCGAAATGTTCTCAATGGTATGTGTAGTCCGCTAACCCGCACAAGGCCAGCGTGGTGGACTAAGGCCTAACTTTCCTCATCGTGAGAAAAGGCCCGTGCCCAGCAGTGGGACAGTAATGGGCTATGTATGTTATGTATACAATGAAGGACCTAGCATAAACAACCACGCTTGCTTCTATTCTATTGTTGGCTCCCACGGGCTCAGCATTAGCCGAACGCACTTCGACCCTATTGGGTCCATTGTGCTGCCCAAAGCCCTGCACTACTCCTCCGCTGGCAAATCCAGAAATCCCTGTAGGTACTTCGCAATCATACCTGCCTGGAGCCGTGCAAAATCATCAGGCAATGGATAAGCCACTCCTAGATGTTTTGCCCTACGTCTTCCCAGAGCGTCACAGCTGCACAAAATGTGCTGCATAGGCTCTTGATTGTCCATACAGAATCTGCATGTATCCGTTGTGCTGAGCTTCATTCTATGGAGGTGCTCCTTGGTGCCGAAGTGGCCTGTCATTGCACCTATATAGTGCCTTAAATGGGTTTTGGTAAGATTTAATAGTCTATTACACCCGTTTAGTCTTGTGCTGCAGAAAGTTTTGGAATGGTTTAGGCCTCTCGCTTGCCTCCATTCTCTGACATGTTCCTTATCAGCAAATGCATGTAATGCCAGTGGGTAGGTACCATGAGGTATTCCTACGAATGGCTCAGGGCCAATGAGCTGCTTACTCGAGCCTGCCCTAGCTAGTTGATCCGCCTTCTCGTTACCTTCAACACCTTCGTGTCCAGGTACCCAGATAAGCTTTACGTTATTGTGTTTTCCTAGTTTGTTTAGTAGGATAACACCTTCCTTGACTAGTTTCGAGTTTACTGTAAAGGGGATTAGTGCCTTTAGAGCTGCTTGACTGTCGCTGGGTATGTATACGGTTTTTTCCTTCACATTCCTCCTTAGCATTTCTCTAATGCTGACAATTATAGCATAGGACTCCGACTGGAAAATCGATGTATATTGCCCCATGGATTGACTGATATTGCAGTCATTTGACCAAATTCCTGCTCCCGTACCTGATTTCATTTTAGATCCATCAATATACCAAATGAGATGAGCAGTGTCATTTATGGGCTTGAGTCCTCTCTGCCACTCTTCCCTTGTGGGTATATGTACACTGTATCTCTTGTTGAACATATAGACTGGATTGTCAGCATCACATGTCATGTCCATTAAGTCATCCAGTTCTTTCACAGGATCAATTGATGTGTGTTTTGTGCAGGGCTTGTATCGATTCTACGCGCCTGCCCTTGCAAGTCTATAATGAGATTTTCTTGCCTCTGTTTGTATGTGAATATGAAGTGGTTTAATGTTCAACATCCACTCGAGTGCCATAGTAGGCGTGGTTTTAAAGGCTCCAGTGATGCCCATGCAGGCTACCCTTTGTACCTTCCTTAAGGTGTCTTTGCAGGTTTGTAACAAAGTTCTCGTCCACCATACTGCGCTGCCATATGTTAGTATTGGCCTCACCATCATTGTGTATATCCAGTATATGACCCTAGGTTTGAGTCCCCACGTCTTGCCATAGGCTGAACGGCACATATTGAACTACTTTGTCCAAAGCCTCCTGTAGCAGGTCCGACACAGTGTTCGGGAACTTGCCATTTACTTGTATGACTATGTCGTCAGCATACCCTACTGTATGGAATGGTCCTATATTTAGTTCCACCAAAAGAGAGTCTACTACAAGGCTCCATACCACGCTTGCTTACTGCGTATTGGTGACTTGAGGCCAGATCCAGGATTCCTCACGATGTTTTCGTTCACCTAAATTCTGTGGTGACTTAGATTTAATGAAAAAGCACATCTGACATTCAAGAAATCTTGAGGTCTTGTGGCACACCTATTTATTTTTATTGTTGGGCTTCTTGCATACAATTCTGGGAAATGTGGTTGCTTAACTGGTCATTTCTGGCGAAGCCAAAAGAGGCCTTCAGCCAGATTGTGGAACACCCTACGGCAGCGAAGCTTTATATGCACTGCTCAGCCAATGAGGTGCGTTGCACCGCCGCATTCGTTTAAGATCCTCATCCCAAATGAACCACGAAGTTTGACTTCAAAGAAAAAATGTTTGCTCCCGCAACCTAATACTTAAGGGGTCAATTGGTACACCTCTGGACCCTTAATTGTAAATACTATAGATGCGTAATTGAAAAATGAATGTTGGGTCGTAACTTAATAACAATAACTAATCACTAAATTGGTTTCATTCATGGCAATGCTTCGAATTGATTATCCAATAATTATTAGAGTATCAAATCGACTATTATCATCAATATTTATTATCTGACTATATATTAACCTTACCTTATGTCCAAAGCTGAATAATAATATAATGATATAGCTGAATAAAAATAATAAGCTTCTCCAAAATGGCATCACACTTATTTCCTTTACTCAAACATTATGACAGTGGTCCATTATTCCGTTATTCGCCCAGTAAATCATTTTGGGCCACAACATCGAGAGCTCAGGCTAGTTCGCTAGAATTTAGCTTTGTGCTTTGTTGTTCATGCTAGATTTTTGCTTATTTATGTCAGTAACAATTAAAGCTAGATACGAAAGATCTTCCTTGGAGATCCTTAACTTAATTCAATTTATTAGTACTTTTCAGTAAATGTTTAGTAAAAACGTTTTAAGATTTGTTCTGGTAGGTTATTTTCTTCGTTATCTTTTTCTTAATTCTTTTTTTTAATAAGATTAAAAACACTGTATCATTGTTGTTTGTGTTGCAATTTAGGTTTCAAAACTTACTGTTTTTGCTATACCATTATACAGCATCAATCTACCCTTTTTTACTATCCCCACCCAGTGTAAATTCTTCGCGAACTTCCTCGCCCCGGGGAAGGACGAAGGAGCATGCCGGACTCCAACCTGCTAAAACCACTGAAACGGTCTTCGGCACCATGTATTCGTAAGATCACACTAGAGCCGCCCCTTGATCAAGCGGTAGGTGACGCGCCTCGCTCCTTCTGAGACAGACTCCGAAGAGCGGCAGGATGGCCTCAACAATCTGCCCCTAGATAACCACAGCTGGACCATGGGCTGCACGACACCTGTTTGTGTTTACGTGTTTTAATTAATTAAAAAGAACCAAGAGAAGTAAACAATTTATATGTATATTTATGTCCCAGCTCCAGCAAATACAAAATTACGGCGCGTATTTTTAAAACATTTTTACTTTTCAAAAGCGGATCAACTTCAGAAGTGTATCATTACGGTATGTTAATTGCAGAGCGAAATAATGAACGTGATATTTTGGGTGGAGTCTAAAATTATACCAAATAATGCGTAGTTTTACAAAGGTCGGCCACACTCAGATAGTTTATTCAGCAATTTGTGGCTGTTGTAAGCTCTCTGATGTGGTTTCGTTTGATAATATCATACATAATTTTAATAGTCGTGGGAACGCCAATCAGCGTTCATGACAATGGTTGAAATAAGCTCATATTACATGTAACATCCCATATTTATTATGAAACATCCGAAGAAACATTTCAAGGCATTTATAATTTACTTCAACCATCACGATTCATCATCATCATCAGCATATCAGCCACAGGACTTCCACTACTGATCAAAGGCCTTCCTCTTAGATTTCCACAACGAGCGGTCACATGCCGCCCTGATCCAATTACTCGCAGCGACCCTCACCAGGTCGTCTGTCCACCTCGTTAGAGGTCATCCCACGCTGCGTTTTACGGTGCGTGGTCTCCATTCGAGAACCTTTGTGCCCCAACGGCCATCAGTTCTACGAGCAATGTGACATATACCATAACGATTATTCCGATTCAAATGAAATTATCTGTTCATCAATTATCAGTATTATTCATCTGCCCGTGTGGGTCTGGATAAGAACATACCACCACTCCATCTTCAGTGCCACGTGGTGTCGGCTAAGAATACCACCACCCCATCTTACTCCATGGGTGTCGTAAAAGGCAACTATGGAACTAGTCGGAGGATAGGCAGCAGCGTCCTGCAAGTACATTTTTAACTCAACTGCAAACCCGTCTTCCAAGCGTGGTAACTATGGTAAAGCCCCCAAAACGATGACCACTCGATCTCGTTTCGTGAATGTTGTAAAAGGCGATTAAGGGACTTTAAACTAGTATGGGCAGCCATACTGCGCTTAACCAGTCTGCCAAGCGTGTTGAGTACTGGCAAATTCCTCCCAAAATAACGACACAATTATGGAAATCAATAGGCAGGCCTTTCTTCAGCTACAGCTGCAGCAGTGAACGTCCTTTGGCTGACATAATGATGGGTCCATGTGTCAGTTATTTTCGTTTTAATATAACACCGCCGTAATATATTTTGTATCTAGTCTCAGCAATGGTTCATCAACATTTCGACTGTATCCTACACATGTAGGAAGATTGACCATCGTTTACATAATATAGTTCTACGGGTCAAATTTCGTGTTTGGCCCAGCAGTCAGCACCGTACTTGACCTATAGCCGTTTAGTTCTTGTGGGAAAAATTGATAACATAGGCGACACGCTCGTAACTTGCCAAGGGTAGGTAATATCAGGTTGTGGTACAATCTCAGTTCAATGGTGAGATGGTAAAAGTCGTATATGAATTCGAACCGGTTCAGCAATTTTTTACGACTTTCTGCAAAAGAACTACCTTTACCATTTAGAAAAAAATACTAATAGCACTTTACTCCAAACTTAAACATTAAGTAATGAAATAAAAACAATACATGAAAGCATGCGCATATCGGTTCTCTTTTACAAGGACTTGAGGTTTGTAAAAACATCAGAAAAAAACAAATCTATAATACGAGTATACGCGATGTGATCCGCATAAAAGTGTTTTGTTTTTATTGAATTTATGTAGCATAAAGTTAGTAATATTAATTTATCGAGTTATCAACCCATAATAAATACTATTTTAACTATATTAAGTTGTATGTTTATAGTAATGTCTTAGATTTTCGCGATTATTACACATTATAATAAAACACTTTTAAACGGATTCTATCGCGTATATTTTGATTTTTGATATTCCTGACGTTTCGAATACTTTGCAACATTCGTGGTCGCAGGATGACTAAGGTGACAGGCGTCGTTACAGATTTTAAAAAGTTATTTTATTTTATCTACCGTACAATTTTAATCAAAAAATTAGTTTCGATGCACGCAGTAATCACTCACAGTGTCTTGATATTATTTATAATAGATAATAATTGTATGTTTATGTAAAATATTATTTATTTCATATCACAGCAAATAGTAGTATGCACTTTCCTTCCTGCAATAGTAAATCTGCGACGTTGTATTTAATTAATAATAAAATATGAAACATGCAGCCACCGTCGTCAAATAGTCAAGTACTAATCGCAAGTTTTTTAAGTGTTAAGGAATTATTTATTTTCTGACGTTAGGATCCTATTGAATGAAAGGTAGTGTTTCCAGGCGCACGGCCCCGCACGGCCCCGCACGGGTGCCCATTCCAGCGAAACGCAACGTCAATCGTTACGCAGACGCAGCGTGGCAGCGGCGGCGTCGCTTCATTCATTACACGTCTCAGTTGTTCTAATTGCTTTCCGGGCGTACGTGCATGGTCTGGTCTAGGTGCATTGCACAAAATATACCTGCATACTGTTTTATTTTGATACTTTGGTTCTTGGAAAAAATATTACTATAAGAAAATAAATGGATTTAAAAGTAATTTAGATAATTTGCATGAGAAGTGTGTAGATTAAAATTATGGCTTTGCAAAGTTTGCTTTTATTTTAGTAGGTATACACTGATAATTAAGGGACAAATTGTATACAGGTGTAAGTGATAACGTACCGATCACTTTGGGAAGAGTTTACACATAGGCCTCCAGTAAAAAATATGATTGAAAATCTCTAAAATAATAGGTTACTGATTTTAAATTACTGAGCACTCAATGTATCGTAAACAACGCGATCAAAACGCTACGGAATTATTGTACTATGATATGATATTATTACGCTACTGAGAGCGATGACCTCACGTGAACAGTTCCGTAATTTACATTGTACACTTATACGTGAAATTAAATAGTTTTTTGTGGTTTAATTCAAAATATCAGATAGACGATAGTAATGATTTTATATTGAAATCGGTTAAATAAACTGAAAATACATGGAATGACCGACGCATAATTCTAGCGCTGAGGGTTCCCCAATCATGTACTGAATCAATACTGTCCATGGTACATATCAGTTTTCGTTACGATGTAACTTACAATCACAAAAATAGGAAATAAGGAAAAGTGGTACTGGGGCGTAACCGCGCCACCGCGACATGCCCAATTTGGGCCATACGGGAAAAATGACCGTTTTATAACATCAGTTGAGATTCGATCGCGTAAGTGAAACTTTGTTAAATTGTCGTGTTGTTCGGGGACAACATGCAAAAACCAAAGCGATAATAATAACTTTATCAAGGAAGGAATCATATACAATATGCAAGTGAAGGATTTTTGTTGTATTTGTCTATAAAAGAATAAATTAAAAATTATTGTTTTCTCTACTATGTTACATTTGGATTAATGGAGCAGAACGACATTATTATTTTTGTACAAAATACAATCTACCACTTTTAACTAGGAATTGGAGAATAACAAACGCAGTGAATAGTACAGAGCATGGTACTCCCGATAAACTCACGCGTTGCGTGGTACGGCTGTCGTTTGCGGTATGTACGCTCGGTATGATTGGCTACCTACAAGGCTCGTGGCTCGTGGGTGTGTTTTAGTATGAGAAGCCAATTATAATGTTGTGTTTATTCAGTTCATTGAATGAGAACTTGTGACTGTGTGCATTAGTGTGATTTTATGAAGAATGCTAGTGGGAAAATGGATTTCTAGGCTCGCATACATTTTGATCTACATGGCGTATCTCCTTTCTTCCAATATCTTTGCTTACAATCGATAAATAGGTGTTATTTATTTACTATTATTTTGAACAGTTTAACACCTGTCACGTTCCCTCACTCGGCACATGTTACACACAATTACTAATTTATTAATTCACTGGTGTACTAGTTATCATACTATCGCTCCCCAAATACCCAAGGTTGACCTAACTACTCGGTCAGATAACATTCTCGAAAAACACCTCATTCGGGGCGATGCATAATTCATTTGTCATCGACATCAAACATGCATGCGCTTTGCCTCGCTGAGGTCGCATCAATTTTGCAACAGAACCAGCTACTACACGGTACATTGCGCGGTGGGCTCGTTCTACAATAGGTAGAACGCTAACCAGCTGCTCATTGGACGACCAGCTATAAAAATATTTTTTGTGTTTGCTGGATTCGTATGGAATGGTAGTATATTGTTTCGTAGTTTGTGCTGCAATCCCCTCCGTGATGTGCCTAAAGGCGTGGCACCAATGGGCGGCTCTAGTGTGATCTTACGAGGACCTGGAGCCCCCCTTCGGTGCCGAAGATGACCGCTTCAGTGGTTTTAGCCGGTAGGAGTCCGGCATACCCCTTCGCCCTTCCCCGGGGTGAAGGAAGTTCCATGTAGAATTTGCACTGGACATCATTAAAAAAAAAAGTAGTGCTGCAAGGTGGACATTGCCTTGGCGTAATATGTAGACTAACTGTGGCTTGTAGTAGTCACAGGGGCCTGCTACACTATCAATATTATCGCACGATACTACGATACAATACTAATTGCACGCTCACACTCGCACATACCACAAATATACCCACACTCATAATACTCTCACACGCCCATAGACTACACACACACACCACATGCTTGTATAAAACGAATAATAAAAAATTACACGACTGTTACTTTCGTGAACTCTTAAAATATCTGCATCTGTACAAGATCTATGCTACGTGTTCAAGTTTTTATGTACAGAATTCTATTTGTTATGATATTAAGCTGGGAAGAGACTGCACCCCACGACACACGGAATCCTAGTGTGGGGTCCAGTGCAATTGTAAAACTATAGCGCATACGTTTACTTTTATGTATAGTGGTTTTGTTTTGTAACTATTGTACTTGAAGTGTTTAAATAAATCTACTTTATTTTACTATACTCAATATCGTGATTATTATCGAGGAAATATTGATGGTATTGACAGTATCGTTATAATATTGACATGTACGGATGTTTTTGAAATTCGCAAATATTGCAGGTCCAGGTGATGACATCGACATCTCTTAAAAATAAATGAAGCACACGTATTTTAAAATATTGTATAGTTCTCACCACAATTAGTCAGAAAATTATTTTCTCACCACTATACCACCACTATACAACCAAAATACAATATTGCCTTATAGTATTATTCAAATTTACTGTGGGAGACTGATGCCTAAGCCAGGTTGAAACCTGTGTTTCAGGTCACCAGGTCTGCACCCCAGAAGTTCAATTTTGCACTTAGTTAAACTGTGCCAACCGAAATGTTTCCATTTTCTTCTTCTTAGTGTAACTGATTCTGTCAAGTTGTTTCCTCTTGTTAAAGTTCTCTTGATGAATACTCTCCAATACTTTATCAGTGTCCGCTACTGGTTGATTTTGTCCTTTACAACCCAGTTATCTTGCATCCCATTAATGCGCACTTTAGCTGCAGACAACATCTTGATATAACAATAAACTCGTTGTTCTAATGAAATGTGTATATTATGGCTTTGATACATCCAATATTGACGTTTTATCAAAATTCATTTTCAATGTTACATTTTTTCATATATTTATATTACTTTGACACTTGACGTTGAAAGAATAATAAATAATACATAATCTAAATCTTAATATAAGTAATGCAGGTATAGTACATGATAAGGATTACATAGTCCCGTATTTGTAGTAGGTATCCACTCTATGCAGATACTAATGAATCGATCAATTGCAGTAGCTACCGCAAATCAAACAGAATCTCATGCATGAGTAGGTAGTATGTATAATGCACAGCTGGCATCTCATAAATGTTACATGGTAGTACTTTCATAGTGATTCGAGTCATAGAAAATATCAGCTAGGCTAGTAAGAAATGGGCTGGGAATCTATAATAACATACATACATATAAGCCAAGATGTTTATGTCAACCATCAGTTGCATACTTTAAATGTACTCCGACCAATACTTATATATACAGGTTGTCACAGAAATCAACGTCAAGCCAGAAATGGGCTATAGGCCAAGTCCTGACAGTTATTAGCAAAATATAAAAAAAATCACGTTTATTTACTTTTCAAATTATAAGGATTCAAAATCTAAGAAACTGATACCCTGATGATCTTTCAAGTCATGTGACTACAAATATTAACTTATCGCCAGTTTTTTTTCTGTGATGCAACTATGAATAACCCTTCTGTAAATTACAGTTAAAAGTTATAACGTAATTACCTCAGTTCAAAATAAAATGTTAGATTTTTGCCCAACATTGAATTCAACATATTACATCACCCAACTTTAACAGTACAGTAAACTGCAATAAAAGAAAAAGAAAAGAAAAAAATATTTTTGCACCAATAACAAACGCACACTCGACTAAAATTAAATACACAAAGCAAAATTGGAACAACACTAAAAAGAGGAATAAACTGGCAAACACATTTTAATTTTACAACAAAATCAGTACCACAGCATCTAAAGATGACATCTATACAAATAAATAAAATAGAAGTGTCTGTAATGTAAAAATGCGCGGGAATCGAACCCACGACCTGGAGCGCAGCAGCCGACTGTATCAGACTGCACCGACCGTGCCGTCAACTCGACTGATGGGTGTAGAATACTCTTTCAACACACTGGATAAACACTCAATTTGATTTAATAACAAACAACATATAGAATACATGCAATTATGCATTTCTGCCTGTTTTTTAGACTTATCCTTTCTCAAAATGTATGATAAAGATAAAGATAAAAAATATTTTCATTCATGTAAACCATATACAGGCACTTATGAATCGTCGAGACTTTAGTTGCCGCGTTCCAAGGTGTAGATTTCCTATGGAGAAGAACGGGCAAGAAACTCCATGGTTACTCTTTTTAAATCATATTAAATGTTACAATATTTTATAAGTACATTGTTGTAAAAATCAAGGTTATCTGAAAACAATGTAGGAGAAGAGTCTAAACTTCTTAAAATATCTACTAAACAAGCCTGTCTGTAATACTTTTTTAAAAGTTTTGATTCAGTTGTCATATCAGCATTTGGCTGACCAGTCCCAACAGACGGCACTCGTTCACGAGCATGACGAATGCATCTGCGTCGTTTAGATCAACCATATGGTAGGGAAACTTAGCGACCCAATACACGACGCCACCATCAGCAGTACACTTGATATGGGTATGGGCTTTCCTTTCAAAAGAGACGTTTATTTAATGGACACATTATGTTAACACAATCTGAAGTACCTTTTGTTTTTATTGGTGCTCAGTGGAAATTCTTCATGAACTTCCTTCGCCCCGGGGAAGGGCGAAGGGGTATGCCGGACTCCTACCGCCTAAAACCACTGGGGCGGTCATCTTCGGCACTTAAGGAAGGCTCCAGGTCCTCGTATGATCACACTAGAGCTGCCCACCGGTGCCACGCCTATAGGCACATCTCGGAGAGGGTAACTGTAAAGTGGTCACCCCCCCGGGGGATTGTAAAGAATCCCCCAAAGCGTCCCACCGCAGCGCGTGACCACATGAGTGCTACTCTTGTGTGAGTGTCTTGAGTGCGTCTTCTCTTGGGTCGCTTGGTGAGCACGCAGATTCCCCAATCTACGCAACCGCGAACCCAGAGGTCTCCCGCCTTATAGCAACGGCAGGGGGTTTCAGGCGTATGAGAATTAGGCGCCAGGGCGGTTGTTACCCCGGCGTCGTCTCCTCCTTCTACGAGCGGGATCGGCACTCTCCCGATCCCGCTCTGCGGTCTCCTTCTGGAGCATGACGCTCTCACGGAAGGAGACCACTGCATTCCAATTTTCATGCTCTGCCAACATAGCCATAGACACTACTGCTGGCAAATGTAAAGTACCTAACTAATGTTAAATTTAAATATACATAACGAAAATTTTTTTTTTTAATCTTTTTTTTTTTAGGGGTTTTTATCCATTAAGGACGTGTCAACCCCATCATACCTTTTTACCTAATAATCCACAGCTTAAAAAATAAATGTCTTAATTATAATTACTAACTTTAATGAAACGAATCACTGCTGAACGACTATTACTAAACGACAAAGTTTTTTAGCTGCCTCCGATATTGGCCTTGATAAAACACTTTGAACGAGTCCTACATCCAGCCTATTTAGCTTAAATTCGTCCAGCAGTGAGTCGCGTTCATCTTTATTTCGGACACATTCCATCAGCAAATGCTGTACATCTTCAATTTTATTGCAAATAACACAGTTGGGTGAATTTGTTTTTTTCATCAAGTATGCAAACTTTGCTGATGGATAGTGTCCTGACCTAAGTCTAAGGGCTAGTTTAACATAATTTCGACTTAAATTGGTGTCATCAAACCACGGTACACGAGAAAGCTCACCTTGTATGGTTTTACATAACCAAAATGTGTGACAATTTGTTCATAAACTAGAACTTATTGGGACATATTGCTTCTTACTTGCATTTATTACATAATACATAGAAGCTGTATATAGTATTTCAAGGAATATAATGGCAGTGTATCTCAAAACCGGGGCTTGTGGAGACGAAAACCACGACACCGCGTCTGAGTACGACTGAAGTGCAGTAAACACTGGCACATCGGAATTGCTAATCGTGCCGCCATCCGCAGGCACACTCCACTGCACGCTGCATAGCCCAGCTTTAAACACTCGCCTAGATTCTGAGTAATGGATGCGAAACATAATCATTAAACTAACTCCGCAAGTTTGCGTGATATGTTGCGAGCACAAGCTGAGACGGATACTCTCGTTGTTACACATTAAAGTTTTTCAAAAGTATACTTTATTAGGTGTGACAAGTATGTTATATATATTTATGAGTAAAGGATTTTAAACTGTTTTAATATAACTTGTAGTTTCACATCTAATTACTGCTAACCGTGGTCCTTATTAACTTTTTAATGTAGGGACATTTGTGACATGTGTTGTAACATGAAATTTCTCTAGTTCATTGTTGCACTAGCTGGGACCCGCGGTTTCACCCGCCATTTATTTTAAAAGAAAGTGGATTATTTCTATATAATTTAGTGTACTTCGGCATAGACACTTGACATAGATTATGTATATATATGTCGGCGTCAGCGATGGCTGAGCGACAGCGCGATTCGGTGGTATCGGGTTCATATCGCAGAATTACAGTAAAAACACAGTTACACAGTAAATCAGTTAGTAAACCACTTATCTCCTAATTTAGGGCAAACCGACAGTTTCATGTCGGAGAAGTGTATCGGATGCCTGCTCGCACAAGACTGGGCCTACTTACAAACTCCTCCCTTAACACGACTCTGCCCACGCGCCGTCACAATACAATGACGTCACGGTGTTTACCCCTACCTTAGTACTTAATCAATGGGGACTTATAATCGCTTAACTATCGTTCTACGCGACATATACATTGGATTTTATGGGTTTTATTTTTTGGCACGGAACCCTAATTGGTTTTCTAAAATAAAAAGTAGATTAAGTTTTTCCTTATAACATCAGCTATCTTCCAGTGAAAGTCCCGTAGAAATCGGTCCAGCCCTTTCCGAGATTAGCGGGAACAAACAGACAGACAGACAAATAATTACAAATAGCTTTTTTGTTGTAGGTACCGTGAATACTTTCATATACATTTAGTATTTTGACATTACAAACAGCTCATCATCATCATCATTTCAGCCAAATGACTCCACTACTGAACAAAAGCATATCATAGATTAACACAATTGTGTCATCATTTTGGGGGCATTTGCCGATATTCACCATTTTTGTAAAAAATCCAGTCCTTATGGACAAAAAAGTTTGTACCTTACCCAATTTATATCGGGAACCAGTATGTAGCTGCACATCATCATTATCATCATATCAGCCACAGGACGTCCATTGCTAAACAAAGGCCTCCCCCTTAGATTTCCACAACGAGCGGTTACATGCCGCCCTCATCCAACGACTCCCAGCGACCCTCACCAGGTCGTCTGTCCACCTCGTTGGAGGTCGTCCCACGCTGCGTTTTCCGGTGCGCGGTCTCCATTCTAGAACCTTTGTGCCCCAGCGGCCATCAGTTCTACGAGCAATGTGCCCCGCCCATTGCCACTTCAGTTTACTAATCCTTTCAGCTATGTCGACAATTTTAGTTCTTCTACGGATCTCCTCATTTCTGATTCGATCTCGTAGAGAAATACCAAGCATAGCTCTCTCCATAGCTCGCTGAGTGACCTTGAGCTTTCTTATGAGGCCTATTGTGAGTGACCACGTCTCTGTTCCATATGTCATCACTGGTAACACACACTGGTTAAAGACTTGCGTCTTGAGGCATTGCGGTATTGTTGACGAAAAGATGTTGCGAGGTTTCCCAAACGCTGCCCAGCCGAGTCGGATTCGACGATTGATCTCTTTCTCGAAGTTGGACCTACCTAACTGGACAGTTTGTCCCAGGTAGACATACTCGTTAACAACTTCGAGAACAGAGCTCCCAACGGATATTGGGATGGGCACGACATGGGCATTTGACATGACTTTTGTCTTGCCCATGTTCATCTAAGGCCCACCTGTTGGGAAACTCTGTTGAGATCATCGAGCATTGTGCTGAGCTCTTGCTGCACATATAAGTACATAATTTAGCTCTATAACAATATTTATAGGAAACAAGTGAGCATATTTATCACAGTTAGCGCACGAACGTGAGTTCTTCCGCACGTGAGCCATATTGTCATGGCGAGGCGCGGTCTAGTAATGTGACGTAACAGATGTTGGGAATTTGGGAGATAAAGGTTTGTTATTGTCACAGTAGGTTTTGTAGGTCGCGCGGGTGCGTATATTGGGGAATCTGCGTGCCCACTCCGAGCGACCCAAGAGAAGACGGTAGCACCATGTGGCCACGCGCTACCATGGGACGCTTTGGTGGATCCTTTAAAATACCCCCGGAGGGACCGCTTTACAGTTCCCCTTTCCGAGATGTGCCTATAGGCGTGGCACCAGTGGGCGACTCTAGTGTGATCATACGAGGACCTGGAGCCTTCCTTAGGTGCCGAAGATGACCGCTCCAGTGGTTTCAGCCGGTAGGAGGCATACCCCTTCGCCCGTCCCCGGGGCAAAGGAATTTCATGAAGAATTTTCACTGGGCACCGATAAAAAAATAAAATATAATGGTTTTGTTCATCGAGCGGCCACGCCGTGTGGTGCCGGCTCAGAATATCACCACCCCATCTCCTCCCGTGGGTGTCGTAAAAGTCGACTAAGGGATTAGCCGGAGGATGGGCAGCAGCGTCCTTCGAGTATATTGACAAATCAACTGCGATCGCCAACCCGTCTGCCAAGCGTGGCGATTATAGCAAAACCCCCCAATGAGCCCACAATACACCCATATCGGTCGTTGTGGTGATTTTTTGGGGGAGGCCTGTGTCCAGCATTGGACTTCATTCGGCCGAAATGATGAGATCGAGTGGCTGGCACTTACATGTCTGTAGCAGAGCTTCCTATCGGTCGCTCCTTTATATTTTATACGATACCCCACACTCATTTTCTCTTGAGCCATGGATACACTTTATAGACAAATCGGAACTGCACAAACAATTTTGGTCTACAAATGGTTGTTCAGAGTTTGATTTATCGATAATTTGTTCCGTCGAAGCACCCCAGCATTAAGTATTTCTGTATCAACTGCAGGTAATTCTGTGTCATTTCGTACTTCTTCAAAAATATATTGATCTCTTTTCAAGTACCATATTTGCCTTAGCTACATTTTATATTCAAAACAATTTAGGTTTGTAGTTGTATAAATTCCAAACAAAAACACAGTACCTACTAATAATTAACCGTCCTAGAAGTTCAACACTAAGGTATTATTTTTCTTGCTTTTACTCTGCCTTTTGTTACATCTTTGATGTCACTTGTCCTAATTTTGTTTATACTTGTATATTTATATATTTTATATGTGTATATATTACCATATATGTATGTAGTGTATTTATAATCTGCATTATTTACATATTTAGTATAGTATTATTTGAGTTTATGGATATTTATTTGTGTGCACCATAGACTACCCCATATCTTGGCTAGTATATCTTTTTTCCATCCTAAGGTTGCCTGGAAGAAATCGCCGTGTGCGATAAGGCCGCCCATTGTACTCGACATTCAAAGTGTTACTTTTTATTTTACTTTTTAATAACTGGTGTACAATAAAGAATATAATAAATAAATATAAATAACATCACCGCCACACAAAACTTCAGCGCCTTCATTAGTGATTGCAACAAACGTGGCCGAATTCCCGACGGCTCCAACATTAGTTGAGAAACCACAACTTGACTCGCATTTGCATCAGACAGACATGAGAGCCCTCGTGGCCGCACGATGTCATTAAACAACGCCTAAATTAAGATCTGTTTAGTGCTTCAAGTTCCTATGCCTGTGGTATTGTCGTATCACTTGACTTGTTTAGTTTATTAGATAATGACTGTTTAAGATCGATTACAATAAATCATGACCAAAACCATGATACTGAGAATATAAAAAAATAGTTTAAAGTATGAACAAGCTATACAAATAAATAAAATTGAAGTGTCTGTTTCTAATGTCAAAATAAACGATTTTTACTAAATGCATATGAAAATATATACGACACCTACAACAAAAAAACATTTTTTAAATTTTTTGTCTGTCTGTCTGTCTGTTGGTTCCGGGTAATATCCGAAACGGCTGGACCGATTTTGACGGGACTTTCACTGGCAGATAGCTGATGTTATAAGGAATAACTGAGGCTACTTTTACTTTGGAGTTCCGCGAAAAAAAAAACCTTTGAAATCCAATATATATTTTCTATGACAAGTGTCTATGTCGAAGTACTCTAAATTTCTTTTAAATTAAACGCGGGTGAAACCGCGGCTCCCAGCTAGTTAAACATTTAAAAAAAATTACAGTAGACGGCATGGTTAGCGCAGTAGCTGAGCAATTGGCTTTCTACACTACGTGTTATGTATACGTGTATACGATACCCGTACAGAACAAAGATTTGTATGATCGACAGTTGTATCTGGTTTGGGTGTTTGGGCATTTGAGATTTATGTCTGTACACCGGGGGTGTTTCTTCTTTCTTAAATATCTCTATTTTAGAGATAATATCTAACCCACCCTGTCTAAGGTAAAAGTCACGAAAATGTCAATATTTTATAAAAATCGTATTGTCGTAAATACATCGTCGCAGAGTTATGGAACCTTCACTAACACACGTTCCGTTTTTCTCGACTACGTTAAAACATAATCGCGATATTTAGATTTACCTAAGATGTCAGTTTTTTATACCTTTAACATATTAATTTAGTAACATGAAACGAAACATTCTATTAATTCCGCGGGTTCAAACAACAAACGAGCCCCGAGTAAAATTGCAACATTTAGCACCGACAGCTGTTTCCATTCGACTTAACATGCGACATGTCTATCTCGAGGGCCTACGACCACTCGTTGCATGTCGAGCGCTGGTGTTAGATATATCATCTTGAGAATACAAAAAACCTTCTGCGATTGACATCCTCCATCTTTGCAAATCTCTCTTTCGACTTGATCTCGCATCGGGCGAGAATCAGCCCCCTGTACTCACGTCATATGAGCAATCTATTTTTTTTATTGGTGTCCAGTGGAAATCCTACATGGAACTTCCTTCGCCCCGGGGAAGGACGAAGGGGTATACCGGACTCCTACCGGCTAAAACCACTGCAGCAGTCATCTTCGGCACCGAAGGGGGCTCCAGGACCTCGTAAGATCACACTAAAGCCGCCTATAGGTGCCTTTAGGCATATCTCGGAGGCAGGCGGCTGCAAGAACACTTCCCATAAGCATTATCAAAATTGTCAAAATCATCGATTCTGGTTACTGCACTTAGTTTATTTATCTGATCACGGGACAGTTAGGTAAACCATTTGCGCCCTGGCGCCTAATTCCGATACGCCTGAAAACCCCTGCCGTTGCTATAAGGTGGGGGACCTCTGGGTTCGCGGGTGCGTAGATTGGGGAATCTGCGTGCCCACACCAAGCGACCCAAGAGAAGACGGTAGCACGCATGTGGTCACGCGCTGCCGTGGGACGCTTTGGGGGATCCTTTACAATCCCCCTGGGGGGGTGACCGCTTTACAGACACCCTCTCCGAGATGTGCCAATAGGCGTGGCACCAGTGGGCGGCTCTAGTGTGATCATACGAGGACCTGGAGCCTCCCTTACGTGCCGAAGATGATCGCTCCAGTGGTTTTAGCCGGTAGGAATCCGGCATACCCCTTCGCCCTTCCCCGGGGCGAAGGAAGTTCATGAAGAATTTCCACTGGGCACAATTAAAAAAAAAAAAAAAAGGTAAACCATTTGCACGCTCTAGCATTCTTAAACTTACGCCACATATTCTCGCTGTAATTTCTCGCATCTGAATAAAATTGTTTTATTTATATGCCGTGTGGTGCCGTTTCAGAATACCACCATCCTATTTCCTCCCGTGGGTGTCGTAAGAGTCGACTAAGGAATTAGCCGGAGGATGGGCAGCAGCGTCCTTCGAGTAAATTAACAATTCAACTGCGATCGCCAACCCGTTTGCCAAGCGTGGCGATTACGGCAAAACCCCCCAATTATCCCACAACATATTCATATCGGTCGTTGTGGTGACTTTGGGGGAGGCCTGTGTCCAGCAGTGGACTTCATTCGGCCGCAATGATGAAAAAAATGATGATAAGCATTATAATAGTTTGCCTTAGATTTCCTTCACCAAAACGTTTCAGGGTGGTTTTATTCGCGTAAAACATTAAATAGTTCAACATACAATTGGGTACGCTAACAGGGAAAAATATCACGTTAATACTTTATCAGAACAAATTTAACAAGCGATACGAACAGAATTTATATTTGGAAGCCATTGTTAACATTTCAAAGCAACTGTTGGTATTTGACATCTCATTTGAATTTAATCTGTTCAATGTTGGCTGCGCGCGCTATTTGTGATGTGAAATTTTGATATCGTTTGTACCTTTACGTTTGTGAACGTACGACTGGAAGCAAAATGTTGGTCATATAGCAGGTTTGATAAATGTCTAAAGGTTGCAAGTACCGGTAACCGTTTGAGAGCTTCTGCAGGCAATGCATTTCTGTATCTTTATGTACATTTACTTGCTTCTATTTACGATGTATATTTCCATAATTATTTGTTGTAGTAATTGTAATGATCACTGTTAGGTACATATTTTCTAGTGATGACACGAGTACATCTTTTTTGGAGACGAATTAGAAAGAAAGAAACAATTTATTCTTGCGGCAAATCAACGCACAACCACACAGCAAGCAAAATATTCGACAAAGCCATGCCTAATTAAATGCTCAAATATGTACTTATTAACAAAACACTTAAATCTATGTATAACATGAACAACAAAATTTTACACGCGCTAGTAACACTGATAAGTGTTAATTTACTTGTGGCCAAAAGACGTGGACTCCAGGCCAAAAATAATAAAACAATAATTTTCTTTTTTTATGGTTGACATTGTTTACGACTAGACCAATGCTGAAAGAGTATGGTTTTGTCAAAGATTCAAATCTTTGGGTTTTGTTATGACTTGAAAAGTGGGAATTGTACGTCGTATTTGTGCAAGACTTAGGTCGTTGATCAGCGTAATGCTGTGGCATCAGAACGAGCCAACAGCGCTGATTTTCAGAAACTGCCTCGGTGAGTGATGTAATGGCGTTAAGTAGTACAGTGTGTAAATAATAGTGTTTGGTGGCGTTCTTTCGACCCTACTACCTACGTCCCCCGGTGGAATAAACCAAGCCAAATGGTTTATAGTAATCTGATTGAGAGTATGTTAAATGTACTGATAAAAAATATTGTAAACACTGTGAAGCATATATATACCTATACATCAATCACTGTCCTGCTTAATATGACAATTTGACAGATGAAAACAAACAATGACGCAAGTGAAAGCGGTCAATATATAAAATGTACTCTGTGGGTCAATGTAAGCGACGCGTATTTAATGCCACATATTCTTGCCCTGCCTCTTAACTCTGGGCCGGTAAAAAAACAAAACATTCAAAATTCAAACAAAACATGCAAAAATTCCAAAACGAATACGCTGCACGTCGTCAAAGGCAATAAAACACGATAGTCAATATTAATACAAGTCCTTAAATAATGCATGTAAACTCTTCGTATTTATAAACATTTAAACATCAAAATATAATAAGTTTTGTGCGACCAACGAAATAGTTTCTATTATAAAGCTATTGAAAATAGCCTTTCTGAGGCCACAGTGGAAGGTTTATTATTTGGTTGGAAGGTAATCCAACTAAGACGTCAACACAATATGTTAGGATACATGAAACGTAGCATGTGATAAATAATGATCAATTTAAATTATAAACGACTACATATTTGCAACCGTGTGGTGCCGGCTACGCATAATACCAACCTATTTCATCCCGTGGATGTCGTAAAACTCAACTAAGGGATTAGACAGAAGATGGGCAGCAGCGTCCTTCGAATACATTAACAACTCAACTGCGATCGCCAACCCGCCTGCCAAGGCAGGCGATGTGGCCAATTAGACAGTTGCAATTTAAGCCAAAATAAAACTTGGAAGTAGATTAGCTATCATCATATCAGCCAAAGCAGGTCCACTGCTGAACAAAGGCTCGTGTATTTCCACAATTGTTTCGTCATTTTAGGGGGATTTATCATGCTTGGCAGGTGGGCTGGTGAGCGCAGTATGACTGTGTTCTCTGTTCCACAGAATGGATGCTGCTAACCCTCTCCCTGGCTTGCAGTTCCTTAGCCACCTTTTATAGGATCCACGGAAGGAGAATGATTGGTGCTATATTCTTAATCCAAACACTATACAAATAAAAATGAAAGGCAATATTGTTATATAAGAAAAAATCTAAATCCTTATAAAACTTGTTTCTACCAAAATTCACTAGGCTAAGACGAGATACCTTACAGCGACGCTAGATTTGATTTTAAAGTAACCAACCTAATGAGAGTTAGTAACAAACTCAACGAAGTAACAACAGATCCTATTAAAGATAATCGTCTCAGATACTTCCCACAGCCGGAAGTGCCGAAAACCACTGGGAACGAACAATGGAAGTCGTGTTTTGTTTTAACAAAGGATTTATCGGCCACTTATGGGGATATATTTAGCAATGTTTGGGAGTGCCCGCCCTCAATAGCTGTTAAAAGATCAAAAGGACCCTGCTGTAGACACTTTTAGGGATATATAATACCGATTATAATTACAAAGATCGGACTAACTTACCTAGTGACGTCCGATCCTCAATTATGTGAAGTAATCTCGTCCTCATTTAGTACTATGTAGTTTGCACCTTGCACAACTCACTGCATCACAATTTTAAAGATGAACACTTTCATCAAAAAATTTAATATAGTCTGTGGTTCCTACGCGCTCTTTCGCTATCTGTAATGTACATGTCATTAATTCAAAGCATAAGAACACAACTTTCAGCAGGGATCTAGATTGCAATTTTATAGAATTCTAGATTTATTTGGGATGGGTTGGGACTCGATGAGGACGAGATTACTTCACATAATTGAGGATCGGACGTCACTAGGTAAGTTAGTCCGATCTTTGTAATTATGTTCCGTAATCTCGTCCTCATTTAGTACTATGTAGATGTTCAAAGAAGAAAGTTGTGTTAATAATCAACCTTGTTTATTCGTTAATAAACATTATTACAATTTATTATAATTATTTATGAACCTCAGTCTTGTGTCCTCTAAGACTTATAGTAGATGAACAGGTATAAAAAAATACGTTTCGCATTATTCATATAAAAATAAACTTGGCGGAAGCACTGCCGTACTCCCAAAAGTGCAATTCTTTGCATTTCTAATGTATATGATTATATGGTGTACTTATAATACCTATTCATCACATAAGTTGGTTCTTATTTTAGTTTGTGTTTATTATTTATTTAAGAAATATCCATATAGAACACATAGCTTGAGCCATTGGGATCATAAATAAACATTTGGCCTCTTGCAAAACCAAGCCAATTTGAGGCGTTTCTTGTTTTTGTGTAGTATGCTGTAGATTTACTAGTATCCAATCCATTATTAGTTAAAAACTTACTTCAACCATCTGCTTAATAGATGCGGTGGAGGCGCCGTAATAAGGCTTCCTTAATGTAATAATTATGTATTACAGTTCGTCCTTTATTTTATTAACATCTAAATAACAAAGTAAGGTTGTTGCAGGACAAATATTAATGGCAATTATCTTTAAAATACTTGGTAAGAAATGCTAGTATTAAAAAGGTTAAGATCAACAAAAGCTAGATGTTTTAACCATTTTGTAATTTTTATGTTGATATTATCTACTTTAACGGTAATTTTATCTATACAAATCAGCAACAAGGTTTGATCCTGTGTTTGGGTAATTCCACACAGGCTTTCATTGGGAAACATATTCAACAATAATTATTCTTAATGTTAAAGTCACATACAACATAATACTTAGGGTTTGTTGCCCTACCTTTAAATATTTGCTTAAAGAACTTTGTTCTTCTCTCATCTCTACTCAAGTGCGATCCTAAGAGTAGGAAGAGAAAAATGAAAATAAAAATTGTTAACCTCAGTGTTGAGTGAGCTATAGGAAAAACTTTAATTATTAATTAAACTTAGATGCTAAGAATAATATAACCAGGGGATGCACATCATAACTTTTACAGTTGGGGATTCACTGATTATTGCAGATTAATATTGCCATCCTGTTTTGTTCTATAACGAAGCTAACATTTTGTCCATTGAAGAGGATGGTATACTTCTTAGAAACGCGCTCTCCTGAAAATGTGGTGGCAATCAGTGTTAGAATCCTGTGTAAAGGATTGTGATTCCCTGGAAGGATACGACAGTAAATCACGACTAGGTCGCAGTATATTGTATGTATATAGACATCTTTTTTTTTTTTTTTTTTTTTTTTTTTTTTTATATATATACTAGGTCGCAGAATAATATATGTATATACACATCTTTTAATTTTTATTATATATATATATATATATATATATATATATATACATATATATATCTTACTATACACCCATATATATATATAATTACAATGCTCTGTTTTTATTTTCCGAAAAAATAAAAATCTACTTATGAGTGCAAATGGAGGGAACACAGAAGAATGTCCCATGCCATTCAAGAGTAGAGGCATCTATGGTGTATCTAGGTCAGGAACCCATGATACATAGTTGATGCAATTAGCAATACATCCATTTGCAAACATGATTCTATCGTTCACCAAGATTAGCTATAAGTGGTTCAAAGCCTACGGCCACATAGTTCCATTTCAATTTCCGACTGAAACACCTTCATTTTTTATTAGCAATGGCATTCTACACATATAATATAGAATAGAAATAGAAAACATTTATTCGGCAAAGAACATATTAGACAGTGCATAAAATGAAATGAAAGCTACAATATACATTATTAAGTGCGCAGGTGTGCTGTCGAACATGCCTGTTCCAAACCACTACAACACCACCACAGCTTCTTTGCCATTGAAGTGTGTGCCCATATCTTATTAATATAGGTTATGGTTCTTATCTATTCCAAGTGAAATATTTATTACCTTGTTTTATTTCAGAAGCAACTGGTTTCTGTGCATATAAGTGTAGGTTAATTCATTTAGTTTTAATTCCTTTCAATATAGGAGGCCAACATTTAAGTATGTGCAAATGTATCCTATATACATAAGATTGCACTATTACTTTTTCAGGGCTACTGTTGTAAGATTTTTCCATGACATTGGTAGGTATAAAGTCAAATGTATTCTATAGCTGGGCCATGCACAATGTTAAGCTATGTTGAAACAAGGACATTTTATGGTTGAGATAATTATTATTTTGCACCCGTTTATGGTTTCTCTAGAATTTAGAAATAAAATATTATCTTCTTCTGGGAGAGCAAGATAGAAAAAATTGCATGGAATCCAATATGGGTCCCAAATTCTGCTATTTTTGTTTAGCATTTAGGCATATTTTCTTTGATATGAAAACACCAAGATTTTCTAAGAAATTTTAGTTGGTAAACACATTTAGACTGAACTTAGACTGGACTTACACTTTTCATAGGAGTCAGTAAGACAAGAATTATTATTAATAACCGATGCAATGATCTCATGTAAAAATTAGCGGTTTCATGATCTAGGTAAAATCATATGGTGCTGTACTAAGCCTGAAGGGATGGCATGTAAATTCATACAAATAATCTGGAAATAGGGAACATGAGTGTTTCCTATCAGATTCCCTTATTGACAGTACAATATGCATTTTTTTAAATCATACAAAAAATTTGTTGCAACAACTTTTAAAATCTTTTCTCATTTTGATAAAAATTTACTCAGTTTCTGAGTAACCTGGTTATTTAATGGAGCAGTAGTTTGTACAGGAACATTAGTGAAAGGTATAGTATAACCTTTTAACCATTTGTGTATGGTATGACTTTTAGTGATACCTAGTATCGCAGTAGTAGGAAAAGTATTTCAGTTGATTGGTATGTACCTTATTCATCATTGATCAGGATCCAGGTTAGGGCCTCAGCAACAGGGATAGTGGTGTCTCCGCCAGAATATCACGAAAAACACCAACAATTTATTCACATAGTATGTTGTTGGACTCGGCATGGTTTTGCCCGCTTGGAAAGACATTTATAGTTGTTGTGCTCCCCCTTTTAGTTTCAAGTTTTAGGGGATTAATACTGAATACTGATAGGTACTTACCTTCACTGGGAGTATTCTTTCATTCTCACCCAGATTTTGAACAGCTTTAATGGTATTTACTTTATCCTATAGTTTGTCCCCAAACAGGTATTATGAGATTGCAGGCTTCTCTGATATCAATTTATCAATGATGTGCAGGCTATAACTTCATACAATAAGTTGCATAGCAATCCAGTTGAATCACTGATTCCGAAATGTGATTTTCATCTCATTGTTTACAATCATGTTGTTGAAAATCTTTTCAAAGGTTGAGATAGTACTAAGTGTCTCATAATAGCATTGATTTGACTTTTGCATAAATGCTTGTATGCTTTATTTATAGGGCCATGTTTCTTGATTATAGTGAATCTAGTTTCATAAGGCCATTCTGCATGATTAGTCGTTTTTTTTTTTTTTTTTTTTGTATATTGCGTGTTATTCCTACTGAATTATCTCAGAGGTGAGCACTATTTTTGCAAGCCTGCCCCCCTCCTTTCTTTAATCTGATTTCATCACTAGGTGAGACACTATATTTGTAGCCACTTATGATAGGTGACGGAAACGTGTTTGCACCTGGTTCATTAGAGCTTGACTGCATCAGCTCCGCTGAATGATGTAATAGTAATGAAAAACATTGTCCTTGTCCGTGTGGTAGACTACCTCGGCTTCGACTGAAGAGGTCTTCGTAATCATCTAAGCTCCTGACTGCAAATCCAAGGCTAACCCCTCGTGAAAGCTCTAAGGATGCATCAAACAGCGTTTTATCTTGCTAATAAAAGATACTTAACTGGCTAGCCTCTCGTGGAAGCTCTCTCGTTCTTCGCTTGTAAACGAATACTGCACCGGCTTACCTCTCGTGAAAGCTCTATTGGTGGTGTCGTTTATTTTTAAATTAAGGCACTATTGACCTGTGCTCTTCCTTGTAAACGAATAACCCCCACCGGCTGACCTCTCGTGAAAGCTCTATTGGTGGTGTCGTTTATTTTTAAATTAAGGCACTGTTGACCTGTGCTCTTCCTTGTAAACGAATAACCCCCACCGGCTGACCTCTCGTGAAAGCTCTATTGGTGGTGTCGTTTATTTTTAAATTAAGGCACTGTTGACCTGTGCTCTTCCTTGTAAACGAATAACCCCCACCGGCTGACCTCTCGTGAAAGCTCTATTGGTGGTGTCGTTTATTTTTAAAATAAGGCACTATAAACTTGTCACCGTTGACCTGTCTTCTTTTTTGTAAACGAATAACCCCCACCGGCTGACCTCTCGTGAAAGCTCTATTGGTGGTGTCGTTTAGATTTACGTGCATATAGTGTATATTGCTGCGACACTGCGGATCCATCTCCTGTGAAACATGTAGTTAGTAACTTACCGATACGGTCGTGTAGACTCCCACTTTTTTTGGGCTCCCACAATCGATTATTTAGCTTTTCTATTGCCTCATCCTTACTCCTTTGCCAGTGTTTCCCCATTTTTGAAGAAAAAGGAGGATAATTGGAAGATTTTCTTGAGTTGCGTATACAGCGAGCAGCACAAAAAAGTACAATGACATGTACATTACAGATAGCGAAAGAGCGCGTAGGAACCACAGACTATATTAAATTTTTTGATGAAAGTGTTCATCTTTAAAATTGTGATGCAGTGAGTTGTGCAAGGTGCAAACTACATAGTACTAAATGAGGACGAGATTACGGAACATAATTACGTATTGTTTGAAATGTGTTTTGTTTATATCTAGCTTTGTTTTAGTAAATAATACTAAGTAAGTCTCTGTAATCGCGAAATGAGATATTTTGGAAAAAGGCCATTTGATATACGAGTACTATAAATGTAGAAATTTCTAGTGAAGAACTTGTCTACTTTTCATTTTCATTGAAACCTCCTCAATTTTTGTTTCTCGTTCAAAGTCTAAGTAAGATTAAGCACAAGCTTCATCAACCACATCAATCAGAACTTTTAAATAAAGTACGCTATTTTGATATTCCTTCACATATTTTACCATTTCATCTTAGTCATTGTCATTCCCCAAGATATTTGCAATGTCTAAGAATCGAGCTGCTTTGAGTGTTACTAGCATCAGATATCTAGGAAACTCTTCCGATACTACCTGCCACAATGTAGGCTTTATAGCGTTCAATGCGGTGTATTGTGTTGCGATACAACGTCTGAGGCGCCTGGCTAGATTAATGAGATTGGAACTTCACTTTACATTTTCTGTTGTTGTGAAACTTGATCGTCTAGCATATCCTTTAAACAAAATGGGAACTTGTCAGAACCTTTTTTTTTATGTCCAGTGGAAATTCTACATGGAACTTCCTTCACCCCGGGGAAGGGTGAAGGGGTATGCCGGACTCCTACCGGCTAAAACCACTGGAGCGGTCATCTTCGGCACCGAAGGGGGGCTCCAGGTCCTCGTAAGATCACACTAGAGCCGCCCATTAGTGCCATGCCTTTAGGCACATCTTGGAAGGGATGACTGTAAAGCGGTCACCCCCTCTAGCGGAGGGAAGGCGACTGTAAAAAGGTCACCCCCCCAGGCACTTCTCGGGGAGGATTGTAAAGGATCCCCCCAAGCCTCGCTTTGCGCTATGCTGCGCACACGTGACCACGTGCGCGCCACCGTCTTCCCGGGGGTCGCTCGGTGTGAGCACGTAGACTCCCCAATCTGCGCAACTTGTCAGAACCTACAAAATAAGCTCTTTGGTCTAGCAGTTGCTGATCTTAAAGGTCTAAGATCTTGGCTCTGAATCCCACGTTGAGATTTTTCTATTAGAAAAATATACGTTACTTGGCACAAAGTCACAACCAGGGTTCAGAGATGGAAAAATCGCTAATCCTGAGGATACTGGCAAGGATCATCGGACAAACTATTTAAATTATTGCATTGTCATCGGTTTCAAATCAATCCGATGTTATGAAGACGAGGAAAATCGAGTTCAAAAATTCCGTTGCATATATACCTATGTGTCATGTAGCTATGATGCCGTGTGGTGTCGGCTCAGAATACCACCACCTCATTTCATCCCGTGAGTGTCGTAAAAGTCGACTAGCCGGGGGATGGGCAGCAGCGTCCTTCGAGTATATTAACAACTCAACTGCGATCGCCAACCCGTCTGCCAAGCGTGACGATTATGGCAAAACCTCCCAATGAGCACACAACATACCCATATCGATCGTTGTGGTGATCTTTGGGGAAGGCCTGTGTCCAGCCATGGACTTCATTCGGCCGAAATTATGAATGATGATGTAGCTATGTATCTATACATACCAAGCTAATAAAGCTCATTTGAACATAATAACATATTGAGAATAACAATTCGAGAAATGAAGAAGCCTTTTGTTTTGGAATAAATCCATGCGAATGAAACAGTCAACTGATATATTCAAAAATAAAAAGGCGCCATCATTCCTAAATGAAATAAATCATCGTAATAACTTACACGACTTTGATATTACTGCTGGACTCTTACGCCAAGACAGGCAAAAAGGCAAAAAAATAAAACTATGACTGAAGTGGTCACATAATTTTCTTTCTCAACATGAATACCCAAAAAAATGCAGACCCGTATTAAAAAGAAAGAAATATATTTGTAAGGGAAAGGATACTCACTGAACCGTTATATAGTAATGTCTTAGGTTTTCGCGATTATTACACATTATAATAAAACAATTTTAAATGGATTAAATCACGTATATTATTGACATCATCCACAACATCACTACATCAAGACACTGTGAGTGATTACTGCGTGTATCGAAACAATTTTTGATTAGTTTTGTACGGTAGATAAAATAACTTTTTTAAATCTGTAACGACGCCTGACACCTTAGTCATCCGGCGACCACGAACCCTGCAAAGTGTCCAAAACGTCAGGAAAAACAAAAATCAATAATACACGCGATTTAATCCGTTTAAAATTGTTTTATTATAATAAACCATTATAATTTTAAAGAAACCCAGCATACTAATCTAGCGTTGCTTGTTCAATTATCCAGCCATTATTACAGCATTGATGCAAAGTACCTTCACAGAAGAGGTGGTCCGGCTGAGATCAGCTGTCAAATCAAGTGAACTCCCGCCGGGAACAACTTTGTGGTAGAGGTCGCTTAATGTGACTCGCGGTAGATTTATGAAGCGAGTTTATGTTTACTTAAGTGTTTTAGTTGAGAAAGATGCTGAGAATAAATCAACAATATTAGGTACTTACGGATTTAATAAAGTCCCATAATTAAGTCATTTCAGGAATTATTTTCCGTGTCGTGTCCAGGTTAATAATATATAGCACCGCTCATAGCCAGTTGCACTCACTGATCGGTAAACGATTGGCGAGGTTAAGCTACGCTTGGCGCGGTCAGTCTCCGGATGGGTGACCGCATAGTGGTATTTCAACTGAGCATCTCCGTGCTTCGGAGGGCACGGTAAATGGTCGGTCCCGGTTGTTGTCATTAGACAGCAGTCGTTAAGCCAAGTCGGAGGCCTTTGGGCGGCTTGAACAACTCTGAGACAAGGGTGGCCACTAACCATACGAAAGATATATATAAGATAATCGATAAGATAATCGTTTATTCTCACCACAATATACATTTTTTTACATTGGTCAGATTCGGCAATGATACACAATTCAGGTAAGTATATACTGTGGGAGACTGGTGCCTAAGCTAGGCTCGTGGCCTGTGTTTCAGGACACCAGGATCCCACCCCTTTACATTTTCATTTTATGGAGTATGTACTACGTGCGCTGACAGAATCTCGTAAAGAATCACATGATGTTATAGTTTTATTTATTATGATTAAATCTAGGTTAAAGTATTCGAAATGAATGTTAGTAGATGTGTAGTGGGGGTGATTGTGTGGGTGTGTGAATGTGTGGGTATGTGACTGGGGTGGGTGTTTGAGAGTATGTAGGTCTGTGAGAGTGTGTGATTGTGTGTTTAGGTAATTTTAAGGATGTTTTCAGTATCATTATAGTTTAATTTTTGTAGCCAGTCAGTTAGCCTCTCTTTGCATTTAATCTTTGTGAGACTAAATATATGTAACTCCTTATGAGTTTTATTGTATAAGGAGCCACCTAGATAGCAAAAGAAACGCCTTGCAAAAATAGTTTTGTGACATAGATGTTGGCGCTCCACTGGGTCATATCGCCTTTTTCCCCTGGACAGCATTGGATTATAGACCAAGAGAGTATGCTGTTTTAGCAGAATGTGCAATATAAACAGTTGACGCACTGTCAGGACTTTATTTTCTTTGTATAACTGTTCAGTGGGGTAGCGATACGGTAGAAAAGACGACACTTTCAGTATCGCTCTTTGGGTTCTTTCAATTTCTACTAGGGAAGTTTTTGAAGCTCCGCCCCAAGAAGTGATGCAGTAGCATATTATAGATTGAGCAAGGGCATAGTACACTAATTTCATAATATTTTTATCGACTACAAGTCTCAGCGTTTTGAATACATATATTAGTTTTCGTAATCTGTTACTAAGAGTGGTTATGTGGTCTTGAAATCTTAGGTTTTTGTCGATTGTTATTCCCAGGTATTTTACATTCTCAGCCTTGGTGAGTGGTTCGCAGTTACAACTACGGGTGAGTGGGTTTGTACACGAGTGAGCCACAATAGTATTAGGTAATGTTTGGGGGGGTTCATTGTTTTTTATAGAGAATGCTATGTAATTAGTTTTGGTTGTATTAAGGGTCAACAGATTGTCGCGTAGCCAGTTGGATACCGTATTAAAGCCTAATTGTGCATTCACATAGACATCTTCCCACGAGCTCGCGCTGAACAAAAGGGCAGTGTCATCAGCAAAGCTAACGATTTTGCCATTGGGGATAGTGAGTGTACCCAGATCGTTGATATAAATGAGGAATAGAGAGGGACCGAGGACTCTACCTTGAGGGGTACCGTAGTTAATTATTTGTTCCTCACTGATGAATTCATCTATCTTTACCCTCTGGGTACGCTCACTCAGGTAGTCCTTAAAGAGGTCCAGTGGAAGTCCTCTGATTCCCAAGCTTTCCATCTTACGTACAAGAATTGGGACAGAAACCGTGTCGAACGCCTTAGCAAGATCCAGAAATATGGCCATAACTTTATCCCCACTATCCATGTTTGTGGCCACATAGTCTGTTAACTCATGGACCGCGTCAGAGGTATAGAGATATATAGAGATATATATAGAGATATATACGTATATATAGAGGACCACTCCGTCTCACTCCATGGATGTCGTCGAAAGCAACAAAGGGACTGTAAACCAGAGGGGTGGGCATCAGCGTCCCTTCTGTGGAACAGTACCCAAGCGTGGTGAGTACTAGCAGATTCCCCATAAAATGACGACACCATTATGGAAAACTATGGGGGATGCCTTTGTTCAGCAGTGGACGTGATTTTGCTGATATGAGGTATTATAAAAACGTTGTCTGAATCACTTCCATCAATTCTTCCAACAATACTAAAGTCGTGTGATTATTAGAACAGAAAAATAAATCTGTGTAAAATCACAGGTGTATTGCACAAAGTACTAAGAATTAGAAAGAAAAATACATTCTAAGAAATTCCTATAGCTATTTATATCAGAAGCAACAACAGTAAAAGGAATACAGTAAGCTTTACGACATGAAATTGTCTCATTTTTCTAAATTTAGTAATACAATTAAGACTCATCATCATCATTTCGGCCGAATGAAGTCCACTGCTGGACACAGGCCTCCCCAAAAGATCACCACAACCACAGATATGGATGTGTTGTGGGTTCATTGGGGGGTTTTGCCATAATCGCCACGCTTGGCAGGCGGGTTGGCGATCGCAGTTGAGTTGTTAATGTACTCGAAGGACGCTGCTGCCCATCCTCCGGCTAATCCCTTAGTCGACTTTTACGACACCCATGGGAGGAGATGGGGTGGTGGCATTCTGAGCCGGCACCACATGGCCAGAATTAAGAATTAGAATTAAGAATTAAGACTCCCAGATAGGAAAATAATTCCAACTCTCCTACAAAAACGTTGCTTGTCTAATTTTCCTCCGCTCTGTAACTTGGCAGTCGCGGCGCGCTGAGATCAGCTGTCAAATCAAATGAACTCTACCGCCCACTGCTTCATACAGATACCGACTCGCTATCTGGCAATATAACTCGTAGTCGAGTTGCGTCAAGATTGTGTTTATTAAGTTTTGTATTTAAACGAGACACGTAATATAAGAATGACTTCCAAATTCAGGGACTCGGTCGATATTTTATTTTTGAAACGTTTTATATCAAATAAACCAATTACCAAACTCATGAAACGTCAGAATTAGAGTTGCACGGTTCCAAATCGTCGGTCGCATGGCGAAGACCCGGAAAGAATGTATTTAGATACTCGTTTATAATTATTGAGATAACTAAAAAAAATTTCACCACCGGAGTGGTCATCTTCGACATCGAAAGGAGGCTCCAGGAACTCGAATAATCTCCATCTAGAGCCACCCATTGGTGCCACGCCTTTAGGCACATCTCGGAGGGGATTTAGATTTGATTTTCTTTATTTTTAAAACATTGCCCTGCACTAGGTTTTCTCCTGTGTCGTGGGTGCGTTTACAAACACAAAATCCACACACAATACACCCAGACCCGGAACAACTACCTGAAGATCATACAAATATTTGTTCCGTGTGGGAATCGAACCCACGACCCCTGTATCAGCCACTGCACCAACCATGCCGTCAAATATTACTATATCATAATATTTTTATATGTTATATAGTTATGAGCAGATCAGCTCCGACAGATGGCACCCCTTCACGAACACGTCGGATGCTTCGGCATCACTCAGCTCAACCATAGTGTAGAGAACCTAACGACCAGCAAGACATTTTAGTGAGCATGTAAGATAGTGCCAGGCAAAATGCAAATACAACAATTATAAGCAAAAATAATGATAATATCAGCTTGTAATCTCACTGACCGTGGTGATCAATGCACGATCGTTAATCCCCACGCTTGCTCACAGCGTGATGACGATTTTAGACCATTCGATTCAGGATTCCTCCTGATGCTTTCATTCACCGTTAAAGTCATCATATCGGCCATGCAATGTCCACTGCTGAACAAAGGCCTCCCCGACAGATTTCCATAATTGGGTCATCATATTGAGGGGAATTTGCCAGTACTCATCACGCTTGGCAGGCGGGTTGGTGAGCGCAGTATGGCTACTGTCCCTGAGAAGGGATGATGCTGCCCATCCCCCTGGTTTAGTCGCCTTTTACGACATCCACGGGACGAGATGGAGTAGAGCTATATTCTTAATCCGGACACCACACGAAGGTCAGACTAAACTAGAGGAGAGGAGAGGAGGGGAGAACTAAGAAAGTACATAAATGATATTGAAAATGACTCATTAGTAGATGAGAGGTTTTGAAACCGCAACTTTCTGCATAAGAAGCAAGAACTGCAACCTTTGGGCCACAACGAAATATTTTATAAGTCCACATGATGCTCACACATTTAGATAAATAGTTCCGAATGTTCAAAAAAATCCATAATTGCACACCTCGAACACACATTTGTTCATCATTTCGGCTGAATGAAGTCCACTGATCACCACAACGATGTACTCGACGGAAGCTGCTGCCCATCCTCCGGCTAATCCCTTAGTCGACTTTTACGACACCCATGGGAGGAAATGGGGTGGTGGTATTCTGAGCCGGCACCACACGGCAATTTTTTTGTTAATTAATATTGATCAGTTACGTTTAATGTCAATCGTCAATTATATGTGTAACCAAAACATTTGAAACAAAAAAAACACATGATTTTAAGATAATATCGGATCTATTCACGCACAGATTAATATCAAAATGTGCACTGCAATACCAAATGCGGGTAGTTGGTAACGACTCCCGCCCATCTCGACGCTGACACCCGCTACTCCAGTCTACTCTGACTACGGGCAATGTAACTTGATCGAAACATTGCGGTTAGTTAAAATATTATTTTGATGTTAATCTGTGCGCGAATAGACCCGATATTACCTTAAAATAAAACACAGACTTCAAAAAAACTACACTTGTATGAACCGTCGTTTCAATATGACGTATAATAGTGTCTGCTAAGACCTAATGACTGAACAAACTATTATTTTCTAAGAATGACTCAAATCGTTACTCGTATTTCGGACGTATCTGTGAACTATCAGACTAGGTAAGCACAGTCAAATTGTTTATTGAAGCTGGTTAAAAAACTACTGTATCAATGTAATGAAATTTATATGAAACGAATTCAAAAGCATTTTGCACCTATTAAAAAAGGAATAGCTCAAATCGGTTTACAAATCTCGAAGCAGTCAGTGTACATATACAATTAATTTAAAAAACGCATTGAATTGAAAACCTCTTCCTGTTTGGAATATGATAAAAACTGTGCTTTTGTTATTATTAATAATGGGTTTTATTAAATTACTAACGAACGTGACGGCTTACAGTACTGATATATAATTAGGCTTCCATAGAATTACATCATCATCATTACAGCCGAAAGACGCCCACAGCTGGACATATGAGCCTCCCCCAAAGAACGGACAACCACCAGTCTGGGCTTGTGTTACCATAATTGACACGCTTGGCAGGCGGGTTGGCGATAGAAATTGTATTGTAAATGTACCCGATAGGCACTGCTGCCCATCCTTCGGTTAATCCCATAGTTGCCTTCAACGACACCCACGAGATGAGATGGGTAGGTGCTATTCTTAAAGAATTACATTCCAAAGCTGATAAAAAAAATTACGAACGATTCATTGAGTTTTCCAAGAGATATCTTGCTCACACATGTACAGTCCAACTGAAGTCTCAAGAAAAAAGAAGAAACGGTTCGCTTTTGTGCCATAATAGTCTAAATAAACGAACTTATAACTACGTCAGTATTGTTTATTGGAATATCCTCTTGCTATTAGTGTACTTCTTACCATATTATTTTAATATACAGTTGGTGTATTATTTTTTTCTGGTGATAGTAGAGCACATCTCCGATTCGCGTTCGTCGTATGCAATTAATGTTCATTTGAAAGTGTCGAATTATTATAGGTTAGGTCATGGGTTGTCCGATCAAGGTATTGATCGCCGCTCACCCGCCGACCACGACAGTATCAGACCCTATCTTTTACTAGGTTCAACTCCATGTTCTACATAGTCGACTAGAACTCAAACTAAAACTTATTCCGAATAAGGATTTTATGGGCACTTATGTCAAGAATTTAAGATGCAGATATTTTCAACATTATTGAATACATTGTCATCATTTAAAAGGAATTAATTAATGCCATTGCCAATATTCGTAAGCGAAACCTGCGTAAGCATAATTAAACATCAGCTTTATTAAACTCGAGAATTCCTCAAAATCTGACGATTTCATTATCAAATTCTTCTCAAATATTTTCTGCAGTCCTAACGATCTTTAAAATTTGTTCGTTTTAATAAAGCTCCCTATATTAAAGTTGGTGTTAAGCTGTGGTTTAATATATTTATTTATAACCAAGTTAACCTAACGCTTCGACTAAATTTATACTTGCAATTATATGGAAGCGACCTCTGAATATATTAGTGGCGTGAAGTTTATTAAAGACATTTATCTTAATTTTGACAACTTAGTTTTGTGTAAGTTTGTGTAATATTGACTTTGTTAAGTACAAAACTTTGCGTTGTAAGTTTTGGTGCTATGAAGAAATGTACAAAAAATATTGAGGTATTTTTCTGTGCCCGTACTTATAGAAGAAAATAAAAATAGATTTTTCTCCGCTACAAGGTTAAAGACTTTGGATAAAACTATTTCGTTTCAAAATTATGTTCTCTTCTATTGCAAATGAACTGTGTTATTGAGTTTTCCAGTTCACTGACCTCACTTATATTTCGCAGTTATAGTAATCTTCCCCTAAGTCGTGCGAGTGGATGGGCGTCATTTGCTCCACGCACCATTTGTGCGCCCCCAGCACTGTGAACTCAAATTAGTGTCGCTGTTTGCGCGGTTGTTGTGGTGCACAAGTCTAAACGCGAACATTTCGTTTCCACAAGTATACGTTTTTATTGTGGGGTAAAAATTGATAAAAAAGGTTTCGTGTAGAAGCAGCAGAATAATATGTTGTGTCCCGATTACGAATAAAATACTACTTTATCTCCTCCCGTGGATGTCTTAAAAGGCAACTGAGGCTCTCTTAATAAAAGGGATAGGCAGCAGCATCCCTTTTGACTTTTGCCTGACAAGCGCGTTGAGTACTGGCAAATTTTCTTCAAAATGATGACACTGTTTTGGAAATCTATGGAAAAGGTTTTTTTAATCACTGGACGTCCTTTGGCTGATTTGACGATGATTGTGTACATCATCATCATCATCGTACTAGCCAAAGGACGTCCACTGCTGGACAAAGGCCTCCCTCTTAGATTTCCACAACGAGTGGTCACATGGCGCTCTCATCCAAGGACTCCCAGCAACCTTCACCAGGTCGTCTGTCCACTTCGTTGGTCGTCGTCCCACGCTGTGTTTTCCAGTGCGCGGTCTCCATTCGAGAACCTTTTTTCCCCAACGGCCATCAGTTCTACGAGCAATGTGCCCGGCCCATTGCCACTTCAGTTTACTAATCCTTTCAGCAATGTCGTCCTTTTAGTTCTTCTACGGATCTCCTAATTTCTGATTCAATCTCGTAGAGAAATACCAAGCATAGCTTTCTCCATAGCTCACTGAGTGACCTTGAGCTTTCGTACGAGGCCCATTGTGAGTGACCACGTTTCTGTCTCATATATCATCACTGGTAACACACACTGGTTAAAGTCTTTCGTGTTGAGGCATTCCGGTATTGTTGACCAAAAGACGTTGCGTCGTTGAGTTGTTGAGTCGGATTCGACGAATGATCTCTTTCTTGAAGTTGGACCTACTTAACTGGACAGTTTGTCCCAAGTCTCGTCTCGTCAATAACTTCGAGAACAGAGCTCCCAGCGGATATTGGGATGGGCACGACATGGGCATTTGACATGACTTTCGTCTTGTCCATGTTAATTTTGAGGCCTACCTGTTGGGAAACTCTGTTGAGATCATCGAGCATACATCATGTCTACATCCTGTGAACAGAAACACGTCATCTAAATAAGTACCTGTTAACATTATAACTTATCCATATGTATTCAGGAAATACGTACTAAAATATTTATGAAAACTAAACAATAAAACGGGCCTTACAGAAGAAAGTAAAAATTTAACAGAAGTTATAAATTCATTTAAGAACATAAAAACGTTGTAGAATAAAATATTTGTACAGTTTCCTAAAAAAGTAACTTTCACAATACTACATATTTTTTCCACTAATTAAATTATTTTTCACATCTATGTCCACCATATTTGTAGTTTCCCTTACGGTTTCAAAAACGTATTCACCGTATGGAGTAACTAACCTAAATTAAAGGAGTGTGTAGCACGACGTCGCATCCTCCTAATGAGTGTGTCTGTACGAGGTGGCTCGCTAATGAACTCCCGATGTGTAGAGAGAGCGGAATACGCTACTATTATAATTAACGTACTGTTTGCAGACCGATTAATTACGGATCTTAAGAATTTTATATGAGGGTATTGGGTAAAGATATTTTTGATTTTCTACAGGTAACCACCAATTAATTTATCCTCGTCATCATATCAGCCAAAAGACGTACACTGGTGACAAACAGAGGCCTTGAGATTGATTTCCACAATTGTGACCAGATTTTGAGGGGAATTTGCCACAACTCGCCACGCTTGGCGTGTTGGTAAGCGCAGTATGGCTACAAAAATACATTGCTGCCTATCCCACTGGTTAAGAGTCCCTTAGTACCTAGCTATTTACAACATCCATGGGTGGAGATGAAGTCGTGCTATATTCTTAATTCAAACACCGCACATTTTCACGAATTAGTGTATAAAAGACATATTTGTATTGATATTCTTAACCAGCTGCCATGGTTTGTTTAAGTTTTATAAAACAAAACACTACTTAATGTAGTCCTGGATTTTTCAATGTTTACTAATTGAAACTAATCTGCCTTAAGATTGTACGATTTTAATGGTATCCAACAAAAAGCACCATTATTTCATGGAAACAGAACTTTAATTACGAAACGGATTTAATTGTATTGTTAGAGTATTAACATTCGGCTCATCTAGATTCTTTTTTTGAGTTGAGAATAGCAAGTAATATTTAAACTATATACAGGTTGTCCAGTAAATAGCACGATATACTGCAGGGAGTGAGAGCTTGGGTCAATACCTACCAAAAAAACACGATATATGTTCAGCAAAATCTTACGGATTTACAGTAGTACAAAATTTTAAGATAAGAAAATTATACTGTGAAAATTTAAATAAAAATTATATTTCTTGAAAACATTTTAGTTTTAAATGGAATAAAGACTTATCAATGAGTAAAGTAACTATTCACAAATAATTTGGAGCAAGAAAAAAACTAGAAAAAGAATTT
Organism: Diloba caeruleocephala; assembly: GCA_947459985.1. Lineage (NCBI taxonomy): Eukaryota > Metazoa > Arthropoda > Insecta > Lepidoptera > Noctuidae > Diloba > Diloba caeruleocephala. The sequence continues at coordinate 32,529,573 of OX381605.1, read as the reverse complement.
TTCAGTACGAGATGCTTAAAAATCTGTGTCAAGGTAGAGATTTTTCGATATTTCAGTTCATTTCAGTTCAGTTCTCTTTGAACCTTTCCAAGGAGTACTAAGGCGGCCCATTCCTCAGCGCTTGAATTTCGGCGCCGCGCCGCAATTTAGATAAATGAAATATTTAGTTTACAAGTATTTCCAATACTTGCGCTTTATAGGTTCAACATTCTTGGGCAATAATAGTGATAAGAAGATACTTAGTGTCTATAAATGTTACTGAAGTTGATTTTATAGAATTGTCCATTGTTTTATCTGAAATTCATAAAATATTTACTTTTAGGTTCCCGAACGTCCGAAGGAAAAAACGGCGAAACCCTTAAATGATCAATCGTGTGTGTCCGTCTGTTACAGTCAATTTTCTCCGAATCTACTGGACCGATTAAGTTGAAATTTAGTACAAATATGGATTTCTGCGACCTAAAAACACACGAGTAACGTAAAGAATATATTTGAATATGGGGTCCACTTTTGGGGGATAATATAGAAAATTTAAGAATTAAGGTTTTCAAACTGTACCGTGTAATATATTACATGAAAGAACTTCGGCCGAATTAATTCCACTGCTGGACACAGGCCTCCTCCAAAGATCACTAAAACGACCGATATGGGTGTGTTGTGGGTTCATTAGGGGGTTTTGCCATAATCGCCACGCTTGGCAGACGGGTTGGCGATCGCAGTTGAGCTGTTAAAGTTCTCGAAGGACGCTGCTGCCCATCCTCCAGCTAATCCCTTAGTCGACTTTTACGACACCAACGGGAGGAGATGGGGTGGTGGTTGGTATTCTGAGCCGGCACCACACGGCAATATTATTGCATTAGCAGAACATTTACCCATACAGACTTTACTAAACGTATCAGCACACCGGATAAATTAAAAGTTACCAAGTTAAACTCGAGCACGTGACATCCCCTCCTTCCCCTCCCCGTTTCGCAGGGGATGCGTGTCTCCCGGCTCGTGAAATGTGCCACTTTGATCATAGTTTCTTTGTAGTTTCCACTTCGGCGCCGCGGGAATGTTTGGCGTTTGTGTGATTAATTATTACGTATTAATACCCATTTTTGTAGGTAGGTAGGAAAGCTTCCGGTAAGTAAAATAAATACATTGAGCTAAACAATACTTATGTAATAGTTAAAGATAGATCAGAAGGTCGGGAACATACCCAAACAAGAATTATACAGGTGGGCCATAAGGGTGTTGGCGGTTTCAATATTCAATTAAAAAAGAACTACGGAACATAACAAAAATATATATGTATTTTTTTAAAGTAGAAAGACCTAAAAATAATTATGTCCAAATGACTTCCCTCTGCTGCTTGGCACTCTTGCCACCCTGTATAATCCTTATTACTATTTTATGTTTACGTCACTGGAATTTTAACTCTCCTACTACAAAAGATAAATAAAACCCACATATGACATTGAAAGCTTTCGTTAAACGCAACCTAAGAGTAAATAAAAAAAATAAAAAATTGCACTCCGTGGGTGCCGACAGAAGTGAAAACTTATTTTGGCGCGTTAGGAGATTTTATCTCATCTAAAAATATACGTACCGCGCTCAAAGAAGTTTTCACTTCAAGCGTCTCGTAACGGTGTCGCGAGTACAGAGATTTTATCTCATCAAAAAATATGCGTACCGCGTAAAAGAAGTTTTCACTTCAAAAATTCCTAGCAAGTGTGTGTTCTACAACAAAAGTAATATTAACAATCTCTATCAGAACTGCAACCTTTATTTTCCAACTTGAACTAACCCCACTAAGTTTTAATAGGAGTAATGATCTGTGAAGTGGTCGCCGGTCGCTTGCACCCCTCCGCCGCGCCCCGTCGATAGGGCGCCGATTGTTAGTTACGTGTTAAATGCCCGCGCTCTCCCTTGGGGCTGGTAATTATAGTGTGACGATAGGTAAGGGCGGTCTAATGTGTTTGTAAGTTTGGCCGTCATGTCGTACTAATAGTCGAGGGGAACTGATTTTTGTTTCTGGTTCTCTGCTATAATCACAATCAAAGCAAACACAGGTACCTAGTCGCTAATGTGACAACATTGGCTAATGGACGAACGATAAATGCAATACTATTTGGCTAATGATATCTATACAAATAAATAACATTGAAGTGTCTGTTTGTAATCTCAAAATAACAGCTTTTTACTTTCATATGCAGTATATACGGTACATATAACAAAATATCTTTTTTTTTATCTGTCTGTCTGTCTGTTTGTTCCGGGTAATCTCCATAACGGCTGGACCGATTTTGACGGGACTTTCACTGGTAGATAGCGGATGTTATAAGGAATAACTTAGGCTACTTTTATTTTCTAAAAATAACTAGGGCTCTGCGCAAAAAAATAAAGCCCTTGAAATCTTACATATATAGGTATATTCTATGTCAAGTGTCTATGTCAAAGTACTCAAATTTCATTTAAATTGAACGCGGGTGAAACCGTGGGTCCCAGCTAGTAATATGATAATAAGCTTCAATGGCGTCGCGTGCTGGGTAGCTTTGATTTCTAAATAACAATAAAAATGATAAACCCCTCTGAGGCTTCTGCGTGTTGGACCCAAGTCCTCGCGTGAGTCTATCAAAAGACCGGGTTCCCCCATACAGGGATATAAATCCGTGAAAAGAGAGACATAATGATAATAATTCAGTACTATTGCATAATGTCCGACTGTATACCACTTCCATACTTCTTACGGCCTCCAAGTCAACCTAGATTTGTATGAAGTATCGTGTAACAATACAAACTCCTTCATAATTCTTAACCTATCCAACCTCCAATTAACTTCAATGTTGCCCCGCCGCGAGCGATAAATCCAACACTGTTGCAGTAATAATGCTCGCTGGTTATATCCTAAATGTAAATGTTATGCCGTTACTCCGACAATGTAAAACGAACTGAGAGTCTTGTTCAAAGGTCGTTAATTGTTCGCTTACCTTATTAAGTTTGTGCTACCCTGTTTGACAGCGAGTTTCATAGTAAAATATAAATTCTTAGTAAAGTTTTACGGTGTAAAAAGTTTCGATAAAGTTAAAATTAATGTTTGTAACATTCCATCATCAATTAAAGGGGAAGGCAGGAGGAAGTTGATATAATCGTGTCAGAGAACGTCCTTCGGCTGATATGATGATGATGATGATGAAATAGGTACATAATTCAGCAATGTGTCATTTATGAGCCTTGTAGTTCCTTCTTCCTTCCCGGAGTCTCAGGTTCAAATAGACCATAATATCATTTTTCCAGTTCTCATGGGCGTCGGAAGTGGCGTTTAACAATGTATAACAATATTCTACGTAACATCTGCAATCAAAAATCCTCTTGCTCCGAGTTAAGTATTAATGGCACCTATGTACATGGGAAATCCCTTGTGAGAGTCTATGTACCGCAGAGTTTGTTCACTGACTGTTCAAATGTCCACCTCAATACGGCAAAATAAAGTCTGCGTTAATTTCAAATACGTAAACTACGACAAAAGCAGTAGAATTAAACTAAGTATTACCCAACAAAAAAGTATACTTAAGTATATTTGACGGCACGGTTGGTTCAGTGGCTGATACAGTCGGCTGCTGCGCACCGGGTCGCGGGTTCGATTCCCGCACGGAACAAATATTTGTATGATCTGCAGGTAGTTGTTTCAGGTCTGGGTGTATTGTGTCTGTAAACGCACCCACGACACAGGAGAAATCCTAGTGTGGGGCAACGTTTTTATAACAAAAAAGAAAAAAAAATAAGCAACACAAACAAACACGGTGTGTAAACATTGCACATTGAGTTATGTGCGCGACACCCCGGGGCATACCCCTTAATATTTGACAATTTTTTGGGCAACTGCTCCCATCCCTCCCATTACGCGTGGCTGGCTCTTGGGTAGGTTTTAACTGGAACCCATTATAATCTGAGAAACTAATATTTGTTTTGTGTGTACCCAAATAATTATGTAACAAGAGCCTGTATAAATAAATCTAATTCAAATGCTATGTGGACATACTCGTGAACTGATTTCCGCACTAAAAAACATGGGTTTCAACCAATTGTCATCTACTATTTGTAAAGGTATTCTCCGAAAAATGGTTGACTATAATCAAAAGTCTAAATACTCGTAGTTATTACAATTAAACCAATTTAGAAAGAAAGAAGAAAGAAAGAAAGCATTTATTACCACACTACGTTAACACAAAAAAAAATACAAGAAAATTACAAGAAATTTGTTTGTATAGTGTGGCAAAAGGAGCGGTCTCAGCAGAATGTTGAACAGTGAGCAGCATAGCCGTAACACTGGCCAACGCTGGTTTTTAGTCCGTCCCCACCTACTACCGTTATTTAAATATAGATAATACATTAAAAGTACAAAAAACAACATTAAATGAAGTAAAAAAGAAATAGTCATTATGTAGATTAAAGATTTATTACAATTAAACCAATTACCGGTACTTATGAAACGCCAGAATTTAAGTTGGATGGTTTCAAGCGTTGAGTTGACCAAATCGAGGAAAGCCGACAAGAAACTTTATGGATATTCTTTATTAACTAAAATTACAATATGTATTAGTACAAATTGTGGTGTAATGATGGTATGGTAATTTGGTATAAAATGGTTAAAACCTAAACCAGGAACATACTACAGTAATACATTTATAAGCCAGAACGGTTATCAACTGACCAGTCCCGATAGACGGCACCCATTCACGAGTATGAGGCATGCATAAGCGTCGCCCAACAAACTGTAGAGAGCTCAAAGATCTGATACTCAACACCGCCACCAGTAAGACATTATGAGACATTTATGGAGAAAGAAGAGAAGAGGCCGAGATAAAAACCACCTCGGCACCTGAGTTCCCTGCCACCACTGTGTGACGGAGGGCCTCAGGGGTCACGGGTGAACAGAGTGGACTAATAAAATAATTAATTGACTCAAAACGATTCACAACAAAAATTAGTAAGACTTAAAAAACTATAGTGCTAATATTCTTAATTCTTAATTCTTTATTGTACACAAACACAGAAATATTACACAAATCGAAATGATATGTACAAAGGCGAGCTTAACTCAAATTTGAGTTTTCTACCAGCAAACCTTTGAGTGATAGAGAGATGGCATAAGACTTGAGGTTTAAGTTGAGTGTACATTACTTATAAAAGTACCAATAAATAAATATATGATATGAAACGTCATTTTTATATGACCTATATAAATATATTATTAATAATTAAAAGATAAAATATATAATACACCTACATATTAATCAAATATTAATAAAAGATAAAAATTCACATACCTATTAATAAATACCATAAATACATATTTAAGTATCCATTCTGTCATTTAGAAAGAAGATACTTCTTAATTCCTTTCTTAAAGACGTCCAGAGAAGGGCTATCGCGTAGGAGGTGTGGAAGAGAATTCCAAAGGCGCACTGCACGAATAGTAAAGGACCCGTCATAACGGCTTGAGGTGTGACGTGGAGTTCGAAGCAGAAGCGAAGAAGCTGTGCGACAGGGGTCTCCCCTAGGGACAAGATATTCAAAGCGTTCACGAAGATATGCGGGAGAATTAGGATTATGAAGAATAGAATAAAGCGAAGAAAGAATGTTTGATTCTCGACGCCGTCGAATCGGCAACCACTCCAGTTTCGCTCGGAATTCCGACACGTGGTCGTATTTCCGAAGGTCAAAGATGAAGCGGATGCACAAGTTCTGTAAGCGTTCAAGTTTATTAAACAGTTCTTCGGTTGCATCGAGATAGCAGATATCAGCATAGTCTATAAGAGGAAGAAGAAGAGACTGCGCAAGAGTAACTTTGGTTTGAAGTGGCAGGAATTTCTGGAGACGCTTAAGAGACTGAAAGGAGCAGAATAACTTCCTACTTACCGCTGAGATGTGAGAATCCCAAGATAGGTTGGAATCCATAAGGACACCAAGATTTTTAACACTATTGGAATAGGCTATCGGAATTGAATCATACACAATTGGTGGGAGACTCTGGTGATCTAAGGCGTGAAGCATATATCTGCCACCAACAATGAGAGCTTGAGATTTAGTCGGGTTAACTAGAAGACCAAAAGATTTAGCCCATTTACTGATATTTTCAAGATCATTATTGATGGCGTCAATAGCGTTCATGGTATCCCCCACACTAAAGTGTCGGTATAGCTGTGAGTCGTCTGCATAGAGATGATAATGAGAAGATAGGACCTTTGTAATGGCGTTTATAAAAACGGAGAAGAGAAGAGGAGAAAGTACGCCACCCTGAGGTACACCCGCAGCCAAATTACACCATTCGGAGGAGGCCTCATCCGAGCGCACTGACTGCGAGCGTCCCCGAAGGTAAGGGTTAAACCATGCAATTACAGACGAAGACACATTAAGTGATGATAGGATTCCTAAGAGGATGTCAAAATCAACTGAGTTGAAAGCACTGCTAAAGTCCAATAAAACCAACACAGTAAGAAGTTTGTTTTCCATGGCCAGTCGTATGTCATCGGTTATTTTAATGAGTGCGGTTACAGTACTATGGCCAGGACGGAGCCCAGACTGGTACGGACTTAGCAGGCTATTAGAGGAGAGATAAGTAGTCAGTTGTTTCTGGACAGCACCCTCAAGAACTTTGGACAGTATTGGAAGAATAGATATAGGTCGGAACTGGGATAACGAGGAAGGGTTGGTTACTTTGGGTAGCGGTAGGACGTAAGCCTTCTTCCAAGCTGAGGGAAAGAAACATACATGTAGAGAATAATTAACAATGGGTAATGATAGAAACTATTTCGTTTAAGATGGGAAGAAGCATTTGGAGTTGAAGGCCATCATCGCCTACCGCTTTCGTGGAGATAGATTGGATGGTTTTCTTAATGTCATATTCGGTAATTGGGTGAAAAGAGAAAGAAGTACTTGACGGCAAAGGAAGATTAGAGAGATTTTACCAGGCAGATCAGGAATGTAAATAATACTAGAATTCAGATTGGATAATTTCGTATTTAATACCACTGGTTATATTGATAATTTCATATCACAGCATATGGAAAGTATATCGTGTATGCTTATTTGAATTGACCAATAGCAGATGAGCGCGCAGAAATTAACAGAAACGGTCGCCATATAAATACTTGCGTCGCGTGCAATCGTCAGTGATATGCCTGCGCGCATGGCGCACGGACGCTGGTTCTAGCTGCCACAAGATAGTTAAGGGTAGAAGTTTTAATATTGTGATCAATCGAGATTGGAGACTTTGAAAAATGCACATTAATGGCATTTAGGTCCATTTTAGGTATGCTGGTTTCTGATAATTTGCCAATACCTAGCGACTTGAGAAATTGCCATACTTGTGGTGTGTTGACATTTTGTATGATCGCTTAGCCTTATCCCTTTTCGCCATATTTTTTTTATGGTGGTGCATAGCCATGGTGCTGGCAGGTGTTTAACTCGCACCCTTCTAATCGGGGCATGCACATAATAGAGATCCAACACTTTCGCGTTGAAGGTAGAAACTTTATCGTCAAGATCACTGCAACTATAAATAGAAGACCAGTCAATACTACTCGCATCAACCCTTAAACGCTCCAAAACAATGTTCTTAAAACTCCGAAGAAAGATAAATTTACTCTTGCGTTTGGGAGGACGAAGTTTGTAGGATAGAAATATGAGATCATGATAGGAGAAAGAAGCAGTGAGCTGTCCATGTGTGGCTACTTTGCTAGGGTCAGAAACAAGAATGAGATCTAAAAGTGAAGGTATACAGTGAGGCGCCCTGTGAGTAGCATTTAGTTGAAGGATTTGCATGTTGACAGAAGATACAAGAGATAGAAGTTTACGGCTGCGAGAATCGTCTTTCAGCAGACAAGTGTTGAAGTCTCCGAGGATAATTGTATGATCATATAGCGAGGAAAGATTTTCTAACTTAGATTCAAAAGAGGAGAAATAATTAATATGACAAGAAGGACTATAGAAGACACCTAAAAGAAGCTTTGTATGTTGAAATTCTATTTCAATAAAGAGATGCTCTGCAGATTTAGAGTATTCACTCGGAGACTGATCAACTACTTTATAAGTAATATCCCCACGGAGATAAATAGCAACCCCTCCATATCCCTTGCCTGTTCTGTCATTACGCACGAGCTTGTAACCAGGAAGAGAATACTGCGTAGAAGGGAGTGCAGGTTTAAGAAAGGTTTCGGAGACAAGGACAGCATGAATAAGATCAGAGTCAAACGATGACAACAAATCGGGATAATGAGCGTGAACGCTTTGAGCATTTATGTGGACAGCATTGAAAAAATTCCGAAAAGAAGAGAAAGTAGAAAGAGGTTGCTCTCGAAGGTTTGAAGAATCGTCAGTACTAAATGCGCTTGCATAGCTCTCATCAGAGGCACAAGAAGAGGAACAGGAAGCAAAACTAAAATCTTCAATGTCACTTAACATAATAATAAACTATAATAAATGCAATATTACTAAATAAATAAAATATGTGTTATCTTCAATTTAAATACAAAAGAAAAAAAAAACGATAAAACTAATAATAATATTGTAAGTTTTCATCAATCCTCGACGCACTCGCCGGTTGCATACACAATATCAGACAGAAAGGCCGTAGGCCAAACTTATAAGGAATTCGACTTTATATATTTATGGTTTCCGAACGAAAATAATGAACGTCATAAACTCAAGGAAATTACAGTGACAGTCGGCTCTTGTAAATATCAACCAAGTGTCTAGAGTACTTAAATTAACCAGCTACATGACATAGGTTAAATTGTGATAGTTCCTCCTAAAATGAATAATAACTATTTATGGTTCCTCCACTGAAGCCATAACCCAAGAGTTAAATTTGTTTGACGAGACAAATAATTTAGAAGTTTGTAAATTGGAAACAACACTATGATTTTGCTGGTTTGCATGCTCTTCTATCCGAAGCTGAAGGCGCTGGCTTACTAGGCTGCTGCGATGTCACATCTGTTGCGGCCCCAACCGCAGGCATATCAAGTGTCGAGTCAACCACAGGAAATTGAGCTACGACTTTCCGGAGATCGGCTGCAGACTCAACCTTCCGTCGCGTTTTATCCGAAACCTGAATTACGACCTTGCCTTCGGAAGTCCAACACTGTTTTATCCCGTAGTATTTTCGAGCGCTCATGAACACCTCGTGCCTGGGTTTCGTTAGAAATTCCGAAAAAGTCAGACCAGACCCTTTCAGCTTGGATTTGTTTTTCCACACTTCGCTCCGAATGATACGGCTTTCGAAACGAACTAGCAAAGGACGAGACTTACTTGAATCAGTTCCTAAGCGATGGCAAGCTGTTATGTCCTTGGAAGTGATATCGGAGAGTTTTAATTGTTCTGACAAAATGTTGATGAATTTGCCATGAAGTTCGTCATCATTCTCCTCAGAGACCCCATGGAGGAGCAGTACCTTTGCACGGGATGCCATCTCGTGCCTGTCCACAGCCACAGTTAGCAATTCCATCTGAGTTCTTAGTGCACTCATTGTTTTCCAGATGAGGCCCTTGAACTCCATGAATTCCTTTGAGAGACTTGCAATGGTCTTGTGAGTTGCTTCACCACTGCTGGCATTTTTCAAATCTTCCTCGTACTGTGTCATCCTCGAAGAAAAAGACAAAGAAAGTTCTTCCATACAGCTTGTCAGTTTTGAGTACAGGTCCATGACTTATAGTGATAATGCAAGTGAAGTGAGAGAAAAAGTGATAAGTTGACTGAGTGCACAAGAGGTTGATAAAAACTTTTAGCAAGTACTGTAAATAATACTTATTTTAATAATTATATATCAGAGCTCCAAATTTTGATCTTTGTACTTTGACTACCCTCAACCCCTTTGACTACCCTCAACCCAATATTTATAGTAATATAAAAATAAAAGGGAGCATCTGTAGCCAAACTAGGTGGAAACCTGTGTCACGGCATGCAGCGCCAAACTCCACAGAACATTGGCATGTTAATAGTTAGCCGTAGTAGGATTTATTTATTGTTGAATATTTTATTAAATTTTTTGAAATAAAATAGTAATAACTTAAGAAAAGACAATACTGTTGGTGAGTTATTACCGGCCGAATGGAGTCCACTGCTGGACACAGGCCTCCCCCAAAGATCACCACAACGACTGGTATGGATGTGTTGTGTGCTCATTGGGGGGTCTTGCCATAATCGCCACGCTTGGCAGGCGGGTTGGCGATCGCAGTCGAGTTGTTAATGTACTCGAAGGACGCTGCTGCCCATCCTCCGGTTAATCCCTTAGTCGACTTTTACGACACCCACGGGATGAAATGGGGTGGTGGCATTCTGAGCCGGCACCACAGGGCAAGTTGGTGAGTATGTGTGATATATATTTGAGGTGGGTGGGGTGTATGTGATGTGTGTGGAGAGGGACTACTACGACTCTACACGGGACTTACGAAAAAAGTGCCAGTGTGCAGAAAGTCTCCGGGGGAATACTCCACAACCTTCCTCTGGAATATCCGGGGGGTGCAGCTTCTTTATATTCACCTTCCCTCCACTAGAGGGGGTGATCTTTTTACAATCTTGCCTAAAAGCATGCCAGCTATGGGTGGCTTCGAAGCATTCGTTCTCGAGATACCGGAGCTCCCCTTCGATTGCGAAGATGGCTGCATAGATAGTTTTAGGCGATAAGAGTTCGGCATAGAATTCCCCCCTTTGCCCACTCGATGATTCATGAACATTTCCGGCTCTCTCAGGTTGCGCCATAGCACCCGGTTCTTTGCCTTCGGCATTCGGTCCACTAAATGGATTTAAAACCTATTACGTAACTTGTTAGACCAGTAACCCTTTTTCCCAGGGTAGAAAGTGGTGTACAGTACACCACCACATTTTGCCGCTAATTGTACTGCGTCCCGTGAAATTTGAATCCTCTAGCTACTCAAAGGAACAGAAAAATCCAACTCTAATGCGCAATCTGGCAATCTAACCCACAACTTTAACCATAGGACACCATGGTTACTAGTAAACTAATAAATCAACTCACAAGTAAATGCACAGCGTAGTTCCTAGAAGTGGGAGTGCACTGAATGAAAATGTATTTACATAAATAGAAATATAAAGTGTATTAGTAGGAAGGAAAGTTCATTTATTTAATTTGTTTTGAGTAGCTGCAACGCTCATGATCCCCCAGCAACTCTGGGCGATGCAAAGCACTTGAAACGTCGGGAAATGTACAAAAGTTAAATAACGTAAAACTGTAATCATTTGCGTATATATTTAGTTTCAATGTGCATTATTTTAAGTGTGCGTTACTGTAAAAGCTCAAACTACGGTAAATCTGAAGACTTTCCATTAAAACCCTAGATTTATGAAATATTAATAATAAAAGTCCGAACTGATCTGTTACAGTCGTTAAGTTCTTACTTTTACTAGCATTTACTCGTGCAAATACTAACCTTGTTTTATTCCCAAAACCAACATTTACTAATCGTCATTGGTAAACACTTTTTTTTATTCATCTGGTGGAAATACATCATGTGCTTCCTCCACCCCGGGAAAGGGCGGAGGGGTATGCCTGACTCCTACCGGCTAAAACCACCGGAGTGGTCATCTTCGGCACCGTAGGGAGGCTCCAGAAACTCTAAAGATCTCCATCTAGAGCCACCCATTGGTGCTACGCCTTTAGGCACATCTCGGAGGGGATGACTGTAAATCGGGACCCCCTCTAGCGGAGGGAAGGTGACTGTAAAGAGGTAATTCTCGGGGGGATTGTAAAGGATTCCCCCGAAACCTCACTGTGCTGCGAACACGCCGGCGCGTGACTACATGCACACCGCTGTCATACCGGGGGTTGCTCGGTATGAGCACGCAGATTTCCCAATAACACACTCGCGACCCCCAAGACCCCCCACCATATAGAGACGACAGGGTGCTAAGGCATGTAGAACACGGGCGCCGCAGTGGTTGTTACCTCGGTTCCATGTCCTCCTTCTCCGAGTGGGAGCGGCCATCTTCCGATACCGCTGTGACCTCCTTCTGGAGCATGACGCTCTCACAGAAGGAGACCACCGCACTCCAATTTTCATGCTCTGCCAGCATAGCCGACACTTCTACTGGCAGAGAGAGATGTTGCCCGATCCGGTCGACCAAGATCCGCCGCTCGGCAGCCCACGTAAGACACTCTCCGAGCGTGTGTTGTACGGTATCCTGGTCCTTACCACAGGCACTGTGCCGTGACTTCGCGTCCTATCCTGTGCAAATATGCACCGAAATAACCGTGTCCGATGAATACTTGCATCCGGTGGAATGTGACGCGCTCGCTCCTTTGGAGCCAGGCTCCGAAGAGCGGCAAGAAGGCCTCAACGGAAGAAGTGGTCTATTCTATGCCAGTAAGCACACGAAATACTCAACGAATCGATAACTATATATCAATTGGCTGTATCATCCACCATCATACCATAATTGAACATGCAGAGCATAATGATATGGCGATATTTTGCATTACTATATCTTCAGTAACGTGTTTGGGAAATTTTCTTTAAACAAGTGCATTTCTGTCAAAATCTTTGCCATGAATGTCATTACACTTTTTTCTCATACTACTTTAAAATCTAGCTAGTTCTAACGCTAGTACTACTGACAGATGCGTCAATTACTGCGATTGATGCTGTGTTAGAGCAGCTCAGTAACGATGGTTATTAGCAATTATCTTCCTTTTCGCGAAAGATCAGCCTTTTGTCAAAAAAACGTCGAATTTGATAATCCATATACTGTATACGCTGGTTCTCCATCTAAATACAACTGACAATGGTTTAAAAATATACGCCAAGACGAAAGGATAACCTTTTATCTTTCAGTTGTTAGAGCCACGACAGCGACGCGGCCACGCAAACATTGGATTTTGGCTTTGGCCACTTTTTGCTATTACATTAGTTACGTAAATGTCAAGTTTATAAATACCAATAACGAACACATAGTAAATAGTATAATACTACTGTAACAGAATGGATAAACGGCTAATGCGAGGCTGTTCTTTTTTACAGTCAACGAGGGAACCATTCCGATGAAACAGAATAAAAAGACAGAACTCTAGAGCTTTGGAATTTGAATCCGCTTTGTGCAAAAGCTTGTTCCGAGTTTGATGCCTTCTTATAACGGCTTAACAGTTTCGTTTATGTTGTTATAAAATACCAAAGTATGTTTCCTTTGATGTACGATATAGACTAGTATAGTAGTAGTAATAGTACTTGCCGTTTGGTGCTGGCTATGAATAGCACCAACCCATCTCATCCCGTGGGTTTCGTAAAAGCCGACTAAGGGATTAGATGGAGGATGAGCAGCAGCATCCTTCGAATACAATTCAACTGCGATCGCCAACCAAGCGTGAAGATGGCAAAACCCCCGAAGAGCACACGATACACCGATATCGGTTGTTGTGGTGATCTTTGCGGTAGGCCTATGTCTAGCAGTGGACTTTATTGGGCCGAAATGATGAATGAATAAATGATTGATAGACTAGTATCGCTATTCGTTTATGGCCATGACGCCAGGACGCCCATTGCTCAAGTAAACTGCACACTTTAATATTTCCGACAGTAAAGTCAACAACAGTTAAATGGTATCAGACCCAACAGTTTTCGTGTGGTATCCAGATTAAGAATACACCACTCTATCTCCTCCTGTGGATATGGTAAAAGGCGACTAAGGGACTCATAACCAGAGGGATGGGTAGCAGCTTTCCTCCATGGAACAGTAGCCATACTGCGGACACCAAACCACCTACCAAGCGTGGTGAATACTGCCAAATACCCCCAACATTATGACAGTTGTGGAAACCTTTGGGGGAGACCTCTCTTTAACAGTGGACGGCCTTTGGTTGATATGATGATAATCAGAGGAAAACGTTAGGATCTTAAAAAAAACAACAATTGCTTAATTTCTTTTAATCCACAAAGTAAGTGATAACCATTTTTCTAGGACAAATATATAACAAGAAAACATAAGAAATATTCTGTTCACGTGCCTACGGGAACTGTTGAGGGACGCGGCTCGAGGGACACGAGGCGTGGCCGCCCACCATTCTCCGAACATGATTGCAGTGGCTGATACAGTCAGCTTCCGGATCTGGGTGTCTTGTGTGTGGAATTTGTGTTTGTAAACACACCCACGACACAGGAGAAATCCTAGGGTGCGGCAAAGTTCTTATTAAAAAGAAAAAAAATCCACTCCGGGAGTGCCGACAGAAGTGAAAACTTATTTTGTCGCGTTAGGAAATGTTATCTTATCTGAAAATATGCGTACCGCGCCAAAAGAAGTTTTCACTTCAAGCGTCTCCTAACGGTGTCGCGAGCCCAGAGATTTTAACTCATTTAAAAGTATGCGTACCGCGCTAAAAGAAGTTTTTACTTCAAAAATCGCCATCTTACGTGTGTGCGCGCAGTGATCGTTTTATTTATTCAGTTTCAAAACCATTGTACGTAAAAGCAATACAATCAATATATGGAGAATCGCCTACAAATAATTTTACACAATCCCAAACATATCCTATAGATTTCTCATTTACAATTATTTTCGCACTTACCTTAAAGTTTATTATCTAATATAATAAAATCTTGCCACTTAAATTATAGCAACAATAACGGGGGAAGCGGGAAGGAGTTTCAGTTAACAAACTAGAAACTTTTAATTAACTCGCTGACTTACAATGAAAGTAATGACTCCACCCGACGCGCGAAATAGTTCAAAATTGAAAATTTAACTTTGCTTGATTTATTGAGATGAAAACAGTTCAAATGCATTGATCGGTGTTTTTTTGCTATAGATGTAGCGTCTAAAAGTTTTCTTGTTAAGAAATAGGTATCTTTTGTTCAGAGATCCAGGTTTGAATACTAGAAATGTTTTGTTTTAATCATAAATGAGAACACTTCAGTTTTGAATAGTAGACTAGACAGTGAATATGAAACTTATTTCTTTTTTTTTACAAACATTACCCCACACTAGGATTTCTCCTGTGTCGTGGGTGCGTTTAAAGACATAAATTCCACATACAATACACCCGGACCCGGAGTAACTACCTGGAGGTCATACAAATATTTGCCGTGTGGTGCCGGCTTTGCCGTGTGGTGCCGGCTCAGAATGCCACCACCCCATTTCATCCCGTGGGTGTCGTAAAAGTCGACTAAGGGATAAACCGGAGGATGGGCAGCAGCGTCCTTCGAGTACATTAACAACTCAACTGCGATCGCCAACCCGTCTGCCAAGCGTGGCGATTATGGCAAGACCCCCCAATAAGCACACAACACACCCATATCGATCGTTGTGGTGCTCTTTGGGGGAGGCCTGTGTCCAGCAGTGGACTCCATTCGGCCGAAGTGATGATTGCCTAGTTATTTTTAAAGAAATTCACTGATTGAGTAGAATATATTACTTACAATCCCCCTGAGATGGGCCTGAAAGACGGCTTTTTTACAGTCGCCTCCCCACCGCTAGAGGCGGTGTTGCTTTACAGTCATCCCCACCGAGATGTGCTTAAAGGTCTGGCACCTATGGGTGGCTCTAGTGTGATTGCATCGAGGACCTGGAGCCCCTTTTCAGTGTCGAAGATGACAGCTCTGGTGATTTTAGCCGGTAGGAGACCGCTATGCCCCTCCACCCTTCCCGCTGTAGAGAAAGTACATGATGTAAATGGAAATCCACCGGGTGAAAAATTGGTCTGTCAGTAATTCAATTCGGTAGTGAATTTTTCAAATAGGCTCGATAATTTTTAAACATATTTGTATGCATTTTAATAGATAATACAATTATTACATCATTTTAGCTGAAAATCGTCCACTGCTGGACAGAGGCCTCCCCCAAAGATTGCCGCAACGAATGGTATCGGTTTGTGTTGTGTGGTCATTGGGGGCTTTTGCCTTAATCACCACGCTTGGCAGAGGAGTTGGCGATGGCAGTTATAAATGTACTTAAAGGATGCTGCTGTCCATCTTCCAGCTAATCCCATAGTCACCTTTTACGACACCCACGGGATGAGATAACGGTGCGGTACTCTTAGCCGGCACCACACGAAACAATCATTTTCATGCCAATTGCAAGACACCTTTCATCATCGTTATCATCACTACTCATAATCATCCACTGTTGAACCTCCTAATGTTCACTGCAGAGGTCGGCCGTAGGGAACAAATGATTTATTTCTCATACTTTTACAACCCCAGATATAATCGTTATCATGATATTTAGAGTCCCCTGAAGAAACTTCTAACACTATTTCTAGATATTCAGCAGATAATTTATCACCGATGTACACTTGTCGTTTCTAGAGACGGAATCATGACATTTAGGGAGTTTAAAGAAGCTTCTAACACAATTTCTAGATATTCCGCAGATACTTTATCACCAATGTACACTTGTCGTTTCTAGAGACGTAATCATGATATTTAGAGTCCCCTGAAGAAACTTCTAACACTATTTCTAGATATTCAGCAGATAATTTATCACCAATGTACACTTATCGTTTCTAGAGACGGAATCATGACATTTAGGGACCCTTAAAGAAGCTTCTAACACAATTTCTAGATATTCCGCAGATACTTTATCACCGATGTACACTTGTCGTTTTTAGAGACGGAATCATGATATTTAGAGACCCTTAAAGAAGCTTCTAACACTATTTCTAGATATTCGGCAGATACTTTATCAACGATGTACACATGATATTTAGGGACCCTTGAAGAAACTTCTAACACTATTTCTAGATATTCAGCAGATACTTTATCACCGATGTACACTTGTCGCTTCTAGAGACGGAATCATGATATTTAGGGACCCTTGAAGAAACTTCTAACACTATTTCTAGATATTCAGCAGATAATTTATCACCAATGTACACTTGTCGTTTCTAGAGACGGAATCATGACATTTAGGGACCCTTAAAGAAGCTTCTAACACAATTTCTAGATATTCCGCAGATACTTTATCACCAATGTACACTTGTCGTTTCTAGAGACGTAATCATGATATTTAGAGTCCCCTGAAGAAACTTCTAACACTATTTCTAGATATTCAGCAGATAATTTATCACCAATGTACACTTATCGTTTCTAGAGACGGAATCATGACATTTAGGGACCCTTAAAGAAGCTTCTAACACAATTTCTAGATATTCCGCAGATACTTTATCACCGATGTACACTTGTCGTTTTTAGAGACGGAATCATGATATTTAGAGACCCTTAAAGAAGCTTCTAACACTATTTCTAGATATTCGGCAGATACTTTATCAACGATGTACACATGATATTTAGGGACCCTTGAAGAAACTTCTAACACTATTTCTAGATATTCAGCAGATACTTTATCACCGATGTACACTTGTCGCTTCTAGAGACGGAATCATGATATTTAGGGACCCTTGAAGAAACTTCTAACACTATTTCTAGATATTCAGCAGATAATTTATCACCAATGTACACTTGTCGTTTCTAGAGACGGAATCATGACATTTAGGGACCCTTAAAGAAGCTTCTAACACAATTTCTAGATATTCCGCAGATACTTTATCACCGATGTACACTTGTCGTTTTTAGAGACGGAATCATGATATTTAGAGACCCTTAAAGAAGCTTCTAACACTATTTCTAGATATTCGGCAGATACTTTATCAACGATGTACACATGATATTTAGGGACCCTTGAAGAAACTTCTAACACTATTTCTAGATATTCAGCAGATACTTTATCACCGATGTACACTTGTCGCTTCTAGAGACGGAATCATGATATTTAGGGACCCTTGAAGAAACTTCTAATACTATTTCTAGATAGGTATTCAGCAGATAATTTATCACCGATGTACACTTGTCGTTTCTAGAGACGTAATCATGATATTTAGAGTCCCCTGAAGAAACTTCTAACACTATTTCTAGATATTCAGCAGATACTTTATCACCGATGTACACTTGTCGCTTCTAGAGACGGAATCATGATATTTAGGGACCCTTGAAGAAACTTCTAATACTATTTCTAGATAGGTATTCAGCAGATAATTTATCACCGATGTACACTTGTCGTTTCTAGAGACGTAATCATGATATTTAGAGTCCCCTGAAGAAACTTCTAACACTATTTCTAGATATTCAGCAGATAATTTATCACCAATGTACACTTGTCGTTTCTAGAGACGGAATCATGACATTTAGGGACCCTTAAAGAAGCTTCTAACACAATTTCTAGATATTCCGCAGATACTTTATCACCGATGTACACTTGTCGTTTTTAGAGACGGAATCATGATATTTAGGGACCCTTAAAGAATCTTCTAACACTATTTCTAGATATTCGGCAGATACTTTATCAACGATGTACACATGATATTTAGGGACCCTTGAAGAAACTTCTAACACTATTTCTCGATATTCAGTAGATACTTTATCACCGATGTACATTTGTCGTTTCTGGCATCCTTAGTTAGCCATTAGTGGTACCGCTTAGTGGCAATGCCCCAGACATTAACGAAACGACTTGGATTTCAGATAGTTACATTAAATTGCTGTTGTATTTAGCACCCACATAATATTTTATTGAACTTAAATTATTGTAAACCGTTTCTACCGTAACCGTTTCCGTGGATATGTTTTCATTCATTTAAACTATAAAATTTCTGTGTGAAGAGGACAGTAAAGAACAAAGGTATTCCTTATTTCTAAAGCAGCTTGTGCGAGTAGATAGGGAAAAAGACGAAATGTAAACAAAGTGCCAAGGAGTCAGTTCATAAAATACATACTTAGATACCTATAAAAATCGTTGTATTTAATATGTATACTGTATGAGTCGTTAATTAAAATCATATCTTGGACAGTAAATACAGAACTACAGAATTTGATAATACATTATTGTGACACCACCTGCTTTTTGATTTTGCTTTATTAATTTGGTAATCATTCATCACCCATTTTATCTACCACAACATTGATTTATTATTACTTTATTATGTACCATACACGTATTATTATATTACATACCGACTATTAATATGATATTATTAATTATATGTATCTATTATATTTTAGGCTTACTTTTACGCACATTATAATACGCATATTGAATGATATCAGTTATATCCTCCTAGTTTCGAGCGTCGTGGGTTGCAGCTGAAAATCAGCGTCAGGTAGCACAACCTAGTACTGCCACCTGACATAATGCTGAGCTGATGGCCCTTTGGCACATCTGTTCAATCACCGTAATTTTGTTTGCCAATAAATACTTTATTTCTTTCTAAAAATAAATATAGACAAAATTCCATATTTTTATAATATGAATCTATTTAATAATGAGTAGTTAGAATAAAGGATTTAATCCATGCCTACTTTATTGATTAAGTAGAAATGCGGTGAAAGTTTATTTACGAGCAATTATTGTGGTGTTCTTTAAAATAGCTAAATTACATAATGAAGTTACATAAAATAGGACCTTTTTTTTGTTTTAGAAGGTTTACATTTACACCAACTTTATCATCATCATTTTCACAAATGATCTCTGTACTTTCACATTTTATGCATTAAACAAAATATCAAGCTATCTGCCCAAGAAATAACCAGCAATAACCTTATTTTTTATAGCAGAACCCAAAAGCGTTTCCGCAACAGGAAGCTTGCCGCCGCGAACATTAAAAAAGGAGAGTTTTTCATAAACCGAGCGTTATTAAGGCCGGGGACGCAATATGTGGGGAAAACAATTGTACGGGAACAATACAGCCCAACCATTGTACCTGCGAACGGATTAATTTGGCGCTGAGGCAGCACCGCGACGACGTGGATAGTTTTTGGAATGATTGTTGGAACTTTACAGTTGTGTTTAGATTCGATGCAGTCGTGGATGAGGATATGATGGGTATTCTTTGTCGTTTTTTTTTACGTGCACATACATTGTGTCCAGTAAATAGCACGACATACTGCAGGAGGTGAGAGCTTGGGTCAATACCTACCAAAAAAATACAATACATGTTCAGCAAAATCTTACGGATTTACAGTAGTACAAAATTTTCCGAAATATCGAAAAATCTCTACCTTGACACAGATTTCTAAGCATCTCGTAATGAAAAATTCCTTTTCTAGTATTTTTTTTACCTCAAATTATTTGTGAATAGTTACTTTACCTATTGATAAGTCTTTATTCGATTAAAAACTAAAATGTTTTCAAGCAATACCATTTTCATTTAAATTTTCACAGTACAATTTTCTTATCTTAAAATTTTGTACTACTGTAAATTCGTAAGATTTTGCTGAACATATATTGTTTTTTTGGTAGGTATTGACCCAAGCTCTTACCCCCTGCAGTATGTCGTGGCATTTACTGGACACCCTGTATACACAACAGCCCGTAAACATCCGTTGCTGATCATGGGCCTCCCATCGATAACTACATTTACCGATCATAGAGGATATTGCTTTCACCATGCTTGGCAGGCTAATTCGTGATCGCAGTATGTTGTTATTAGCAGGTGGGACCGGTGCTGAACATCCTCTTGATAACACTTTTTACGACACTCACTAGAGGAGTAGGGGTGATATACTCGTTGCCGAAAATCACACGGAACTTGTGTTTTTACGTAATTAAGAAAACATAAAGACTATTTTACACAAGGGTTTTATCTAATACGACTATTACCAGACGTACGTGCATGATGCACGTGTCTCGACCTACTGTATCAGGTATTCAGGTATTACCACGCTAGTGAGGGTCTAGAGTGCAACATGCAATGTAATCAATGTTATAAATCAAAACATCGCTAATGTACACTGCCTCTTTTTATTTTTTTTATTTGTCTCCAGTGGAAATTCTACATGGAACTTCCTTCACCCCGGGGA
This sequence comes from Diloba caeruleocephala, assembly GCA_947459985.1. Lineage (NCBI taxonomy): Eukaryota > Metazoa > Arthropoda > Insecta > Lepidoptera > Noctuidae > Diloba > Diloba caeruleocephala. The sequence goes on along the minus strand of OX381605.1, from coordinate 32,508,733 downwards.
AGGGCGAAGGGGTATGCCGGACTTCTACCGGCTAAAACCACTGGAGCGGTCATCTTTGGCACCGAAGGGGGGGCTCCAGGTCCTCGTAAGATCACACTAGAGCCGCCCACTGGTGCCACCAGCGGCCACCCCCTCTATTGGAGGGAAGGCGACTATAAAAAGTTCGCCCCCCAGGTACTTCTCGGGGAGGGTTGTAAAGGATCCCCCGAAGCCTCGTTTTGCGCTATGCTGCGCACACGACGGCACGTGACCACGTGCGCACCACCGTCTTCCCGCTCGGTGTGAGCACGCAGACTCCTCAATCTACGCGCCCGCGACCCCCGAGGCCCTTAATCTAAGTGCCTAGCGTTGCCATTCTTATGAGTGTAAATTGATGTCTAGAGTATGAGTTATAGCAACTTTTAAATAGCGATCAACAACCCATTTGCCAAGTGTGGCAATTACTGTACGTCCCTTTATGAGTGTGCATGTGAAGTAGTACATGTTAAAGTGGTGTTAAGAGGTTGATGTTATTAATCATACTCGACCCACAGTCGTTGTCGTCTCATCATATCGGCCATTTATACGTCCACTGCTGAACAAAGGCCTCCCCCATAGATTTTCACAACTGTGTGATCATTTTGGGGGGTATTTGCCAATACTCACTACGCTTGGCAGGCGGGTTGGTGAGCGCAGTATGGCTACCGTTTCACAGAAGGGACGCTGCTGCCCATCCCTCTGGTTTAGATTCCCTTAGTCGCCTTTTACGACATCCACGGGAGGAGATGGAGTGGTGCTATATTCTTAACCCGGACGCCACACGGAAAACGTGTCGTCTGCCGCTAAAGAATTAGTACTTCAGTTTTATCAAACCGCAACTTCATATCGAAACTATTATCTATATTTTATACCGAATAAAAATTGTAAAAAACCCGTTACTCCTTACATTTATTTTCCTTTTCCAATAAAATCCAATTTTCCAGCAGCTACTTAGATCACAAAGCGGAACACTATATCAATGCCGAGCTAATAACTAAGTTAAATAACGCGGTCACTGTGAGCTTAGCAATCATAACTTTACACTTAAGCTGTGGACTCCAAGTTGGAGCCCGCTGCACAGTCTATGTACTATGCAGTCTGCTATACAGAGTACTCAGCAGTACTTCGGGGCAAGAGCTCCTCTCGTCATTGCTGAGATTGATTGACTACAGATTGAATTACGAATAGGGATCTGGTTTTTAACGCTGTGTTGATGCATATGGATGTTTTGAAGTTTGATTGTAGCGAAATAGTACGGCTTATCATTTATTTGCGGCCTGTGTTGTCTACTACAACAATATATAATATTGTCTAATACAATTGTTTTACTTATTTATCGGGTAAGCCCTTTCTGTTGGCGTCGTGTTCGTTCCACGATATGCCTCAATCTATCGAAACCCTACCGATTTTTTATAATTGATAGTGACTCTGTCTATTGTTGTACGATATTCGAAAATATTAATATAAACTTTCCTTGGGTTGCCAATTTTCGGTAGATAATTTTGTTCCCAATCTAAAAGTGCCTAAACTTTTTTTTCTTCAATCATTTATGTCGGACTGAAAATGTCCACTGCTGAACAAAGGTGTCCCCCATAAACAACCGGTTACATACCGTGTGTCGTCATTTAGGAGGAATGAACGAGTATTCACCACGCTTGGCAAGCGGATTGGTGAGCGCAGTATGGCTAGTCTTCCACAGAAGGGACGCTGCTGCCCTTTCCTCTAGCTAATAGTCCCTTACTCATCTGTCACAAATTCCACGGGAGGAGATGCGAGTGCAAGATTTATATACACAGTGAATTCTAAAAGTTATACATAGATACATAGATTTAACAAATAACAAGGCTTTTCTTGAGTGTAACATATAAATGGATAGTGAGAAATTAGGCTAATGTTTATACATGGTAAATATCCCGTTTTCAGTTCTAATAATAGTGTCAGTGACCATGTCAGTTTAAAAAAAAAAGTAGAATACTTACTGCAATTAGATTATTGCGCAAATACAAACATTCATAACAGTATACTGGTGTAGAATTTGAAATTATTAGTAATCTCTTTAATAAGTGTAATGTAATGAGCATGTAATTACAAAAAAAAACTAGGTTTAAGGTAGAAACCATTATAGGTTGTCATTTCTTAGGTTTTATAATAAAAACACTTTTAAACGGATTCTATCGCGTATATTTTAGATTTTTGATTTTCAGTCATCCTGCGACCACGAATGCTGCAAAGTATTCGAAACGTCAGGAAAATAAAAAATCTAAAATATACGCGATAGAATCCGTTTAAAAGTGTTTTTATTATAATGTGTAATAATCGCGAAAATCTAAGACATTACTATTTCTTAGGTTATCGCAATTTGTACTTATTATAATAAAACACTTTAAAAGTGTTACATCGCGTATATTACAGATTTTTATAAATGTTATATTTTTATACTTGTTTTTCCCAATGTTTTGAACACATTGCAGCTTTCGTGGTCACCGGATGAATGACGTTAATGTCATTAAATTGAACCAAAATAATTGCTGCTCAAAGGTACTTCCTCGATATAGCATTAATATCATCCAAATACCAATAATAATATACCAATAATTGAAACCAGTTAGTTTTTTTAAAAGGTATTAATTTTCTCACTTTCTCATATATGTTAAATTCCACAGTGAAATAATTAATCATTTTGTATCCCCAAACTTCATCATTAGTAACTGGATGCTCAAAGCTACTTGGTGAAATGTCCAAACACAGTCCAGTATGATGTTGATTCACATTACGTGAGCGGCACGGAACGGCTCAATGTTCGGCGTTTGCAATGCTAATAGAGGCTTGATGTGCTCCCCACTAACTCGCTTTGCATCTTATATTGTTTGGTACCAGGATGAAGTAACTAGCTCTTTGAGGCCTGTATAGGGAACGTGAGTGAGTTTGAGACTATTTCTGTTTTATTCACTAGTAGCCGGATCTTGGTTTAGTAGCGCAATATTGTACCCTATCAAATATATATACAATATATGTTTAAATCTGAAAACATAAAATGAACTGTACCTAGGAACGATATAACAGTTCAGTTCAAATAGAACACACTCAATGAAACTAGGAGTGGTACAAATATTTAAAGTGGTAATTTAGATAGTATTGTACGACGAAAATCTTGGGTGTAAGCACGTACTTACAAAACAATTCCGACCATGTAATGACAACTTCGCAGAGCTACTTAGCAGAGAGAAACTGCAGGCTATTGTACCAAGTATCATACTTTGTATGCGTAATTTTTCCGTACCTACTAGGTTCTTTTTGCCTATTGGTGTACTTAAATGAATACCAAGTTGCTTACGTTGAAACAAAATTTAATAACTTTATCTTAAATAATTTAGTTCAGTTAGTTATAGTTCAAGTCAGTTCAGTCAAGCGACATCTAGAACAAAAAAGATATAATGTTAGGTAAATTACTAAGACTGATTACTTTACTATTCATAATATAGAAACAAAACAATATGAAATGTTTAATAAATGCAAGAATATAAACTTTAAAATTGTTTATCTTTTTCTTCTGGTTTATATCTACGTCACATGAATAAAAATAAAAATAAAAAAGGAGCAAATAGAATGTACAAATTTAAATCGTAACAAAACTACTTAATTAAAGGAAGTACGTAATTAAAGCAAAGTTTCAATCAATTGCTTTCTTGCAAAGAAAATAATTGTTTTGTTTCTATATTATGAATAGTAATCAGTCTTAGTAATTTGCCTAACATTACAACTTTTTTGTTCTAGAGAAATACTGTGAGTCCGAATTGATGAGGTTTGATGGTGCGTAGGCGGGAAGCAAAGAATGAAAGGTGTATTGAGCAGTTGAAGTCACATTGCATGGAGATATAGGAAAATATAAGGGCAACCGAAATATGTTTTAATCTTGTAGGCTCCATGCATCAACGTCTACTTGACTGTATCGAGAATAATGGGGATTATGCAAATGCGCTATATCCGTGAATATATCCGCTATTTAATAATTAAAATATGAGGTGTAGTTTCAATCTTTTTTTCGTAAATAAAATGAATACTATATATACTAAAGTATTAACCTCAATACCTGATAAATAATTGTAGCGATTTGTAAACTTTATGTCGGTAATTATATTGAGTAAATATCCATCTATTGATATATTTTAACCAAGTTTATTATGGACTACCAGACAATCATTGAGGAATATTATGAATGATGAAATTACTTATCATGCATTTTCTATACTCAATTCTTTATTGCAATAACAATATAAAAATGATTACCCAGGTGGTTATTATTGCATAACACAAAACCGGAACGTACACCAGGTGCTTCGCTTTGCAACACTAGACGCGGCTACCCGCACATATTCATTTACGGCAAATTTTGCAGTGGGAAAAATCAGCCGAGATCATGCGTACGATCACTATCTAAGAAAAGCGACGGCAATGTATATTAATGTTTCGTGTAGTGATGACAGTGTGCGAACTCTACGTTGTGCGTACTGTGTTAATACACCACTTACACGTACAGACGTACGGGCTGTACCGTGTGTTCACAGCAATGCAATCTTTAGCAAGCTATTGCACTTATTTACCTGTGTTATGTATCTGTTCGGTGTTTGTTTATAGTTGGTTTTAGTGTGTGTGTACAGTACTTCACACAGCTCAGCAAATTAAAGGGGAAAATGGGAGTTACATAGCTTACTGACAAAAATTAGGTTCCGTTTTAGGTTTTGTCCACCGACTTCATGATATGTTTGTTAGGGTTTAAGTTATACAATTTGTTACTTTGACTACATAACAGTTTTGATACACACAAATAGGTATCCCAGGTAGGTAATAGCCAGGCATTACAATATATTTACGGTTAAAGTTAAACGGATATAAATCGTGCATGTTATTAATTACCGTCATCCGGGCGTCGTTAATAACGGTCGCTAGCGCATTTCCGCCTGCCCGGAACTAAGCGACTCTATACCCCTACGTTCAAAATTACCCCTTTCAATGTACGTATTTTAAATTATGTGTATGTTAGTAACTAATAAAAATACTGCCGTCTATCCCGTAAGAATTATTATATAAAAGAGATTTATTTATTTATATTTTATTTACATACAAACAGCACTAACATTACAGATTTCCCTAACAACATTAGTGTGGTACTCGATTATAATTTATAAGACATTTAACGTATTTTTTTTCCGAATTCACTCAGAGAATATGAAAAAATATCAATCTCGTTGACAACTTATTAAAATTTGTTAAGCACGTATCATCAGCGCTTTGCCTAGTAAGTAATAACATTAATAAAACCCCTCTGGGCAGTCGTTATCTCACCATGGGATAAGGTAATCCTGGAGGGCAGATTAAAGTAGCTGCTTGATTTCTTTCTACCTTCTGATATAAAAAAAAGTATATCATAAGAGAAAAAAAAAATGTATATTAAGTAGCTTACAGAACGCAGGGCAGTTTGTGGCGAGCTGATTGTGAGTGGCGACACTGCGTACCCGAATGCTCCAGAGAGTCAGTGAGGGCCTCGTCTCCGGCTTGTCTTTATTGATTGGTTGGAGTGGTACCCCATGACTGCCCCGTAGGATTTTCCACTCTGGCTTGCCTTAGTTGGCCGATCAGAGGGGGGCCGCCAGAGCTATATGCTCGGGGGTGAACGTGTCTAATGGCGTAATAACGGGGAAACCCGCTCCGAGTTTCGAGACGCGCGATGGTGAAACCGGTGCCGCACCTCTCTACACCCCTAGCCGCTCACACCGGTGTTGCTCCTTGTCGCCTGTAGTGGTGGCCATTTAGGGGCCCATCTTGTGAGTGGATAATCCGAGACTGCATTTTATAGTGTAGCCATAGAGACGCCCCGGTTAGTGTCCCATTACATCATAGATTAAAATTCTCTAAAGGGCCTCTGCGTGTTGGACCTATTTCTCCGCGTAAGCCTATCAAAAGACCGGGTTACCCCTTACAGGGGATAAAAACCAGTGACAAGAGAGACATATAGATAGTACTAATAAAAATTAAAACTGTGGATGTAATAGCTATACCCAAATCAAAATATTTCTTAGGTCGCAGTCATGCAAGGCAATCGTAGTCATGGCATGATTTAGTAAGTATATGTATATATCAGATTACAAAATAATTTTGTCCAATCGCAACCTGCTCAATAGAAAACTAAAATAGCGCTTATTTTAAACACACCCCGGCAACAAACCCACGCCCGTTAAATACTCACATTTAATCACCGTTTATTTTCAGTAATTAACATTACGAGCGAGTAGGCTCCATAAAGTGGCTGTAAAGTGAACGAAAAACATTTATATTTTAAATTCTTATACGCTTTATAGAGCAGGTGAATTTTTGTCAACGTATACATACGTCTGGATGCCTCGTAACGTACTGCATTTCTGCGTCGGAATGCGAACAAAGCACAATGAAACCCGTCCAGATTCGTCGCTGCTTTGTTTAAATACCTTATTTTGTTCATTAAACACAGACATATTTATTTTTTCAATTGTTTGTAATAATCCTATGTCAAGTACTGTATACTATTATTCTATGAATTTCGACGTTGACTCGGAAATGGAAGATAAACAGAATGATGTTGGGCGGTGGATGAAGCGAAAATCTGAGTAGATAAGAATTATATGACGAGCTACGCGACTACGCGGCAATGCTACGCACAAAGTTACGATTTCGTAGCTTTGGTAGTTTTTAATGGAATTATAAAAAAACACAATAACGTTGTATCATTTACACATTCGGATTAAACTCGATGCAGTCATCAATTCAGTAGATTTTAGCCCAGCTTTCAATGACACTTGAAGCCAAGTTTGCTGGTATTATACTTAATATATATTAATACGAGTACATATAACAAAAAAAAATTGTAGTCACCTCATATGTATAACAGTAACAAAAAGTACATACTATACGCATACCAACACAATGTGAGTCGGGAACAAAGCGGCAGTGTGCGCAACTTCCGGCGCGACTCCGGAAGTGACGCGGCGCGGCCGGCGACCTCTGGCGGCGCGTAATTAAATGCAAGTGTAATAACGCCCCGCAATTATCTGGCCCACGGGGTCGGCTACCTCACGGGAAATCTACCGAATGTAGTATCTTTGATAACATTTATATTAAAACGTGAATTGTCTCTCATATAACATTTTGGAGATTATTGTTGAGTAAATCAGTTAGATACATTTAGATTAATCTCAAATATACATAATATATAATATCAAACTCCATATTTTTCAAATTTAGATATGCAATATTGACCCGGCCGCATCAATACGAGGAATTGTGTTAATTATCGTTAATGATGGCCGATAGCGCCACCGCCCATCCGTTACGTGCGCTCGCGTTAATACACACGCTGTGCTGATGTCGTTAGTGCCTTCGATATATTACAGGGGCTTGGAAACGTGTCATATCTATGTATTAGGGGCTATCTGTGTTTGAGTGCCAGGTCATGCATGGAAAACCCAATCGTACGGTTCAGTTCACTATTCTGCTTTAAGGCACTTTTCTCTTTATCGACTCAGGATTGCAATAGATGGCCTTTGTCACCAAGATTAATTTCTTGAAGGGGAACCAATCCAATGTTATTCAATTCGGCTCTTTAAATGAGAACGGTGCACATGAATGTACGATGTAACGGAATGTTAGCTTAGGTAAACACACTTGCTCGAGAAGATAAACGATGTCTTAGACAAACACCTGTTCTCTACAGCTTCCTAACTAGACCACAGCTGTATGGTAGTGCCAATACTAATAATAGACAAAACATAGGTAGACTAAATATGAAATATGATTTTAATCATGACATCTTGAAGAAGAGATTCCTCTTCACGGTAAGTATTTTTTAATCTACGGCAACCAAATGTTGTCTCTTAATTTCTTTTCTTATCGAATTTCTACTAAACCACATACAGCTCAATGATCCAGTAGACAATTCTATCAACTGTACATGTACTTCAACCACGTACGTACTTGGAATGCCCCACAAAACCCCTTTTCATTCTAGTGCAACTTTTATTAACGTTTAAACCCACGCCTTTGTCCAGATTCTCCGGGAGCAGTTAACGGCTTTACCATGATCTGAGTAGTAAAACTGTTCATAAAAAGATGTGATTCCGTACAAGCAGACATTAGTCCCAGATATAAAGATGAATTATAAAATAAATATACTGTCCGCCGTGTGGAGCCGGCTAAGAATACCACCACCCCATCTCATGCCGTGGGAGTCGTAAAAGGTGACTATGGGATTAGCCAGAGGATGGGCAGCAGCGTCCTTTGAGTTCATTTATAATCTAACTGCGATCACCAACCCTGTCTGTCAAGCATGGCAATTATGGAAAAACCCCCCCAATGAGCACACAACACAAATCTATACCGGTCGTTGTGGCATTCTTTGGGGGAGGCTTCTGTCCAGCAGTGGATGTTCTTTGGCTGAAATGAATGATGATTGACAAAGACGATATAATTTAAATGCCTCATATATCTAGTGGTTACGGCTGCTGATTAAAGATTTATGCACTTTGATACTCAGTACAGACAGACGAAAATTTAGATTTTCTGTAAAAATCTGCTATTAGTTCAATACATTTTTCCGGTAAGTCCTTAATTACATAGTGTTCCATACCATAAAAATATCACCATATCAGCCGATGGACGTCAACTACTGAACAAATTACTTCCCCATAGATTTCACACATACTGGTTACACTGAGGGCCGGTTGTTTGTTAGTGTCGTCATTTGGGAGGAATTCCCATATACTCACCACGCTTAGCAAGCGGATTGGTGAGTGCAGTATGGCTACGGATCCACAGAAGGGGCGCTGTTGCCTATTCCGCTGGTTAAAAGTTTGTAAGACGATTTACGATATCTGCAGGAGGAGATGGGGTGGTGCTATATTCTTAAGACGGACACCACGCGGAATCAAATCAAACCAAACAAAAAAATTAAAAATCAAAAGAGTTATCGTCGTATTATACAAGCATTTTATTTTAATCGGAGCTTTTATTGGTCTTTCTTTGTTATCCACGGTTCCTCGTATACCTTCGCCAACTTATATGTACCAATGTTATATGATTGCGACTCATTAGAAAACATTACACGTAATTGTCAGCTTCAGTACATTTTGATGTTTACCTTGTAGGTTCAGTTCAGCTCCTGCCTACGTAACGCCAAATATTTTAAGGCCCATCAAAGCATGTCTCCCATTCGGGCAGTATTTATCCAATATAAGGGCGCATAAAGTAATTTAATGTTCGTCGTATCGACGAGCTCGAACACCCACTTTACTGCTCAGCGTTTAAACGTATGGCCGTTTTATGCCCCTGTAGCTGTTACGTTGCGTTTTATGGCCAGACTGCGCCAGTAATACACTCTGACAGTTTTTATAAGTGTTATTATTGAAATAATGGGCGTTTTGGGAGCTTGAGTTGAGCGACGTGGGGAGGTATATAAATGAAAGTGATTACAATTCAATTGTTAATTGGGGAGTCTACGTGCTTAAATCGAGCGACCCCCGTGTAGATGGTGGCGCGCACGTGCCCACATACTGCCGTGTGCGCAGCACAGCGCACAACAAGGCTTGGGGGGATCTTTTACAATCCTCCCCGAGAAGAGCCTGGGGGGCGACATTTTTGCAGTCGCCTTCCCTCCGCTAGACGGGGTGACCGCTTTACAGTCATCGCCTTCGAGATGTGCCTAAAGGCGTGGGATCAATGGAGTCTCTAGTGTGATCTTAAGAGGACTTGGAGCTCCTCTTCATTGCCGAAGCTACCCGCTCCGCGATTTTAGCTGGTAGGAGTCCGGCATATCCCTACGCGTTTCCCCGGAGCGAAGAAAGTTCATGTAGAATTTCCCTGGACACCAATAAAAACAAAAAACACGGGCTCGCTAAGTGGAGGACTGTGAGCTTATTTGGAGCGACTCCCGGGAAATCGGTGGCACGCTTGTGGTCACATACCGCCATGTGCATAACACCACGCACAACGAGGCTTCGCGAGGATTCTTTACATTCCCCCTAAGATGAGCCAATAGGGCTGCCACTTTATCGTCTTATCTCTGCTAAAGAGGGCGATCTATTTACAGTGAGTATCTTCAAGACATTCGAGGAGCGTTCGTTCTTTTTATCGCAGAGTCCCCCTTTGGTGCTGAAGATGAGAGTGTAGTTGATTTTAATCGGTAAGATTCCAGCCTACCATGAATACTTCCAGGACGGTGGAAAAAAAGGATTACTTTGTTCTGTTGTTAATCCCATTGCAGTCGTGCATCAATCTATACTCCCAATTAAGTCATGGTAATTTTATAAATTAATGTTAATTTGCAGGTGTACCAGTTTGGCAGTTGGCGCTTTGCGTTTTGTCAACAAACAATATAAATTATGTGTGGTTATGCAGTTTTCCGTGTCATGTCCGGATTATTCCGTGTGGTTTCCGGATTAAGAATATAGCACCACTCCATCTCCTCCCGTGGATGTCGTAAAAGGCGACTAAGGGAACCAGAGGGATGGGTAGCAGCGTCCCTTCTGAGAAACAGTACCCATACTGCGCTCACCAACCCGCCTGCCAAGCGTGTTGAGTATTGGCAAATACCCCCCAAAATTATGACACAGTTATGAAATCTATGGGGGAGGCTTTTGTTCAGCAGTGGACGTATAAATGGCCGATGTGATGCAGGCTTCTTACACGGTTTGGTATTTATTCTTATTGAAAAGGCTAGATAATTAGTCTTGCTTACGTTTAATGTAAGTTAGAACTAAGGCAGCTAATTACTTGTCTTTGTTCTTTGTCCGGAAATGGGACACGAGGCAGTGGGAAAATATAATAAACTGAGAGCTATTTGAATATTACCACAGAAGAAATATGTTTAAAGCAGTTTATAAATGGGCATTGTCCCCTTAAAAAATAAATCCCAATTTGTTTTACCCTGATGATGTACAGTTAGATTGCAGTCTTGTGAATCTATTTACATAGCTATACAAGGCAAACATTTGTAGATATACTCAACATGATTTTCTATATCCAAATTCCCGAACAAACCTGCCACAAAAAGTCTAACTAAACTAACGCAAGAAATACAGCCCGCAGTTGTTGGTCAACTAAGTTTAAGCTTAAACTTAAGTTGGCAGTGCTTCAGTCATTAGACGTGACAGCCGTCTCGCAAGCACTTAGTCACCAGTCTGCCTTAATGGCTCTACTTACTGAATGAGAAAACCCTGGAAGCAAACATTAATGCGGAATTAATAGGCATTCAGAACTGCGATGTAATAAGGATGGAATCATTTATGGTTGAGAATTGAATTCTGTGCTCTTGTTACGTTGATTTGGCACGTGGCTAGTCGTTTTGCTCTCTACGCTACGGTCGTGAGTTGGATTCTCGCAGGGATCAAATATTAGTATTGTAGTTGTTTCGGGTCCAGCTGTTTGTGAGATTCATGTTTAAACACACACGTACCCACCCAAGTCACCAGGGAACTCTTAGAATATCGTGTCGTTTGGCATGCTGGCAAAGAAAATCACAACCCTATTTCTTCCCGTGGGTGTCGTAAATTGGATTAGCCGAAGGATGGCCTGCTATCGTTAGAGCACATTTATATCTCAATTTCGATGGCCAACCCGTCTGCCAAGCTGGCGATTATGGCTAAACAGTTCGAAGAACACAAAACACAAACCCATACCGGTCGTTGTGGCAATCTTTGGAGGAGGATAGAAGTCGACGTTTTTCAGCTGAAATTGTTTCGTTTTTAATAGATATGAAAATTATTTACTTTTTGGCTCCGGGATCTGGGTGTTGTTAAAGGCACGTAAAGGGTTTAGGGAATGGGCTGCAGCAGCTGAGCCCTCCTTAGCCATAATAATAGGATGCTACGATCACCAATGCATGCCAAGCGCGGTTAATAAGGTTTATATTCCTACGCACGCTTATAAACAAGTAATGCTATGTCCGTACGTCATTCTCGAGCAATCTAAGTATCTAGAAGTGAATGCGTAATTGCTATGAAACTTTGTATACTGAGTGGGAATATACAGGTTGTAAGTGGAAACGTACTGAAAACTTTAGGAAGATGTTACATTTAAGCCTATAATGAAAATTGGAAAGCCATTTACCTCGTATTTAATAGGTTACAGTTTTTGTCATTTTTGAGCACGCAATGTATCGTACACAACGCGATCAAAACGCTACTATGATATAATATTATTTTGCTTCTGGAGCGATTACCCTATCCGTGAACTGTAGCAAAACCTGTGTGTGTTGGTTTTATCCAAACAACATTGCAGTTCTATGTGAAAATAAACAGTTTATTGTGTTTTTATTCAAAACAGCGTTAGGATAGACTAAAACAATTATTTTATACTGACATCAGTTGAATAAACTGGACAAAAATCATTACTGACCGACGCGAAGTTCTAAGGCTGCGGTTTCCAGAATCTTAAAAGAAGATAAATAAAGAGTCTTGAGTAATATGGTAAAGGTAATATGTTTTCTAATTATATTATTTTTAAGTGAATTTTATCTTATGTAATGTCAACATTACTCAGTGCTGATTTTGTTTTAAATTACTGTGTATAAGAACTAAATAAGCCTCGAGGCAAGCGCAGTGTGGTGCAATGCACACAGGACCAGGCCTATGTAGCATAACTACTATCATATATATATATATATATATATATGGCCACTAACCATACGATATATATATATATATCTTTCGTATGGTTAGTGGCCACCGTTGTATCAGAGTTGTTCAAGCCGCCCAAAGGCCTCCGACTTGGCTTAACGACTGCAGTCTAATGACAACAACCGGGACCGACCATTTAACGTGCCCGCCGAAGCACGGAGACGCTCAGTTGAAATACCACTATGCGGTCACCCATCCAGAGACTGACCGACTGACATCCAGACACTGACTGACTACTATACTACTGGCTACTATTATGGGCATGACATGACATGACATGACGCTTACCACCAGGTGAATGACTGGCTCGTCTTGTCAATATGAAATGTTTTTTTTAAATATTTGTTCTACATACAATACACCCAGACCCGGAACAACTACCTGCAGATCGTACAAATATTTGTTCCGTGCGGGAATCGAACCCACGACCCGTTGCGCAGCAGCCGACTGTATCAGCCACTGCACCAACCGTGCCGTCAATTTTATATTAAAAGCGTTGGTTAGAAAAATAGTTAATTGAACGACCATTACACGGTTCAGTATCTACATTTATAAAGTTTTAAAGTTCTCCATTAATTCGGATGGGAGCGTTTTCCAACGCTTTAGTTTGACTTGCATGAAGCTTGGCTGACCTAGTTATGAGGATGGTCAGAGAACTTTTTGTTTTTAGTTATAATCGTACATAGTTGCTTACTATCTCGAACGTTTGCGCTGCCTCGATTTTCATACTGTGTGAGAACCTAAACTTGTGTAAACATGATAGTAAAACACTTTTGAACGGATTCTATCACGTATATTTTAGATTTTTCTGACGTTTCGAATATTTTGCAGCATTCGTGGTCGCAGGAAGTGTTTCATTATAATGTGTAATACTCGCGAAAACCTAAGACATTACTATTGTGTAAACATTGATGTACTTAATTATTACCTGCTGTTTAGGTTATTTTATTTAAAACAGTAATATCTTTTAAAGACAGTATATGTAGTGTGGCGTATGTTTATAAGATAGACAAACGTATCTGGTGAAGGTCGCTGGATGTCGTTGGACACGGGTGACATATTTTTTCTTCTTTTATAAACGTTTCCCCACAGTAGGATTTGTCCTGTGTCGTGGGTGCGTTTACAGACATGAATTCCACACACAACACACCCAGACCCAGAACAACTACCTGCAGATCATACAAGTATTTTTTCTGTGCAGGAATCGAACCCATGACCCGAAGCGCAGCAGCCGACTGTATCAGCCACTGCACCAACCGTGCAGTAGCTGATACATTTAATATAATATGCATATAACTGTTCGTTGTGGAAATCTGTGATGGAGGTCTTTGTTCAGCAATGGACGTCCTTTGGCTGATTTGATGATGATGATGATGACTGCGCTCGCTCAATCTCTTTCCTTCTTTCCAGTCCCTTCTCCTTCCTATACTTGATGATGCTGCTGCCAGTTATCTCGATCTTACTGAGGCACAATTAGATAAACTTGAGCGACTCCAAAACTTTTGTATTCGATTCATATTTGGTTTACGCAAATATGATCATGTTTCAGAATTTCGTACAAAACTCAAGTGGCTTCCAATACGTCTTCGCCGGAATTCTCATATACTTTCCCTGCTTTACAGTATTCTGTTTAATCGTAAAACCCCTTTTTACCTTAAAGAACGTTTTAAGTTCCTTAATGACGCACATTCGAGATTGAGATCGTCGGAGAAGCTGAGACTTGAGATGCCAATGCATTCAGGCTGTCCGATTATGACCATGTCACTGTGTCTATGCACTGCCTGAGTCAATCAAACGTGCCCAGTCATTGGTTACTTTAAAAAGACTAGTAATAACTAAAAATATACTATATAAAGATGATAAAATTGCTGGTCGCTGTGTCCAGCGCACGGAAATCTCATATTACACGTACACACGGCTACGCATCAAGCTGAACTAAACCAGTTTACACTAATCTCTCATCATACCAAAAGCTTATATAATGTGAGATCAGCTTATACTGGTTTAAATAGCTTGATATGTAGCCGTGTGTACTATCAAACTTATATTTCTGATAATTTTGACATTTTATTAAGTCAGAACATATAATGTATCTTGACATTTGATTATACTACTGTATCTGTGGGGACATTCATTACTTTAATTGTTTTTTATATTCACCTCTTATTAAGATTTGATACTGTAAGTGTGAGCACCATGTGGGTTATTAATTCATCATCATATCGGCCATTTATACGTCCACTGCTGAACAAAGGCCTCCCCCATAGATTTACACAACTGTGTCGTCATTTTGGGGGGTATTTGCCAATACTCACCTAGCTTAGGAGGCGGGTTGGTAAGCGCAGTATGGCTACCGCTTCGCAGAAGGGACGCTGCTGCCTATCCCTCTAGTTTAGATTCCCTTAGTCGCCTTTTACGACATCCAATGGGGGGAGATGGAGTGGTGCTATATTCTTAATCCGGACACCACATGGACTGTATACATTATTCCTATTTTTAATTTTGTCCATTTCAACATTACCTATAGCTTTGTTTTTGTACCTCTATCGAAGTGCTTTATTAACCCAAAGGTTGACTGGTGAAGAATTCCTTATGGCATTAAGTCCGCCTCGTGTATTATTCAATGATCTTTGCTCATTCATTATTATTCCAAGAAAATATGGAAATGAAAACTTCTGTTTTAGTAAATACCCTATAACGTACTGATTGTTCTAAACAAATTGAAATACACTCACTATTTTTGTTGAGCTCTGTGTTATTAATAAAAGAACGTAGGGCGTTCAACTTTAACTGACCATACAAACCTTCAACTTTATCATCGTTACCAAAGTTCTTAGGTTTCTTATCAGCTTTTGTTTTAACAACAAATAATTATCTCCAAAACATAAACTTGAACGCTACGGTCCAAGTATTTTACAGAAGATTGTCAGTACCTACTAATACTTGCTCCTTCCACTTGACCGCATTCAGCGTTGAGCCACTTGAATGGTCGGTGAATTCGCGCTTTCGAATCGGTTCCATTCTCTTACGTTGCCAATCCAATCATTTATTCAGTATTAAGATCCTAACAGACACTTTTACATATTGAAACAACGGAGGCCATTTTACTACATGACAACCTCTGAGAAGAAATGCCGAACGAAACTCAGGGAAAGTCCTTCTTGATTATTTTGATTTTTTAAATACATTGTTTTACAATTCTGTGTTTACAAATCATTTAGACAGCTAAAGATGCATTGGTAAACATTTTGCAGCTATATAATACAAACATTGCAGATAAAAAATGGTTTCCAGGGAAGCTGCATGTGCAAATAAGAATTAGCACCACACGCTCTTATCGTCAACATAGTCTTTGATTTTATAATATAATAAAAAAAAATTGTGATTCCTGTAATTTGTTTTGGTAACGTATTATAGAACCGGTTCATTGTTTGTTTTGGTTACTTTATATAGAGGTACCACTAGTACTTTATATAAAGGTTCTAGAATGGAGACCGCGCACTGGAAAACGCAGCGTGGGACGACCTCCAAAGAGGTGGACAGACGACCTGGTGAAAGTAGCTGGGAGTCGTTAGATGAGAGCGGCATGTGACCGCTCGTTGTGGAAATCTAGGGGGGAGGCCTTTGTTCAGCAGTGGACGTCCTGTGGCTGATTTGATGATGATGATGATGATATATAGGTACCATTATTATATGTCTATTTCTATTAAATGTGTCAGAGTAGTCGCTCTTTACATTAAGTTGAGGTTTTTACGCACGTACATTACATTTCTGAAGATGCAGAAGAAGAAGGTGTTGCGTTTGTATTCATCTTTTCCACACATGTAATGGAAAGTATTCCGAGAAACCATTAACATCTTGAACTTGCTGATTTCAACAATCGCGCCACTCACCTCATGTTAACGTTGTATCCTCATCACTCTGAGATCAGGCGGTCCAGCACTGTACGATTTACTGGACACTTTTTACCAAGAAACTGTGGAATTAACTTTGGATTGGGTTTCCTGAACAAATACGACATAATGACCTTAAAAAAGAATATACGTGGCCTTCAAAGGTCGGTAATGCATCAGCGACTCTGGTATTGAAGACATTGTATAGGCCTTGCATGCATAGTTCGAGTTATAAGAACCCATTTGCAGATAATAGGATTTAGTCATAAGATTAACATCAATATGCAAGGTTTCAAGTAAATACAACATGCAAAATTAAGTTATTTTTTAACATAATGTTATTTATAACAAGCGAAGCTAACTCCACATTTTTAAGAGAGATATTCCGACGCCACACTCATTTTGTTATTCATTACTTTTACATAATCAAAAAGTTACCTTCTCCCATTCATAGCGCGCAGAGGAAACGATCGTTCGAATAATAACCGTTTCGCGTCAAGCTCAGCAGCAGGGTGACCCACTGAAGGTAGGACCCTTGGCAAATTTCAATTTGCCTCGAGGAGTCTGGTGTGCATGCATATTGGCATATCAAAGACCTTTCTGGGCTAAGTCCTTGTAATAAGCGCAAGCGATATGTTTGAATTATAATTCAACCAAACTTATTCCACCATTCTACGTGGTCTTTTACTTTTCCTTGGACATAGGTTCAGTATTATGCTCCATAGCGTTAGACATCCAGATCCTTATTCCCCTGCAACGCTGAAGATAACCACCCAGGTGGGTAGCCGGTAAGAGTCCATGAGTGTTTTCATAAAAACAGGTTTCAATACCGTGGCTAGGATCAGTGTCATTTAGGTCCAAAGCGGATAGTTCATACAGTAGGATAAGTCGTTTCTTGATTGTTAATATAGAGAATAATATCTACTGATCAACTAAAATAAAATGTCTTCATATCATGTAACGAAGCATGTATCTTTAGTGCAAGCAGAAATCAATTAGATAACATTATATTATAAAAAACTTTCGACAAATTGAAAGAATTTTAAAAGCCTTGGTAAGGCCAAGGGAAAGTTTAGAATGGAGGAGGGGCCTACGTATAGGTCCATTATTAGATAAAGAAACTCGCGCGTGCGCAGCATGTAAATGCAAGTTCATAGTGCACATAATCTTAATTTAAAAGGTTAAGCGCAATTGCCCAACCTATCTCATCCCGTGGGTGTCATAAAACGTGACAATGGGTTTAAGCGGAGAATGGGCAGCAGCGTGCTTCGAGTACATTAAGAACTTAACTGCGATCGCCAACCCGCCTGCCAAGCGTAATAATCGCCATATGGCAAATCCCCCCAATGAGAACACAACACATCCATATCGATCGTTGTGGTGATATTTGGGGGAGGCCTGTGTCCAGCAGTGGACTTTATTTGGCTGAAATGTTAAAACGCAATTGATTGTAAATTTTATGAACGTATGTTGAAATGAAAAGAAATTAGGTCATTTTTATTCGACGTGCTAAACAAGACATATAAAACAAAAGCTCTTCTTAAGCTTTTTATTTGCACCATACGCAAAGTCTACACGGTTCGAAGTTACAGCCTTGTTTAGGGCCCGAAAGGGTAAAACGACGCCCGAATGGATTATGTAGTTATTAATGAGGTACCAAGGATTTAATTTAACTAAATGGATATTACAATGACCTTTGCTGGACCGACACTCTTTTATTTTGGAGTTAACCCTAAGCTCTTTAAGCTGGTTGCTAGCTTTGCAAAATGTATTTGAACGTCCTTATTACCTTATATTGCTTAAGGTTCAAAATAATTAAGGCCAGATTCTGTAACTATTTTTCCGCGTTTTAGAAGAGAATGACATGGCAATAAATTTTCTACTTGTTTCACATATCTCCACTATTTTGATAGTACATATGTTCACACATAATATACAGCCTAGTCGCACCTTAACTACTGCAGACATATTATCTGGATAATTTTACTATTTATTTATTTTTAATTTATCATAGTGTAAAACGGCGGTTTTAATGCCATAGGCATTTTCTGCCCGATGACCTTTGGGTGATGCAGAGACAACAAGTTAGATCCACCAACAAAATAAGAATAAGGATTATATTGAATTGAACAATACGATGTTGCCGATTTTTTGGATTTTTTCACTTTTGTGAAATATTTTATGGATATGTAAAGATGAATTTAATCTGAACACCGTACAACGTTGCCTTTATACTTGACATTGGCGAAATTGTGGAAGATACTCTACAGAAGCCATAATCAAAGAGAAGAAGAATAAAATAAGAATAAGAGGAATAGTTGCGATGACATTTATCTACAGACAATAAAAATTACTAATATATGTATAAACTTATATAGACATTACTATTTTGCGGGTGCTAGCTGAGTAAACTATATGAAATTAGCTGCAAATATAACTACATATTATATTATATAATAATAACATACATGTTATATAATATTCACATTTTAAGACTATGTACCATAGTATTTGATATTAATTAAAAAATAACATCTTAATTCATTTCTAAAATTTTATATTTTACAACAGATTAAGGCTATGTACCAAAGTATTTTATATTAATTAAAAAATAACATCTTCAGTCGTTTCTGATAAAAGTGCCTTGAGACATGGATTAATTGACAGACAACAAACTGATCTTATAAGAGTTCTGTTTTTCCATTATGAGTTACGGAATCCCTAAAACTACACTTATTCCTACCAGTGGGGATAGACCAGTAGAGAAAGGTAAAACGGGGGCAATTTTCTACCTAACTATATTTATATGTATCTTGTTAGAATGACAATGGCCGATCACAAATTGGTGGTTGATTATTTTGCAGCGGAACTAGACCTTTGTATCGTATTCTGTAATTCAATTCAAACGATAAACAGTGGGTCTTTTAAAAATCTGCATCATTCCAGCCTATTCAGTGATTGTAGGTGTCAGGATATTTCCAGCTGTAACGTTTAAAAAACGACATGGTTGGTGCAGCAGCTATAATTTGTTTTCTACGCTACGTGTCGGGGATTCTATCCCCACACTGAACAAATATTGATATGTTCTAGAGATAAGATGGATGTTTGTGCATGTGAAATGTATGTCCATTTTTTAAACAGAAAAAATCATAACAACTCAACCGACTAAAAGTAGGTCGGATATTGATTTACTGAACCTATAAATGCGTCATGCTCGTGAACGGGTGCCGTCTGTTGGGACTGGTTTATTAATTGTTAACTGCCACGGCAATTAAATTATTATTATATTATTGTAATATGTTCCATATTTATACATTGACCTACATTTTTCTCGGTATGTGTTTTACAGTCATTTGTATCAATCAACATTGTAATCTCAATTATTTTAAAAGAGTATCCATGGAGTTTCTTGCTGGCCCTTCTCCACGAGATCAACTATTTGGAACCGTGCAGCTTAGATTCTGACGTTTCATAAGTGCCAATATTTGGTTTATTTGAAATAAAAAGCTTTGACTTTGACTGAGACAAAAGGGATTTGGCCAATGAGATATCATATGCAATTATTATATAAAAATATATTGAGTTACAGATAACACCGTTATTCCACCATACCTCATTATTCTTAATATTTACAGCTGACGACCCAAACAGCCTCAGAAACCAAACTGCTAGATACTTAAAACTTTTTGCTATTATGTACATTTTATGAGCCTGCCTCACAATAGTAGAGCATCCTGTCTTTTGTCTACTTTTATTAAGGACACTACCAAAGACGAACTTGCTTGCTTTCCGGCAGTTTTATTAACAAAAAGAAATGTTCCAGTAAAATGCGTGGCTCTATTTTATGTAAAGGAAAACCTTTATTAGGAAATTTTCTTAGACGGCACAAATCAGGGGAGATATTATGTAAGAAACTGGTGACTAATTCTTTAAAATAAAAATGTTTTGCTGACTCTATGCCTTATACTCTTTATATCTATGTACATTCTGCCAACAAATAGAGCTCTGGCATATTTAAATGAACGTAGAATTTTTGGGGGATAATGAACACGTAGATTGACTCAGCAGACAGCACGGCATTACAGATATTTTTATGTGATTTCAGACAAATGCTTCTGCGCAAACCCTGAAAGGTGACTTTTAGATTTTGCAGCATCTTACTTTTAGTTTATAACAACGTATAGCGACTTTTTTATTTTTGTTAAATATGGTGATTCTGGCTATGTTTTTGTAAAACTTCACATTTGTGTGCTCCACTAGGAAGCGCTCTTTCAGTTCTGCAACGTGTCCCTTAGTTCTCTACTTAGCTTTTATTACACCATACAAAACGACGCCATGGTATTTGCAACCTATCATGGGCCTCATATATTATCTTCTTCTGTTCACCTTATGACTACTCTTAAATGACCATACATTAAGCACATTATTTGATCTACTTAGCGTCAATTGCTTTCAATAAATCTTGAGTAGAAACCTCATAAACTCTTATGAATGTGATAGAAACCATGATTGGTATTTGTTAAGGCATATGCCTCTGTTCTATAGTAAGCTGAGATATATTATAGGGTGTATTAGCTCATTTAGTCTACGATACTTTTTGATTGACTTCACCCTCCTCTAAACTAAATTCATAATTGTTAACACACATACATATAACCCGACGGCGTGGACAACGAGCGAGGGGTGCGCGGGAGAGGGCGACGCGGCGGCAGCGGCGGCGGCGGCGGTCATCGGTTCACCACTTCGCCGAGCGACACCAAGTTGACCATACGCCTAATCACTTAGTACTTTATGTAAACCACGCCTATTATAAGATTCATTAATACAGTCAGTTTTATTTAAATCAAATATAAATATTTCCTCTTTGGAACAATAATAATTGTCGGCATCATCATCATCATTTCGGCCGAATAAAGTCCAATGCTGGACACAGGCCTCCCTCAAAGATGACCTCAATGACCGACATCGGTGTGTTGTGTGCTCATTGGGGGGTTTTGCCATAATCGCCACGCTTGGCAGACGGGTTGACGATCGCAGTTGAGTTGTTAATGTATTCGAAGGACGCTGCTGCCCATCCTCCGGCTAATCCCTTAGTCGACTTTTATGACACCCACGGGATGAGATGGGTTGGTGCTATTCGTAGCCGGCACCATACATCATAATTGTAATGTTTGTAAATTTTTCATTTCTCGTCTAATCACTTGAAACATGTGAATAGTGCCTAAGCCATACGTTAGATTATGTACCTTTTATATTATTGGCAGTTTCCTCAGCCTTTAGGAGAAAATTAGGTATAAACCGGGCTCATTTGATCGTTACGACATCGCGTGCGTAAATACAAACTCCAGCAGTTTCATTTACGACGTTGATTTCCCTCAGTTTTTATCTGTTAGGCATATAATCGATAAACACATAGGTAGGCCAAGTTATGCAATTTGCCTCAAACTGGAACTCCCATAAAACAATATCGGAACACCTGGCATTGTATTTAGTGATGTGATGCATGGATATCGATTAAAGTACCCGACTCGTTGAATGTTTCAGTTTTCAAATAGCTAGAGAGAGCACATGACAGTGATAACGATGTTCTTTGTTTGATATTTCACATTATTGGAATATTAAAAACATGCCGCTTTATCTTATCTCCTTGTTTTAAAAATCTTTAGTGTTGGTATTTTATCCTATCAGCAAAAAGCCACTGCTAAATAAAAACCTCTCCATAATTATGTCGTAATTTTGTAGGGAATGTTCCAGTTCTCACAACGTTTCGCATGCGGGTTGGTGAGCGCAGTATAATTACTTTTCTACAGAAGAGATGCTGCTGCCTATCCCTCTGGTTTAGAACTCTTAGTCACATTTTACGACATCCGCCGTTACAAATAGTGTTGGTATTTTGCATCAAGAAACAACTTTTTTCCATAAGTAACGTTTATTATAAATTGTATTAACTCATATCGATCATCGCAGTCGCATCACTATCAGCAGCGTTAGCCCAGGAGCTCGTATATTTTACGTTCGCGTAACACGCTCAAATGCTCTTTTTATAGTCGCGGAGACGGCCAGTAAATTTGAGTGGTGGCTGGCCTAAGCCGCTGTAAGCCACGGTACGTGTAATTTCGTTTTATTAAGTTCCCTCTCACACACTATATTAAAGTCCGCCTCTTGATACGGTTGGAAGTTATTGTAGCGTTATTTGTAGCCAATTTGTCTGTATTTTTTGCTATGGTGATAATTTTTTATTTAACTTACGTTTTACCAACAACTCCCCTGTTGTCAAGCGATGATAGTTTAAAAGAAATTGTAGCTGTATGATAATCCAAATTTTTAAGAAGATATCTAAAGCTCCAAAGGCCGAATACTGCAACGCCATTTAAAATTAAGTTCCCGCTTTAACCATTTGAGTCGCCCGATTTCCTAACAAAAAGTGGTTTCTCGAACAGTTAAAGCGGGGTTTAATATTAAATGGCGTTTCAGTATTCGGCCGTAAGAGAACTACCACAAACTCAGTTTAAAAGGGAACTTACGAAATGGCTTACAGAGATATGTAGATATAAGCTATGAGAACATGTTTAATTTTATGTTGTGCATATTATTGAGTATAATAAGGTGTTCAAAATAATATTGTTGTTATTATATTTATTTGATAATTTAATATTTTTATAATAAAATACTTATAAACGGATTCTATCGCATATATTTTAGATTTTTATTTTATTATTGCAGCACTCGTGGTCGCGGGATGACTAAGGTGACAGGCGTAGTTAAAGATTTTTTTTATTTACCGTATAATTTTGGATGACACTTGGAACAGAGATGACATATGCAACAGATACGTGGTCAATCACAATGGGCCTCGTAAGAAAGCTCAAGGTCACTCAGCGAGCTATGGAGAGAGCTATGCTTGGTACTTCTCTACGAGATCCAATCAGGAATAAGAAGATCCGTAGAAGAACTAAAGTTGTCGACATAGCTGAAAGGATTAGTAAACTGAAGTGGCAATGGGCGGGGCACATTGCTCGTAGAACTGATGGCCGTTGGGGCAAACAGGTTCTCGAATGGAAACCGCGCACCGGAAAACGCAGCGTGGGACGACCATCAACGAGGTGGACAGACGACCAGGTGAAGATCGCTGGGAGTTGTTTGATGAGAGCGGCATGTGACCGCTCGTTGTGGAAATCTAAGAGGGAGGCTTTTGTTCAGCAGTGGACATCCTGTGGCTGATATGATGATCTACCATATAATTAACCACTTTCCGATGATGAAGTGGGCCAGGGACGATTGAATCGTGCTATTCCAATGCACCGAAATGTATTCGATAAAAACTGAGAAGCTTGCAACTCTGCGTCTATGTTCGAGTTGCTGGAGCCTCGCCTTAACCAGTGCATCGTTGTAAATGAGCCTTTTAGCGCATCTTCCAATCACTTTGAGCGCTTCAAGCTGATATTTGGGGTTATCGTCCCTAAGATGAGAGTAGTATACCACACACGATCGAATAATGTAATTGATATAAATTGAGCACATGTATCAAATGATTTAAAAATAGCATTAAAAATCAAGATAGGTCTTCGTAACATAACCTAGGTAGATTGTCAAAGAATTTTCGTGGAGGTCTATACTATCGAGTTCAATACGTGTGTGTGTACAGAGAAACAGGAAAGCTTCGAATGGATTTTAAGACTTTTATTTAAGTTAATACAAAACCTAATCACAAATATTTATATGATTATACATACGCGTGTCTGTAGTGCGGGCGTACGAGACGAACTAATTGGGTACCGGGCACCAGGCGCGCGCGGGCGCGCAGATTGGGGAGTCTGCGTGCCCACACCGAGCGACCCGCGGGAAGACGGTGGCGCGCACGTGGGCACGTGCCGCCGTGTGCGCAGCACAGCGCAATGCGAGGCTTGGGGGGATCCTTTACAATCCTCCCCGAGAAGTGCCTGGGGGGGTGACCTTTTTACAGTAGCCTTCCCTCCGCTAGAGGGGGTGACCGCTTTACAGTCATCCCTTCCGAGATTCCTAAAGGCGTGGCACCAATGGGAGGCTCTAGTGTGATCTTACGAGGACTTGGAGCCCCCCCTTCGGTGCCGAAGATGACCGCTCCAGTGGTTTTAGCCGGTAGGAGTCCGGCATACCCCTTCGCCCTTCCCCGGGGTGAAGGAAGTTCCATGTAGAATTTCCACTGGACATCAATAAAAAAAAAAGGCGGCTCGCTGTATTAAAACAAACGTGACAGCGCGTTCCACTACAGCATGTTTAGGCGAGGCATTGGTAAATTATGCTACTAATATCAAATCGGGTACCACGCCCCTCCTTCCCCTCTCACCCCGGTATTCTCACGCGGCTAACTACATCTATAATAAAATTATATTAGCGGCTACGTGTTTATTTTTTCATAAACATATCTTACATTTTTCAATTCATCAAGCTTTTTTCGTTCGTTTAGAACCTTTTACAGATTATTTCCCTCCATTTTAATTAATAACATGTTACTCGCAAGATATTTTGATGCTGCGACTATCGATGGCGCGTGGGAGTGATCGGACTGATGGGGAATTGTAGCAGACAAAAACCCGCGTGTATTTTATATAACAGTAATTTTCGTTTAAAATAAAGACTTTCGCTAATTTGATAAAATGCAATTACAATTTTGAAATGTGTGTTTAGACTAATCTATACACATAATTTATAGGCTTAAATCGGTCTCGTTTGCCTGTAGAATTAACAACTCTTTTTTAAAGAGTAACTACTCTTGATTGATAATTTTTTCTCTGCTATAAAAGTTAACCAATCATGTAACGCAATTACTAAAATGAAGTTAAATACATGATCAATAAAATATCAGTTCTGAATGTTTTATAATTGGTGAGAAATATTGACATCCCTGACGCCAACATTTTCAACTCATCGCCTTTAGGGAGGATTTTTTGGATCCCAGTGCTTTTCTCTAAACAAAAGTATTCATGACAACTACAAATATTAAACCCTTAAACAAACTACCTACTTTGAATTAACAAAGTTTGCGAGTATAACACGAAGGCGCGGTTAACGCAGAAATATCAACTGTAACTAATTTACCCAACATCTTATAACAATAAATGTACATCAAAGGAGTCTAGCCAAAGAGGATTCTGTCGCGAATTGTTGCGCGACTTGCGACAATTAGCGCGGTCTTACGACAAAGTGACGCAGCGCTGGAATTTTAATAAAGCGTCATGAACACAGAGTAACGAATTGCCAGAATACCAACGCACTGTATTGTATATTCTAGCGGCATTGTTAGATTAAGGTGCGGTTCCCTGCACGCGACACTCATAAATCTGGAAGCCGAGATGCCAGGTGTTTTGGTGCCATTTGTTAGATCTGTTTAATTATATTCGAAAGAAATATTTGAATGAATTTTTCACGTTTTGTTTTCTTAGATTTGTCTAAAGAACAGGTATTATTATGTAATTACATATTATGCCGTGTGGAGCCGGCTATGAATAGCACTAATCCATCTCATCCCGGGCGTGTCGCAAAAGACGACTATGGGATTTGCTAGAGGATGGGCACCAG
The DNA here is from genome assembly GCA_947459985.1 of Diloba caeruleocephala. Classification (NCBI taxonomy): domain Eukaryota; kingdom Metazoa; phylum Arthropoda; class Insecta; order Lepidoptera; family Noctuidae; genus Diloba; species Diloba caeruleocephala. The sequence goes on along the minus strand of OX381605.1, from coordinate 32,482,563 downwards.
CGTCCTTCGAGTACATTAGCAACTCAACTGCGATTGCCAACCCGTCTGCCAAGCGTGGCGATTATGGCAAAGCCTCCCAATGCGCATAAACCAAACCATGATCGGTCAATGGATATCTATCATATCATTGTGATTTGGGAGAGGCCTGTGTCCAGAAGTGGTTTTTATACGGCCAAAATGAAAACTGATGAATAACTAGTAATTATAGTATACATCATTTTGCTGCTATTCCATGCAAATTGAAGGCTGATGAAGTAAACGGTAACTTTTCATCACAATATTCTTTCCAGCCGTCAAAGATTAGTTGCTGTGGTTTCTGCACCAACGTATGTGTCTATTTTGTATCGAAACGGTATTTCAGACTGCCAGCCTTAATGAACCACTGCGCGTGAATGTACTCCACAACTCCCTTTGACTTCGTAATCAAAAGGCACATCCAATAACTCATACGAGTTCGTACGCAGCCGCTAATTATGTACACTCGTCGTCAACTGACACATGGCAATATTCAGGATAGTCTCCTCCAGCTTCTAATTGTTTACGCCGTTCGGCTCACATTAATTGAGTAAACGTTTGAAGCTCCCTTTTATGTTGTTAAATGTTTGTTGTTTGTTTGTTAACAAAAACAAACAAACAAAACATTTGTTAAAACAAAACAAACAAACAAAACATTTGTTAAATGAAACGTTTATGATGTTGGGACTTAATTATTTTCAGCTAAATAATGAAGGCGACGCAAATTATTGGCAACCTCGGAAGGTTATTTAATATGTTGCTGTAAAAGTAACATGCTCGTTTCAATCGACGAAATTCGACGGCACAGTTGGTGCAGTGGCTGATACAGTCGGCTGCTGCGCTCTGGGTTGTGGGTTCGATTCCCGCACGGAACAAATATTTGTATGACCTGTAGGTAGTTGTTCCGGGTCTGGGTGTATTGTGTGTGGAATATATGTCTGTAAACGCACCCACGACACAGGAGAAATCCTAGTGTGGGGCAATATTTAAAAAAAAAAATCACTGGAATTAGAATGAAGACGTGTATTTACGAATGGTTGTTTATGAGGTCCTAAAAGGGAAGTGGTTGTAACGTTTTATGTTACAAGATGTTTCCTACTTTAAGTAGATCGCGTGATCAACGCCATTAGCGGGATGTTTAGAAGAATTAAACGAATACAGAAAGAAACTTTTCTTTGAAGAAATTATTTATGTCTGCTTACTTTTGTTGGGGTAGTCTTTGTGAGATGACATTTATATGACCCGTAAAAAACTGACCAAGTATTTATGTTATATATAACCAAGAGCTATATCTTCTGTATATATAAAAATGAATGTTTGTGTGTTTGTCCTTTATAGAATCGTAAACTATGCATTTGATCGTGTCATGATCCTCAGCAAAGTGTTGTGCATGAGCCCACAAAGGTTTCTGAGTTGGTACGACCAATATTTGACAGATGGCACCACTATCATTGCAATAAATTTCATTTCTATGTATATAAAATTAAACGGCGGGTGAAACCGCGGGGCTCAGCTAGTTTAGTTATAAAAATAAGTATCATGAACATTATTTTGATGTTTAAAATAACTTGCATGTGTACTTAATTTAATTGGTATTTCTACACCAGCAAATGTTAAAATAGCACCAACCCGTCTCATCCCGTGGGTGTCGTAAAAGGTGACTAAGGGATTAGCTGGAGGATTGGCAGCAGCGTCCCTCGAATACATTAACAACTCAACCAAAATCATAAAGGTGACCCTTCAAACTTCTCTCCGCATGCAGCCACTCAACACACACGTAACTTCGCATATATAATGTACATGCCATTCACGTCATCATACCCCACACACTCACCAACTCATACACATACACACACACACAAGATGACAAGCTTAGTAATAAATAAATAAATATTATACTTACCTCTTAACCAGGAACGTTGATGTCTCCTTTGTCTTGGAGGTGGGCGTTAATAGCTACGACACAGTTTCCAACTAATGTGGCTATTATCGAACACCATTAAATTGTATACATGTGTTTTGTTCCAATAAATGTATTATTATTATTTTTTGTCTCTCTTTTCACGGGTTTATATCCCCTGTAAGGGGGAACCCGGTCTTTTGATAGGCTGACGCGGGGACATGGGTCCAACACGCAGAGGCCCTTTAGAGATTTTAAATCTAAAATGTAATGGGACACCAACCGGGGACTCTCCATAGCTGCGCTATAAAATGAAGTCATGGATTGTCCCCGGTGGTGTAAGGCTATTGTATGAGATGGAAACTATAACGATAAGGTCTATTGCAATGGGTGTTACGTGGAATAAAAAGACTAATAAATACGGGAAAAACGGCGTCTGCCTTTCAACTTTGATCGTGAAATTCTGTGGCAGACGGTGACTCGCCACTCACAAGATGGGCCCCCTAAATGGCCACCACCACAGGCGACAAGGAGCAATACCGGTGTGAGCGGCTAGGGGTGTAGAGAGGTGCGGCACCGGTTTCACCATCGCGCGTCTCGAAGACTCGGAGCGGGTTTCCCCGTTATTACGCCATTAGACACTTCCACCCCCGAGCATATAGCTCTGGCGGCCCCCCCCTGATCGGCCAACTAAGGCAAGCCAGAGTTGAAAATCTTGCGGGCCCTCATGGGGTTCCACTCCAACCAACCAATTATTATTATTATTATTATATATTATAAATGATTATAATGTACTGAATAATGTATTAAACTGCGATCGCCAACCCGCCTGCCAAGCGTGACGATTATGGCAAAACCCCCCAATGAGCACACGACACCGATGTCGGTCGTGGTGGTGATCTTTGAGGGAGGCCTGTGTCCAGCAGTGGACTTTATTCGGCCGAAATGATGATGATTAAATGTTAAAATTTAATATCCCAATGAAAAATATACTAAGAAATGTATAAATATTATTATTAAAAAAAAACAGCAAAATTTTTAGCTGAGTACAATTTTATGAGCACAAAACGGGTTCAGAAAAAAATACCGGTTTCACTCCGGGAGTGCCGACAGAAGTGAACATTTTTATAGCAATAAATGATTTTTTTTATTTATCTAGACGCGTTCGCGGTCTGCTATATGTACATGCATATATGCACACACTATAGCTGCGTCTCGTAACGGTGTCGCGAGTCCAGAGATGTTATCTCATCTAAAAATATAAAGAAGATTTCACTTCACAAATGATTTTATATGAACACAGACACGACGCCTCTTAACCGAACAGATCGTATCACTAACGAAGTTCATATCAAAACTGATTATGTATTCACATGTCAGTTGAGTGAATTTGATACTTATATATTTTATCTTAAGTTATAATGTTGTATGTTACCGTTGTAAGTAACTGTGTTGTATGTTACGGTGATATGTTAGTGTGTTATTTAATTAGTTACTTATGGGTTACAGTTCACATTTTCTTGTAGAAAAGAATAATATATATAAGGTCTCCAAAAATAGTGATTTATTTCAACAGGCCATTCAGAGGGTAGGCATCGCGTTTCATCATCATCATATCCGTCATAAGATATCCACTGCTGAACCAAGGCCACCCCCATAGATTTCAACAATTGTGTCATTATTTTGGGGGGAATTTGCCAGTACTCACCACGCTTGGCAGGTGGGTCGGGGAGCGCAGTATGGCTATATTTCAAAGAAGGGACGCCGCTGCCAATCCCTCTGATTTTGAATCCCTTAGTTGCCTTTTACGACATCCATGGGAGGAGATGGAGTGGTGCAATATTCTTAATTATTTATTATAAGACAAAATATAGATCCCATATTTTTTGCAATTATTTTTGAGTAAAGTGACTATTCAAGAAAAAAATTTCATAATTTTATTACTGCGCCGCGTGTTTTTTGTATTATTCTTTTTGTATTTAAATAGCAAGTTTAATTTTTAATTATCAAAATTAACTGCTAAAATAATAATTGGAAATAACAACTATTTTTAATATACGCCATCCCGGTAGCCTGTTGGTTGTCTTCTTGAACGACTCTGTATATGACGATATTATGGCTTAACCTGTAATAGTAGTTTGAAAGAAGTCATAAATGTATGAATAGACATCAGAAATTATGAAATAATATCTCTTCTTTGTAAACTATATTGTATTCACAATCCTTACTTTCCAGTCTACGCAACCTAGATGACCATTTAATTTCTGCCTCGATCTCCACCAATTTTACTAATTGGCCATTTTCTTCCACAGTATCACCATCATCATGTCAGCTACTATTCCTGATGGAGCCCCCTCCACGACTGTCGTTCTCCAATAGCACTGGTGCGAGGGTCTCGTGCGCCGCGCATGGTACCCCAGCACCGATCATATCCTGGCTGACGGAGGATGGAGCACCGGTGTCTGATGTTCCTGGATTAAGGTAACATTTTGTAATTAATCTAGAAGCTACCTGTCACTAGGGAGGAATTCTTTACAATGTTGCTCTGGAAGGTTACGATCTCTATATAAGGTCTTATTTTAATATTTTGCATGGCACTTAGCAAATGCTAAAGATGATATGCTATCTACTATCCTACAAAATATTAAGCTCACGCACCGCCAGCTTTGTTTGACGTCGCCGGCTACCTAAATTGACTAGCCTTTCGCATCCACCATTTTGTTACTGTATGCATGTGGATAATTTTACAACTAAGAGACCATTTTTTTATTGGTTTCCAGTGAAAATTCTACATGAACTTCCTTTGCCCCGGGGAAGGGCGAAGGAGTATGCCGGACCCCTACCTGTTAAAACTACTGAAGCGGTCATCTTCGGCACCGAAGGGGGTTCCAGGTCCTCGTAGGATCACACTAGAGCCACCCATTGGTACCACGCCTTCAGGCACATCATATGATTTCTTTTTTGTGATACCTACAGTATCTTCAGCATTTACTAAGAGGCCATGCAAAATATTGTGGACTGTTTAAGTAAGACCTTATATATTTTTCCGTTGTATAAGCTCTCACTATATTAGAGTTAACAACCACATACAAACCCCGAATTAAGTAATGTTACGTCATTAGTACGTCACTGCTGGACACAGGCCTCCCCCAAAGATCACCACAACGACCGATATGAGTGTGTTGTCTGCTCATTGGGGGTTTTGCCAGAATCGCCACGCTTGGCAGACGGGTTGGCGATCGCAGTCGAGTTGTTAATGTACTCGAAGGATGCTGCTGCCCATCCTCTGGCTAATCCCTTAGTCGACTTTTACGACACCCACGGGATGAGATGGGGTGGTGGTATTCTAAGCCGGCACCACACGGCTATGTTGTACTATACATTAATTTAGCCTGAAAAGGCTTTCTATATGTTTAGGTTATACAACGACGTATTTGTTGACTACCCTCCAAGCGTATGCCGTCCCTTAACACTGTCATGACATATTAGTTCAAAGGATAAAATCATCATATTAGTTAAATACGTCCACTGCTGAACAAAGAAGACCTCCCCATTATTTCTCCCTTTCAATAAATCTTGCGAGAAAACCCCATAAAGAGCTTATTACTTTTATGAACGTGATTTCATTTCATTTCATTTCATTTGTTTATTTGTTAAAACACGTGTTAGTTTTACAATCAGGTCACATTAATTGAAGAAAATATAAAAAGTGCCAACATGTTTTGCCTAAAAAGGCGTACAAATGTAAATTTACAAAATCATTTTATGTTACTTGTTTGAATAATAAGATACCTAATAAAACATATGTCTGAAAGTCTGGTGATCTAATTAATAGCAAGATAAAAATAGTAGACCCTCAATATAAAAATGTCATATGTCAAAATGTAAAAAAAGAAAATGCATGTCAAATAACAAGAAATACTTAAAAATACTAATTATAATACGTCATTTAAATAATCATTGATATTATAGTAGCATTTAGCACGTAACAATTCCTTCATGGCTTTAGTGAAAATGCTCGTATTTAAATCTTTATAGCACTTCGGTATCTTATTGTAGATTTTTGGAGCCATGCAGAATATACTCTTTCCCATGAGGGCTGTTTTTGCATGATGTATACGAAGCCTACTGCTGTCACGCTGGCTTCTAATGGCACCATCAGATAGCCGTGAGAACAGTTGAGGGTTCGTTTTCACAAATAAGGCCATTTCAAATATGTAGAGGGACGGAAGCGAGAGAATGTTATGTTTTATAAAATATGGCTTACAGCTATCGGTCGTTTTGAGTCCAAACATAGACCTTATACACCGCTTTTGCATTTTAAAAATAAATTCCTTGTCTGCTGAGTTTCCCCAAAAAATTATGCCATATCTAAGAATGGATGCGACAAGTCCATGATAAGCAGTAAGTAATGCATCCGTATTGACAACTGGAGTGAGTTTAAAAAGTGATAGATTACCATTACCGGTCTTATGGCCGTTATTATAAGACACAGTGCTTATCTTCAATCATCATCATCTTCATCTTAATAGCTGGAGGACATTTCGTCCATTGCCGAAGAAGGCTTCCCACAAAGATTACAACAACGTGTCGTCGTTTTGGGGGAATTTTCCAATACCAAATATTGGCACTTATGTAACGTCAGAATCTAAGTTGCACGGTTCCAAATAGTTGGTCTCGTGGAGAAGAGCCGGCAAGAAACTCCATGGATATTCTCTTAAAATAGTTGGGGATTACAATGTTGATTGATACAAATGATTGTAAAATATATACAGAGAAAAATTTAGGTTAATGTGTAAAGATGGAACATACCACAATAATATTATAATAATGTATTTGCCATGGCAGGTAACGGCTGACCAGTCCCAACAGACGGCACCATCAGCATCGCTTAGCTCAACCATATTGTAGGGAACCGAACGACCTGATAGACAACGCCACCGCCAGCAAGACATTTTAGTGAGCACGACAGACCTATACCACCAAACCAGACCACGCTAGGCAGGTGGGTTGGTGAGTACAGTGCTATTCCACGGAAAGTACACTGTTGCCCGTACCTCTGGTTTAGGGTCTCTTAGTCACATTTGATACATCTACAAGAAACGATGGAGTGGTACTATATTCTTAATCTGGATACAACAAGGAATAGGGTAAAAAGTAGAGAGAGAGAGAGAAGTAAAAATAATTCAACAAAATTCATGTTATGAATTCCAAAATGCTTTTCCCCGAAAGTATAGTTCACGCGATCAAGTCTACCGCAAGCAACTAAGCCGACCGGTCATCTCTATACAAACGGTTTAAACCCGAAATTTATAGCTCGTTAATCTTGTCTGACCCTTCCGCGTCATTGGTTCTGAATGAATTAATGCCTGCCCGGCCCCTGGGGATTAGCGCGATGCATGTCCAACTACGAAACGACTCCGTACGGAGGCATTGGCCCGTGAATATTGCGTGACGGATGGCTCCGACGTCGCCTCATTTATTCGACCACGATAAACTCCTGGAGATGCTATTGATACATTAGCGGTGTCTGCGCTGACTGGTTATTTGGGCTTTAGATGTAACTAACGAGATCAAATGTTTTTTTGGAACGAAGTTCTTTTACGTGGCTTACAGTGGAGTGAACTGGCAGAAATCGTCACGTAAATAAAAAGCGTTATGCCCATTCAGGCAACCTTTTCCTCTCTTTCTCTTTATTACTGTCTCTTTCTATTATATACAGTTGTACGTGTGTGCGTGCATGTGATTATCGAGATTGGAGCAGTAAGCATTGTGCGCGGTCAGCTGTATAACCTCAATTCTAAACATGTAAATATTATTTAAAACTTTATTTTGTTATTATTTTAATAAATAAATTTGTGTCATCATGTAAAGAACTTCGTTTCGGACGGGGATCTCCCTGACCGCACATTGTTTTTGTTGTAGCTATTTTTGACATTATTTCATATGTCATAAGACATTGACTGTCTATTGTACGAATGCTCGTTCAAATCTCAACGGTAATCTATTTTTGGTGCAAGTATAAAAGTACCAAATGTTAGCAGGAGTATAAAATATTACTAGTAATGTCTTAGATTTTCGCGATTATTACACATTATAATAAAACACTTTTAAACGGATTCTATCGCGTATATTTTGATTTTTGATTTTCCTGACGTTTCGAATACTTTGCAGCATTCGTGGTCGCAGGATGACTAAGGTGACAGGCGTCGTTACAGATTTTAAAAAGTTATTTTATTTTATCTACCGTACAATTATAATCAAAAAATTAGTTTCGATGCACGCAGTAATCACTCACAGTGTCTTGATGTTTCTTAGTGCGGTATCTTGTTTGGGACTTTATTATTTTAATGACTGGATTCCAAACAGGTGGTTCCTGCCAACCATCTTCTCTATTAACATTAGGATGTTTTTTAATTTCAATAGCCTCACGAAACATTCTAGGTACATATCGGTTCTCTTTCGCGAGTACTTGAGGTTGATCAAAACGAAGATAATGGTTTGGTTTGCCTAAGGCATGTTCACACACTGCAGACTTTGTGGAGCGTCTATGCTTGACGTCAGCTATATGTTCTTTTATTCGGGTGGCTATGCTACGCTTTGTTTGCCCTATGTATGATAAACCACAATCACAGTCAATCTTGTAGACCCCTGCAACTTGTAAGGGTATGTGACATTTCACTGGTTTGAGAAGTTGGCTGATCTTCTTGTGCGGCTTGAAATAGGTTTTTATAGAAGCACGCTTTAAGATATGACCAATTCTGTCCGTGACTCCCTTAATAAATGGTAAAACAGCGGGCCGTCGATCAACCGTGGTGGGTTTCGGGCGGCTTCTGCGACGGGGATGTGGAGCTTTCAAATTGTTATTTTGGAGAACTTGCTTCACATGGTTAAGCTCCCCTGCCAGGTGGTCGGTGTCGCAGATGCCGTGTGCTCTCTGTAACAAAGATTTGGCCACAGTAGCTAACTGACAAGGATGGTGGTGAGATTTTTAAAATCTGTAACGACGCCTGTCACCTTAGTCATCCTGCGACCACGAATGCTGCAAAGTATTCGAAACGTCAGGAAAATCAAAAATCAAAATATACGCGATATAATCCGTTTAAAAGTGTTTTATTATAAAAATATTACTATACAAAAAGTTGAAGCTTAAACAAAGAACAATATAATCAAAGGGCAAACATACTCCAATCTATTCGAAACGAGCTCGAATGAATGTAAAACATAATGCATGACGTCACAAAGAGCGCTCGAATATCTAACGTCATATCAGATTCCCTGTGCTAGTCGTTCGTCAGGCCTGTAATCCTGCGGGACAGATTAATACCCAAATCGGCTCTTTGCCATTCGACCGATGACTGATAGGCTTTTAACTGAAGCTACCTCAATCCTGTTAATTTTTTCATAATTTTTGTCCATCTTATCGAGGTTAGACTTTTATTAAAATATACTTGTAGCCAATAGACGGCTATACTGGCACTTAAGCTCGTTTACACGGAAAAAGTTTACTTGAAATATATTTGAGATACGTACAAAAATCCAAATTGTGATAAGAGTAAGAATCATAAAACATTAAGGTTATCGACACGAAGAAGTTAAAAAAATAATTGAAAGAATGGACTCATGTGAAATTTTAGGCAAATTGCCATAAAATACCACCTCAATTGTATTTTTATTTCCGTGTGGAGCCCGGACTATAAATATGCACCACTCTATCTCGAAAAAAAGCAAATGTGAAAGTAAAAGGCGACTAAGAAACTTTAAATCAGAGGGATGGGCAGCAGCGCCCCTTCTGTAGCTGTACTGCGCTCATCAACCCGACTGCCAAGAGTCGTGACAACTGGCAAATTCCCCCTGAAATGACGACACAATTGTGAAAGGAAGCCTTAGTTCAGCAGTGGACGTACTAGAGCTGATATGATGATCCAAAGACGGTTGAAAATCAGCTAGACCAGGCACTTTTTTATTTCATCATTTTGGCTGAATAAAGTCCACTGCTGGACACAGGCCTCCCTCAAAGATCATAAAGACCGATATGGGCGCGTTGTGTGCTATTCATTGGGGGTATTGCCATAATCGCCACGCTTGGCAGGTGGGCTATCGATCGCAGTTGAGTTCTTAATGTACTCGAAGGACGCTGCTACCCATCCTGCGGCTAATCCGATAGTCACCTTTTACGACACCCAAGGGATGAGATGGGTTGGTGCTATTCGTAGCCGGCACCACACTGCCTTTTTTTTGGAACGAAGTTCCTTACGGCAGGCTTGGAGGGGATAGGGATTTTGCTGCGCGACCGAACTGAAAAAAATGTGATAGTAAAACCGTAAGAAAAAATCCGTGGAAAAAAGTGCGTGGAATAAAACCGTTAAATGAGACGTGCGCAGGCGCGACAGTCGCATACACTAGCGAGTAGTGTATAAGTGTCGATTCTACATTAGCCGAAGGAACTTCGTTCCTACCTGGTGTCCCGCGACACCACATAATTTTATTTTATTTAGTTCACATTATTTCCTATTTCGGTTAAATTTTTTGTACATTCCTGTAGACGAGCAGGGGTGCAATTCTTTAAGCTCAAACAACCATACATCCTTGAATACAGAATTGAAATAACGGTGATAACCCAATTTGGTAATCGCTAAGTCTGGTCCTCGTGGCTTACCTTCTGCTACGTGTCCTTGAATAGCTTCAATCATGTCTTAGTGAATACCAAATTGGTTTTACACCGTTATTTCATTCTGTATTCAAGGATGTATGGATGTTTGAGCTTAAGGAATTGCACCTCTGGTTATTCGTCTGCTGGTAACCACCACACACCTGCCCATGTTACTTGCAATGCTACCCGGGACTAGTCCTGCATGACACCATTCTGTACTCGTCATCTCGAGACATTACTTTCAAACGGGAACACAGTTTAACTAATTTTTGACGGCATGGTTGGTGCAGTGGCTGATACAGTCGACTGCTGCGCTCCGGGTCGTGGGTTCGATACCAGCACGGAACAAATATTTGTATGATCTGCAGGTAGTTGTTCCGGGTCTGGGTGTATTGTGTGTGGAATTCATGTCTGTAAATGCATCCATGACACAGGAGAAAACCTAGTGTGGGGCAACGTAAAAAAAATTAAACTAAAAAAAACAATCATAAAAAAATTGAAAACAGCAGAATATCTGGCACTACCTAGCCGGATTGTTATAATATGAGACCTACTACCAGTACATTTCATAAAAAGAAACATCTTAAAGCGAAAAAGAACCGATATGTACCATGAATGTTTCGTGAGGCTATTGAATTTAAAAAAGACATCCTAATTTTAATAGAGAAGATGGTTGGCAGGTACCACCAGTTTGGAATCCAGTTATTAAAATAATCAAGTCCCAAACAACATACCACAATAAAAAACGTCAAGACAATGTGAGGGATTACTGCGTGCATAACTAATTTTTTGATTAAAAGTGTACGGTAGATAAAATAAAATTACTTTTTAAAATCTGTAACGACGCCTGTCACCTTAGTCATCCTGCGACCACGAAGGCTGTAAAGTATTCGAAACGTCAGGAAAAACAAAAATCTATAATATACGCGATCTAATCCGTTTAAAATTGTTTCATTATCATCTTAAACCAACCTGAGTTTGAAACCCATCTTATACGGTATGTAATCGAGTATATATAATACAAATATACAAGTACTAAAGAACTCCTCATCTACCTCAACATACCAATCAGCCTACTTCAACTCAACCTGTGCTCAATGGACTGCAGGCTGCGTCATTTATACTAAGCTCTGCTCCATTGAACCCTGAACATATTCGATACACGTTACGGCACGGTGATGTTGTGGTACTGATAATACCTAAACGTCAGTTTTGTTACGACCTGCAACGGGGTTCTTTGAGTGAATTTTTCTTGATACTTCATCAGCATCATTTCGGCGGAATGAAGTCCAGTGCTGTACACAGGCCTCCCCCAAAGATGTCCACAACGACCGATATGGATGTGTTGTGGACTCATTGGGGGGTTTTGCCATAATCGCCACGCTTGGCAGACGGGTTGGCGATCGCAGTTGAGTTGTTAATGTACTCGATAATATACTCGCTGCTTTTGACTTTTACGACACCCATGGGAGGAGATGGAGTGGTGGCATTCTGAGCCGGCACCACACGGCAATATTGTTCTTGATAATCATAATCATCATAATCATCATCATCATCATCAATCTTGATACTTGCTGGTAATTTACTTAAATCGCGATACCAACAGTTTTTTTTGTGTTCCAAATAATAAAGGTCGGTTTAGTATTACGAAGCGAATTGTTTTCGTCATTTCAACATCACGCAGTCATCAGCGACAAAACTGATCGGTGTGCAGAATCAATTTTCAATTTTCATTAGTGTCCGGCCAATTTTCGAACGCCGTTGTAGGAACGAACGCTGCGCGGTCGCTGCGTGATAAATGATTGATAAATTATGTATATGAACGGTGGATGCGGAGTGTGTAGTGGAAGGAGTGAACGACGAGCGTAAAGTAGAAAACATTAGAAACACTTTCTGGGTCGTCTTTCTAATACGCACATTATTTATAAATGACATCAGTAATCGAGTTAATTAGAAGAAGAAAATAAGGAAAGGGAATCCCGCATTAGAGCTGAATTACATTTCCTTTTGTAATAACATACACATGTTTTCGTTCAAATATTCCGTGACTCATAATAATATCAAAGGTTATCATTTTGGGTAGTAGCAAAATTTTAATAAGTTATTCAGTGGCTTAAATAAATGGTAAATTAGATATTTAAAAGATGAACATATCCTGATTTGCCGGAAACATTATTTTGATTTAGACATCAAAGAGAAATAGTCCTTAACCTTATAATAGTAATATTCAGAAGGATAATCAGTTGTAAAGCGCCGCTACAAACATGTAACCAAAACACCGTTCATGTGTACGTGATCATTATTTCGGCCGAATAAAGTCCACTGCTGGACACAGGCCTCCCCTCAAAGATCACCACAACGACCGATATGGATGTGTTGTGGGCTCATTGGGGGGTTTAGCCATAATCGCCACGCTTAGCGGACGGATTGGCGATAGCAGTTGAGTTGTTGACGTACTCGAAGGATGCTGCTGCCCATCCCCCGGCTAATCCCTTAGTCGACTTTTACGACACCCACGGGAGGAGATGGGATGGTGGTATTCTGAGCCGGCGCCACATGACGTGTGCGTGATCACCTTATGTTTATTTTCACTGTCACTCGCGATGGTATACATAGATAATACGCATGTAGTTACGTGGCACCGTAAGCGCAGTACAGCATACAACGAGGCTTCTGAGGGATCAATCTCTGCCAAGATGTTCCAGCCCTTTACAGTCACCGCATCCATTAGAGGGGTAATTTCTTTACATTTGTTCTCAAGATTCTGAAGCCGGTCCAATGCCAAAGAAGACCGCTCAGGTGGATTACACGTTAAAAGTTCGACTCTACAAGTAGAATTTTCAATAAGAAATGATGTTAAACAAGGTTAGATAAGCCTGATCAAAAAAGTGGAATCTGCACCGGAAAATGTAGCGTAGGACGACCTCTAACCAGATAGATGGATGATCTGGTGAAGGTTGCTGGGAGCCGTTGGGTGCGCGTGGCATGTGATCGGACTTGTGGGAAGGCCTTTGTTCAGCACATCCTTTGGCTGATATTATGATGATGATGATCAAAATAAAGTGTTTAGCGTATATGGCTACCTTCTTTCAAATGATTACGAACTCCATCAAAGATCCCGTTTCATTCTCTTAATGTTGTCTTCATTTTACTATGGGTTCGTCTCTGCCACCTAATTGTCTCATTCCTCTCACCAAATATTGTGCCGCTCTCTCTCCTCCCTCGGTCCTAACAGCATGCAGTTCATATTCGCGTCATGCCAACCGTTTGTCTTCGTTAACGTAATAACATCGTGACGTAATAACGTCATGACGGCGTCTGCTGAATAAAGCTACGTCAGCTGATGTTAGTCTTAAACAGGATATTTAGTGTTATTAGCTGTCGCAGGGAAAATATGACGGCATCTCGATCATTTTACTCTATTTATCATGCTTACTGTGGTAAAAGACAAGCGTTTGGTTCAATGTAACCACGCAGACCAAAGTTAAGCTTGACGTTAAACTGCCCTTGCCACAGTCGTGCCTTTGATGGGGACCGTTCTACTCGCATGCTGGATCCCTGTGGTATCTGGATTAACTATAAACCAGGGGGAAGGGCAGCAGCATCCCTTCTGTGTAACAGCAGCTATGCCAACCCACCTGTCAAGCGTGGTGAGTACTGAAACATCCCCCCAAAATAACGACACAATTGTGAAAGTCGCTAGGGAGGCCTTAGTTCAGCAGTGGACGTCCTTTGGCCGATCGATACTCTTCCATGCTTCCGAGAGCGCATTAAACCATCGGTTCCGATCGGTATTGCGAATACTTATCCATTGCTCGTAGAACTGATAGTCGTTGAGGCAAAATTGTTCTCGACGAGCGACGTAGCAACGAGATGGACAGACGACTTCGTGAAAGTCGATGGTAATCGTTCGATGCGGGTGAAATGTAACCGGTCGTTGTGGAAATCTTTGGTAGAGGCTTTTGTTCAGCAGAAGACGTTGTTTGGTTGATATAATGATGACGATGACGATGATGATGATCGATAGTCGTTATCGGTGGTCAGAGACCCGACAGTCTGAGAAACAGTGTTACCTAAGGATATCGATGTAACCCAAAACCCAACCCGAAGTTCAGTTCCGGACGACGATTATAATGGAAACAGTAGCTACGTGTAAAATACAGGGCAAAATACTAAGCATACATTACTGTGGTGAACACCTGTTCCCCATAAAATATTTGACGGCACGGTTGGTACAGTGGCTGATACAGTCGGCTGCTGCGCACCGGGTCGTTCGGGTCGTGGCTTTGATTCCCACGCGGAACAAATATTTGTACGATCTTCAGGTAGTTTTTCTGGGTCTGGGTGTATTGTGTGTGGAATTTGTGTTTGTAAACTCACCCACGACACAGGAGAAATCCTAGGGTGCGGCATCGTTTAAATTTTTTTGTAGATTGTCACTTCTTATAAATAAAGAATCTACATAGGCTGCACTAAAAGTATCGGGAATGGAATATTTCCACTGTTCCTGTCATATTAAAATCTTTTTAATTGAAAACTCCTTGGTTTTACAAATCGAATATCATTTATTTATTTTAAAAAAGATTCACGGTCTTGTCACAAGGTTTTGTCAAACGTGTTTAGTCGTTGAGAAAATGGAATTGACTCGAGAAAATTCAAGAGCGATGATTTATTATGACTTTCGAAGTGGTTTAACACAAAGACAGTGTGTTGACCGGATGATTTCTGCATTTGGTGATGAAGCCGCATCCAAAACCACAATTTATCGCTGGTTTGCTGAATTTCAACGTGGACGTGTCAAGCTCAGTGATGATCCTCGTCAAGGTCGTCCAAAAACTGCAGTTACCCAAGAAAACGTTGATGCTGTGCGTAAGCTGATTGAGGAAGATCGACATGTGACATACCGCGAAATTCAGGCAACTGTAGACATTGGCATGAGTCAAATACAAATAATCTTGCATGAACAATTAGGTGTAAAAAAGTTGTTTTCCCGATGGATACCGCATTTGCTATGTGAAGAGCAAAAAGCGGCTCGCGTTACTTGGTGCGTCAGAACTCTCGAAAGATTCCACGCAGGATCCTCAAATGCTGTATACAACATCTTATCAGGTGACGAATCCTGGATATATGCGTACGAACCCGAAACAAAAAACCAGTCACGAGTTTGGGTGTTCGAAAATGAGTTAAAGCCAACAAAAATTGTTCGTTCACGGAGTGTTGCAAAAAACATGGTGGCCACGTTTGTCTCCAAAACCGGCCATGTTACGACTATTCCTCTTGAGGGACAAAGAACGGTTAATGCAGAATGGTATGCTAGCATTTGTTTGCCACAGGTCGTTTCTGAACTCCGTAGAGAGAACTGCAACCGCCGCATCATCCTCCATCACGACAATGCGAGTTCTCACACCGCGCACAGAACAAAAGAGTTCTTAGAGCAAGAAAACATAGAATTATTAGACCATCTGCCGTACAGCCCCGACCTAAGCCCTAATGATTTCTATACTTTCCCTAAAATAAAGAATAAATTGCGTGGACAGAGATTTTCATCACCTAAAGAAGCTGTGGACGCCTACAAAACGGCCATTTTGGAGATCCCAACTTCCGAATGGAATGGTTGCTTCAATGATTGGTTCCATCGTATGGAAAAATGTGTCAAATTTCGCGGAGAATACTTCGAAAAGCAATAAATACATTTTTAAATAGTAATGTTGTGTCACTTCCTTGATTCCCGAAATTTTCAGTGCCGCCCTCGTACCTCCTCTCTCGAACATCAAAGACTGTGTTGAAGGAGAAAGAAGGTCCGTGTGGTGTTAATTCTTATTTGAACACGCAGCTTCCATGGAAACAAATTTTATCTGCATTGTTTGTAGCGTACAGCTGCAAAATGATTTTCAATTTATAACACATTTCCAAATAATTTGTCAACATACATTTGTAAAACAAAGTATAAATAAATATAGAAATGTTTTTAAAACAAGCATTTTTTAATAATTTGCTCTAAAAAGAAGAAAATAAACTTTGAAGCAAATCAAATGCATCATATTGTAATATTATCAATTTTAAATGATATAAAAGCTTGTCGCGAGATTTTCCTGACTAAATTAAATTTACAAGTAATACTTAGAATTACGTACTTCTGTCAAGATGTATTCTTATTCCCGCGACTGATATTGTAACGCGAGGGCTCTCGCTTCTAGATTCTAGGGCGGTGATCTGGCAAGAAGGCTCGGGAGCCTTCATCATCGGACCCTGGATATCACCTAAGACCACAGTATTTGTCAAGAGGAATCTTCGATAGGGTGGATCGATATTTTGCAGCATGTGTCATATTGGATTTAGAATGGCGTCACTTTGCTAATCGCTTTCCGCTCATTGAACCCTTTTATTTGAAATACTTACTATAGGGGTTACTATGGCAATAACAAATCGAAATTTTTCAGCGTCCGCCATATTCGATTTAGAATGACGTCAATTTGATTGTCGCATTTTGTTCATTGAACCCTTACATTTGATATCCATATCATAGGGGTTACTATGGAAATAATAAATTGCCAGCTTGTGGCGTCCGCCATATTGTATTTAAAATGGCGGCATTTATGTAGTCGTGTGTTGTTATAAGAACCAATCGTGTGTACAAACTTCCAGCTCAATCGGACACTGGGAAGTGAGTCTTTAACTTGCAAAATGTTATTACAAACACCGTTGAATGAAGAGGTGAAGCTAAATAAAAGCTTGTAAAAAGAAAGAAAATTAAGACAAAAAAAGAACTAGCCATGACTTTCTTGAGAGGTTATCATGTAGCGAGATGCCCTCCGTTGTTTCAATATGACGTGTAAAAGTGTCTGTTAGGTGAGTTTAGTGTGCACAGGATAGGACGCGAGGCCACGGCACAATGCCACCATTGTGATAGCGACCAGGACACCGCACAGCACACGCTCGAGGCGTGCCCTGCGTGGGCCGCCGAGCGGCGGATCCTGGTCGATCGGATCGGGCAAGATCTCTCTCTGCCAGCAGTAGTGTCGGCTGTGTTGGCAGAGCACGAAAATTGGAATGCAGTGGTCTCCTTCTGTGAGAGCGTCATGCTCCAGAAGGAGACCGCAGAGCGGGATCGGGAGAGGGCCGCTTTGGGGGATCCTTTACAATCCCCCTGGATTGCCCGCCGCTTTACAGTCACCCTCTCCGAGATGTGCCAATAGGCGTGGCACCAGTGGGTGGCTCTAGTGTGATCATACGAGGACCTGGAGCCTCCCTTAGGTGCCGAAGATGACCGCTCCAGTGGTTTTAGCCGGTAGGAGTCTGGCATACCCCTTCGTCCTTCCCCGGGGCGAAGGAAGTTCATGATGAATTTCCACTGGGCACCAATAAAAAAATATAATTTTAAAAAAGATGTAAGTAAATAGGCAGTAACTGAGTATAAAGATATTATTAAGCATTTAGGTACCTATAATGACACCTATTAAAAAATGGCTAATGGTCTTACGTAAGTAATGACATAGAACTTTAGTCCAAAGTATAGGTGAAGTATGATTTCTCAAACCACAGCAAGTTTATAGTACCTATTGACCCTTGATATTTTTCTTCATCAGCATAAAATATACGTCCTAATACTTATTACGAGGTTGGCGTACGAAAACTGCTTTGCCAGCAAATATTAGAACTGAGTCTGGTGAGTCCACGTAGCAGCGTCATTTATCTTCGTTCCTCTAATAATGTTCTGTGCGCCGATAATTGTGGATGATGTATTTACCTACTAACCACCCCACTCTTTCATTCAATCTCTTCTCTATTTTAACTTCATACGGTATATTATCCTCTGAATCAGCAGAAAGATTTAATGTTAATATATTCACTTAGCAAACATATTCAGTTGAATTGAGTCGGTGAATGGTGATGTTCGTGTGCCGTAATGTTTTTCATTTCGTTATTTCATATTATTTATTTAAATTTTGAAAAAAAGTATGATTGTAATCAAGTTGCAAGTATATGCAATTTAAAGGTCATACCGGCTCAGAATACCACCACCCCATCTCCTCCTGTGGGTGTCGTAAGAGTCGGCTAAGGGATTAGCCGGAGGATGGGCAGCAGCGTCCTTCGAGTACATTAACAACTCAACTGCGATCGCCAACCCATCTGCCAAGCGTGGCGATTATGGCAAAACCCCCCAATGAGCCCAAGCACACCATTTCGGTCGTTGTGGTGATCTTTGGGGGAGGCCTGTGTCCATCAGTGGACTTCATTCGGCCGAATTGATGACTTTCTAGGTGACAATAATTTGTTTTATGATACCTACATTAGTTGGTTTAAAAGGTTACCTACATAATATGCTGTTAAAACGTTCAAGGAAAAGCTTTATATTTAAATTTTTTTGCAAAAAATTCATAAAATCGACGGTATAAATTAATGCTGAATTATTTAGGAGTAGTTCTTTAAATTAGTTCGTATCAATACATAATTGTCGTGTGGTGCTGGCTCAGAAAACCACCACCCCATCTCCTTCCGTGGGTGTCGTAAAAGTCGACGAAGGGATTAGTCGGAGGATGGGCAGCAGTGTCCTTCGAATACATTAACAACTCAACTGCGATCGCCAACCCGTCTGCCAAGCGTGGCGATTATGGCAAACCCCCCAATGAGCCTACAACACAGCCATATGGGTCGTTGTGGTAATCTTTGGGGGAGGCCTGTGTCCAGCAGTGGACTTCATTCGGCCGAAATGATGATGATGATGAATACATAATCAGCCCATTACTGTCCCACTGCTGGAAAGGGCCTTAGTCCACCCGCTGGCCAAGTGTGGGTTGGAGGACCAAACACACCACTGAGCACGTTTTGGAGTCCTCTCAGGTGTGCAGATTTCCTCGCGATGTCTTTCTTCACCGGTAAAGGAAGTGATAATCAAATTCATATTCGCACATGAATCCGAAAAGTCTGAGGTGCGGAGCGGGATCGAACTCAGACCCTCATGTATGGAAAGCTACCCACTAGCTCAACCACCAAGCTACCGATGCTAAGCTATCGAGTTTATAAAAATAAAGATTTTGTAGGAATATATTATCTAGTTAACATAATTTGTACGACAATACGACGTAAAATGGGGTTACGCACTCCCATTTTTCCAATTAATCTTCCAATTTACCTACATATTTCTTCGGCCATAATATATTTGTGGAATTGTCATTTTTTAGAACCCAAATAACCAGTGGCACTACGAAACAGCGTAGCTTCAATACTTTCATAGAACACATGTCATTGATCTCCATTCCATCTGAAACATTTTTTTCCAGGATATATAGTGATATCATTGCAATAGTAAAGGATGATTGTAAAAAAATCTTTGGCACCGTAGAACAATTCACTTAACAACGATTTCAACTTGATCAGCCTACCTACAAAACTTAATCGTATTCACAAAATAAACTTTCAAAGTCATGAGCTGAACCACTTTATTTATGCACACGTTTACTCCTTACACAACCGAAATAGGGTATATTTCTCTATGTTATAGTGTATTTAGGGTAACAAGGTGGGAATACCGTCATATTTCAGCGGGTGGTCGTCTATTGAAGCGTGAACCGCGATAAGGTCGACATCTCACTACTAAGCTTACGGCACATTTGGGAACAAAGTGTTGCCGTGCCCCTTAAACGCTGTCACCTTGATATATTCTTTCCAAAGTATAACCATAAGGCCTTCCTTTTTACCGACTTCAAAAAGGTTCTCAATTCGAAGAGTTTTTTTTTTATGTATGTACGTTGATTACTCCGAGATTTGTTGACCGATTTAAGCAATTCTTTTTTCAATAGGTGCAAAATGCTTTCGAATTTGTCCCATATAAATTTCATTATAGCCGTGTGGTGCCGGCTACGAATAGCACCAACCCATCTCATCCCGTGGGTGTCGTAAAAGGCGACTAAGGGATTAGCCGGAGGATGGGCAGCAGCGTTCTTCGAGTACATTAACAACTCAATTGCGATCGACTACCCGCCTGCCAAGCGTGGCGATTATGGCAAAACCTCCCAATAAGCACATAACACACCGATATCGGTCGTTGTGGTGATCTTTGAGGGAGGCCTGTGTCCAGCAGTAGACTTGTAGTAGTGTATGATAAAATTTCATTACATTTGATGTAGTTTTTTAACCAGCTTTAATAAACAGGTTTAATTTTACTGCGCTTATCTAGATGATAGAAAAACAATTCTAAGTCTAAACAATTCTAAGTCTAAGAGTCGAAATTTAGTAGTTTCGGTTAATCCCATGGTCGCCTTTTACGACACCCACGGGATAAGATGGGTTGCTGCTATTCGCAGCCGGCACTACACGGCCTACAACAATACTAGCTATTAATCTTAAATTACGATACGACGTAAAATTGAGCCTAAGTATTAAGTGCCACTCAAGTTCTATAATGAAGTAAACTAACAGCCAAGTTTGTTATGACATGATGATGTGAGTTCGTAAACTTCGTTGTGGCTAATATAGAACGTTGGGGAGAACCTATAAAACACGGTTATATGTCATCCGATGGCGACATCGTTGGAGATGGCGCATCTATTCAATAAAACATTTTACGAGGAACGGAACAAGCGACATGAATTACCATATTATGCGTAAATCATTCATAATACGGATGATAAAATCTTTGATACGATGTATGTTGAATTGATTGTATCAAAAATGATTTATTTTGTGTGTTTTTTTTTCATTTTGTTTTATCTAAACATGGAAGAATTTTTGTTTAAATGTCATATCAGCCATTTATACGTCCACTGCTGAACAAAGGCCTCCCCCATATATTTTCACAACTTTATCATCATTCTGGGGGGTATTTGCCAATACTCACCACGCTTGGTAGGCGGGTTTGTGAGCGCAGTATGGCTACCGTTTCACAGAAGGGACGCTGATGCCCATCCCTCTGGTTTAGATTCCCTTAGTCGCCTTTTACTACATGCACGGGAGGAGATGGAGTGGTGCTATATTCTTAATCCGGACACCACACGGAATATCCGGACACCACGCGGAATGGTTGGCTAACGGTTGGCTTAAATTGCAACTAACTGGCCAGGTATCGCAAGTTTTATATTTGGTAGTATTAATATATTTCAAATTATTTTAATTGATCATTATTTATGGCACTAAACAATATAACCGTTTTAAATCGTAGTGTTGGTATTTATAAAATTAATTCTTGAAGTGAAAATATTAGTGATGAAAAGAATATGAATCTGCGTGTTCGCCCAATTGCCGAATATTTGTAATCGCCGAATATCACTCGTAAACAATGTTTAAGTAAAACGGATCACATAGTTGAGCTACGTTTCTTGTATCCAAACGTATTGTGTTGACGTCTTAGTTGAATTATCTTCCAACCAATTAATAAACCTTCCACTGTGGCCTCAGAGAGGCTATTTTCAACAGCAGGGTTGGGCCCTCTGGTTTAGATTCCCTTAGTCGCCTTTTACGACATGCACGGGAGGAGATGGAGTGGTGCTATATTCTTAATCCGGACACCAATCGGAATTGTTTGTTTAAATACCATGTATAAATAGTAGTCATACGTAGTTATAAAAGGAGTAAGCTTCTATAATTTTGTATTTCTAAAAAAAACAACTTTTCTACTTCAGCCTTAATGTATGTGTATACATTATTATTTAGTATTTATGGACATAGTCTTCACCCACACTCACATCATATGTTGGCATGGTTGACGTTGTTGACCCAGT
The DNA here is from genome assembly GCA_947459985.1 of Diloba caeruleocephala. Lineage (NCBI taxonomy): Eukaryota > Metazoa > Arthropoda > Insecta > Lepidoptera > Noctuidae > Diloba > Diloba caeruleocephala. The sequence continues at coordinate 32,460,278 of OX381605.1, read as the reverse complement.
AGCTAAACGATATGCTGTCTATGCTACGTGTCACGGGCTCAAACCCCGCACGGAACATATATTTCTTGAACCTTCAGATAAATCTAACTTAAAACCGTGCAACTATTCAAATTCTGACTATCCTTTACGTGCATGCAAATGCTTATATGAAGGCTAAAATTACATTGACATTTAAAATACTTTGTGTATGGTCTCTTTGTTTGTGAACGTGACAGGAATGTTTGTAAACTGTACAAACGATACAGAAGAAAGAATCCTATTCTAATCATTATAATAAAACACTTTTAAACGGATTCTATCGCGTATATTTTAGATTTTTGTTTTCCTGACGTTTCGAATGCTTTGCAGCATTCGTGGTCGCAGGATGATCTGATATGATGATGAATCTAAAATATACGCGATAGAATCCGTTTAAAAGTGTTTTATTATAATGTGTAATACTCGCGAAAACCTAAGACACTACTCTAATCAATAAACTAATTGTTGAATATAGGCCGTCTCGTGGACGGGAGCTGTAGTTGATCTGATATTAATGCAATCTCTTCTTGTCTACAGTGGATTACCGCTTTGATCTGTTGTACTTTACCGTTTTTTTTATCTTCTTCGTAATCACATATACATAAGTATCAAACTTACGTTTTCTTTACTATTTAATACTCAAACTTTTCCAGAATACGCACCAAGTGGAATAAAAATTCTCTACTCACTCTTTAATAATCAGTCAGTTGGCACTTTCTCAACATAAAGGCTGAATAAATTTTCATCAATGTTTTGTCCCTAGTGATTTACGTTGTACCATCAAAAAAACTGCCGTGTGGTGCCGGCTCAGAATACCACCACTCCATCTCCTCCCGTGGGTATCGTAAAAGTCGACTAAGGGATTAGCTGGAGGATGGGCAGCAGCGTCCTTCGAGTACATTAACAACTCAACTACGATCGCCAACCCGTCTGCCAAGCGTGGCGATTATGGCAATAACCCCCAAGAGCCCACAACACACCCATATCGGTCGTTGTGGTGATCTTTGCGGGAGGCCTGTGTCCAGCAGTGGACTTCATTCTGCCGAAATGATGATCCAAAAAAATGGTAACGTAAGCCCCTAATACTGATATTATTATAGCTGTTACACGTAGTTCCGCAAACCAGGATGCGTTGGAATATAACTAGTGATACATAAACGTCACGTCTCGAGTGCCCTCAATCTTAACAAGATCCTGCCGGCCGGAGCGAAATGTAATATATCAAGAAACACGTCTACTATTTAGTAAAATAGATATATCCTTTCATTTAAAATAATTTCATTCGAAATGAAAATAAAAACGCATTGTATCTGCCTACTTCATTTTTTAGCTTTTGTTCGTTTTTTTAAAGGTTTATTTAGGTAACTTAAAATCAGATAGCTACTTTGAATTTCTTGTCCTACTGTATTTAAAAAAGATTCATCATATCAGCCAAAAATCTCGATGCTCCACAGAATAGTGTGTGATTCTCGGAAAAGAACAGACCAGCCTCCACCGAAGAATGTCGTAAAAGGTGACTGAGAGTTGATATTGAGAGGATAAGCAGCAGAATCCTCCCGTTAGAATAAAATCGCCGCAGAATATTGAATTACCACTTCGCGAGCCAAACATGGTTAATATGAAAATATTCCCCATAACCACTCATCGTAGTGATCATTGGGGCGCCCATGTTCAGCAGTGGACGTTTACGGGCTGGTGAATGGTTTCCAGGAGTAATGTCGCACACTAGAATTTCTCCTGTGTCGTGGGTACATTTTACAGACATAAATCACACATGCACAAACACCCAGATCCGGAACAACTATGTGTAGATCTTCAAAAATTTGATCCATGCGGGAATTGAACCCGCGACCCCTAAGGCAGAACGCTTATTGTTTAGCCACTGCACCAACCGTGGCCTTGTGGGTATAGAATTGATGTCCGTTGGGGCAAAAAGGTTCTCGAGTGGAGATCGTGCACCGGAAAACGCAGCGTGGGTCGACCTCCAACGAGGTGGACAGATGACCTGGGGAAGGGCGCTGGGAGTCGTTGGATGAGAGCGGCATGTGACCGCTCTTTGTGGAAATATGTGAGGCCTTTGTTCACCAGTGGATGTCTTTCGGCTGATGTGATGATGATGATGATGATGATGATGAATGGGGTCGCTTTTAAAGTTAATTATTTTTTTTTAAACATGTTGGCGTTGGTAAGTAGATCAAATGTAATATCCACCTTGTATTTGTTAATAGATTTCAGGTGCATCACACCTAAAACCCCATGTTCCCATAAATAAAAACTTTGCAACAATCTTTAAGTGTAATATTTTCTATCCATCGATTCATATCTCATACCTTCTGTCGTATCAATTTCTCAATATTTTATCGAGATCAGCCAATAGCCCACAGCATAATTATATATCATAACTATAGATATTGTAGACTTGTCGAGTTGGTACAGAAGTGTGTTGGTATGCATTCAATGGTTGGCAGAATTTTTACAATTTACATGAAAATTGGCATCCGCCGACGCGTGTGCACAATTATCGATGCGGCCGCCGGAAGCCGGTCGCAAGTCGGACAACGGTTGGACTGTGCCGGGCTGTCACACGAAATTTTAGTTCAACGTTTTTCTGGTACTCCATTCTGAAATATTGAATATGACTCAAGTGCAGCTGCGATTGCACGGCGTTATTAGGTTAATCTTTGTTTACAAATTCTGTCAAATAATCGTATTTGGAATATTTTTAATTCTTTTGGCTATAAAAGCAAATCTTCAACACTCGTCTACATAAATATTCTTAATTTGAATATAAAGTCATCCAATCTTCAAATTCTTTTGTTTATAAAACCTTGCCACCTACTAGAATTTCTACTTTGTCGGGGTATGTTTACAGACACAAATTCCACACACAATACACCCAGACCCGGAACAACTACCTGCATATTTTTTCTGTGCGGGAATCGAACCCGTCAACCGCAGCGCAGCATCCGACTGTGTTAGCCACTGCAATGGCGTGCAGTCAATAGAAAGATAGAAATACATATAGTCAAAATTGTTTAAAATACAGACCTTAGCTTAACTGCAATATAATAACTTTTATATCTGGAATTTTATCAATAATATCTTCTACCGAAATCGACTTTCGATTAACTCTCATATTATAAGAAATGAATTTTCTAAACGTGTTTACAGCGGGGTTTCTTCTTAGCCACGTCTCAAACTTCTCGTTTAGTTTTATGATGGCATGTCCACCGGAACCTCTTCGTCAGCTTTCCTATCTCTACCACCGATATTGACGTTTATTAAGCTTTGTTACAGAATTACGGCTAAGAATAGTACTTACCCATCTCATCCCTTGGGTGTCGTAAAAAGCGACTATAGTATTAATCGAAGGATGCGTCCTTTGAGTACATTTACAACTGAACTGCGATCAATGCTGCGAGATTCAGCAATCTTCGCAAAGCAAAATTCGCAGCTCATCGAACTGCAAGCATGGCGATTATGGCAAAAACTCTCATCGAGCAGACAGCACAAATCAAGACAGATCTTTGTTTGTTCTTTGGGGAGGCTTGGGGAGGCTTATGTCCACCAGTAGACGCTTGAAGCTGAAATAATGAGAAAATTATATAATTTGACTTTTAGAAACGTATTTTATACGAAAAAGTTTTAATCTAAAAGCAATAAATGAGTATGAGCAATAGTATTAAATAAAAAAAATAAAAATATTATTTAAAAGTAATGAAGTAATGAATAATTATAATATCTATAAAATAATTAATTATTTTTAATCTGTTTAATTTCGCAAACCATACGGAGAAATATTTTCATTGTTATACTGTTTAACCTATAAGATACTACCACCAATTTGTATACCAATCCATGCTATCTCAATTTTGAAACCAAGTGCACACGAACAAATTAGCGTCAGTCCGTTCGAGACGATCAATCATCACAACTGTAGCGTGTATAACTTCTGACGTCATTAATATAACACGAGTGTGTCCCGTGACGTCATTGATCCCATACATCTCTGTCAGGCCGGCACTGGGAACTGGTAACCGATTGCTGTTCGTTGTTTCATTTGAAAGGGTTCAGTATTGGAAATTATAGGGTCATCCATGTGAGTGGATATTTTCAAGGGATTCCATCAAATTAAAGTTAGAATTCTGTTTTTAATTGTGTCTTCACTTCCCTGTTTATAAAACATTTTATAACGGAGTCAATGCGTATACTGTAGATTTTCGTTTTTACTAACGTTTCAAATATTTTGCAGCGTTGGTTGTCAAAGGATGAATAAGGTGACAGGTGTCGTTACAGATTTTTAAAGTTAGACAGTTTTCACAACTGTGTCATCTATAGCTAGCCATGGGGGAGGCCTTTGTTCAGCAGTGGACATATAAATGGCTGATATGATGACTCCCTTAATACAATATAATATATCATCATTTCGGCCGAATGAAGTCCACTGCTGGACACAGGCCTCCCCCAAAGATCACCACAACCACCGATATGGATGTGTTGTGGGCTCATTGCGGGGTTTTGCCATAATCGCCACGCTTGGCAGGCGGGTTGGCGATCGCAGTTGAGTTGTTAATGTACTCGAAGGACGCTGCTGCCCATCCTCCGGCTAATCCCTTAGTCGACTTTTACGACACCCATGGGAGGAGATGGGGTGGTGGCATTCTGCGCCGGCACCACACGGCTATAATATATACTGAATTTTAAAAGATACACATATCATCTGCGTAAATAAAAATCGAAATAAATTAAATCTAAGGTTCTCAGTGTGTGTACCTACGTCAGACTGGTCAAGTTACTATCCTTTACGTTACTATCACAATTTAAGGCGCAACTGCTGTCACTTTTTTACAAGGGTTGAGAAAGCTATTAGCCGTGTGGTGCCGGCTCAGAATGCCACCACCCCATCTCCTCCCATGGGTGTCGTAAAAGTCGACTAAGGGATTAGCCGGAGGATGGGCAGCAGCGTCCTTCGAGTACATTAACAACTCAACTGCGATCGCCAACCCGCCTGCCAAGCGTGGCGATTATGGCAAAACCCCCCAATGAACCCACAACACATCCATATCTGTGGTTGTGGTGATCTTTTGGGGAGGCCTGTGTCCAGCAGTGGACTTCATTCGGCCGAAATGATGAGAAAGCTATTAAGTGTCGATCCGACACACCTTGCAGAAACATGGATATAACAATGTTATATGGAGTTCAATTTATTTGATGTTTTTGTCGTATGGAGCTGATAAAAGTAAACGTCATCGGAATAATAAATTGATTGAAACACTTCATCATACAGCGGAAGGATGTCCACAGCTGAACATAGCCATCCTCCAAAGATTTCCAAAATTGTGTCGTAATTTGGGGGGGAAAACTTGGTGAGCGGTATAGCTACTGTTCCACAGAAAGATGCAGTACCTGCCAATGTCTCTGGTTTAGAGATTTACGACATCCACGGGTGGAGATGCAGTGGTTTTTTATTCAAAATCTGGACCCCAACGAAAAATATTGTTGCCCAGTGGAAATTCTTCGTGAACTTCCTTCGTCCCGGGGAAGGGCGAAGGGGTATGCCGGACGCCTACTGGCTAAAACCACTGGAGCGGTCATCTTCGGCACCCAAGGGAGGCTCCAGGTCCTCGTTTGATCACACTAGAGCCTAATATATAGGCCCTAGGTCTCATGATTCGTGCGCATAAATTGCGTGACGACCGGGAAGATAGAAGCGCGGACATGGCCACATGCCGCTATGTGCGCAGCACAGCGATACTGCTCCTTTACAATCGCCGAAAAGTGCCCGGGGGCGGCCGTTTAACAATCGAAATATATATTCACTTCCAATTATTATATAAGCTTTCTTTACTTTAAAAGTAATTATTACGTCTGTTTAACGCTTCTCGTAGCTTATAAAGAGATCTTTTCTATCAATTCTACGTCAATATTACTAACAATAGTTTAAGTGTAGTTTATCACCTCAATATCATCGATGGGTTACCCTAAATGTTTATTGTTATGCCAAGGATTGCCGCTAATTACTGGACCTCCGCACCTCCGCACCTCCACATTTACCCTATTATGTAGTTACCAATTATAACATTTGCTGCCTCGTTTCATTATTACATAACATTTGTGTGTATTCAAAGTATCTACTCCATTCCTTGAACAGGGCTTTCCTACAAAATCTTGCCTGTGAAGTTTTGCGTACATTTCGCAAATATAGTTAAAAGTTTTCGCGTGTTTTGAGCTAATGTTTATCAACCGCAAAACAAAGTTTTGACTATGCAATATTACGAATGTCGGCTCTGGCAACATTCGGTTAAAGTGAGTTTTCTTGCGAACATTATTCGTGTATTGAATGTTATGTTGCATAAACATTTATACCATTACATTATTTAATCAAAATTTTCTACATGTTTTTTGAGCCAATATAGGATATTATTCATGTGACCGTTTTGCAGTTTTTGACCCAAAATTAGAATCAGCATCAAAGATTTAACATGTAACAGAAAATTACACAACGATAATGCCTAGGTATGATCCCATCACAATTACCACATAGGTGGCACATGAATCCGAAAACTCAGAGGTGCGGGCCGGGATCGAACTCAGTCCTTCCTGTATGGAAAGCAAGCATTCAACCACTAGGCTACCACTGCTATTATGAATATTTGCCATTCAACCGATAACTTAACAAGTAAGTAAACAAGTAGCGCATGATGTTTCTACTTGACAGTTGACACGAATCAATGCCACATCTGGGTACGCTTGTTCCATGTTGTTTTGCGAGCGATAGATTTAAGTGATAACAATAATACAACTTGTTGCTGGGTTGAGTTATAATTATCAAAAGTATTTGAAACTACCCACTAGTTACGAGTTTACGAATATGGATTATACTTAGTTGATTTTGTTTAACTTAACTTACCTTTTATGTTTTAAACTTGTTACTATCATAGACTTATAATAATTGCGTTTTAGTACTTACTGTAACCGCCAATATATTTTAGCTACTTATATTTCAACTTCTCATGTAAGTGAATGTCAATTCTTTTGAGAAATAAAGATATCTTAAACCTAAACCTAACTTATATGTGTAGTATATACTGTTCTGTATGAATAATGTAATAATAATAAATCATTTATTGCAGGCATACACCCGTAGACAATTATCATAATACAATTTTATATACAAAAAATAATTGAAAAGATCATTGACAAAGAATAGTTAAGTTGCTCAATAAATAAATAAATTGTCGTGGCACTATTCTAATTCCGACTTAAAAGAGAGATTATCTGCAATCATCAGAACATCGAGGTTTTTTTTTACAGATTATATCTTTTCCGTGTTTCAAGCAATAAATTATTTATTATTATTATTATTATTTTGTTTGGTTAGTTTCCAATAGCAAAAGCCTCGAAATTGGGTTAGTGACTGCAGTCTAAAGGCAATAGTTTTTTTTTAAAACGTTGCCCCATACTTATTTTTCTTCTGTGTCGTGGGTGCGTTTACAGACATAAATTCCACACACAATACACCCAGGCCCGGAACAACTACCTGCAGATCATACAAATATTTGAACCGTATCAGCCACTGCACCAACCGACCAACAAATATACATTCTACATGGACTTCCTCCAACTTGTAGCTGGATATTAATACATTTTCTTTACAAGCACGTTTTTATGATTGCTTACAATCTTGATTAGCTCTGAATTTTCCACTCACATGCAAGCGTTTATTAGAAAAGTTGGGACCGCTCTGATTAGTTTCCGAAGTGAGTCAATATAACTCACTGTATCACCCATTTATGAAAGTGGGCGGCGACTCGCCAACGCCCGCGCCGCGTCGACTTAGTTCGGTGTTAATCCATAGGCTATTTATAATACCTATGTAAAATAATGAGGGAAACTTCGCTTCGTGTTCGAGGTAATCCTTGGAAGTGGGAGATCAATTTGTGTTATCGTTTAGGCGTTAACGTTAAAGCTGTGTTTTACTGAAGTTTTTAATGTTCTGCGATAAAGTTTGGAGAACAGAACACTTAGGATTCGGTGTTGGAGTTCCAAGATACAGTAACTTCGATTTGTTTTAGTTTTAGGGACCCAGGTTATACATGACTAAGTAACTGTCGACTTTCTGTTACTTTTTAGGGGTCCGTAAGTGAATGAAATATACTACGAATCCCTTGTACGTTCACTCGTGTGTCTGTCTGTCTGACCATCTAAAATTAGCTGTAATTTTCTCCGCATCTACTGAACCGATTAACTTGAAATTTAGTACACATATGAAATTCTGCAACCCAAACACGGTCGTGTGACGTAAATAAATGTTTTTTAAGATGGAGGTTACTTTTATGGGGCTACTTAGAAAATAAACATAAAATGACTTGCAAACTGTAGGTACCGTGTAACACATCAAGTAGAAGGGCTTGTTGAGAGGGTTTTATTATTTCATATAATTTAAAAATAAATAGTTTTAAAGTTATTTATTAAAATAGATGATAATTGACCATCCCCCCTGCCCCTATTCCCGAAACTACGGGCCGTAACATTTTAAAAGAATACATGAAAACCCAAACATTCTTATGAATGTCTATGGTCCTAAAATAACATTGTAAATCTAACAATGTTGTGTGTACAAACTTACATTTGCCGTTGTAAAGCATAAATCCCATGAGAACATGTCATAAAACTACAACGTCAAGTTTGTTTTTGGTAAAAAATATAGGTACAGAATTACACAATAGACAATATATTCAAGAATTTCCCTCTATAATTCGGTACCATAACATTTATTTAATTACCATAAACAAATATTTGTATGAGCTGCAGGTGTTCCGGGTCTGGGTGTATTGTGTGTGGAATTCATGTCTGTAAACGCACCCACGACACAGGAGAAATCCTAGTGTGGGGCAAAGTTTTATTTAAATAAATAAATAAATAATAACATTAAAAGTAAGGCTTATTATTACGATGCCCCGAGGATGTCATTCGTGCTCCCGTGTATACTACAGTACATATTTATCCATAAAATTTTACCCAAATGGAACCGTATATAATACTAGAAAAAAAAAATACCACTCACAATATAGACAGCGATTGTTTGGACCTTTAATTTAACTTTTATTCTCTCCGCCGGAGCCCTAATTTCAGTTGTGAAATTTGTTCCTGCGTGTAATTCATGCGGGCTTCGTTTGTTATTTGCTTACATACAAAGTACATTGCGATGTTGAATTTTTGATATACAGAAAGAAGTTCCACAAAAGTTCCTCTATGTTGGCCTCCGCTGAGAATAGAAAGCCCATTTCTTGGTTTATATGAGAAATACATACAACACACATTACGCCTTTATTGAACAGAACAGAAGATACAACACGATTAATATCATAATACTTAGATGCCTTTTTGATTTGACGTGGTCACTCACAATGGGCCTCATAAGAAAGCTCAAGGTCACTCAGCGAGCTATGGAGAGAGCTACGCTTGGTATTTCTCTACGAGATCGAATCAGACATGAGGAGATCCGTAGAAGAAGTAAAGGTGTCGACATAGCTGAAAGGATTAGTAAACTGAAGTGGCAATGGGCAGGGCACATTGCTCGTAGAACTGATGGCCGTTGGGGTACAAAGGTTCTCTAATGGAGACCGCGCAGCGGAAAACGTAGCGTGGGACGACCACCAACGAGGTGGACAGACGACCTGGTGAAGGTCGCTGGGAGTCATTAGATGAGAGCAGCATGTGACCGCTCGTTGTGAAAATCTAAGGGGGAGGCCTTCGTTCAGCAGTGGACGAGCTGTGGCTGATATGATGATGATAATGAATGGTAAGGTACGCATTATCACAGCCTAATTTCATATAGTGGTATACAGGGTGTCCAGTAAATAGCACGACATACTGCAGGGGGTGAGAGCTTGGGTCAATACCTACCAAAAAAACAATATATGTTCAGCAAAATCTTACGGATTTACAGTAGTACAAAATTTTCCGAAATATCAAAAAATCTCTACCTTGACACAGATTTTTAAGCATCTCGTAATGAAACATTCCTTTTCTAGTTTTTTTTTTTACCTCAAATTATTTGTGAATAGTTACTTTACTTTGATAATTTTTAATTGATAAGTCTTTATTGTATTAAAAGCTAAAACGTTTTCAAGAAATACAATTTTTATTTAAATTTTCACAGTACAATTTTCTTATCGCTTAACTTTTTAACCTACAGTGGTACTACTGTAAATCCGTAAGATTTTGCTGAACATATATTGTGTTTTTTTGGTAGGTATTGACCCAAACTCTCACCCCCTGCAGTATGTCGTGCTATTTACTGGACATCCTGTATATAGAGACAGATTGGTTACACTCTTCTAAGAAAATATATATGAATGTTGATTATTACACAACGGGCGTATCTGCCAGCGTAATACGGAACCCTCAGTGTTAGAATTTTGCGTCGGTTTATTCACGAATTTTCAGTTTTTATTCCAGTTTATTTAACTGACTGTAGTATAAAATAATTGTTTTCATCTCATCATGATCATTTCAGCCGTAGAAATGTCCACTGCTGGACAGTAACCTTCCCAAAAGTTTGCTCCAATCTACCGATATGAGTTTGTGTTGTGTGCTGATTGGGGGGTATTGCCACAACCGCCACGCTTGGCAGACGGGTTGGCGATCGCAGTTGAGTTATAAATATACTCGAAGCACGCTGCTGCTCATCCTTCGGTTAATCCCATAGTCACCTATTACGATACCCACGGGATGAGACGGGGTGATGGTATTCTTAGCCAGCACCATAAGGCAAACGGCATGGTTTTCATCTAGCCTAACGCTATCCTGAACCAAAACAAAAAACTATTTATTTTCACATAAAACTGCAATGTAAGAACAAGCCGTTGTTTCGCCACAGTTCCCGGATGAGGTCATCGCTCGCAATAACATAATAATATCATATCGTAGTACAATAATCACGTAGCGTTTTAATCGCGTTGTGCACGATACATTACGTGCTCAAAAATGACAAATACTACAACCTATTATTATCGAGGTAAATGGTTTTCCAATTTTTATTATAGGCCTAAATAAAACCTCTTTCCAAAGTTTTCGGTAGGTTGTCACAGCCTGTATAATAAAACAGTTCATAGAGAAAGGGATACTCAGTTTGTCATTCTATATTTGCAATACCGTGTGGTACCGGATAAGAATAGTACCACCCTATCTCGTCCCGTGGGTGTCGTAAAATGCTAATATGGGATTAGCTGGAGGATAAGCAGTAGCATCTTTCGAGTACTTTTACGACTCAACTCACCTGCAATCGCCACCCGAACCCCCAATGTGCACACAACATAAACCCAGACCGGTCATTGTGGCGATCTTTGCGGAGAGCCTGTGTTCAGCAGTGGACATTTTTCGGCTATAATGATGATGATGATCTGTTGCATCATAGGAATTATTATTATTATGTAAAGTGTAAGTAAAATAGGATACTTTTTGTCTCGATTGAGTTCTTTTGAACTCGATTACCACGCAGGTAAGCACTGAAATAACTTATGAGCGGCAATAGGTCAATGGGCAAGACAATGTGGTCTGAATGTCGTTAATATCTTGCCTCTCAATTGCCGGCAGCCAGCGAGACACAATAGAGTTTTAATTGTGTCTGGCTTTGTAACAGTTACTGAGAGATGTCTTAAGTTTAACCCCAGCCACTGCACTATCAGCGTGAACCTCTCATAAGAATTAATTTAGTTGGAGGGGTTACACACACACCAGCTCGTAAGCGTCCACTGTTGATCATGGTACTTCAGCTGGACGGCCATTATAGTGATCATTCGGCTTGAAGGAATGAGCGGCAATAGAAAGAAACGAAGAAACCGTTTATTTTTACACCAATAGCGACGCACACGACTAAAATTGAGTACACATTCATAAGAAAACATGAGTAACTTTAGCATGTTCAATAAACTGGCAACAGATTTTGTTTCATATGTCGCACGTTGCCTCTTCTCTTGGCAGGTGGATTGGTAATCGAAGTATTGTTATTAGCACACGGGGGGATGCTCCGGCCCATCTTCCTGATGACATCCCTTAGTCGTCTTTAACGATCTCCAAAGTCAAAGTCAAAGTTTTTTATTTCAAATAAACCAAATATTGGCACTTATGAAACGTCAGAATCTAAGTTGCACGGTTCCAAATAGTTGATCTCGTGGAGAAGAGCCGGCAAGAAACTCCATGGATACTCTTTTAAAATAATTGAGATTACAATGTTGATTGATACAAATTATTGTAATATATATACCGAGAAAAATGTAGGACAATGTGTGTTAAGGATCTCTAAATGCTCCGAACCACCGCGGGTATTATGGAGGGGCGTAAGCCCCCCCACGCCCCGCCAAGAAACGAAGCGACTGTGGGTAACGAGTGAACAACGTACGAAAAAAATATAGTTTAAGTTACACGCATCACCAATTATTGTAGAAAATAAATAAATCAATCTCACACCATAAGAGGCTTCTTCTTTAAGTGCCATCCTGCACATTTTGGTGACCCCGACGTGATTCCTGCATGTTAATCGACAAATTCATCGTGAAACATCCGCTCGAAGAACGTGACCTTCAAAACGACCTCGGAGGACTAACCTGGCTACCTTGCCGGGCCGCTTTGCCTGCTGCTGGACAAATTGCCATTCTTCGGAAAACTTGTGCTCAGCTGATCAGTGTTGTTGTGCCCAACTTATTGTGGAATAGAATCGTTGATCGACGGTTAACAAGTTCGCTCATACAGGAAAGTTTAAAGTCCAGATTTAAGGTAAATAATTTATTCATTTAACCAAGGAAACGAACTTCAATTTTGCCTCTTTTGTGTGACAAGTTAGCCCATTACATAAGATATATACTTATACAAAATCCATTTTGTCCTATATTTATAGCACTGTCTATGCTAGGATTGTTTACTTTCTTATGTGTCTTCGAAATACATAAACATTTAACAAATTCTATTGAATATATCTGTATAATATCCTTTGTTATCTACTTTAAAACAAAGACGATCTTTCTCCTTATGTCAAAAAATATTAACAAATTCTATCGAATCTATTTGTATAACATCCTTTGTTATCTACTTTATAACAAAGACGATCCTTTCTCTTTATGTCAAAAAATAAACCCATACATACCTACAATATACCTATTTACAAAATAAACCGTACTGTTGCAATTTGTTAATCAACTAAATATAAAATAAATATACAGTATTGTTCCTAATTTCAATAGTAGTATATTACCTACCTGCATTCATACCTATAATTCTACCTAAAGGTTAATTCTAAATGTGTCCCGACTGTTATACGTAACTATAACTGTTATTTCACACGTATACGCCGACTACTTCCAGCCTCCGAGATTGCGGCGGGCTCCGAACTCTGCGCTGCGCATAATTCATAAGCCTACTGTGCACGCGCAGCATCGGCGAAAGGTGGCGCAATACTGATACTGTCGTTCTCGGCCGGCCCTCGCTGCACTCCGCGTTCGTCTGGTGAGCTAACGGTATCATTTCATTCTACTATTGTATAATATCGGCTGTTCATTAACCGTTATTTGCCTCTTCGAGTTAACGCAAGTAATTAATAATGTCGGACGATATAAAAAAGCTTAGGCAGTCTCGTAGTAGCATCAAAGCTAGAATTACTATATTTAAAAAATACATTGAAGTGTTGAAATTAATTGAACCAACTCAAATTACTAAATTACAACTTACCGAATTACAATTAAAGTTAGAAAGATTTCAGTCATTGTTTGCTCAATTTGACGAACTTCAGACTAAAATTGAAGCGTTAGATCCTGATTCTGAATACGAAATCGAAGAAAGAGAATCGTTTGAGGAAATCTTTGTTAATTTGGTTTCTATTGCACAGCTAACTATTGAAAATGCATCTCAAGCTCACGACACTTCTATTCGAGTTAATAACAACTTCGAAAATAAGTCTGAGTGTAGTGTTCAGTCCTGTCACAACAATTTCAACATAAAATTACCTACTATAAATCTACCAAAATTCGATGGAAGTTATTTGAAATGGCTCGAGTTTCGAGACACATTTGACTCGTTAATTAATAAAAACACATCGATTCCAGAAATTAATAAGTTCCATTACCTTCGATCTTCGTTGGAAAGTGGCGCTGCACTCGTTATAAAATCAGTTGAATTTACGGCTGAAAATTATATATTGGCATGGAAACTACTTTGTGATAGGTACGATAACAAAAGACTTTTAATAAATAACCATTTAAAATCATTATTTAATTTTGAACCTATCACAAGGGAATCATATAAATCATTGCGTTATATGATTGATTATTTTACGAAAAATTTGCGTTCATTGAATTTATTAAAGGAACCTACGGAACACTGGGATACAATTATCATTTATATGATGGCTTCTAAACTAGATGGCGCCACAGGTCGCAAATGGGAGGAACATCGAAATACGTTATCGGTTTCTCCAACTCTTGATGAATTTTATCAATTTCTTCGTAACCGAGCTGACGTCCTGGAAACAGTACAATTTAGCAGATCAGATGTTAAACCTCAGCGTTCATTTCAGCAAACAAAATCTTTTGCTACCACAAATAGTTTAGATAGATCAACTAGTAAACCTTGCGTCATTTGCAACCAAATTCATTTTGTTCATGATTGTGAAAAATTTAAGAACTTGTCTGTGGACTCGCGCCTGAAGGAAGTCATTAAGCATAAGCTTTGTCCAAATTGTCTTCGCGCTGGTCATCATGCTATTCGCTGTTTTCGAGGTCCTTGCAAAATCTGTAAAATAAAACATAATACATTATTGCATAAAAATGAAGAAATAAAACATAAAAATACTGTTGAAACTTGTAACTTAGCCTTATCTTCTGGGGGGTTGAGTGCCAATGGCGCTCCTGCAGTGTCGCTGTCCGTTGTGATGCCGAGCCAGGTGTTGCTGTGTACCGCCCTTGTAGAGGTAATTGATCAACAAAATAATGTTTACCTTGCTAAGGCGCTGCTCGATAATGGCAGCCAGTCATCGTTTGTAACAAAAACCCTAATAAATAAAATCAAGTTAACCTATACTAATAAAAATCCAGTAACTGTTTCTGGCATAAATAACGCTATGCTAGAAACGGCTCAATGTTGCAATTTACACGTAAAATCTCGAATTAATAGATTTTCCATTAATGTTTCATGTCTTGTCATACCACAAATTACAAGCAAACTTCCAAGCGTGAACATTGATCCATCGCAGCTTACTTTACCTAGCAATATTCAGCTGGCTGACCCTGATTTCTTCAGTCCTTCTGACATCGACATTTTGTTAGGAGCAGACGTTTTTTGGGACGTTATAAACCCAAGGCAAATTAAATTGGGGCGCAACAAGCCTACACTGCAAAGTTCAAATTTAGGCTGGTTGATATCCGGCCCTACTGGTGGTGACACTGGTCTTAAACAAATTAACAATATTAATTGTAATTTTTCCCAAAGTATTCAAGACACACTAATTAAATTTTGGGAGATAGAAGAGTTACCTTCTGTCAAAAAACCCTTTTTTTCTCAATCTGAGGAGTTGTGCGAAAGGCATTTTATAGAAAATACAAAACGACTTAAGAATGGTCGTTTTTCAGTAACCATACCATTCACTGAGTCTCCGAAACTAGCTTTAGGTGAATCGTACAACATAGCGCGTCGCAGATTTATAAATTTAGAACGTAAATTAAATAAATCTCTGCTTCTTAAGGAAGAGTACAAATCATTTATTCGCGAGTATGAAGATCTGGGTCATCTCTCCCCAATTGATCGACCTTCTTTTGGTTATTTTTTACCCCATCACGCTGTAATACGTTCAAGCAGTGAAACTACCCGCTTGCGCGTGGTCTTTGATGCTTCGTGTAAATCTACTTTGGGCAAGTCTTTAAACGATTTACAGTTGGTAGGGCCGGTCGTCCAGGATGATCTTTTTTCGATCTTGCTGAGATTTCGTCAAAATGCCTTTGTAGTGACCGCTGATATAGAGAAAATGTACCGGCAAATAGATTTAGACGAATCTCAGCGGGATCTACAATTGATACTGTGGAGAGATGATGAAAAGGAGCCATTGCAGGTGCTACAGCTGAACACAGTAACCTACGGGACCGCCTCGGCTCCATTTTTAAGTACAAGATGCTTGTTGGAGCTGTCGCGTGAATGTATCGATAAACCCGACGTGCAGCATGCCATTGAGCATGACTTTTTCGTCGACGATTTGAATACAGGTTCAGATTCAAAACAAGATTTAAAAAATACAGTTCATGGCATTATTAAGAAACTTTCAGAAGCCTGTTTCCCTTTACGTAAATTCCGCACAAATGCTCCAGATGTTTTAAAGGATCTTATTTTAATAAACGGCTGTCAAGATTTTAGTAAAGAGTCTACTGTTTTGGGACTAAACTGGTGTCCACAAGCAGATATTCTAAAATTCTCCATAGAATGTACTATTGAACAAAAGGTTACAAAGCGCAATATTTTATCAATGTCTTCTAAAATATTCGATCCACTAGGTTTATTATCAGCAATTACGATAATTCCAAAAATAATATTGCAAAAACTTTGGTTATTAAAAGGCGAATGGGATGAAGAAGTACCCGACAACATTAAAGTTCTATGGCAAGAATTCATAACAAATTTAAACTCTATTTCCACTCTTCAGATCCCCAGGCACTCAATTTGCTTAACTCCAGTTAATGTAGAAATACATTGTTTTACTGACGCCTCGCAAAAGGCCTACGCCGCGTGTCTGTACCTTAAGTCTATAAACACATTAGGCATAATACATACTCACCTTTTTTGTGCAAAAACGAAAGTGGCCCCCTTGAAACCGGAACTAACTATACCACGTCTGGAATTAATGGGTGCACTGTTGGGTGCACGGTTGGTTACTAGAGTTCTACAGTCGTTAAGATGCAAAGATTTTACAATTGCACGCGTTTTCCTTTGGACTGATTCAACGATTGTTTTGGGTTGGATTAAAACCCAACCCAAAACTTTGAAGACTTTTGTATGCAACCGTATACAAGAAATTCGTGAACTGACTTCTCAACATGAATGGCGTTATGTACCAACTCAGGACAATCCAGCAGACCTAGCTTCACGGGGAGTCAAGCCACAAGATCTAAAAGGAAATGACCTGTGGTGGCACGGTGCTTTATTTCTAACAGAACCTGAGTATAAATGGCCTCAACATACACATTTAACGAGTATTACATTACCTGAAACAAAGGTTAGTTTAACTATTCAATGTGAAGAAAGCTTTATTTTATTTGACAAATATTCAAGACTTTCTAATTTACAAAGAGTCTTAAGCTATGTACAACGTTTTATATATAATAGTAAAAATAAAATTAATCAATTAAAAGGCAAACTTACATTACAAGAGCTACAAACTTCATTAAAAACATTAGCTAAAATCTCACAAGCATTATGCTTTAAAAGGGATATCCATTCATTAAAAACTACAGGATTTATAAATTCTAAATCTAATATTCTATCTTTAAGTCCATTCTTGGACGAGGAAGATATTTTGAGAGTTGGAGGACGCATTCAAGGTGCGTTGCAACCTTATAACAAGATACATCCTATTTTAATTGATGCTAAGCATACGTTTACAAAACTTTTATTTGCAAGTGAACATCTTCGTTTACTACATTGTGGACCGCAGCAATTATTAAGTACAGTACGTGAAAATTTCTGGCCTATTGGAGGCAGAATTCTAGCAACACAAACTGTTAACAAATGTGTTAAATGTGTGAGGATGAAGGGAAAATCTATACAAACTATAATGGGGAACTTACCTCATCCTCGAGTAAATCCTGCTTCACCATTTGAGACCTGTGGTACCGATTTTGCAGGTCCGTTTTATATTTCTAGTCGTAAAGGGCGTGGCGCTAGGACTAGCAAATGCTATTTGTGTGTCTTTGTATGTTTTTGCACAAAAGCCTTGCACCTTGAAGTCGTTAGTGAGCTAAGTACAAATGCATTTATTTTATGTTTACGGAGATTTATTTCCCGGCGAGGAAAGCCTCGAGTAATTTATTGTGATAACGGCAAAACTACGTAGGGGCAAATAACGAGTTAAAGAAAATGCTAAAATCCGCCAACGAATCCGTTACTGAATTCGGAGTGAGTGAGGGTATCGAATTTAAATTCAGTCCAGCTTATGCGCCAAATTTCGGTGGAATCTGGGAGGCTGGAGTGAAGGCGGCTAAATTCCATTTGAAGCGGATTGCAGGTAATTCAAGTCTTACATTCGAGGAGCTTTCAACTCTGTTTGCACAAATTGAGGCAATATTGAATTCGCGACCGTTGACACCGATGTCATCGGATCCATCAGATTTTAATCCATTAACGCCTGGCCACTTCCTTATTGGGCGTTCTTTGACGTCTCTAGCATCTCCTATCATCGAGAAAATTTCCATAAATCGATACCAGCATTTGGAGCGAATGAGGCAACATTTTTGGACAAGATGGTCACAAGAATTTCTTTCCGAGCTACAACAAAGAGTCAAATGGCGTCGGTCTAGTAGTCAACATGTGAAAATTGGAGATATGGTCGTAATTAAGGACGACCAGCTGCCACCAATGAAGTGGATTTTGGGCCGCATAAACAAACTCTGTACCGGAACAGACGGCTTATGTAGAGTCGTTGATATAGCCACGACCAAAGGAATCATCCGACGAGCTCTAACCAAGGTCTGCATCCTACCAGTCAACGATCCGAAGCTACTTGAAAGCACGGCTTCCAATGGGGTGGAGGATGTTAAGGATCTCTAAATGCTCCGAACCACCGCGGGTATTATGGAGGGGCGTAAGCCCCCCCACGCCCCGCCAAGAAACGAAGCGACTGTGGGTAACGAGTGAACAACGTACGAAAAAAGATATAGTTTAAGTTACACGCATCACCAATTATTGTAGAAAATAAATAAATCAATCTCACACCATAAGAGGCTTCTTCTTTAAGTGCCATCCTGCACAATGTGTAAAGATGGAACATACCACAGTGAAATTATAATAATAAATTATTTGCCGTGGCAGTTAACGGTTGACCAGTCCCAACAAACGGCACTCGTTCACGGGCATGACGCATGCATCAGCATCGCTTAGCTCAACCATATTGTAGGGAACCGAACGACCCGATACACAACACCACCGCCAGCAAGACATTTTAGTGAGTATGACAGACCAATACAGCCAGGCAAAAGACAATCAATATAAGTACTAAAAATAACATCAATGGCTACACGAGAGGGATACTACATTCTTTGCCTGGGAATCGCCCGGAACAAGGAAGGTAGGATGAGAAGGGCTAACAAGAGTCAAAGTAATGTGTAACCCACATTGGCAGTACTTCATTCTTATTTCAGTTACTATCGTCCGCTTCATAAAAACACAAGCAAAATAATCTCAATATTTTCCTCTACCAAACCTTGCTCGAATTTCTTATTCTCTCCTTATCTCTCCACTTCCGTGCGAACGCTGTTGCTTCATCTAGAAACATTGTTGAACCAACAAAAGGTATTTCTCCATCATAATTAGCACGTTCAATGTAATCTTTTTTATAACCAGCTGCTGATTTTCATTTCAAGGCTGAATCTTAGATATATTCAAAGTGTTGTCAGACATTTTCCGGGTACGTAATGGTTGGCGCACCCCAGGGATTCTATAGAAACTCACGCAGATAAAAGGTATGGAAGGATAAGCTGTCCGTGTCTCACTAACGTGGAAGAATCTCACTCACTCGTACATGTTTTCGTCCATTATCTATGACGTTAAACTGCCAGGTCGAGTCATGCACATATTGACACATTGCAAGAAAGCCACATAGTATAGTACTTACCACGCATACATTATCATCATCATTCATCATTTCGGCCGAATGAAATCCACTGCTGGACACAGGCCTCCCCCAAAGATCATCACAACGACCGATATGGGCGTGTTGTGGACTCATTGGGGGGCCATAATCGCCACGCTTGGCAGACGGGTTGGCGATCGCAGTTGATCTGTTAATGTACTCGAAGGACGCTGCTGCCCAATCCTCCGGCTAATCCCTAAGTCAACTTTTACGACACCCACGGGAGGAGATGGGGTGGTGGTATTACATGACGCATACATTAGCATCTTAAAAAAGCATTAAGCACGTAGAAAGAAAGAAAGAAAGAAAGAAATTATTTATTTGGTCGAAAAATGAGACACACATACAATTAATTACACGGTTACAAATCAAAACACAAAAACAGTTGGTATGTGCCTCAGGGTTCGCCAAAACGGATTTGGTTCAGCATATGTCAGACGGCTGCCCGACGCTGGTTTTCAACCAAACCGTTTGTGATTCACGGATGTGAACCAGTGCATTTATTTATATACGTAGGATTTATTAACATATGGGATAAACATAATAAAAATAACAAAACGGATTAATAATAATAGGTATATAGTAGGTAAGTGTGCATTTATATCAGTAATAGTATAATAAAAATAGTTTGCATATAGACAAATAAATTCAAATGTAGTGTAATAATTATAAAAAAAAAAAAAAAAACAACAACTGTGACACTTTCGCCTCTTGTTTATACATATACATACCAGTACAGGACCAGTACAGTACCAGGATACAGATACATGCCAGTAGCCACACGTGCATTCCCGTTCCCTGGTCTCCACGTTCGCGTACACCAGCCTTACACAAGGTTATGTAACGTGCACTAAATAAATGATGTGTTGATATTTATCATATCCAGTTTCCGTTGTGCCTCAGTCAGGTACCGCCGTAGGTGTTTTCTGAAGATATGAATTGTATCAAGACATCTTATAGGCGGTGGCAGGTTGTTCCATATCTTTGATGCTGCATAACGGAAACTACCTCTAAATGCAGCTGTTTTGTGTGGTGGAATGGACAGCTGTGGTGAACACTGCCTGTTCCCGCATTCGCGTCCGCTAGATACCCAGTTGAACTTGCTGCACAGATATTCCGGTTCCTGATACCTAACGACACCAAACATAAGACATGCTAGGTGTAGCTTACGTCTGGACTTCATTTTCAGAATACAATTTTTATTTAGAAACGGGGTGACATGTGTTCTTTTTGGAATATTGAAACAGAACCGGGCACAAGCATTCTGAATCCTTTGGATAAGCCGGTACACATACCACTGTGTGTATACGAATGACGTCACTGTACAGGACTATGTCAAATGTGTCAGTATAGTGAATGTGTGCGTGGGCTGATTCGGCTTGCACGGAGGGCCTGATTTAAGGTTTCTTAAAAATAATGTCTTGTGTTACGAACCCTCATTTCAACATTGGGATTCTTTTGTCCGCTGCCAAATTGTTCAGACTCAATTTTTTTCAGTATAATGATTACTCGATTCCGTTTTGAATACCAAATGTTTTCAGTATAATAACTCATGCAAATGACGATATGATATTTTAATTTTCAAGTTAACTTAGCTGAGGCTTTATATATTTAAATGTGTTTCAAAAATAAAAACCAGTACAACTAAATCCAAATTTAACGATCTCACTTGCATAGGCTTTATCAAGTTGAGTTTGCGAACAATTTTAGTATAAATATAGCTACAACTTTACTGCCTGTAGCTATAGAAACGCAAACTAGCACCAACTTGACGTATTATCATAACATTCAAGGCAATATTAATCCTTGGATTATCGTCAACGCGCTGGCGTTCTAAGCCGGGTCTACACTTGATAAACTCTGGCTAATATTAATAATGTTGGCTTTACATAGAATTGTTTCGAGAGCGTTTGTCGAGCAAACAATCGGCCCTTTGGGTTCGCTCGTAAAACCAACCTCCTCTGTGTGCCCTACGCACTACATTACGCGTATCGAAATTGTTAAAAGTTGGTGTAAGTTATAGGCGTAATAATTATATTTTTAATAGCCGTGACCCACGGTTTCACCCGCCATTTAATTTGGAAGAAATCGGATTATTTATTAATTCCAAATGATTGTATAATTAGTACATATATTGCGTTTCATTACTTTTTTTTCGCGGAACCGTAATTCTTTTGCTGATATAAAAGTAGCCTAAGTTACTACTTATAACAACAGCATCATGCCAGTGACAGTTCCGTCAAAATCGGTCAAGCCGTTTCGGAGATTAGCCGGAACAAACAGACAGACGGACAGACAAAAAAACAAAATTGAAAAATTGCTATTAGTATCGTATATACTTTCATTAGCATTTAGTATAAAGCTGTTATTTTGACATAACAAACAGACACTTCAATTTTATTTATTCGTATAGAATTTGTATAGATAGGACAATTTTTCGACTAATTTTATACCAAGTTGCTTAACAGAGAGGTAATAAACCTTGTTTAATTGATATTACTAAAGATTAAATTGACGTTTTAATACGTACGAAAGGTTATATTCGAATACCACTGGATATTGGCTGCATAAATGTGTCACGTGCTAACAAGTTGTCCATATCTATATAGGGTCTTTCATTAATAATGGAAAATATTTTAAGGGTCTATGAACGGTATAGAATTCATTTCAAATATCAAGTATCGGTTTTACTGATAATAAATAAATCAACATTCAAACATTCGACTAGCGAAAGATTTACTTACGCTGTACTATTTGATAAAATAAAGGTTGATGTTACGTTTATTTATTTTGCTAAAACGCATCATTGCTACCTATAGATTTACCTCCTAAAATATTTTCCATTATTAAAGTAAGACCCTACATATGATCCTTAGACGACATAGCACAGAACAAAAAATGTTCAATACAACACTAAAACAGATAATCTCGCTCCAAGACAAACTCACAAGCGAAACACCAAACCCCATTAAAGGCCCACATCCTATAACAAACACGCTTTGCCCAAGTTACGCCAAATATTTGCCGGCGCTCTGCGGGCTAGTTTGAATTGCCCAGGCTCGCCCTCGTTACACCGATTGATACCCTTGACGAATTCGTACGGGCGTTGCCGTCACGCCACATTACCAACTTTTGGGTACAATTCGAATCCAACCCGTTGTTTGACTTTGAATGTTAAGGGGTCAAATATTATAGTTGTGTTTAAAACTATATAGCTAGTTTAGTTTTAAAAGTTTCGCGAATTCTACTCATAATAGACTATGATTTCGGGCCTTTTCGTAGACAAAGTTATCTTTCTGGAAAAACGCAAAAACGCGCCTGTAGATCCAGGTAAAAAAATACATGAAGAACAAGGCCAGAGTTCCACTTCACTTCGCTAACTTGACTTGACTCGACGGCACGGTTGGTGCAGTGGCTGATACACTCGGCTGCTGCGCTCCGGGTCGTGGGAGCGATTCCCACACGGAACAAATATTTGTACGATCTGCAGGTAGTTGTTCCGGGTCTGGGTGTATTGTGTCTGGAATTTCATGTCTGTAAACGCACCCACGACACAGGAGAAATCTGAGTGTGGGGCAACATTTAATACATTAAAAAAAATACTTGTCCGAGTCAGATCCGCCATTGAATGGAGAAAACGCGTTTTGTGCAGTTAAAACCATTAATTTTTGACAAGCAGTAAATTCTAGATGTAACGAAAGCATTTAGTATTATCTCTTAACTAAAGAAAACCTTCTCTAACTAATAGCGAGTTGTCAGTGCAACAATTGGATATAATTAAAACAAGCTGGTTTTATAATTATGAGTGTTGATTAGAGTAAAATAAAAAAAAGGAAAGTGGAATCTTGATTAGAGTAAAATAAAAAAAGCAAAGAGAATCTTGATTGTTTTGCGTTTGAAACGTGGCTATGAAATAGGTCTCAATGTTTTTCCCGTTGCTATCATAAGAACTGACTTAGTGCCTGATTGGGAAAGAACATAGTATATTATTATTCAACCGATATAATAACTTTAGGCAGGTCTAAAATTATTATGGTCGCATTTAACATAGAAATGGTTATATGATAGATAATATTGCTTTAATTTGTGATAGTTTGACTGTCTATCACCTATATACACCAAGAACCTAACCCTTCCTGATAAATATCTTATCTAGATGAGTTATTATAGCATTACAGATTATTTTGAGTTGAAATTATAGAAAAGTAGATTTTACCATAAATACATTTTCGACACTGAAACACATAATAATATGTTTAGCATCGAATTTAAATTTTCCTTGAATATTTATTAATTTTGTGCGGTTTAATATTTAATATGTAAATTAACGATATATAGTTTAAATTTTAACATGCCAGCGCCTAGCAAAACACTAATTACAACATGATTTTGAATCAAATAAAAAAATAATTAGGGTCTCCTGGTTCAATAAAAACATGCACGGATATGAATACAACAATATGTAAAAAATTCAAAACGATCTGTAAAGAACTTTAGGAGATTTGCGATTTTGAACAAACGAACATTCAATTTTATATATATAGATATACATTTCATTTCGTAAGAACAATATGAATGTAATGTATAAGTAAATATTCATTCTAAGGTTTAAAGTAAGTAAGTATGGAGACTATATATATACGAAGTAAGCGAATTACTTGTTTATATTTTTATTTATCACGATCTTAAGCAAATATACGTCTCCACTGGTTTCCAACTTTAATATAAACGTGAACTCCTTTCAACACCTAATCCTTGGCACATATTGGCAGAGGCTGAAAAAAAATAAATATATATATATATGTACACTTCAAGGGCCTTTTGATTAATATTCTTGTATTGTAATAAGCGAACAACACGACGCCCGCTGACGTGCCCACCGCAGCCACACAGTCGGGATTATGTCATATGTCTAGATGATGACTTAATACTGACAAAACTAAGACTCTGAGCTGAGGTGCAAGTGACGTAGAGATCAAAGAAGCAGCAGCAGAGCTAGTGTATTTAGCAAATCTTCAAGCATTAATGTTTCATAGCTCTACAATAGGACGCCTTATGGGTCATTAGTTAAGGAAATTGCATGCACACAAACACAGATATAACATAAACATCAGCGCATCTTACTAATATTTATTATGCTGCGATAGTTGAACAGCATTTTGTGTTGTATCCTGATTATGAATGTATTGTAATGTATTACTTATTGTTACCCGCTTGTTAACCGCTACAATTTAATTTATGTCATTTCCGAGGTCGCGATTGTCCGTGACTCCTTATAAGGTCCTATCAGAAAATCAGCGCTGTAACTTCGTTGCAGCATGTGCTGAGATAGGGTCCATTTTTGGTCTTGCATGTAATTGAACAATAATTTCTTTTTATAATGTCATTGTATCTTTTGTTAATTTATAATGTTAATTTGTAATAACTATTATTTTATGATTATTTGATTACTTTTTGTTTATATTTTATTATTGATTTATGCCAATTGAATGTAATGCAAAGCCAAAATAAATCATTTCTTTCTTTCTTTCTTTTCACCATCCCTTTTGTGAACCGGTAGCCATACTGCGCTCACCAACCCTCCTGCCAAGCATGGTGAGTATTGACAAATACACCCCAAAATGATGACACAGTTGTGAAATCTATGGGGGAGGCTTTTATTCAGCAGTGGACGTATAAATGGCCGATATGAAAAGCGCTTTCCTCCTCGCACAGATCCTTTTTGCATTGAGACTCATATACTTCAAATTTGATATGGTTTTATTGAATACTAGCTGAGGCCCGCGGTTTCACCCGCGTTTTATTTAAATGAAACTTAGAGTACTTCGACATAGACACGACATAGAATATATATATTGGATTTCAACGGTTTTTTATTTTTTGCGCGGAACCCTAATGATTTTTCTAAAATAAAAGTAGCCTAAGTTATTCCTTATAACGTCAGCTATCTGCCAGTGAAAGTCCCGTCAAAATTGGTCCAGCCGTTTCGGAGATTACCCGGAGCAAACAGACAGACAGACAGACAAAAAATTTAAAAATGGTTTTTTTGTTATATGTACCGTATATACATTTTTCCCTATGCATTTAGTAAAAAGCTGTTATTTTGACATTACAAACAGACACTTCAATTTTATTTATTTGTATAGATTTGTATAGATTAATGCATGAATATATTTAGAACAACAATGAGGCAAAACCCCCCAATGAGCACACAATACACCGATGTTGGTCGTTGTGGTGATCTTTGAGGGAGGCCTATGTCCAGCAGTGGACTTTATTGGGCCGAAATGATGAAAAAAAAGATATATTTAGACTCCCGCCCCGTCTGTTGAACAGTAGCTATACTGCGCTCACCAACCCGTCTGCCAAGCGTGGTGAGTACTGGAAAATTACCTCCAAATTGACGACACAATAGTGGAAATTCTATAGTCCCAGGCTTTTGTTCAGCGGTGGACGTCATATGGCGGTTTGATAACGATAAGTCGAACATGTAAAATTTGCAACTTTTTGTATTTATCATCATTAGGAGTACAAAAGAAGCACTACAAAAAACTTTCTCGAATTAAAATCGATTTGCTAACAAATGATAGTTGCGCGGTAAAAAATCCCGACAAATCGATCATCAACTCGAGTTGAATGATGAATACATCTTCTGTCCAATCCCTTAATTCCGTTGTAACCCCAACTTTGCACATTCGTACCCCAATGTTATTCAATATTCCGTCCTGAATAATTCATGTATTACCGACATACGATTAGCATGTAAGTCAGATTTTATTTTTCTTTCCGTAGGCGGAATTTCACTCGCAAATATTAGAATCATAGGTTAGATATGCATGGGACGTGACAAACACAATTATTGTTATGGACTCCTTATATGTATAGATTATACAATAGAATTAATAGACTGAGTCAGGATTGTATTTTCTTGTATGATGCCTCCGTCGTTGTTATCTTGCTATCGGGTTCATCATCATCATCATTTCGGCCGAATAAAGTCCACTGCTGGACACAGGCCTCCCTCAAAGATCACCACAACGACCGATATCGGTGTTTTGTGTGCTCATTGGGGGGTTTTGCCATAATCGCCACGCTTGGCAGGCGGATTCGCGATCGCAGTTGAGTTGTTAATGTAATTGAAGGACGCTGCTGCCCATCCTCCGTCTAATCCCTTTTACGACATCCACGGGATGAGATGGGCTGGTGCTATTCGTAGCTGGCACCACACGGCATACTGGCACCACACGGCTATCGGGTTCAGGAGAATGAAACCCTTATCAGTTAATGGTTGTCCACTACTTGCAAGAAATAGACCAAAAGCAATGTTACCAAACACTTTGGAGATACGTCTTAGCGACAATGGAACCAGCCTGCTCACTACGGTCACACTGGAGTTGAATTGAGAATTAAATAAAAACATCATAATCACAAACATTACGGTTTTCCAGTTAGAAGGGCACATGAACTAGTAAAATTACTGGGCATAAGAGACTAAATAACTTAGGTCTCGAGGTGACGAACGCAGTGTGGTATTACGTTGGACTAGTCCTGGGTAGCATTGTTATAAAAGGGCGTGACACTTACTAGCGAGGCAAGTGACTTGCACGTTGCCACCAGGCTATCTATATAAGAAAAAAAATACGAACAGGAGCATCAAAGTCTGTAGAAGAAAGCAGTTACAGTTTTTGCTTACACATACAATTTAATATATCTGGAACAGTTTTTAGGACAGATCCGTGTGAATACTGAGAAAATTTATCACTCATAAGTAGCATTACCTACAAAAATTAAGTTGCTTTTTCCTCGATCTATGATAGGTAGATAAAGATGAATATAATTTATTACCACACACACATAATCATGAAAAAAAAGTTACATACAATTTTGTGTAGTATGGCAAAAGGAACGGACTCAGCAATGTTGGCAGTGCGCAGTGATTAAACCACGCACGGGTCAACGCTGGTTTTCAGTCCGTCCCCTTTACTACGGATAATAAATTAATAATTAGACAGCAGGTCCTACAAAGAAAAGCATGTAGGATGGAAAAAACCAAAAAAAAAAAATGTTTAGAAAAAAAAAACATAATAGCTACATCAAATATAACATATTTTGTGGAGTAATTTAGTAATTTGCCTGCGAGTAAAAATAAAGTAACAATGCATTTGGCATTAAGCCGGTCGGCCGCTCACCGCACACCTGCATGTAAACAAAAGAAGGGGTCTCGTGGAGGGAGAGGAGGGATGATTGCCTATTACTGCATTTTAAGCGCAGCAGGGCAGTAATGAAGTGATAGCAATAGAAAAGTCACATGCCTACCGACTTACGACCTTAGTATTGCGCAAACGTGGCAAATAACGTTCTCTACGAATACGCATTGCCGGCTACGACGTAGCCAGTTTACGCCGGAGCCTATAAACAGCGGCATTTAAATGTGGTACAGATTAAAATGCAGATCAACTGATTCAGCAATACATAAAGGTTTCCGCCAGTTTATCGGCATCTGAAATGTTGCTGACGTTTTGAAAAGAATTTACTGAATGATTTCGTTTTCATTTATTTACATTTAAAGAACATTTCCCGCGGTGCTTACCACCAATGAGTTTAATATGCGAGCTTATTGCCTTTCATTAGACAAGCTCTAGCCTCTACAAAGTATGTGTTGTCAGAAAATCCCATTGACGCTATGCCTGTTCTAGCACTCGATCCTATGACCTCAACTTGTGTAGACACGCTTGGGATAATTCACCTAACAG
The DNA here is from genome assembly GCA_947459985.1 of Diloba caeruleocephala. Classification (NCBI taxonomy): domain Eukaryota; kingdom Metazoa; phylum Arthropoda; class Insecta; order Lepidoptera; family Noctuidae; genus Diloba; species Diloba caeruleocephala. The sequence goes on along the minus strand of OX381605.1, from coordinate 32,431,622 downwards.
ATTTTAAAAGTAACACGATGAACGCTCGAACAAATATTGTAAAATATACACGAAACCTAATTGATTTAATGTTGTATTTTAGAGTTTAACGAATCATTTTTCGACGTTCATTACTTTTAGTTACACATTGTATGTAAATATTTGCAAAGCTTAGCACTGAGGTTGTTCCTCGGTGTATTATCAAAGCCTTTGGAGCGTGACAGTAACCCACAGTTACTTTGACGTGCGCTAATTGAGATGTACCTAATATTATTAGTACTGCGTTTTTATGAATGCTGGTTGAATTTGTTCTGTACACATATTTAGTTTTTTCAGGGAGTCGTTTCTGTGATAATTTTTCGTGCTAGAGAAACCGAACTTTGTAATCGGAGAGATTTATCGTTATAGAGTTCTTATTTTTAGTAGAAATAGACATCATCATTTCGGCCGAATGAAGTCCACTGCTGGACACAGGCCTCTCCCAAAGATCAACACAATGACCGATATGGGTATATTGTGGGCTCATTGGGGGGTTTTGCCATAATCACCACGATTGGCAGACGGGTTGGCGATCGCAGCTGATTTGTTAATGAACTCGAAGGATGCTGCTGCCCATCCTCCGGCTAATCCCTTAGTCGACTTTTACGACACCCACGAGAAGAAATGTGGTGGTGGCATTCTGAGCCGGCACAACACTGAAAAGAAATGAAATAGACATACTAGATGATAATAATAATTTACATTCTAATCTTTCTTCATAAAAACCTTAAAAACAAATTGGTGACGAGACGAGCAAGTCATTCGCCTGTTGATAAGCGTCATGCTTACCCATTACATTTGTAATGCTATTCAGGCCTAGTCCTGCGTGGTACCACACTGTGCTCCTTACCTCGAGTCCTTAGTTATTTAGTCTCTTATGCCCAGTAATTTCACTAGCTACAGTGCCCTTTTAACCAAAACACAATACTGTCTAAAGTTTAAACACTACTGATTTGCCGCATATATCTGAAATTGGAGTGGTACCCACCCGGCAGGCCTCTTGTGATAAGAGACTTTTTTTAATTGAGATCCACCTGAAATACATTACGAACTTCCTCCGCCCCAGGGGAGGACATGGGCATGCCTGACTCCTACCGGCTAAAACCACTGGAGTGGTCATCTTTGTCAATGAAGGGGGGCTCTAGGTCCTCGTAAGATCACAAAAGAGCCACCCATTGGTGCATCGCGTATGGGTACATTTCGGAAGGGATGACTGTAAGGGTGTCATCCGGTGACACGAGGTATGTGCGCGCTGCCGTCTTCCTGTGGGATGATATGATATGATACCTATCACCAGTAAACTGAAATATAATTATAACTGAAATAGCGAAATGACAGACAAAATTAACACGAACTTTTTACCTAATGGTAATTAATTTACTTACATTCGTATTGCGGCACACTTAAGTTAAACCTCGTCGTGCCTGCGGAAGCTTCATCGTATACATACATGTTACAGCTGATCATTAGCAGCAGCATGATTCCGTGTATAATAAAAATAATGTAACGCTGTAGAAGTCGTTTTGATTACTTGGAAAGTCAACAACATAGACGTTTATTAATCTACGCTATGATATTTACGATACGATAGAATATGCTCTATTACACATCGTCAGAAAACGTAAAAGAAACTTAATCAGCTCGTTAATGTCCCACTGCTGGGCGCGGGGCATTTCTCACAATAAGAAAGGTTAGGCCTTAGTCCACCACGCTGGCATAGTGCGGGTTGGCAGACTACACACACCACTGAGAATATTTTGAGAGTCAGGTGTGCAGGTTTCCGCGCAATATTTTCTTTCACCGTTACCACAAGTGATAATCAAATCCTGATCCGCACATAAATCCGAAAAGTCAGAGGTTCGGGCTGGGAATGAACTCGAGCGTTGAACCACTAGTCTATTTCCACTTTTGTTAAAGAAAACAAGTGTATAAATATAATGTTTAATAGATGCCTTATAATTTAGAGATAGTTTTATCGCAAGTAGTGCGTTTATATGATAATGTGGTGTCCGGATTAAGAATATAGCACCACTCCATCTCCTCCCGTGGATGTCGTAAAAGGCGACTAAGGGAATCTAAGCCAGAGATGGGGAGCAGCGTCCCTTCTGTGAATCGGTACCAATACTGCGCTCACCAACCCGCCTGGCAAGCGTGGTGAGTACTGGCAAATTCCCCCCAAAATGATGACACAGTTGTGAAAATCTATAGGGAGGCCTTTGTTCAGCAGTGGACGTATAAATGGCCGAGATGATTGATATGATTGACGTAAACTGTATGTCTTCTTACTCTGTTATGTCATCAAATTAATAAAGCCAACCATTATCCATAGTTGGACACAGATAGCCTTCGCCACTAGGGTCTCTACCTGTTGCTCTAGATGGAGATCTTGCGAGTTCCTGGAGCCTCCCTTCGGTGCCGACGATGATCACTCCAGTGGTTTTATCCGGTAGGAGTCCGGCATGCCCCTTCGCCTTTTCCCGGGGCGAAGGAAGTACATGAGGTATTTCCACAGATCAATAAAAAAGGGCCCCTACCTGTTACATCCAAAATAGCCAACTTATTCAGCTCTCAGGTCTATCTGCCACTGTTGCATCTTCATCGTTAGCCATAACCTATAACCCAGAAATATCTCCATATTGCCTTTACTATCACACTAGCCCAACAGATTCATCACAGCAGTACTGTGTTATTAGCTTCCCATCCTTTTGACGTTATGATGTGACAGAACTGTTATGGCATGGTATGAATTATAATTAAAACAAAGAGCAACTTCTCATCATATAAACGCTACTGATTAACACAAAATGAACTAATCAGCCACTGACACAAACACTGAATTGCTTACAGAAGCTGACAACGCAATGTGTGCCGCATACATTTCGTCACACACACAAACATCGCCACATAAAAAGTTGCGTCGTCATCGTTACTACATAGAACCTTCATGGCGGAATACAGCCAGATATGAAAAACACATTTGTCGCCTTTGTTTGATCAAAATATGTATGACACAAATTGTACGAGTATACCGTTGTGTACACTATAGCGGTGAATGTTTTAAGGTCGTTTTGATAATATTCAAACATGATATCTGTACTCTCCTCAGACTACAGCAAAAATCATTGTGGCATTTTCTTTACCTTGTAAACAGCTTTTCCGTGTAGTCTCCGGATTGAGAATATGGCACCACTCCATCTCCTCCGATGGACGTCGTAAAAGGAGACTAAGGGACTCTATATATATATATATATTCTGCATAGAAAGCTAGGTGGTTCCTTATCTCACAGTGGTTTATGGAACCTAGCTACTTGGTCTTGTGAGTCACCAAGCCTGAAGATTTTAGCTACTTGACGACTTTTGTCAAGCTAACTAGCTAGTGTTGTGTCCGGATATAGCACCACTCCATCTCTGTCATCATCTGTATCATCTCCATGTCGTAATAGGCGACTAAGGGAATCGATACCAGAGGGATGGGCAGTAGCGTCCCTTCTTTGGAGCATTAGCCATACTGCACTCACTAACCCGCCTGCCAAGCGTGGTGAGTACTGGCAAATTCCCCCCAAAATCATGACACAATTGTTGAAATCTATGGGGATCCTTTGTTCAACAGTGGATGTCTTATGGCTGATTTGATGTAAAAAGCAGACCTTACGCACATTGGACCAGCGAGTTAGTGACTGTAAAAGTCACACACTGCTAGCTGCCAGCAGCTGCAACAGCAACATAACAGTATAGTTTTTGTCACTGGGTGAAAATACACAATGTACTTCCTCAGCCCCGGGGAAGGGCAGAGGGGCTCAACAGACTTCTACCGTATAACATAACAACGGCGGTCATCTTCAACATCGAAGGGGGGTTCCAAAAACTCGCCTAAAATCTACCTCTAAAGTTCACACACACGTCTATAGCCACATCTCGGAAGGGATGACTGTAAAACGGTCACACCGCTGTAGGCTGCTCCGTCAAGTATCTTCTCGCAGATTCTCTAATATGCGCTACGATAACATTAGTAAAGTCTTAGATTTTCGCGATTATTACACATTATAATAAAACTCTTTTAAGCGGATTCTATCCCGTAGATTTCTGATTTTCCTGACGTTTCGCATACTATGCAGCATTCGTGGTCGCATGATGACTAGGTGACAGGCGTCGTTACAGATTTTAAAAATTTCTTTTATTTTATCTACCGTACAATTTTAATCAAAAAATTAGTTTCGTTGCACGCAGTAATCACTCACAGTGTCTTGATGTTTTTAGTGTGGTGTGTTGTTTGGGACTTTATTATTTTAATAACTGGATTCCAAACAGGTGGTACCTGCCAACCATCTTCTCTATTAACATTAGGGTGTTTTTTAACTTCAATAGTAATATATAACAAAATAAGTGTGCGGTACTTTCAACTAGTGACAAATTGTCTCAACTGCTTGGACGTACGTCACTCACATTTGTTTTCTTCATGTACCTTCAAAATACCGTATGAGGATGCGCTCAATCTTTTGAACCAAATTATTGTTATAATTGGAACTCTCGAGTATCTTTTTTTTATTTTTTATTTATGGGTTATGAATATGTTTGTGTTTGAGAAGGAGAATGCCTATTCTCTTCGTAATACAGTTTTAACTAGTACGGGGATTAGTGCATATCTTACTTGATACAACTTTTAACGCTCGTAAGTGATATTTTATTTTCTATACTTTTATAGTACTAGTTATACCATCTTTTGTTAGTCAACATTCAAAATTATACTGAGAAGGATCCTGTAATCAGGAATTGTAAGTTATCTTATATGGTGAAATAAAAGAATATTATATTATATTATATTATAATAGCCTCACGAAACATTCTAGGTACATATCGGTTCTCTTTCGCGAGGACTTGAGGTTGATCAAAACGAAGATAATGGTTAGGTTTGCCTAAGGCATGACACTGCAGACTTTGTAGAGCATCTAACTATTATTATAAGAATATATCAGTAGCATACACCACACGTTTAAGAAAATGTTTATTATTTTACTGTTTAAAATGATCAAAATCTATAATCACGCACACAACGCATAAAAATTGGTCGCACAAACGTTCCATGATGCCATATCTCTCTTATTTCTAAGCTCAGGGCTGGCGACATAATCCAAGCTCCATGCAATATTCATGTCGGTACGAGTCACGTAAACACTGGCATGATTATTTTATTGTGACCTTACACTCTTATTGGGTAGACACGACTCTTGGGCTGGAAGATGGATGTGGACACGGTAATATAGCTCTTCAGGTCTGAAATATTTAATACTTTGTGTGTATTGTTTTTTAAATTTAGTTTGACGGTAGCAGAAAATGAATGTTGCTGCTGGGTGTACGTGAAGTGAGTCTACGATGCTACAAAGTCAAAGATTTTAATTCAAATATACCAATTATTGGCATTTATGAAACGTCAGAATCTAAGTTTCACGGTTCCAAATAGTTGAGAATAGGCAAGAGCCACCATGGATACTCTTTTAAAATCATTGTGATTTGAATTTTTTAATATAGTTGATTGATATAAATGATGGTTAAACATATAACGAGCATAATGTAGGTCTGCAAACGCACCCACGACACAAGAAAAATCCTAGTGTGGGGCAACGTTTTTAAGAAGAAAAATAAAAAAAATCTAAACTAATGTAAAAAATTACTTTATACTACAATAATAGAATTAACATTTATTTGCCATAACAGTGAATGACTAACCAGTCCCCCAACAGACAGCCTTCTTTTGGGCTACGTACTTTATATATAGAGCCATATCGCGCGATAATTTTAAAATCGTATAGTCATAAGCCTTTTCCTACTTAAAACGTATTCAAGTCGATGGCGTAATATGAAGTTGCTATGCAAGTTGGATTTAATATTGGGTATACAGGATGTCCAATATATAGCACGACATACTGCAGGGGGTGAGAGCTTGGGTCAATACCTACCAAAAAAACACAATATATGTTCAGCAAAATCTTACGGATTTACAGTAGTACAAAATTTTCGATAAGAAAATTGTACTGTGAAAATTTAAACAAAAATTGTATTTCTTGAAAACATTTTAGTTTTTAATAGAATAAAGACTTATTAATGAGTAAAGTAACTATTCACATATAATTTGAGGTAAAAGAAAAACTAGAAAAGGAATTTATCATTACGAGATGCTTAAAAAGCTGTGTCAAGATAGAGATTTTTCGATATTTCGGAAAATTTTGTACTACTGTAAATCCGTAAGATTTTGCTGAACATATATTGTGTTTTTTGGTAGGTATTGACCCAAGCTCTCACCCCCTGCAGTATGTCGTGCTATTTACTGGAAACCCTGTATAGTCTACACTTTTAAATTGAAAATTAGTGTTTTACCGAACTGTTATTTAATAACAGGAAATTTGTTTCAATAGTACTATCTCTATTGTTTGTCAGAAACTGATCAGTCGTCATACTACGTCATTTTGTACACATTATTACAAACCACTATTAGAATGGTGTGTTTAACAAGTTTAGTTCATAGTTACAAATAGTAATAAACATTTTCATTTATTTAGAATGAGATACAACATTATGCTAGTGTATACGACATATATATATATATATATATCAACAATTGTACTAGATTTACGATGAGCACATCAAAAACGGCTCGAAAAATAGGAGCGCAATTTATGTTGTGGTCTTAAGGAATATCGTAAAACGATATTCCTTATGTCAACTGTAAATTTTAATGTAATAAAAAAAAAATCACGTAAAATATCGATACATGAACAATTATTACTTTGTTTCACCAATATTTGGGACAGTGCACCAACTATTGTGTTAAACATTGACTGATAATACCAGGAACTGAGTCCAGTTTCAAAATATGTGTCTATTTTGAAACTAATCGCAGTTCCAAATAGTAGTTCAAAATAGGCACCAAATGCCAACATATTTTTTTCAAACTTTTTGCTTACATAATATGTTTACATTTAGGATAAATATGTCTGTGCTTATTTAAAAAGATTTTCAAGTTTCAAGCGCAATTTGTAACTTATTGTTTTTACGTTTACTCAGATGGCCAAAGATCTTAAGTACAAATATATTGCAGACGTTAATAACCTTTACGTTTAACTATTAAGGTTATAATCAACTGAAATTATGTCGGCAACTTGTAACTCTTCTCGGATCTTCTCATTTCTGATTAGATCTCTAACAGAAATACCATGCATACCTCGATGAGTGGCACTGATCTCAAATGCATATACGTATAATTAATATTGGTATAACAATATGACCGTCGTAACTATCTATAACTTTTGCCTGAAAAGGCCTAAATTATCGTCGATCCTGCAAAATCAATTTTCGTATAAAATTCAACATCATTAGACTTGTCACTTTGAACGATTTTATCAATATCTAACAGAAATTGGTATAAAACGGTAACAATTGAGGCAAATTGGAAATGAAGCAAGATTGACTATTTCTTTTCGTGACAAAATTTGTATAATAAACGGTGAGATTGGACGCGCTATTGTGTAAGACCTTTGTAAAGCTAATTAGTTACGAAAGGGAGATTTTCTTTAAGTTCATAATTAATATTGGCGTATATTTTATTTCTATTACTGTTGCCTGATACAGTGAGCTAATAATTAAAGTTAATGAATTTATTATCCACCTGAGTGTACTGATATGGTAGATACAAAATATTAATATAATTAGTTCATACTTTGATTTGAATTAGGTTATTAAAATAATGAATTATTAAGGATAGTTTGCCGTGTGGTGCCGGCTACGAATAGCACCAACCCATCTCATCCCGTGGGTGTCGTAAAAGGCGACTAAGGGATTAGACGGAGGATGGGCAGCAGCGTCCTTCGAATACATTAACAACTCAACTGCGGTCGCCAACCCGCCTGCCAAGCGTAGCGATATGGCAAAACCCACCAATGAGCACACAACACACCGATATCGGTCGTTGTGGTGGTCTTTGAGGGCGGCTTGTGTCCAGAACTTTATTCAGACGAAATGTTGAAGGATAGTTTCTAGAACTAGAGAGCCTTTATCTAACTCTAGAAGGCATGCTTAAAAAAGGGAGACGTTGCTCCTGGTTCACGCACGTGGAGCTGCTCAACTTCAACCTGGTTGTTGATGATCTTTCGGCCATTTCGCAGTCTTGTGGACTTCACACAGTAAAGATGATATTGGCGTTTGTAGTTTTGGCTTCAGCAGGTTTGAATAAAAAGTAAAAGTTCAGTCAAAAACAATTTCATTAAATTCACAATTTAGGAACTCTAATAAATCTGGCACTGGATCTATAGCACAGCCAGTATAATGTACACTATCGTTTTAAACGCGACGGTTATAAATGGCGCGAACCACAGTCCGACCCGACTTCCATTCAAACGTTATTTTTCTTACATTCACCGACATTTTTTATCCAAACCAAAAATCGTGGCTCATTTATCTTATTCACAAACCCGTGGATTCTATTAAAAAGATTTTCTTATTCAAAACGCCAAGGAATTGAATCGAAATGGAAAGGAACAGTATCTGCGTGATTAATTATGAGGACAGCCTCAAAAGTGAGTGTTTTGTTTCAAGTTATCATTTGTATTCAAAGAGATTATTCAATGAAAAGTTTGGACACTATGAAAAGGACGGTGTTTGAGGCGGTCGCTGAGAAAAATCGTTTAGAATTTGAATAATTTAAGCCTTGAAAAGAGTCGTTGTTTTAATTACTTTGGTTTCGAGACTGGTTTTCGTTATTAGAACTTGAAGGTTCGCAAATTGTACAGAGACCAGATTTAGTGTACAAGATTCTTGACGCGGCACATCTAGTTACAGATTCATACTTTTCACACAGCAAACTAGACATTTGCCATGACGCGAATATGGCACTCGATGGAATGTACTTTTCTTTTGATTTATGGGATGTAAACTACAGACGCGATTAAAGCAAGTGGCAAGCCCGAGTAAAACTTGAAACCTTGAATAACTGACTTGTCAGTTAATTAATTAAATAATGAAACAAACACGCACTACCAACGATATTATAAAATAACTAGATTTTTCCCGCGACTTCGCACGCGTGGAATTCGGAAATCTACATATTGTTCTTGAAAATATGCAAAAATGAACTCTACTTTCACTTTATGGTGAAGAGCGATCATATATTTCCGAATGACACAACTATATTGCATCCAGCCCAGCCAACTGAGTGCCAAGCCGCGCGCCATTCTTGTTTGTTTAGAAACGATTCCCGCATGGCGCTTGATCTTACGAGGACCTGGAGCCCCCCTTCGGTGCCGGTGATGACCGCTCCAGTGGTTTTAGCCAGTAGGAGTCCGGCATACCCCTTCGCCCTTCCCCGGGGTGAAGGAAGTTCCATGTAGAATTTCCACTGGACATCAATAAAAAAATAAAAAAAAGGTGTTATCAAAAACTTTTATAAAATGCAGTTTTTTTTTGTTGGGCTTCTCGCATACATTTCTGGGAAATGTGGTTGCTTAACCGGTCATTTCTGGCGAAGCCAAAAGAGGCCTCCAGCTTGAAATTAATAAAAAATTACTCAGGCTTAAAATTTATATTAAAAACAAAGCAACTTTCGCTAAGGGCGCCCCCTGCCGGACACTGGACGCCCTAAGCGTTGCTGGGGATAACAAGCTATTATTTTCGGGACAGCTGGATCGATATTCTTTATAAAGTATACATTAAAAACTATAGGCTCGGCACGGGCGCGAGCAAGAGACGGGAGGGAGAAGTGCTAACTTGAACGGGAAGGTGACGCGGCGATAGGCCTCCGCGACGTCGGTGAGGCGGGCATCCTCGGCGGCGAGGGCGGTACAACGGTCGGGAAAATGCAGTTTGCCCTATTCCACCCAATAATTACAGTCCAATCACTCACTATAAGCACACCACTTATTTTGTCATTTAAATTAGGGCTTAGCTAGTCGTGTGTTGTAAAATACCTTTACAATATCAGGATACATTTCTCGAGTGCGCTTGGCTGCTACATGTGCAACAGTATAATGTTATCTATTTGGGTTGTTTCAAAGTTATGGAACTAGTACTAGATACCTCGTGTTGAGTGCGGTCTGGTGGGACATGTCAGCCTAATGCTGCAATAAAAATTTAATCATAAACTTTAATAAATATTACAATCAGGCTATATAGTACAGACTTTTTAAGAATTTATACTCTTTGCTCTTACATTGTCCTCAAATAACCTGTAGTTCGAAAACAATGTCTTCATTTCGGCCGAATAAAGTCTACTGCTGGACACAGGCCTCCCTCAAAGATCACCACAACGACCGATATCGGTGTGTTGTTGGGGGTTTTGCCGTCATCGCCACGTTGGCAGGCGTGTTGGCGATCGCAGTTGAATTGTTAATGTATTCGAATGACGCTGCTGCCCATCCTCCGTCTAATCCCTTAGTTGACTTTGACGACACCCACGAGATTAGATGGGTTGGTGCTATTTGTAGCCGACACCACACGGCAAAACAATGTACTCATAAATTATAACATACAATTTGGAAAGAGTAACCGTGTTTCTCGTGTTTTTGTGTAAGTTTCTTGCCAGTTCTTCTCCATGGCAAATCTACATCTTGGAACGCGGCAACTAAAGTCTCCACTATTCATAAGTGTTTGTAAACGGTTTAAATTAATCATAAAACTCTTTTTTTTATCATGTATTTTTCAAGTAAAAGTGGGTGACAAGTGTGACAAAAGTGGGTGACGTTTTTAACAACGAGGTTGTTTCCTATTCATAATAATGTGGCCCATAAGATACCCACAAAAAAATGAGGTGTTTAAATAAGACTTAATATAAAGTAACGATACACCATGGTAACTGAAACCCAATAAAGTTCCTGCTTAACTGGAAACGTATAACATTTGACGACACGCCTTTTATGACTGAAACGTAACTTACTTACTTAACATTGGAAGGTCGAAACATATCGAAAGTTATTACTTACCTAAAATAAGGTCTATCGTAACTCTCTTTTGGACCTCAAAAGTCGACGATGGGAGCCGTTAAATCCATGATTGAGACCTCCCCTGACCCGCTCACGTAACAACATTTTTTATCTATCGTACATTGCGGATTACTACCTGGATTTAGTGCGTTTTTTCAGCTTACTTCAGGAAGAAGAGTAAGAGCTCTGAAAAATAGTTTTTCAAATTAGTTTCGGTGGATTCTGGAGCCATTGGTGTACTGTACTAGTGATCCAACATGAACTAGAGATAAGAAGAATGTATTACAACAAAATAAACTCTAAAATAAGCTTCTCTCCGCGCGGTAAAAAATATTGGTGGATCTATTATGGTTACGTTTATGAATGGCTCAGCTATGGCATAACCTTATGGTAAACAAAAATGACGCACCATCTCTTTACAGTCGTAAGAATATTAGGAAATATAGAAGACAGAGAGCTGCAAACCCAGTTAGGTTAGAAGTGTCAAAGACCTAAAGATATTAACGAAAAAGTCTGTACATTTTAGAAACTTGTACATTTTTTAGACTACAAAATGGGGAGACAAAAACCTGAAACACAAATTAAGGCATGATAAAACTTTTTAACAAAAAAACACCGAATTCAAAAACCCTACACGATATAAAAATAGTAAAACCACTGAAAAGGAAAAACAAACTACTTATGAAGTCGGGCGGGGCCATGGATAAAATATTACCTCTCGTTGGTCTGCATGAACCATGGTTGGGACATACCTGGCACCGCCCGACTTCATAACTAACTTTTTAATATTGATAATGGATAGGTATTAAATGTAAATAATAACAACAAATATAACATTAATTTCTTATGTATTACAAGTAACTAATTTCCTTATTATTATTATTTCTTTATTTCTGATACTTTCATATTAATTACATTTTTAAATATATATAGAGGTAAAAAACAAAAACACATACATTTAAAAATATAAAAAATAGAGACCAACCGGCAGCGGGCACAGGGTCCAAGCTACCGGTGGTTAGGGCTCCAGAGAGAGGAACCTCCTCACTATACGTGCCGTGTCGAGGATTACTGCTTTTTGTAGCAGGCCCTTGATCCAGCCACCTAACGAGAGCCTCTTTAGATGGTGGTCGAGGCTCTTGGCAATGAGGCCATTGGCTGTTACAACTATCGGCACGATGATTGCAGAGTCCACATCCCACATGTCGACAATCTCGTGTGCCAAGTCAAGATACTTAATTTGTTTATCTTTCTCGGCTTTCACGAGATTCTCGTCATGGGGAATAGTTACATCAACAATCATTGCGCGGCGCCCTAATCGATCTATCACCACTATGTCAGGCTTATTGGCGACAATAGTCCTATCAGTGATGATAGATCGATCCCAGTACAACGTGACATGACCATTTTCAAGAACTGGGTCGGGCACATACCTGTAATACGGTACCTCAGATTCCACAAGGTTGTACTTTAGAGCAAGTTGCTGGTGGATGATCCTGGCTACTTGGTTATGCCTGTGCAAATATTCGCCGTTAGCAAGCCGAGAACAACCAGAAATTATATGTCTAAGTGATTCGCCAGCACAGTGACATGCCCGACAGATGTCTACAGTGCCATCCTTAACAATATATTTCCGGTAGTTGTTCGTCATGATAACTTCGTCCATAATTGCACAAACAAAACCTTCGGTTTCTCCGAATAAGTCACCGAAGCGTAGCCAGGACACGGACGCTAACAAGTCCACATCGGGACCATGAAGAACCCGATAATAGCGTCCATGTAGCTCCTTGCTCTGCCATACCTCCCTGCGGTCGTTGGTACTAAGTACGGCAGGTTAGCGCCAGTTCTCCTTAGCCAAACCGAGCGGGGTTAGTCCTTTATCTACTGCGACTACATCTCGGTGCATTCCCCCTTCGGCATGGAGGAAATAATCCCTGAGGCGGCACACCTCGCGGTTGTGGAGAGTCTTAGCATTTAAAAAGCCTCGACCTCCACACTTCCGCGGGATGTACAGCCTCATTACCGAAGACCGAGGGTGATGCATCCGACTTGCAGTCAACAGTGTACGGACCTTTCTATCCAGGGCATCAAGTTCCGTCTGAGTCCACTTGAGTATGCCAAAGGAATACATCAAAACTGGCATGACCCAACCGTTGAAAGCGCGGACCTTATTGCCACCTGACAAAAGACTTTTAAGTACTTTCCTCAGGCGACCAAAGAACCGCTCCGTCAACGATTGCTTCATGTCAGCCTCTTTGATGCCCAAAGCCTCCGACATACCCAAGTATTTATATGATTCCGTTGCGGAGAGTGATCTAAGGTAAATAGAATCCGAGACTTGGAACTCCCTCGGATTCCATGATCTCGCCTAGCGGGAAGCCTAGCCTTGATCCCTCTAGCAATGTGCTGAGAGGGTTCAAGGCCAGACAAAACCACAGGGGGCTCAGACTGTCGCCCTGGAATATTCCCCGCTCAATTTTTATCGTTTCACCGTTCCCCTGAATCTGTCGACATCCTGGATAGCGAAGGACCGTCCTCCATTGCCCCATACATGACAACAAGAAAGTGCGTAAAGTTGTATTAATTTTATATAACTCCAGCACTCTCATGAGCCATGTATGTGGCACCGAGTCATAGGCCTTCTTATAATCTATCCAACATGTCGACAGATTCTTTCGGGAGCGACGAACTTGTTGGCTAACAGTCATGTCTATGAGGAGCAGCTCCTTAGTGCCGCGGGACCCAATCCTACATCCATTTTGAGAGGCGGATATGATGTTATTCTTGTTAATATGATCAGTAATTTTCTCTCTCAAAATGGATGTAAGCAGTTTATAGACCGTCGGTAAACATGTGATCGGTCTATAGTTCTTGGGCTCCGCTGCACTACCTGATTTGTGGAGCAGGTGGGTAACTCCAGTTGTAAGGAACTGTGGTAGCGACCCAGCCTCTAAGGCTGACTGAAACTGGGACGCCAAGCGAGCATGAGAACTCTGCAGCCATTTAATCCAAAAATTGTGCAGTCCGTCCGGTCCCGGGGATTTCCAGTTCGGCATCGGACGGACTGCACTGGCTACCTCTTGGGGAGAAATTATGATTTCTCCCATCTCTTGTATAGGTTCACAGGCTCGCTCGACGTCCCACATCCAGTTACCCTCGGTGTGGTTGACAGGCATCGACCAGATGCTGCGCCAGAATTCACTCATGGCGTCATCATCCGGCCGACGAACGTCACCCACACTTTGGTCAGGTCGCTCCCAAGACCTGTATACCCGCCTTTGATCGCTTTGGAATATGCGATTCTGGTAAAATCGTTCCACTCGTCGCTTATACCGGCGAATGCGGCTCGCCCATGCATAAACCTTCTGCTTCAGAAAGTCGATGCGCTCTGTGACACAGGCCATATATTCTCGAGGGCTGGTTCCAGTCCCCGAGAATGCCCGTCTCACAAAGCGCATAACTCTCGGTCGAGTGTTACCCTCTCTGAAGCAAATTAGCTTAGCGATAAGTACCCTGGCATCGTCGATACGCCGCTCAATCCTATACTGCCAAGCTGGTACGGCTGATTTTGGTTGTGTAGCTCTTTCACTGCATGGTAATTTCACGTGAGCTACACGACATGCCGCTACCGCTGCACAATACAGGATTGAGTGCGTATCGGCGAGATTTTCGCTGCTTTCGAAATAGTTAGAAAGCAGCGAATCCAGGGCACATACCAGCGCCCTATTTTTGTTATGCATGGGCAAACGTGCTAGTCGCGGTCTTAGTTCGACTGGAGTGGTTCGATAGTCCCGAATCGCATCCTCCATTGCACTCCTCAATTTATCGTTGTACTGGTTACTTACAGTTATAGCCCTGTCATATTCCTCCTCCATGCGGTCAGACCGCGATGGAATTTCTTCAAATTCTTGCGGTCGAGTCGCAGTCTGCGGTGGGGGAGAAATGACACGGCTACTCTGAACTTCACGGCGTAGCCGATCAAGTGCGGCGTCATCCAACCTATGATTGCGTTGTATAACCCGCACCTGATCCGATAATCGTTGGGCCGAGACGTTGACGGTTGGTTCAAGTGCCTGAAACAGAGTAAGCATCCTGACACGGTACGCAGTGAGACTAGTTCCTCCATCTGTAGACCCATAATATGCGCGCATGACGTTCTCGTTCATTGTTGGAGTCCATTTCATGCGCTGCACATAACCACTGGCAGCGGGAACCCGGCTCGGGGCCGGTTGGCCCCTAGGCTCCAAACATGTCGGTGGCCGGCCTCTCCCCTGCCGACGTACAGGTGATGGCGACGTCGGCGGAGAGAAAAACTCGTCGCTTGAGCTCGATGCGGTGGCAGCCACCGGCGTCACCGGTGATCCGGGATCCGGCGGCTGCGAGGTGGAACTAGGCGACGAGTCCGGGGGTGGTAGGCGTGCTTTTGTCCTAGCTCTGGTCAACATTTTATGATTTCCATATCCATTTAGGTGTCATTCCTTTTGATTTTGGCGTTGTGCTTGGTGACAACAGCTGTCATCCTCGCTTTTATATTTTTATTATTTATGTATGGTTTTATTTAGCGTCATTTCTGTTTTGGACGGAGGTTCTGCACTTTTTTGTAATTATTAAATTCTTAGCTGGTCTATTGATATTTTATAGTTATTATTAAATTTATTCTATAAGAGGACTGAAAAATGTTGACACTTTTTGTAGTGTTGCCAGGTTATTTTTTATTATTATTTACATTTACATGTCTCTCTTTTCACGGGTTTATATCCCCTGTAAGGGGGAACCCGGTCTTTTGACAGGCTTACGCGGGGACATAGGTCCAACACGCAGAGGCCCTTTAGAGATTTTTAATCTAAAATGTAATGGGACACCAACCGGGGACTCTCCATAGCTGCACTATAAAATGAAGTCATGGATGGTCCCCGGTGGTGTAAGACTATTGTATGAGATGGAAACTATAACGATAAGGTCTATTGCAATGGGTGTTACATGGAATAAAAAGACTAATAAATACGGGAACAACGGCGTCTGCCTTTCAACTTTGATCGTGAAATTCTGTGGCAGACGGTAACTCGCCACTCACAAGATGGGCCCCCTAAATGGCCACCACTACAGGAGACAAGGAGCAACACCGGTGTGAGCGGCTAGGGGTGTAGAGAGGTGCGGCACCGGTTTCACCATCGCGCGTCTCAAAGACTCGGAGCGGGTTTCCCCGTTATTACGCCATTAGACACTTCCACCTCCGAGCATATAGCTCTGGCGGCCCCCCTCTGATCGGCCAACTAAGGCAAGCCAGAGTTGAAAATCCTGCGGGCACTCATGGGGTTCCACTCCAACCAACCAATAAAGGCAAGCGGAGACGAGGCCCTGACCGACTCTCTGGAGCATTCGGGTACGCAGTGTCGCCACTCACATTCAGCTCGCCACAAACTGCCCTGCGTTCTGTAAGCTACTTAATATACTTTTGTTTTTTTTATGACATACTTTTTTTTTATCATAAGGTATGAAGAAATCAAGCAGCTACTTTAATCTGCCCTCCAGGATTACCTTATCCCATGGTGAGATAACGTTTGCCCAGAGGGGGATTATTATTAAGGAAATAATAATAAATGCTAATAACAATGGTGATATTTGATTTGATTAATAATTCATTACTTCCTCCTCTCTCCTACTTTTTGACGTGCCCAACGGAGCCCATACATTATTCCTACGGACCTACACTATACTGTAACAGCTACGTAACTTATGGACTGCAATACATTTATGGAGTAATGAAATAAAAAGCCAAGAATAAAATAAAGCCTTACAGAAGGTGTGTATGTACGCGAGCATTGTCAGAAGCTGCTCGACATAGAGAGGTGTGGAAGGGAAAAGAACAAAATAATCTAATAAAATGATTTAGAAGGTGTAAAACTGCAAGTTCTTAGAGTCTGTTTAGGCCCAAGTCCTGGTCATCAACCCATTAGCAAGCATAAGGCTAACTTATATAGTCAATTGATTATACTCTAACGATTTCTGTGCGATTGATTTCGTGTGTAGTGCACTGATACCAACGCACAAACACAACAGCAAATGAAACAATCAGCCAATAATTTTCTTTTGTTCGTAATAACATAAATATAATACTGTTTCATTAAGCAAAACCAGGAAGAACTAACAACAATCTAGATGGTTCTCTGAAGTTAATATACTTGAAGTCCAATAGTGCTTCCTAGAAAATCTTGAAGTATTTGAAGGCGTAGCACCAATGGGCGGCTCTAGTGTGATCTTACGAGGACTTGGAGCCCCCCTTCGGTACCGAAGATAACCGCTCCAGTGGTATTAGCCGGTAGGAGTCCGGCATACCCCTTCGCCCTTCCCTGGGGTGAAGGAAGTTCCATGTACTCGAACATACTTCCTTTCAAACATTTCAGAAGTTTTTTTTTCTTTTTTGTCCTGTAATAGGCGACGGTCCGTGAAGTTTGGACGTCCCTCGTTAATATAATTAAGCCTTTTTACAGGAAAATGCAGATTTTCATCGTAAAAATTAGCTGTAAAGTTGACGAGGCGTTAAAGTGAAACGTGTTAGTTCGCTTATCGTTACACGTCACGCAAGGTCCCATGGTTGATTTATCTAATGCTCATTTACAATAATGTTCTGTGAAGAAAAATTTACTACTATTTAATGTGAAAGTTTGTTTGTTTGAGGCTCCATCGCGTTTGTACGGCTGAACCGATTCCGAGGTATTTTGTGTTCTGGAATACGATACTTTTAATTCCTTATCATAGAATGAAAGAAAAAGCAATTTCTACTAAATTATCATTTACGCCCAGTGCCTTGACATGTTGTGACACGATATCTAAACACCTGAAGTATTTAGATATCATGTTACATTATTAAAATAGTATATAATTTATTCACGTAACACAGGCAGATTTTTTATGTGGGTTTATTGGTCTTAATTGCAGCAACATTATCAACAAGTGCATAAATTAACAATGTATGAATTGATGTTGTTGAACATTACATTATTTTCTGTGTCATATTTACGGGATTAAAAAGGCTATGCCAAATCTAGATTTAATGAATAGGGGGTTTTTATACAAATGTATTTGTTCCTTCCTTTCAAACGAACAAAGTCCACTGCTGGACACAAGCCTGGGACCATAGATCAGCACCACGACCAGTCTGGGTGTGTTGTTTGTTCATTGGGGGGTTTTGCCATAATCGACACGCTTGGTAGGCGGGTTGGCGATCGCAGTTGAGTTGTTAATGTACTCGAAGGACGCTGCTGCCCATCCTCCGGCTAATCCCAAAGTCGCCTTTTACGACACCCAAGGGATGAGATGGGTTGGTGCTATTCGTAGCTGGCACTACACCTTAATAGGTCACCCCGCACTAATAAAAAAGTCCATTAGCAGTCAATATTCTAGTTACGAAGTTATAGTGGTCCATTTCTGCTTTGGGATCTATTCATCCACAGTCCTCGTTCTCAAATCCTCTAGCAAATGTTAGTATATACCAACGTTCCTTCTGTTCAAGTTCCTCATATTCTAAACATGTTCACATTGTTCACAGGAATGCACTCCCGAATGGAACGCTGTGGCTGGGCGCGTTCTCGGCAGCTCTATACCGCAGTGACGTGCACGCAGCGGTATACCGCTGCCGCGCCGCCAGCACCGCCGGCACGATACTGTCACGCGACATGCGGCTAGAAGCGGGTGAGTGTTAAACAGCCTTTATATTGTATCTGTATATTATGTCATCATCATATCGGCCATATAAACGTCCACTGCTGAACAAAGGTCTCCCCCATAGATTCTACAACTGTGTCATCATTTTGGGGGGTATTTGCACAATACTCACCACGCTTGGCAGGCGGGTTGGTGAGCGCAGAATGGCTATTGTTCCACGGAAAGGACGCTGCTGCCCATCCCTCTGGTTTAGATTCCCTTTGTCGCCTTTTACGACATCCACGGGAGGAGATGGAGTGGTGCTATATTCTTAATCCGGACACCACACGGAAAATATATTATGTGCGTGTTGATTTTCAGAACAATGTTTAATAGTAAGTTCACAAATCACAAAAGTAATGTCACAATTCAAGACAAATTTCTGTTATTATAAATCTGGTTTGTTACGTTCTCTTAATAAGGTAACTATTTAGGTAAAATGATCTACTATAAAGTGTAGTGTGGTGTCCGGATTAAGAATATAGCACCACTCCATCTCCTCCCGTGGATGCCGTAAAAGGCGACTAAGAGATTCTAAAACAGAGGCATGGGCAGCAGCGTCTCTTCTGCCGAACAGTAGCCATTCTGCGCTCACCAACCCGCCTGCCAAGCGTGGTGAGTACTGGCAAATTCCCCGCCATGTGATGCCACAGTTGTGGAAATCTACAGGGGAGGCCTTTGTTCAGCAGTGGGCGTACTTCGGCTGACACGATGGTGATGTAATAGGTTTATTAGAAATAAATTAAAAAGTATTTGACTTAGAATTTTCAATAATAGTATTATATACATTGGGTATACATTTAATAACTTTGTAAGTAAGTACTGACTGTCAAATTAGGAACGTTCCGAAACATCGCGGCGACCGCAGACGCGCGACATCGCGCGAGGTTGTGGTCTCGCCGCAGACGCGCCAGCGTTAGTTTGCACGACGTTGAAGAATGCTTGATTAATAATAAAGCTAACTCAGAAGCATTTATATTAATAATAATATATTAAAAAGCGGCTCACGGTTTTATATCACAAAAATATATTTATTTAATTTTCATTTCATGGAAACTTGCGAGAGATTATTATGGATGGGCCATTTAGAACTAAGTAATATACAGGGTGTCCAGTAAATAGCACGACATACTGCAGGGGGTGAGAGCTTGGGTCAATACCTACCAAAAAACACAATATATGTTCAGCAAAATCTTACGGATTTACAGTAGTAGTAAGTTAAGCGATAAGAAAATTGTACTATGAAAATTTAAATAAAAATTGTATTTCTTGAAAACGTTTTAGTTTTTAATAGAAGAAAGACTTATCAGTGAGTAAAGTAACTATTCACAAATAATTTGAGGTAAAATAAAAACTAAAAAAGGAATTTTTCATTGCGAGATGCTTAAAAATCTGTGTCAAGGTAGAGATTTTTCGATATTTCGGAAAATTTTGTATTACTGTAAATCCTTAAGATTTCGCTGAACATATATTGTATTTTTTGGTAGGTATGGACCCAAGCTCTCACCCCCTGCAGTATGTCGTGCTATTTACTGGACACCCTGTATATATTTATTAAATTACTCTAGAAACGTTATACTATGACTTAAGTTACATACATGCTTTGAATACTGAAAGATGAAGATAGATTCCTGAATTCTAATTAAATTATATTTCGAATAGTTGGAGATGGCGCAAGCGCAGATTATAACACTGTTATTATCCTGGATAATTTAACAAAAATAAATATTGAATAAATAAACAACTAAGGGAAACTAAACCAGAGGGATGGGCAGCAGCGTCCCTTCTGTTAAACTGTAGCCATACTGCGCTCACCAACCCGCCTGCCAAGCGTGGTGAGTATTGGCAAATACCCCCCAGAATGATGACACAGTTGTGAAAATCTATGGGGGAGGCCTTTGTTCAGCAGTGGATGTATAAATGGCCGATATGAAATAAACAATGCAAAATTATACATTTAATTAATTAAAATAATAAGTTCGTTCCATTGTAGACCTCATTCATCGCTTTCCATGGGGCGAGATAGATATCAAAAGCGGACCTTAATGAATAAAAAACATGATAACGTGGAACGGTTTATTAAAAAAACATATGAATGAATTACATACATGTATAATTAAAGTATTCGTTTTATTCATCACATCACAAAGAACCTCAATTAACGTACTTCACAAGACAAATAATTTTTAAACACCAACACACCACACCCAGTTACACGATCACACACCCGCAAATGCACACGCCTATTTTTATCTGTGTTATATTTCTTTTCTTTAATTGTTAATATCAATTTTTTTACATTTCATCAATTCTGTTCTTAAATACACAAAATAAGCACCATGAAGAAGACACTGACTCCTGAAACACAAGTACTTTATACTTCAGTCAGGACTTCACAAATTTGTAAGCGGAATTAATGCCACTAAACAGTTATTATCCGGTATTTTGACAGGCATACGCGGTGACCTGGGTCTGGGGAATGACTTATTTGACGGCACAGTTGGTGCAGTGGCTGACACAGTCAGCTGCTGCGCTCCGGGTCGCGGATTCGATTCCCGCACGGAACCAATAGTTGTATGATCTGCAGGTACTTGTTGTGGGTCTGGGTGTATTGTGTGTGGAAGTTATATCTGTAAACGCACCCACGGCACAGGAGAAATCCTCTGAAATATTTTTCTTTTCTAAAGGACATTGTGTTGCTCTTTTTAATGGGCAAAGAGAAAACTGATTGTAGAGTCCTTTTTTTTTTATTGGTGTCCAGTGGAAATTCTTCATGAACTTCCTTCGCCCCGGGGAAGGACGAAGGGGTATGCCGGACTCCTACCGGCTAAAACCACTGGAGCGGTCATCTTCGGTACGTAAGGGAGGCTTCAGGTCCTCGTATGATCACACTAGAGCCGCCCACTGGTGCCATGCCTATTGGCACATCTCGGAGAAGGTGACTGTAAAGCGATTACCCCCCCGGGGGTATTGTAAAGGATCCCCCAAAGCATCCCACGGTAGCGCGTGATCACATGCGTGCTACCGTCTTCTCTTGGGTCGCTTGGTGTGGGCACGCAGATTCCACAATCTGCGCACCCGCGAACCTAGAGGTCCCCACCTTATAGCAATGGCAGGGTTTTTCAGGCGTATCGGAGTTAGGCGCCAGGGCGGTTGTTACCCCGGCGCCGTCTCCTTCTTCTTCGAGCGGGATTGGCCCTCTCCCGATCCCGCTTTACAGTCTCCTTCTGGAGCATGACACTTTCACAGAAGGAGACCACTGCATTCCAGTTTTCATGCTCTGCCAACATAGCCGACACTACTTCTGGCAGAGAGAGATCTTGCCCGATCCGATCGACCAGGATCCGCCGCACGGCGGCCCATGCAGGGCACGCCTGATTGTAGAGTCCTACCACCTATTTGCCTTGCAGCTACCCTTGTGAGAGACGCTACTTCAACAAAATTAGATTGAAGTACCGAGTAGGTAATTGTATGCACGTATCACTCAATCTGCATGCTCTCTCTAAATGCCATGTAATTCTGAAAAAGTTCTCAAAAATTAAAACTGTTACGTACTTTTAGCTAAAGTAGCTTTTAAATAAAATATTTAAATATAGAACATAAATCTTGACCTAATATTTTTGCTCTGAAATTGACAGTTTTTAGACTCACTTATTTACACGTGCCTCCACATAATATTTGAAAATAACATCCAACGTCAAAAATGTTTGAAGTCCAGTTAATGGGGAAATACTTGAGAAGATTCTCTAAAGTTAATTTGGCCTGATGTCGCCTCACGCGTGACGTCGTGAGCCCTTCACACCGAAATATTTGTAATCCGACACTGACCGCTCGCAGGAAACTTCACACAGTATCACGTATAAAGATTATGAGACGGACGCGATACGTGTAAAAAGATATATTTGAACATTATTTTATGCACATTATTTGATGCTAGACGTTTTGGTCTAGCTCATCATATCGGTTATTTCTGCGTCCACTGCTGAACTATGTCCTCCTCCTTAGATTCTACAACTGTGTCATCATTTTGGGGGGTATTTGCCAATACTCACCACGCTTGGCAGGCGGGTTGGTGAGCGCAGTATGGCTACCGTTTCACATAAGGGACACTGCTGCCCATCCCTCTGGTATAGATTCCCTTAGTCGCCTATTACGACATGGAGATGATACAGATGATGACAGAGATGGAGTGGTGCTATATCCGGACACAACACTAGCTAGCTAGCTTGACAAAAGTCGTCAGGTAGCTAAAGGCTTGGTGACTCACAAGACCAAGTAGCTAGGTTCCATAAACCACTATGAGATAAGGAACCACCTAACTCTCAATGCAGAATTGGTGACGCAGAAATCTCGTCACAGTATACCGGCTCAAAATAGCAACATTGTGTAGCTGCGTTTTAAATACCCGAAATCCGAACCTCCAACAACACGGCGGATATATGAAATAGAGGAATTCAAGGGAAAAGTATATGTCAGCTATAAAGGTTGGTACCAGATCAGGGACTCCTCTGGTAATGCGGATGTTTTTGGGCGGCGGTAATCGTTTAACATCAAGTGACCAGGTGACCCGCGTTGCTGTTTACCCTTAAAATAAAACAGTCCTGGATAACCGAAGTATGAAGTACCACAGCCCCACATTGGACAGTCGCTAGGGCACCAAGAAGCACTGCTATCAACTCTTCGTCTGAGTCGTTAGCTTTAAGCCTGATAAGTTCAAATTGTCTGTCCTAATCCATGAAAAATAACTCTGTTATAACAATATTTTTCTCCAACAGAACACATATTATTTATTACACCTTTTTTATATCTAGTTGAAACTATGGTGCCTACTCTTTCACATTCCAAATAACCTTAGCCAGTATTTCAACGAATTAAAAATATATTAATATTGGTAACTCAGAAGTCTTTACTTGTCTACGACCTGCTTAATCTATGTCCCCGTGCCAACGTGACGTCACTCTCTATTCCATTAGCGGCGTTTTTCTCCCTATAAGCACTTAAGCAAGTTTAAGAAGCCCATCGCCGCCAAATTGTGTTTTTCCTCCAAAAAGTTTAATGTTTAATTTTCATCAATCAGGTTAAGGTTGGGAAAGGGCAGGAAGTCGAACATTTTCTTAGAATTCGGTGTCGGTCTATTGTGCCGAGACTTTATTAGTTCAAAATCATGTTCAAGGATTAAGCAGTTACAATTGAAAACACAATGGGCACATTGCTTGTGGAACTGATGTCCGCTGGGGCAGAAAGCTTCTCGAGTGGAGACTACGCACCGAAAAACGCAGCGTGGGATGGCTTCCAGCGAGATTGACAGATGGCGTCGGTTGCTGAGAATCGTTGGATGCGGGCGGCATGTAATTCTATGCGGGAGGCCTTTGTATGGCAGTGGACATCCTTCAGCTGAAATGATGATGATGACAAAGAAAGAATAACATTATCAGTTTTCGAATCTGTTTCTGCCAGATTTTTGATTTTGTTGGGCTTCTCACTTACGTTTCTGGGAAATTGGTTGCTTAACCGGTCATTTCTGACGAAGCCAAAAGAGGCCTCCAGCCAGTCTTTCTGCCAGAAATATCGCTTGGACTTTATTCATAAAACAGTTTTACATAGCAGCAGATAACCCGCTCGTCATCTTGGCATCGTCATCATAATTAGAAATAAAAGATACTAGATATGCATCACGTATTGTGTCTCCTCCGTTTGGCATTTCCTAATAAACAACTTATTCAATTTTAAAAGCTTAAATAGAAATGGATACAATACAATATGTACTAGTTTAATGCCAAGAGTTTGTCCCATAGCCAAAAAGCATATTTAATGAATTTCTAAAGCTTCAGAGCGTAAAGATTGCCTCAACGCCCATTTAACACTCGTTATTATAATAACTTGCGCATTTTTGAAAAGAAATCCTAATGTATTCAGGACGTGTAGCTCAAAGTGGTATCTAACTTTGTTTTTCGTTTAACTTTTCATTGCCGCTTCCCAAGTTTAACGATAATAGTGTCCAATATAAAAATTGTAATGGACTGTGAAATGAAATTTATGATTTACCACATGTTTTGTGTACAAGTTTTGGTAAATGTCCTTTCTCCTCTTCTCTTCTCTGTTTTTATAAACGCCGTCACTACAGTTATAGCTTCAAATTATTATCTCTATGCAGATGACTTGCAACTTTATCGGCATTTTAAAATTGAAGACCTTCAAGAAGCCATTGATGCTATTAATAATGATCTGCAGAATATCAACCAGTGGGCTAAATCATTTGGCCTCTTAGTCAATCCAACAAAATCACAAGCAATCATTATTGGCAGCAGATACTTCTACGGTCTATTGGATCACCAGTCTCTCCCACCAGTGTTGTACAACTCTGTCACCATAGCCTACTCGAGAAGTGCAAAAAATTTGGGTGTCTATATAGACTGTCACCTGTCTTGGAATATCCACATTGCGGAGGTTAGCAGGCGGGTGTATTGCTCGTTCCAGTCACTCAAACGTCTCCAGAAGTTCCTGCCATTTCAAACAAAAATTACTCTTGCCCAATCTCTTCTTCTCCCACTTCTAGACTATGCTGATGTCTGCTTTCTTGATGCAACGGAGGATCTTCTAAATAAACTCGAACGTCTGCAGAATTTGTGTATCCGCTTCATTTTCGGCCTTCGAAAGTACGACCATGTGTCCGAATTCCGGACGCGATTGAAGTGGCTACCCGTTCGGCGACGTCGAGATACTCACATACTTTCTTTTCTCTTTTCTGTTCTTCACAATCCTAATTCTCCTGCATATCTTCGGGATCGCTTTGAGTACCTTGTCCCCAGAGGGAAACCTTGCCGCATGGCCTCTTCTCTTCTCCTTCATACTCCTCGTCACACTTCAGCTTGTTATGATGAGTCATTCATGCCGTGTGGTGCCGGCTCAGAATGCCACCACCCCATCTCCTCCCATGGGTGTCGTAAAAGTCGACTAAGGGATTAGTCGGAGGATGGGCAGCAGTGTCCTTCGAGTACATTAACAACTCAACTGCGATCGCCAACCCGCCTGCCAAGCGTGGCGATTATGGCAAAACCCCCCAATGAGCTCAAAACACATCCATATCGGTGGTTGTGATGATCTTTGGGGGAGGCCTGTGTCCAACAGTGGACTTCATTCGGCCGAAATGATGATTCACTGTACGTGCAGTGCGCCTTTGGAATTCGCTTCCTCATTCCTTGCGTGATAGCCCTTCGTCTGATGTTTTCAAGAAAAGAATTAAGGAACATTTTCTTTCAATATGACTTAGTAGTATATATGTATTATTAGATATTGGTATATGTATGTATGTATGTATTATTATTATTGTTGTATATTTTTGTTTGTGACTTATTTTCTAAGTATATCTTTATTTATATACCTAATATGTTATGCATTTTAATGTACTTTTATTTTATAAATATCTGGTATTGCTTCATTCTTGTTGTACACTTCATTAGATCCTCATATTAATATTACTCTGTCACTCAAAGGTTTGCTGTAAGAGAACTCAATAGTGAGTTAAGCTCGCCTATGTACATCAACTTTTCTTTAGTATTGTTTAAATCTGTAAATATTGTGTGCAATAAAGAATAATAGTAACATAAGCGCTACCGCGATGTGAAAGTGTAACAATTTGAACCGAAATTCTAGGATATTCTTTTGAGTAATATTTTCAAGGTCATTCGTACGTTCCTAAAGGTGTTACGCATATACGCAGGCACGACAGAAGAAAAATAGAAGATCTGTGTATAGTGTCGGGGGAGAATGTCTCCCCCGAGACGAGCCGTAGCGGCCCAGCATGAAGTGGGATACCAGTGCATTCCACTGGATATCTCTTCCTAGTGCTCTTCGTTTTTGCTGAAGACGGATAAAGTGTGTTTTTTTGGCTGCAAGTATCCAGCCCGCCTCTCTAAATTTACCGACGCGGAGGAATTTCATGACACGATTTAACCACATAGAAAAAAAATAACTATAATCGCTCCAGATATCGCTTCATTGATCTAGAAATCACGAAAAATGGAAGGTCCGATAAGTTTTCAGTCACTAAAATTCTTCGCAAGCAATCCTAGTTATTTATTTATCTTAGAAATATATAACTACTAGCTGAGACCCGCGGTTTATTTTAATTAAATTGGATTATTTATGAATCATTTAGAGTACTTCAGCATATACACTTGACATAGTGTATATATATATTTCATGGGTTTTAATATTTTTGCGCGGAACCCTAATTATATTTCTAAAATAAAAGTAGCCTAAGTTATTCCTTATAACATTAGCTATCTGCTAAAGTTCCGTAGAAATCGATCCAGCCATTTCGGAGATATTGGGAACAAACAGACAGATAAACAGACAAAAAAAAAAATTTGTTGTAGATACCGTATATACTTTCATATGCATTTAGTAAAAAGCTGTTATTTTGATATTACAAACAGACAGTTCAATTTTATTTATTTTTATCGATGAGCGCGGCTATCGTAAGCGCAGCTAACAAGCGAGAGGTCTTGGATTTGAGTCCTAAAGAGAGTCATTCGTATTTTCTGCTAGGAAATTGGCAATAGCAGCTGTGTTCGGAATGTTGTCCAGCAAACGGCAATTCAATACGAGCTAAAAGCTTCACAGGCTAGCAGTCTAATCCAATCCACCTCTGCCAACCATTTTCAAGACGAAAAGCGACATGAAAAATAACTATATAACTGTACATGTATGAATATGAGATTGATAAGAGAAATGAGGAGATGAAAGGATTAGTAAACTGAAGTGGCAATGGGCAGGGCACATTGCTCGTAGAACTGATGGCCACTGGGGCACAAAGGTTCTCGAATGGAGACCGCGCACCAGAAAACGCAGCGTGGGACGACCTCCAACGACCTCCAACGACGTCGTGGACAGACGACCTGGTGAAGGTCGCTGGGAGTCGTTGGATGAGAGCGGCATGTGACCGCTCGTTGTGGAAATCTAAGGGGGAGGCCTTTGTTCAGCAGTGGACGTCCTGTGGCTGATATGATATAATGAAGAGTTCAGAAATCAGGAAGTCAGTCCCACATAAGACACCAAAATACAAAAGCAAACACTCTTAAGTAAACATATAAAAGCTAACCCCATTATTCCAATCCTATCGGTATTACGAACGGCTATAGCGCGAGGAGTCCCATGAGATTTCCCATAAAAAAATTGATACAATTTACCAAAGTATTATCGAATCAGCACCGTTCAATTTATATATTTGATTACGTGCGCTAAACGTTTGGGACCTTTCTTTGTCGTGTAGAAAAACACGTAGAAACGTGACTTGTATATTTATATTCAATCTAGCTTCTAAAGGGACCAAGTGTGACAGGAATTTGTAACGAAGTCACCGGGGAAAATTAATAGTGACTTGTGCGGTCTCGTAAGAGCTGAGCGATTTCTGCAGTTATTGGAAGTTTGTGCAAGTAACGACGAAGTTCTGTGGTTTGTTTAAAAGAATATAACGGTCAGCAAATCTATTCATCATTTCGGCCGAGTGAAGTCCACTGCTGGACACAGGCCTCCCCCAAAGATCACCACAACCACCGATATGGATGTATTCTCGCTCATTGGAGGGTTTTGCCATAATCGCCACGCTTGGCAGGCGGGTTGGCGATCGCAGTTGAGTTGTTAAGGTACTCGAAGGACGCTGCTGCCCATCCTCCGGCTAATCCCTTAGTCGACTTTTACGACACCCACGGGAGGAGATGGGGTGGTGGCATTCTGAGCCGGCACCACACGGCACAGTAAATCTATTAGTAATCATTTATTCAAACAACTTTAAACTATGTAGGTATAATTTAAATTAACAATCTGCCTAGAAATAATGTTTTACTACATTATTTCTGGCAGGTACCCCTACACAGACACTACAGTTAACGTTCCTGCACAGTGTTGCTAAGCCGACGATCAGTAACCAACTGCCCTTTTTATATCTGTAGTGAATGATCTTGTAGCACTGTAGGTACTGTTTTACCGACTACTGTTTTACCGACGTCGTTCCGGAAAAGTAAATAAGTGCGACAACATGTTGTCGATTTGAAGTTTGTGATGGGTAAGGCTTCAGCAGATTTTAAATAAGTTTAACTTAAGAAATAGCTGGAAAAGGAGTAAGGTTTTAGTTGTATGCTAGCGTGTTATTAGTATATTGTTGCTCAAAAGTTTGAGACATATTTAGAAAGCATTACGTACCATGTCGACAGGTGTGAGAATCTCATATTTATCGAAGAGGACTACATCTTCTGTCTATTGGATTTTTTAATATATTTAATATGATATACATAAGATATTTTATTTGCCGTGTGGTGCCGGCTCAGAATACCACCACCCCATGTCCTCCCGCGGGTGTCATAAAAGTCGACAAAGGGACTAAGCCGGAGGATGAGCAGCAGCGTCCTTCGAATACATTAACAACTCAACTGCGATCGCCAACCCATCTGCCAAGCGTGGCGATTATGACAAAACCCCCCAATGAGCCCACAGCACAGCCATATCGGTCGTTGTGGTGATCTTTGGGGGAGGCCTGTGTCCAACAGTGGACTTCATTCGGCCGAAATGATGATATAATATAAGATGCATGTTTAAGGCTGTAGTCGAAAATAACACCAGTCGCGTACCCAGCGCTTTATTTATTCAAACCTTCAAGTACTATCAAGAACTCCTAACATCAAACCTTTGACCTAAGATACGATACCTACAAACGATCTTCGAATACTACCCTATATCACTTTCCAATCAAATACCAGCTTTACCACCATCGAATAGGGTTTTAATTCCTTCCTACACTCCGGCCCTTGACCTCCAGTATTGACATGCTAAAGTCGGGATCAATCTCGCAGCCTTCGGAATGCAAATACAATTCTTTATGGAATAGGTCTGAAGGGCCGCCGTAAACCTCCGAGATTGAGGTCTGTGGCCCTCAATA
This sequence comes from Diloba caeruleocephala, assembly GCA_947459985.1. Lineage (NCBI taxonomy): Eukaryota > Metazoa > Arthropoda > Insecta > Lepidoptera > Noctuidae > Diloba > Diloba caeruleocephala. Next base: position 32,402,000 of record OX381605.1, on the reverse strand, counting down.
TCCCCGCTTTGTGCAAGGCGCGAAAAAGGTCCGTTAATGGAATAAGGCCCGCGAAATACGGACGATGCTCGAACGTCCAATTTTCGTCGAGATTTTTTTGATGTTTAGGTGTAAGAATTAGGCCGGACCGGGATTGCGGGCTTGGGGGTCGATTTATTTTGATGGAATGAGATAACGGCTTATGTTGCTGGATGGTGTATTTGTTAACATGGTTCACGCAGAAGAAGTAAAGATACTTACCTCGCCCTGTATCTATAATACCCGGAACTATATAGGAAAAGAGAGAGAGTGAGATTAAATACATACGTAAATACAAAAAAATATCAACTTTCCGAATAACAAACAATACACTCCTTCAGTCCGTTGGTCATATCTTTAAAAATATACAATTAGTTACAGAATATATTAGGAGTGTAAATACATTAAACAACTTTATGTAGCTATATTATAATAGAATTAAACTTTGTCTACTATGTAAAAGCTACTTTAGCATATATGGTTAGTATAATGAAACGGTTGGCGTAGACGCTAAGCAATAGGCTTTCTGCGGTACGTGTTGCGGGTTTCAGCCCGCCTGGAACAAATCTGGTGACGCGAAGCATAGTATAGCAGAAGGAAAGAATGCAAGGGTGACGTAAAGAATAGAGGCTTCACAAAGTCTGCTGTGTGAACGTGTCATTTTTTTATTGGTTTCCAGTGGAAATTCTACACGGAACTTCCATCACCCCGGGGAAGGGCGAAGGGGTATGCCGGACTCCTACCGGCTAAAACCACTGGAGCGGTCATCTTCGGCATCGGATTTCAGGTCCTCGTAAGATCACACTAGAGCCACCCATTGGTGCCACGCCTTTTGGCACATCTCGGAGGGGATGACTGTACAGCGGTCACCCCCTCTAGCGGAGAGGAGGCGGCTGTAAAAAGGCCGCCCCCCAGGCACTTCTCAGGGAGGATTGTAAAGGATCCCCCAAGTCTTGACTACGATCTCAAGTCCTCGGGAAATAGAGCCGATATGTACCAAGAATGTTCCGTGAGAGGTTGGCAGGTACCACCGTTTGGAATCCTATAATTAAAATTATAAAGTCTTAAACTTCATACCACACTAAAAAGATTAACAGAGTGAGTGATCTAGTGCATCTACAAAATGTTTTATTATAATTGCTTAGTAGTTAAATATATTTTTAAATCTGTAGCTACGCCTGGCACCTTTCTCATCCTGCGACCACGAACACTGGTTCGAAACAACAATCTATAATAAGTATACGCGACGTAATCTGTTCCATCATTTCGGCCGAATTAAGTCCACTGCTGGACACAGGCCTCCCCCAAAGATCACCACAACGACCGATATGGGCTTGTTGTGGGCTCATTGGGGGGTTTTGCCATAATCGCCACGCTTGGCAAATGGGTTGGCGATCGCAATTGAGTTGTTAATGTACTCAAAGGATGCTGCTGCTCATCCTTCGGCTAATCCCTTAGTCGACTTTTACAACACTTACGGGAGGAGATGGAGTGATGGCATTCTGAGCCGGTACCATCCGTTTAATAGTATGTTATTGTAATGAGAAAGAATCACGAAACCCTAAGACATGACTAAAAACAACATTTTTTTTATTTGTTATATCATATATAGTACTCATTTCCTGCAAAAATCTTTACGGCACGTAATCGACAAAATCGTGTATTTTTCTAGTAACGCAGATTTAACGGTTGGTGCAGTGGCTGATGCTGTCGACTGCTGCGCTCCGGGTCGTGGGCTCAGGAATTATTTTTTCCATTTCATTTGAAATTAAGCATTTTTGGTTCATTTATTATCTGTACCAAGGGCTTCTTGGGCTTTGGGCTCTTTGGGCCAAAATCCAAAATTCTAGGTCGCCGTGATGTCCCCTATAGATTCTGATGATCTGTCCGTGAGTGGGACTTTTTATATCTTCTTTAAAAAAAAAACGTTGCCCCACTAGGATTTCTCCTGTGACGCGGGTGTGTTTACAGACACAAATTCCACACACAATACACCCAGACCCGGAACAACTACCTGCAGATCATACAAATATCTGTTCCGTGCGGGAATAGAACCTGCGACCCGGTGCGCAGCAGCCGACTGTATCAGCCACTGCACCAACCGTGCCGTCAAAATGTATGTAAATACTCTTTCTTTCTCTCATCCCAAGAGGGATGTAGATGCTTAACCGGACAATAAATACTCTTTGAAAAGCCGTATCTTTATTTAAAGCATACTAGAACCTTGATTTTTACCGTAGTGTGAGTCTATAGATCCTCAGTATTTCATAATAATTTCAACTTGATACCTCAAGCCATTTCTGAGAAACAGGGCCTTGACACATGGACAGACAGACAGCAAAGTGATCCTATAAGTAGATATTACACTTTTCCATTATGAGGAAGTGTCATAAGTGTTAAAGTGCATAGCGATGTAGGTTTAAGTATTAGCTTGTCAGTTTTGATTAAATGTTATCTTATATATATAATTCTTCTGTACATGTGTATGTTCAATTTCAATTTCAATTGTCACTAAACTCGTCCTAAACGGCGGGAATGAGTTTGATGAAATTATTTGTGTATATTTGAGTGGATTCCTGGATGGATTTGATTCACAATTGGACCCGGAAGGTATTGCTACAACCCCCTGCCGTACTGCTCATTTTAGTGATCATTGGGAGGCGTACGTTTAGCAGCAAACGGCTGTGGGCTGATATATAAAAATAACAAAGATAAAAAGATTTTTATTAATGTAAAGCATTTATAGGCACTTATGAATAGTCAAGACTTTAGTTGCCCCGTTTCAAAATGTTGATTTCCTACGTTGATGAATGGACAAGAATCTCCATGGTAAAGCTTTTTAAATCATGTTACAATATTTATGAGTACATTGTTTCTCTAAATTAAGGCTTTCATCACATTGCCTATATAGGAGAAAAGAGTAAAAACTTCTTTATCTATACTAAACAAGCCTGATTGTAATATTTATTTACTTTATGATTAAATTGCCATGGCAGCAGTTATCGAGTAACAAGTGTGAAAACTTCCGTGTGGTATCCGGATTAAGAGACAACACTTCTCCATCTCATCCCATGGATGTCGTAAAAGGCGACTAAGGGAATCTAAGCCAGAGGGATGGGCAGCAGCGTCCCTTCTGTGAAACGGTAGCCATACTGCGCTCACCAACCCGCCTGCCGAGTGTGGTGAGTATTGGAAATTTCCCCCCAAAATGATGATACGATTGTGGAAATCAATGGGGGAGGCCTTTGTTCAGCAGTGGACGTATAAATGGCCGAGATGATGAAGTGTGAAAATACGTTACAATCAGCAACTCCCTGGCAGGTTACTATGCCATTTTTGAAAATGACGCACAACGTACCTTACACAAAAACACCGTCCCACAATCTCCAACCGTCAGCTTTTTCGCATCACTTATCGGCCGCTCTTGTATCAGCCGATTTGCCACTCACCGTATCTCGACGACCACTTGACGGGTCTTTTTGCGCGCAGTCGAACAATGCCGGCCCACAATGGCGATACGGTGTAATCTCCACTTTACAGCCGGTATCGGATATCGTGCGCTGTTTTGTCGTGTCGCACGGTCTCGTCGGGTATGAGTGAGTTTTTCTTTGAGATTTTCTAATCGATGTTCTGGTCGTATTATGTGGGTCTGATTTTTTCTTATGTTCAATTCGTGTTAATACGATGCAAGGCTACATGCATTGTATTGTATAACATACAATATTCCGAGAATCTAAGTAAAAGACTTGGTATATTTAGACATAGTCTCATCATCATTTCGGCCGAATGAAGTCCACTGCTGGACACAGGCCTCCCCCAAAGATCACTACAACCACCGATATGGATGTGTTGTGGGCTCATTGGGGGGTTTTGCCATAATCGCCACGCTTGGCAGGCGGGTTGGCGATCGCAGTTGAGTTGTTAATGTGCTCGAAGGACGCTGCTGCCCATCCTCTGGCTAATCCCTTAGTCGACTTTTACGACACCCATGGGAGGAGATGGGGTGGTGGCATTCTGAGCCGGCACCACACGGCAAAGCCGGCACCACACGGCAACATGGTCTAATTTTTTTTAAATCCACCCAAACTCAAGGAAAATGGCAATTATCTTTATTTTTCTTTGAAGTTTCATTATCGTTTCACGTTGTATTTTATTTTATTACATCACGTTTTATGTACGTATAAATGTTGAATAAGTAAGTTAGGGTATATTTCATTTGCATCATTATGGTCATTTCGGCTGAATAAAGTCCACTGCTGGACACAGGCTCCCCCAAATATCACCACAACGGCCGATATGGGTGTATTGTGGGCTCATTGGGGGTTTTGCCATAATCGCCACGCTTGGCAGACGGGTTGACGATCGCAGTAGAGTTGTTAATGTACGTACTCGAAGGACGTTGCTGCCCATCCTCCAGCTAATCGCGCAAAAATACTTAAATCACGAAAAAAATAGGGGGTGGGGGTAGGAGGGTGAAAAATATTTTACGACCTTTTCTCATACCTACCAAATAAACAAAAGAAAATGCTTTAAAATCGGTAGAGCCGTTTCGGAAGTATGTGACCACAAACACCGTGACACGACATATTCACATGTTAGAAGATTATCAATGTCTATGTTTTAACATCACAGCGATGAACTTTTAAAGCACCAAATTATGTTCTAGAATAAATTTATTAAAGTACCAGTATTATATCCAAAATATAACTGTAAATCTAAACGCCTAAACTTGGGAGATTATCAAAATTACACACAACATAATCCTACTTTATAACCGGCACTAAACAAATGAAGTTGAGCGTTTTCCAAAAGTCCTTCAGCCGGGAGTGGAATTAATGGCCCTCTGGCTGTTGGGTAAAAAGGGCTTTTGTTCCCTGGTGGGCTGAAGGGTGCTGCGTACTAAGCAACTGTCACGTAAGAGCCATGGTGTGATATGGATACTTAACGTATAGATGTGTATCAAATTGTGGGGAGGACTGAAAAGTCATTCCTTGATTGTATGACGTAAGGATTTAATGAGACTGGCCCAGTTTTACTCCGCTAAGGGAGTATGTGTTTGTTAACACTGTGCAAGTATATGCTGCAGCTTGGGTGGTTATTTTTTCGTTATAAGATAACATTGTCCAACTTTAAAATATCACTGATAATATTTATTTTATACAATCTTTACACTTTAAACAGTCGCTGACAAAATATGATCCAAGCAAAAAAAAAAACAAGAATATTTTACAACGTACGTAGCGTCTAGGCTATCTGCTACGGCAGCGCAACTATATTAGCTACGAAATCATCGTCGTAGCACACGACTACGACTGCGTTTACACCGGAGACGTGAGAGGAAGCAGAGCACAGCGAGGATGCGTAGCGGACACTTAACTAATGCTGTGCGAGGAATTATACTGCACAGCATGTTCATGTCATATCCTGGAACTCCTTCATATGATGCAACAAACGATATATTCAAATACACATAACATGACGTTATTAGAAAGAACAAGTCAGTTACTACTTCACCACTTATACCATATGTAAACTGAAAATAGTATTACCAGCTTATACCACACAAAAAATTTGGTTCTTTTTTATACAACTTGGTGACGCCACGAGCAAGCCATAGCCATAGCTTGGTGCTTGGTGGTAAGCGTCAAGCCTGCGTATAAAATGTACTGCTACCCAGGACTTATCCTGCGTGTCGATCGGATTGGGCAAGATCTCTCTCTGCCAGCAGTAGAGTCGGCTATGATGGCAGAGCACGAAAACTGTAATGTAGTGGTCTCCTTCTGTGAGACTGTCATGCTCCAGAAGGAGACCGTAGAGCGGGATCGGGAGAGGGCCGATCCCGCTCGAAGAATGAGGAGACGGCGCCAGGGTAATAACCGCCCTGGCACCTAATTCCCATACGCCTGAAACACCCTGCAGTTGCTATAAGATGGCGGACCTCTGGGTTCGCGGGTGCGTAGATTGGGGAATCTGCGTGCCTACAACAAGCGACCCAAGAGAAGACGGTAGCACGCATTTGGTCACGCGCTGCCGTGGGACGCTTTGGGGGATCCCTTATAATCCCCCCGGGGAGGTGATCGCTTTACAGTCACCCTCTCCGAGGCGTGCCTATAGGCGTGGCACCAGTGGGCGGCTCTAGTGTGATCATACGAGGACCTGGAGCCTGCCGTAGGTGCCGAAGATGATCGTTCCAATGGTTTTAGCTGGCAGGAGTCCGGCATACCCCTTCGCCCTTCCCGGGGCGAAGGAACTTCATGAAGAATTTCCACTGGGCACCAATAAAAAAATAAAAAATACGACTTATCCTGCATGGCGCTACACTGCGCTTGTCAACTCGAGACATTAAGTTATTAAGTCTCTTATACCCATTATTTTCACTAGCTACCGTGGGGATATTGTAGCTAACCGAAACACAGTAATGTAGTCTTTTACAAGACTACAAGCAGAACTTCTAGATTGGAAAAGCTATATGTCAAATTGTGGACTACGATAGGCTCTTGGTGATCTATATACATACAAATAAATAAATAAAATTGAAGTGTTTGTTTGTAATAACAGATTTTTACTAAATGCAAATGAAAGTATATACGGTACCTACAACAAAAGAACAATATCTTTTTTGTCTCTCTGATGCCGTGTGGTGCCGGCTCTGAATACCACCACCCCATCTTCTCCCATGGGTGTCGTAAAAGTTGACTAAGGGATTAATCGGAGGCAGCAGCGTTCTTCGAGTACATTAACAACACAACTGCGATCGCCAACCCGTCTGCCAAGCGTGGCGATTATGGCAAAGGCCTGTGTTCAGCAGTGGAATTCATTCGGCCGAAATGATTGTCTGCCTGTCTGTCTATCGGTCTGTCTGTTTGTTCCCGCTAAACGAAACGGTTGAACCGATTTTCACGGGACTTTCACTGGCAGGTAGCTGATGTTATAAGGAATAACTTAAGCTACTTTTTTTGGAAAAATAATTAGGACTACGGCCAAAACATTATAACCCATGAAATCCAATACTTAAACTCTATGTCAAGTGTATATACTGGAAGTACTCTAAAATATTTATTAATAATCAAATTTATTTTAAACTAGCTATCGCCCGCGGTTTCACCTGCGTTTTTACCATTGTCCACACACGTTTTGATTTTTTAATATTAGAACCTTCCGTGGGCAATAAGGAACATACAAAAAGAAATTGCCGAATTGGAAAAAAATATTTAGAGAAAGAAAGAAAGAAAGAAAGAAAATATTTATTCAGCCACAACAAGAGAGACAATATATGTATACAAACAAAAGGATAAGTGTAATTATACAAACAATAAAATAATAAAAAGTATAACAGTTGCGTGTGTCTCGCGGTTGTGCTGAATAGGGTCTAGTTCAGCGTGTGCCAGACGAAAGCCCGGCGCTGGTTTTCGACTATACCCTGTAGTGACTCACGGATGTGATACCAGCTTCTGTACCAACACTATAAAAATAATAATCAAACCAATTTTCTACAAAATAAAAAAAAAAAAAAACAACGCCTAAGAAAGAAACAAAAATTAACAACAAAATAAAAATAAGTTACCTGAACAAAATTAGAATAAATAAGTAGGTAAGTACATTAAGGCATTTATAGAGATAAGATAAGACATACATAGCTATGGTGACACTGTAAATAATAACAAGCGGCGACGTGGATGGTCCTGAGCGCGAATCGGCGAGGCGAAATACTCATAATTAGTGCAAATCAATATTCTCGAGTTATGCGCTTAGCAACATTCATTTTTATGTATATAGATTAAACCGCGGGTGAAACTGTGGGTCCCAGCTAGTTTATAATAAAAAATGTATAGTCTCAAATCATGCGCCACTTCCCGCAATTGAAATTACGAAGCCATTGTAAAATTAAATGAAAAACTGTAATACACTTCTACTTCAGTGACCGCACAATCAAACTTCCTATTGGACTTAAACAAAATTTATTCTCGAGTGAAAAAAAATGTGATTAGAATGTTAAGTGGAGTTTTTGCAACATTTCCTCGAGGAAAGTTAATTAGTCGGAAAGTCGACGGTCCGCTGTAATGCCCCGCCAGATGTTCCTTATTGCTGCACGCTTTACATACCTAACGATGTTTGGCTGACCAAGTTTTGAGGTAAAAATGTAGTTATGTTTGTACATCACCTTATTTTGGCTTTTGTTATCTTGATAAAAAATTATTTGCTGCCTTGAGATCTTCTGTCGTAAAAAAATAAGCAGAGTCTGCTGGAGTTTCGGTACTGTCGTGATGGTAGGATGAGTAGGTCTTTGATTTTCAATGGTTAGCAAAATATAAAACATAAGTTTTTAAACTGACATGGCCACTGACACTATTATTAGAACTGGAAACGGGATATTTACCATGTTTATTTATTTATTTTATCCGTGAACATGGCGCTTGCAACAGCGCCGAAATATCGGGAACTTAAAATAATTAAAAAAATGGTAAATATACCGTTTCCAGTTCTAATAAAAATATAAAATAAGTATTCGCATTGTATGCTTACAGCGGTTGATCAGACGAAAGACCGTATGCTCAATTTAAATTTTCGCGAAACGTCAAACGTCGTTTTTTCTTATAATATACCACCCCATCTCCTCCCGTGGGTGTCGAAAAAGTCGACTAAGGGATTAGTCGGAGGAAGGGCAGCAGCGTCCTTCTAGTACATTAACAAGTCAACTGCAATCGCCAACCCGTCTGCCAAGCGTGGCGATTATGGCAAAACCCTCCAATGAGCCCACAACACACTCATATCGGTCGTCGTGGTGATCTTTGGGGGAAGCCTGTGTTCAGCGGTGGACTTCATTTGGCCGAAATGATAAAGATAAAAATATTTTTATTCCTGTAAAACCATTTATAGGCCCTTATGAATAGTCAAGACATTAGTTGCTTATATGAACTCCTTTGAATTATTCAACAATCTTCTAGATTTATTCTACAGTTAAGGATCATTTAAGAACAGGCATTTATTTCCTAAGATACGCAAAACAGGATTTATAAATTGGAAAAACAGGTCCGTTAACAAAAACAAACCTCGCATAAGTTTTCTTCAGTAAACTTGTATACTCATTTGTAAGCGCATTATCTGAAATGGCTAAGCGTTTTCTAATAGAACTTTTATCGTTACAATCCTTAATGTCCTCGTATCGTAATGGAGTACCTGCGTTAAGTGAGGGGGGACTGTGTAATAAACGTTTTCAAACCCGTAAGATCATGGGGGTAAAGCAACGAGATACTAGCTATGCATTTTGATAGGAAATAGTTAACCCATCCTGTAATAATATCATCATATCATATTACATCGGGCATTAATACGTCCACTGCTGAACACAGGCCTCTCCTAAAGATTTCCACAACTGCATCATCATTTTGGAGGGTATTTGCCAATACTCACCACGGTTGGCAGGCGGGTTGATGAGCGCAGTATGGCTACCGTTGCACGGACGGGACGCTGCTGCCCACCCATCTGGTTTAGATTCCCTTAGTCGCCTTTTACGACATCCACGGTATGAGATGGAGTGGTGCTATATTCCTAATCCGGGCACCACACGGTAATAATATATTCATTCATAAGATACATTTTTGTAATGCATTTTTGCTGCACTATCAAAGATTCTGAAAAATAAATGCATAATTTGAAAGATACACTGGAAGGAGTATGTCCAATATTTGTTTTGTTCCGTTATTTTATTTGTTTTTTTTTATTTGGGACAAGCCCGCCACACATTCCCAACCACTGCAACTCCTGTAATCCAGCATCTACAATGGCGACCACCGAAAAGAACACCGACCAATGAAGGATCAGAGAAATAATGAGAGAAAAAGAGAAGAACTGTCTTGGAACCCGCAAGTAAATTAATCAGAAAAGTAAATGGAGGAGTAGGAAAGAACAATAACAGAGGGCCCTGTTGGATGGATACTGAAAGTAGCCATTTGTGTCTTTATGGGCGAAGGTACATTGGATCTTCCCGTTCAATTAAACATGTACATTTACCAAGCTTACACTGGTTTCGTCACCCTGGCTCACGTGGTCCCGCTAGATAGAAGGAAGTAACATCGCCTCCTAACCCTCAGGCGCAACAATCTCACGCCACGTGAAATTCAATTTCCTTCCTACCGATTGTTTCCCGAAACCAATAAATATTATGAATAATTAAAAACTCACCGCTGTTCCTTTGCGGCAAGTAAACTTCTCACGAAATCTATTTATTTCCTTTACAAAAATTAATCGACTCTGTTTATGGAGGAAATCCTCCCGGAGCGAAGAAAAACACGTTTTAATTTACAAACAACTACGCAGCTTTGATGTGGCACAGAAAGAAATTAATTAAAGAAACCGATTTAGCAAACCTCCATTCAGGAAATGAAGCATTGAATTTTTTCCGGTAAGAATAAATCTCGAAGAGCCGATTATAGAAAATCGCAATTGGAAATTTCTTTATTTTTCTGGCGGCATTCGGATGTTGATTCAGACTCAGTTGGCAAAAGATTAACACTTCGTTGCCGCGATTTGTAATCCAATCAATTTATTACCGAGTTCTTTATAAACATTTTCTTTGCTTTATAAATCATTTTCTATTTGGGATCACTGGCCACTTTGTGAAATCTGTAAGGTTTGGTAACAGAGAGAATAATTTTGCTTTGCATTTTTTTTTTGAACTTTATGCCGCATCTGCTAATGGACTTCTATATTTTATTAAAATCTGGCCTACAACTTGGGTCTTTTTACTGCTAGTGATTAGCATTTGCAGAAACATATATGTCTATTAAATTGTAAAAACATAATGCATGATTTTATGACAATTCATTATCATTTCAGCCGGATAAAGTCCACTGCTGGGCACAAGCCACCAAAGATAGCTACAACGACCAATCTGGGTGCATTGTGTGCTCATTGGGGGGTTTTGCCATAATCGCCACGCTTGGCAGGCGGGTTGGCGATCGCAGTTGCGTTGTTCATGTACTCGAAGGACGCTGCTGCCCATCCTCCGGCTAATTCCATAGTCGCCTTTTACGACACCCACGGGATGAGATAGGTTGGTGCTATTCGTAGCCGTTACCACACAGCTAAGCCGGCACCACAAAGCTATATAATTCAACATTCAACAATAGACAATATATTCAGAAATTTCAGAACCCTCTCCGAGCGAGTTCAACTCGCACTTGTCCGGGTTTTGTTTGTAAAGCCTCACATATAGGCTATTAATTTTGATTACGAAAAAATGCATTATACCCGTGGGTTACAACGATGAAAGTCGGTAAGATATAATGTTACTAATAGAATTACTTATGAAATGTGAACTGAAACTGAAATAAATGGATAAGTATACATATTACATGCAAGCAGACAAGCAAAATCACTGTATTACGACACTCATGGAAGAAGCCATTTCGAAAGCCTGCCCTCACATGGCTGATCACGGACCATATTATGTGCACCATTGCTTGTTGTATCACCTCCTCGATCCTTACACTTTATCTGTATGCTCTTTTAATATCACAGCACCATCCTTCTCTCACTATTTCAGTCAATATAAAAAACTAATCATAAATAACAATTTTTACAACTTACTCGCCAAAATGGTTTTTAATGGCCAAAACTGTTATTTCTCCTGTATCGAGCGTACAGTTTACAGACGTAAATCTTACAGGCACATACACCTAGACCCGAAGCAACTATCTATAGGCTATACAAATATTTGTTCCATGCGGAGATCGAACCCGCGACAGCGCAGCAAACTAGTTGTTTAACCACTGCGTCAGCCTCTTAATTTAAAACAACAGAAGGAGTGTTTAAGGTGTTCTCGCGACAAGTCCATTCGTCTCTGGAGTCGTAAACGTCTAACGCGAGAGTAGCTTGTTATTACGTTAACTTATTACAGTCTACATGATACATATATGTAAATACGCACCCGAGACAGTTTAAGAAAAACTTCAGTGCCGTTTTGACGTGACAACGTCTTATAAATTGGTTTGCCGGGTGACACTTCAAGAAACTGCGTTACGCTCCGCTCACGTTATGCGCTCACAATGAGAGCGAGTGAGAGGCACGCGTCCCTTCCACTCGGGCATGGTTAGCCCGCCTAAGAGCGAGAGAGACAGACATAAAAAGTGAAAGGCACGCGTCCCTTCCACTCGAGCACAGTTAGCCCGCCTAATTTCATCCTTCTTCCTACTATACGAATGAATATTCACATTAAAATTATTTTACCACTCTAAAGTCGTTGTCACGTAAAACTTTCGCCCGTATACCGACTTTACAGGCAACCAATTTTTTTTTTTCTCTGTGCGAATTGACTCCACTCACTTCAGAAATTTTCCATTTGCTAATGACATGAGGGTTGGCCTCTCACTGATAAGTAACTGATCGGCGAGGTTAAGTAATTTGGCACGGTCAGTCTGTGAATGGGTGACCGTACAGTGGTATTTAAATTGAGAGCCAATTCTCGTAATTAATTTACACTAAGACTGAAACTTAACCGAACTGAGTTTGAATTATGAATAGACCGAAATAAATATTCTGCTACTCTTAAAGTTCAGTCGGATTTCAGTATAATCTAGATCTAGTCTCATTTCGATCTCAATTTTGACGTTTATTTAATGAAAATGTTGTACATGTGACAGTTCGAAATGTTTGCAGAATACCGTTTTGATTTCGATCCTTTTTCGATCTCATCACAGTGTAAGTTCACGTTTGACGTTGTTTGTTAGTTTAGGAGAATACCATTTGTGACATTTTTGACACTGAGACTGGGTCAGAACTATATTTTGAACATTTTTAAATTACGAGAATTGGCCTTCTAAGCATCTCCGTACTTTGGAGGGCACGTCTGCGGGGAGTTCATCCACATATCCTACAGCCATAATGGTCTCGTACCGTACGGTTTCAGAGGACCTTCCTCCCACGCACGCTCAGACTCAGATTGTGGAATCAGCTTCATATCGAGGTTTTCCCAAGAGACTGCAGCATGGGGCTCTTCAAAAAGGGCGTGAAAACATTTTTACGGGGTTGGCAACAGTAATACCTCTGGTGTTGCAAGCGTTTCATAGGTTACAGTAACCGCTTACCATCAAGTGGGCCGTATGCTTGTTTGCCACCTTAGTGGTATAAGAAGAAACGTAAAATCCCCGCCCCTATTTGTGTCATTATACAGTAGTCGTTAAGCTATGTAATAAGTGCCGTGTGGTGCCGGCTCAGAATATCACCACCCCATCTCCTCCCGTGGGTGTCGTAAAAGTCGACTAAGGGATTAGCCGGAGGATGGGCAGCAGCGGCCTTCGAGTACATTAACTACTCCAACTGCTCCAACCCGTCTGCCAAGCGTGGCGATTATGGCAAAACCCACCAATGAGCCCACAACATATCCATATCGGTCGCTGTGGACATCTTTAGGGCCTGTGTCCAGCAGTGGACTTCATTCGACCGAAATGATGAAGTGGCCACTAATGACACGAAAAGACGAGGGCAAACCCTTCTAATCCGGTGTGAGCCTTTCAAAGATATTTCTAGAACGAAGTAAGGTCACCATGCACCTATAACATCATACTGTGATAACTAACTAGTGACGTGATATACCAACAACTAGTAATGTCTTCGGTTTTCGCGATTATTACACATTATAATAAAACAATTTTAAACGGATTACGGAATTTATTGCCGTGTGGTGCCGGCTCAGAATGCCACCACCCCGTCTCCTCCCGTGGGTGTCGTAAAAGTCGACTAAGGGATTAGCCGGAGGATGGGCAGCAGCATCCTTCAAGTACATTAACAACTCCAACTGCGATCGCCAACCCGCCTGCCAAGCGTGGCGATTATGGCAAAACCCCCCAATGAGCCCACAACACATCCATATCGGTGGTTGTCGTGATCTTTGGGGGAGGCCTTTGTCCAGCAGTGGACTTCATTTGGCCGAAATGATGAAACGGATTAAATCGCGTGTATTATTGATTTTTGTTTTTCCTGACGTTTCGAACACTTTGCAGGGTTCGTGGTCGCAGGATGGCTAAGATGACAAGCGTCAAGCGACAAGAAAAACAAAAATCAATAATACACGCGATTTAATCCGTGTAAAGTTATTTTATTATAATACCAACATCTGTCTAAGAGTGTCCGCAATCGCTAACACCTGTTCAGCAGAGGGCATCTGAAAACTGTTAAGAAAGCAGACACTCATCTGACCGAATGAAACGAGCCTCTAAACGCTACTTCGATTCTGCCCTGTCCCACCCAAATCCCCTTCTGGTATCAGCCGCCGGCTACCAATCCTCCCGTATTAGTAGAGTACGCCGCCCGAGGCACGTTCTGGTTGACCCAGACGATAAAATCACGTTAGATCACATAAAGAGACTCGCGTTGTCTCAGTCACTTAACACCCGACCGTTTTACCGCCCTCGCCGACGAGGATGCCCGCCTCACCGACGTCGCAGAGGCCTATCGCCGCGTAACCTTCCCGTTCTAGTTAGCACTTCTCCCCCCCGTCTCTTGCTCGAGCCGGCCCATACCGAGCCTGTAATTTTAAAAGTCCCCTAATACATTTGAAAAGTACTGATCCAGCTGTCCCCAATATCAATAGCTTGTTATCCCCAGCAACGCTCTAAGCCGAGGTCCGTGTCCCACAGGGGGCGTCCTTAGCGCAAGTTGCTTAGTTTTTAATATTAATCTTAAGCCTGGCTGGAGGCCTCTTTTGGCTTCGCCAGTAACGACCGGTTAAGCAACCACACTTCCCAGAAGTGTATGCGAGAAGCCCAACATAAAAAAATTAAAACGAATATTTGGTTGATTGTATTTTCCAGCATTCAAGAGTTTACATATATGAAGGTACACCGAATAATGACCGCCCAGAGATCTGCTTCGTGAAACGAAACAGCTCAAAGTTCCACCGCAGCGATAATTGGCTCCACAATACCGTATCATGCTCATTTGCTTGACAGACTAATGCTTTAGTTAACCAACATTTTGTTTGGAACCATCGGCGGCGAGGGAAATCAGAGTCCGGTGGATGTTTATTATTCAGGGCGGACTCGCCGCGGATTTCATTACCGGCGGATCTCCCGCGAGGAGGTGGGGAGTGACATCTTATTATTTTTGATTGACTGTTTTGTATATGTTTAGTACACTTTTTTTTTTTTTGTTAAAATGACGTTAGACACTAGGATTTCTCCTGTGTCGTGGGTGCGTTTACAGACATGAATTCCACATACAATACACCCAGACCCGGAACAACTACCTGCAGATCATACAAATATTTGTTCTGTGCGGGAATCGAACCCACGACCCGGAGCGCAGCAGCCAACTGTATCAGCCACTACACCAACCATCAAATATTGGACTGGTGGTGATTGGATTGGTTTGGCAGCATCATTAGTAAGATTGATAATGTATTGACATGCATATGTATGTATAGAGCTACAATGGAGTCATCTGTAAGGGATGTCCTCAGCTGAGGATCTTGCACAAGATGTAATTTATTTTATTTTGAAATCTGCCCCATTATCGTCATCATATCAGCCAAAGGATATCCACCACTGGACAAAGGCTTCACCCATAGATTTCCACAATTGTGTTGTAAGGATGGTCCTCTTTGGGGCAAGTTGCCGACTACTATAAAACAAACATGATTAACTGTGTAAAAATGTCGGTAACATGATGGATTCTAGCCTTGTCGATAAAAAAAGACTACGTCTGTCTTTACGTGTTATAATATACAATATCGGATGGATAACTTATTTTTATTTATAAAAACTCAGTGCCAAGCTCTACCAGAGTACGTTTCCCACAGTACTGTGTCACAGAAGGGATGCTGCTGCCCATCCCTCCGGTTTAGAGTCCATCAGTCGCCTTTAGCAATATCTACGGGAAGACACGAAATGGTGCTATATTCTTAATTCAGTCACTATATCTCTCAATCTGCTCTGCTGATCTGCTCAATTTTCAGCAGTGGCTAAACAATTGGCTTCGTACTACGTGTCACGCATTCGATCCCCGCACGGCACAAATACTTGTATGCTCTACAGATAGTTGTATCGGGTCTGGGTGGCTGTGCATGTGACACTTATGTCTGCAAAATGTACCCACGACTCATAAAAAACGGGATACCGTACATAAAAAATAATACAGTAAAGAGTCGTAAAGGAATATTACTAGAACCAAAAATTTGAGCAGGTTATGAATAGCGGAATGATGGTTTTTATAACACACTGAAAAAGCCTTCTGCCCATCTTCTTGGAATTATGCCTTGACAGCCATCACCACACCCAGAAGTGATGTCTGACCTATTTATATATTTCTTCATTAAATTTAAAACGAATAAAGACTCCCTCACAACCAAATACACACTTTCCCTTAACGCGTTGCATTAGCTGACTTTAATGTATAATTCGCTGTCAGAATCCATGTAACCTTCCCCACTGAGAAGGGGTAGTTCCTATTTAATCCTCCCACTAATGTGGTACCTGATAGCTGTCACTTTACCAAGATATTACAAGCCTCTGTTTCGATTTGGAGTTTTAATTAATTTCACGTGTTTCGCCCTGTTTATCTGGAGTGGAAGAGGCTTAGCGTAAGCTGATTATTGTTTTGCACAAGATGCGGTTGAAAGACAGATAACAGATGGCAGCGAAGGCTTCCAGTAAACGAGTAGACACATAAACGGATGCCAGGGTATCTACTAGAATAAATGTTTTCTTTGATAATTTATGCCCACAAAGAGTAGGAAATAAAAAGCAATAAATTTTTTGAGTAAAAACTACTTAGGTAGATACTACTTATTACTTCAGAAATCTCTTTCAGCATATCTGTGAGAGGAAAGTTTTACCAAGACGAAATGTAGACAAAGTATGTAAATAAACAAATTTTTATTTGTTTTTTTTTTAAAACGTTTCCCCACACTAGAATTTCTCCTGTGTTGTGGGTGAGTTTACAGACACGAATTCCACAAACAATACACCCAGACCCGGAACAACTACCTCCAGATCATACAAATATTTGTTCCGTGCGGGAATCAAACCCAGGACCTGGAGGACCACTGCACCAACCGTGCCGTCTATATACTTACACAACATATTATATATTTAAATATTTCGTGTATATTAAATTAAAGTGATTGTTATAATTACAATGGACGCCTTAGGCGACTTACTACTAACTAGTTTACAATAAAAATACAGATATAGAACACTCACATAAATACAATTATTATAAATACACAATTAATTGCATGTCAGATTTGTGTCTGTAAATTGTACAAGAGAGAAATCCTACTGCCGGGCAATGTTTCGTAAAAAAAATATCATCATCGTATCAGCGAAAGAACGTCTGCTGCTGAACAAAATTCTCCCCCATAAGACGATCGGCTACATGCCGTGTGTCGTCATTTTGGGGAGATTTTGGCAGTACTCACGCGGGTTGGTAAGCGTAGATTGGCTACTTTTCCACAGAGGGGACGCTGCTGCCCATCCCTCTGGTTTAAAGTCCCTTAGTTGTCTTTTACTACATCCGTGGGATGAGATAGAGTGGTGCAGTAATTCTTAATCCGGACATTGCATGGGTGACAATTTTCAAAACTGTTTCGTACAAATTACTGTTTTCTTTTTAAAGTCGGTTTATACTTTTTTTTAAGTTTATTTTACTATCTTATTTTAATATCAGTCGAAGAACGTCCACTGCTGAACAAAGGCCTCCCCCATAATGATCATTGAGATTAAACTATGCTTGGCGTCTATGGATGGGTGACCGAATATTTGTATTTGACCTGAGCATATCCGTGCTTCGGAAGGCAAGTAAAATCACCGGTCCTGGTTGTTGTCACTAGACGGCAGTCGTTAAGCCAAGAGGAGGCCTTTGGGCCGCGTAAACAACTCTGACACAAGGTTCATCACTAACCACCTAAGAAAGAAAGAAGAATAAAGAAGAACTTGTAACGCATACAATAGGTTATAATGTGCAATATAACCACAGAACAGAAAAAACAGATAGCGGCTCCACATGAAGAAAATGATATGTAGCCTAAAAATAAATTGTTTCTTTCTTTCTTATTAAAAATACAATAAATCAAGACTAGCACCACATTCGAATTTACGTTAAACGCCGGAGACCCAAAAGTTAATAATTGGATTAAAATTGAAACTGGAAAGAATTGGATTACGCTTGGAGACACAGTACAGATTTTGGATGTAATGTAACTCGCTCTCGAATGAAATATAATCTTATCAGACATTTTCAGAAAATGTTCAGTAGTGGATTTGAACATTTATTAATCTTAGACATTGTGACACCTACCTCGCTTATTTAAAATAATAAAACTATAGTGTCTCAAAAATATATTATTTTATTTTAAATCAAAGGTGAGCACACAAAATTTTGTAGGTCGTGGATATACGGCCGATCTGATATTGCCCTGTAGGTTATGCACTTCCCTGTTATTACGAGCGGATTTGAAACTGGCTCGTGCTCGACGTGCCGTGCCGATCCCAGATGGTCTTCGTTCCCGGCTAGCTAGCACCCGGACTGGGAAGAGTGTGTGCAAGCGGCAAGCGTTACAGGTTGACGCGGTGACAAAAAAAATATTTCTGCAATAGCGGTAGACCCCTAGTGTGGGGTCAATTCCTGCACCAAAACTTAATATTGTGTGATTGTAATTCACTTCAAACTATCGCTGGTAAGAGGTGATGATTTTTTATGAATGCTAGAACACAATATGGAGATCGCAATTATGTCCAACATGAAATAAATTGCGCAGAGTAGCGTGGACTAGCCGTGAGTACAGTCTCTCGCCGACTCGCGAGGCACGGCCCCGATGCGCGGTCGCAATTCTATCAATTTCGATATACTACTATATATATCATTTAGCTACTCGCTTACACCTAAGCGCGTTACGTATATTCATTTACAACATGTTTTTCAATCTATATTGCCTATTATAATGTATAAATGATTAGTATAAAGGAAATCCTAAGATTATGTAACATTTCCGTTACAACATTTAATCATACTCCCACAATTTGTCTGTGTGGTGTCCGGATAACGAATATAGCACCACTCCATCTCCTTTCGTGGAGGTCGTAAAAGGCAACTAACGGACTGAAAACCAGAGGATGGGCATCAGCGTCCTTTCTGTAGAATACCGGCCATTCTGCGCTCACCAACCCACCTGCCAAGCGTTGTGAGAACTGGCAATTTCCCCCAAAATGTATATGATTCGTTTTGAGGGAGGCCTGTAGCAGTAGATGTCTTTTAGCTGACATGATGACCACAATCTTGTTTTCCAAGGTTTATAAGGGCGGCTTAAATAAAGTAGTACTTCCTACCAAAAACTCACGCAAAACATGGACGTTCAGCCAGTTTCCGGTCACACGGAAAAATAATCTCCAAAATAGATTTCAATGTTCCAAATGATTTGTCCCAAAAATAGGTTTGATAAACAACACGTAGGTAGGCTAACTGTTCCGTATATATTCGCAAAACAACCTGAAACACTTTGTGGCATTTGATACGTGACTAATACGTCTGTTCTCCAAACAGATAAATTTATTTCAGGGTCGGCTTGCGCTACAAGATAAATGTTTTCCACGTTTTATCTCAAGAAGCCAGGCAAACTTTTTCATACCATAGTTTAAACAAATTTTGTAGTTTATTAAGTGGAATCCATAATCATATCAGCCAATGAACGTCTGTTGCTGAACAAAGGTTTTTTCCATAGATTTCCACAAATTTGTCGTCATTTGTCGCGGAGTGCCTCCCTCCGTGTTCCTTCCCGGTTAGCTCAACAAGGAGGCTCTCTCCACGGCAGCAAGTAACGGAGTTCAGTTATTGTGATTCAATGAAACGTAGCATATATGTTATATAGGTATATTGATATTCACAACTTCAACACTTCATCTTCATGGTGATGTTTATATATTTCAAATATAGCTTATAAACACAATATTTAAGCTAGTCAAAAATAAGTAATTGTTATATTGCAGGAGACTATTGGTCAGAGCGACAGCTGTGTGTTGAACCACTAGCGTTCAGAATCCAATGTCTAATGATGATCATCAAAATATGAAGAGCGACTCTACGTCACATAAATTCGAATTTTGATTTGAATAAAGAATGAATCGTGAGGTCGACAGTGATGGAAGTAAAAGGTATGAAGTCATGAAAGAGGTTGATTGAAATGAAGATGAAGGATGACTTCGTCACACATTTTGGGGTGAATTCACCAGCACTTACCACCCTTGGCAGGTGGGTTGGTAAGTGCAGTATAGCTACTGCTTCCCAAAAGGGATAATATGCCCTATCTCTGTAGTTTAAAGTTCTTTGATCGCCCTTTATGACATCCACGGGAGGAGATCGAGTGGTACTATATTCTTAATTCAGACACCACCGGAACAAGCCACGTCCTATATAGTGTAATAGCAGAAAAACATTAGATTTTTGGTAGATAACTTTTCGTGCCTAGTCAAAATAAAAATTATCGTCACTCATTTCTTTAGTTCTGTTACAGATTCCTACATCTATGTCCTTGAAACACAAGTATCCACTATTGAACCATAACCAAACACCATATCCAACTCAAATTCTAAAGCCTATGGTACAATTTCCAAACTACACACAATTGATGCGTGCAGTAACCGCTAACCCAATTCCACTGGACGTGGGCCCCATTTAATTAATGACGTCACTCGATGTCATGTCATCATTACTGGGGAGTAATGGGGAGGAGGGGGTCAGATAATGAGTGACACCTTGATCTATGAAAGCGGGTTATCGAGCGAAGGATTATGTGATAGAGTTTGTGTATGATTGTCGTAGTGATGTAATGTGGTTACGAACACCGCAGCGGGCCTTACATGTTTGATTGACGATTATTGTACGTGGCACGAGGATCAGTTTGCGTATATGTACACTCGTTGTGACAATCTTTGGGGGAGGCTTCTGTTCAGCAGTGGACGTTTTTCGGCTGTAATGATGATGAGATACCGGTGGTAGGTCTCTTACTGCAAGAGGCTGCCTAGGTAGATACCACCCCAGTGCCGGATGCCCTAATCGGTAGTGTTTACACTTTAGACTTTACTGTGTTCCGGTTAGAAGGGCACTGTAGTTAGTTTTGTATGGCGTATTATTAGTTTCTCCGTATAGTGTCCGGATTATCCGATGGATGTTGTAAAAGGTGGCTAATTGACTCTAAGCCAGAGGAATGGGCAGCAGCGTCTCTTCTGTGGAACATTGGCTATGTGCTCAGCTACCCACCTGACGAGCGCGGTGAGTACTGGATGATTCCTAGTGGACGTCCTTTGGCTGATTTGATGATGATTATTAGCTTTTGCAATAGCTAATTTGATATATTTTGTAATTAATTTATAAAAAAATATTTAAAATGTTTCCCTACACTAGGATTTCTCCTGTGTCGTGGGTGCGTTTACAAACAGAATTCCACAAACAATACACCCAATCCCGGAACAACTACCTGCAGATCATGCAAATATTTGTTCCGTGCGGGAATCGAACCCACGACCCGGAGTGCAGCAGTCGACTGTATCAGCCACTGCACCAACCGTGCCGTTGCATAAAGATGCATCTGAGTCCAATCCCGGCCCGTGCCTCTGACTTTTCAGATTCATGTGCGAATCAGAATTTGCGGCAGAACCTGCGGTAACGGTGACGGAAAACACCGTAAGGAAACCTGCACACTTGAAAGGGCTCTAAAATGTTCTCAATGGTGTATGTTGTTCATAAACCCGCACTAGGCCAGCGTGGCGGACTAAAGCCTAACCTTTTTTATCGAAAGAAATGGGCCCGTGCCCAGCAGTGGGACTGTAATGGGCTGATTATGCAAAAGGTACTCCTTCGGTTGACTTTGCCCATTTAAGAGCTTCAGCCTGCCGATGACTAAAGCGTCTCCCACGGCTCAAAAGTATAGACAATTGCTTAATAACCTTCGTTTATTTCAGTGATGGACGTACCCTGGGAAGTACGAGTGCAGTCATCTCACGGCGTGGCTGGAGGAGTTGCTCTGCTTACTTGCTCCGTGCCGTCAATAGTGAGGAACCACATCACTGTGACCAGATGGTTCAAAGATGGAGTTGTGCTAGCACCCCTAGCTGCTGACGCTGGTATGTAGAATATGTTTATTAGATGTAACAAGTATCAAGTATAGTATAATGACGGCACGTTTGGTGCAGTAGCTGATACAGTCGACTGCTGCACTCCAGGTCGCGGGTTCAATTCCCGCACGGAACAAATATTTGTATGATCGGTATGTAGTTTTTCTGGGTCTGGGTACATTGTGTGTTAAATTTGTGTCCGTAAGCGCACCCACGTCTTTGATACTGAAATGGTAGTTGGATTTGGTGTTGAGAAAACGCGCTTTACAGTAACTCATTATATCAGCCAAAGTAAGTCCACCGCTGAAAAAAAGCCTCCCCCATAGGTTTCCACAATTGTGTCATCATTTAGGGGGGCATTTGCGAAGTATGGCAGCTGTTCCACAGATGATACGCTGCTGTCTATCCCTCTGGTATGTCTATACAAGGAGTCTTCCTTTAGTTGCGTTTTACGATCCACGGAATGTAATGGAGTGCTGCTGGATTCTTAATCCGGACACCCCACAGACTACGGTAACCAAATAGTTCAAATAGGAGTGTGTTTAGCTACAGTAACTGGTAAGGTGAACTGCTTATAAGGAGTATATATCATCATGGATGTCTGCAAAGGTATCTTATTTAATACTACCGAAGTAGACTCTTTCACAATATTCCTTATACCTCATCTATCATACCCATCTGAGATTGAAAAGAGAACATCAGAGGATTTCTTTCTAGTCAATAGAAAACTTGGGTAGAAAAATATTCATGATAGGTTTCATAAGAACTGAAGTTTCTTCAGTTCTCACTGAAAGTATTTGAATACAGTAACACCAAATAGATCTTAAAAAACTTGAAGGGTCGTTATCTATGATTCAGGGCTCAATAGAGGTTTATTATCTAAAAATTATGAGTGAGTAATCAGATTCCGAAAAAGTTTTTATGTACGTTACTTTTGCTACAGAATCTGTTTATCTGCCCCGACAATGAATGCCCGTCTGTCTAACATGTTTTTCAAACGTAGCCCGCCTTAACTCCCAATAGATACAGTCGTCTGGAAAGTTTCTAACAATTCCGTCTCTGGACCTTATAAAATCGAAATTAATTTTTGCAAAGGGGCAATACGGCCGATTATTGCTTTCGAAAGGAGAAAATTAAGGATTTTTCGTTAATCCAAGTGTAGGAAACGGCTGTCGGCGACAGGAACAAGGGAGCTGAACTTGCTTTATGAGTTCCGAGTTCTCGATTAGAACCAGAAAATTCGATTAATGTTTTCATTTACGGACGCTTCCGCTCTTTTTCAATTACTTCTCGTCGTAATGACTCATTCAACTTCTTGGGGATTCTTTTCCCAGATATTGTTTTTTCAGCTCAAGTTATATTTGTTTGAGAAACTTTTCTTAATGTTCAGCGGTTTTGATATTTCTTGTTTATTTTAGGGAAAATGAAATTTGAATAAATTTTGTATAATGTAATAAATGCAACATAAAGCTTACAATTTTTTATCTGTAGTTGTAGTGTGAGCCATAAAACGATACAAACCAATAACAACTTCGACCAATGATATTATACCATAGATATGTTACGTCCATATTAAATGGCGCGCAAAATACAGTCTCGCTTGCCCAAACAAAAGCCCAAAAAAAAACAAGAGCAAAAGAGATAGCTATCTAGGCGAACCAATTGCAAGGTGCTACAATTGGGGGAGTTTTGGTTCTTACTTTTGGCACGCATGTAACATATCTACTTCTTTTTAATATCATTGACTTCAACACAAAAATAAGTTACAACTGCCGCAAAATAATAATGAGGCGTAAGCGATCTTTCAATCTAAACAGAAAGCAACTAAACTGTACTTTATAAGCAAAAATATAAACAGATCTACAATGAGAACACTAAAATGCGTATTGGAGCTGAAATGCTAAGATAAGGAAGCGTCACCGCCGAATGACTGGTGTGCGACATAATTATCGACTGAGACCCCGCCGTGCTTCCAACGCCTAAATTAATACAAAGCTCTTTGGGATTGCTTTCTTGCAATGCGCAACGCTGAAATGGAATTCATTACTGAATAAATAAAGTGAATTTTCCATCAACACCAAACTGTAGTAGTCTAGTGACCTTGAATTCAAACTCAAACTCAATTTTTTTATTTCATATAGGCCCTAAGAGGGTCTTACGAAAAGTCAAGTTAAGTGCACGGTTCGGAAAAGTCGGTCCTATGGAGAAGAGCCGGCAAGAAACTCCACAGATATACTCTTTTTAAAAAAAGTCTATAATCTTACAATTTTGTTATAACATTGTAATAAGCTAGGTATGTGCGAACAAACTAGACTAATTAAAAGTAAAATACATACAATAACAAAACAGACAATTGCCTCTAACACAATAGGAAACTGATAACAATAAAAAAAAAAGAAAAAAAATGTAGAAGAAACTAAATTACATAAAATAAAAGGCATTTTAAACGCCAGAGCTTTAAATGTCATATTGAATATGTGAGTAAAATAACTATGTCAAAAGTATATATTATATAGATCAATATATATCAAAAGCTAATATATTCTAAAAATAATTATTATCACTATCAAATTTTGATTTGTTATTAGATAAATTAAAAGAGTGCCCTTTCTTTCTGGTTGTCAAAAGTACAAACGCCTGCTATCTTGGGAATTTGTGACTCGACTGCTTCAACGAACGCTGTAAGCTCCACGGGTATTAACAGTGCTTACTCACACACACTAATAAATATGCATTTCTGAATATGGGTGTGTCAATGATCAGTATGAGTATGGGATATTACCATAATCGCCGCGCTGCAGGCGGATTGGTGATCGCAGTCGGTTGTTATTATTACACGGGGGGATGGTGCTGCCCACCTTCTTGACATCGACCGTTAGCCGCCTTCTACGACACACACGCGTGGAGATTTGTGGTGTATACTTTTCCGAAAATTACTCGGAATTATACGAAGTGTAAAAAGATACATCACCAGCAGAAATCTATACATTCTGTACATATAAGTAACATTGAGCAAAAATAATTACTGGGGTACTTTTTTTGTAGCGCGCGTATAATGCACAGCGCACCGACGCTGCCAACACGTTAATACAAAGTAACAGTTAAAATACAAAAAAGTTATTGTGAAATACTTGATAAAATATTGATCCTTTGTCCTTCAATATCTCCATAACCAATCGGTTCTCAGGTGTGGTATGGTACAAGAAAATAATCGCCATAATTGGTACAATATTTACTTTTGGTCTCGTTAGTGGTCTTGTTACACCCTTCATACTTATATAATGGAGGCTTACTCATATATACACTTGTAGTTCCGTAGCCGTCTCATATATTACGGATTCATGGTTAGTATTATAAAAGTAATTTGAATACACGGTATTGATACAGTCAATACTAAAGACACGTGAATAGTATTCTCACCACAATAATACGTTTAACAGTTGAAATAACTGATGCCGGAAATTTACAAAACCGGCTCCATCTCAACCGTCTCGTATAGCGTATACTCAATGAGCGTTATAGGATTAACTGACAATGGGACAATTGTGTTGGCTATTGAATTAATAATCGCCCGCAAGATAGCGTTAGGCCGCGGCGTGTTATCAGCGCGGCCCATTGAATTAGGTAGGGTGGATGCCTCTTCCAGGCCGGGATAAGGGCGCCAAGAAGTATCTGGAAATTACGTGTTGATTTATATAATGATTGGGGCATGTCAGAATATAATAACGGTACGATTAGAACTGTGGGTAACAATTGCCTTTATGCAGTATTGGTCACGGATTCTCTCGGGGGTCGCGAGTGCGCAGATTGGGGAGTCTGCGTGCTCACACCGAGCGACCGCTGGGAAGACGGTTGCGCGCACGTGGTCACGTGCCGCCGTGTGCGCAGCACAGCGCAAAGCGAGGCTTGGGGGGATCCTTTACTATCCTGCCTGTGTGCCTGGGGGGCGACCTTTTTACAGTCGCCTTCCCTCCGCTAGAGGGGGTGATCACTTTACAGTCATCCCCACCGTGATGTGCCTAAAGGCGTGGCACCAATGGGCGGCTCTAGTGTGATCTTACGAGGACCTGCAGACCCCCTTCGGTGCCGAAGATGACCGCTCCAGTGGTTTTAGCCGGTAGAAGTCAAGGCATACCCCTTCGCCCTTCCCCGGGGTGAAGGAAGTTCCATGTAGAATTTCCACTGGACACCAATAAAAAAAAAGTCACGGATTCTATTCTCGCACGGACAGATATTTTTACGGCCTAGGTAGTTGGTCAGGGTCTGTGCGTTCGTCATGTGACATATGGGGTCCTGCAAAAATTGTTAACCTTATTTCAAAGGGCCAATCACTACGTTACAGAGAGTGAGCGGAGATGGATGCGAGGGTCTACGACCAGACATGCTCCCTCCGTCAGAATGGTGAAAAGGCACCCCCAGGAGCTTTTGATAGACTGAGGCAGCTGGCTCGACGGCGTGCACTCGAGAAGTGGCGAGAACGCGTTTCGCGTTTGCGACCAAGCGCGTCGTCGAGGCCATCCTGCCGCTCTTCGGAGCCAGGCTCAAAAGAAGCTGGCAGATCACCTACCACCTGACGCAGATATTCAGATCTTCACAGAATAGCACCCAACCGTGACCTTGCGTCACATAGTGTCACTACTGTGATAGCGACCAGGATATCGCGCAGCACACGCTCGAGGCATGCCCTGCGTGGGCTGCCCAATAGTGGATCCTGTTTGATTGGATCGGGCACGATCTCTCTCCACAGGCAGTAGTGTCGGCTATGTTGGCAAGCATGAAAATTAGATTGCACGGACGGCGTCGAGGTGACAGCCACTCCGGCGACGTAGCAACCCAACACACCTGAACCCCCCTTTTATTTTATTGGTGCCCAGTGGAAATTCTTCATGAACTTCCTTCGCCCCGGGGAAGGGCGAAGGGGTATGCCGGACTCCTACCGGCTAAAACCACTGGGGTGGTCATCTTCGGCACCTAAGGGAGGCTCCAGGTCCTCGTATGATCACATTGGAGCACACCTGAACCCCCTGCCGTCGTTATAAAGTAAAGTAAAGGGCCTCGGCGGTCACAGGCGTGCAGATTGGGGAGCTTGCGTGTTAATACCATCTGTGTATTCACGAGATCACGTGCCGCCGTCTGCGTAGCACAACGCACTGTGAGGCTTTAGGGGATCATTTACAATTCTTTCCAAGTACCTTAGTGGGTGGCCTTTATACAGTCACCTTCCCACCGCTACAAGGGTTTGCCGATTTACAGTCGTCCCTTTCAAAATGTGCTTAAAGGCGTGGCCCTCGTGTGATTTCATCGAGAATCTGGAAACCACTTCTGTGCCGAAGATGACCGCTCCGTTGGTTCTAGCCGGGGTGGAGGAAGTACAGGTTGTATTTCGATCAGGCGAAAAATATAACCGTTATCGGGAGCGATTTTTAACATCTTTAATATTTTATTTTCCTCTTAAAAAAACGTTGCCCCACTGTAGGGTTACTCCTGTGTCGTGGGTGCGTTTATAGACATGAATTCCACATAAAATACACCCAGATCCGGAACAACTATCTGCAGATCATACAAATATTTGTTCCGTGTGGGAATCGATCCCACGACCCGGAACGCAGCAGCCGACTGTATCAGCCACTGCACCAACCGTGCCGTCAAGTTATGATTTCCATATTTTTGCTATAATATTTAATTATTAACGAACAAAGTTGCTATTCAAGCCCTAAAAATCTTTTCTTACAATTTTATTAAGAAAACGCTGCTATAATACGTGCCGCTGCAATGAAATGGAAAAACAAAAATTGGTCCCGACAACTTTATGTTTTTATAATTACATAATAATAAAGCAAAGGACCTACAACTGGTTTTTCATAAACGTGATCCCTATATCATTTTGGCCAAATGAAGTCCGAGGACGAGGACCGATAAGGGTGTGTTGTGGGCTCATTGGGGGGTTTTGCCATAATCGCCACGCTTGGCAGACGGGTTGTCAATCGCAGTTGAATTGTTAATGTACTCAAAAGACGCTGCTGCCCATCCTCCGGCTATTCCCTTAGTCGACTTTTACGATACCCACAGGAGGAGATGGGGTGGTGGTATTCTGAGCCAGCACTACACGGCAATAAACTACTGATTAATCCCTTAAAGTTCAATAGGTTTGTAGAACCTCATATTCTATGTCTAGAAACTGTACCAAAAATAGGAGAAATTGAGAAGCGAGATACATAACAAGATATGCGTTTCAAAGCACTACAAGTAGTTTAAGCTGTTGAAGGTATTATACACATATGTAGGCTCATTAGACTCAACTACAATTAAGAAAAACATATGTAGAGGCATGTTTTATTTTATCTTACTGTTATATCGAGTATACTAAACATTTCTCCGACAAACATGACATCTCCCATAACGTTTATACTAATTGTTAGTTATCTTAAATACTGTACTGAAACAAAGATTACATAAATAACTTACCCGAGTCCCAATGGTGCTATACTAACGACTTGCTAATCCGTCTTAAGAGAGTACGAATAAGTTAACTATTCTTCCAAGAGCGTGTGCGGAGAACAATTTAGTTACTATATAGGGTCTTACTTTAATAATGGAAAATATTTTAAGCCTGGACTCTACGAATGGTATAGAATTCATTTCAAATATCAAGTATCGGTTTAACTGATAAAACATAAATAAATATTTAAATACTCGACTAGCGAAAGGTTTACTGACTCTGTATTATTTTATGAAATAAAGGTTGATGTTATGTTTATTTTTTGTTAAATTGCGTCATTGCAACTTGCTAAAATATTTTCCATTATTAAAGTAAGACCCTATATACGTATATATAATATGCATGTTGTTTGTTTGTGTTTAGTGTAAAACGTGTGAATTTCAACAAAATACTTCTTTATAAAAATGTATGTAATCTGCTGATGTTTTAAGATATATGTATTGCTTGTGTTTGCTTACTTATTTTTTCATTGCGGTGTCGTCTAGTAATTATATTTATTTTTTACTTTATGCTATCTTAAAAGACTTTCATAGATGTACAAAGGCCTCCCCCATAGACAACGGGTTACATGGCATATAGCGCCACTTTGGGAGGAATTTGCCGAGACTTACTACGCTCGGCAGGCGGTTGGTGAGCGCAAAATGGTTGTTGTTCCACAGAAACGACGCTGCTGCCCATATCTCTGGTTTAAAGCCCTTAGTCGTCTTTTACGACATCCACGAGGGGAAATGAAATGGTCTTATATTCTTAATCCGGGCACAACATTGACACTTACGGAGGATTTATGTATTCATATCTGCCATTTATACGTCCACTGCTGAACAAAGGCCTCCCCTGTAGATTTTCACAACTGTGTCATCATTTTGGGGGGTATTTGCCAATACTCACCACGCTTGGCAGGCGGGTTGGTGAGCGCAGTATGGCTACCGTTTCTCAGAAGGGACGCTGCTGCCCATCGCTCCGATTCAGATTCCCTTAGTCGCCTTTTACGACATCCGCGGGAGGAGATGGAGTGGTGCTATATTCTTAATCCGGACACCACACGAAAGGATTTATGTATTGAACATTATTTACTTTCACGGTTTAATCGTTACTTAAAATATATCTACAACATATCCATTTTTCAGTATATATCCACTATTCATTGCTAAACTTGATTTGCCTGATTAATATAAAAACTAAATCTAACAGTTCAAACCAAAGTATTTTATCCTACAGTTTAACGCAACGTTGCCATTCCGCAAGCCAGTCCATCGTATAATTCTTTGCGCAGTCCTTTAATAAAGAAGAACAGAACAAATTGAATAGAGAACTTTGCTCAATTGTCGGTGCGAAGCGGCAATAAGATTCAAACTTTACGTAAAAGTTAAGCGTCGCTAATGCAAGTTTAATGTCCGCCTTTGATGCAGTTGCGCGGAATTACCACTCTTTGCTTAAACTGAAGATTTAGTGCTGGAAGGGACTTCGTTAACGATATGACGACGGTGAAATGTAGGTAGTTAATTAAGGTCTCCCTACCTTATTCTTAGGAATTTGTCAGGGTTCTTAACATCTTTTGTTTAAGAATCAACTTTTTAAAACAAATGATATAATTTTTTATTTCCAAAATTATTTCAGTTTTCTGAATAACAGTAAAGCTGTAATGTTATGTCCTTCATATTTCAGCCAATCCACTAGGTTACCACATGAAGGCTTAAAAGATTTTTTAGAACAAGAATATTATGTTGTTGTAAGAATGACATAAGTATGCAAAGTTTTAAGTATTTTATGTCCTTAATATTTTAGCCGATCCACTAGGTTACCACATGAAGGATTAAAATATTTTTTTAGGACAAGAATATTATGTTGTTGTAAGAATCACATAAGTATGCAAAGTTTTAAGTATTTTTACCGACTTCGAAAAGGAGGAGGTTCTCAATTCGATGCGTATTTTTTTTTATTATGTATGTCTGTACACCGATTACTCCGAGATTTGTCAACCGATTTGAGCAATTCTTTTTTATACTGGTGTAGAATACTTTCGAATTGGTCTTATACAAATTCCATTACATTTTATGAAGTAGTTTTTTAAATAGCTTCAATAAACCGGTTATTTTGACTGCGCTTATCTTGATGATGTCATAATAGTTTCGATTCCTCTCAGATCAGAGAACCGATTTGAGTTATTTTTATTTTTAGTGTTAATTACCAATACCAAAATTGGAAACGTTCTTATACATAATTACACTAAAAAGACACAAATAAAACTTTTTAACAAAAAAAATACCGTATTCAAAAATAAAACCTTTATGAAGTCCAGGTATAAAATATAACTTTTATTTACATTCATAGTAATCAGTCACAGCTGAAGCTGGAAACGCTATATTGTTTTAAAAATTACTTTCTTACACCATCTAGTGAGCTATGGCGGATGCAGTGGAGTTAGTGTCGGGCGTTGACAGTTTCGCCGACGTTTATGCAGATTACCCGCGCGTTTGATTTAATATCCGCCGCCTGCCGGTTTGAGAAACTGAATGTTAAAGTTTCTGCTAGACGGCATTCTTCTAATGATTAACACTTTGTCCATTGAGGTTTAACATAAATGTTAGTTCTTGGTTAATCTAGGTATGCAAGAACAGCGCATAGTGAGGCCTCGAGGGAACCTTTTACAATTCCCTCGAGAGATGCCTGGGGGGGTGGCCTCTTTACAGTCGCCTTCCCTCCACTAGAGGGGATGACCACTTTACAGTCATCCCCTCCGAGATGTGCCTAAAGGCGTGGCGCCAATGGGTGGCTCTAGATGGAGATCTTTCGAGTTCCTGGAGCCTCCCTTCGGTGCCGACGATGATCACTCCGGTGGTTTTAGCCGGTAGGAGTCCGGCATGCCCCTTCGCCCTTTCCCGGGGCGAAGGAAGTACATAAGGTATTTCCACCGGATCAATAAAATAAAAAAAAGGTATGCAAGAAAATATGCTTCTTTTCTATACAAATAAATAAAATTGAAGCGTCTGTTTGTAATGTCAAAATAACAGCTTTTTACTTATTGCATATGAAAGTATAAACTACCTATAACAAAAAACTGTTTTTAATTTATTTTGTCTGTCTGTTTGTTAAAGTTGTCGGGTAATTTCCGAAATGGCTGGACCGATTATGACGGCACTTTTACTGGCAGATAGCTGATGTTATAGGGAATAACGTAGGCTACTTTTATTTTAGAAAAATAATTAGGATACCACGCACAAAAAATCCTTAAAATCCAATACATGTATTCTATGTCAAGTGTCTATGTCGAAGTACTCTAAATTTCTTTTAAATTAAATGCGATGAAACCGCTGGTCCCAGCTGGTTATCAAATAATATCAGAAGGGACAATGCCATTTTTGTCACATTGGGTTGGATTGCGGGATGGGGAAGAGGCTGACCGCACACATTTAACCCCGCCTATATGTGAATGAATAGATTGTTGGCCTCAACAGTAAACGATTCGGGTCTTGGATTGAAAAACACTAGCGTCAATATTATGTAATACGCAGATGCTATGGTTCAACCGGCTCCAAAAAGAAGCTATTGCAAAGTTATGGCAGATACGCATTTTAAGATTTCTGCAAAATCTTCTCCACGAGCAGCTTGTTAAACAGCTACCCGCAAACATCACCACATAATTTATTTGAAATTTTGTACGCCTTTTGCACGAAATTATGTAATTACTATCAACAAGACCGACGTTTCACAAAATAAAAAAAAATTGTCTCTGTCTTTGCCACCTGACATCCTACGAACTCAATACTATAGAAACTATTTCAGAAGATTCTAGTAGTGGAATTTGATTCACATATAAGTGCGTATTATAAGTGAGTAAGCTGGCAGATCTAGCACGTATAATATATTTGCCACCAAGATTTAAAAATACTTGATATATCTCTACGTGATCGTGAGAAATGATGAGATCCGTAGAATAACAAAATTTGCCAGCATGGTTTGAAGTGGAAATGAGCGGGGCACATTGCTCGTAGAACTGATGGCTGTTGGGACAAAAAGGTTCTTGAGTGGACACCGCCCACCAGAAAACGCAGCGTGGGACGACCTTCAACGAGATGGACAGACGACCTGGCGAAGTTCCCTGGGTGTCGCTGGATGCGGGCGGCATGTAACGAGTCGTTGCGGTAATCTATAGGAGAGGCCTTTGTTCAGCAGTGGGCGTCCTTTGACTGACATGATGACTGTGAAGTTAATTGTTTTTTTAAGAAAAGAAAAAGTATCAATTGTTCTCTTCTGAATTATTGTTTTTTAATGAAATTATAACTTTGCTTTACAGGTAATTTAAAATTACTTTAAAATTGTACTCTGACTACTAACATAAAAATATCTTATATTTTAACAAAAACATCTTGATCAGATGAGAGTAATTTTGCGCTAAAACCTTTCGGTGCTTAAAATAAACAATAATAAAAAAAGCTACAATTAATTGTGTTATTGTTTACTGCGGAATGCATTTTATCGGAGAGGTACTTCGATAGACGAATCGTTTATAACTTAGTACTATCATGAACTTACTGCAAGGTTCCGCATTTCACTTCGACAATTTTAGCTTATAACTGTATTTAAAAAAAAATTGCACAGTAATGAATTTGCATAATGTTTTTTCTCACATAGTTTAATGTATCTGAACCATACCTAATGTCGTTTTTATAATAATATAATCAAATTCATACAATCATTAAAATATCAAATTGTTATAGTTGGAAGCAATTATATTATACCATAAATATATTACTTCCATATTAAATGGCGCGCAAAATTCAGTCTCGCTGTAGGTATGTATCAACCTATAAAACTGCACACTTGTGCTGTTAGAAAGAAGATACAAAATCTAAGAGAGTATAAGAGATAGCTATCTAATATGACAACACGTGTACTCGATGTCTTTAGATAGAATTCGTGTTGTCTCTTTTCTATGCTTGGCCTGTTTCCTTCGAGAATATTGTTCTATAAATAATTTGAATAGTATTTTTATTCAAATATTTTATTTTATTTGTTACTCGCGTGTGGTGTGAGATCCTTTGTTTTTTATTTATTTTTGCTTGATAGTTTGAGCATTTTCTATAAACGCACGATAGCATTTTTATTACTTAATTAATAAAACAATTCAGATTGTGACATTGTGTGCTCGTTGTCTTAGTTTGGGTGAATTGATTGCGAGGTGTTAAAATTGGGGGAGTTTTGGTTCTTACTTTTGGCGGGCATGTAACATATCTACTTCTTTTAAAATATAATATAATTGATTGGAAGTGAACATTAATAGCTAATTTAATGGTATTTTTTAATTGGAAGAGAGAGATAAAAAATTATAATTATAAATATTTTCTATAATTTGATTTTTTGGTATTTTTCTTCTTTCGTGTGGTTAGTGACAACCTTGAGTCAGAGTTGTTCAAACCAATCCGACCTACGACCTACTGCCGTCAAATGACAACAACTGGAACTGACGATTTTACGTGCCCTCCGAAGCACGAAGACACTCAATTCAAAAACGACTACGCTATCATCCATCCGTAGACTGATCCGATCAATAAGTGCAACTGGCTAAATATATTAAAGCATTACTTTCAACTAAGAAAGTTTTTTTTATCAGAATACCAAAGTCTCCAAATTTTCTTTCTAAACACTATTACTGGCTGAGTATACTCAACTTAAATTTAAAAGGCAACATCTTCCATTAAGTGTGGATTTTTACTGACTCTTATCGACCTACGACAGACGTTTCACCAACTTATCTTGCGTCACCCATCGCACCCAAGCTGAACTCCTCAACTATATACATTCATTTAACAGCTTTAACATTCACTTTTATGGTTATGTGAATGAGGTACCGTTCATAAAGACGACATAAAACAAGATAAGGTTGCGATAAAGGATCATTTAATTTCTGGATGACGTTCTTGTCTTGAAGGACATAGTTAGTTTTTTTTTCGAGTTTTAAGGATAATTATCTGTAATAGTCAGATTGGCATTATATCAACGTGTCTTAGCACAGCTATAATTAAGAGGATAGGACTTCTGGTTTTCAATAGAAAATTTTATTTGCTTTTCCTTTTCGAAGAAAACGAATTTCTAGACTACGTGTGAAGTTTGCTAAATTATTAACGACACCAGATTTTGAGTTTGAATTTGTACTGGATAATTAATGGATGAATCCCATATTAATTCATTTATTTCTGAATCATTATTATACAAATTTCATCAAAAGATATTATTTCGAAAGTAATTTAAGTAACTTCCAACACGAAATTAAAAGTAAATAAGATCTTTCTTATTTTATTTGAGAGTAAGTTTTCTTGTTGTTCATGTTCCACTTTACTGTCTCTGCTACATTAAATTAGTTCCAAAGAAACTAATTTAAATAATAAATTGATATTCATGATTCTCTTTTCGTATTAAACAAAGTAATTTTAAGAGGTGTTAGTAGCTGATAACATTTCCACTATACAATTTTCTCTTAAGAATATTTTGATAGGTACAATCACGAATCTGAAAATAACTGGATTTAATTTTTTCAACAACTCGTATGTCCTATTAGGAAAATGTGGCACGCTGTTTATTGTTTCTGTATTTCTTGGAAAGCGACATTTTTTAACACGCTTTGTATTAGCTTTAGTCGTAACTAACTAGTTAAGTTTAGTTTAGTTAACAATGATATCGGCAGTCGATTTAAGCTACTTCCAATTTTATTGTATCGATTTGAAGCTTTCCTAGTATATGTAATCCGGGTAACAATACTATAATCTGATACCATTGAATTGATAATGGAGCCAAGAGATGAATAGTGGAACTCTTCAACCGCTACTAGTAAATCCCACTAGATTGGGCTCATTTGCTTTGTTTTAACGAGTCCCATAATTATTTATACTTAATAACGAGGGTCTGATGATGGAGTGTGGAGGTGGATAGTGGAATGAAGCATGTTGTTCAGTTTTTATCCTAGTATAATTTATTATGAGAAAAATCTTAGTGAAAGTGGCAAGCAAGGTGTAACAAAAAAAAAATAAGTTTAATACTTAATTATTTTTAACTCTTATATTGCCCGTAATTCTCCAATTTATTTTATTTCGTTCACAATCCTCAATGTTTTCGAACAAAGCGCTCAAAAGGGCGTGTTAATTAAAACTTCGTTATACTGTTCCACCCCGTCGGACAAGGCGTCACATGTATTGTGTCACTGGATAGGCAGACAGAAACTCAATTGTATGTTGCGATCCATGAAATCGTGGAACGGTGCTATTATATTTTTTCTATAATTATAGTGTATATATACATGCATTATATTAAATTCATGCAATTATCGTCTATTTGTGAATATTATTGATACGAACTAGATAATTGCTAACATTTGTTACATATAGAACTACGTTCTAGTAGTTGAAATTCTGGTTGATACTATCATGAAGAATAAAACAGGTTGGAACAGTTTAATTTATTCCGTAACTAAATCGAAACTAATTACTGAATTTCTTTTTCATGTCATACTGTAAAGAGATGAGCAATATACTACATGACAGCCTCTAAAAGATGAAGAAAGAAGAAGAATGTTTGACATTAAATAAACACTTTTCAGCAGCCTTACAATACAAATAATACTAACGGTCTAAAACCATTCCAGGAAAGCCACATGTGCAGAAAAGTGTTAATGCTACTCATCCCTATTATAGATACCAGACTATGTTAGCTGTGTTATAATAGGTTTATAGTTAAATGTTCTTTTATGAGAATTGTTTTATGACGAGTGTTTTAAACTTCACATCAGCAAGATTCGATATGTTACGAAATAACCTTTTTTAACTTAAACTTTATTTTTACCACATATTTTAACGTCTCCTAATTAATTTTAACCGGAGAACAACCATGGCTTTAAATAACTTAAATCCTATATTTAAATCTCCACAATCTCCTTTTTATAATCTAAAAACGGTGAAAGCAAACAAAGTAACAATAGTATCGACTGGATCAGTTAACAGTCAACAATCCTGAAACAAAAAGCGCTCAAGTGCGAAGGGGATCCGTCGAGGTAGTCGCACATTTAGAATTCATTGAAAAAGTCCCGCTTGAAAGTTATCTGATCGTAAACGGTGACGACCGGCGAGACGGTGCCGAGGTACGCTTTGGCACACAAGTGTTTCAAAACGGTTTTGAAGATAATGTGATAGGTGTTTCGGAGTTTACTGCTAATTAGTTTTGTAGTGATTGTATTTTATTAGTAGTATAAGTGTAATGGGTTGGTTGTTTTTGGTATTTCCGTGTCCATAATATTTCCTCAGTTTATTGTTTAGCAATACTTTTTATAAATATACCTATAATACGGATGTTACATGATGAAATGTAGCTGCTCAAAATGTGCAACTATACTATGGTAGGCAACTACTTGACCTTAACGACATAGCATTCAACGATTGATTTGATTCGATTTATTTGTCATATTGTCACCGATTGCTATGATGTGTAATTTCAATATTAGTAAATAAGTTCCCATGCCATTTAATTCTCAGGAATAATATAAATCCCTGGAGGTTTTAATACAAAGAAAGAAGGACAATTCTGTATCCGAATTAAAGAAACACAAAACTTGTTAAAAATTATGATGAAATTAAAAACATGAAGAAAAACAATTGTGATTATGAACACCACAAAAAAAAAATGATGCTCGGCCTTACAATCCTACCTTACCATAATAGCTATGGCTTAAAAATGTTGGTAACTAATGTATCATTTTCATTACTGCTTCCACGATTAAATTTGATCTATTTCTTCCTGATAAGAAATAATACCAACATCGATCTGTTTTAAATAACCACAGTTTTGCTATAAACCTTTAATTTAGTAAAATTTCCTCACCGACTGTCCCAACATACTGTGGTGATGCCGTCGGTCAAATGGTGTCACCCCCCACCATAAATGGGTAAGTGCACTCGATCGAAGTTATCTTCTTATTTCAAAGTCATGAGCGTTTCACTACCGCTGTCAAATAGAAAGATACAGAAGCTCTTGTCGAGAATGCCGAAAAACAAACCCGTGCCTACATAGTCACTGAATTATACAATTATAAAAACAGCCCGAACAAATGAATGCAATGCGAAGTAATCATAACTCGCTACGCTCCGTTCGAATTTGGCCTTGCCTATTACCTAGTTTATCACTAGTGATGCAGATTTTGGTTACTTTACTAAGTAATGCCAAAAAGGTATTGATAGAAATAGGCCTTCTGAGCTTTTATATTTTGTTATCCAACCCTCCCAACTCATCCCCCGCGACAATTCTATGTCGCTTCCCGAGAACTTAGTAGTAGTAGTAGGATGTTGGTCGATGTTGATGGATGTATCGAAAGGGAATGTTGCAGTTTCATCAAATAGAAAGCTTGTTTGTGGAGTCTCAGTACTTTGACCTGCAGTATGAGAGTTGTTACCGATACAATAGGAGCAAGTTAGTCCGATACATATTCATGTTAGAAGAAGTTTGCCCTTTACTGAAATTGTTTGTTTAGAATCAACGTACGCGATGACCGTGATTAATATGCTGGCAAAGAAGTAAATGTGGTAATAAATATATACCAGGAAGATTAAAAAATGTGATAGTTCGGGTAAAACAAACTATTATAATTTATAAAAAACCGGAGTAAAAGATTAAACGTTTTATAACAATAAATATCCATGGCGAATCGTACACTACTATTAAATGGGTTTTTATGAAAGGGTATCTACAGATTTGGAGGATATTCAGATACTTAATTCGAATCAAATATTGTGTGTGATGTGATAGACATTGTATCACTTCATAATCGTTTATCGTATGTAAATGAATAGAACCAGAACAATTGAGCCAATTTTTCATCAAGTTGACTTGTTCTAGGTGGTCGATACATCGTTGGAGGCAGCCGCAATGACATCCTCGTGGTCCGCGACGCGCGACCTGATGATGGAAGCTCTTACTCCTGTGAGGCACAGCATGCTTTAACTGGAGAGAAGAGACGGAGCCCTCCTGCCATGGTCACTGTTTCACGTTAGTATTGTAATTATGTGTTCATGTTTATTCACGAACCAATTCTGGCAAGAATGTATTTCATAAAAGAGCATGTAATTGGTGATCTTCTCCATGATATTTGGAACCGTGCAACTAAGAATCTGACGTTTCATATGACTTTGTAATAATGAAATTACCCTTGAATCTAGTGAAAGTTTAGATATACTATATCACCTCCTTTCCCCATCCAAATTCCAATTCATATAAAAAATATTTGAGCATGAAGGTTTTTATATACAGTTTCACAAAAGGGACGCTGCTGCTCATCCCTCTGGTTTAGTGTCGCTTTAGTCGCCATTGCGACGTCTACGGGAGGAGATAGAGTGGTGCTATATTCTTAATCTGGATACCAAACAGAATCAGGTTACATGATTTATATAGAGACAAAAATCATAATTTGTACCTGAATTAATTATGGACATTTTCAACCAAGCTAACAAGCACCATTGTGTATTGGTGTTATAAATACAATGAGTTGATACCTTATCAATACTTACACAAGCTAACGGATTTGCTTCACTCCTAAAACACCTGGGGTAGGGCGGAGGGGCACTCCGGACTCTTACCGGCTAAAACCTCACGGTGTTCTTCCACTTACCTCTTGCTGGGTGTAAGCTTTGTCTGCATTAAACCGCGCCCCTGGCAGGTATCGCCCTTAGTGTTTGATGGGCCCCGCCTCTGTGCGACCTGGCTGGCCGCACCTATCTTCAGAAAGGCGCGCACAGAATACACGCAGCGCCGTCTTGGGCCTGATTCTGTTCGGGCGACGGACTGCTCTTGGTTCGTCATCCGCAGGCCGCTTTTCATGGTAGCTGGAGATCTTTCAGCGCCTTCTTGCACCCGGTGCATTTTCTGCGGCTGGGATCAGAGGTGGTCTCCTCTCGTCCCCGCTCTACCGCCACCTTTTTTTGCATCACGTCCTCGCAAAAGGAGGCGATGGCATTCCACGCACTCTCGCTCTGGATGATAGACTGAACCACGGCCGGAAGCGAGAGCCTTTTGACCGACATGACGAGCTCACGGTGCTGCGTTGCCCAAGCTGGGCACCTTTTCAACGAAGGTTCGGTCTCTCTATTTAAGATTACTTCAATACAGCCCGTTAGATAGTACAATATAATAATATCATATCTTATTGTTAAAGACGCAACATCCAGTATGGCCCCAAGAATGCTGACCGTATCAGAGGATGAGATAGTGACCCAGGGTGGTGACATTAGACTGGTGTGCTGCGCTGTCGGAAGTCCTCCACCTACTTACAGGTACCATCATTTATGTATACCTCAATAATATAACACTTTTGGTTGCAAAGAGAGCAATTTGGCTTCATTTACACAATGACACACACACAGATGTTTATACAAATATCAAAGATTTACAGCAAATCAGTCCTTAAATATAAACGTTTCGATAAGGCAGGAAAAACTTGAGTGCAAGCAAAGAGGTCTCGCCCGTCTTCATCATCATCATATCAGCCAACTGCTAACAAAGACCTCCTCCATCAATTTCTACAATTGTGTTTTAATTTTGGGGTACATTTGCCAGTTCTCACCACGCTTGGCAGGCGGGTTGGTGAGCGCAGTATGCCTCTCTCCCCGTCATCGTTTCGGCCGAATAAAGTCCATTGCTGGACACAGGCCTCCCCAAAAGATCACCACAACGACTAATCTGGGTATGTTGTGGGTTCATTGAGGGGATTTGCCATAATCTCCACGCTTGGCAGGCGGGTTGGCGATCGCAGTTGAGTTGTTAAAGTACTTGAAGGACGGTGCTGCCCATCCTCCGGCTAATCCCTTAGTCGACTTTTACGACGCCCACGGGAGATAGGGTGGTGGTATTTTGAGCCGGCACCACACGGCAATCTCTCTCCGTAATGAGTCTTTAATCAGCTCTGTGGAAACATACTAAAGTAATTTTCGTAAAGAAACGAAGTTCTAAAATCAAAATTGCCACTGGATCTATAAGCTACAAGCATGAAGTTTTAAAATAAGGGTTATCTCTGTCGTGTTATTGTCCCGGAAAAACAAATTTACTTATGTTGTTAGACACAGGTCAGTGGCAAAATCTCTTCGTTATTCCTTGAAGTGGTGAGACCCTACAAGGAGAAGTCATATATCAGTCAACGATCAATCATAAGTCAGCTTGGTGGTCTATGTACTACTTGTACCAAAGTCGAATGAGACATTTTTGCTTGTAGATTGCCACTATTTTTCTTCTAATAGTTTATATAGATGGGCACCAGTGGGCGGCTCTAGTGTGATCATACGAGGACCTGGAGCCTCCCTTAGGTGCCGAAGATGACCCCTCCAGTAGTTTTAGCCGGTAGGAGTCCGGCATTCCCCTTCGCCCTTCGCCGGGGCGAAGGAAGTTCGTGAATAATTTCCACGGGGCACCAAAAAATAAAAGAAGATTATATAGATGACAAGACATGACTATCAGTGTAACCCGCTTAACTATATAAAAGTTAACTTCTAAAACACACTACGTAAGGTAATTTGTAATTTACCATGAACCTCTCTCGTTTTATCTTCTTCTGAAATCTGAGAGTGGAAAAAGGAAATCTGTTTAAGTAGGCGCTTACAATATCTTCTATTCGTTATTTGATAGTTACTGAAGTGTACGCGAATAGTATCCATTAACTCGATATAGCTCACGGAAATATATTGCATTTACATACTTACATGCAGCATCCATACATGCTGTATACATACGTGCAACGTGCGGCCCTAGCACATACAAATATTATATTATTGCACAAATTTATAAAATAAAACAATATTTTATGTCACTTGTCTATACAAATAAATAAAATTGAAGTGTCTGTTTGTAATGTCAAAATAACAGCTTTTTACTAAATGCATATGAAAATATGTACGGAACATACAACATAAAACATTAAAAAAAATTGTTCCCGCTAATCTCTGGAACGGCTGGACCGATTTCTACGGGACTTTAACTGACAGATAGCTGATGTTATAAGAAACAAGTTAGGCTACTTTTTA
Source organism: Diloba caeruleocephala (assembly GCA_947459985.1). Taxonomy (NCBI): domain Eukaryota; kingdom Metazoa; phylum Arthropoda; class Insecta; order Lepidoptera; family Noctuidae; genus Diloba; species Diloba caeruleocephala. Next base: position 32,360,334 of record OX381605.1, on the reverse strand, counting down.
TTTTAGCAAAATAATTAGGGTTCCGTGCATAATAATTAAATCCTATGAAATCCAATATAAATACTGTATGTCAAATGTCTATATCGAAGTACTCTAAATTATTTATAATAATCCAATTTCTTTTAAATTAAACAACGGGTGAAACCACTGGTCCCAGCTAGTTCATAATAAATATCTGAAACATCATACCTGCAAAACACAATTAAGCACACATTAGCATCGTGGAACATAAATCGATGCACGAAAAATATACTAAACTAGCTGCCCGCCCCAGCTTCGCACGAATTTAAACCATCAAGGGACTCACTACACCATACACAAAAAAATTCATCACAATCGGTCCAGCCGTTTAGGAGTAGTTCAGTGACATACACAGTAGAATTGTATATATAAAGATAAAATACTACTCTTAATTTGCTGTCAGAGCGACACGTATAGATACTGCACGCAGGTATATAGAGTGAACTAAATAAACGCGATATATTTCCGTAAGCTATTTCGGTCCTATGTATGTTATTTAATGCGGGAACACAGAAACATCAAAAAAATGTATTAATAAGCCCGTAGCGATCAAGGTTCGCTTTGACCATTTTTTCTCATAGTTCGCACAAATCATCATTTTCGGCCGAATGAAGTCCACTGCTGGACACAAGCCTCCCCCAAAGATCACGACAACGACCGATATGGGTGTGTTGTGGGATCATTGGGGGGTTTTGCCATAATCGCCACGCTTGGCAGACGTGTTGGCGATCGCAGTTGAGTTGTTAATGAAATCGAAGGACGCTGCTGCCCATCCTCCGGCTTATCCCTTAGTCGACTTTTACGACACCCATGGGAGGAGATGGGGTGGTGGTATTCTGAGCCGGCACCACACGGCAAGCACAAATGCTATCGGAAAAACAATGCTTAAAACTTAGTTGGCAGGAGAATTATCATCACAGTATGATGCAACCTGTGAAGTGTATGCTAATACTAGCCAACTGATAGGCTATTAGTCCAAGTTTAGTCTACAAAAAATCCTAACATGAATCCTTTATATTCATAATATTGTCTTAGGTTTTCGCGAGTATTACACATTATAATAAAACACTTTTAAACGGATCCCACCACGGTCGATCGTCGACCTGCTGTTTTTCCATTCATCAAGGGAGTCACCGACAAAATTGGTCACATCTTGAAGCGTGCTTCCATAAAAACCTACTTCAAGCCGCATAAGAAGATCAGCCAAATTTAAAACCGGTGAAATGTCACATACCTTTACAAGATGCAGGGGTCTACAAGATTGACTGTGAGTGTGGGTTGTCATACATAGGGTAAACAAAGCGTAGTATAGCCACCAGGTTAAAAGAACACATAGCTGACGTCAAGCATAGACGCTCCACAAAGTCTGCAGTGTGCGAACATGCCTTAGATAAACCCAACCATTTTCTTCGTTTCGATCAACCTCAAGTCCTCGCGAAAGAGAACCGATATATACCAAGAATGTTTCGTGAGGCTATTGAAATTAAAAAACATCCTAATTTTAATAGAGAAGATGGCTGGCAGGTACCACCAGTTTGAAATCCTGTTATTAAAATAATAAAGTCCCAAACCAAATACCACACTAAAAAACATCAAGATACTGTGAGTGATTACTGCGTGCATCGAAATAATTTTTGATTATAATTGTACGGTAGATAAAATAAAATAACTTTTTAAAATCTGTAACGACGCCTGTCACCTTAATCATCCTGCGACCACGAACCCTGCAAAGTGTTCGAAACGTCAGGAAAAACAAAAATCTAAAATATACGCGATAGAATCCCTTTATATTCATTTCAGCTGGTTCCGTCACTCCAACGGTCGTCTAAGCCCGGTCTCCAACAGCATCAGGATCTCAGTCTCGGAACAAGTGCTGATCATCCGCCGTGCCCAGCTGTCCGACGGGGGCGTCTGGACGTGCAGGGCGCACAACCAGTTCGGCGAACAGCGGCGTGATGCCAGGCTGCGGGTCAGGTCGAGGCTGGTCGTCAGTGTACATCCGCAGTTACAGGTGAGGAGTTACATTTATTTAGACCGTATTTTAGTTTTAAATCTTCACTAGCTTCTGAGTCAATGACATCGGGATTTCGATTGGGTTATATTAGTTAATAGCGATGTTTTTATTTTTAATTTGCTCTATATATAATATTCTAATAATTCTCCTGGTGGTAAGCATCATGCCTGCCCATAAGAATTTAATGCTACCCAGGACTACTCCGGCGTAACATCGAACTGCGCTCGTCACCTCGAGGAGTAAGTTATTTAGTCTCTTATTTAGAATGTTTTACATTTTACCTAAAAATATACAACGTACTCCATATTACATAGGTAAATGTTTCAGAGGCATCTTAAAATATTTATTTGTTTTGCAAGAAAAAGAACGTGACCAATACGCACCAACTTGATCGCCTTATTTCTAACTTGTCAAAGAATAAACAACTTTCATTTCCAGCCTCGAACCTACGAAAACTCCCCTTTATTACATAAAGACAGCTAAGAGCAAACACAATTGTCCCAAAGTCCCAACATCTGTATTTCGAAGAGCAGCTAAATTCCCGTCAACGGCGGGTGACGTTGCAAAAATTGAAAAATAAGTATTCAGATCACAGAGAAGAGACACATCGCGCGATGTGATCCCAACGTTTCGCTCATCGAATATAGACAAGATTGGGTGTGGCGTGTGTGTTAGCGGCAACTTTTCCTGGATTGTCATATTTTAAGTATGTCACCAGTGATGACATATGGAACAGAGACGTGGTCACTCACAATGGGCCTCATAAGAAAGCTTAATGTCACTCAGCGAGCTATGGAGAGAGCTATGCTTGGTATTTCTCTACGAGATCGAATCAGAAATGAGGAGATCCGTAGAAGAACTAAAGTTGTCGACATAGCTGAAAGGATAAGTAAACTGGAGAGGCATTGGGCAGGGCACATTGCTCGTAGAACTGATGGCCGCTGGGGCACAAAGGTTCTCGAATGGAGACCGCGCACCGGAAAACGCAGCGTGGACGATCTCCAACGAGGTGGACAGACGACCTGGTGAATGTCACTGGGAGTCGTTGGATGAGGGCGGCATGTAACCGCTCGTTATGGAAATCTAAGGGGGAGGCCTTTGTTCAGCAGTGGACGTCCTGTGGCTGGTATAAAGTATGTTGCCAACCTCTAGCTAAGTCATTTAATAAACTTTGATAGGCAATTACGATACAGTTTCTCACATTACTGTTTATCATCATATCAGCCAAAGATCATCTACCGCTGAACAAAAGCTTCCCCGTAGATTTTCAGAACGTCCGGTTACATACCGTGTGTCGTATTTTGGGGGGAATTTTCAAGTTCTCACCATGTTTGGTAGGCGGGTTGGAGACCGCAGAATGCGTGCCACACGCACCACATAAGGGAGGTTGCTGCCCATCCCTCCGGTTTAGAGTCCCTAAGACGCCTTTTACGACCTCCACGGAGATGGAGTGGTGCTATATTGTTAATCCGAACACCACATGGTATTTTTTTACACAACTTCGATATTATATTCGGGTGTTCTTTTTAGATTTTATACAACTTGTAAACAATTTGCGTTGAGAGCGTACTTGTATATCAATATGTACCTACAGGATTGCGGTGTACAGCACCCACCGTTCATAATCCCGGCCATTTATACGTTCGCTGCTTAACAAAGGCCTCCCCCATAGATTTCCACGACTGCGTCATAATTTTGGGGGGTATTTGCCAGTACTCACCACGCTTGGCAGGCCGGTTGGTGAACGCAGTAGGGCTACCGTTTCACAGAAGGGACGCTGCTGCCCATCCCTCTGGTTTAGATTCCCTTAGTCGCCTTTTACGACATCCATGGGAGGAGATGGAGTGGTGCTATATTCTTAATCTGGACACCACACGGACACGAATGCACCCTTCATAATTATGCTTTAAGGAACAATTCACACGGTAGTGGCTTAACAATTTAAAAAATATCAACGCAGTCACATCTCTTACAACTGCACCACGTAACAACTTATTCAAATTGTTTATTTAGCGAACGGGAAATAATAGAATTGTCTAGGCTTCAACGTTATAACGCATTTATTGATTTCCAATGTAAATGTTGAGAATACATTTTTTTAAACACCGAAGTGGGGTACAGTGGTCTCCTTCTGCGAGCACCGCATGCTCCAGAAGAAGACTGCAGAGCGGGATCGGGAGAGGGCTGATCCCGCACGGAGATATCAACCGCCCCGGCACCCAGGTCCAACACGCCTGAGCCCCCTGCCATCAGTTCATGGCGGGGGGGCCTCGGGGGCCACGGGCGTGCAGATTAGAGAGTCTGCGTGCTCATACCGATTGACCCCCGGGATGACGGTGGCGCGCACGCGTTCACTTACTGCCATATGCGCAGCACAGCGCACAGCGAGACTTGGGGGGGACTTAGGTGACTTTCCTTTACAATCCTCCCCGAGAAGTGCCTGGGGGGCGGCCATTTTACAGCCGCCTGCCCTCCACTAGAGGGGGTTACCGCTCTACAGCCAGCCCCTCCGAGATGTACCTAAAGGTGTGGCACCAATGGGCGGCTCTAGTGTGATCTTACGAGGACCTGGAGCTCCCCTTCAGTGCAGATGACCGCTTCAGTGGTTTAGCCAGTAGAAGTTCGGCATACCCCTTAGCCCTTCCCCGGGGCGAAGGAAGTTCCATGTAATTTACATTCCACTCGACACCATTAAAAAAAGGGTACGCAAGCACGGCAAGGTAACGTCCTAGGTTTAATCCAAGGACAGACATAGGTTATATATGACTTTTTACTTGAACTTTGTCCTTACCCTAAACTTAACAGCGAACTTTGACCTTAGAAAATCACGCGTCTAATGTTGGGTATGCGTAACATCTGCTTGTTGGAAATATTTGCACTGTAGCTAGTGAATAGTGATCCATACAAATAAATAAAATTGAAGTGTCTATTTGTAATGTCAAAATAGCAGCTGTTTACTAAATGCATATGAAAGTATGTACGTTACATGTATTAAAAAAAACTATTTTCAATTTTTTTGTCTGTCTGTCTGTCCATCTGTCTGTTTGTTCCGGGTAATCTCCGAAACGGCTGGACCGATTTTGAGGGGACATTGACTGGCAGATAGCTGATGTTATAAGGAATAACTTGGCTACTTTTATTTTAGAAAAATAATTAGGGTACCGCGTAAAAAAAACCCCTTGAAATCCAATATATATTCTATGTCAAGTGTCTATTTCGAAATACTCTAAATTTCTTTTAAATTAAACGCGGGTGAAACCGCGGGTCCCAGCTAGTATAAATATATAAAGACAATCTGCCCAATGGGTGTTTCCCTTTTAAGATTTGCCAACAAAAGTAAAGAAGGGCGGATGTCAAGGGAAGAAGATGATTGCCTCGTTCTTTGGACGGACGAGTCATTTCGCAACAATTGCGCTAGAGGACGGCACGGTTGGTGCAGTGGCTAACACAGTCGGCTGCCGCGCTCCGGGTCGCGGGTTCGATTCCCGCATGGAACAAATATTTGTCTATACTATATTTATGGTAAAATATTCCACTACACATCGATGTCACATCTAGCTAGTGAAATTGGGCATAAGATTAAATAAAGTGTGACAAAAAAAAAAGGTCGTTGTATTGTATGTGGAATTTATGTCTGTAATCGCACCCACGACACGAGATAAATCCTAGTGTGGGGCAACGTTTTTAAAAAAAGATAAAGGATAAAAGAACTGTTACTGCAGATTGGTATCTAAGTGATTATTTACCGGTTGTCTTGGAAAATGTTCGGCAGCAGAGCCCAAGCAAGATCTTCCTCCATCACGACAACGCTCCAGATGGACAATCGAATATTTTTCGTTTTTTTGGAACGAAGTTCCTTACGGCAGGCTTGGAGGGGATAGGGATTTTGCTGCGCGACCGAACTGAAAAAAATGTGATAGTAAAACCGTAAGAAAAAAATCCGTGAAAAAAAGTGCGTGGAAGAAAACCGTTAAATGAGACGTGCGCAGGCGCGACAGTCGCATACACAAGCGAGTAGTGTATAAGTGTCGATTCTACATCCGAAGGAACTTCGTTCCTACCTGGTGTCCCACGACACCACATAATTTTTTTTTTTTTAATAAAACGTTTCCCCACACTAGGATTTCTCCTGTGTCGTGGGTGCGTTTTACAGACATAAATCTCATTCTATGAAAACTATGGAATCAGTGAGTCATCGTCCTTATAGTCCCGACTGCGACTTTAATATGCCCCATAGTAAAAAAGAAATTCGCTTGATGAACCGCGTAGATACCGATACTGTGGTTGCGTTCGAAAAAAACGTGGAAGTGATCCCTTATGAAGAGCGTGGAAAGGAATGGAGACTACTTCGAAAAATAATAAAAATATTAACAAGTTCCTACATCACTCCTTTTTGATTTTCTAAAAACTATTAGTGTGACTTGTATGATACTAGAACCATTTGACTTCAACATTTTGGCCGAATAAAGTCCACTGCAGGGCACAGGCCTCCGCCAAAGATCACCATAACGACCGATATGGGTGTGTTGTGTGCTCATTGAGAGGTTTTGCCGTAATCTCCACGCTTGGCAGGCGGGTTGGCGATCGCAGTTGAGTTGTTAATGTACTCGAAGGACGCTGCTGCCCATCCTCTGGTAAATTCGATAGTCACCTTTTGCGACACCCACGGGATGAGATGTGTTGGTGCTATTCGTAGCTGGCACCACACAGCGTCTTAGTCTAATGCTAAATCCAGGAAAACTAATAAACTGGTTGGAAAAATGCGACAGGAACAGAAAAATAAGAAATACCTTTTTTATTGAGAGAATTAAATATGTAATGGCATTTAGAGCTCTTCTTATCAGAAGAAGAAAAAGACTTCTAGACTTCTGCTTCTTCTTATCATTCATGTATATGATCATAATAAGAGATCTCCTGTACATAAAAAAAAACTCTGAAATCGGCTATGATCATGGCAACACCATGCCTCAGCCATTTGCAAACTTAACGCTATCAAAACGAATAAGGCCTTGCAAACAAATAGACGCCTACTGTTTCATTTATAGACGCTTATTCTGTTTTTTAATTAATTCTGAGACTAGGCCCATCTAATTTAATAAACAAGCTTGATTCGCTGTAATTTAATTCACGAGTAAATATTTCTTGTACATAATTTGATTAAAGACTGAACAAAAGTGTTTTCATTAGTTTATCTGAAGATCAAAAGTTTGGTAATACCTCTTTACACAAGGAACGAATGAATTTGAATTAATTTATTCTCAGGCTCTTCGGCGTTCAAGAAATATATCTATATAAATAAATAAATTTGAAGTGTCTGTTTGTAATGTCAAAATAACAACTTTTTACTAAATGCATATGAAAGTATGTACGTTACATATAACAAAAAAACTATTTTTTTTTTGTCTGTCTGTCTGTCTGTCTGTTTGTTCCGGGTAATCTCCGAAACGGCTGAACCGATTTTGACGGGACCTTCACTGGCAGATAGCTGATGTTATAAGGAATAACTTAGGCTACTTTAATTTAAGAAAAATAATTAGGGTTCCGCGTAAAAAAAAAAACCCTTGAAATCCAATATATTTATTCTATGTCGAAGTACTCTAAATATCTTTTAAATTAAACGCGGGTGAAACCGCGGGTCCCAGCTAGTATTAAAATATAGACGCAACCCTTTTGTTTGTTTTGTAATCGCTGTACGACCTTTGTCAATTTACGGGTGGACGCTACTGCTTATCCACTTGAATTTGTCCCTTCGTAGCTTACGTCCACTACAAAAAGAAAGGGGTGACTTACGGCTTACCACGGACTGGGGTTCATCCAGTACTATATTTATGGCAAAATATTACTCTGCACATTGCACATGCAGCTAGTGAAATTGCTGGGCATAAGATTAAATAACGAATGACTAAGTGATGAACGCAGCTTGGTGTAACGCAGGACCAGTCCTGGGTTCCATCACATTTGTTATGGGCGGGCGTAACGTTTACCACCATGCGACAAATGGGTTGCTTGACCCGTAACTTGTACATGTATAAAAAACGCCTGACATTTTTTGCCTAAAATATATTTAACTGCTTAGTTCAGGCTTACTCATCATGGCAGCATCATATAAATATACGTCCACTACTGAAATAGGCCTCTCCCATTTTCACAATAGTGTCGTCGTTTTGGGGGGTATGTGCCAGTACTCACCACGCTTGGCAGGCGGGTTCATGAGCGCAGTGTAGCTACTGTTCCACAGAAGGGACGCTGCTGCCCATCCCTCTGGTTTAGTCCCTTAGTCGCCTTTTACTACATAGAGTGGTGCTATATTCTTAGTCCGGACATTATACGGATAAGGCGTCAATTGCAGTTTTAATAACATAAGCCAGTGATTTAACGTAAGCCCACAGTAAGGAGCTTGGCGACAGACCAGCTGATAGGTCAACTGTATAAAATTAAATAAAATTTAATTTTTTTGTTAAAGTAATCTTAACTTCTAATGCGTAGATATATAGATAAGTCCACACACTGTTTTTAAAAGTTAACATACAATGATAAATTATTTGACGGCACGGTTGGTGCAGTGGCTGACACAGACGGCTGCTGCGCTCCGGGTCGCGGAACAAATATTAGTATGATCTGCAAGTAGTTGTTCCGGGTCTGGGTGTATTGTATGTGGAATTTATGTCTGTAAACGCACCCACGACACAGGAGATACACTAGTGTGGGGCAATGTTTAAAAAAAAAATACAACGTAATGACCAACGCGTATAAGACTACCGAAAATGAAAAAAAAAAATGCCTTCGTGAAAACATACATTGTTGTATACCACAGATCATATTACATTTCCCGGTGGGTTCACCGCTGTGCAATCTCCTAACGAAGAATAAATGACGCTCTAACTCCCCTATTATCCGACACTTAGTACCATCACAAGCCAAACTCTACCTGACCCTTCGGGGAATGCAGGCGAAACAGTATATATATAGCATATAACATATATCTTTGACCATAACAATAAATTATTCACGTACTATGTTGGATAGCGTTTCTAACCTATACCCCTTGTCTCAGGGTTGACACCGTTACACACTGAAAATATAATAAACTGCTTAGGCTCAGGCATTTCTGTATTATAGGGAATATAATATATAATATTATAGGGGATCTTTAAGCTCGAAAGAACTTAAAATTATCTATACAAATAAATAAAATTGAAGTATCTGTTTGTAATGTAAAACTTAACAGCTTTTTACTAAATGCATATGAAAGTATATACGTTACATATAACAAAAACACTATTTTAAATTTTTTTGTCTGTCTGTCTATCTGTCTGTCTGTCTGTATGTCTGTCTGTTTGTTCCGCGTAATCTCTGAAACGGCTGGAGCGATTTTGACGAGACCTTCACTGGCAGATAGCTGATGTTATAAGGAATAATTTAGGCTACTTTTATTTTAGAAAAATAATTAGGGTTCCGCGTAAAAAAATAAAACCCTAGAAATCCAATATATATATATTCTATGTCCAGTGTCTATGTCGAAGTACTCTAAATTTCTTTTAAATTAAACGCGGGTGAAACCGCAGGTAGGTGGTACCGCTAGTAAAAAATATAATTCTAAATCTGGTAGAATTCATAAAATTTATTCCTGACATTAAAATTTAAAATTAATTTCGGGTACGTAGCTACTACGACTGTTCTTGACAAAGCGTATTCTAGATGTCTAAATTTAGGTCAATTTTTCGAGCACTGCTGATCATATTTCATGAATAACAAGAACAGTACTGCCTTCCAAGGAATCAATTCATCATCATATCAGCTATACAGCTTTTGTTCAGCTGTGGACGTCCTCCACAGCTGAACAAAAGCCTCCCCACATAGATTTTCACAGTTGTGTCGATATTTTGGGGGAATTTACCAGTATTCACCACGCTTGGTAGGCGGGTTGGTGAGCGCAGTATGACTACCGTGTCACAGAAGGGACGCTGCTGCCTATCCCTCTGGTTTAGTCCCTTAGTCGCCTTTTACTACTTAAAGTGGTGCTATATTCTTAGTCTGGACATCTTACAGATAAGGCGTCAATTGCAGTTTTAATAACATATGCCAGTGATTTAACTTTGCCCACAGTAAAGACCTTGGCCACAGACCAGCTGACAGGTCCATTCCACGGAATTAACGTATCTTCTAATTTTCGTTTAGTTTTCACGTAGTTCTGTTGAAAACACATCTCGTCCGAATCAAAGTCCTCCATCTAACAAATCTATCACAATTCCACGGATGGACCACTCAGAAGAACCACAGATATAGGCTATAATAATCATGAAGTCGGCTGTAAGTTGCGCGAATCGATGTAAGATTTTTTACAGTTAATTTGAATGAATTGGTAGCGTTGTTCAAGCATGAGTCGTTTCATGACGATTTCTGGGTATACTGATATACCCAGAAATCAGAAAATACAGAAATATCATAAATGTCAGAAAAACAAAGCAGTACGACAGCTCGTTTGATAGTATACGTTTTAGTAGGCTTTATATTAAAAAAAAAATTCACATTAGTTCAGAATCCAGATTATTTACAGATGTTCGGCTGCTTACCGGATTCTGATTATTTAATCCAAGTCGCGTGAAAAGTCTGTCATATCTTTACAGAGCTCTTGAGATGTAGCTGCATGTCAGTTTGCCTCGTCACGATAACCTTCATCTAAACTCAGAATAATAATAAAAGCGTTTATTCGGTGCAACCAAAGACACAAAACATGTCAGTTAAACGAACCATATCATAAACAGAAAAAAGTAAAAAAATCTGATCACACAATCAGTCTCGGAACGACCAGCGAGCAATGTGCGTCTCAAGATTGCACCAAATGGGTGTCCAGCTCAGCATGTGCCAGGTATTATTCCTGACGCTGGTATTCTGCTGGATCCCTGCAGTGACATACGGTTGTCGAGCAGACCAGATACACGAACGGTTGGTGGAAATAGTGTTGTGTGTGTTGTGTTATTGAAGTAGGTATACCCGCATTCATATGTATCAAAATTTAAAGAATTTAAAACTAATATTGCAAGCTGGTAGCTATTGTGTTGATTTAATAATAATGTAGTAATAATTTTCATATTTGAATACTTAAATATAAATTACGTACATATTTAAATATTTAAATCTATTATATAATATAACGTCTAATTTATCACCCATAAAGATAAAAAGTGTTAAATAATAAATTATTTATTTATATTTATAATCATATATTAAACTTATCAATATACGACTTTCGAGAACTTAGTTTTGTCACCGAACGTTTACGGTTCCGCTTGTCTTACCGAGTCACTCTAATAACACTTTTTAAATTCATATGCGATTAAAGATGCCATAGTATTGATAGATTGTAAGATGAGCAAAAGCATCGTCTTTGGTATAAATACATATTGGACATTGACAGCTATTTATAGCGATAAAAACTATATCTTCTTCACTTGGTTCTGAATATATTTCGAAAATTCCCTACTCTAAGAAAGGACTTCTAACCTAAATCAATATTTGGCGTCAACCAAATAAGTACACTTGAGCTTATATTCTTCAAAAAGTAATTTCACTTCAATGCGACACGTAATTGAAAACCCAACACATCGGATCAAAGGTTGTTAAAGGTGCCCCCTACCATTTGCTACCAGCCCTAGTAATCCAGTTTGAGCCAACATGACGTAGTCACTACGTGATGTCCTCCTGAATAATTCATGAGGGTGAACTCGAAGGATCGTCCTGAGGCGACTCGCTCGTATTTGTCGCTTGTTTATCGAGTTCTGACAGTTCGGGTAATTAGGTTAATTTGTTTCTTTTTGTCACCTGTCACTTTGGGTGTGAACTACTATACAATAACTGGCTTGGCCTGAATATATAGTTTGAAAGGTGTGTTTGAATAGTCTTGGATCAGAACTATACTAAGCCTAAATGTACAATATTGCTGTAATATGCTTTAATTAAAGTCTGTAATAATCCCTTATGTATCTTTGTTTCTTTCATCTGATACAATAGTCCTATAATCTCGGGTGAAATCTGTCACTGTATTTTTATAGTTCACCCATAGACAATATATTAAGCAATTTTCGTCTACAACGTGTTCGTTCGTACGTTTCGTCTACCGTTACTATTTTAGTTCACACAAACAAATTTGGGTCAGACAAAAAATGCATGGTAGGTAACATATTCATTGTACGGAACCCTCTCCACGCGAGTTCAACTTGCACTTGTCTGGTTGTTTTACGATCATATAACACCGTGTCCCTCTTTGTTTCGTTAGGTAGCTAACTCAGGCAGCTCAGTGACCTTCAACTGCTCCGTGGAAGGTGGCGAAGCTCGGGTGAGGTGGCTGCACGATGGCGTGCCAGTTGGCGGGGGGGAGCGAGTGCTGCGGGTGCATGGGGTGGTGAGGGCACACAGAGGCATGTACCAGTGTTTCGCGGAGAGGGACCTGGATAGCGCGCAAGCAGCTGCTGAATTAAGGCTGGGAGGTAAGAGACACCAACCTATAAATTTCATAAAGCGCCTGACTTCATAAAGTATTTTTTTCCATTTCAGTGGTTTTAATATTTTTTATAACGTGTAGGGTTTTTGAAGTCGCTATTTATTTTTGCTAAAAAGTATTATTTGTTACATTTTAGTGTAAATAAATTTAAGAACTTTTACCAATTTGATATCAGTATTATTTAACACTAAAAATTAGAATGACTCAAATCGGTTCTCTGATCTGAGAGGAATCGAAACTATTAAGACATCATCTAGACAAGCGCAGTCAAATTAACCTGTTTATTGAATTTGGTTTAAGAACTACTCAATCAAATGTAATTAAATTATATGGGACCAATTTGAAAGCATTATGTATCAGTAAAAATATGAATTGCTCAAATCGGTTTACTAATCTCATCTCACGGTCTATTAAAACCATTTAACACCGGTTCATACATAAAAAAATATGCATCGAATTGAGAACCTCCTCCTTTTCGAAGTCGGTAAAAGGATCACGTTCACATAATAAGCGTAATACGATTTTATTGAAGTGAAAACTTCTTTTAGTGCGGTACGCATATTTTTAGATGAGATAAAATCTCTGGACTCGCGACACCGTTACGAGACGCTTGAAGTGAAAACTTATTTTAGCGCGGTACGCATATTTTGAGATGAGATAAAATCTCTGGACTCGCGACACCGTTACGAGACGCATGAAGTGAAAACTTATTTTAGCGCTGTACGCATATTTTTAGATGAGATAAAATCTCTGGACTCGCGACACCATTACGAGACGCAGCTATAGCAGTTACATATAGCAGACCGCGAACGCGTCTAGATAAATACAATAAAAATAAGTTTTCACTTCTGTCGACACCCCCGGAGAGCAAACCTTTTTTTAAGTATTACTAATAGAATTGGTGTGTCAATTAGCAAAGCATTTGAAAACGATATTCAAACGGCTTCCTGCAGAGTTCATTAAAAGATAAGTGAAGCTTTGTCACGAATATATGGGAGAAACGTATAATCACTGCTTTGTTTACTAAATTATATTAAACTTGACTTCTATGTCTACCCACTCCCACACACACTACGGTGTGGATAAGGTTGGGGTAACCCAAGGGTCACTCAAGCCGCCTCATAACCAATTATGACAGTGTTAATGAGTGAATTGCTGAATCCGTGTGGTGCCGGCTACGAATAGCATCAACCCATCTCATCCCTTGGGTATCGTAAAAGGCGACTATGAGATTAGCCGGAGAATGGGCAACAGCGTCCTTTGAATACTTTACCAACTCAACTGCGATCCCCAACCCGTCTGCCATGCGTGGCGATTATGGCAAAACCCCCCAATAAGCACACAACACACCCAGATCGGTGGTTGTAGTGAACCTTGACTTATGTCCACTAGTGGACTTTATCATGTCGGCCATTTATATGTCCACTGCTGAACAAAGGCCTCCCCCATAGATTTAACAACTGTGTCATCATTTTGGGGGGGATTTGCCAACACTCACCACGCTTGGCAAGCGGGTTGGTGAGCGCAGTATGGCTACCGCTTCACAGAAGGGACGCTGCTGCCCATCCCTCTGGTTAGATTCCTTTTGTCACCTTTTACGACATCCACGGGAGGAGATGGAGTGGTGCTATATTCTTAATCCGGACACCACACGGAATTAGTGGACTTAGTTTGACTGAAATGATAATCGAGTGAATTAAGTGAACATACTGTTTTGTTTGTTCTGTTATCAGCAACTTTTTTATGAGTAAAAACATAATGATATTACACCATTCTTTATGGTTATCCGTCTTCACTCACGCGTCATAATTCTAGATAGAATTTAGCAACAAAAATACCTGTGAAATCCTGTATGAAAACATTTGGTCAAATATAAAGCACCTGAACCCTAATCAGTTTTGCCCCAATTCTATCATTCATTGTTAGACATACTCAAAAAGTGTTAATTCTACTTGAAATGTTTTTGTTCAAACGAACCTCCACAAGCACACTTGAACCGTTAGAAATTTTGTTCGTTTTGACTGTTTATTTTATCTTCATTGTTTTCCCTGTGGAAGCATTTCTCTTTGAAAACAAGCGGAGGTCTCATTCAAACCAGGTTTAATAAATATATTAAGTTTTGTGGAGCAGTCTTAAAATTCCTGATTCTCATATAAAGTACTTTTTTTACAAAATTACGTTGGTTTAATCCCACACTAGGATTTAGGACTCCTGTGTCGTGGGTGTGTTTACAGCGTGCGGGAATAAACCCACGGAGCGCAGCGGTCGACTGTATCAGCCAACCAACCGTGTCTAGATGAAGGTTCTCCCAGCTACAGGCTATTGGATGATGCAGACTGGGATTGATAATTATGGAAATCTATAGGGAATGCCTTTGTTCAGCAGTAAACTGCGTAAAATTATTCTTAATAAAAAGTTTCTACCGACTCAGGCATTTCCCCATCAGTAGTTGTGTCTCAATGTATTGTGTATGCATGAATTTTCTGCTAATTTCAGATTGTACGGAATTCCTTCACCGTCTAACTATAAGTGGTAGCTCATTCTATTTTATCTTTGGTCCAGAAAAAGTCGATAGTCCTTACGGAATTAATTCCCTTCAACAAATGTTTAGTCCCATGCCGAGGGTCCATTTGGAATTAATGGACGGTTCAAGGCCAGACACGTATTTGTTTAGGACTTGCCAGTTTTGGAATTGTGTTTCTGGGATTACCTACCACATCGTTTTTATTCCTACCCTCTGTTTTTATTTTCTGTAAATGGTGTTATAGAGTAATTTGAAATGTACCTAATGTATTCTTAATGTAGATTTGTGAACTTCGTTAATTATAATTTGTTTATAGTAGAAGAATACGTGGTCACTCACAAAAAGAAAAGAAAGCTCAAGGTCACTCAGCGGGCTATGGAGAGAGCTATGTTTCTATTCTTTTCTCTACGAAATTGTATCAGAAATGGGGAGATCTGTAGAAGAAATAAATTTACATGTATGTGTAAACTAAGATCAAGACATAGCTGAAAGAATTAGTAAACTGAAGTAGCAATGGGCAGGGCATATTGCTCGTAGAACTGATGGCCGCTGGGGCACAAAGGTTCTTGAGTGGAGACCGCGCACTGGAAAACGCAGCGTGGGACGACCTCCAACGAGGTGGACAGACGACCTGGTGAGGGTTGCTGGGAGCCATTGGATGAGGGCGGCATGTAATCGCTCGTTGTAGAAATCTAATAGGAAGGCCTTTGTTCAGCAGTGGACGTCCTTTGGCTGATATGATGATGATGATGATATGAGTAGTAGCAGAAACAAATTAAATTAATTTGTCCTCTTTCTTCCTTTTTTCTTTATTTAAAAATAACTTTGCCCCACACTAGGATTTCTCCAGTGTCGTGGGTGCGTTTACAGACACAAATTCCACACAAAATACACCCAGAGCCGGAAAAACTACCTGCAGATCGTACAAATATTTGTTCCGTGCGGGAATCGAGCCCACGACCCTGTGCGCAGCAGCCGACTGTATCAGCCACTGCACCACCCGGGCCGTCCTTTATCATGTATGTCATAGCATCAACCAACTTATCTTTCATATAATTTTTTGTGTAAGTTTTAGTGGGTCCTCGGATGGTTTAGATTTGAAATTGGCCTCAATAGGCAGCGCTGCAATTGGGTTTGCATGAGAGAGATCTTGCCCGATCCGATCGACCAGGATCCGCCGCTCGGCGGCCCACGCAGGGCACGCCTCGAGCGTGTGCTGTGCGGTGTCCTGGTCGCCATCACAATGGTGGCATTGTGCCGTGGCCTCGCGTCCTATCCTGTGCAGGTACGCACCGAAACAACCATGCCCGGTGAGCACCTGCGTCAGGCGATAGGTGACGCGCTCGCTCCTTCTGAGCCAGGCTCCGAAGAGAGGCAGGACGGCCTCGACGACGCGCTTGGTCGCAAATTGCATCCGCAGGCGGTGACGCCACTTTACAAGTGCGCGTCGCCGAGCCAGCCGCCTCAGCCTGTCCAACGCCCCTGGAAGCGCGTTTTCGCCGCTCTGGCGGAGGGAGCGTGTCTGATCGTAGACCCACGCATCCATCTCCGCCAGGATGTCAAAAGGTGGAAAACGCGCCAGGAGGGTTGCCGCCTCGTAGGAGACTGTTCGGTAACCTCGTGCGATCCGAATAGCCACTCTGCGCTGCAGACCGTGAATTTTGGTTCTGCAGCGCTGGGAGGTTTGCATGTACCTGCCTGTGCGAAGCCAGCGCGGGTGGCTAGTGTACTATATACTTTCCACTTCTTTGGTAAAGTGCCATGTATATAGATTGTCTTGGCTTTCACATCATTTGCTGAGACGAGCAAAAATTAAGACAGAAGAAAATAGTAACTAACCAGAACGTCAAACAAAACTCACCAATCAAAAACCAAATACCGTTGGCAACCCAAAAATTTCGTTACTCGAAACGAAAATTGCTTCCTGATTGGTCGATTAACGTCCTTTGAGAGCCGATTGGCCAATCAGCGGCCACTTTGGCGTGTAATTACAAATGGTGTAATTTTGCGGAGTGCACTGCGGTGCGATTTCGTATGTCGTCGAGTTATTGATTAATGGAAGCAGTAATGGCTGGACCAGCCATGCGTCACCCGCTGTCGTAACCAACGATTCAAGTTTTATGCGGTAGGGGTTTTAATTTCGATTCGAATATGTTGATGTTTTTCGTGGTATCCAGATTAAGAATATACTACTTTATCTACTCCCTGGATGTCGCAAAAGACGACTAAGGCCTGAATTCCTCCTACGCTAATGTTGGTCGTGTAGGACACCGATCATCAGCGAGAATGAAAGTACCGTAGTGCGTTACCGACCGACCAGGCTATACTCGTTTTCCTAACATTTGTTTTTCTATAATGTCTCTAATAAATAATCAAATGAGCGTTATTAGTTTTGTAAACAAAAATATCACTTTCTTGCACACCAAATTTTTTTTTGTTCAGCATTTGAAGTCCTGTGGCTGATATGATGATGATGATGATGAAACGCACGCATAACACAGGAGAAATACTAGGGTGGGGCAAAGTTTAAAAAAAAGGTCTTAATGACACAAAAAAACGTGTCCTGCGATACATTTTCATCATTTCGGCCGAATGAAGTCCACTGCTGGACACAGGCCTCCCCCAAAGATCACCACAACCACCGATATGGGTGTGTTGTGGGCTCATTGGGGGGTTTTGCCATAATCGCCACGCTTGGCAGGCGGGTTGGCGATCGCAGTTGAGTTGTTAATGTACTCGAAGGACGCTGCTGCCCATCCTCCGGCTAATCCCTTTGTCGACTTTTACGACACCCATGGGAGGACATGGGGTGGTGGCATTCTGAGCCGGCACCACACGGCAATTACAATAATACATTTTACTACATGGGAATCCTAATTTTAACAGCAGCACTATTATATCGTGTAGTACCGGCTAAGAATAGGATTGACCATCCATTCTCATGCCGTGGGTATCGTAAAGGCGACTATAGGATTAGCCGGAAGATGGGTAGCTGCGTCCTTTGAGTACATTAACAACTCAATTACGACCTCCAACGCCTGCCAAGCGAGGCGATTATGGTAAAACCTCCCAATGAGCACACAACACAAACTCTTACTAGTCATTGTGGCGATCTTTGGGGAGGCTCAGTAGTTTCGGAGATAAGGCCCCCCTTATCATAGACTATACACTTAATACTGACACCCCTTATGTCCGAAACTACTGAGCCAACAATTGGGTGGAATGGTCAATTTTCGTGTACTTTCTTATATAACTTTAAAATTATATATTTTAAAATTATAAAATAAATATATTTGAGACCCTCGTAACAAGCCCTTCCATTTTATATGTTACACGGCACAGTTTGCAAAACTTTATTCTTGAATTTTCTATATTGCCCCACAAAAGTGACCCCGATATTCAAAATTCATTTATTCGTTACACGTACGTGTTTGGGTTGCCAAAACCCACATGTGTACCAAATTCCAACATCATCGGTCCAGTAGATTCGGAGCAAATTGGCTGTGACAGACGGACAGACAGACAGACAAAGGAGTGGAGAGGACCTATAAGGGTTCCGTCGTTTTTTCCTTCGGACGTCAGGAACCCTAAAAAGTAACTCTGCATTGCCTTATAAAACCTTTTAAGGTTCTCATTTTTTTAATTACGTTAAGTAGATCCTCCGTAAGGCAAACTGGCCTCGACGTCAGCCTTGTTGCCCTAAATCATTTCGGCCGAATTAAGTCCACTGCTGGACACAGTCCATCCCCGTAGATCACCACAACGACCGATATGAGTGTGTTGTGGGCTCATTGGGGGGTTTTGCCATAATCGCCACGCTTGGCAGACGGGTTGGCGATCTCAGTTGAGCTATTAATATACTCGAAGGACGCTACTGCCCATCCTCCGGCTAATCCCTTAGTCGACTTTTACTACACCCACGGGAGGAGATGGGGTGGTGGTATTCTGAGCCGGTACCACATGGCTTGTCCTAAATCGATTGGCTCAATTCTACTCAAACGTTTAATATGTTGGTATAGTTACATTTTATATCAGTGCATCTTGATGTATACTTAGTCGAAAAGCTTTAATGGTAGACAATAATTACTTCAGTGAAAATAGAAATAGTAATTTTAGTGAATATTATTTTTTCTTTGATGCAATGGTCATTTATCAACAGAAATAGTTTTAAATGAAGAACTTTGCTTGTTTTTACTTGGAATATTATGTATATCTTTGTTTATTGTACTGCAGTTTGACTAACATTTGTTTTTTTTTACTTGGAGTAACCCACCCTTTTATTTATCCCTGCATAGTGGGTACAGTTTACAGACATAATTCTCCCATGCACTAACACCCAGACCTGAAAAACTATCTGTAGATCACACAAATATTTGTTCCATGCAGTGATCGAACCCGGGACAAGTAGCGCAAAAAACCAGTTGCTTAGCCTCTGCGACAACCGCGCCGTCAAATTGGTATGCATCATCATAATAAATTCACAATTACTAGTTTTAAATGGCTTTAAATGGCATATTCTATTTCGTTCCAGAGTTTTGATCATAATATGGAAGAGTGCACCAATCTGAGTCGCTCTTTAAGCGTTTATTTAAATAAAGTATTTCTCTATGTAGTGCATACTTGCCACAGTACAATGCAGATTCGGTGTATTCTAATGAAATAATTGTACAGAAAACTAAACATGGGGCTATCTGTTCAGAATTTCGTACAAAAGTGGAATCCTTGAGTGAGGGCCGCGAATGAATCGTAAGGGAGGACATCCCATAACCAGATTAACCGATGACTTGAAAAAGGTAGACGTGGAAGGCTGAGGGTCTCTTAGTAATTCCACCACAGAAGCACCATGAACCGGGAATATATAACTTACGTATAACTATTACCTCCTACTGCGTCCTTAGTTATGGTGGCCATAATTCTCGAAATAATGTCGCGGACAGCCCTTAAGTCAAACTGCGGGATAATCCGTATAGCTCTAATGGAATAATAGAGACGATCTATGATGCCATATATTTTACGTAAGGCAGGATTACTGCATAGCTAGTGAGCTATAGCTTCTATTATTTTGTACATCTGTTTGTTAGACTATTGTGGGTAGACTAAAATATGGTAATAATTTTCATTGGAACTGTATAAATTGTGGGCAGAATGTATTACGTTTCGCTCCCTTCATAGGAGCATATACAGGAAAACGTACTGAAAAGTTGGGAATAGGTTACATTTGGACCTATAATAAAAATAGGAAAGCCTAAATCTCAGCAAAAGGTTACAATTTTTGACTTTTTGAGCACGCAATGTATCGTAAACAACGCAGTCAAAACGATACGAACTATCATTATCTATTCAGCCGGATAAAGTCCACTGCTGGCACAGGCCTCCCCCAAAGATCGTCACAATGACTAGTCTGGGTGTGTTGCGTTTTCATTGGGGGGTTTTGCCATAATCGCCATGCTCAGCAGGCGGGTTGGCGATCGCAGTTAAGTTGTTAACAGCACACAACACACCCAAACCGGTCGATTTGGTGATATTTGGGGGCGGTCTGTGTCAAGCAGTGGACTGTATTCGTGTATATGTGTAATATTTGTTAAAATTCGTTGTCACTTTGGGTGGGCATTATTTCTATAATGTCATAAAAATGGAATATCTGGCTAACCAGGCAAAGATCTTCCACTGCTGGGCACTCAGCCATAGTGGAATTTCTATCTATAAACGCACCCACGACACAGGAGAAATCCTAGTGTGGGGCAACGTTTTTTAAAATGCAAAGCAAAGTAACGGCTGCTTGCATTCCATGTTTCGTCATTTTGGTTGGAGCTTGCACGTACTTACCGCGCTTAGCAGGCAGAAAGGCAGCTGTTGCACATAAGGGACGTTGTTGCCTATTCCTCTGGTTTGAAGCCCTTAAGTCGCCTTTTGAGATATCTACGGAGAAGATGGAGTGGTGCTATATTCTTAATACAGACATCACACGGAACCTACTGACTAAGACCTAAAATGAACCTAATCAAATGGCGTATAGATTGTGTTTAATATGATTTCACGGTTGGTGCAGTGGCTAAGCAATTGACTTACTGCGCAACGTGTCACGGGTTGGATCCCCGCACGGGACAAATATTTGTATGATCTTCAGATAGTTGTGGTGGGTCTGGGTGGTTTGTGCATGAGATATTTATGTCTGTAAAATGCACTCAGAAATCCTAGTGAAGGACATAATACACCTTAAAATAATTGAAACGTTTAATTAATTGCCGCGTGTTGCTGGCTAAGACTAACACCACCACATCTCATCCCGTGATTCTCGTAAAAAGGGGACTATGGGATTAACCATAGGATACCAAGCAGCGCCCTTCTAGAATAAATCAATGTACAAATATGTGTCGCGTTTGACGACCATTTGACGTTATGAGCCCGCACGGCCCATGTTCAAATCATCCCATTAAAACTACTATTACGAAATATTAGATATCGAAGAATAACCAAATGAAATTACAGAATTATTCATTAACTATTTTATTTGGCAGGCGGGTAGGTACAATTTTCACACGCAACAAAATATTAAGTTAAAATCGGCTACAGTAAATACCTTTCTTATCTTATCTTATCTTATATCTTTAAATGAGCAATTCTTGTATATATATAATTGGAATCTCGGAATCGGCTCCAACGATTTTCATAAAATTTTGTATATGGGGGGTTTCGGGGGCGATAAAGCGATCTAGCTAGGAATCATTTTTAGAAAATGTCATTTTATAGGCGTTTGAGTAGTCTCAACTGAAAAATATGACTCTTCCTGACATCTATTGGCGAATACTAGTACTATTTTTTGTGAGCAACTAATTGCTTTAACGACACAACAGCAGATGGCGTTGTTAAGTAACACGAAAATACCGAGCAAAGCTCGGTCATCCAGGTACTTAGTTATTACACAGGCAATTCACAATCAGAAATAAAATACAACAGCTAGATATAACAATTATAATGAACACCTTACATAATGATTGATACTATAAATCTAAGTTATTTATCAATAATCATCATCAATGAAACAATACAAATCACAGAATGTACTTAACTTAAATTACAGAATGAGGTTCGATCCTGTTACTTGTTCTTCAGCAAAAAGAGGGCCGAAATGAGTTACGCCAGGGTATATATACATTTTCTCACGTCATGGCTTCTCACGAGTGTGTGGAGGGGGTAGGCAGTGGAGGGCACGCCGCCGATGTTGCCAGTGTCTACAGGGTGGCCATTATAGATGTAACACTACCATTAAAATAAGGTTAAATATGTAGACAACAACGTCAATGCTAATATTTTGTTTATATTTTTATTAAATATATCAGTAGAACTTTTTAAACCTACAAAACCCTTGTATGGTAGTGAAATGGAGTATCTGTGCTGCCAGCGTTCCCCATCCAAATATCTTCACTATACATGCTTGTCGCCATCAAGGATAGTATAGCTTCCTCTGACCGCAGTACAACTTTCAGGAAAAAAACTGAGGTTCCCTCCCGCATACAAACAAAAATAAACTCACACTTTGTCTTTATAATTCGATTTTTGTATTATTATGTCGTTAGCGTGGGTGTTGACGATGTCGAGGCTCAAGAGCTCAGTGGACTGTAGTTGTTTCGATGCGAGAAAAACGGTGGAAAGCTGCGGTTGTAACACTCGCACTTTCTTCAGGGCTTGACCTTGACGCCAAGATAGGTATTTTAATCTGCCGGCTGGGATGGAACCATGTGATAGGCAGCACCGCTCATTTACTTCGACCAGAAACAGGATACGAAAGAAACAGGATAGTACGTTTAGACGCCCTAGGAATTACGCTCTAGGTGTTTCGACTAGTGTTGCTTAAAAATCGATAGGCTATCGATAGTGTCATATAACCCCAAATCACTCATACTATCGATTGCCCTATCGATAGTATCGATATTATCAATAGTGTCGATAGTATTGATTGGGAGCTTTGTAACAATACTATCGATAGTATCGATTGTAGTCTAAAATCATGTAATACTATCGATAGTATCGATACTATTGTATAATTTCAACTATCGATAGTATTGTTCGATATGTAAAATAAAATCGATAGTATCGATACTATTGATAATATCGATACAATCGATAGGCCAATCGATAGTATGAATGTTGTAGGGGTAGTCCTATCGATAGATCGATAGGCGATTTTTAAGCAACACTAGTTTCGACGCCCTGCGGAATTATTCCTGACGCCTTGAGGAATCACACAATAAAACCCACGATCTTGAATACACTGGTAGTAATTTAATCTTCAGTTATTCTCATTCACAATGATCTTCAATAGTTGTAATTAACAATCTTCATAAAATAATCTTCCACTATTCACTATTCACTGTGTTCACGACTCTTCAACTCTCTGCGACTCTGAGACTCTGACTGTCTGTACTGTCTGATTAATTCGGCGTAATACCCCTTCTTTTATATGTTTCCAGGTACTAGCGAATTATCCTATTTCGACCAATCAGAACGCTCGACGCGTCCGACCGATCTTGCATCTATCTCGCACACAAAGGGACAAGTTAAAACCTGCTCCCGGCTAACAATGTTCGTACTACTTATTATTCTGAACGAATTACAATTTGAATCGTCTGTACTACTGATCTGACAAACTTTTAAGCCATAACCATAAACCATAAAAACATAAATAACTCGAGAGTCGTGAACTTATTTCCATACTGCGGTCTTAACCAAACTTAATGCCTAACAGTCGTGACAATATAAAAACATCGAACTAGGCATATACAAAAGCACTTAAGCACTATACCTATAAACTTAAACAGACATTTGTATATAAACTTATTAATTACGTGTCCATAAATCACTTTATATTAATCCTAAGCTCGTCGTCCGCAATAGTGGGTATGTAGAGATCGACTTTGTAACAAACCGAAGGACTGGAAACACAAGTTTTGTAATCAAAATCTTGAACTAAATAGTGAAAAGCCTGGATTATATTCATACCATCGTCTGGAACGAGTCTACATACAAACTGTTCATACATTACGGTGAGGCCACAATGTGTAACTTAAGCATTTGCAATCGGCGTTATGCAACTAAATTCATTTGTTTGGAGGCATTCACCTTACACATATGTGTATACACCCTTACGTCATGTACAATTAAAAACAACACAATAATGAACAAAGTTCCGCTTATTGCTAGTCCCCGGTTTCGAATAAAACATAAGGTATCAAACCGTCCAGCGGCCGACAGATAAGTGCATCGCACACAATTATACAATTAGCGGACTATCAGCGGGCATCTGATATAAATTCGCGTAAAACGATGCAACGTTTACAAGAGCTAACGTTGTGAGCGGGCGCTGTGCCAAGTGGGGTGCGGACCAAGCGATAAGCGACCGCGGACGTGTTCGTCAGTATATCAAAGTAGCAATGCCAAGATTTAATGGGCTGGTCCAAAGCCCATCCCAATCTATACTTATATCTATACTATCACTACATTGCTGAATGAAACCCTCCCCGTAGATTTCCACGACGGGTTACATGGCGTCTGCATCCAACGACTCCCAGCCACCTTCACCAGGTCGTCTGTCCACCTCGTTGGAGGTCGTCCTACGCTGCGTTATCCGCTGCGCGATCTCCAGTCGAGAACGTTTTTGCCCCAACGGCTATCAGTTCTACGAGCAATGTACTCCACCAATTGCCAATTCAACTTAATAATCCTTTCAGCTATGTAGGCAACTTTAGTTCTACTACAGATATCCTCATGTTTTATTCGAGAGAGATAGATTCTCATAGAGAAATACTAAGCATAGCTCTATCCATTACTCTTTATCTTACTGAGTACCCTTGAGCTTTCTTATGAGGCCCATAGTAAGTTACCACATCTGTGTGCCATATGTCATCACTGGTAACACACACTGGTTAAAGACTTACTTCTTGAGGCATTGTGGTATTATTAGCGAAAATCCGTTGCGAAATTTCTGAAACGTTGCTCAGCTGATTCGGATTTGACAGTTGATCGCTTTTTCAACGTTTGATCCACCTAACTTGACGGTTTGTCCTAGGTAAACATACTCGTCAACAACTTCTAGAACTGAACCCCTGTTACCAATGGATATAGACACGACATGTGTGTTTGAGATGACTTTCGTCTTGCCCATCTTTATTTTAAAACTCACCTGTCGAGAAATTCTGTTGAGCTCTGTTGTTATTGATTAATATGTATTTAAAAAATTCCTTCGATCATTTTATCGGTTTTTCTTCTTACGTAAACTATTGGCAAACGAATTTTATTTTTGTTTTCATTTTATCATTTTGGCCGAATGAAGTCCACTGCTGAACACAGGACTCCCTCAAAGATCACCACAACGAACGATATCGGTGTTTTGTGTGCTCATCTTCTGGCTTATCCCTTAGTCGCATTTTACAACACCCACGGGATGAGATGGGTTGATGCTATTCCTAGCCGGCATTTTGTTTTGCCAAAGAAATATGACGTCTATTGCACCTACATAAGTGCACACACATTTTTGATATGTATACATCGGCGTTATATCCTATTATTTTCTAGTTTTTGAACCCGCTTGTGAACTCTCTATTATTATTATTTCTGCAACAAATTTGATCAATTCACTCAGGCTTTACAACGACTTTGCCCGCTACCTCCTCAAAATGCACCACACCCTGACATATTGTCTGTCATGGCGTCCGGTACGGCCTGTAATAAAGCTCTCAGAAACGCGAGCCGCTCACAATTTAGACCCTCATAATTCCAGCGGGCATTGTATTCATTCGTTATTATGTTAGTGTTGCGGCTAATTGAATTTATTTGCCAAGATTTATGACTGAATGCAGACCGTTAAGTTGTGGGGGAAATGTAGGGATTAGATGCAGTGGTTGCAGTGAATCAGATTACAGATACATTGTGCAATGAGATGCTTATTACTCATGTAAGTATGATAGCCACGAGCAAGTAAATGAGGTAATGAGATTAAAAAATGATAAGGTAATTTGAATAACAATATCAAACTGTATTGTTCTGTGGTTGAATACGACTCAAGCTACAGTTAAAAGTTGCTACAAAGTACAACGTTATTCACCCTGCGACCACAAACGCTGCAAAGTATTTGAAACTTGAGGAAAAACAAATATCTGTAATATACGCGAAATAATCCGATGAAAAGAATTTAAATTAAATTTTATTTAATATATTAAATTAAATTTTATATAATATATTAAATTAAATTTATTATAATGTGTATTGCCAATTGCCCGGCTACGAATAGGACAACCCATCCCATCCCGTGGGTGTCGTAAAAGGTGACTATGGGATTAACCGCAAGATGGGTAGCAGCCTCCTTCGAGTACATTAAAAACTAAACTGCGATCGCCAACCCGCCTTCCAAGCGTAGCGATTATAGATATAACCCCCAATGAGCACACAACATACCCAGAACGGTCGTTGTGGTGATCTTTGCAGGAGGCTTGTCTCCAGCAGTGGACTATATTCGGCTGAAACGAACGACGACGAAAATGTAATAATCGGGAAAATTTAACACATAACTATCGCTACAACATATCTTTGATGAATTATAATGTCATTACATGACATATATATATTTTTTCCTTTTTCTACACTTAGAAGAAAAACTCCGACTTGGATTAGCATCTAAAAATATTGTCATAAGAAGTACGGATACGTATATATAAATAAATATGATAACATCTTGACAACAACCATTTATGGATTATGTATGGAAGAAATGACAAAGAAGCTCAATATACGGGGTTTTGTAGATATGCACGTCACGGTTGGCGCAGTGGCGAAGCAGTGGTCTTTCTGCGCTACGTGTCGCGGGTTTGATCCTCACACGTTACAAATATTTGTATAATTTACACATTTTAAGGTTCTGAATACGCTAAAACAAATATTATCTAGAGAGCTCGACGGCACGGTTGGTGCAGTGGTTGATACAGTAGGCTGCTGCGCTCCGGGTCGTGGGTTCGATTCCCGCACGAAACAAATATTTCTATGATCTGCAGGTAGTTGTTTCGGGTCTGGGTCACTATTGTATAAGGGAAATGTATTTTTATGCCCGTACGCGCACTCCCGACCGGGTGTCCCACGCACACACCACACATACACTCTCACACGTACACACGCTCACCTATAGACGCCCACGCCCACATCAGCTCATAAACGTCTACTACTGAATATGGGCCTCCCAATCCCAATGGGCGGTCATAGCGAATAGTATCACGATCACCATGCTTGGCAGACAGACTGGTGACCGCAGTATGTTTTTCTTAGCAAGATGTTTTTGTTGCCCACCTCTTGATATCAAGCCTTAGTCGTTTTACGACACGCATGGGTAGAGAGAGATGGTATATTCATTACTAGAAACCAGACGGTACCATTTCTTATAAAGACCGCGTTATTAGAAACAGCTATAACATGCTTTTCTCCTATCTCAGCGTATATTAAATACGTTGTTATTAAGCTTAATTGCCATACATTTATAAATAAAAAATCTGTGGTAACTCTACCAATACATCAGATGCCTCACTCGCATCACTCAGTATCTATACATCTATACAAATGAATAAAATTGAAGTGTCTGTTTGTAATGTCAAAATAACAGCTTTTTACTAAATGCATATGAAAGTATGTACGTTACATATAACAAAAACACTTTTTTTTGTCTGTCTGTCCGTCTGTCTGTCTGTCTGTCTGTCTGTTTGTCTGTTTGTTCCGGGTAATCTCCGAAACGGCTGGACCAATTTTGACGGGACCTTCACTGGCAGATAGCTGATGTTATAAGGAATAACTTAGGCTACTTTTATTTTAGAAAAGTACTTAGGGTTCCGCGTAAAAAAATAAAACCCTTGAAATCCAATATATATATTCTATGTCAAGTGTCTATGTCGAAGTTCTCTAAATTTCTTTTAAATTAAACGCGGGTAAAACCGCGAGTCCCAGCTAGTCTAACATATAACATAAACAATGATGTGTCGGCGTCACGAGTGTGATAAATCCACCGCTAATGGTAGATACCCCGTTATGATCCGTGATAAACGGCAGCCATACATTTGGGTCTGTACAACGCTGATTGGATTTTGTTTTGATGTAAGAGTATTTGTTCGGTTAGATGTTTATTTATTGGTTTACAAAGACAAGGTAATAAGCATATTATATGGAAATGTATCGATTATGTGATTGGAGGACCAATACTAGTAGGTAATTAATTTACACTGTGACTGAACTAAGATCAAATTATGAATTGACCAAAGAAATGCTATTCTGCTACTCTTAAAGTTCAATCATAATTCTTCTTCTTCTTCTCTTAGATTATGGCTTCTGTCGAGTATCTTCCACAATTTCGCCAATGTCAAGTATAAGGCAACGTTGTACGGTGTTTATATTAATTAATCTTTACATATTCAATAAAACATTTCACAAAAAGTAAAAATTCTAAAAATATGTCGGCAACGTCGTACGGTTCAATTCATAGATCTCCAATCATAATTCAGTATGATCTCAATCTAACCTCATTTCAATGTCAATTCTGACGTTTATCTAATGAAGTACCTGTATCAGTACAAAATGTTAGCAGAATACCTTTTTGACATCGATCCATCTCATTACAGTATAAGTTGACGTTTGACGTTGTTTGTTAGTTTAGGATAAATACAATTTGTGACATTTACGACATTGAGAATAGATCGGAACTATATTTTGATCATGTTGTATTACAACAATTGGGTTTCTGATCATATTGT
The DNA here is from genome assembly GCA_947459985.1 of Diloba caeruleocephala. Classification (NCBI taxonomy): domain Eukaryota; kingdom Metazoa; phylum Arthropoda; class Insecta; order Lepidoptera; family Noctuidae; genus Diloba; species Diloba caeruleocephala. Next base: position 32,331,493 of record OX381605.1, on the reverse strand, counting down.
TATTAAAGTCCTAGATTTTTTTCAATACATTATTCGTGATATTTCTCTACGATATCGAATCAGATATCAGGAGATCCGTAGAAGAACTAAAGTTGTCGACATAGCTGAAAGGATTAGTAAACTGAAGAGGCAATGGGCAGGGCACATTGCTCGTAGAACTAATGGCCGTTGGGACAAAAAGGTTCTCGAGTTGAGACCGCGCACCGGAAAACGCAGCGTGGGACGACCTCCAACGAGGTGGACAGACGACCTGGTGCAGGTCGCTGGGAGTCGTTGGATGCAGACGCCATGTAAACGGTCGCTGTGCACATCTATGGGGGAGGCCTTTGATCACCAGCGGACGTCCTGTGGCTGATATTATTCGTGGGATCTCCATCTCTAACAGGTTACGATCCTCTCAGTAGTTGTTGCAGGAGGTGTATGGTTAAAACCGGGTGAAGAGGTAGCAAGATTTACTTTTGTTCTAACTATAATCATCAATCAGTATACTACACATCCGATCAGACATCATCTAGTAAACGCCCACTGCTGAACATGGGTCTCCCAATGATCACTACAGTGAGCGGTCAGATGCTACGGTGAGGGTCCATTGCCATAATCACCACGCTTGGCAGGCAGATTGATGATCGCATGTTGTTATTAGCACATATGAATATACTGCTGCCCATCCTCGTGATGTCAACCTATGCTATTTTTATTGACAACGTTGCCTTATACGATAGCCATGGTGGAAAAGGGTGCTTTTTTGCCGGAAATCACACGGAACATTTTACTTATGACTAAATTTATCAACGAGATTTGTTACAGCAGACAAAAACCCCGAGCAAATTTAGAAGAATTTAGATAAAAAGTTTCTTATATATCTCTACACCTTTCCTTGCAGATACGGCACCTGAGCTGCATTACACCTTCATCGAACAAGCACTACACCCTGGACCCGCACTGGCACTCCATTGCGCCGCATCTGGTAGTCCACCGCCCAGGTTCACCTGGCTTCTAGACGGACAGCCTGCAGAAGAACACAATACTCCGCAAAGGTACTCTACTAGACTACTCTATTAAAACAGTCAAAAAAAAAGATCTCTATCGTACTATACTGCGTACAGTTCAGGCCAAATCCTGCGTTCACTAACTCACAGTGGAGATTCCATCGCGTTGTTCTCTTCTTCACTGTTCTTCTTCTTGACTGTTCATCTAGAAGCCAGTTGGTTACTGGATGAAACAGCCTGTAGAAGAACCCAGTATGCCTCTGTTTAATCTCTTTCGTTACGTAGGCTTATCTATAATAAAACACAATCACCGTAGTGACAAAATTGAGAGAGCTAGCTAAAGAATTTTACTGCTGCAGCTTTTATTACATATGTTTTAAAAGTATTTTTTTTATTATTTATACATACCACGTGGTTTGGGTATGCAATTTGGATGGTTGCACCATCACGTTTTCCGACGGAGTTGTGTTAGTTATTACACAAGGAAGAACTATAAACAAATAGATGATTTCAACGATTGTTTTAAAGAAGCAAACACACTGTAGAAAGTCAGAACAGGAAGGAACAAGCATACACGCAGTAGGAATTAGGAATTATTTGGGAAGGGGCTTGTATATTGCGTCGATCCAATTTTCATAGCCATTCCCAAAGATTTTAACTTTACTGTTTGAATGTAATTTATGATAACGTATGTACTATATCCTTACCTGATTATAATAAAGTACAAGAATATTCATTACATTTATATTTTTCTCTGTTTATCCTGGATCTAAGACTTCAAGTCTCAGGCCTTTTCTAAATCTCTCCATAGTGTATAATCTATACAAATAACTAAAATTGAAGTGTCTGTTTGTAATGTCAAAACACAAAACACAAAAAAACAGTTTTTATTTTTTTTGTCTGTCTGTTTGTTCCGGGTAATCTCCGAAACGGCTGGACCGATTTTGACGGGACTTTCACTGGCAGATAGCTGATAATATAAGAAATAACTTAGACTACTTTAATAAAAAAAATTATTTGGATTCCGCGCAAAATTTAATTACCCTTGAAATCCAATATACATATTCTATGTCGTGTCTATGTCGAAGTACTCTAAATTTCTTTTAAATTAAACGTGGGTGAAACCGCGGTTCCCAGCTAGTAAAAAAATAAATTAGACAAACGTTTCTTCAAAGTTTTAGAACCTATAACTTTCCTCCTTAATTTCCAGAACCATAACGCAGTTCATGAACTCAAACGGTGACGTGGTGAGCTACCTGAACATGTCGTCGGTGCGTCCTGAAGATGGCGGCCGGTACACCTGCAGGGCGCACAACTCTAGGGGAGCCGTGGAACATTCTACAAGGCTTAACGTTTATGGTTAGGCCCTTCTACATTGTACTTGAATTTTGATGGTATATTCTCTGGTTTTCTGCTTATCCACAAGCTTGAAACAAATTTTCCAAGTTCCTGATTAACAATTGCTATCTTCCATACACATTCTCCTGCAGCTGTCCCGTGCGATACTCAAATTAAGAGTATAGCATCACTCCTTCTACTCCAGTGCATGTCGTAAAAGGCGACTAAGGGATCGTTAATGGGCAGCAGCATCCTTTCTGTGGAATGGTAGCCATACTACGCTCACCAACCTGCCGAACGTAGTGAGTACTGGAAAATCCCCCCAAAATGACGACACAATTGTGGTAATCTATGGGAGAGGCCTTTGTTTAGCAGTGGATATCCTTTGGCTGATATGATGATGATGACATCCAACTAATGAGGAGAACCATGATCAGCGGGCTGATTAGCTAAAAACAGCAACAGCAGACGCGATAGCATATCGCGCAGCCAAGGATCCACCGGTGGCAAAGCATCAATAAAATTGGTATTACGTAAGGCATCGCCCGCCAGTCGCTTTTGTGGAAGATGCATAGTTACTAGCACTAGTAGCCACCAGTGGAACTAAAAAGAATGAACGTATTTAATTCATTGATTGTCCGATAGAGGCGCGTCAGAGATCTTCGCCTGTTTAGTCGCTATCGGCAAATAGGTAATACCAAATTGACGTTTGACAGCGGTGTTGGAGCAATTTACGCCTGTTGCAAATCGTCTGCGACTTAGGTAATCAGCCCGCCGAATGGACGTCGTCAGTTTGACATTGTTATATTCTGACCACTTAAAAGGCCGATTTTGACAGGTGTTTTCAAGGTACAGGTGAATGGCCGTGTGATGCCGGCTACGAATAGCACCAACCCTTCTCATTCCGTGGGGGTCTTAAAAGTGACTATGGGATTAGCCGGAGGATAGGCAGCAGTATCCTTTGAGTAATTAACAACTCAACTGCGATCGCCAACCCGCCTGCCAAGCGTGGCGATTATGGCAAAACCCCCCAATGAGCCCACAACACATCCATATCGGTGGTTGTGGTGATCTTTGGGGGAGGCCTGTGTCCAGCAGTGGACTTTATTCGGCCGAAATAATAATTAAAAAAAAAAAATTAACAACTCAACTGCGATCGCCAACCCGCCTGCGAAGCTTGGCGATTATAACAGGACCCCCCAATGAGAACACGACCCACCCAGACCAGTCGTTGTAGCGATCTTTGGAGGAGGTCTGTGTCCAGCAGTGTACTTTACTCGGCTGAAATTATGATGATAATGAGGTGAATGCTTCTTACATCCACATAATAATCGCCAACTCACTTAGTAATAACGAGGATAAGAATTGAGATTAGATTTTACCAAACATCGCAATAGTTACAAACTGTATGTCCTTATGAATAATATTTTAACCCTTTTCTAGGTCCTCCGTCAATAAGAAGCATCGGTCCTATCCGGGTAGTAGCCGGCGTGAACACCACCATCTACTGTCCATTCTCCGGATTTCCAATCAGGTTGATGGAGGTGCATTTGCTTAGTAAAATTATAAGTTTCATTTTTGTTTTGTTTTCGTAGTTTGGTGTTAGACAACTTTTCCCTTCATTCAAGTCCTTGAAACTAGTTGTGAATTATGTTTCTTGTTTTTCCTGTAAGTTCCTGTTTAATTTCAATAAACTTTGTCTATGAACGAATCGATGTAATAAGCATGCGAGAACACTGTTTTTCATGTTTATGAGGTTTTGGATTTTACACTGAGATACTTATACTTTGATCTGATCTGTTTTTTTGTGGTATGTAATGTTATCAAACCTCGTCTTCAAACCTATTTCATTTTGAATAGATATATATATTATTATATTAACCGTGTGGTGTCCGGATTAAGAATATAGCACCACTCCATCTCCTCCCGTGGATGTTGTAAAAGACAACTAAGGGATTCTGAACCAGAAGGATGGGCAGTAGTGTCCCTTTTTAGGAACATTAGCCATACTGCGCTCACCGACCCGCCTGCTAAGCATGGTGAGTACTGGCAAATACCCCCCAAAATTATGACATACATACATATCGGCCATTTATTCGTCCACTGCTGAACAAAGGCCTCCCGCATAGATTTTCACAACTGTGTCATCATTTTGAGGGGTATTTGCCGATACCCACCACGCTTGGCAGGCAGGTTGGTAAGCGCAGTATGGCTACTGTTTCTCAGAAGGGACGCTGCTGCCCATCCCTCTGGTATATATTCCCTTAGTCGTCTTTTACGACATCCACGGGAGAAGATGGAGTGGTGCTATATTCTTAATCCGGACACCACACGGAAATTATGACACAATTGTTTAAATCTTTGGGGAGGCCTTTTTTCAGGATGTCTTATGGCTGATATGATGAGATATATACTATAGTTATTTTATACCGAAACAAATTAGTCACTGTAAAGTCAGAATCTATTCAGGAAACTATATTAACAATATTTATAAATAGTGTCTAATGGGAATTTATAAATGTAAAGCGCAAAAAAAACTAACGTAGTAGCTAACACTAGAAGTGAAAACGGGATATTTACCATGTGTTGAATTTGTTTCGAGTTCCCGATATTTCGGCTCTATGGCAAGCGCCACGATGAACCGAACAGACCCACACAATACCTTATATTTCTACATTGCCTATGTTCGCTACATCACTAAAATCTATGTTCTAGTGAGATTCGCTGGCAGCGTGGCGGGTTGGACGTCAGTTCCACTGGAGGCCGCGCTTTATCAGGAGTAGGAGGTGAGCTGCTGCTTTGGCCTGCAGAGCCTGCTGATGCTGGAGTGTATTCCTGCAGGGTCACGTCACCATCAGGACAATACGCGCAGAAAGATGTCCAGATTTTTGTTAGGAGTAAGTTGGTTCATTCGTGCGGCTTATGCTGAGCTGGTTACCCTTTTGGCACAAACTCGAGACACGATGAGTATTATTGTTTTATTTGTTTTACACTTTTTTATTTAATTTAAAGTTTTCAGTATTATTTTAGGTGTCTTTTGTTTGTGGCAAATAAATATATTTCTTTCTTCTTTCTTTTGGTCTATAGGTTTATCTTATTTATTTTATAGATACAAAAAAATAAAATTTAAGTGTCTGTTTGTAATGTCAAAATAACAGCTTTCTACTAAATGCATATGAAAGTATGTACGTAACATATAACAAAAACACTATTTTTTAATTTTTTGTCTGTCTGTCTGTCTGTCCATCTGTCTGTCTGTCTGTCTGTCTGTTTGTTCCGGGTAATCTCCGAAATGGCTGGACCGATTTTGACCTTCACTGGCAGATAGCTAATATTATAAGGAATAACTTAGGCTACTTTTATTTTAGAAAAATACTTAGGGTTCCGCGTAAAAAAATAAATCCCTTGAAATCCAATATATATATTCTATGTCAAGTGTCTATATCGAAGTACTCTAAATTTCTTTTAAATTAAACGCGGGTGAAACCGCGGGTCCCAGCTAGTCTACAATATACATCGATAGTTCACAAAGCGATCAATCTACCGAAGAGTTCGATCTCAATTGACCAAGTCGACTACAATGTTTACAAAATAAGACTCAATAAGTGAAAATATTTACTGAATTAAGTCTCTACTTACTCATCTAGTGTTACAAAACATTAAACAAATGAATTGCTTTCAGATCCACCAAAAATAGCCGGATTTACTTTCCCAGCTGACTTGGTAGAAGGCAGTTCAATACAAGTACTATGCGGCATCACATCTGGTGACAAACCTGTGTATTTTTCCTGGCTCAAAGATAGCCAGCAAATACCGACCAGCTTACAGGTATGATCAACTTATAGCCACAACACCAGTGGGCCAATTCTCGTAATTAAGTTACACTATGGCTGAAAGTTGACCGAACTGAGACTGACGGCAAGGTTGGTGCAGTGGCTGACACAGTCGACTGCTACGCTCCGTGTCGTGGGTTCGATTCCCACACGGAACAAATATTTGTATGATCTGCAGGTAGTTGTTCTGGGTCTGGGTGTATTGTATGTGGAATTCATGTCTGTAAACGCACCCACGACACAGGAGAAATCCTAGTGTGGGGCAACGTTTTTTAAAAAAAAAAGAAAAAAAAAGAATTAAGTCATTTCTTTTCTTGAAATAAGTATTTTATACCTCTTAAATTTCAGTATGATCTCAATTCAGTCTCATTTCAATGTCAATTTTGATGTTTATTTAATGACAATTCTAGTACCGGTGTCAGTTCAAAATGTTAGCAGAATACCGTATTCGCTTCGATCAACTTTCGATTCAATTCCGATCTCATAACAATAAAAGTTCACGTTTGAAGTTGTTTGTTAGTTTAGGAGATTACCATTTGAACTAACTTTTGAACTATATTTTGAACATTTTAATTACGAGAATTGGCCTCCAGGTTATAAGATTCCATTTTGTTTAAGTTAACATGTTAGAGACGAAACATTAACTCTTAAACTTTTATTTAATTTAGGTGCAAGAGAAGTCGCTGGACGAGTTTAGCTTCCTAATATTTTCTCACGTGACGTCGAAGCATAGCGGAGATTACACGTGTGTTGCAAGCAATTCTGCGGCAGAAGTAAATCATACTGCTAGATTGGCTGTGAAAGGTAAGGTAGTAGAAATTCCCAATTATCATTGATTATATTGTTTTTTAAAGGACTAGATCGAAGGCAATTTGTCTTACATGATTCACATAACATTGGATGATTCTGAATAAACTTACTAAACCAACATTTGGATCAACACGATCTTTTCATAAAAAATTTCGTAAAAACGTGCTATTTAGATAATTTTATATTATTTTAATAAAAAAAGTATATAAAACATTATGAAATGATCTCATTGGTTGAATGGAGAATGATTGACTTTATATTTCTAAATAAATTGTTCAATGGTGTGGCAAAAAATAGCACTCATCATCACTCATCTCCATTCCGTGGGTGTCGTAAAAGGCGACTATAGGATAAGCCGGAGGATGGGCATCATCAAGTACATAATTATTGGTAATAAATACGATACTCAACTACGATCACAAACCGGGTGGGTTTGTGATCGTAGTTGAGTTGAGATCGCCAAGCGTGGTGATTATAACAAAACCGCCCAATGAGTAAACAATACAAAACCAAACCAGTTAATGGGATGAATTTTGGACGAGTATGTCCAGCAGTGGAAGTTTTAAACTGAAACAATGATTATGATGATGATGGTGATCCTTTTTCTCCATTTCTAGTTGCACCATCGTGGGTGTACGAGCCTCAGGATGTATCAGCTCTGCTAGGTACTCAGATTCTTGTTCACTGTGCCACTAAAGGATATCCAGAGCCGAGGGTCATCTGGCTAAAAGGACATGGTGAGTTTTGTTGTTTTTTTATACCACTTATATGGCAGAAGCATATGAACCGCATAATGGTAAGCGTTTATCGTATGTCATAACCTATGAACGCTTGCAACACCAGGGGTGCAATTCTCTAAGCTCAAACATCCATACATCCTTAAATAAAGAACAAAAAAAAACGGTTTTAAACCAACTCGGTGTTCGCTAAGACATGATCAAAGCTATTTAAGGACATGTTGCAGAAGGTAAGCCATGTGGACCAGTCTTAGCGAATACCAAATTGGGTTATCACCGTTATTTTAATTCTGTATTCAAGGATTCTGTTCTGTAGTCCGTGTGGTGTCCGGATAACAATATAGCACCACTCCATCTCCTCCTGTGGATGTCGTAAAAGGCGACTAAGGGAACCTAAACCAGACGGATGGGCAGCAGCGCGTTCTGTGAAACGATAGCCATACTGCGCTCACCAACCCGCCTGCCAAGCGTGGTGAGTATTGGCAAATACCCCCCAAAAGGATGACACAGTTGTGGAAATATATGGGGGAGGCCTTTGTTCAGCAGTGGACGTATAAATGGCCGATATGATGATGATTCAAGGATGTATGGATGTTTGAGCTTAGATAATTGCACCCCAGAGGTCTCACTCGCGCGTTGCCAACCCCATACAAATCTTTTCCCTCCCTTTTTGAAGGGCATCATGCTGTAGTCTCTTAGAAACCTCGGTGATATGGCAGCCTGATTTCAAAATTTTTGGGTGTAACTAATTAGCAATTAATTGTGATAAAGTATGCCGTGTGTTGCTGGTTAAGAATACCACCACCCCATCTCATCCCCTGGGTGTCGTAAAAGTCGACTGTTGGCATAGCCGGAGGATGGCCAAGCGTGGCGATTATGGCAACACCCTCCCAATGGGCCCACAATACCGACCATTGTGGCAATCTTTGGGGGGGGGGGGGGGGGGGGGGGGGGGCTTCTGTCCTGTATTGTGTCTGTGTCTGATGTTCCAGTATTCACCACGCTTGGCCGACAGGTTGGTGAGCGCAGTATGACTATTGCTTGACAGGAGGGACGCGGCTACCCAGCCCTCTGGTTTAGCGTCCTTTAAGGCCGAAATTAATAATCGATATAATACAAAATCTTAGGATTTATATATAGATAGGATTGCGGATATGTCTGTTTTTTTTTGTGTTAAACGTGATCGTAACACAACAATGGATAAATTTCAAAATCTAAAATCTGAAGGTTTTGGATTAGTTTGATTATTAATTTCAGCCGTTAGGCGGCTTTAACAAATCCACGGGAGGAGATGAAGTGGTGCTATATTCTTAGTTTGGACACAATATGTTTGATTGAAGTTGTGTATAATTGTAATCAGGTTTATGTCTAACAGTAAAGTGCGCACTTATATATTGTTTCACATCTCTCATTTTAGATCACTTACATATTTTCTATTATATTCAGGCTCGGGAGTAGGTGATTTCAGACCAGTATCGAACCTGGATCTTCAATTCTCCATGCTCCCCAACGGGTCTTTGAGCATAGCCCCAGCAGCCCACCATCACGAGGGGCAGTACATGTGCCGAGCCGAAAATGGGATCGGACGAGGACTGTCTAAGATTATAGCTGTTTCTGTCAATGGTGAGTGCTCACGGTCGATTGGTTTATGTTTTATCAATATTAAATGGTGTCATTACCTTCTGTCTAATTTGTCGATGAGGTACTTGTGTACGCAGCAGATTAGAAGCAAATATATTTTGAACATTTCAGCGAATTGTTTCCAGTTGTTTAAAAAAGTAGGTTACACTTCTGAGAGCCAATTCTCGTAATTAAAAATGTTCAAAATATAGTTTCGATGTAGTCTGATTGTAAATGGCACAAATGTCCTAAACTAACAAACAACTTCAAGCGTGAACTTACAGTGATATGAGATCGAAAATGGATCGAAGCAAAAACGGTATTCTGCTAACATTTTGTACTGACACAGGTACTTCATTAAATAAATGTCAAAATTGAGATTGAAATGAGGCTAGATTGAAATCATACTGAAATCCGACTGAACCTTAAGAGGAGCAGAATACCATATTTCTTTTCAATTCATAATTTAATCTCAGTTTGGTCAACTTTCAGTCACAGTGTAAATTAATTACGAGAATTGGCGATTAATAAAATGAATTGAAATCTACAGCTGCATATGAGACCGCTATGATTAATGATTACACACACACACTTACACTCATACATACATGCACACACACGCATATATCAACCCGTAAATTACCACTGTTGCCAAATATGGGCCATCATCATCATGGATCAGTGTAGTGGGTGGTTACAGAGGATATTGCTATAATCACCACAATTTGCAAGTGGATTGGTAATCGCAATATGTTATTAGCACACTGAAAAATATAGCTGCCTATCCTTTTGATATCAATCCTTAGTCGCCTTTTACGACGCTTCTGTATGGAGCTAGTCTATTTATCGCTTTAATATTATATAATAAAATTTTAATAATTAAAACTTAATTTTGGCGAAAGTCGCCGCCTGGCTCGACCGCAACCTTCTAACATTAAACGCCACAAAATCGAATTACGTTTGCTTTACAAAGTATGACCGCACCCAACCATCAATCGAATTCCAAATAAAGGTCCATAAATGTTTAAACCTGTCTAAACCCAACTGTTCTTGTGCAAAAATAAATAAATTACAAAACATTAAATACCTCAGCATAATGATTGACCATCGACTCTCATGGCACGTACATACGGAGCTCATTATGAAGAGGATCAGAAATCTTATATGGACTTTTAAAACTTTGCGTCATGTGGCCACCAAACCACTCTTACAGCTAATTTATGTGTCACTAGCTCAGTCAATCCTAACGTACTGCTTACCAGTCTGGGGTGGTGCAACAAAAATGAGATTCCTTGGACTAGAGAGAGCTCAAAGGTCACTGCTAAAGGTGATGCTCTTTAAACCGTACAGATTTCCTACGGAAAACCTATACTTAACATCTGAACTTCTAACAGTAAGAAAACTCTACTTGCTTCACCTCATTCTGAAAAAGCACAAATCGCTTCCTTATAATCCATTACATACTGAGAGATGAAGTCAGCACAACGTAGCTCACACAGCCATGGTAAAATCTACTTTTAATTTACGCTTTTAGCGATAAGACCGCCCATTGTGCCACGCTAACTATTGTAAATAATCCTTTATATTATTTTGGTGTACAATCATCATCATTTCGGCCGAATAAAGTCCACTGCTGGACACAGGCCTCCCCCAAAGATCACCACAACGTCCGATATGGGTGTGTTGTGTGCTCATTGGGGGGTTTTGCCATAATCGCCACGCTTGGCAGGCGGGTTGGCGATCGCAGTTGAGTTGTTAATGTACTCGAAGGGCGCTGCTGCCCATCCTCCGGCTAATCCCTTAGTCGACTTTTACGACACCCATGGGAGGAGATGGGGTGGTGGCATTCTGAGCCGGCACCACACGGCTATCAATTACGGTTAGTGGAAAACTGCGAACAGTTTTCCGACCCCAAGACAAGCTCGTTGGGCTAACCATTAACCAGGACCCAACATTACACATCTAGCAGAATATACTTCAGTCGACATTCACACAAATTCACACATTCTGAAGCACACAAACACATTCCATCTCCAACACACACACATAAAAAAAACACGCACACTTCGCGCAATCTTTTATGTTATGTTTCATTTTATTACATCATGTCACAAGACGGCCTTCTTTTAAGGCTGTCTACTTAAAACTTCAGTGCCTTATATTATTTAAGTTAATAAAGTTAATAAATTAATAAATCAACGGAAGAGCGGTATCTTCTAACACAAGCAAACTGTTGCTTAAAGGAAGATTCCTATCACTGTAAAGTAATATATGTTTAAGTTACTGAAATAAACATTTATGTATTTTGTAATATTTGATTTGATTACGATAATATAATAATAATCTTCAAAGCTTATTTAATATCCACCATGCTTGACTGATGAATTCCGATCGCTGTGTATAATTTTACGAACCTATAAATTTTCCGACACCGACTTCTTTTGTTTGATTATTTAACAGAGCCCGCTCACTTCGAATTTTCGTCTCGGAACATGACCGTAAAGCGGACCGCGCAGGCGACACTCCAGTGTGACGCGCGCGGCGACCCACCCATACAACTGCAGTGGACACACAACATGAAGAGGGTTGATCTTACCACTTACAGGTATCGTATGAGTCTGCAGTAAAGACGATGTGGTAGTGTGATACCATACCTTGTTTCACCAGGAAAAATATATTTAAGAAAACAACTGTTCGATTGAAGTTTCATAACTCTACGTCATTTTCACTAATGTTTTTATTATAATAAAACACTCTTAAACGGATTTCTATCGCGTATATTTTAGATTTTTGTTTTTCCTGACGTTTCGAACACTGCAGGGTTCGTGGTGGCCGGATGACTAAAGTGACTGGCTTCGTTACAGATTTAAAAAAAGTAATTTTATATTACATACCGTACAATTATAATCAAAATTTATTTCTATGCGCGCAGTAATCAGTCACATTGTCTTGATGTTTTTTCGTGTCGTATTTAGTTTGGGACTTTATTATTTTAATAACAGGATTCCAAACAGGTGATACCTGCCTGCCGTCTTCTCTATTAACAGGGAAGTATTAATGTCTTAGGTTTTCGGGAGTATTACACATTATAATACTCGCAAAAACCTAAGATATTAATATCTTTATATTGTTGAAACAGGTATGACAGTACAATACTCGAAAAAAATAAATGAGTAGCATTTTCAATCATTAAACATCATTTAAAAATACTAGCAGGTCTGCCAGAAGTTGTTCTGCCTTTTAATTTTACTAATAACTCAACCACAGTGCTGCGTATCGTATCCAATTCTGATTTTCTTTTTGTTTCGACAATTATATTGTCAATAAGAATGACTAGTCCATAAATATAATATCTGTAAATTAACAACAGCGTCACCTACCGGATCCTATAATAGTGTGAAGCTCTCTTATAAATTCAAACTAATTTATAGTCTTACTTAATTTAATGCATTAGTAAATTACATTATAATCATTATGCTTTACAATATAGGATATACAAGGCAAATTAATACAGAATAGTGTAGTCAAGATGACTAAGTGACCGACTGCTGGCGACTGGCTCGCCTCCTGATGATTTTACGGCTTAAATAGTGTTCACTAGGACTGTTATTTTATTTAAAAGTGTCAAATCATGATCTACCGACAACTTTACGATGTAGGGTAGAAATATAATTAGAGGTTACAATATGCGTTTTTAAATAGCTACATAATTTAAATATCTATTTGAATATGATTTCGCCTTTATTATTATCATCTGAGCCTAACAATAGCAATGCACCCACATCTTGACACAGTAAATATATTGGGTGGATATATATGGTATGGGCGGGTCACATTCCTTGTAGAACTGATGGCCGTTGCGTTAAAAAACGTTCTCTATGATCTAAATCAAGACTAAAATAGTAATCTCGCTGATGAGTCTTTCTTATATTGACTAGGGGAACATACTCTTTACCTACAAGAATATAAATACACGTATATGTAATACTAGCACCTACATTATTTCCAGAAACTATTTACGATACGCAGCCTCTAGTTCCATTTTTCTTTATACTATCCCGAACAAACTTAGATGTTTATTTTTTTATATATATAGGAGAGCAAACGAGCATCCAGGTAGCTTAAACGTTCCCCTTCGCCCATAAACATCCGCAACACCAGAAGAGTTACTGATGTGTTACCGCCATTTTACATTTTAGGAAGTAATTAATGTGACGCAATTGGTTTTCAGAATATCAGTATCGGAAAAACGGTCAGAAAGCGGCGTGAGCTCTCAACTAAGCATCGCACACGCTGAGCGTCACGACTCAGGGGTTTATCGATGCCGAGCTGAAAACGCCTACGGTAGAGATGAGCTGCTGATATACCTCGCTGTGCAAGGTAAGCAATAATAATAACTCCCCTCTGGGCAGTCGTTATCTCACCATGGGATAAGGTAATCCTGGTGGGCAGATTAAAGTAGCTGCTTGAATTCTTCCTCCTTTTTGATATAAAAAAGTATATCATCCGGAGATATATTAACTCATTAACTGTTACAAAGCCAGACACAATTAAATCTATTGTGTCTCGGTGGCTGCCGGCAATTGACAGACAAAGAAGCTTACAGAACGCAGGGTAGATTGTGGCGAGCTGAATGTGAGTGGCGACATTGCGTACCCGAATGCTCTTAAAGTCGGTCAGGGCCGCCTCACTGGTTGGAGTTTCAACTCTGGTTTGCCATAGTTAGCTGATAAGAGGGGCCATCAGAGCTATATGCTCAGGGGAGGACGTGTAAAACTCCAAGACGCGCGTTGGTGAAACCGGTGCCGCACTTCTCGACACCCCGAGCCAGTCACACCGTTGTTGCTCCCTGTCGCCTGTAGTGGTGGCCATTTAGGGAGCCCATCTTGTGATTTTGATTTTTAAGTTAGGAGGGTATAAAAAGTAGTCGCTCAGTGGCATTACAAACTAACCTAAGTAGCCAGTGAAATAGGTATTGTTTACAAGACTGTTTGGAGAGGGAGTAGATAGACTAACTTTTATTTAGTTTGTTGTACAAGTAGCTGCCTAGAAACTTAGTGTCTATGTGAGAAACTAGTATGGAAATGTATTATCGGGCATACTGCGTATTCACGTCGTTTGTTTTTTTAAGCTGTAGGGTTATAATAGAGCTAGGAGTGTTTACGAAGGATTGTGTTGTGAATGAATAATTGACGCACAGTTTGGACACTAGTGAGCTCATAAATGTCTTTAGTTGGGTGTAAAAACGGTAAAACGTTTGCCACCTTTAAAACCGCCCTCTGAGAACGCTCAAACTTTAGCACTGACGTTGTAGTTGCTCCGCTCCATACGGTCATGCAATAGGAAATCAGTAATTGGCAGAGTGCGAGATATACCATGTTTACAAGGTTTTGTTTAGTTTCACCTATCCCGGTGTGTGTAATGAAATCTTGCAAGTTAAACTTGATCCACTTCCCAGTGTCCGATTTAGCTGAAATTTTGCACTTACTTTTGGGTCTCGTGACAATGTACGATTACATACATGATTACCGCCATTTTAAATCCTCGATATGGCGGATACCACAAAATGGCGATTTATTATTTCCATAGTAACCCCTAAAATCATTTGGGCGTTCATCTTAGGCACCGAATAGTGGATTAAGGATCTCAAGAGTTAACGTCCGTCCATCGATTGGTGCAACGCTTATAAATCAATAATTGAATGCAGAGTAGTCTAGATGCAGATATATTTTTCGACAAGTTATTTGTATTGATGAAAAATGTAATGATTCATTTAAATACAATTTAATATTCAGCCATAACTTTTTGCCGTGTTATTGTTTTGTTTTTATATAATTTATTTTATTGTTATAATTTACTTTATTATCACAATTTGTAATGTCTTAAATTTTATTTTTATTCTTTAGGCTATTGATTTGATTTGTTTTTTAAAAGTAGTAGCATAACATCTAAGCGTTTTGGTCCACACTGTAAGCTTGTATTGTTTGAAATAAATAAATAAGCATATCTTGGATGACATGACAGGTCACCCCTCTAGCAGAGGTGAAGCGACTGTGAGGCCGACATGTATTCAAACAACTGCTGTTAACATGTTCCTCAGAGTTCCCCGAGGCCCCGCTGGGCCTGCACGTGTCGCGGCGCGGGGCCCGTGGCGCCAGCGTGGCGTGGCGGCGCGGCTACGACGGCAACGCGCGCGTGCTGCTGTACCGCCTGCAGTACCGCGTGGTGGGCGACGCGCGCCGGCCTGACGCGGGTGACTGGGCTGACGCACCCACCAGAGACGTGCCAGCTGATAGGGTCGTTGAAAGGTAAGACATCACTTTGGTTTAGACTACAGACCATTAGTAACCAACAGTAAGCAGCATTTTAAAGCGATTTCTATATTACAATACAATACAATTTTTCTTTTTTTTTTTTCTTTTTTTTTTTTTTAAACGTTGCCCCACACTAGGATTTCTCCTGTATCGTGGGTGCGTTTACAAACACAAATTCCACACACAATACACCCAGACCCGGAACAACTACCTGCAGATCGTACAAATATTTGTTCCGTGCGGGAATCGAACCCACGACCCGGTGCGCAGCAGCCGACTGTATCAGCCACTGCACCAACCGTGCCGTCAAATTAGTAAATCATTAGATTTAAACTAGAGGAATGTGTTGGAATTTTCAATGTCAGATTCTCTGATGACCTTAAAGATCTCGAATGTGTCATCATCATCATTTCGGTCGATTAAGTCCACTGCTGGACACAGGTCTCCCCCAAAGATCACCTCAACGACCGACATCGGTGTGTTGTGTGCTCATTGGGGGTTTTGCCATAATCGCCACGCTCGGCAGGCGGGTTGGCGATCGCAGTTGAGTTGTTAATGTATTCGAAGGACGCTGCTGCCCATCCTCCAGCTAATCCCACAGTCACCTTTTACGACACCCACGGGATGAGATGGGTTGGTGCTATTCGTAGCCGGCACCACACGGCATATACACGACAATTTTAGTTCAAGTTTCTCTTTTAATACCTAAATGTTTCATTGAAACCTGTTGAGCCGTTTGGGAACCTATTCAAGACTAACTTTCAGACAAACAGACAAAAAAAAATATGGTCATTTATAAACATCGTATAAATAGTAGTTTACACTTATACTTTGGCATTAATTTAGATTTCACAGACAGGATACTTCCATTTTATTATATTGGTATATATTTCAATGCTTGATGTACTTACAGCGATGCACAACAAGCCAAAAGTTTGCAGCATACAATATTAATATTACTGATAGATGTTACATATCTAATAGATTACTAATAATAATAACCAGTGTGTGTTATCAGCGATGACATATGGGACAGAGACGTGGTCACTCACCATGGGTTTCATAAGAAAGCTCAAGGTCACCCAGCGAGCTATGGAGAGAGCTATGCTTGGTATTTCTCTACGAGATCGAATCAGAAATGAGGATCTCTGTAGTAGAACTAAAGTTGTCGACATAGCTGAAAGGATTAGTAAACTGAAGTGGCAATGGGCAGGGCACATTGCTCGTAGAACTGATGGTCGTTGGGCAAGAAGGTTTTCAAATGGAGACCGCGCACCGGAAAACGCACCATGGGACGACCTCCAACGAGGTGGACAGATGACCTGGTGAAGCTCGCTGGGAGTCGTTGGATGAGGGCGGCATGTAACCGCTCGTTGTGGAAATCTAAGGGGGAGGCCTTTGTTCAGCAGTGGACGTCCTGTGGCTGATATGATGATGATGATAAGAGATAATATATTTAAAAAATAAATGTACACACATTTACAAACATACGTAATCAGAGCGTTGAGTAGATTTACGACTTAGCCGTGGAAGCAATGTAATTTTAATGAGTCGACTCATATTGAATTATAAGTACTTGTAAGTATTTGGCAACCAAGATCACTATGACATTTACTAAAATGAGCAATTTTTTTTTATTGGGGCCTAGTGGAAATTTTTCATGAACTTCCTTCGCCCTGGGGAAGAGCGAAGGGGTACGCCGGCCTCCTACCGGCCAAAACTACTAGAGCGGTCATCTTCGGCACCTAAGGGAGGCTCTAGGTCCTCGTATGATCACACTAGAGCCGCCCACTGGTGCCACGCCTATAGGCTCATCTCCGAGAGGGTGACTGTAATACGATAATAATAATGACGGTACTAAAATGACCTAGGGATAACTAAAAACACAGTATCCATAACAAAACGGCATCAGTCGAGTCTGACAACCGCCGGTGATTAACTATTTCAGACAAGACCCGGACGGAGGCTCGGAAGTGAACCTAGAATATCGGGTGGAAGGTCTCCGACCTGCCACTGCGTATGCCTTAAGACTAGCAGCCGTAAACGCCATCGGCGACAGTGACTACTCCGACCCCGTCATCGTTCAGACTCTAGAGGAAGGTGAGTACTACGTAATAAAAAATACGTAGAGCCGTTTATTGTCTAACTATTGCGACCCAATTAATGTTTCCCATGCCTACTAATCATCGTAATACAGCCAAAGAACGTCCACTACTGAACAAAACTGACGACATAATTGTCGAAACCTAAGGGCGGGCTTAGATTTCGACAATTATGTCGTCATTTTAGGGAAAATTTTCCAATACTCACCACGCTTAGCAGGCACGATAATTAGTGCAGTATGGATACTGTTCAACAGAAGGGGCGCTGCTATATTCTTAATGCGGACACCACAAGGATTCAATAACTACTATTAATCCTTAAAAAATCTTATGAATAATGAATATTGCAGTACCTAAAAATAAAGACAATAATTATTATATTGGTCTCTAATGACCATCCTATAGTGAGCACGATTTGACGATGCATCGCGGCGGTGTCGTGGCGTATATAGGAGTTACCCGTTCATTCCCTGTAACGTCCAGCTGGAGCACTCTTTTGGCTTCGACATGTTGCTCATTTAAGTAGCTACTTCAATGAGATGTTTGTAAGACGATTAAAAAGTAAAATCTCCCCAGGAACTCCGAGACAATTAAGCTGTTTTACTTATGAATATTTAATGGATCAGATCTTGAACATTACTACGAGATATCTTAGATGGATACAGTAAATGAGCCGCTACCTACGTAGTAACACGATAAAAATGGATCCATGTATGGTTATAGGCTAACTTCTTAGGGTATGCATGGGTGACACTGCCTGTTTAATAGATTGATTATGAAATAATAAATAATGTGGCCAATCCAGTAAGCGTTATTTCTCACTGAACGGCCTATATTGTGCTGTAAAATCCAGGAACACCGTTTAAAGCTTTTCTATATTTTATTACAGCTCCGTCTGAACCTCCCCACAACGTGCAAGTGCAAGCTACCGCACCTGGGGAGTTACTAGTCAAATGGCAGGTAAGTAAAACTGAGCTAGACATAACAATTGCTAGATAATAATATAACAAATCTTGGCAGAGAAATGCAAAGGAGGAAATAGAGATGCCCAGAATCACAAGTAGCAAATTCAGCCTTCGAAGTTTTTTTTATATACAACTTGCTGAAAAGACGAGCAAGTTATTCGCCTGGTGGTAAGTGCCACGCCTGCCCATAACAATTAGATGGGTAGCATCCCAGGAGTAATCCTGCGGGGCATCACATTGCGTTCGTCAGCTCGAGACGTAAAGTTATGTAGCTGGTAGTGCAATTAGAAACTTATCAGCAGTAAAAGAAGTAATACATACATGTACTATTCTGGTCACTAAGGCGCCACCACAAGAGTCGTGGAACGGTGAGCTCCTGGGGTACGTGGTGAGCTGGCACGAGGTGGGCACCGGCGCCAACGCCAGCGCGGCGCTCACAGCGGCCGGCTGGGGAGCGGCGCACCTGACGCTGGCGGGGCTGCGCGCGCATGCGCAGTACGAGCTGCGCGTGCGCGCCTTCAACGCCGTGGGCGCCGGCCCGCCCTGCGCGCCGCTCACTGCCACCACGCTCGAAGGAGGTGGGCTAGTATTTATTTGTAAAAGTACATTTCTTTTGTTATCATCTATCATCAAAATTCTTTATCAATGTATTCATTCGCATAACGCTCTTCCAAGAGCGAATTATCGTAGTGACCATATGATATGGAGATAATAAGCGCGACCTATTTCTGAATTTCGCTTATGTGGCGAATTTCTAGCTTATTGCCACACGGCCGTAAACTATTGTTATCCAAACTTGAATTTTCATACGAAACCTCATTTCAGCCTAATAAATCGACTGCTGGATACAGCCTCCCCTAAAGAACCCCGCAACAACCGATCTAGGTTTCTGTTGTGTACTCATTGGGGTGTTTTGCCATAATCGTCATGCTTGGCTTACTCAGCCCTTCCCAAGAATTGCCTACAAAAAGAGACCAGGTTGCCTATTCTTTTCCAGTGAGAGTTCTAAGCAGTTCCTGATGTAATAACTTAACTTGAATAGTTGTTTGTAATAACTACACCAGACGATGGTTCACAAAGTTTTATCAATTTTCTGTGCCAGCTCCTGAAGCACCACCGGATCGAGTTCATTGCGAGCCACTGTCCGCTCAATCAATACGCGTGTGGTGGGAACCGCCATTACCATCGTTGCGAGGAGGTGTGCTTCTCGGATATGAAGTTTTATATGAGGTAGGTTTAATTTCTCTAAATTGGTTGGTAAATGTCAACATAACCGATTATATTGGCTTGCTTGTAAAAACCCTCTATAGTAATATTCCTATCATAAATAGTTACTATATTACGCAATATGGATTACTGGATGCCGCGCGGTATCACCGCGTTTGTCAGTGTTATCTACTACTCTGTCAAGAAAGCAACGGGAAAAGATCAATAATACACAAAATGTTTGTTATTCTTCCAAATTTATTTTATCCCCTTCAAATTATGCTACTGCAGAAACGATACACTCACGCCATTGAATAATCCAATCATCAAAACATTTTTTAAACGCTGTTTCCGGAATTGAGTTCAGTTCTCGCCGCGAATTCTCCTTTATATCTTACTACCGATTGAAAACGGGTGCCACGAAGTGGTAATTTGAGTTTAGGAAAAAGAAAGAAGTCGGCTTGAGCCATATCTGGTGAATGTAGTGGTTGCTCGATGGTATTTGTACTCAACAAAAGGTGGTTTGGTCAAAAATTCGTTCACAGTGATGGCCGTGTGTGAAGGCGCATTATCGGGATGCAAAATCCAAGCATTTTCTTTCCACAAATCTGGCCTTTTTCTTCGAATTTGCTCTCTTAAATGCCGCATACTGCTCAAATAATATTCTTTGTTTGCCGTTTGACCTTCCGGCAAGAATTACGAGTGCACAACACCGCGATAGTCAAAGAAAATAGTCAACATGACTTTGACTTTTGATTGACTTTGGCGTGGTTTTTTCGGTTTCAGTTGGAAGGCGCCACTCCGAAGCTTGTTGACTAGTTTGCATGTCAAACTCGTAAACCCCCTTCTCGTCACCAGTAACAATGCGTTTCATGAATGTTGGGTTGGAATTGACTCGTTCTAGCATGTCCTCAGCGACTCTCTTGCGATTGAGTTTGAAGAAAATTCAGGTCTTTTGGGACTAGCCGAGCGGTAACATGTTTCATACCCAAATGATTAGTTAAAATGGTACGGATCGACTCGTGAGATACAGAAAGTTCGGCGGCTATCTCTTTCAAAGTTGAACGAGGATTTTCAGTCACTATTTCCTTCACTTTTGCGATGTTAACTTCAGTTGCAGACGTTGATGGTCTACCAGAGCACGGCAAATCTTCCATCACATCTTGACCGCTTGTGACCACTTTGTACCTCTCATAAGCACCTGTTTTTAATAAAGTCGATTCACCGTAAGCCTTCTGTAACATTTTCAGTGACTCCGAACATGAAATTCCATTGGCGATGCAAAATTTAAGACAATCTGTTTGTTCGGTGTTTTTTATTAAAGCAAAGAGGTTTTAATAATCACATATTGTTTTTCTTTGGGACTTCTTCATTGTCGTCTTTTGTCTTTTCTGATGTGTATCACAAAATAAATTTCTATTCATGTTATAATGTTTTGTATTTCATTTAAACATTATATGTGAACGAGAATACCAATCCCGTTCAGGTTATGGGCCCAGCACGAGTCTATTCAATGTTTAATGAAAAAAGTTGTTACCTATTATGGCGACTGAAGGTAAAGTTGTAAGTACAACTTCAAGTGGTGAGCGACTGGAGAGATTGCAACCACATGATACAGGTATGAGCTTAACGTCTATAGAGAAACTTGACGGAAACTCTAATTATAACACATGGAAGTTTATGGTAGAGCTGTACTTAATCCATGACGACCTTTGGGAGTACACTCAGACGACACCCGAGAGTTCAGATGTATTAGGCTTAAAAAGAGACCAAAAAGCTAGAGCCAGGATATGCTTGATGATAAAACCGCATTGCCTGATCCACGTAAGACATGCAAAAACGGCAAAGGAGGCGTGGGAGTCTTTAAGGTCAGCTTTTGAGGATAAAGGATTAAATAACAGATGCCGACTTTTATCAAAGCTTGTAAGCCTAAAGCTTGAACAGTTTACATCAATTAGGAGTTATGTCACCGAGCTGATGTCAGTAGCGCAGCAATTGAGTGACATCGGTAAGGAGGTTGACGATGAGTTATTAGCAACGTTGATGTTACAAGGTTTGACTGAAACTTTTCAACCGATGAGGCTTGCGATTGAAAACTCAAGAGTAGAGTTGACCACAGACTATGTGAAGACCAAGCTGTTACAGATGGAAGCTTCATACAGTTCAGGTCTAAGTACCAGCACCAATGATACTGCACTTCTAACCGATAAACATCGTAAAGCAAAGAAACCTGTGCCAAGAAAGGCACATATGATAAAATGTTTTATCTGTAATGGACCACATAAAGCAAAAGTTTGCCCTGAAAATCCAAAAATCAAGAAGAATGCTTCAGTAGCACTTGGACTTGCAACGGCAGGAGAGTACCAAGAATGGATTCTTGATTCAGGAGCAACTAACCACATGACCAATAATAGAGAGTGGCTGAGAGATTTCAGGATGTGTGGCCGAAAGATAGAGATTGGGTGTGCAAATGGAGGTAAGGTGTTTGGTATAGGAGTAGGGTCTGTGATATGCGAGAAAGAAAATGCGAGCGTAAGTAATGTGATATATGTACCCGATTTAAAAACCAACCTATTAAGTGTGAGCACTATTGTAAAGAGAGGCTTTGTGGTAGTGTTTTCAAGGAAAGGTTTTCAGTTGTTGCGAGAAGATGGATGTAAGGTTACAGGTGATGTTGCACATACAGGTGTTGAGGAGAATGGTGTTTATAAACTAAAACTCTGTTCACAGGAAATCGCACTAGCTTCGACTATCAGTGAAGATATGGAGTTGTGGCATAGGCGTATGGGGCACCTTGGCATACGTAACCTTACATTGTTGAGAGACAAATTAGCCACAGGAGTAAGTTTTCCTAACACTTCAACTAACTTAGAGTGTACAGCGTGTTTAATGGGGAAACAAACGAAACAACCGTTTCAGAGAGGTCGTGCGAATAGGGCTAAAGAAGTTCTCGGATTAGTTCATTCTGATGTTTGTGGACCAATGGGTGAAAATTCACTCAGTGGATACAAATACTTCTTGACTTTCATTGATGATTTCACGCGTAAAACTTTCGTGTATTTCCTCAAGAATAAGAGTGAAGTATTTGAAAAGTTTCACGAGTTCAAGACTTTTGTAGAAAAACAATCTGGGAAGACTCTGAAGATTCTTCGGTCGGATAATGGCAAAGAGTATGTCAACCGACAGATGAACAAGTTGATGAAGGATTGTGGAATCCTACACCAACTTACAGTGGAGTATACGCCCGAGCAGAATGGTGTTGCAGAACGTGCAAACCGAACGATTGTAGAAAAAGCTAGGAGTATGCTTCAAGAGGCAGGATTGGAAACAACTTTCTGGGCCGAGGCCGTAAATTATGCCGTTTATTTAAAGAATAGGTCTCCGACAGTCGCAGTCAAAGGGAAAACGCCAGAGGAAGCGTGGACGGGGAAGAAGCAAGATCTGAGTATGATCAAAGTTTTTGGATGTAAAGCATTTGCACATATCCCCGACGCTAAAAGGAGGAAATGGGATCCAAAATCGAAAGAGCTTATTCACGTCGGTATCTGCGGAGAGTCAAAGGCTTACCGACTAATCGATCCGGCAAGCGGACAACTTAGTAAGGCGAGGGACGTTGTATTTTTCGAAAATAAAAAATTCAACAGTGTGAAGCCTATAGAGAATAAGAATGAAGGGCATGTGATAGTCAGTCTTGAAGAAAATTTGACTAAGAATGTAGACGAAGGTCTGCACCTGAGAAAAGCTCAAGAAGATTTTCAAGGAGATACTGAAAATAAAGAAGAGAAGATTGAGCAACCGCCAGTGCAGGAGTGCATTGAAGCAGAGAATCAAGTTGTTAGTGATGAAGAGTGGATGACATCTGATGAAAAGGAAGATGATGATCATCATGTGGAAAGGAGATATCCTATTAGAGAAAGGAAGAAAAGAGACTTTCCAGGTTATATCACTTACCAAACAACCGCTGGTGAAGATGATCCACAGAGTGTCGAAGAGGCAATGTCTAGAAGAGACAAAGAAATGTGGAGAGCTGCTATTAAGGAGGAGCTGGAAGCGCTGAAGAGAAATAAAACTTGGACTTTGGTGGAGCTACCACAATCTTGCAACGTTGTGGATTCTAAATGGATATTTAGAATAAAAGAAGAGACGGGGAGAAAGAAGCGATATAAAGCTCGTCTTGTTGCAAGAGGTTTTAGTCAAAGGCGGGGCATTGACTATTTTGAAACTTTCTCGCCAGTAGTGAGGCATAGCTCACTGAGGACGTTGATGGCATTAGCAGTCCATATGAATCTAAAAGTAGACCAAATGGACGTGAAAACAGCTTTTCTTAATGGAAATCTAGACGAAGTTGTCTATATGAGGCAACCTGAAGGTTTTGAAGAGAAAGGTAAAGAAAATCACGTTTGTTTGTTGCAGAGGTCGCTGTACGGACTTAAACAAGCTCCGAGAGCATGGAACAAAAGACTTCATGACGAACTGATAAAACTTCAGTTCAAGAGATCTGAAAATGAACCTTGTGTTTATACCAGATTTAATGAAGGAAAAATCATCATCATTGCAGTATATGTTGATGATATTTTATTATTCTGGAACGATGCTGAAGACTTGCGGAAGGTCAAGATAGATCTCGCCAACAAATTTGAGATGAAAGACCTAGGCAAAGCAGAGCTTATGTTGGGAATACGTATAACTCAGGATAGTGAAGGGATTAAGTTAGACCAAGAGCGGTACATAGAAAAGATCCTACGATCTTTCGGAATGGAGGACTGTAAGCCAGTCGCCACTCCAGCTGTATCAGGTTCAGGACAGCGTCTAGAGAAGCCGCAACCTGATCATAAATTGAATGAAGCTATTCCATATCGAGCATTAATTGGATCACTGATGTATCTGGCAGTGTGCACGAGGCCCGACATTGCTCACACAGTAAATCAGCTAAGCCAGTTTAACAACTGTTATGATGAAAAACATTGGATAGCTGCAAAGAGAGTACTACGCTATCTAAAAGGAACCATGCATTATTCATTGAGATACACGAGAGGTAATCGACAAGAACTTGTTGTAGGATATGCAGATGCAGATCATGCTGGAGACTATGATCGTAAATCTAATTCAGGGTGGTTGTTCTTGTCTCAAGGAGGAGCGATTTCTTGGGAGAGCAAGAAACAAAGAACAATTGCTTTATCAACTGCGGAGGCAGAATATATTTCACTATCTGAGGCTGCAAAGGAAGCGGTATTCCTTCGCAGGTTTATAGCAGAGATGGGGCGAGAATCAATTACGCTACCATCAATTACTATATTCACTGATAGTCAGTCGGCTATGGCGATAGCTAAAAACCCAGTGCACCACCAACGTACGAAGCACGTGGATGTGCGATATCACTTTGTCAGAGAGGCAATAGAGAAAGGTGATCTACAATTAAGGTACAAGGAGACAGCGCGGATGGTAGCGGATGTTCTGACCAAGGCGTTGTTAAGACAGAAGTATGAGTGGTGTGTGAGTAGTATGGGGTTGAGATGATGATGAGTGATGAGAGGAGTGCCAGGAGATATGAGATTAAGGAGGAGTATTAAAGCAAAGAGGTTTTAATAATCACATATTGTTTTTCTTTGGGACTTCTTCATTGTCGTCTTTTGTCTTTTCTGATGTGTATCACAAAATAAATTTCTATTCATGTTATAATGTTTTGTATTTCATTTAAACATTATATGTGAACGAGAATACCAATCCCGTTCATTTTTGTCCATAGTGAAATTCGCTATACACACTAGATATGATATAACTAAAAACAGCACTGTATTTAATATAAATAACAGATGCAACTCAAACTCCGCGCCAAAATGGAAAACAGTTGTGCCAACCTAACAACAAAAAAACCAAAAATTGAATTTGGAACCATAAACAAATCATCCATTCCCGATACTTTTTTGACTGAATGGATGTTTACTCTGACAGTTAAATTTTAAAGCTATAACAGTAATTCCTTGTAACAGACTGTCGATGAAATAGAAAGTCAAGTAGAAACCCGTCGCTCAGGCGGCATGGAGACTGTTCTCCAAGCGCTGCAAAGAGCTGCCAACTACAGCATCACTGTCCGTGCCAGAACTGCGGCCGGAACGGGCCCTACCTCAGAACCTGTATTTTGTACGACCCACGAAGATAGTAAGTGTTATTTGAAAACTGAGCCTAGTTCTATTATCAACGGCCATCCGTTTTTTTTTTTTGCCGTGTGGTGCCGGCTCATTGCCGTGTGGTGCCGGCTCAGAATACCACCACCCCATCTCCTCCTACGGGTGTCGTAAAAGTCGACTAAGGGATTAGCCGGAGGATGGGCAGCACCATCCTTCGAGTACATTAACTACTCAACTGCGATCACCAACCCGTCTGCCAAGCGCGGCGATCATGGTAAAACCCCCCAATGAACCCACAACACACCCATATCGGTCGTTGTGGTGATCTTTGGGGAGGCCTGTGTCCAGCAGTGGACTTCATTCGGCCGAAATGATGAATGATCCGTTTTATTTACCTTAGTATGTATAGATTCTACCCAGCCCCTGTAACAAGTGATGTAACCATATAAAAGAGCACAGCCACAGCAATGTGTGTTATAATGATAAATAGCCAGCCAGATAGTGCATAGCATCTTGGACTCAGATATACATCTAAGAAACTGTTGTTAAAATACGACTGTTGGCCAAAAAGAAGTTGATCATCATCATCATTTCAGCCGTAAAAC
The DNA here is from genome assembly GCA_947459985.1 of Diloba caeruleocephala. Taxonomy (NCBI): domain Eukaryota; kingdom Metazoa; phylum Arthropoda; class Insecta; order Lepidoptera; family Noctuidae; genus Diloba; species Diloba caeruleocephala. The sequence continues at coordinate 32,304,846 of OX381605.1, read as the reverse complement.
GTCCACTGCTGGACAGAAGCCTGCCAAAAGATTATCTTAACTACCGGTGTCGGTTTGTGTTGTGTGCACATTGGGGGGTATTGCCATAATCGCCACGCTTATGACAATACGAAAATGAGCACACAACAGCAGACAGGCAGACGAGTTGGCGATTGCAATCGAGTTATACATATACTCGAAGGACACTGCTGCCCATCCTCTGGCTAATCCCATAGTCGACTTTTACGACACCCGCGGGAAGAGATGGGGTGGTGATATTCTTAGCTTGGCAACACAGGGCAAAAGACGTTGATAAAGAAATAATACACATTAAAATCTTATAGCTATCAATGTAAAACCTACTTATCACCAAAATGGTTTAGTACCAGGAGCCCCGATGGATATTAAAGCGACAGCCAACTCTGAAGATACGGTTATCGTGAGCTGGCTGGCACCGCTGCAGAAGAACGGCAAGATTAAACATTACACCGTCTACAATAGACCACAAAGGTTTGTATGATGTAACGAACATATTTCATTCCCAGACATCCAACCCAAAATTGTGGTTCTTTTTCATCCCAAAGTTAATCATTAGACGTTTGTGAATACTTCATCAATAAATTATGATTCGACAGGACAGGCCAACACTCGCAGATGATGGTCCTTCACAAGGATGACGAGGAAGAATATCAAGTCGAGGTACGAGGTTTGCAAGAACATCAAGTGTATGAGTTCTGGGTGACAGCAGCTACTGCTTCTGGGGAAGGAGAGATGAGCGCTATTGTGGCTAGGAAGCCGAATGCTAGAGGTGAGTTCTAACCAAATGTTATTTTTAGTTAACGGTATGCATAGTATTCTCTTGAAGTTACCTGAGATTAGTATTTGTCAAAGTATAAATACTATTTATTATTTTAATTATTTTCTCGACAATAATACAGAACTTTTTTATACAAACTATTGATGAGACGCGCAAGTCATTCGCCTGGTGTGTCATGGCTCATCATAACAGCCTAAGGTCGTCCCGTAAAGATTTCCACAATTACCGTTTGCATGCCGCTCGCATCCAACGACTTCTAGCGACCTTCACTAGATCGTCTGTCCACCTCGTTGGAGGTCGGTCCATTCTGGATTTTATGATGCGTGGTCTCCAACTCCAGAATCTTATTGCCCTAACAGCCATCAGTTCTACGAGCAATGTGCCGCACCTATTGCTACATCAGTTTAAAATATATCAGCTATGTCGGAAATTTTAGTTCTTCGACGGATCTTCATTTCTGATTCAATCTCGTAGAGAAATACCAAGCTCGTAATCTCTTCATGGCTCGCTGAGTGACTTCTTATGAGGCCATATTGAGTGAGCACGTCTTTGTGCCATATGTCATGATTGATGTCAGGTCACGCTTGCCCATAACAATTTTAATATCAACACACTGAGCTTGTCAGCTTAGACTTTAATTATTTAGCCTCGTAAGCCGAGTAGAGATAGCGTGTTTTATCGTCGCTGGGACTATCATAAGCTTTTCTTAACAGCTCTGGTTTCTTTTACGGCATCCTTTTTGTACTGTGAATATGTTACTGTCGGTAATAGTATGTTGGTGTAGGAGTTCTTTTTCTTCATTCTCTGACCATTTTTTATGCACATGCTTTGTGTCTATGGTGGGTGCCGGTTTAATGTCGAGTGCCTTCTGCATGACAACCACTGACATGGGTGATATGGTACTTGATCGTGATGTAGCCTGGTGTAGTATGAAAGTGGAGATCAGCTAGGTGATTCATATGAGTTAAATGGTGGTGTCGTCGGAAATATTTCGCTAAGCATATCGGAGTCCATATTATTTGCTGCTTGGGTCAATTGACGGGATTCAATCGCCACCCGTGGATTCTTCGCACCCCTAGGACCAGTCTCAGGTCCGCTTCCGTCATAGCTTGTACTGCTGCTGGGCCCGCCGGGTACTTGGGGCCGTTTTTCGCTGCTCCTAGTTTGTACCATATTTCTTCTTTTTAGGTTTGGGACCGTTAGAAATTTCATGTCACACGTCACAGGGTGTGGTCAGGTTTGTATAGACCACTCAGTCGTTCACGCCCCCCACCATGATAATCATCATCATTATCATTCCGGCCGAACGAAATCCACTGCTGGACAGAGGCCTCCCCCAAAGATCACCACAACGACCGATATGGGCGTGTTGTGAGCTCATTGGGGGGTTTTGCCGTAATCGCCACGCTTGGCAGACGGGTTGGCGATCGCAGTTGAGCTGTTAATGTACTCGAAGGACGCTGCTGCTCATCCTCCGGCTAATCCCTTAGTCGACTTTTACGACACCCACGGGAGGAGATGGGGTGGTGGTATTCTGAGCCGGCACCACACGGCAAAGGTGATAAGGTGGTTCCTTATTATTAAAGAGTAGATAGATGCGGCTAAGTTCTACAATGTAAGGATGATGTCCTTAGCTCCAGCGAAGATAACGTCGTTCGGGCGGCGCGTGCAGGCGCGCGCGGGGGGGCGGGCGCGCGTGGCGTGCGGTGCGGCGGGCGCGCCCCCCCCCGCGCGCGCCTGGGCCCGGCGCCGCCCCGCGCCGCCGCTGGCGCTCGACGCCAACTACCTCGTCGAGGGACCCTACCTCGTCATACTTAGTAAGTATACATAAACCTATTCAGTCTTATTACAAAAATCTTGTTAGACTCAGGTTTAAACCAGAACTATGAAGTCTGGACTTAGTACGGAACTAACGTTAGTACCGTGGTTTAAACACGTCCGTATTACAAATATCAAAATAAGTCAAGACTAGATAGTACCTGACTTTAGTTCTGGCTTAAATTATTTCCACAGATTATACACGGAATTCCTTGGAAACATTCATTCAATCAGATAGCATTCGGTTACATCGTTCCGTTTACCCAAATGCTGAATATTTATGTAATTTTTTATAATAAAGGTATTGATATTTTAACAAATATAATAGGGTATTTAATGACGATAACTATTAGAAACTAATGGTTGTTCTTGTTTCAATAAATGCCATTTATTTTCTCTCTGAGGAATACTTTTATGACATTTATTTCATGTCCGAAATATGTACTTTCAAACAACACTAATGCGTAACGGAATATCTATATCGCGCGGAAATCTTTAAACATAGGTACAACTCTTCTGAGATTTGGACGTTTCTTCGTACTTATTATTGATAAGAAGTTAGGGAATAATATTAATAAAATAGAACAACAGAAAAAACGAAGAAGTGAAAACTGGAATTCTGTAGAAAAAGTTAGTACTACTAGTAGCCTACAATTATTGTAATTACGGCACATTACTATCTTTAGGACAACGCAAATTTAAACTATTTCAGGAAATATTACAATATAACACACAAATAGAAATCAAATCTAGCCTCAAAACAATGAATTTGACGTATATTTGTGACTTAGACCAAAGGTTTATAGAGTTAAACTAGGTCCCCATCAGGTTTATCTTTAGTACCATAGATAGTCCAAGACTAAGAGTTAAACCACTTTTTGTAATAAGAAATTTTATTAAACCACACTTTTAGTCCGAGCCTATCGATAAACCATGTTTTGTAATAAGACGGATTAGGAATAAGCGTCGTTAGAAATGTCATGATATTTTTTACAGAAATGTATCCTTGCCAAATCTTAAGTAATAAAGTACGAAAAAGTTCTAAAATAGTATGACAGAATTCTGCCGTCATCTGTGAGATTTTCTTAGCATTTAATTGTGTTAACTACAATATCAGCATTTTTTTATTAATACAGAACTACACATTTTATCTGCAAGCTCTTATATATTGAAAATATGTCGGATAGCAGCTTAATTTTTATCCCTTTTGGTTCCTATAACTTTAGATTTGTTTTGTTTTTAGTAACATCATCATCCTTATAATGATATTGGGATATGATTTTATTGAAACTTCCAGTATCATTTTCGGTTCGTTCAGACTACGCATGATTCTAAAATATAATTTGCCATATGTCACACATCATGCATTAAGTTTTTTGTGACTTGTCAAAGACTTTCTATTGCATTTTTTACGAGATTTTGATCAGGAAATTGCACCACTATGATATTGACAACATTGATCTAGATCTTCTTATTTTGTATTTAGATATAGTATAAAGACAGTCAACGTTAGCGGGAACAAGACCCCAAGGTCATAATAGGAATTCCACAGGGCTCAATTGTAGGTCCGTAACATTTTCACGCATTATATTAATGATCTGCCTTATGTTATAAAATATATCTGTGAGATAGTGTTATTTGCAGATGACATATCCTTATTATTTAAACTGTTAAGTAATAAGGATGTAACAGCAGCCGCTTACTAGCCTGTCATCGCGAAAACCTAAAACATTACTACAGACTATGTAAATAAACATATGTCGATATGCCAGAATAATTATATACATATATACACTAGCTGCAACTAATCTATCAGTGAAACATGTTTAACATCTTAACCTCTATCTCTCTGTCAATTATTGACAATGTAACGTTTACGTTCGTATAATAACTCACTTAATTATTTAGTAAGTCTTACCGAAAAGAAATGGTTTACCTTTATGGCGGTAATTCACATATACCACCTTGATGATTTATCTGATTACTGCTAATAACTAAGTAAAGTATTTATGTATATTCAACCGTTTCTGTAAAGATTTGAAGTCGGCTTCACATACTTAAGAAAAGCTAAGTTTACACTGATATAGGTGTAGGTAGTTATTTCACATTTTAACAATATATTTTTCTATAGATGTAGATCGCAACTCAGCAGACAATTACACATGCACAGTACGTAACCTATGGGGTGAGGAACGCACTAGCTGGGAACTACGTGTGTTAGGAGTACCGGCTCGACCACAGCTAAGGCTTGCAGCAGCTGCGCCTGCTAGATTGCACTTAGTGTGGGAGAAGCCATACACCGGTGGACCCAGTCTTCATGGTACGAATTTATTACTTATTTCAACAGTTTTTTCTTCTCCCATCTAGTGTCAAGGCACATCAAGAATTTCATCATAGAAAGAAGAAAGAAAGAAATAAAGAAAGAAAAATATTTATTAAGATCTCGCACAGGAAGTTACAAATAACAAAGTAAAACAATCTTATAATAAAATTGAGGCAACCTGAACGACGCCAAAAAGGCCCCTATCTCAGCATAATGCTGTGACATGTAAATAATAAAAAAATTCCGCTGCGCTGGTTTTCAGATAGGACCAAGACAGTTGTGATACCAAGGGCGGTTACGACATAAACAATAAATAAGTTAATAAAAAGACGTACCGAGTCTAATATGTAATATTTGTAAAATATCCTATATGTTCTACTGAATAAACCAATAATTAAATATATGTGTTACATACTTACGTGCATGTACCACATATGATCAATATTTATTATACAGGATGTCCAGTAAATAGCACGACATACTGCAGGGGGTGAGAGCTTGGGTACCTACCAAAAAAACACAATATATGTTCAGCAAAATCTTACGGATTTACAGTAGTACAAAATTTTCCGATATATCGAAAAATCTCTACCTTGACACGGATTTTTAAGCATCTCGTAATGAAAAATTCCTTTTCTAGTTTTTTTTTCACCTAAAATTATTTGTGAATAGTTACTTTACTCATTGATAAGTCTTTTTTCTATTAAAAACTAAAACGTTTTCAATAAATACAATTTTTATTAAAATTTTCACAGTACAATTTTCTACTACTGAAATTTATTTAATACGGAAGAAAGTCAGACCAGGCTGTATGGCTCGGATCTTTGCCTAACTGTTCATACATCGGTCGCTGTAGATAGCTGCATTAGGGTATCCAATCTCATTACAGGTAGATACTTAGGTGTATGGTAGTTCTCATACTTACATATACAATGAGAAACTCCGCATGAACAACAACATAAATCAATAGATTCCTTGCTCAGAGGGCCAATTCTCGTAATTAATTGACACTATGACTGAAACTTGACCGAACTGAGACTAAATTACCAATTGACCGAAAAAATGGTATTCTGCTACTCTTAAAGTTCAGTCGGATTTCGGTATAATCTCGGTCTAGTCTTATTTCGATCTCAATTTTGACGTTTATCTAATGACAATTTAGTACATGTGACAGTTCGAAATGTTAGCAGAGTACCGTTTTGACTTCGATCAACTTTCGATCCATTTTCGATCTCATCACAGTGTAAGTTCACGTTTGACGTTGTTTGTTAGTTTAGGAGAATACCATTTGTGACGTTTATGACACTGAGACTAGATCGGAACTATATTTTGAACATTTTTAAATTACGAGAATTGGCCTTCAGGTGTGAAAATCAAGAACCTACTTAACTTAATCTTAAATTTCAGGCTATTTGATCGAGTACTCTCGGTCTGACGACGTTAAGTGGCACACGACACGATTGCCAGCTGACGCCCGTACTCACACCCTTGAGCGGTTAGCGTGTGGAACGCTGTACAGAGTGAGGCTGACTGCGTACAACACGGTTGGTTCGTCGCCGCCCAGCGACGAGCTCGTTGTTTCTACTAAAGGAGGACGTGAGTGATGTGGTTGTTAAAATAACGTCATCAATGAAGTCTACTTAATCAATCATCATTTCGGCCGAATGAAGTCCACTGCTGGACACAGGCCTCCTCCAAAGATCACAAAGATCACCACAACGACCCATATGGCTGCGCCGTGGGCTCAATGGGGGGCTTTGCCATAATCGCCACGCTTGGTTGAGTTGTTAATGTATTCGAAGGACGCTGCTGCCCATCCTCCGGCTAATCCCTTAGTCGACTTATACGACACCCTCGGGAGGAGACGGGGTGGTGGTATTCAGAGCCGGCACCACATTTAATCAATCATCATATCATATCGGCCATTTTTATGTCCACTGCTGAACAAAGGCCTCCCCCCATAGACTTCCACAACTGTGTCATCATGCCGGGGGTATTTGCCAATACTCACCACGCTTGGCAGGCGGATTGGTGAGCGCAGTATGGCTACCGTTTCACAGAAGGGACGCTGCTACCCATCCCTCTGGTTTAGATTCCCTTAGTCGCCTTTTAGGACATCCACGGGAGGAGATGGAGTGGTGCTACATTCTTAATCCGGACACCACACGGTTAATCCGGACACCACAATGTTACTCCGGACACCACATCATTTAATCAATAACGCTTCTATATTTACTTTCTACATAGATTACTAATGCAAAAGATCAATTCAGTACTTTTGAAAATATTGCGTTATTTTTGACATTAAAGTGCATCTCATTTTCTGGTACTAATTTAATTTCAGCATCAAAAGCTTCACCAGAGAAAGACCTGATCACGACAAATAGCTCCTGCGTCCGGATTAATCTCCTAACGTGGGACAGCAATGGATGTCCTTTAACCCAGTTTGCAGTATCCGTGAGAAGTTTTGAGGAGTCCTCGTGGATCACCCAGACAGTATCACCGGTAGCACAGCCAACTGTCTTATGTGGGTTGACGGTAGCCACTTGGTACCATCTGAAGGTGGTCGCTACAAGCGCTGCGGGGACTACGCTGGGGAATTATTACTTTTCGACTTTGACTGAGGGTGGAGGTATGTGGGAACTTTTACCACTGATAAAAGAACAAATACCATATTTTAGTAACACACAGCGTAGTTCATTATCAGTATAAAAGCAGAAGGAGATCCACTGCTGAACACAAGCTTCCTCCATAGATTTTTACAACGACATGTGTGATTTTTGTAACGTCTTCCGTGAGTTATCATGTTGGGGGGAATCTACACCAGGAAATTACGTGTCACCACGCTTGGCAGGCGGGTTGATGAGTGTAGAATGGCTGCTGTTCCACAGAAGGGACGACACAGTTAGCGTTATTTTATCACTATAATTTAATCAATAAAATATGCAAATGTGCATTTTGATAAAACTTTACCGTCACAGTTTAAATAAATATTTTGATCAGCTTTGAATAGTGCATACATTTTAACTTCCACCCGGGTTCACATTATTTCTAATCTATTAAATGATTAATTTTTCTGTATGTTATTCCAGACCGCATACCAGCGCCAGCTCAATTTCCTCCCGGTGGTGACGAGGGTGATGAGCGAGCGACTGCAGTGCTGGTTGCAGCAGCGTGCGGCTTGCTTGCTGCTTTGCTGCTGTTAGCTGCACTCGCATACAAGCGGAGGTAACTGTTCATTTTAAAGGCCAAAGAAAAGTTCAGTATTGACTCACCTTTATCCAAATATGGCGATTATTGCGATGGCCTTGTTCAAAAGTGTCAGAAAAAATTATCACTCCATCATAATTTCAGCTGGAAGACCATCCCCTGGGCGTAGGCCTCCCCCAACAAATGAACAACAGCCAGTCTGGGTTTATGTTGTGCGCTCATTTGGGAGTTTTGCCATACTTTCCACGCTTGGTAGGCGAATTGGCGATCGCAGTTCAATTGTAAATGTACTCGAAAGGACGCTGCCGCTCATCGCTTTTTCACGGATGAGATGGGTTAGTGCAGGCACCGAACGGCTAAAAGAAATATGGAATTATGATCTAGTCTCTGAATAATAATCGTAACCTTAACACTATTTAAGTGTGTGTAAGCAGTGTGTGTTAACTTTCACTGTCACACGCATAGGAGCATGGATAATGTTTGTTATAGTTAGCCATTTCCGTCCGCGTTACAGACCTCTAATGGATCGATCAAAAAATGGTGTCCTATCCATCACCGTTTAAAAGGTGTTTTGCGTGTGCTAACTGTGGCAACACCTACATCGCCACCATATAACTACAACTTAAAGCGACATCTACTTGATTATTAAGTGCAACTCTTCGATGGCGCCAAACAAACCTGAATCGCGTATGTAAAGAGCTCGCACTCCGCTGCATATAATATTAAGACCCTCAACATCAACTGCTGGGCTTCAGCCCGCCAAGCGTATCATCCGCCTGTTTGGAGGATCCTCCTCTGGTGTTGCCGATGTGTTGGCGACCTTTAGAGTAGACGCACTTATTCCTTGAATTCGAATGTCGTATCTTTCCATGATTTTGGAGGTTGTGTGTGTATTCGTCACTCACCATACGAAACGCAGCAACACTGTTGTTACCAATGTTGCTACTTCACGCCGGTATTCTGTACCAGCGCGGGACTCCCCAGCTCGAGCCAGCCCATTTACGAGCTCCAGTCAACTAATGATTATAGCTAGGTTCTTATATGCAAAAGCCTTCCAATTACCCCTTGGTTTTATTTTATCATTGTACATTTATATTTTTGTAGTCCATCGACGACGTGCTTCAGGAAGGGCTATGAACAGGGTGATATATCTGAGGAGGAGGACAAGTCAGTGGAGAAGAGAGACAACCGTCGAAACTGCCAACAGGTTTACACTTCGTCGCCTATAAAGCATCCTATTGGGAAGAAAGACCAGCAAGGTACTTGCAACGTCATGTTTAATTCTTAAGTTCTATATACTTTTCGATTTTCACCTTTTCCGAATATCAAAATGTTAATTCTCCTATAACCCTATAAGTAGACCACATTAATTTCTAACAAATAGAAACGCAACTAAATGTTATTTAATTGGATTTAATTTTTATCACGCTTTGATCTGGCTGGTCTGAGACATGCTAAATGGAATTAATGAAAGGGTGTCCTCTATCGGGACTGGTCAGTTTTTCCATGCTATGGTAATCTTATTTTAAGACTAATTAATATTATTGGTCGTTATATGTGTGCATTTATCTTACACATTGGCCTGCAATTATCTTCACCAAAACTCTAGCTTACTGATATTAATGATATAGCTGACTGCTTTCAGCTTTCGGCAGTTATCATTTTTGGTTCGACCTCGTAGCACAATACCAAGCATAGTTTTCTCCATAGCTCGCTGAGGGACCTTGAGCTTTCTTATGACGCCCATTGTGAGTAAGCACGTATCTGTGCCATATATCATCGCTGGTTACACATTGGTAAAAGACTTTCGTCTTGAGAGACTGCGATATTGTTCATGAAAAGACGTTGCAATGTTTCCCGAAAGCTACCCAGCCGAGTTGGATTCGATAATTGACCTCTTTCTCGAAGTTACTCGACATACTCGTCAACAATATCGACATCAGAGTTCCCAGTTGATATTGGGATGGTCACGAAATGAGCGTTTGACATGACTTTCGTCTTTCCTATGATCATTTTAAGGCCCATCTGTTCGCATAATTTGTTGAAATCGATGAGCATTGTGCTAAGGTCTTGCAATGATTCTGCCATAACTAAAATGTTGTCGGCGATTAGAAGACGAGCTATATACTCGCGGTTGATGCTATTTCCGAATCCTTTCCACTGCAATAGCGTTAAGATATCCTCCATTGCAACGGTGAGCAGTTGCAAGGATATAACATTCCTCTGGCTCACACCTCTCTGCAATGGAATTGTCTCCGTGCTCTGCTCCTATATTGGGACTGACATGGTCGCTTTTTTGTACAAACATTTTATTAACTCACTGCATTGTTAATCAATTTGGCACCGCTGCATATATTATTAGGTACAGTACCACCAACCCAGGTTTCGATCGAATTGCTGACTTTTTCATAGTTGACAAATGCTAAGCATAATGGTGAATTTTGTTCCTCTGTCTTCTGTATAAACTGCCACACGGTATGTATGTAATCTATGGTACTATACCCTTTTTGAAAACCAGTTTTTTCGGAAGGCAGGAAGTCATGAAACTTATGTTCGAGACGATTTGTGATGACCCTTGAAAATAGTATTGAAAATGTCACAAAAGCAAGATAGATTTATTATTCTTCAAAAGAGTAAGGTGTTGCAATCCATTATGAAGAAGAACACCATCTCGCCTCTGTGTCATGCTTCTTGTGTTTTACTTTTTTAATAATTTTAAGTTGTTTTAAGATCATCCTAATTACGTACAGGCTGATGTCCAGGATATCTTCGATAAGCTGTCGGGTAAATTGGGCTCGTTGGTTTTAATGAGAGCCAATTGTAGGTATAAAGTTACAGGCAAGTAGTTTAAACGAATTAAAATATTGGATGACCCCGGTGACATTTGCGTATTTTCTTGTGTGGGTATTATTGGGTACTGCGACGGGATAGGTTGTTGACCAAATGTTGTATTTCTCATAGAAATGTACGAGATTAGTCCGTACGCGACGTTCAGCATGTCCGGCGGGGCCACGGGGCCGGGCGCGGAGGGCGCCACGCTGCGCACGTTCGGCCGCGCCGAGCCCGCGCCGCTGGGCGCCGCGCCGCCGCGCCACCACCGGCCGCACGACAGCGCCGGTCAGCATCGCACCGCGAGGAATACCCGCGATTAATTATAAACAAAATCTTGTGCTTCTTTTGACAAATACGACTCATACATTGCTCGTCATGACTTATCTGTTACAATAATACATATATTATCCAATGATAGCTTTTACCTTGTTCCCCATGTCAGTGGGCTTAATTTTTATGTCGTTTTCTCCGGTGTCGCGGGTACAGTTAGATCTTTTTTTTATGCCGCTAAAGTGTCATACTAGCATAATGTTTTTGGTGAAATCTCAATTTTCCATACAACAGACGAGTATACGCTGTCCCGCGCGATGACGTTGATGGTGCGTCGATCCGAGTCTGACTCCGATTCCAGCGGCTCACCGTGTGCCGAATGCAACTCCAGCGTCTCGTACAGAATGCCGGTCACTCCCGGTAAAGGTATCAACTTTAACGTAATGGAACTTACGACTTTTCTTAGATTTATATTAGTGGTATTTATATCAGCCCATGTGGTGACGAGTAGCACTAACCCATCTCTTCCCGTGGGTGTCGTAAAAGGCGACTAAGGGATTAGCTGGAGGATGGGCAGCAGCGTCCTTTGAGTACATTAACAACTCAATGGCGATCGCCAACCCGCTTGCCAAGCGTGGCTCTTATGGCAAAACCCCCCAATGAGTACACACATCCAGACAGCCCGATGTGGCGATCTTTGGGGGAGGCCTGTGTTCAGCAGTGGACTATATTCGGCCGAAATGATGATGATGATCTTATACTGTGGGTGTCCTAGAAGGCGACTAAAAATAAATTTAGGATCCAATACGTACAATTAAGCACTCCAGGTTACTTGCAGGTGGTGGGTAAACCACCAACACTAGCATACCCAAAGAGGGTTGGTGTCAGGCAGGTAAAACTGTAAACTGATTTTGCCAAAACCTATGCAATATTTAACATTGTGCCGACTTAGGTGCTTGGGACCTAACTAGGGACCAGAGCAGAAGAAGATCATCATATCAGCCAAATGACGTCCACTGTTGAACAAAGGCCTCTCTCATATATTCTAAAATTGTGTCATCATTTTGGGGGGAATTTGCTAGTACTCACCACGCTTGGCAGGCAGGTTTGTGAGCACAGAATGGCTACTGTTCCACAGAAATGACGCTGCTGCCCATCCCTCTGGTTTAGAGCCTTTTTACGATCTCCACGGAAGGAGATGGGTGGTGCTATATTCTTAATCCGGACACCACACGGTAATTATTTACTGCTCTCTTATTAGAAGAGCCCGGCTAAGTGCATTACAATTCATAGCGGCGTATCCTGGTCAATCGGATCGGGCAAGATCTCTCTATCTGCCAGCATCAGTGTAAGCTATGCTGGCAAAGCAAGATGGAGACTGCAGAGCGGGATCGCGAGCGGGCCGATACCGCTCGGAGAAGCAAAGACAGTGCGAGAACGTAACAACCGCCTCGGCGCCCAAATAAATAACGAGGTGACGAGTGCAGTACGGTGACACGTAAGACTCAAGTCAAAGTCAAAAGTTTTTTATTCATATAAACCATTTGCTGGCACTTACGAATAGTTAGAATTTAAAAAGTTGCTTAAGGCTCCAAGTCTTTGGTCCTATGGAAAGGAACCGGCAAGAAACTCCATGGATATACTCTTTTAAAATATATGATGTATTACAGTCTTAATACTAAATAATCGTAAAAAAGAAGCGACGTGAGGATAATGCATGCCAATGTGCGGCATAAATACCACATATTTATGCACAACGATATTAATTGCCTTACAATAAGATAGCTACAGCAGTCAAGAGCTGACCAGTCCCGACAGAGGGCACCCGTTCACGGGCATAACGCATGCATCAGCATAGTTTAGCTCAACCTAATGCAGGGACTAGTCCTTCGTAGCATTAAAATCGTTATAGGCCGGCATGACACTTACCACCAGGCGAAGGATTTGTTGGTCTCGACGGATCACATCCCAAGAAAACGTTCGATAACTGCGAGCCTTAGTTCCAGACGAGGCGGTCCGCGCGGCGACGGGCTCGAGTGCGGAGTCGGAGACGCGGCCAGCGCGCGTGCTCGAGAGGGCGCGGCGCCGGCCGCGGCGCCAGCACACGCCCACGTCGTCTAGGTAAACTCTACATTAGGTAAACGACTTTCTGTATAGGTATAGGATTTTTATTACTACATTTCTCTCAATTCTCTTGTCTTTTTTACGGAGTTCTTTTACGCGGCCTACAGTAGAGTGTCCTGGCAGAAATCGTCACGTAAGGAAAAAGCGTTATGCCCCTCCAAGCGACCTTTCCCTCTCTTTCTCTTTTCTAGTTCTATTATATTTATCTGTATGTGTGTGTGCGTGCGATTATGGAGATTCGAGCAGCAAGCATTGTGCGCGGTCAGCTGTATAACTTCAATTCTAAACATGTGTAAATATTATTAAAACTTATTTTTTGTTATTGTTTTAATTCATACGGAATTTACATTGTATCATAATTGCAATTTTTTTTCATCGGGTTTACTAAAGTAAACTTACTATAGTTTATTACAATATTCCACTCGAAGCTCTGACTGCTTTCCGAATGATAACCCTGATGCAAAAATGTTAGTGTATTATAGAGATACGCTTCCGTCGTGCTACCAACCCCTGTTTGATGTAGCTGAGTCATTACAATCTCATCATTACTCTTGATGTCCACCTTAAAACTGTAGCAAGTTTTTTTGTGCTAAGGCCAAAGTTTTCTCTAAGAACTAAATGCTAGGACCATTCGTAATTAAGTTTTCACGACATCTATCAAAGGTCAATAGTACTTTCCCGAAACCATTCCTTAGCTACTATTACACGTTAACCATCCCTAGATGCCGCTGTTTTCACCTTTTCTACTGACTGGTTTCATAATGGATTACTAGATGGCGCTATTATATTTTTTCCAGATACCAACAACGGCAAGAGCAAGAGAGAAGAGATTTTACGATACACGTATAAATACGACGACAATAAAGACTGCTACAAGCGAAATACTATTAAATTGTTACTTAGCTAACTTACCGTTTTAGCTATAAGAGATTTTAACGAGTAAAGTAAAAATGTACATATTTTAGGATGTTTTGTACTGTGTTGGATTTGAAAAATTAATGCGGCCTATTTGGCGTCTCTAAATTGATAACTTTTAAAACTATTTTAACAAAATCATTTCCCCCACTTTTGTAGTAAATCCATAAGTCGGTTAAATTACTCATACACTTTAACAATAGTTATTCGATACTAAACGAATTCTGAATCATATCTAATGAAATGTAAAAAGTAGAAAATAGATTTAATATAAGACGTCAATAAAAATAAGTACAAGAAGGTTTTATTGTTAGTAATAAAATAAAATAAGGAAATACGATTTTCTTTATGACAAATGGGCGTCATAGATACATAGTTGATTTAAATTATCCGATAGCTTCATGTGTTCAAGTTTTTAATATTATTTGAATGATGCTCATCATAATGTCCCGTACGTATACATCATTTTACTCTGTATAAATCATATTTTACTTATATTACGAATTTTATAAATATTTTGCCCATTGTGTTATTGTAATCTTAATTTTGATTGATACGCGTGGCTATTCTAATATCTGAATAGATATACATTTTTATTACATTTTGAGCAAAATATTTGGTTTAACGAATACAATTGCAACATTACATAACAAGCTGTATTTCAGTAAACTTATCACCTGTTTCAAAAACAAATATAATTCAATCCTGATATTTTAAGATGCTTTTCCACCTGTTCGATCGGCATGGGCAATCGTATAAGGCAATTTAGAGTGGAAGATCGCGCTTGATCAACATTAATTTTGTGTTACAATAAATAACTCGATCAGTCCGCCTCGATCGGTGAAGCTAGCCACCATCCTAGCGATACTTCAGTTTGTTTTAAAATGTTGGTGGCCGGTGACGTCGATCGATGTCGATCGGACAGCGTTTAAAGCACAGATTGCGCTCAATTGGTTGCGTGTAGGAGCTACGAACGATCAGACTTATTGATATTATGTACCAATTGAAAAATTCAACGAGGAAGAGAAGCACCTCTATACAGAACCATTTAAATTCGTATAATCATCCATTAACATATATATTTATGTAAATCTGCTTATACACAAATCTTACGGTAGCGCGTTGTTGACAACTCAGTTTTTTTAAAACGAAATGCTAGTAGCCTTTTAAAAATACAACGAAGCAAACCGTTCTACAGAAGCACACATCAAAAATTGATTTTCAAAATGTTTTATATCGCTGATTACACTTTATTAAAACGAGCCATATACTTGAACATGTATAAGTAATATTATAACTTGTTTTATACTCTCGTAATAATTTAACTTTAGGGTAACAATAGTCTTAGCAATAACAGATCTCCTAGTCTTGTGTTAACTGTCACTGCCTACGTGTTTGCTATTGTAAATATTTTAAACGAAACGAAAATAAAATCGAATGATTCGTAAATTGTGTTTTGTTTCTCTCATGAATTGATTCATTGACTTTATACAATTACCTTTCACTGCAAAATTTTGCTCCCTGTCGTCTGTAGTAGTGGCTATTTAGGGGGCCCATCTTGTGAGTGGCGAGTCACCGTCTGCCATAGAAATTCGCTATAAAAGTAGAAAGGTAGACGCTTTTTTCCGTTTTTAGAAGTATATAATCCATTTACACCACCCATTACAATAGACCTTATAATTGTAGTTTCCATCCTATACAATAGTTTTACATCTCCAGGGACAATCCGAGACTACATTTTATGGTATAACCATGGAGGGTCCCCGGTTGATGTCCCATTACATTTTAGATTAAAATTATCCAAAGGGCCTCTGCGTGTTGGACCTATGTCCCCGCGTAAGCCTATCAAAAGACTGGGTTCCCCCTTACAGAAGGGGTATAAGCCCGTGAATGTAGATAATAATTTAATGCCCAAAAAATATTTTACAAATATTAATACAAAAAATATTATTATTTTCATTAAAACCTTCCCTTGTATTCGCCAAGTTCGTTCGGATTCCGTGTGGTGTCCGGATTAAGAATATAGCACCACTCCATCTCCTCCCGTGGATGTCGTAAAAGGCGACTAGTGGACTGGATGGACAGCAGCACCTACGCTCACCAACCTACCTGACCCTGCCAAGCGTGGTGAATATTGGCAAATTCCCCCAAAATAATGTTCAGCAATAGATGTACAATCGGTCGATATGATGGTGATATTGTCCGAGTATTCAATGCTTCCTAGTTATATTCGTGTTGCAAGGAATCGAAAGCTTTGTTGAAATTGACGAATCTTCAATAACATTTAGTTATACTATAAGGCAAATACGTACGAATACTTAAAGTGCATGTAATTTCTATATATAAACAGAAAACATTTACTTAAAGAGTTCTATGACATTCCTATAGAAAGAGGCTTCCGACAAAAACCCTATCTCACCATTGGTTGGTTTTGTATATGATATTCAGGATTTGAAAATCTTGAAAGTAATATCATCCTGAAGTGGGCATGGACTTGATAAGCTTTGTATCTGAAGACCCACCCTGGTGATCTTCCAGAAGGTAATAAGGCAGAAGATTGCAAATCCTGGCGACTACCAATAAATAACCAGGTGTAAACTAGTGTCTCACCAATTATAGATGCAACAAATGCGGAGAAATCCTCAATACAACACGTAAATATAAATAATGTATTGGTAACTGTGCGTGATTTGCGTTCTTGTATCTAAGGTCCTATCGGAAGACCAGCGCAATGCTGAGATAGGAGCCTATTCTGATGTGTGACACAAAAATCTGTTTGCATGCTTTTTAATTTTATATTGTGCCTTCGAGTACATTAACAACTCAACTGCGATCGCCAACCCGCCTGCCAAGCGTGGCGATTATGGCAAAACCCCCCAATGAGCCCACAACACATCCATATCGGTCGTTGTGGTGATCTTTGGGGGAGGCCTGTGTCCAGCAGTGGACTTCATTCGGCCGAAATGATGAATATTCTGTGTTGTTATTTACAATTATTTTCTTGTTGTGTTGTTCATTCTTTCTTTCTTAAACGCAGATATCAGAAATGTTATTCTCAGCTGGAGATCACACAATAAATAACGCAATAAATACTTTGAAAAAGATTTACTTACAAAATACATAGTTATCTTCTCCCATAAAACGTTAACTAGCAAACATAATGTCGTCTTACATCAATAGTTTTCTTGGCATAGCCATTTTTGCTGGCAACATGGCATTTAAGTGCGGCTTCGTGATCCAAGATGTTTCTGGCATCTGGCAAGCGGCCATTGTCTGATTATTATCTACACTATCATTTGTGATCATTTTAGGCTTTGAAATGGTACCTATAGACATAAAAATATGTGGTTTAACATCATATGCAATTGATAAGTTATTATGATTTTTCGATGATTGGTCGATGAAGACTTTCTAGAAATTTTCAATATTTTGTAACTAAATGCGATAGAGTAGAACAGACTATATTTAATACTCAGTATTATAATACACTGAGAACAATATTAGCTATCAATAATTGGCAAAATGTTGACTTTACTTAATCCCTTATTATGGTTGTTGTAAGTGTCGATTAAAGATTGGCTCCAATATGTATCAGCGGTATTCTCTAGTAAAGATAGAAACGAGACTATAATCGTGAAGAGCATATAACATAGAATATCGACCATTTTCCATACAACAATAATACAGCATCATAAAGCATAAGGAGTTCCAAATTAGTGTCCTTTGTTAAAGACAAAAATAAAAGATTTTTATTCATGTAAAACCATTTCCAGGCACTCATGAATTGTCAAACTTTAGTTGCCACGTTCCAATATAGATTTCTTATAGAGAGAAACTGGTAAGAAACTCCGTGGTTATACTCTTTAAATCATAATATGTTACAATATTTGATTTCATTGCAGGACAATGTAGAGCCTAATTTTCTTAAAAAGTCAACACTAAACAATTCTGATTGTAATCATTCTATTTAACTATCACGTCAATTAAACAAAATAAATGGATAAATCACATGGTAGTCGCACTTACAATACCAAATCTAAATAAACAAAATGTTGATAAAATAAGTAATCAATGTTAATTTAACAAATATAGAATAATCAATTGTCATTGAAGTGGTTGTTAACTTTATTAAATCTGAACCACTTACTATACTTTGGTTCTAATGTGGATACGAAATTAAGTAATTAAATAAAAGCAAAGCAAAACTTATAAATTTGATATATTAATATATTACAAGCGTAGCGATCAAGCGAATGAAGCAGACTGTCTTTTACAAATTAAGAATGCGATATTTATACTAATAACTAATTAATAATAATAACGGTTCGCACTTGACACATTATGCGCAGGAGTGAACACGCCCTCGCGCAACATGGCTGCGACTGCAAACAATAGAAATGCAGTAGCCATCTTGCACTACAGTGCATTCCAAACGGTAGGCGTAGGTGGCCATCTTCAAATGGGTGTAGCTAAGTATGTGTCATACGTTTGGCATGCGGCGATCAGGCCATATGACGTAGGGTGGCGTGATGTTGGTGCTGCGTTCAAGCGTACGAGTGTACTTGCTTGCTCGCTACACAACTCCCCCGGTGAGACCGTGACTACGGGCGAAAGTAATCCGGAAATCTGACAGTGCGCCCGCTTCTCGTCTTCCTGACAGTGGTCTGGTTTTCTTCAGGTTCATGTTCAGCACTTATGATTGGGGGCTCTCTTGCCATAAATGCTGGCTTTAGACGGTCGACTGTTACTCTCCGCGTCTTTCCTTCTACCTCGATGTCGAACGTCTTCTGGTCTCGGTGGATAACCTTATAAGGACCCAGGTAAGGAGCTTGGAGTGATCTCTTAGCTGGACCCTGGCGCAGGAAGACGTGAGTTGCATTGTTCAAAGCTTTGGGCACATAAAATAGTCGACTAGGACTAGTGTGCCAGGACGTGGGTTGCGGTGTCAGCTTGTTCATATGGGAACGGAGTCTGCTGATCAAGCTGGTCATGTCCACTGCTTCCTCTGAGTTGGTGACGAAGAACTGTCCAGGCAAACGAAGTGGTTCGCCGTAGACCAGTTCTGCTGTTGATGCCTGAAGGTCTTCTTTCCAAGCACTACGGATACCGAGGAGTACCCACGGCAGCACTTCAGTCCATTTCGACGTAGCGTGGCAGGTGATGGCGGCCTTCAGTTGACGGTGTAGCCTTTCTACTAGGCCGTTAGCTGCAGGATGGTAAGCATTGGTTAGGTGATGAGATGCGCCGACCAGTGCTGCGAGTTCTTTGAAGGTGTGTGACTCGAATTGGCGGCCGCGGTCGGTTGTGATGTGTTCAGGACAGCCGAACCGCGCGATCCATCCTGTGGTTAGAGTGGTCGCACAGGTTTCTGCGGTGATGTCCTGAAGTGGGTACGCCTCAGGCCAACGCGTAACACGGTCGACGATAGTGAGGCAGTACCTGAAGCCAGAACATAAGGGTAAGGGACCTACTAAATCTAGGTGAATATGGCGAAAACGTGCTGAAGGCGTCTGGAATGCTACTAATGGAGCTGATGTATGCCTAGACACTTTACTTCTCTGGCATGGTTGGCACTCCTTAGCCCAATTTCGACAGTCCCTTCTAACACCAGGCCAAACAAACCTTTCCGTGACCAAGCGAACTGTTGCTTTTGCACCAGGATGACTCAGGTTATGGAGGGTATCGAAGATTTGCTTGCGAAACGACCTAGTAACATATGGTCGTGGAACCACTGTGACGTCGCAGTATACTTCGATACCTGATTCTGGTAACTTGATTTTCTCCAGCTTTAGACTAGAGCCAGTTTGAATCAGGTTGTGCAGCTCTGCATCCGTTTCTTGGTCGCAAGCCAGGGACTGGTAATCTAAGGGCAAATTAACCTCATTAATACGTGACAAGGCATCAGCTACAATGTTGTCCTTGCCAGCCACAAATCTTATGTCAGTAGTAAACTGACCGATATAGTCAAAATATCTAAATTGGCGAGGGGAACAGTTTTCACGAGGTGTTGAAAAGGAAAATGTCAGCGGCTTATGATCCGTCATGATGGAGAATGTTCTTGCTTCAACCATAAATCTAAAGTGCCGGATTGCCTCGTATATAGCCAAGAGTTCTCTGTCGTATGGACTGTATTTCTTCTGCGATGGGCTCAGCTTCCTGGAGAAAAACGCTAAAGGTAGCCACTCTTGTCCTTTTCTTTGCTGCAAGACAGCTCCAATAGCTGTATCCGAGGCATCGGTTTGTATTGCTAGCTCCACCTGGGTATCTGGATGCACTAAAAGAGTTGCCTGTGAAAGACTATTTTTACATTTGTTAAACGCTTCTAGCAGGTCTGGCGTCATCACGATTGGCTGTGAACCTTTGATTTTTGGACCTGCTAAAAGATTATTGAGTGGTGCCTGCAAAGAAGCTGCGACAGGAATAAACCGACGGTAAAAATTTATCATCCCCAGAAATCGTCTGAGTTCCTTTGCGTTCTTTGGTACTGGGAAGTCCTGGATGGCTTGGACCTTGGACTCAAGAGGCTGGATACCAGTTGCCGAAACTTTGTATCCAAGAAAGTTCACCTCTGATTGACCAAATGAGCACTTGTTAGTATTAATAAGGATTCCATATTCCGCTAATCTTTTAAAAAGTTGTTTGAGTTGCTGCTGATGCTGGATGCTGTTGGTACTGGATATCAAAATATCATCCAGATAGCAATAGCAAAAATCTAACCCTCGGAGGACCTCATCCATAAATCGTTGAAAGGTTTGAGCGGCGTTACGAAGTCCGAACGTCATGAACGGAAATTCGAACAGTCCGAAGGGCGTTGTGATTGCGGTCTTTAGTATGTCCTCGTTAAAAACCGGTATCTGATTGTATGCCTTCACTAGGTCAACCGTTGAGTAGATGGCACTACCTGCTAGTTGCTGTGCAAAGTCCTGCACATGTCTGACAGGATACCGGTCTGGAATTGTACGTGCGTTCAATGCCCGGTAATCTCCACAAGGTCGCCAACCATCGTTCTTCTTGCGTGCTAGATGAAGTGGTGAAGACCAAGCGCTCTCGGATCTGCGCGCGGTGCCATTCAGTAGCATTTCCTCAAACTCTTTTTTAGCTATTTTGAGCCGTTCAGGATCTAAGCGACGAGGGCGACTGCATACGGGTGGTCCTGGAGTAGTGCGAATATGATGCACTGTGTTGTGCTTGGGAATACCCGGTTTACCAGCAGGGCGCGTAATATCAGGAAATTCCCGCAATAGCTGATGATAATTAGTGCTATCATTGGTCGTGCGGACTGAAGAAATTGCCTCCGAAGATTCTTGACGAGGCACGGTGACTGTGAGTGCGGTAATACCGTCAATTAAGCGCTGGTTGCGGCAGTCGACAAGCAGATTATAATTAACTAGAAAGTCGACGCCTATAATAGGTTTCGAGACGTCTGCTACTATAAAACGCCATGAGAATGCACGACGAAGGCCTAAATCTAGGGTAAGCGCTAAATATCCGTAAGTTGCGATGATTGTCCCATTAGCAGCAAACAGCTCATATTTGGTCTTGATGCGTGGCTCCCGAACAGCGGAACGCGGAAATACACACAGGTCTGAACCCGTATCTATAAGATATTGTATCTTTGTTTTGCGATCCGTGATGAACAGGCGGCTAGGTGTAGCAAGGCAGTCGTTTTCCGCCACTAATGGCTGCCTTGGTAGTTTAACGGCTTTTTATTATAGCTGCAAGGTTGTGTGCATTTTGTTGCCCGGTCACCGAATCGGTAATGATACCAGCAGTACGGGTGGTCATTTGGCCGGGACCGCGAACGGGAATGGCGTGTTGATCCTCGCTGGGAGCCTCTGGACCGCGAGCGTTCGCGTCCGCGTAACTCCATGCTCATTGCTTCCAATTTACGACCCAACTCTGCTACTGTCTGAGTTAGCAGATCAATAGCGGCACTCGAAGGATCTGAAGTTACTGGCATGGGAGTACTTGTGCTAGCTACTTGCCCTGTTACTGGAACGATGTCGTTGATCCGATCCGCTAGCTCAGCTAGGTCTTCCAGACTCATATTGACCTGTGACGCGACTATGGTTTGCAGGTTGGTGGGAAGTCTACTTGCCCAGATTGTTCGGATGAAATCGGAAGGGACCGTCGGACCGGCTAAATGCTGCAGATGGCGGAGAAACTGCGACGGTTTTCTATCGCCAAGCTCTTCATGCATTATCAACTGCTTGATCTTACGCTCTTGTGATGCTGACAGACGTTTAATCAGCTCAGATTTCAACTTTTCGTATTTACCCGTCACTGGTGGAGAAACTATCAGGTCCCTGACCTCTGCTGTATGTTGCGGTTCCAGCTGCGACAGCACGAAATAGAACTTTGTGGAGTCTGTTGTCATATTGGAGATGGCAAACTGACCTTCTAGTTGAGCAAACCATAGCACCGGATCGTCAGGGTTAAACGTTGGCGTCCTTACACCAACTCTGTAGGCCTCCATAAATACGTTCTTACCCGGTTCACTATTTTCAGGGTCTGGCATCACAGTAAATGAGCGTGGTCGGGGTCACCAATGAAGTGGTTGTTAACTTTATTAAATCTGAACCACTTACTATACTTTGGTTCTAATGTGGATACGAAATTAAGTAATTAAATAAAAGCAAAGCAAAACTTATAAATTTGATATATTAATATATTACAAGCGTAGCGATCAAGCGAATGAAGCAGACTGTCTTTTACAAATTAAGAATGCGATATTTATACTAATAACTAATTAATAATAATAACGGTTCGCACTTGACACATTATGCGCAGGAGTGAACACGCCCTCGCGCAACATGGCTGCGACTGCAAACAATAGAAATGCAGTAGCCATCTTGCACTACAGTGCATTCCAAACGGTAGGCGTAGGTGGCCATCTTCAAATGGGCGTAGCTAAGTATGTGTCATACGTTTGGCATGCGGCGATCAGGCCATATGACGTAGGGTGGCGTGATGTTGGTGCTGCGTTCAAGCGTACGAGTGTACTTGCTTGCTCGCTACAGTCATGAATACAAACTAATATAATTAATGAATAAATTAGGTAAAGATATAAGCTACAAGCTGCCTTAGTTGTAATTTGGTCGACAGAACTGCGTAATCAAGATACATTCAATTTAATCGGTTCGATCTTTGCTTAAGTACAAGTACGGGGTAGGTGGAGTTGTTTAGCACTAGCTTTTCTACGACTACCTTCGTTCAGAAACTGCGGGTCGGCGACGTAAACATCATTGTTGAATTGTAACTGCCAATCGATACATACGTGTGACCATTTCGCGCTCCCCGCAAAGGTTTTTTGGTTCTATGTGTTCTAACTCGTATAAGTACTTTGCACCTGGTGATTTAAGACGTTCTCAAATCCCTGTGACTGAGTGTGGCGTGGCTATTGACCCAGTCGCCTCCATTGGGCGGGAACATTTGGCCGTGCTGAGCTGATCTACGCCAAGAGCGACTGTAAGGAGTGAAAGGTGAGTGGTACTCATTTGTTTTACCCTGTACAGCATGAGCAAATATCAGAAACCATAGTATGTTATTCCATACTTTATAAAACTAATACCGCCTTTATCTTATAACCAACAGAATCTATGATTAGAAATTAAAAGGCCAAAATATTCGGTATCTATAGTAATTACTTAAGTAAGAATACTTGTCTATTTATTAGAAGCTTTTATGTAACTTCACCTGTCCCAGTGTTCGTAATGAAATCTTGCAAGTAATAAAATTTAACCCACTTACCAGTATCTGATTGAGTTGAAATTTTGCACACACATTTGGTTCTTGTGACAATACACGATTAAATAAATGCAGCCATTTTAAATCCAATATGGCGGCTGCCCTAAAATGGTGATTTATTATTTCCATAGTAAACCCAATGGTAAGGGTACCAAATAAAAGGGTTTCATATCTCATTGAGTGTCAATCTCATCGAGACAATTTAAAAAATCTATTGTGTCTACACGGCTGCCGGCAATTGACACGCGAGAGGATAAGCGGAATGCTATAATCATTTTGCAAAATATGGATTCCAATAAGCGTTTTTTTATAATTCAAAATTTAGATTAATATAAATGTAGATTATAATATAACATTTCATATGTATTTCATCCTCCATTGATATCCGCCCATTGGTACCACGCCTTTAGGAACATTTGGATGGGATACAGCGGTCACCCTCTCTAGCGGAGGAGATGTGACTGTAAAAAGGCCGCCCACAGGCACTTCTTGGAGAGGATTGTGAAGGATCCCCCAACCCTCACTATGCGCTGTGCTGCGCACATGGCGATACGTGACCACCTTAAAAAAAAAAAACTGTGCACGCAGTAATCACTCACAGTGTCTTGATGTTTTTTAGTGTGGTGTGTTGTTTGGGATTTTATTAATTAATTAAGCGGATTCCAAACTGACGGTACCTGCCAACCATCTTCTCTATTAAAAAACATCCTAATTTTGTAATTGATTAGTTTTGTACGGTAAATAAAATAACTTTTATAATTTGTAACGACGCTTGTCACCTTAGTCATCCTGCGACCACGAACCCTGCAATGTGTTCGAAACATCAGGAAAAACAAAAATCGTGATACGCGATTTAATCCGTTTAAAAGTATATTATTATAATGTGTAATAATCGCGAAAACCTAAGACATCTTACATCTTACACCATTAAAACGTTAAGTAAAATCGTAAAAGTAACAGATTAATTCGTCGCATTAAAAATCGATTACGACGCGACGTAGCGTCTTGTAGCCGTAGGATTACTACAGCGCTACGGATATAATAATATATTATAAGTACACATAGAACTGCTGAGCAGTTATATTGAAGTTATAGAGAAATAACGAGATAGTAAATACTGTTAATTTAGTTTGATACCGACGATCGAATTCGGAGCTCATTTTTTCATCATTTCGGCCTCCCTCAAAGACCACCACAACGACCGACATCGGTGTGTTATGTGCTCATTGAGGGATTTTGCTATAATCGCCATGCTTAGCAGGCGGGTTGGCGATCGCAGTTGAGTTGTTAATGTATTCGAAGGACGCTGCTGCCCATCCTCCGGCTATGCCGATAGTCCCCGTCCCGTCCAATCCCCAAACCCACGGGATGAGTTGGGTTAGTGCTATTCGTAGCCGGCACCACACGGCACCGAATCGGATCTAATATTCCCATTTATGGTATTACAAGTTTGTTTGAATGAAACTGAATTCACATTGTCTTCTTTTCTTTCTTTTCATGTTGTTAGTGGCCAACCTTGTGTCAGAGTTCTTAAAGTCACCCAAAGGCCTCCGACTTGGCTTAATGACTGCCGTCTAATGACAACAACCGGGACCGATGATTTTACGTACCGTATGAACCTTGGACACGTTCAGGTTAGATACCACTATGCGGCCACCTATCTATAGACTGACCGCGCCAACCGTTGCCTAACCTCACCGATCAGAGAGAATCTGGCTATGAGCACCTCACATAATAGTACTAATAGTCTTGTACATAGTGGTATCTTAGGAAAGGCATTCTAGTCTACCCTTTATACTAGAAGACATCATTGATAATATAGATGAAATTAATCTAAAATATAGCTGTCAGTATTTCTAATATAACAAATACATTTAAGTTTTAACGTCTATAATCATGGTATTTTTTTATGGTCGACGTGGCCACTCTTATTAATGGAAAACAACAATTTTATACTCTTTGTAAAAGAGTTTCCAATTTTGTTTTAATATTTTATAGATTATCTTTGTGGTACTCGCTAATGAATAGACCCCCAATCTCCATCCAGGGCTGTCATAAAAGGCAACTAAGAATTGATCTTTTGAGAAGAAGGTTCGTGACGGCTCTTGAAAATATCTTGTACACGTGGCACAGGAGCAAAATGGGTGGAATGACTCGGTGTAACGGCGCGCTACCGAACATCCTCTCATGTGTTAACGACAACATCCGTAATCGCTAATTAGCCTGCCAAGTGTGGTAGCATCCGTTATGACCGCTCACCTTGTAGTGACGTGACTGTGGACGTATATGGGCTGATATGTGTGTGTCACTCATACAAATTTGCCGTGTGGTGCCGGCTCAGAATACCACCACCCCGTCTCCTCCCGTGGGTGTCGTAAAAGTCGACTAAGGGATTAGCTGGAAGACGGGCAGCAGCGTCACTCGAGTACATTAACAACTCAACTACGATCGCCAACCCGTCTGCCAAGCATGGCGATTATGGCAAATCCCTTCATTGAGCCCACAACACACCCATGTCGTTTGTTGTGGTGGTCTTTGGGGGAGGCATGTGTCCAGCAGTGGACTTCATTCGGCCGAAATGATCACTCATACAAATTAAATACAACATATACATTTTATGAATGACGGTTAATTCTATATTTCAGTCTGAACTGGATTATAGCCACCGCCTTTGTTAATGAAATTGATTTATTACGGGAATTGTCATAGATAGTGTCCACACACAACCGAATCCTTTACTATATGTATACGTGTGTATGCACTAATTGGTTGACCGCAGACCAGCGGTCACGTGACAAATTGCTCCTACCATATGCTACCGCAGAGCAAGCTCTTTGGTACCTAAAGCCGAATATGCTGTTTAACATGCAGATTTTAAAGCCTTAAAATTAAGAATTGAGCTTAGAAAATTGCACTATTAGAGAAGCTGAAGCCTTTGACGCTACCACCCAGTCAAGTTACTAGTCATAAAGTCAAACGAATCCAAAATCTTTGGATTTGAGATCAAGGATTTTCTGTATTTATTTTGTTTAAATGTGATCTCGACCAAAAAACTAGACACGTGCGAGTTGGACTCGCGTAGAGCGGGTTCCGTACGTTGAATACGCTATCCACCAGGTATTTTTTTTAATAGACCCGAATATTTTGGTTTCAACATTCCAACTGCAAACTGCATATTGATGGATTTACCATGTTAATTTTAATACCATAGACTTCTAATAGATGTTCCTGTAATCTATAGGTAAAAAGCTATAAAGCTTTTTTTATTCAAAATTTTAGACTCCATAGTTTCGGAGATAATGGCTGAGGGAATGGTCACTGCTCGTCAATTTTCTTTTAAACCTTTAAAATGTTTATTAAAAAAATATAAAATAAATATATTTGGGACCCTGACAAGAAGCCCTTCCATTCTCATCTTCTTAAATTTTCTATATTGCCCCCTAAAAGTGACCCTCAAATTCAAAATTCATTAATTTATGTTACACGTCCATGTTTGGGTCGTAGAAATCTATATGTGTAATCTATATATACCAAACTTCAACTTAGTCGGTACAGTCCTCTCCATGCATGGGTGCTGCAAAAGACGACGGAGATGCAATACTTTCTATAAATTTTCATTGTAACGGTTGCCGGGAGGCCCATGGTAAGCAAGAGACGCTTATGGGATGACAAAGATGATGTCTAGCAAAAAATCACTGTTGGAAAACCGCATTACCATACTTGTGTTGCGATAAGTTTTTTGACATGTATAATCATATTTTCTTTTTGGTGCATTTATTATTATTACAAGTTGGGACCCGCGGTTTCACCCGCGTTTAATTTAAAACAAATTTGGAGTACTTCGACATAGACACTTGACATAGAATATATATTGGAATTCACAGGCTTTAATTTTTTTTGCGCGGAGCTCTAATTATTTTTCTAAGATAAAAGTAGCCTAAGTTATTTCTTATAACATCAACTATCTGCCAGTGAAAGTCCCGTCAAAATCGGTCCAGCCGTTTTGGAGATTACCCGGAACAAACAGACAGACAGACAGACAAACAGACAGACCGACAGACAGACAGACAAAAAAAAATATAATTGTTTTTTTGTTATATGTACCGTATATACTTGAATATGCATTTAGTAAAAAAAGCTGTTATTTTGACATTACAAACAGACACTTCAATTTTATTTATTTGTATAGATTGGCCTAGAACATTATATCAAGGTAGGTACTATTTCCTATTACAACTCACTCCACTCTCAACATATCCAGTGGTAATTGGCTTCAAGCGATTTATATGCAACTCATTGAAGGGGATGAAACGAAAATACAATCTCCGCCCCACCCCGTTTGATATTCATTTACGTGGTTGGCTTCGACGTATGTTTATAACTGAATTAAAACTAATGAGATGTTTATGATAATTAAAACTAAGAATTAGTCAGCTGATCAACTCTAGAAGTGACAAAGAGATTAAGTTTAGGCAAATTAGTAAACTGAAGGCCAATTCTCGTAATTTAAAAATGTTCAAAATATAGTTCCGATCTAGTCTGTGTCAAAAACGTCACAAATGGTATTCTCCTAAACTAACAAACAACGTCAAACGTGAACTTACACTGTGATGAGATCGAAAATGGATCGAAAGTCAAAACGGTATTCTGCTAACATTTCGAACTGTCACATGTACAAAATGTTCATTAAAGAAAAGTCAAAATTGAGATCGAAATGAGGCTAGATCGAGATTATACTGAAATCCGACTGAACTTTAAGAGTAGCAGAATACTATTTTTCGCTCAATTCATAATTTAATCTCAGTTCGGTCAAGTTTCAGTCAATTAATTACGAGAATTGGCCCTCAGAAGTGGCAATGGGCGGAGTACATTGCTCATAGAACTGATGGCCGTTAGGGCAAAAAGGTTCTCGAGTGGAGATCGCACGCCGGTAAACGCAGCATGGGACAACCTCCAACGAGGTAAAATGACGCTTTTTTTTATTGGTGTTAGTGGAAATTCTACATGGAACTTCCTTCGCCCTGGGGAAGGGCGAAGGGGTATGCCGGACTCCTACCGGCTAAAACCACTGGAGCGATCATCTTCGGCACCAAAGGCGGCTCCATGTCCTCGTAAGATCATACTAGAGCCGCCCATTGGTGCCACGCCTTTAGGCACATCACGGAGGGGATGACTGTAAAGCGGTCACCCCCGGTGAAGGTCACCGGGGGTCGTTGCATGCGGGCGTCGTGTGACCGCTCGTTGTGGAAATCTACCGGGGAGGCCTTTGTTCAGCAGTGGACTTCCTTTGGCTGATATGATGATGATAATGAATAAGAGGCAGTACTAGGATGCTATGTGCCGTGTGGTGCCGGCTCAGAATACCACCACCCCATTTCCTCCCGTGGGTGTCGTAAAAGTCGACTAAGGCATTAGCTAGGGGATGGGCAGCAGCGTCCTTCGAGTACATTAACAACTCAACTGCGATCGCCAACCCGTCTGCCAAGCGTGGTGATTATGGCAAAACCCCCCAATGAACTCACAACACACCCATATCGATCGTTGTGGTATTCTTTGGGGGAGGCCTGTGTCCAGCAGTGGACTTCATTCCGCCGAAAGGATTGAAAATTATTGATAATCTTTGAATGAAACAAAACTAAGTTAATTTTATCTATTCAGTATTCGGGGACACTCAATATTAAATAAAAGTTTCTTTAACAATCATTAAAAAGTTTACATGTTTGACTATAATTAGAAACTTTGTACAAAGATCTATTTGAAATCTGTCTGGTTTTTTTACGTTTGATTAAGCAATTTAAACTGTATTATTGTGTACTTAGACGTCAATTTGAAAAGAACAAAAAAAAAACTGCGTATTGTCTATTAAAATTGGGAAAACCAACTTTCTTGAACTAATAAGTAGTAAGAATATAAACCATGTATAAAATTTGCAGTGTGGTGTCGGCTCAGAATACCACCACCCCATCTCCTCCCGTGGGTATCGTAAAAGTCGACTAAGGGATTACCCGGAGGATGGGCAGCAGCGTCCTCCAATTACATTAACAACTCAACTGCGATCGCCAACCCGTCTACCAAGCGTGGCGATTATGGCAAAACCCCCCAATGAGCCCACAACACACTCATATCAGTCGTTGTGATAATCTTTGGGGGAGGCCTGTGTCCAGCAGTGGACTTCATTCGGCCGAAATGATGATGATGAAGAATATAAACTTATTAATCGTATCACGCTAAAGCGTGCTTCTATCTCTAACCGCACTCTAAGTTTATAGCTCACCCAGCTCTCATTTTAATTCTCTATGCGCCACCAACATCAAGAAGTGTCCTTTACCTTACTCAAGTCCAAACTTCAAAAACCCGCCGTGTTTACTGCCAACTAACTATATTCACTCGAGAAATTAACACATCACTGTTACTACGAACGTAATACAGTTTAAATTCGAATAACATTCAAAATGTGAACTGTACCGACGAATAGTTTTTGAGCGCATGCGCACTTTTCGCGGCGGCCATTTTCAGGGAAACCAACACTGTGCAAGCTTTTGTATACACGCAGGCACTTGTCACGCACACACACAAGAATGTATCAAATTCTCCGAAGGATGAGGACTATGTTTGTGTGCTGATTGGGGTGTATGTGTGCGTCGGATGCTGAATAAAGCCGCATCCATATGGACGCGGGCTGATTGAGTTCGAACAATTGTTTGCTCAGGACTCGGGAGTCTGCGGATTATGTGGAGTTTACAAACGCCAAGTGCTTATACCATGATTGCGAATACTTTCCGATTATTCTCGACACGTCTCTTGAGTGTATTCATGGTACATAAATATAGTGAAAGTAGTAAAAGCGGTTAACGGGCGGGTGCTTCAAATTATTGTTTATTGTTACAGTTTTGTTTCGAGTGCTTCGCTGCTTTTTGCAAGTAAATATATATGCACAATAGTTCTACGGGTCAATAATTTCCTCATGCAATTTTTCTGCAGTGAACATTTTACTACAGGTTTTTAATGTGATAAAGATCTTTAAAAAGACTTGACTTATAAATCAACAGCTTTTATGGTATTTAAAAGTCAGCGCTACTAACAAATTTAAGTATCAAATAAACGAGAGAATACTTTTACAAAATCTAAAATTACACTATTTTACTTACACAGTCAATTACTTGTAAAACAGTAAAAAAATAACGCTTGATTTATAAATCCCATATCATTTAAAAATGTAATCTATCCGTGTACTTCGTCAAATTGAAACCTCAAACAAAATTAGACCAATGCGTTTGATCCCCTACGTGTTTACACGTGCGGTCAAATAAATCGGACACAATAAAATTCGTACCGACAGCAACAAATTTGTTAGAAGCACCGCGTCCCGTCAAATTGCCGCTGAAAACACCGGGCCCATGTTAAAATATTTACACAATTTATTCAGGAAATTTTCGCCCTCTGGACGCGGCTCTACGTCTGACCTGACCTGGCTTGAGAGGAACACAGATTTAGTCAGCCTCGCGCCGTCACCGCCGGCGGGTGTTCGGCAAACGCGTCCTTTACCATCCACTGTGTCCATCCCTCTCCTGCAAACCGATACCACCGTTTGTGCGAAAGAAAGGCACGAAAAAATCGCGTTAAAATAGGTACGTAGTAATTAAGTGCGACCGGCGGAATGTAGGGTTAAAGTCTTTATGAGTGCACCCGTAATTATTATTTTCATGTTTAGTTTATGGACGTGGAAATGAGCTCGGGTATCTAATGTACGTGAAAATGTGAGGTTATTTTTAATGTTTTGTATATTTTCTCAGCTGACATTAATTGTTTTCGATCCTACTGGTCATCATTTATGTCTATATGATACATGACTACGCAAATACTTCATCATTTCGGCCGAATGAAGTCCACTGCTGTACACAGGCCTCCCCCAAAGATCACCACAACCACCGATATGGATGTGTTGTGGGCTCATTGGGGGATTTTGCCATAATCGCCACGCTTGGCAGGCGGGTTGGCGATCGCAGTTGAGTTGTTAATGTACTCGAAGAACGCTGCTGCCCATCCTCCGGCTAATCCCTTAGTCGACTTTTACGACACTCATAGGAGGAGATGGGGTGGTGGCATTCTGAGCCGGCACCACACGGCAAACGCAGATATTTAGCATAGCTTTTTTCATAATATGATTTAATAATATAAACAAAGAGTATAGCTTAATTTTATCTCAGGTGTCTAGTCTCTAAATGTTACAAACCTACAATATCACAGCCAGCGCATATGTGTCGTCATTAATGACTAGGAACAGCGTTGCCTAGCTAATGGTATGTAATTTGTAACCCCAGCTTAAACAGAGCAGGCTTTGACCAACTTTCTAAACATTGCACTGTTGAGTAAAACAGTGAAATACTAACTGTATTTGTGTAGTAATCTCACCTAGTAGTTTTAATATCCTTAATGTCTAATAAGCCAGCTCATATTTTGTTTTATTGTTTAATAAATACAAGAAAAGTATTTAATTGTCTGACAACGTTTGAGTACTCAACGAGAGAGAGACAGTTAAAATTTTAGATAATTCTGTTTTAGTTTTTATTTTACAGGAACATAATATTTCTGTTATTATTGTTAACATCTTGCTGATTATTAAAACTATTTCATTTTATATCCACATCTTTAAACTGATTTACATGATGTTGAGAGACTCAAATTAACAATATCTCTAAAGCATTTACGGTATTTAAATATTCTGATTCAGGAATAAAACTTGCCCTTTCTCCCATAATTTATACGGACGTTTCATTATTTATTCAACAACCATTTATTTAACTAACAATCCATGTATATGTAAAAAAGACCAAACGGTTATAACTACAAAAGGCACTAACTAGAAATATATTAGTTAATGAATAGTAAATAAGTTTTAATTAATTATATTACATTTTATACTGCCATCAACAATATGTCTGCAAATTGTGTGAATAGGGCAATATCAGCACAGGTAATTATTGGCTTTCTGCACTATTCTAATGCGGGTTCGATTCCCGCACGATGAAAATACTTGTATAGCGTACAGGTAATTGTTGTTGTAAGGGGGAGGCCTTTGTTCAGCAGTGGACGACCTGTGGCTGATATGAAATTGTTTCGAATTTGGTTGGGTGTGTGCGGATGTGAGACAATTCTGTAAACCGTACCCACATCTAAAAAACACTACTCTACAATCAATACGATTGCAAATGGTGATGATTACAGCAATGTTCCCTTAGGACCTTTTTCTGTAGTAGATAATGAGATTGGCTACGTTTAGCTGTCGAATGACAATGAAAACGGTATATAGTATTATCATACCTGTAATTTCTGTAGTCAGGTAGAAATATACCGTCGTTGATACTATAATTTTGCTGATAAACACATTAAGTTATTTAATAAGGGCTGAACCAATTAACATTTACTGGGCATTGTTCTAAACGCCGCGCTGCTAGCTGCTCCTGAGGATGTTTTAATAATAAATAATAATAATAATAATCGTTTATTTCAGGCAATAAAGCCCATAGTGTTACACCATTTTTTTTTTTTTTGCCGAATGAAACCACTTTAATTTTCACTATTTTTCAGTCATGGATCATTATGTCCAGTGAAACCACGCCTCATGGAATACCGTCTGTCGTCTTTTTATCAAAATAAGTCTCATATATCACTAATAATATCTATAATATCCATTTCAGCCTAAAATCATCAATTGCTGAACAGGAGCCTCCCCTAAAGATTGCCACAACGACTGGTTTTGTGCTCATTGGGGGGTTTTTGCCATAATAACCACGCTTGGCAAACGGGATAGCGATCGCAGTTGAGTAGAAGGATGCTGCTGCCCATCATCCGGCTAATCCCATAATCGTCATTTACGACACCCACGGGATGAGATGGGGTGGTGGTATTCTAAGCTGGCACCACACGGCAATCGCCTATTTACATTATTATTATTTATATAGGCGCTTAGAACCAGTGTCATTTACTAAGCGGTGAAGTTAAGCAACGTTCTGCGCATTCAGTCTATAGATGGGTGACCAGTTAGTTTTATTTGGACTATGCATCTCCGTGCTTCGGAAGGCATGTAAAATCGTAGGTCCCGGTTGATATCATTAGACGGCAGTCGTTAAGCCAAATTGGAGGCTTTCGGGTGGCTTAGATAACTCTGACGTAAGGTTGGCCACTAACTCATCATCATCATATCAGCCACAGGACGTCCACTGCTGAACAAAGGCCTCCCCCTTAGATTTCCACAAAGAACGGTTACATGCCGCACTCATCCAGCGACTCCCAGCGACCTTCACCAGGTCGTCTGTCCACCTCGTTGGAGGTCGTCCCACGCTGCGTTTTCCGGTGCGCGGTCTCCATTCTAGAACGTTTGTGCCCCAGTGGCCATCAGTTCTACGAGCAAATTGCCACTTCAGTTTACTAATCCTTTCAGCTATGTCGACAACTTTAGTTCTTCTACGGATCTCCCCATTTCTGATTCGATCTCGTCGAAAAATACCAAGCATAGCTGTCTCCATAGCTCGCTGAGTGACCTTGAGCTTTCTTATAAGGCCCATTGTGAGTGACCACGTCTTTGTT
This sequence comes from Diloba caeruleocephala, assembly GCA_947459985.1. Lineage (NCBI taxonomy): Eukaryota > Metazoa > Arthropoda > Insecta > Lepidoptera > Noctuidae > Diloba > Diloba caeruleocephala. The sequence goes on along the minus strand of OX381605.1, from coordinate 32,270,224 downwards.
CCATACGTCATCACTGGTAACACTAACTAAACGAAAAGAAAGAAAAAAATACCCGGGTATACTTATTAAGAGATTTTTTTAGATTGATACACAACAAGGCTTCGCCGTCCCGTTGGACACGAGCAAATAATTCGCCTGGCGGTAAGCGATATGCGTGCCCATCATCATCATCATTTCGGCCGAATAAAGTCCACTGCTGGACACAGGCCTCCCTCAAAGACCACCACAATGACCGATATCGGCGTGTTGAGTGCTCATTGGGGGGTTTTGCCATAATCGCCACGCTTGGCAGGCGGGTTGACGATCGCAGTTGAGTTGTTAATGTATTCGAAGGACGCTGCTGCCCATCCTCCGTTTAATCCCTTAGTCGCCTTTTACGACACCCATGGGATGAGATGGGTTGGTGTTATTCGTAGCCGGCACCACACGGCGTGCCCATAACAATTGTAATTCTTCCCAGGACTAGTCCTGCGTGGGACCATATTGCGCTCATCACCGTGAGACTTTATTTTGTCTATTATGCTCAGTGTTACACTAGATGCAGTGCCCTTCTAACCGGAACACACTAACGTTTTAATTTTAAACACTACTGCTTGGTGGCGAATATTAGTCCTGCGGTAGTACCTTTTTTCTTTTTTTTTTTATTGGTGCCCACTGGGAATTCTTCATGAACTTCCTTCGCCCCGGGGACGGACGAAGGGGTATGCCGGACTCCTACCGGCTAAAACCACTGGAGCGGTCATCTTCGGCACCTAAGGGAGGCTGCAGGTCCTCGTATGATTACACTAGAGCCGCCCACTGGTGCCACGCCTATTGGCACATCTCGGAGAGGGTGACTGTCAAGCGGTCACCCTCGCAGGGGGATTGTAAAGGATCCCCCGAAGTGTCCCACGCCAGCGCGTGACCACATGCGTTTTACCATCTTCTCTTGGGTCGCTTGGTGTGGACACGCAGATTCCCCAATCTACGCACCCGCGAACCCAGAGGTCCCCCACCTTATAGCAACGGCAGGGGTTTTCAGGCGTATCGGAGTTAGGCGCCAGGGCGGTTGTTACCCCGGCGCCGTCTCCTTCTTCTTCGGCCCTCTCCCGATCCCACTCTGCGGCCTCCTTCTGGAGCATGACGCTCTCACAGAAGGAGACCACTGCATTCCAGTTTTCGTGCTCTGCCAACATAGCCGACACTACTGCTGCCAGAGAGAGATCTTGCCCGATCCGATCGACCAGGATCCGCCAGATTAAAGAAAGAAAAGAAAGAAGAAAGAAAGTTAAAGAAAAAGAAAGAAAGAAAGATAATTTAAAAAAAAAGTTCGAAACGTCAGGAAAAACAAAAATCTAAAATATACGCGATAGAATCCGTTTAAAAGTGTTTTATTATAATAGTTAAGTGATTTTCATAATAAGAATATATGGTACCTACTCACATCTTATGCAATAATAAAAAACCATTATGGTCAGTATCCACAAACAACTTGCCCTCTTCTTACGTCCATAACAAACAGAACAAAGAGACAGCACGACCCACGTCAATCTGCAATGCTCAAATAACTTGAAGTTGTGAGTACCATAGATTCTTATCGTGATCTCGTGCTACTTTACCCATGCCCTTACACCATTAGGAAAACTATTTTCTTGACTGGGCTTTTACAGCTTTTGGAAACGGTAGACTACTGAAATTGCGTGTTTTATTTTTACTTAATTCCTGGAAATATTCCTGAGTTTAAAACCGTTTATTGCCTGTAAATGCCTAGCTGTAGTCATACGTTGAGTAGAGCTCGTAAATGGGCTGGCTGGACTGGGGTACCACGCTGCGCTTACAGAAGCAATAATTCGTTTATTATTGTGTATATCCGTACTTCGCGTATAGTCCACTTTGTTTTCACATATCTGACGTATTAAAATGTAATAAACAAAATTATAATATCACTTTTATTGTCGTGTGAGAGTCTATGGAGTTTCTAGCCGGTAAGAGAGACTTTTCCGGACCGTTTACCTCAATTTTTGACTTTTCTAAAGCCCATTAGGGCCTATATGAAACAAAAACTTTGTTTTGGGTTTTGAATTTGCCCCTTCAAATAATACCGGTGTGTGCGGCAACTTTATTGTTAGCAACGGTGTTGTTGCGTTTTAATGGCAAGAGACGGATCCCGGAAGCCCAACCTCCAAAAATACAACAGAATTACGATGTAGGAGATACACAGAAAAGTATAGGTCTGTCCTAAAGGTTGGCAACACATTAGCACATTCCTTAAGTATTGCAGATGTCCATGGATGGCGGTGACTGCTTAGGCGAGCCTTCCTATACCATTAAAAATTATTGATAGTTCACCGTTGGATTTGGATTGGGATCGAAAGAATGATTCTTTGCTCTATAATAAAACTTTTAACAAAAAATACTGGGTCCATAAATATAACTCGTTGGTCTGCATGAACCATGGTTGGGGCATACCTCGCCCCGCCCGACTTCATAAATAAAGTAATTTTTTTCATTTTAGTGGTTTCAATATCGTATAGAAATGTGAAGTCGGAAGTAGAAGTATTTTTTTGTTAAATAGTTTTAGTTGTTTCTTTTTAGTTTATTATAATAAACATTGCCGAGATACCTGAAAGGATTAGTAAGCTGTAACTGATGCCCGTTGGGGCTGAAACAATCTCGAGTAGAGTCCGCGTACAAGAAAACGCAGCATGAGATAGCCTCCAATGAGATGGACAGATGATCTGGCGAAGATCACTGGGAGTCAATGAATGCTGGTGGCATGTAACCGATCTTGAGGAAATCTATGGAGAGGTCTTTGTTCTGCAGTGGTCGTTCTTCAGCTGACATGATGACGGCCACCCAAAGATGATCCGATCCGGATTAATCACTACCATTTAATGACAAAACCAGGACCAACGATTTTACGTGCCTACTGAACTACGGAGATGCTTAACTGAAATACCAACTCAGCCACCGATGAGGGCACAGAGCATTTTTCGTTTCTGTTGCTTACTGATTATGGTAGTATCCTCAATTTCTGCGGTCATGATATTCATTAATAATATTTTTTTAATGATGCACTGCCCTAGGATTTCTCCTGTATCGTGGGTACTATTTACAGACATACAAATATTTGATTTGTGCTGGAATCGAACCCAGTTCAGGTAACGCAGGAAACCAATGCGCCAACCATACCGTCAATTCAGTCATTGGGAGGCCCACTTTAAGCAGCAGACGTTTATGGGCTGGTGAAAATGGTGACGAAATATTGCTTCTTGAAAATATGCTCACACGATCACACTCAAAATGAAAACGTTTCGCAAAATATTAAATGTTAGTTAACGTTTTAACAAATCATCATATCAGCCATTTATACTTCCACTGCTGAACAAGGCCTCCCCATAGATTTCCACCACTGTGTCATCATTTTGGGGGGTATTTGCCACACACACTTCACCACGCTTGGCAGGCGGGTTGGTGAGCGCAGTATGGCTACCGTTTCACAGAAGGGACGCTGCTGCCCATCCCTCTGGTTAAGATTCCCTTGGTTGCCTTTTTCGACATATATTCACGGGAGGCGATGAAGCGTAGCTATATGCCTAAGTTATGTCCGGGACACCATGCGGATGTGTAAATAAGAACAAATAAATATGTAATTCTTAGATTTAGAACGGAAAACGCTACTACTCTTTCCTTCTTTTGATATTCCAACTTTCGTGTTTTCTTTCGCAATACGAGTTTGGAATAACTTTTGACTTTGTTCACACAATATTTATACGAGCTAAGTGTTACACGTAATTTTACTTATACGTAATTTGAATAATGTGTGGGGTTGGAAGAAAAACAGAGCAGATGCTAACCCTCCCACGCTGGTTATCATATTCAACGATGTGAAATGGATATATAATGGGTCTGGTGGGCTTACATGTAATACTTGTATCCGATATCGTTAATATGATTTTTTGATGGAGGGTTAAGCAGAGTTTCGGGCAGATTAATTAAACGAACGTTTGGCTTTCATCAGTACTGATGGATTTAGATTTGTTTTCTGTTTAAACAATACAACGTTTAAATATTGGGCTTTCAGATATTTTTTTTGGATAACTGGTTAGTTATTTAAGTGCAAGTGCGTTTTAAATTTATTTCATTCTTCTACCATTGATAACACCAGGTATTTATGAGCCTGGGGTGCTAGGTCAGGAAACCTCCACGTGCGCTCGGGGGCTGCTGGTCTCTCTCGATACGTCCGAGGGGAAGAGCAGGAGCAGTCATCGGGCTGGTTCACCCTGAGCACCGGGCAAAAACTACTCCACTTCTTGGAGGACCTTATTGCCCGGTGGCTCATATTCTGATACGGATGGGCCCAGTGCTTGGTCTGTAGGTAGGCCGTAGAGTTTTTCTCTGTTTTCGGAGAAGCACAGGTAGTTGGAGGACTCCCCTTCCCTGCCACCGTCGATATCGTAACCTCGACTGGAGTGTCGTGGTCACCGCTTCGACGGAGACCGAGGATGGTTGGACCAAGTCGTTGGCTGCCTATAAGCTCGCAATATCACGCCTGGTCCGGACGGCTTTCCGGACTGCGCGCTTAAGGTGTCTGTTCACCAGTTGCGTACATCGCAGCGTGTTCCCGTCTGGCTGGAAGGAAGCCGGTTTGGTTCTATTGAAGAAGGAAGGAAGGGCCGCATAGTCTCCCTCTGCATATCGTCGCATTTGCCTGCTCAACGAGGCTATGAAGCTAGCACTATCGACGTGATTCTTCGCATCCGTTCGCTGTTGGAACAGGCAGCGTCTCGGCAGGGTGGGGTGGCGTTGGCGGTCAGACTAGACATCGTCAACTCCACCCCGTCGAATTCTATTAGGGTGGCACTAGTCCATCATCGGTGCCCCCTCTAGCTGCAGAGGACGGTAGCGTAAAGCAGAGGGAAATTACGTGTGGGGATCGGCAGGGGTCAGTTCTCGGCCCCCTCTTATGTAAACCCGCCTATGTCGTGGTCCTGCATGTCGTCCTCCCATGCTGGCGTCAGCTTAGTTTGTAACGCTGACGACGCTCTTGTGTTGGCCAGCAGGGAGTCCTTCGAGGGAACCATCTGGCTTACCGAGCAAGTGGTGGCAATTGTCGAACGAACGAGTGTCCTCGAGCCTGCTGCCTCAGCATGCTTTTATTTGACTTAAACATTTTTTTATACTTTTCACTTCATTTTTCATTAAAAGCGTGTATTTATTAATATTTCTATCACTTTAAGTTTGAAAGTGAGATGCAGGGTGCGATGTATGAAAAGTATCTGTGAAAAAATCAATTCATGCACTTATTAATAACTTCTGACTTTCTGAGAACTTACGCAGATAAGTTCAAGAGGTACTTGTATATGACCGAAGATTTGTTCCATTCTAATTAAAGGTAAATAGTGAGAATTAAGCTGTATTGAATAGTATGCCAGTTACGGATCCTTAAGGGTATGCGACTCGCCTCAAGAATATTATTCTATTACATTAAACACGAAAAGCCTCTATTTAACAAGTGATGCGACTCATTCACTCTTTGTTTTCTTTTTCTCTCTCACACCATAAACGATGACTTCCTAGTCGTTAGCTCGTTGACGTCATTATATCCATCTCGTTCTGTCAACTGGCCGTAGCGAAGTGTGATACTTTAGCGTGAATGTTACGTGATGTGACTGAAGACTAAGCAGTGAAGGTAATCAGGTCAACGGGCGCCGAACTAACATTTCAAATATCAAGTCAAAAATGATACCTGAGCTTTTTGTAAAACATTTTGTACAGACGAGGTTAAATTCAACGTTTCACGTTAAACTGTTCCCTTATTTTTATTTATTTGCCACAACTGAATGTTTTGCGTATAACATCACTCTTACACGCAAAAGATTCAAAGGGATAACACCAGAACTCACATTCTGGATGCTATCCCTTTGTCTTGACTAAATAACACAATGACATAAGCACGATGGACATCAATTTTGAAGCCACTCGGAAACGAACAGATTCTAAGATTGTTGGCCTAGAATACCGACATTGCAGGGTTATCCAATCAATCCATTTATATAAGTGTGTATATGTTCACAGCTGCAAGTTCGCCGGACATGACCGCTACATGGAACGGTCATTGTGGATATTGACATAACGACTAAGTTTTGGTACACTGATTGGAGATCGCAGTTAAGGCTTAGCAGGACACCTGTCACCCTCCCTTTATATTGTTCCTCTCTCTCTCTCTTAGTCTTCATTTACGTCACTCATTTGCCGCCAAAACCAAACATGCTTATAGAAATTCGGACATTTCCGTTTTACCTCGAACACGAATCCGGGTGACAAAGCTTCGCAAAGTACTAGCTTACATCAAGTCGTATTATCTCGGATATTTAGGCGCTATTTCTGATGTGAATGTGTTACTGATATAAGGCGTGAATCTAACATGTGCCTTGGAAGTGGTACTAAAAGCATTCAGGTCAGCATACCCTTTCATTGTTCTTAGGGTTATAACTAACCTAACTAAAAGGTTTATTTGTACAGTCGTAGTAGGTTTGTTTTTATCGGTGAGTGTTGAGTTGGGAACAGGTATAATATTTATTTCGTGGTAGGAATGATTTGCAAAGTAACTTTTAACATTTTGCGGTGGGCCTGGACGAGGAAAGAATATAGACCGTATTGCTTAGACTACCTCGCGTGAAGTAACTTGTATATCTATAGTTTAGCTGCCTACAAACATTTGTATGAATACAATATTTTTACAGAATTTCACAAAATATGATACCGCATCCAACCTTTCCCAGCGACCTTCACCAGGTTTTCACCGCTTTCGTATGTCCACCTCGTTGGAGGTCGTCCCACGCTGCGTTTTTCGGTGCATGGTCTCCACTCGAGAACCTTTTTACACCAACGGCCATCACTAAGTAACCGCTCGTTGTGGAAATAATTTTTTATTTGCCTTTGTTCAGCAGTGGACTTCTTTTGGCTGATATGATGATGAGGGTCCTGCAAAAATAGTGAACTTTATCTCAAGGAGACCACTAGTACAAGTATTTAATTTTTTTAAATGTGCTTAAAATATGCAAAGGTAATATTATTTATAATTATGGAATAAAGTTGCTATTTAGCACAAGTTATTTTATTTTATCACTATTTCGTTACCAAAATGCACATAAATAAATAAAACCTTGCCTAAATAATTAAAAAAAATATTTTTAGTTATCAAGTAGCAACATGACAACAAGTTGAACCAAGTATCGATTATTAAATCACACAAAAAATCTAAATTACAACCAATACAAAATCAATTTTTAATTAACGATGTCCCGTTTTTGTCATGGGAAAATCCTCGTGGACTTCTTCCGCCGTGTAAGGGGTGAAAAGGCAGGCCGGACTATTATTTATATATATATATATATATAGTAACAATTCTAGCAAGTGGCATACATACGAATATATGCAATAATTTAATTTAATTTTCCATCTATTATTTCCACCTTCAGAAATGACTACGACTACGGCTACGCCGTAGCTCGTCTACAAACGAGTAATTAGGGAATTCACCATGAGCCCAGCGTAAACTTTGCTAACTTTACAACAAAATATGTATTTTGTTGGAAAATGCTTACCTAGTATTCATTTCAAAGTCCTTTGGGGACCAAAAAGAGTGGAAAGACCGTTTACACTTTTATTTTTTGCAAAGTTCACACGAAATGTTAATTATGCTCATATAAATTAAAGTAAATTTTTCACTCGGTTATTCTAATCCCTCATGAAATAATACTATAAACGTGTCAATAAGATACAAAATCAGTAAATATTCAAATGCTGGGTGGGGTCGTTAACAAATAGACTGCTCCATCACTTCTACTGAATGTACGACATTGAGATGACTCGAAGAAAACAGCAAGTTTTTGGGTACATCTAAAAATAATTAGGGACATAACTCAAAATACACTTCATCATTTACATCTGGCCCTAAATGTCCACTGCAGGTTTATTATAATATGGGAATTTAATCATTAACACACAGCCAGGGCCCCGATTCTGCTAATTTAATTAAAATGACACACAATTGCCATTCCAGCGACACTCTATTGAGAGGCCATTATAATTGTGACAGATTTGGTATTCTGCTAAAACTTCAATGTCGTTTCAATAGCATGTCGATTGAATGACAATGGTAGACCAATGGAATCGTAATGAATATGACAATCTGTGTTGCCTATTAAAATCTACCAAAAGCATAAATTAATTAATTAAAATTCTGTAAAATATCCGGATTTTTACTCTTGTGGATTTAGCTATAAAGAACTTATTGAATTTCGTTTCTATACGTTTTATCGTCATAAGTAATGCTTAAAACATAAAAATATAGTTTCCATTGATTTAAAACAATCTTTCAGCAAAATATAGAAATTTTGAAATCACAATTACTACAAGTGACAGGTTTGGAACGTAATTTATGGTTCTGTGGTAGTCATATGTAGTTATCTCGATTTATCTAGTTAACTTTAGTAAAAATATACGAGATTAAAATAAATAAAATGGTTATTGAAGCAATACGAAAAACGACATTAAGAATTGGCAGTATGGTATTAATACCTTCGCCTGTCCGTATGGACGAATAAAGTAAACTATTACTAACTACTAACTAGTTAACTTTAGCTATTTCCTAAATTTTAATTATGTTGATTTGCCATAACTTGTAAAAGAAGAGAAAATGCAATCGTAGTAAACACGAAGACGAGTACGAAGCTAGCGTCAGCTACGCATATTGCTCGAAGAACGATAACAGGGAAGCATGGGATCCCTTATTCGTAGACCCTTTAGTATTCAATTCACTAAGGCACTAAGCAATACCAGGTCACGAAGGAACTTTCTGTTTTTATGTGGTGTTCTTTCGGATAAGCTTACCGCTCCTCAAAGGTGTAGCGTGTATTCCGGTTCATCCGAAGGTGGGTAATATATCTCATAGTTAACTATTAATGTATACAACACCACAAATGTTTACTATTAAAACAAAATGACCGTAAGCTGTGTATGAGGATGCCTATTTAATGGGTGAACAGCGTAAACTTGTACTAAAATTATTTCTATTATATTTCCTTTTATAACTAGTTACCATAATCTTGCACATTTATTTAACTAATATTTCTTTTTTAGATCTCAACAATTATAAGCTTTGAAACATCAGGGAATATCAGAAATCTAGTGGCATGGACTAGCTAGTGCTGCATGGTCAAACAATTATTAGTTTGTGTATAAATGATGCTGTGTTAGCGGATTTGAACCAACCCACAGCCTCCTACATATAACTTCCCCCAACACAAGAAAGAAACTAGTAATAAAAAAGGGTAATGTTTTAATACATATCTTTTGTATACTTACAGTCATATATGCACTTCCTTCATTAGTTATCACAGCCATAATTAAATGTTGCTTAACATCTGTGTATCGGTTAGTAGGTACACAAAGATATATACAATATAAGCAATAGACAATATGCATGCAATTAATTGGTTTTTATATTTCAAACTAGATTGAGATAAATATTTTTAAAATTATGTAAATATGAAATATTATGTTTCTTAAAGGAATACAATAATATAAACTATATATTCTTCATATCAAATGTATAATTCTCTTTTTGGATTATGAAATCTATTTAACTCATTTTATATGCATATTGTGTTAACAAATATCAACAAAACTAAATATTGACTAATCTTACTACTAACTTATCTAGTCTCATATCTCATTTCTTATTGACTTCACTCACTGATTGTCTGTTCATAAGGACTTAGGGTTATGAAGATCAACCCTAAATACTAGCAAGATGCCTACTAAGTCTGAAATAGTACAAATATTCATTAAAGTTTATTTTTACAGATTCAATGTAAAATATCATGTGCCAGGTCATTGGTGGCATACATTGATTGCATTAATAGCAATACTGGGACCCCGGTATGAATCAACTGGAGTTTTCAAATATTTGGTGGAGCAGGCACAATAGCCACATGTGGAGGTTTTGGGCAATCACCTCTTGTTTATGATAACTGATAATTATCCTACTGAGGTATTATCATTTAGGGAAACAATCACTGCAGCACAGATAGTCAACAATTAATTAATGCTTTGTAGCAAAACTGCCCACAGTCATTTTAAAGTTTGTTTTGTATTCAAATTCTATCAGTTATCCATTTGTATTTTCCTATGAAATATGATGATTGCTTATCTAACTGTATTATTTTGTAAATCTCTGTGTATGATTATAAATATAATTACAAAGTTAAAGGTTAAATGTTTTTATTACCTATTTCCACATAAATCCACATTATTATATAATATATTGCCGTTCACCATCCCATTATATTCCCTCTGAAAGTTGTTGGTTTAAGATTTTGTTATATGGCTGTTTAAGATCTTGCCATGTCTAGAAAGTATATATACTTTTATGTTTTGGTTAGAAAAATACTACTGATTAATGTCATTTAGTCTAGCTTGGTATCAAGAATTATAAAGTAAGCACAATCTGTGTATATAAACCTAATTGATAAATATTGATACCTTTAAGGAATATTCTCACCGACTATAGCATACCTAGTAACCTAACTATCACAAACACTAATTGTTCTCCAGCATTTGACAACTCGGTCAAATAGCAACTGAGTGGATGACATTGCCATACCATTGAAGTATGGGATGAACTGGGGCTGCTTGCATCTACACTTAAAATGATAAGGTCTGCATTGCAAATCTATAGTGAAGTTATAATATAGTAGGTTTAGTTGTTGAGAAGAATGTTGTTTGTTAAACCTAATATTATTAAAATAGCTGAATATACCTAGTCATAACCAATACATTAACTAAATAGAATTCCTTTCAGTTATAATACCGCCCCTCATGGGTGGTGGGCCTAAATATAACCACATGAGTGGCATTGATGCAGACTAGTATGCACACCTAGAATCACCTAAAATCTATAACATCATTAGATTTACTTAGAATACTATCTATTTAGGTTTGTATGTACTTAAGATTACTATTTATTTACAAACAAATGGGTTTGTTTAATAATATTTATTTTTATATAAGTACACTTTATTGTAACACCACATAACAAAAACAATAGGTCACAATAGTCAATGCACAACGGGCACATTTATCGCACACAGCTCTCTCTTCCAGACAAGCTTTGGATGGATTTGCGAAATCGGGTTCCTTTTCTCCTAGATTATGGCTTCTGTAGATATCTTCCACAATTTCGCCAATAAGGCAACGTTGTACGGTATTCAGATTTAATCAATCATAGGTATTCATAAAATGTTCCTCCGACATGGGGTTGTGCAGGAACAACCACAATTTTTCCAATATTATGTAGAATATTAGTCGTATCAGAGCAACAAAATCAGTGTTTGTTCAATGACCACTCAATGATAGTTCAATGGCAAAAAGTCATTGAGAGACGATTGTCAGAAATGTCAAATAACGAGTAGAATACCGTAGCTTTAACCATTGTCATTATATTGATAAACTATTGAAGTACAGAATACCAAATATTTCAATTGCAACTGAATGACAGTTCATTGAAAAGTCAGTGGAAAGCCACTGGTCTTATTTAACTAGCAGAATACCAAATGTGTAAAACTATTCCGACGACATGCTATCGACACGCCATTATGACGCCATTGAAGCGTTTGTAAATTAGCAGAATTGGGGCCCAGCTATATTGGACCGTATAAGCAATCTGCGAAAATATTAATCAGCTATTATGTACTTACCTATCTGTATCTACCTATAAGTAGTAGTACATTTAAAAGCTAAACGTGTATCCTTTGATGAGATCAATATCTACATCTTACATCTCACGTAACGTAATACCTTTTCGTCAAGGGACATGACATATTAATAATTTTGCGGCGATGTCTAGGCTATACGTGATCTTGCCGACTAATACTACTTTATATAGTTTCATGATATTATTACTTGTTGGAAGATGTTATATATTTATACATAGAAACAGATCTAAGGTTTAATGAAAACTACAACATGATAATGGTTTGTATCATCCGTTAACGCTTTTAATAGCTTTACCTGAAGAGATAAACATCAATTACCTGCCTCATTTAATACTAACGGTGCGTTTACATAAGATGCATTACCTATGTTATTTTTGTAGACAGACATTTTAAGACACAATTCTGTGACTGTGTTTGAAAAGTTAGGAAAAATTTCGACCAGTGTAATAAAATTTAAGTATATATCTGTGACATCAAAATAAACGATAAAATTTCAGTGAAGACTGTAATTTATTCGATGCCTAAACACAAATACCCTTTTAGGATTTTTGTCTGTCTGTCTGTCTCTCTGAAAGTTTGTCTAGAATTGGCTCCAAAATAGCTCAAGGGATTTCTATGAAAATTTTATAGATTGAAACAAGAGCTTACTTTAAATTTTCATGTATGTTCCATTTAGATATATTGTTGGGTTCTTTTTTTAAAAGTTTGCCCCACCCTAGGATTTTTCCTATGTCGTGGGTGCGTTTACAGACATGAATTCCACATACAATACACCCAAACCCGGAACAACTACCAGCAGATCATACAAATATTTGTTCCGTGTGGGTATCGAACCCACGACCCGGAGCGCAGCAGCCGACTTTATCAGCCACTGTACCAACTGTGCCGTCAAATATAACTATAAATTTATAATAATACGTAATACGCTAGGCGTAAATTATATGTATATGACTATAAATATAATTTATAATTTACGCCTAGTGAAGCGGGCGGGTTACGGGCTAGTCTATAGTATACGTGATGTAATCCATTTAGAAGTGTTTTATTACAATGAGTAATTAATAATCACGAAAATCTAAGACGGCACTGTTATCACATATTGTTTTAAATATGTGTTAATTGTAATTTCTTCTTGACAATATTAAAGATTTATTTTTCTTATCTTTATGATCAGTAGAAGAATTGTTAAATGAGCCATAACTGACAAGTGTTTACTTGTATCTTTTTATTTAATGTGAAACACGATCACAAGAATTGTAATTATTTATTTCTTCCTTCTAATAAATATCTGTTCTTAATTTAAATTATTAAGTACATCGTAGAATTCTGAACAAAAGAAATAAAAGTTCGCCATTTCAGGAACGAAACTTGCAACCATAATTCTAACCATGAATGCGAAACCGGCCAGTCTGTTTCAATTCAGTCTCAATGGGGCAAGGGACAAGCAAAGTTTCTACCAGAGTGACACGTCTTGAAAAATAAATACGCTACTTTTTACCCCATTGAATGGATAGTCCCCATGGGATGGCTACAGCAATTTTCTTTCCATCGCCATTGAGCCTTAACGAAAAAAAAAAACATTCAGGTCAGATTTCAGAGTTCTCGACTCTGTTGGCGATATTTTTGTATAAAATATATAGAGATTGATACAACTGGCCATATAACATTAACACGTAAATTATCAGTTATAGAACGGATTTTTATCTAACAAGTAATAATCACTGAATCATCATCATCATATCAGCCACAGGACGTCCACTGCTGAACAAATGCCTCTCCCTTAGATTTCCACAACGAGCGGTTACATGCCGCCCTCATCCAACGACTCCCAGCGACCTTCACCAGGTCGTCTGTCCACCTCGTTGGAGGTCGTCCTACGCTGCGTTTTCTGGTGCGCGGTCTCCATTCTAGAACCTTTGTGCCCCAGCGGCGACATAGCTTAAAGGATTAGTAGACTGAAGTGGCAATGGGCGGGGCACATTGCTCGTAGAACTGATGACCGTTGGGGCACAAAGGTCCTCGAATGGAGACTGCGCACCGGAAAACGTCGTGTGAGATGACCTCCAGCAAGGTAGTCAGACGACCTGGTGAGGGTCGCTGGGAGTCGTTGGATGAAAGCGGCATATGATCGCTCGTTGTGGAAATCGAAGGGGGAGGCCTTTGTTCAGCAGTGGACGTCCTGTGGCTGATATGGCGATGATGAATACAATGGTAATTAGAATACAACTCCTAGTAGTTAGTAATTAATTGGGATACGGGCCAAATTAGTAACAAATTTTAAAGTTTTTTTACTATAGGTTACGGGACAAGTTTAAATCAACTGCTGGCTGTAGTGTGCCACAGGAAAAAACCAGACAAGTGCGAACAAGTGTTGAACTCACGTGGAGCGGGTTCCGTACGATGAATATGTTAGGTACGAGAAGTGACGAATGCCTGACCTAGTTATGGCGAACGAGTACTACCAATAATTTATCCGAGGAACAAACTTAAATTTGTAGCTGAAAAGCACGTTCTCCCATACATTCCAACTGCAAATGTAAGTTTGTACGCACAATATTGAAAGATTTACCATGTTATTTTAAGACCATAGATTTGTTATAATAATTATAATAAATATCTAATTGTAATCCATAGATAAAGAACTATTATATAATTTTTTCTCAAAATTATAGGCTCAGTAGTTTCATAAAAAAGGGGGGGAATGGTATAGTTTCGCCTATTTTATTCAATAACTTTCAGACTGTTTATTTTAAAATGATAAAATAAATATATTTGAAACCTTCACAACAAGCCCTTTCATTTCATATGTTACACGGTACAGTTTGCAAAACTTTATTCTTAAATTTTCTATATTGCTCCCCAAAAGTGACCCCCATATTCAAAACTCATTTATTTACGTTGGATCGCAGAAATCCTCATGTGCACCACATTTCAACTAAATCGGTCCAGTAGATTCGGGGCAAATTGGCTGTGACAGACGGACAGACAGACACACACACGAGTGAACCCTAAAAACAAAAAATAAATAATGCAACCATAACCTAATAGCTTACCAACTTCGCAAATATATTCAGGTCGTTCGAAAAGCCAAACGACTGCAACTGTGTGTGAAATCAGAACTGTCAAGTTCCGAGCTGGAATGGCAGCTCCGGCTAGAAAGAGAGCAAATAACGCGGTACCGCTTGTTATTTTATCGGAATCCTCGTATGATTTTGTTTCAGTGGGCTGTGTGAGACCTCACACAGCCAACTAAAACACTTTGGCTGTCAATCAAAGCTAGGAAGTTCTAATACCGTCTACCGTTTGAAAAAAAAAAACAAATGAAGCTTTTCGTTGCTCACTTGTCACGGATTTAGATTTAATAATATTTTGACTACAAATGCTGGCTAACTAAACATCACTAAAATGTTTACACGTTTTTGGTACAATGATGTAACTTTGTGTTATCATCAGCATCGTATCAGCCGAAGGACGTCCACTGCTGAACAAAGGCTTCCACCATAAATTTCCACAACAACTGGTTCTATTGGGGCGTTAGTTTGTTTATGACATCATTAGGGGAATTTGGTAGTACTCACCACGCTTGGCAGGCGGTTTTGTGAGCGCAGTATGGCTATTGTTCCACTGAAAGGACCTGCTACCCATATCTCTGGTTTAGAGGCCCTTTTATGACATCCACGGGAGGAGATGGAATGGTGCTATATTCTTAATCGGGATACCACATGTAATCTAGTTTATAGTCGATTTTTTTATATCTTTGCCTGACTCCAGGATTTCTCCTGTATCGTGGGTGCGTTTACAGACATGAATCCCACATATAATACACCCAGACCCGGAACAACTACCTGCAAATTATACAAATATATGTTTCGTGCGGGAATCGAACCCACGAACCGGAGTGCAGCATGGTATGCCTGGCGGGCCGAAGCCCAACGGTTGATATTGGACGACTGTATATATGCTTCGTTGCGCGAATACTTTAATAGCGTGATTCAGGATTCTTTGACGTCATCGGAGAGTTGCATTTAATAGTCAAGTAGATGTCGTTGTAAGTTGTAGTTGTATTGCTGCCGATGTAGGTGTCGCCACAACAGTTATGAACAACTCTCAAAATCGGGTTTAAGTTAAACAAATAAAGCACGATGCTATATAAACAGGTTCTCATAAATAAAAACAAACTGGCTGGAGGCCTCTTTTGGCTTCGCCAGAAATGACCGGTTAAGCAACCACATTTCCCTGAAATGTATGCGAGAAGGCCAACAAAAAAAAAAAAAATTGCCCCCAAGAGTTCACTCACATGCAGTGTAGACTCAGACTTTAATGAGTGCACACATACACCAACATACTCGCATAGGGAATGCACACATACACCAACATACTCGCATAAGGAATGCACAAAAACATCCACAGACACGTCTGAAAAACTTTTTTTTTGCACTCCAATCTGCTTTACGGTGTCTCCTATTTGTCTAGGCTGCGAACACAAACATAGCACTGCATCTCACCTGAATCTTGTCACTTTCTAATAAAGGTCAAATTGGTACGATCCAATAGTAGATCCTAAGGATATAGACAGGCGAGCCACTCGTGAGCTTGAGAGATCAATTATGCATACCATGACAAGAGATGGGGGTTGTATAATAATGGGATCTATTCAAAGTGACGGCAGATTTGATACGACTAATTATTTAAGTCTGTGGTTCCGGATCGATTTTCTAGGTACCTAAATAATATATGCCTTCAGTAACTGGTATGTAGATTAAAGGTGAGACTAATAATGACTATTACAAATACAGTGAAAATGTATTCCACTGAAAGGGGCTCGTAGGTAAATTATGCAAGGTTAAGCAACGCTTGCCGCGGTCAATTCTTAGATGGTAACTCACCATACCTTTTTTTTATATTTGTCCAGTGGAAATTCTACATGGAACTTCCTTCACCCCGGGGAAGGGCGAAGGGGTATGCCGGACTCCTACCGGCTAAACCACTGGAGCGGTCATCTTCGGCACCGAAGGGGGCTCCAGGTCCTCGTAAGATCACACTAGAGCCGCCCATTGGTGCCACGCCTTTAGGCACATCTCGGAAGGGATGACTATAAAGCGGTCTCCTCCTCTAGCGGAGGAAAGGCGACTGTAAAAAAAGGTCGCCCACCCAGGCACTTCTCGGGGAGGATTGTAAAGGATCCCCCCAAGCCTCGCTTTGCGCTGTGCTGCGCACACGGCGGCACATGACCACGTGCACGCCACCGTCTTCCCGGGGGTCGCTCGGTGTGAACACGCAGACTCCCCAATCTGCGCACCCGCGACCCCCGAGGCCCCCCACCATGACGTGACGGCAGGGGGCCCAAACTCACCATACCAACTCATGGAAAGCACGCTAAGCCGTTGGTCCCGGTTTCCATATAACATCTATTACAAAATATGATAAATAAATATATAGCCGTAGTTATTAAATTGAGATTTTTCATTTGTTCATTGAACAATTTACATAATATTTGAATGTATATAAGGTTTCAGTACCATAGACCACATCCATACGCTGCGGCAGGTTATACAGAAGACCGAGGAGTAGAATCTGCCACTATGCTTGGCGATTGTGGACTATCGATCGAAACCTGGGCAGTGCTGCAATCTCTGCAGTGGTGCCAGATTGACTATCGGTACATTGAAGTGTTGAGTGCTTATACATAACGCCACCATGTCGGTCCGAGTACATGAACAGAGCACGGGGGCAATTCCATTGCAGAGAGGTGTGAGACAGGGGGACGTCATTTCCCCGAAATTGTTCACCGCTGCAATGGAGGATGCCTTCAAGCTACTGGAGTGGAAAGGATTCGGGATTAACATCAATGGCGAGTATATCACTCACCCTCGATTTGACGATGACATCGTAGTCATGGCAGAATCGCCGCAAGAGCTCAACACAATGCTCGATGATTTAGGATTAGACGATTGACCTCTTTCCCGAAGCCTACCTAACTGGACAGTTTGTCCCAGGTAGACATACCCGTCAACAACTTTGAGAACAGAGCTCCCAACGTATATTGGGGTGGGCACGACATGGGCATTTGACATGACTTTTGTCTTGCCCATGTTCATTTTAAGTTGTGGTTGTGTTGGGAAACTCTGTTGAGATCATCGAACATTGTGCTGAGCTCTTGCAGCGATTCTGCCATGACTACGATGTCATCTGCAAATCGAAAGTGAGTGATATACTCGCCATTGATGTTAATGCCGAATCCTTTCCACTCCAGTAGCTTGAAGGCGTCATGCTCGTGGGCGTCAATGCGGGTATGACCGTGATTGCGGCCGTTGCGGGAACCTTGGGGAGGTTGACCTTTACCCTTCCTATTTGTGCCCTACATTTTCCACCCTTTTTACACCTTCCTCCCGTGGGAGAGGAAGTCTGAGCGGCCTGCGCATCAGTGGCTTTCTGGGTCTTAGGGACTTGGAGCTTAGTCGCTTTCTTTCCAACCACAGTGGAACTCAGTTGTCTCCACCGTGGTCAGTGTGTCAGCTGGCACTGTTGACACTCCAGCGACATTTGCTGCGTTGCGGCCTTGCTTCTTCTTCTTCCCCTGCATCTGATTTACAGGGGAAGAGTTCGGCTCATTAGCCAGTGCGCCAGATGACACTGCGGCGGGGGCCTGGGTGGCATTCTCGGGCCGCAGACGCCGCAAATCAGATGCAAGCGGTGGCCGCAGACGCGGCTCGGGTAAGAGACGCCCCTCCAAGGCAGCCAGCCTGGCGTTCTCAATGTCCCCGACCTCGAGGGCGATCGAACGCCGAAGCCATGTCTGGCGGCATGAACGCCACATTGCTGAGGTGCTCTGCTGCGTCCCCCTGACGAAGGAGAAGACCTAGCTCCGTCGTCAATACAATTGGCGGTTCTAACGCAATTCGGCGATCTCCTCCAGACAATGTTATGGAAAGTACAAGGGGTAGCTTACGGTTTAATAGAAGAGTAAAATATTCATCATATTAATAACACAACAACTATATATAATATATATACTACATATACATATAGTATATATAACTATAAATACAAAAATACCAAAAGAAGCACGAGATATTGGGAATTGTTAATATGATCAGATCATTAATCAGAGTTGTGAATATGTCGGTGTTGAGCATTCCAACACACCTTATTGCACTGATTACGAATTACTACATATTTTTGTCAGTTTCTTGCATTGGGTCTATATTTACATCTAGATTTTGCCGCTGCTTTTATGGATTGGAGAGATTTAATTTCATCCGTGAGACAAGGTGACTGAAGGTGCTCAAATTAGCACGAATAGGAGCATGTACATCTTACAGCTGGATCAGGATCGTTGCAAAAATATTTACTTGATCGGTTCACTGAATTAGAAAAAAGTGCAACCCAGTCAATGTTGCTCACATCCGTACGAAGGTTATAAGGGTTAATGCCATGAAAACTGCGTTGCAGAAGTATTTTGGAATTCGCCTTTGATAGGCAAAGTTATAGGACAGGAAAAGACGGCATGGTAAGAAAAAGCGTCAGCTGAGCTGTTTATGCTTGGCGACGTGTTCAGAAGAAGATACAAAAATGATTTAAAGAAGTAAAGTGGTAACCCACCCTTTGGGAAGCTCTATTGAGGTCATCTAGCATCGTTCTAAGATCTTGCAGCGATTTTGCAATGACTACGATATCAAAGCAAATCAAAAGTGAGTGATATACTCGCTATTGATGTTAATGCTAAATCCTTGCCTCTCCAGAAGCTTAAAGGCATCCTCCATTGCAGCGGTAAAAAGTCTCGGGATATAACGTTTCCCTGTATCAGACCTCTATGCAATGGAATTGCCTTCATTCTCTGTTCATGTACCCGGACAGACAGCATTTTTGTTAAAACACTTTAACACCTTGATGTGCCGATAGTCAATGAGTCACGGTTGCAGAAATTGCAGCACAGCCCAGGTTTCAATCGAATCGAAGGTTTTCTCATAGTCCACAAACGCTAAGCATAGTGATAGATTATATGTGGATTATTTGTGTGGTCTATGGTAATAAAACCTTTTTGGAAATCAGCGTATTCGGGAAGCTGAAAATCATCAAACCTGTGTGTTAATGACTGAAGGTCATGAGAGGTCAAACGGTACGAGGAAGCTCGGTAGCTCAGCAAGCGCCTAGACACACTCCCCTCCACCATTCACTTCACTTAATACAACATCACGTGTGTTAGTAATAGTCAAACAACTAATTGTATTTAACTTGTGTCGAAGTCATCCTTCATCTTCATTTCAATCAACCTCTTTCATGACTTCATACCTTCTATCTCCATCACTGTCCACTTCATGATTGATTCTTTATTCAAATCACAATTCGAATTTAGTATTGTGGTGTCGAATCGTTCATATTTTGATCATGATCATTATACATTGGATTCTGAACGCTAGTGGTTCGACACACAGATATCGCTCTGACAAATAGTCTCCTGTAATATTACAATTACTTATTTTAATAGCTTTAATTGTGATAGTAAGATATATTTTATAATTTATGTAATCATCAGCATGAAGTGTTGAAGTTGTGAATATCAATATACCATTATAACAATATATATGTTACGTTTCATTGATCTCGTTAACTGAACTCCGTTACTTGCTGCCGTGGAGAGAGCCTCCTAGTTGAGCTAACCGGGAAGGAAACACGGAGGGAGGCACTCAACAAACTATTATAATACAGTCCATTACCAAGCAGTTAATCAGCTTTATTTGCTTATTTGCCATCCACATCAATCATTAACACTGCTCGAAATGATTCGCGATAACCCTTGAAAATTGGTTATAACTTACTAATTATAGACCAGCACCTAGTAGAATTAATTGATCTGGACAAATTCAAGAGTCGCAAAATCTTAAAAAAGTTATTTAACCCCATAAAACCTCCTTCAAATTTATAACGATTGATCTCTTCGCTGTCCCTTATGCCCGAAATTCGCGTCCTCCGAACTACTTGTGAATGTATCAGTTCCCACAAATCTTAAGAGTTATTGCTTTGAAGCCAAAATGGTGGGATAATTAGTTCAGTGAATTCATAACATCACGCGTTATATTTCCAAGTTGTATATAAAAGTTTTTTATAACGTAAATTGCAATAATATCAATCTGGAAATCGAACTCAGGAATCACGTTAAGTAGTCGTGCCGGCCGCAATATAACCGGTGAACCAGTTATTACACCATTTAATGAGTTCCATAAAATAAATGTCCTTATTCAGTTATTTCCAGTAAAGTAGACTAGTGAAGACACGTTGTGGTAAAAATATCATCATTTCGGCCGAATTCCACTGCCAAAAGTCCACTGCTGGACACAGGCCTCTCCCAAAGATCACCACAACCACCGATATGGATGTGTTGTGAGCTCATTGGGACATTTTGCCATAATCGCCACGCTTGGCAGGCGGGTTGGCGATCGCAGTTGAGTTGTTAATGTACTCGAAGGACGCTACTGCCCATCCTCCGGCTAATCCCTTAGTCAACTTTTACGACACCCATGGGAGGAGACGGGGTGGTGGCATTCTGAGCCGGCACCACACGGCAAGGTAAAAACATGTTTTTCAGAAATTTCCATATTTTGTTAAAGTTGAAAATATTGGTATGAGGTTTAATTTTTTTTTTGTAAGTCGGAGATGTCTGTGACACAAATACAAACACCACTACAAGCCTGCAACCATTATTTTCACAAAGAACGCGACAGTTTCAAACAAAACCGCCGCGTTGATTCCATGAACATAAACATTGTCTAATAAACTGACATGGAACTCTTTCAGTAACAACCGTCGTTAAAACGAAACACCAAGATAAAGCCCAAAGTTCATAAAATTGATCTTATCAAGAATTTATAAGTATTCGACAAACCCTTAGCCTTTAACTACATCAAACTATAAAAATTATAACTGTCATCTCTAGAACGTTCGGAAACTTTCGAGCGGCGGTGAAACGGCGACATAATCGAGACCAGAGAGAACAAGCGGACGCCTGAAATTTTATCTGCATTCAGTAAAGTTCTACAATCTTTGGTTTGGTGGAGTCCGTAGTAATATTACGAAAAGGGGTTTGTTTAACGGTTTTTACGATTTTTGAGGATTAACTATCGATCGTGTCCTAAAAAGTGACTTAGGGCTGATATCAATAAGATGAGCAGCAGCGATCATTGGGAGGCTAGTTCTAGTAGTAGTGGATGTGTATTGGCTTATGTGAGAGGGTTTGGTTTTCCGGAAAGTTATAAGTAGTTCCATGTAAACATCGAGTAGACCTACTTAGAGTAGACAAGCTGAGGTTTAAACGGAGAAATTGTCTCATCAAAATGATAAACAACATCTCACATCACACCCTTATAGCAAGGTAGTAAAGTACTACCTACCTACCAGTGTCACCATCCGCCTGACGAACATACTTCCCTAAAATAAACTAACGGATTTTTTTGCGTCATTGACTACGTATGTACTTTATTTTGACATACGTGCAGCAAACACATACAAGAAACATGCTTTAGACAATAAATTCATAATTACTTCATATTGTTCATTAAGCCGTGTGGTGCCGGCACAGAATGCCACCACCCCATCTCCTCCCATGGGTATCGTAAAAGTCGACCAAGGGATTAGCTGAAGGATGAGCAGCAGCGTCCTTCGAGTAAATTAACAACTCAACTGCGATCGCCAACCCGCCTGCAAAGCGTGGCGATTATGGCAAAACCGCCCAATGAGCCCACAACACATCCATATCGGTGGTTGTGGTGATCTTTGGGGGAGGCCTGTGTCCAGCAGTGGACTTCATGCGGCCGAAATGATGATGATAAAATGATTACTTGATTATTAAAGTTTATTGCAGTTCATGTAAATGTATCATTCATGTAAATATCAACAACTTAATATATTTCCCTAAGATTATTGAAAGTGGATGTTAAATGGTCCGGAGGCCACCCTGAAGTCTAAAAGCAAATGAGCGTCAGTTTTTATGTCGCCATACAAAACTAACTTGTGCAATTTACATGAAACTTGTTCTATCTAGAGTTTGTCTATAACATAGTTGGATAAATTCTTCTATGTTTTCTTTGGACCATGAACCAAAAAAAATATCTTTTCATTTATCTTGTAAGAGTCGTATACATTCTAATTCTGCAAGTTCATAATCTAAATGAGGTAAGTAAAATTCTGTGGATACACTAAGAGCATGCTGTAAAAGTGTTTTGTTATTTTCATATTTCCCCAGCCGGGTCAATATCTTTGTACTAGAAGATGCACTTACAACTTTCAAGAACTTTACATATCTAATAAATACTTATGTATAATATAGGTCCCTTGTCGCAACAGTCCGGCTAGGTAGGTACCACTTCTTTACGATCAGATACGCTCCCTCCACAGAGCGGCGAGGGCGCGCCTCCAAGGGTGTTCGAATGGCTGAGGCGGCTAGCTCAGCGGCGGGCGCTTGAAAAATGGCGTCACCGCCTGCGGAAGCAGTTTGCGACCAAGCGCGTCGTCGAGGCCATCCTGCTGCTATTCGAAGGCTAAGTTGGCAGAGCATGAAAACTGGAATGCAGTGGTCCTCTTCTGTGAGAGCGTCATGCTCCAGAAGGAGACCGCAGAGCGACAGTCAGCAGTCACCCTCTCCGAAATGTGCTTATAGGCGTGACACGAGTGGGTGGCTCTAGTGAGATCATACGAAGACCAGGAGCCCCCCTAAAGTGCCGAAGATGCCACACCGAGTGACCCAAGAGAAGACGGCAGCATGCATGTGGTCACGCGCTGCCGTGGGACGCTTTGGTTGATCCTTTATAATCCCCCTGGAGGGGTTACCACTATACGAGTACAGTCACACTCTCCGAGATGTGCCTTTGGGCGTGGCACCAGTGGGTGGCTCTAGTGTGATCATACGAGGTCCTGGAGCCTTTTTGGTGCCGAAGATGACCGCTCCAGCGGTTTTAGCCAGTAGGATTCCGACATACCCCTTCGCCCTTCCCCGGGGTGAAGGAAGTTCATGAAGAATTTCCACTACGCACAATAAACAATAAAACAAAAATAGGTGCCAAAGATGACCGCTTTAGCTGGTAGGAGTCCGGCATGCCCCTTCGGCCTTCCTCGGGGCGGAGGAAGTTCATGTAGAAATTCTTTTGTATGTTTTTCTTTTTGTGTGAAATGTTCATAGGTTTACTTTAAATATTTACACAGGAGAGGTTTAGTTAAAGTAGGCAATAAACGTTTTTTGTCGATAAACTTTTAAGCAATAGGTACAGTCATATTATTTTCTTCTCAGCATTTACTGTCAATCAAATCCCCTATCTATCATAAAGCAATAAAACTCTAAGAAATACTTCAAACCCACGTTCCCTCTCTGTATCCCTCAACCTCCCCATAAATTGTCGACTCGTAAAAGAGCGAGAAGTAGAATTATTAAGACGAGTACTCCCGACTGGCGGGCGAGCACTCATTTATCAACCGTACACTTCACTTTACTAACTTGTCACTGAGATTTATGACCCAGCGAGCTTCGTAAAAATGTGTTATGACTTATAATTATACTTTTTGGAGTGGTGAGTTTAAGACTAAGAGCAAATAAATTGGATCTAATGCTTGCCTTGATTTTCTTCTGCTTGGAATCATCTTTAATTTAGTGTACTAGTTCGAGTATTGACTATATAGCCAGTATCGACGATAGATAGATGAAGCATTAGAGTTTAAGTCAGACTATTAAAACACAGTCTCGACTAAATTGGCGTAACCATTACACACGAACAAGCCGATAAACATAAAGAAGATTGTTGTTTTGGATTCTTTAAAAAAAATAACTTTGCTTTTCTGAAATTTATAATCAATCTAACCTTTGGAACCTAAATCTTTGGATTGGGATTAAGGATTTCTGTATTTTCGAGTTAAATGTGATCCTAACATTGAACGAATGAAGTTCGAAATCTTAAATCTAAAGGTTTTGGATTAGATTGATTTTGAATGTTGGCCGTAGATCGCTGCTACCGGACTCTAGTGTGATCATACGAGGACTTGAAGTCCCCCTTAGGTGACGAAGATGACCTCCCTAGTGGTTTTAGCTGGTTGGAATCCGGCATGCCCCTTCGTCCTTCCCCGGGGCAGAGGAAGTTCATGTAGAATTTCCACTGGGTCCAGAAAAAAAAACTACCTACCAATCGAGAGGTTGGCAGATCAAATTAGTGGTCACGAGTTACGAGTGGATTCGCCAATAGTTGTATAATATTTAGCTTAACTGAAGGGGTTAATCAGAATTCCACTAATTTGTATATTATTAATAATCTATAACACCCAAAAATAACTAAGACATTGAAATATCTACAAAAATGATTAAGACATTTGCCAGGATCAGGATAAAAAGCACACAAGAGAATTCGTAAAACCTTGTTACAAAAAATAATGGATGTACTCGCAATTTCACTTCACCTAATATCCATAATGATCTTGGGGAGTTAATCCCCATAAGTCAATAGAAAAATATCTGTTCAAAGTGACGACCAAAACCGAGCCAATTATAACCAAGTCGGTATGAACATATGTATGTAATACTAATTTTTACCCGCGGCTTCGCTCGCATTGAAGCCATTAAATAAGACAATTTTTTTTTCTCACGTAAATTTTTATTTCAATTAAAAATTTTTTTTTGTTTCTTTTGTTTTGCAGAAAGCTTACAGACTAATTACAAATTATAAATTACATGTAAAAGTAAAGACATTTGCTAATTACAAGCTTCCACATATACATACACAGCTAGTGATTTGCATCGAACTAACACTACAGCATGATATTATATAAACATAAAAAAATAAAACTAATATACAAAGATCTGATAAAGATTATAAATCAAAAGTATCCTATGTTCCTTCTAATACCTCCAAGAATATGTGTACTAAGTTTTATGATGATCGGTTAAGTAGTTTTCGCGTGAAAGCGTAACAAACAAACTGACATTCACATTATATAGTATGATTACTTCGGCATGATGGCCCTAGAAATCGATTCATTTAATGTTTTATTACCATTCTCTTCCTTACTTTTTTAATCACGTCTTTCGCTGGTGGTGGTGGTGTTATCCGTGTGGGGTTTGGATAAAGGATATAGTACCACTCCTCCTGTTCTCCAGGATGTCGTAAACGGCGACTATGGAGCAGTTCCTTCTGTGGAACAGAACCAAATGTCGACAACATTGTGGAAATTGACGTCGGAGGCCTTTGTACAGCAGTGGACGTTTTTGGCTGTTATGAGGTAATTAATTCTAATACGATTAATTCCACATGTAAGCAATTATAAAAGCGCGTAGTTTAATGGAATTCATTTATATAATCAGCTCGGTTTCTCGTACAAAGTTAATCGTTAGTTAAATTTGCTCAGTAATTACGCATAATTGACATAATATAATACGTTTCATGAATAAAGTTCATTTAGCTGGGGTAAAATAATTCCAGATTCTGTTTTACTTGGTGTAACACATCTAGAACTAATCTTTTTGAATTTATAATCTGTTCTTGCAAGATAAGGTCAGCATTGTTAAGGTCAAATGTGAAACAATTAGATGAACACTTGCTGCAAATATTTATCAATCAATTATCGCCGGTGTTAACAGTGTTAGATAGACGTTGTAGGCAGTTGACGGCACGGTTGGTGCAGTGGCTGATACAGTCGGCTGCTGCGCACCGGGTCGTGGGTTCGATTCCCGCACGGAACAAATATTTGTACGATCTGCAGGTAGCTGTTCCGGGTCTGGGTGTATAGTGTGTGGAATTTGTGTCTGTAAACGCACTCACGACATAGGAGAAATCCGAGTGTGGCCGAAGATGACCGCTCCAGTGGTTTTAGCCGGTAGGAGTCCGGCATACCCCTTCGTCCTTCCCCGGGGCGAAGGGAGTTCATGAAGAATTTCCACTGGGCACCAATAAAAAATAAAAAAGGTGGGTTTGTGAGCGCAGTATGGCTACTGTTCTTAATTTTTATTAAAGGTTTTATAGTATTGCACACCATTGACTTGGTAGAATGTATGATCTATTATTTTGTTAACATCTCTGTGTACTACATTCTTGCAATAATAAATGATTATGATTATGATTATGAAGGGGCGCTGCTGCCCCCATACACCTGGTACTAGAAAGGCCCTTAGTCCCCTTTTTAATTAGTTAATTTTACTTTTTAATTAATTACAAATTTAAAATCCGGGCTCCACACGGAATCTGTGAACTGATTAAGCGCATTTTAATGTCAATTGTTAAAATATACGTTTGTTTCAGAACTCAACCTCCCGATGTGAAAGTAGTAAGGCCTAAGTAAACGATGTAACTTGAGCCGGAAATCAAGTCACAATGTGCTCCTGGGTGGTGTCAGCCCTCATCATCCTGTTTGCCATGGGTAAGTTATGATTATGACGTTATTTATCAATGAAGTTTGATTACACAGATGTATAAACTAGCTTTTGCCCGCAGCTTCGCACGCGTGGAATTATAATATATTGCGGTAATACTAGTAAATTGTAGCTTACATAAAACGTTTGTACTTTTAACATAGAGCCATGTTTTGGATACTTACTCAATCCAGTCAACTAATTACCTTGTACCACCATCTGTTAGAATCTTATCGAACTAACAGATAATTATGACTCTTTGTCAGATAATAAACAAATAATTCATAATAAAATAATGTTGCGATTATAAATTGAGTTATAAACCTAATCCTATCTTTTAAGTTGGATAAAACTGCACACAGTGTGCAAAATGTTATCAAAATCGGTTCAGTAGTTTAGGAGTCCATAGCGGACAAACAACGTGACACATAATTTATATATATTCAGAAGATAACCGGCACGCCTATACTCACTGAAGGGTTAACAGAGGTATGCAGGAGTACATAGGGGGGAGGGTTATCTCTGAAACTACTGAGCCTAAAATTCTGAAAAAAAATATAGGCTCTTTACCTATAGGTTACAGGAAATCCTATGAGAAGTCTATGGTCTTGAAATAACATTGTAAATCTTTCTACATTTTGCGTACAAACTTACGTTTGCGGTTGGAATGTATGGGAAAACATGTTTTTCAACTACGATGTTAAGTTTGTTCTTGGTATAAATTATTGGTGCAAGACCGAATCCAGCAATAGACAATATATTCAGCAATTTCGTAAGCCTCTCCACGCGAGTTCAACTCGCACTTGACCGTTTCTTTTTTATCGCCCTTAGTTGTTAGATAGTTGTTTACCCCGCGTCGTAAAAGGTAATATTACTGTCGTTACTGCCCAAAAGGTATGGTTCTAGTAGATCTTAATATACCCAAAACTGGCATGGGGTAAATTTATTGGACACAATTAAGAACTTTCTAAAAAGTCAAATATTTTTTATTTCAAATGATCCAATTACCGTGTGGTGCCGGCTCAGAATACCACCACCCCATCTCCTCCTGTGGGTGTCGTAAAAGTCGACTAAGGGATTAATCAGAGGATGGGCAGCAGCGTCCTTCGAGTACATTAACAACACGGCTGCGATCGCCAACCCGTCTGCCAAGCGTGGCGATTATGGCAAGACCCCCCAACGAGCCCCAACACACCCATATTGGTCGTTGTGGTGTACTTTGGGGGAGGCCTGTGTCCAGCAGTGGATTTCATTCGGCCGAAATGATGAAAAAAATGATGAATTACTGGCACTTATGAAACGTCAGAATTTAAATTGCTCGGTTCCAATTAGTTGATCCTATGGAGAAGAACCGGCAAGAAACTCCATGGATACTCTTTTAAAATAATTGAGGTTACAATATTGAATTATATAGGTATTACACAAATTATTAGATATCACATAAATGTGTTTAAGACTTTATCAACACATTGTTGAAATATAAATATAGCAGCTATACAGTACAAAGAGCACCTCACATATAATTGGTTACCAGGGAAGCCACGTGTGCAGCAAATAGCTAACGCCATATGTCCCCATCGTCAACATAGTCCCTAACCCTATAGTAGGCATTTTTTATGAATTGTTTTAACGTGTGCTTTAAACTTCCCATGTGTGAGATCAGTAATTGCTTTAGGTATCTTGTTATAAAATCGAATATAGTTTCCTAAGAATGAGTTATTGGTTTTTGACAATCTAAATTTAGGAACAACAATTTTATGTTTATTTCTAGTATTTATACAACGAATCTCGCTCCTTACATTAAACATTGGCAGGTTTTTACGGACAACATAATATTTTCAAAAATGTTAAGGGAGACTTTTAGTAAACAGTTCACAAGACTCGCTTGATTAGACTTTAAGTAGAAATTCTCTCTCTCTCTCTCTCATGTCTCTAACACAAAGCATTGCCGACGATCAAGTCTCACTCGGATCAATTAATGAGCAGTCTCACGTTACTCATCGAAAACACTTAGACAGATTAAGTGGCTTATAGTATCTGAGCTTAGTTTACTGATTAAGTCCAAATCGGTAGCTTACTACCAATATTAATGGAAACTACAAAGTAAGTTTGGAATAGAAAGATATTAATTACATTATATTCCACTTCGAGTTGATTATCGAGGGCTAGTGATGTAGCTGTTCTTACTAGTAATGAGTGTAGTACATTACTAGTTGGACTCATGTTGGAAATGAGTTAACCTACCCAACTAACTTTCACTGTCAGTCTGCTGCCGTGGCTACAGCAGTATTAAAGCTATGATTGGTACTAGCGTATAAGTCAACACTTAAATATATAGATAATGCATGATACGAGATACGCATATATATTTTTAAGCAACATGCACCTTGATTTCTCCAGTGTCGTAGGTTCAGTTCACAGACGAAAAAATACATGCACAAGCGGAAAATCCTATATCGGTATATATATATAGTGTTACTAATGATTTTTTTGGCATATATTAAATAAATGTATTAACTAATTTCAAATCAGCCAAAAAATGTCCACTGCTGAATAAAGACCAAAAGGGTTTTTGAGGTAAAAAAATTTTCTCGAGTGGAGACCACGCACCGGGAAACGCAGCGTGAGACGACCTCCAACGACGTGGACAGACGACCTGGTGAAGGTCGCTGGGCGTCGTTTGATGCGAGCGGCATGTGAACGCTCATTGTGGAAATCTAAGGGGGAGGCCTTTGTTCAGCAGTGGACGTCCTGTGGCTGACATGATGATGATGATAGAGGCCTCACTCATCGATTTCCACAAATGTGTCGAAATTTGGGACAAATTCGCCAGTTCTCACCACGTTTGGTAGGCGGGTTGGTGAGCGCAATATGGCTACTGGATATCAGAAGCGGTGCTGCTGCCCGTGCCTCTGGCTCTTAGTCCCATAGTCACCTTCTACGAACTCCACGGGAGGAGATGGAGGATGCTACATTCTTAATCTGAACAACATACGGAATTAACCAAATTTGTTGATTTGATTTTAGTAACACACCACGGATAACCCGCATTGTACTTCTCTATATATTTCCTTTTCAATGTCCATCAAAAGGTTCTTTGTATGGAAAGGGATGATGTTTCATCGTTTCGGCCGAATTAAGCCCACTGCTGGACACAGACCTCTCCACGCGAGTTCAATACGCACTTTTCCGGTTTTTTATAGAGTTGATTCGCTTACATTACTGTAGATACGCGTTAGCGCGATATTGGTTCATTTTTTTGTATGATAAATAACTTCCAGTACACCAAGTAGGTTAGTACTCATTTTAGTTATGATGAAAAGTTGGCTACTATATTTTTTGACTTTTTGTTTACAAAGTGGCAGCAGACCGCTATGTAATGATAATGTTTTATAGTTTCGGTTACGCTCTCATTCGTTAAAACTTTTCGTTACGTTGTTTTGTTAGATTTAGGCGCAGTTACACAAGGGTGACAGCTGTCAAATTTAAAAAAAGTATAGATTTTTATTTTTCTAAAATAATCATATTTCTATAATGGACTTGGAAACAAGCTATGCACTGACAACATTTTTGTCTGTTTAACATTCAATGACACAACGCCATTGACTTTGGGCTAGACTAGATTTAAAAAAATGTGTATAAGGTATTTATTTTGCACTAGCTGGAACTCGTGGTTCCACCCGCATTTAATTTAAAAGAAATTTAGAGTACTTCGACATAGACATTTCACATAGAATATATATCTCGGATTTCAAGGCTTCTTTTTTTAGCGTGGAAATCTAATTATTTTTATAAAATAAAAGTAGCCTAAGTTATTAGTTACAATATCAGCCATCTGCTAGTGAAAGTCCCATCAAAATCGGTCTAGCCGTTTCGGAGATTACCTGGAACAAACAGACAGACAGACAAAACATTTTAACTTGTTTTTTGTTATATGTACCGTATATCCGAGTGAGATTTATGCATTCAGTAAAAAGCTGTTATTTTGACATTACAAACAGACACTTCAATTTTATTTATTTGTATAGATTATTATTCCTTATAACTCAGTCACAGTTCTTACCAAATATAAACATTTACGCAATCCTTTCCACTAATTAATCACTGTGTGTACATACATAAATGGCTTAAACTAGAAATTTCCAGCCGAGTACAGGATCAACACGAGCTAAAGTTTTTGTTAAGTTTAATAACCACATCGCCGGGGATTTAGTCTGAAAAGGGATTATAGAGGTTTCTAGAAATATTTACATATACAAAACTTAACATCATGCTCAAGTAATGTTCTGGATGCCAGTCACCTTCAACATTTTTACGAGGTAGAACACTTATCCCACTAATCATATTAATACAAAAATGTTACTAGTCTTCGAGACGCGCGGTGGAGTCCCCGGTGCTGGACCTCTCGACAACCCGAGCCACTCACACTGATGTTGCTCCCTGTCGTCTGTAGTGGTGGCCATTTAGGGGGCCTATCTTGGTGGCGATTCACCGTCTGCCACAGAATTTCACTAGATACGTTGAAAGGAACAACGGCGTGTTCCCGTTTTCGTTCAAGTTTTCATTCCGTATAACACCCGTTGTAATAGACCTTATCATTATAGTTTCCATCTCATATAATAGCCTGACACAACCGAGGCCAATCTGTGACTTAATTTTATAGTCCAGCCATGGAGAGTCCCCGGTTAGTGTCCCATTACATTTCAGTTTAAAATTCTTTAAAGGGCCTCTGCGTGTTGGACCCATGTCCCCGAGTAAGCCTATCAAAAGACCGACTTCCTCTTTACAGAGGCTATTAACCCATGACTAGACAGACTTAAAAATATTTTAGAACTTATACTCGTACTCATAGAGTTGAACTCGTTTGGAGAGGGTTCCTAAATTGCTAGAATCGAAGTAAAAAAGAAGAATCTACAGGCTCGCTATTTATTGCATATTGCTCTAAAACATTGTTTTGCGTCTTCGTGGTAGGAGGTTAATTAATTTAGTTTCGTGCAGACATTATTTACGTGTATGCATTAATTATCTATAGTAACGTAAATGTTATGTCATTAGTTGTATTCATTATCATATTATATAGAGATTTCCTATAAAAAAAAAGTTATAGGTGAATCAAATGTGTTGGTTTTTGTTGTTGGAATTTAGGCCATTAAGTTCATATACCCTTGTATGATAA
Source organism: Diloba caeruleocephala (assembly GCA_947459985.1). Taxonomy (NCBI): domain Eukaryota; kingdom Metazoa; phylum Arthropoda; class Insecta; order Lepidoptera; family Noctuidae; genus Diloba; species Diloba caeruleocephala. The sequence goes on along the minus strand of OX381605.1, from coordinate 32,237,907 downwards.
TATTTTAGTATTAAATAAATAAATAAAAATAAATAAATATGATCAATGGATTGACTTATCTATATTTCATGGTTTATAGTTACTCGGTTGGTATCGGGGATAATTATACAAATGTCATCGGAAAATAGTATACACTGGTGGTTTGTGATATTAGGAAGACAGTTAATGTTAATGTGGTCCCACTATACAACCTTGTGGTATTCCTGTTTTATTCATTTGGCATGTTGATTTAGAAGTTATGTATGCTATTTTGGCAGAGCACGAAAACTGGAACTGGAGCTCTCTCCCGATCCCGCTCGAAGAAGGAGGAGACGGCACCGGGGTAACAACCGCCCTGGCGCCTTATTCCCACACGCCTGAAACCCTCTGCCGTTGCTATATGGCGGGGGACCTCTGGGTTTGCGAGTGCGTAGATTGGGGAATCTACGTGCTCACATCGAGCAACCCAAGAGAAGACGGTAGCACGCATGTGGTCACGCGCTGCCGTAGGACGCTTTGCGGGATCCTTTACAATCCCCCGGGGGGGTGACCGCTTTACAGTCACCCTCTCCGAGATGAGCCTATAGGCGTGGCACCAGTGGGCGGCTCTAGGGTGATCATACGAGGTCCTTGAGCCTCCCTTAGGTGCCGAAGATGACCGCTCCACTGGTTGTAGCCGGTAGTGTCTGGCATGCTCTAGTGTGATCTTACGAGGACCTAGAGCCTCCCTTCGGTGCCAAAGTTGACCGCTCCAGTGGTTTTAGCCGGTAGGAGTCCGGCATACCCCTTCGCCCTTCCCCGGGGTGAAGGAAGTTCCATGTAGAATTTCCACTGCGCACTAATAAAAAAAGGCATAACATCATGCTTAAGACTGTAGAGTCGTTACCACCTCTTGAAATGTCGTCAAGCTTGCATTACAAAAAATACTGGTTTTTTCTATCTTTAGATAGATTATTTAGAAATATATAATGAATTAATATAATAATAATATTATATATAATTAATATTATATGTAATTAATATTATATATAATTGAATGTCAACGTCAAGTGTCAATGTGCAACAAAAATGTGAAAAATTGAAAAGTAATTTTGAGAAATCGTCAGTAATGGGTGTATCAAAGCCATAATATATACATTTTATTAAAACAGCGAGTTTATTTTTATATCAAGATGTTGTCTGCAGTGAAAGTGCGCATTCATGGGGTGCAAGATGATAACTGGGTATAAAGGACAAAATCAACCAGTATCGGTGTCTGATAAAGTTATAGCAACGTATTCATCAAGAGAAACCTAACAAGAGAAAACAACTTTATAGAATCGGATACATGAAGACCAAGAAAATGGAAAATTTTCGCTTGGCACAATTTATGAAAGGACTATGTAATTGGACTTCTGGGGTGGAAGGCCTGGTGACCTGAAATACAGGCTTGAACCTAGTTTAGGCACCAGTCTCCCACAATAAATTTGTACAATAACAATATACCAATATTAATATGATAAGTAAATAAATAAATAAATAAATAAAATAAATATATTATCAAAAAACAATGTACCTAATAATAAAAGTCTAGAACTAACGATGATTTACTAGTAGTCAAACAAGGAACTTAGCGGAATGTTTTGCTTTTACCTGGATTTCCTACTAACAGGACGTCATATTTATACTATGTAATAGGATAGATAATTTAAAACCTCTACTATTCGATAAGACGGAGAAATTTGTTCCAAAACAGTATTTTTGAGGTTCCTTATCATTCACATTCACGATTTATATCCTTTTACTTTCCTTGATTTGCAGTTCAACTTCTAAGGGAAATGAAGATCATTCACCTCAACCTTAGACCCTGCCAAACAAAGAGTTCCCAAGACAAAGCTTCGACAAAAAGCCGACCCAACTCCCATTCAATTTGCCACGTGACATTTCACTTGAACTTATCTCAGTCATAATGGACACAAGAAAAATAGTCACAAAAGGTCCAAGCTATACTATGCACGAAAATACCGCGGCCAAGTAATTTAAAGATTGCAAGAGTGTGTTTGTAATGTAGCAACTCGTTGATACATGATGACGTCAAATGTAGGTAATAGTTGACGACATGGTTCGTGTAGTGGTTGATACAGTCGACTGCTGCGTTACGGGTCGCGGGTTCAATTTCCACATGGAACAAATATTTGTATGATCTGCAGGTAGTTGGTCCGGGTCTGGGTGTATTGTGTGTGGAATGTATGTCTGTAAACGCACATACGACACAGGCGAAATCCTGGTGTGGGGCAACGTTTAAAAAAATTGTCATGTAATGCTCGCTGACTACCGAACTGTATTTTTGTTTATGATAAAGAAATGACTGCGATCAATACCCGCCTAAGTGAACGCTGACTGGGAGAATTATTATGTACACGTAACGTCAAAATTAGTTATGAGCATTTCTTTAACATATTTTTTTTTCTTAAAAAAACGTTGAGCCACTCTAGGATTTCTCCTGTGTCGTGGGTACGTTTACAGACACAAATTTTACACGCAATACACCCAGATCCGGAACAACTACCCGCAGATCATACAAATATTTGTTCCGTGCGGGAATCGAACCCACGACCCGGAGCACAGCAGCCGTTTGTATCGGCCACTGCACCAACAATGTTGTGCAAGGTTAGCCTTTCCAGAGAGCTTTCTTTGTATGCACTTATTGTGTAATTTTGCAAGTATAACGTAACGTTCATGTTAATAATATTAAGTAAATATATTTCCAATAACTATGAAATGCTCCAATCCAAGCACCGTTTGTGGTTTTATTTATCGTTATATCTGCGTGCGCTTATTAATTCACATGATGTCGGAACGAACCTTCTGTAAATTTTATTTACTGATACTGATCTGCCTCGTCTTTATCTTTATTACGCCTTTGTTTACAAAACCAGTTAGAGAAAAATCTATTATCATTTTTAAGGCGTTTTTGCAATTATGGTGCCGCCATCCGTTTACTCTTAAGGTATAGACCCGTTCAATGGTCCCCATGGGTGCTGTAAGCGACTAATAGATTATGGTGTTAAAGCCTTTTTCGTGCAGAGAGGCAATTTCTTTCACATGTGATGTAATGACATCTGCACGATATTCTACAATAGCGTTGGTCACATGGGAACACAAACCCAATGTTCTGTTACCGTATGATTAGCTTTCTAAATGAATATATTATATCAAAATCAGTATAGATTCAGAAATTATCTCCCACTCATGAACAAACAAACTCACACTTGCTCTATATAATATACAGGGTTTAAGTGACCGGCTCAGAATGCCACCACCCCATCTCCTACCATGGGTGTCGTAAAAGTCGACTAAGGGTTTAACCGGAGGATGGGCAGCAGCGTCTTCCGAGTACATTAATAACTCAACTGCGATCGCCAACCCGCCTGCCAAGCGTGGCGATTATGGCAAAACTCCCCCAATGAGCCCACAACACACCCATATCGGTGGTTGTGGTGATCTTTGGGGGAGGCCTGTGTCCAGCAGTGGACTTCATTCGGCCGAAATGATAAAGTGACAACTTACCAAAATCTTTTGGAAGGGGTTACACTTAGCACGTTAATGAAAATAGGAAACCATTTGGCATAAACAATAGGTACCAGTTTAGAATATTTTGAGCACGCAATGTATCGTAAACAACACGATCAAAACGCTAGGTGATTATTACAATAATCACATTTTACATTATATTATTATGCTACTACCAGCGATACCTCATTCATGAACTATAGCGAAACATCAGCCGTTTAGTTTTTACTAGCTGGGAACCGCGGTTTCACCCGCGTTTAATTTAAAAGAAATTTAGAGTACTTCGACATAGATACTTGACATAGAATATATATGTTGGATTTCAAAGGTTTTATTGTTTTGCCCGGAACCCTAATTATTTTTCTAAAATCAAAGTAGCCTAAATTATTCCTTATAACGTCAGCTATCTGCCAGTGAAAGTCCCGTCAAAATCGGTCTAGCCGTTTCGGAGATTACCCGGAACAAACAGATGTTCCGTATATACTTTCATATGCATTTAGTAAAAAGCTGTTATTTTGACATTACAAACAGACACTTCAATTTTATTTATGTGTATATATATAGATAGCGTTAGGTTAGGTTATACATGAAAAGAGTAATTTTATATTGGAATTAGATAAATATACTGGAAAAGAAATAGAATAATCATGAAACGGCTGACGCAAAATCTAACGTTGCGGGTTATAGATTCATGTACTCAATCTATTATATCAATTTTCGTTACGATGTCACTGACAACCGTTATATTAGATAAAGATCACAATCTACCAATACGTGGGTAGACAGACCACTAGTCTATACTATTAAACACATTAACCTACTTTCCTCATCTACCGTAACGTGTAATTTGGATCTACAAATTGGACCTAAGTAGCTACTGCGGTGTAATTATTTTTCCTATTTATTACCGACTTCAAAAAGAAGGAGGTTCTCAATTCAATGCGTTATTTTTAAATTTATGTACACCGATTACTCCGAGATTTGTAGACCGATTTGAACGATTCTTTTTTTTAATACATGCAAAATGCTTTCGAATTGGTCCCATATAAATTTCATTACATTTGATTTAGTAGTTTTTTAACCAGCTTCAATAAAAAGGTTTAATTTACTGCGCTTACCTAGATGATGTCTTAATAGTTTCGATCCTTAGAATTATTTTTAGTGTTGGATACGGATACCAAATTGTGTAAAGTTCTTACATTTATTTACACTAAAAAGAAACAAATAAAACTGTTAAACAAAAAAATACCGACTGCAAAATTCTTTAGGATATTAAAACTACTAAAAAGAAAAAAAAACTTTATTTATGAAGTCGGGTGGGGCCCGTAAATACATAAAAACTACAGAAAATAAACTCGTTGGTCTGCATGAAACATGTGTGGGGTATACCTGGCCTCGCCCTACTTCATAAATAGTGTTATTTTTTTCTTTTTAGTAGTTATAACAGTTTTATTTGTTTCTTTTTAGTGTAAATAAATGTAAGAACTTTACACAATTTGGTATCCGTATCTAACACTAAAAATAATTCTAAGGATCGAAACTATTAAGACATCATCTAGGTAAGCGCAGTAAATTAAACCTATTTATTGAAGCTGGTTAAAAAACTACTAAATCAAATGTAATGAAATTTATATGAGACCAATTCGAAAGCATTTTGCATGTATTAAAAAAAAGAATCGTTCAAATCGGTCTTCAATCGGTAGTTTTAATATCCTATAGAATTTTAAAGTCGGTATTTTTTTTGTTAAAAAGTTTTATGACTGTAACGATTCCGTATGGTGTCCGGATTAAGTATTATAGCACCACTCCATCTCCTCCCGTGGATGTCGTCAAAGGCGACTAACAGACTCTAAACCAGAGGGATGGGCAGCAGCGTCCCTTCTGTGGAACAGCCATTCTGCGGCACCAATCCGTCTGCCAAGCTTGGTAATTACGGGCAATTACCCACAAAATGACGACACAATTGTTGTGCAAATTTCTGGAAGAAGCCTTTGTTGAGCAGTGGAGGTCCTTTGACTGATATGAATGGCTGTAAAGAATCGTTCATAAATACAATCATGTTTTTTTTAAATGTCAAATGCTTTAAGACTTAGGCTGAATGCAAAAATGTGTACAATTTTCAGTTTGCTTTCGATTGCACTTCTATTTTTGAACCTTACCGAGGTCCTACATAAACATTTCCAGCGCTGCCATTTGAAAGTGGAATACATTTTCCCGTTTTAACATGATAATCGTTTTCTTGTGACACATAATTAAATTAAGCTATAAATATACATAATAAGCATATTAATTTGATCTTATTTCTGCATAGCCTACATACTATATATACAGCTAAGATCTTCATAAAATATTTTCTTCCTAAATCCAGCTACCAAAGTTCTTTTAATTACTACTAGAACTTAAAATTTAATTAATATCCGATATACCTCGGCATTTTATTCTATTTAACTACCAGTTGGTTTTAAAAGGAAATGACTCAGTTGGTCGTCTAAGTACAAAGTTAAAACCTTTTCTGTTGCCTCATAATATAAAGGTAACAATGCACATAATGCCGATTATGGCAAAACCCTAAGCTCATTGGGGAGCACACAATACACCCAGATCGGTCGTTGTGGGGATCTTTGGGGGAGGCTTGAGTCCAGCAGTGGACTTTTTAGGCTGAAACGAACAAATTGGGTATAGCGTGGTAGTGGCCGCGACAAGTGCGGACTGGACGCAAAGTCACATCAGTCAAAGAACGTCCAATGCTGAATTAAGTTCTTTGCCGTAGATTTCCACAACAGTGTCGCCGGGAATTTTCCAGTACTCACCACGCTTCATAAGCGGGATGGTGAGTGAGAATGGCTGTTGTTCCACAGAAGGGCCACTGCTACCCTTCCTTCTGTTTTAGAGCCCCATAATGTCTACAAATAGCACCAATCCATTTCATCCCGTGGGCGTAAAAGGCAACTATGGGATTAACCGGAGGATGGGCAGCAGCGACCTTCGAGTATATTAACAACTCAACTGCGATCGCCAACCCACCTGCCAAGCGTGGCGATTATGGTGAAACCCCCCAATGAGCACACAGCACAGCCAGACAGATCGTTGTGGTGATCTATGTGGGGAGGCTTGTGTCCTGCAGTGTACTTTATTTGGCTGAAACGAACGAATGTCTAAGGAAAAAGATGAAGTGGTGCCATATTCTTAATTTGGATACCACATGGAATTTACAGTTCTTATTCTTCATCATCATCTTTTCAGCTGAAAGACGTCCACTGCTGGACAGAAGCTTCCCCCAAAGATTGCCTCAACAACCGCTATCGTTTGGCAGACGGGTTGGCGATCGCAGTTGTGTTATAACTGTACTCGAATGACGCAGCTACCCATCCCCCAGCTAATCTAATCCCATAGTCACCTTTTACGACACCCACGGCATGAGAAGGGGTGGTGGTATTCTTAGCCAGCATCACACGGTTCAATAGTGGACATTTGCTCATAATGTTGTTTTTTTTTTTTTTTTTGGGACAAGCCCTCCACACATTCCCAACCACTGAAACTCCTGTAAGCCAGGATCTACAATGGCGACCACCGAAAAGAACACCGATCAATGAAGCTCGGTGTGTCCCAGAGAAATGAATAACTGTCTTGGAACCCGCAACGAAATTAATCAGAAAAGAAAAAGGAGGAGTAGGAAAGAATATACGTTCCACTTCCCTCCGTAGCAAGCAGGAGACAGAGAAAATACTATAGGCCATAGGCACAATAAATGGGAGTTTACAACAGGGTTAAGCCCAGTTGCCAAGCACCACGGGTACAATTTTTTTATTTACGGGTCCTATGTTGTGAGCTATTGTGACTGATTCCAATAGTAGGTATGGCAAAAACACTTGAACGCACGGAAATTCGTCCTAGTCGCAACAAGGTCTGTATAGATAATGATTTATGATCATGATAATAATGAGGTACATATTGTTTCAATTTGATTGATTGATATTTTATACTATACATAGTTACTGCTATATATTCCCCTATAACTGGAGGGTGCCGAAATCCTTAGATTCCTTCCTTCCTTTTTCTTCCATATTGTAATACCAAAACAAGGCAAGTACATGAGCCGATATTCTAAAAATATGAATCCTCAATTTAATTAAGTCTTGTATGAACACCCGTCGTTCGCGGAATTAAACAAATCCGATGTTTTATTAAGCAAATCTCTTTGGCGCTTAAAATGTGTACACGAAAATGTATATAAAGTCGGTAGGTCGTAGGGTTGCCAAGTCATTATTTTACAATTAAATTTAAATAAACATCATAGGTGTTTAATTACTCTTCTAGAAACAATTTTTTGTGTAACCAAAGATAAAATATTACCTACGTACATAGATAGAGCCTAATAAGTTTCAAAGTAACAAATTTCCAGTTATCTATATACCTGTCATCCTAATGCGAGCATTACGTGTGATAAAAAGAGAAAGCACTAGCCGTTCGCGCACGTCTTGAAGTATTGTGCGCCTACAGCTACAGCTATATTTACCTGAAACCATCTGGTTAACACACGACGCTAACAGTTTTAACAGAAAGTGGATTGTTAATTTAGAACAAAACGGTGCCATTTAATTATTTTGGTGTAACCAATGCTCTATAGACATCTCTTTCTTTCATATGATATAGCGCGGATGTGCTCGTAAGCGGTGGTAATAGATTTTTTGTTTATGCTTAATACTATCCGTCTATAGATACTTGGTGCTAGTATGTAACGTTTGGCTTTTGTACTGGACGGGCACTGTGTCTGCACCAGACAGGTGTGAGCTTGCTGGCGTCCTATACGTACCTATAGGTTCCAGATATGAATGAACTACTGCGGATCAATATCCGTGGCTTCTTTATACCGAACGGACACTGATGATGCACTGGATGCTTGTCTATGCTATAAGCGTGTTGATCTTCTGTACATAACTATGTTGAAAAAGTTTTTAAACTGACATGGTCACTAACACTATTATTGGAACTAAAAACGGGATATTTACCATGTTTTTTATTACTTTTGAGTTCCCGATAGTTTATCCGTGAACATGGCGCTTGCAACAGCGCCGAAATATCGGGAACTCAAAAGTAATAAAAAACATGGTAAATATCCCGTTTTTAGTTCCAATAATTATGTTGAAAAATGTTCACAGAGACGTATCTGCTGATACAAATGTTGCTAGGGTTTCTTTTTTAGATTTCTCCTGTGTCGTGCGTGCGTTTACAGACATGAATTCCACATACAATACACCCAGACCCAGAACAACTATATGCAGATCATACAAACATTTGTTCCGTGCGGGAACCGAACCCACGACCCGGAGCGCAGAAGCCGACTGTATCAGCCACTGCACCAACCGTGCCGTCGTGCCGTGGTTGTGATAATGTTGTGTTGAATGTTGAAGGTTGTTGTTGTGGTTCTGCTGATGTAGACGGTGAAGAAATAGTTAGAAGAATTCATGTGATAAATGTAGAGACGATTTGTAGCAAACGTCTATGTTATTTCCCTTATTGGATAATATTGTTTTATGTTTTTTAAACATAAAACAATATATATTTGTGATCGGCGCAGGATCACTTATCTGTTCGCATATTTCTGTACATAATATATTAGATACTTTTATTAATATAATGGCTACAACTTAAGAAATTTCATTATTTAGTATTTTTACAAAATTCAATGTCCTACATTTCCCGAACTATATAAAACAAATTCAAATTCAAATTCAAAAGATTTTTATTCATATAAACCATTTACGGGCGCTTATGAATAGTCAGAATGTAGTTGCACGGTTCCAAGAAGTTGGTCCTATGGAGAAGAACCGGCAAGAAACTCCATAGTCACTCTTTTAAAATAATTTTAAAATTTTACATACGTTGCAATATATTAGCATAAAGTTATGTGAGAATAATGTACTGCCAGTGTGAAATAGATGAAGTAAAACAATAATAAAACTGGTGAAGTAAAATCATTTCATTAAACAAGATTACATGGCAGTAAGGACTGACCAGTCCCACATGACGGCACCCGTTCACGAGCTTGACGCATGCATCGGCGTCGCTCAGGTCAACCATACTGCAGGGAACTTAACGGCCCGATACACGACGCCACCATCAGCAAGACATTTTAGTGAGCATGACAGACTCATACTGCCAAACAACAGGCAGTTATAATTCATAGATGTAGGCTACATGATACTCACATTTTTTTTTTTTTTTTTCTGGCCTTATTCCATTGAGTCTAGGCCCAATACGATTCTGCCAATGTCAACGTTGTAAGCTAATACACGCTAGATATTCGGCGGCTGCAAATTTATAAAGAGATTGTTCAGTGTTTATCCGCCACCTAAGACAACACGAAAAACAAACACAATGTCACAAAGGGAGAGACGTCACATTATAGCACGTGTGGTGGTTGTTGTAGCAATGCTATGTCCGGTAAGTCGGGAGATGCAGTAAATAATAAGACGTATTTACGCACTCACTATATAGTTTATTTGCACAAGCACACAGAAGGAGAAAGAGTCAAGTAAAAAGTAAGCACTAAGTAAAGTAGGCGAAGAAACGAAAAGTTTATAGAAATAAATATATTCACGCGCGAAGTAACAGAGCATAGGCACATACAAAGGAGAGACAAGCGCTTCGCGTCGCAGAGGGTTCCGGACTGGTGAGGCGGACTACTGCGGTGCGCGCGCGCAGCTCGGGACCTCGTCCCGCAGTAGCCCGCGCGCACCCCTCAGACGTCCGAGACAAAAGAACTGGTCGCTGTGACGCGCTCGCATATATCTAATAATAAAATATGGTAATACAATCAGTTTGTTTATAAAGATAATAACAATATAATGTTGTTGCACAAACATATGCAGATAAAATTATTGTGTAAGTACGTTATAAATAAATAATTACAACAAATGAGGTGGGGTATGCCACATCACCCCCCTCCAGAGACCGTCACTACGGGCGATAATAGTCTGGAAAGTGCACCTTCCGACCTGATCTCGTCCGTCCGACATTAGAGTCGTCAGCTTTCAGCGTAGAATTGGTGGCTGGTGATGTTGCTATGTTTGTATTTTTGTTATTAGCGTCAGTGTGTGTATTGTTATGGGTGATTGAGGTGTGTGTGTCATGGAGTATATAGGCCGGTTTGATGCGGTCTATCGATACAGTGACTGCCTTACCATTAAGGAGGAGTTTGAAAACTTTATCCCCTCGTTCGAGGACCTTATGCGGTCCCGTGTAAGATGGTTTAAATGAACCAGATGAAGCATCATCTCTTAAAAATACGTGGGATGACGTAGCAAGATCTTTAAAGATAAATATGGCCCTCTTGTTACCGTGACGTGATGCTGGAGATGGATGTAAATTCCTGGCAAATATGCGTAATCTTGACATGTAGTCGGTCATACAAGTGGCGTCATGACTCTCAGGTTGGAAGAAGTCTCCTGGCAGCCGTAACGTTTCGCCGTATACCAATTCGGCTGTCGTCCCCTGAATGTCTTCTTTATAAGCGCTTCTGATGCCCAAGAGAACTAGAGGGAGAGATTCAACCCAATTCTCATTCCCATGACAGGTAATAGATGTCTTCAGTTGCCTGTGAAAGCGTTCGATTAATCCATTGCAAGCCGGATGGTAAGCAGTTGTCTTCCTATGTTGGAAACCAGCTATTTCTGACAATCGTTTGAATAGGGTAGACTCAAATTGCCTACCACGATCCGTGACGATTTGTTTGGGACAGCCGAAGCGTGAGATCCATCCATAAAGAAGTGCCCTCGCCACTGTTTCTGCTGTTATGTCTTTGATGGGTATTGCCTCAGGCCATCGCGTGAAGCGATCGATGGCAGTGAGGCAATATTGGTATCCTTGTGACAGTGGCAGTGGTCCGATCAGGTCAATATGGATGTGCATGAAACGAGATCGTGGCAGTTTAAAGTTGCTAAGCGGTGCAGAGACATGTCGAGTGATCTTCGAGCGTTGGCATGCTAAGCAGTTACGTGCCCACTCCCTACAGTCCTTTCTTACTTCTGGCCACACGTAGCGTTCTGCTACAAGCTTCACGCTGGCATTTGCTCCCGGATGGCTAAGTGAGTGTAAGCTGTCAAAAACTTGTTGACGATACTCCTTTGGGACATATGGTCTCGGTGTCTTGCCTCTCTCATCGCAGTACAGTTCAGAACGCAACCCCGGCAGTATTACCTTTTTCAGATTCAGTGAGGAATTGCCATTTAAAAGTTGTTTGAGCTCAGGATCAGAGTGTTGTGATTTGGCAAGCTCGTTCAAGTTGATAGGCTGAACGATTTCTTCCACCCGTGACAAGGTATCTGCTACCACGTTGTCTTTGCCTGAGATGTGCCTTATGTCTGTGGTAAACTGCGAGATGTAATCCAGATGTCTGAACTGTCTTGGTGAGCAATTTTCCTTACGCGTATGGAACGCGTAACAGATGGGCTTGTGATCTGTATAAATCACAAACTCTCTGGCCTCAACCATATGTCTGAAGTACTTAATGGCCTCGTATATCGCGAGCAGCTCTCGGTCATACGGTGAGTACTTCTTCTGGGCTGTACTTAGTTTGCGGGAAAAGAAAGCCAATGGTTCCCAGGAGTCATTCTTTAGCTGCTGTAGAACTGCACCTAAAGCAGTGTCTGAAGCATCCGTCACCAAAGCTAGTTTGGCACCTACGTCAGGATGCGCTAACATTGCAGCCTGTGCTAGGCCACTCTTACAAGCCTCGAATGCAGTATCTTCGGCCGGTGAAAAGTTCACAGGATGAGAACCTTTTACGGACCCTTCCAAGAGTGCATTCATTGGGGCTTGATGCTGCGCAGCGTTTGGGATGAACCGCCTATAAAAATTGATCATCCCCAAGAATCTCCTCAGCTCTCTTATAGTCTTAGGTGTTGGGAAGTTACTGATGGCTTCAACTTTCGCTGGTAGAGGTATGGTGCCATTTCCACTGATGCTGTAGCCTAAGAACTTTATCTCCTTAACTCCGAATACGCACTTTGAAGAGTTTATTACTATGCCGTATTCTTGTAATCTGGAAAAAAGTTTACGCAGATGGGTCTCATGGTCTTTTTGGTCTTTTGAGTAGACCAAAAAATCATCTAAATACCCGTAACAGAAATCTAGCCCCCGCAACATTTCATCGACAAAACGCTGAAATGTTTGTCCGGCGTTACGGAGGCCAAACGTCATATACGGGAATTCAAAAAGACCAAAAGGCGTGGTAATAGCTGTTTTTGGAATATCCTCGGGGTTTACAGGAATTTGATTATAGGCCTTAACTAGGTCTATTGACGAAAGGACCTGACAGCCGGAAAGGTTATTAGTATTATTCTTTATTGCACACAATATTTACAGATTAAAACAATACTAAAGAAAAGTTGATGTACATAGGCGAGCTTAACTCAATATTGAGTTCTCTTACAGCAAACCTTTGAGTGATAGAGTAATGTTAATATGAGGATCTAATTACGTGTACAACAAGAATGAAGCATGACCAGATATTTATAAATATAAAAGTTCATTAAAATGCATAACATATTAGGTATATAAATAAATATATACTTAGAAAATAAGTCACATACAAATATATACAACAATAATAATAATATATACATACCTACGTACATACATACATATACCAATATCTAATAATACATACATACTACCAAGTCATATTGAAAGAAAATGTTCCTTAATTCTTTTCTTGAAAACATCAGACGAAGAGCTATCACGCAAGGAATGTGGAAGTGAATTCCAAAGGCGCACTGCACGTACAGTGAATGACTCATCATAACAAGTTGAAGTGTGACGAGGAGTATGAAGGAGAAGAGAAGAGGCCGTGCGGCAAGGTTTCCCTCTGGGGATAAGGTACTCAAAGCGATCCCGAAGATATGCAGGAGAATTAGGATTATGAAGTACAGAAAAGAGAAAAGTAAGTATGTGAGTATCTCGACGTCGCCGAACGGGTAACCACTTCAATCGCGTCCGGAATTCGGACACATGGTCGTACTTTCGAAGGCCGAAAATGAAGCGGATACACAAATTCTGCAGACGTTCGAGTTTATTTAGAAGATTCTCCGTTGCATCAAGGAAGCAGACATCAGCATAGTCTAGAAGTGGAAGAAGAAGAGATTGGGCAAGAGTAATTTTTGTTTGAAATGGCAGGAACTTCTGGAGACGCTTGAGTGACTGGAACGAGCAATACACCCTCCTGCTAACCTCTGCAATGTGGATATTCCAAGACAGGTGACAGTCTATATAGACACCCAAATTTTTTGCACTTCTCGAGTAGGCTATCGTGACATCGTTGTACAACACTGGTGGGAGAGACTGGTGATCCAACAGACCGACCAAAAATCGTGAATGTGGCGAATGGGATATCTGTCAGGAATTGTTCTTGCGTTTAGCATTCTATAGTCACCACATGGACGCCAACCATTATCTTTCTTTGGTGCAAGATGTAAGGGTGAGGCCCATGGCGAGTCGGAGGGTCTGGCTGTGCCATTCATTAGCATAGCTTCAAACTCCTCCTTAGCGATTTTTAGTTTATCGGGAGCCAACCGACGCGGTGTACTTGATACAGGCGGACCCGGTGTAGTGCGTATGTAATGTAAGGTGTTATGTGTAGGTTTGTTATGTATACCAGATGGTCGGGTAATGTTTGGGTATTCCCGGAGTATGTCGTGATATCTTGTGTCACCAATTCTTACCTTCACCGAGGAAATAATATCCGAAGGACGGGCAGGCAAAGCAGGGGAAGTAAGCGATGTATCGGCGTCGATGAGGCGCTGATTTCGCACGTCTACAATTAAATTATAGTAAGATAAAAAATCAACTCCTATTATCGCCTTTGTAACGTCAGCTACAATAAATCTCCACATAAAGTCACGGCGTAAGCCTATATTTAATTTTAAGTAAGCATAACCGTAAGTATTTATTACACTGCCGTTAGCCGCACACAATTCATATGTTGTTTTGTTACAACGCTCTTTGATTGTAGACTTGGGGAAAACACATACGTCACTGCCAGTGTCGACGAGGAATTGTGTCTTCGTGGATTGGTCCGTTACAAATAAGCGACCAGTGTTGGGGCAGTCGCCGGTCGCCATTACCGACTGCCTAGGCCTTTTCCCGACTGGTCACAGGGCTTCACGCACTTGTTAGCCTTATCCCCGAACTTGTAGTGGTACCAACAAGTTGGAAATTTTCTGTAGTTGGAGTCCGATCGTCTGGATGGTGAACGACAACGGCCGCGACTGCTGGACCTCTGTCTTGAACGCGATAGTCTGTCCACTTGGGTGGTAAGGGCTTGTACCTGTCGCGTCAGCTCAGCGATATGTCCACTCATCTGCTCCATACTACTGCCAGGTGCAGTCATCATCAGCGATGTGGATGCAACCTGCGGACTAGGTGGCACAACGTCGTGTATCCTGTCTGCCAATTCTGCAACTTCTTCTAAAGACGCCTTTGACTGCGAGGCAATGATTGTTTGCGTGCCACTGGGCAAACGGCTGGTCCATATGGTTCGCAAAAACTCTTCTGGCACGCTCGGTCCGGCCAGGTGCTGCAGATGTCGCAGGAACTGCGACGGCTTGCGGTCGCCAAGCTCCTCATGAGTCAGAAGCTGTTGCACCTTCTTCTCCCTCGACGCTGACAGCCTCTTCACCAGCTCCGTTTTTAGCCTCTCATATTTGTTAGGGGCTGCCGGGGCTATGATGATGTCTTCCACTTCCGATGCGTAAATCGGATCAAGGCTTCCGATTGCGTGGTGGAATTTCGTGGCATCGGCAGTTATGTTTGCTAGTACAAACTGACTTTCCAGTTGAGCAAACCACAACGCTGGTTTTTCGGGATAAAATGGCGGTACCCGCACGCCTACGCGATACACGTCGTAAATCGGGGTGTGGCTGCTCGAACTTTTCGCGGCGCCTTCTTCTGGTTGCGGAGGACTCATTTTTGTGTTCCTTACGGGGTCACCAATGTGGTGGTTGTTGTAGCAATGCTATGTCCGGTAAGTCGGGAGATGCAGTAAATAATAAGACGTATTTACGCACTCACTATATAGTTTATTTGCACAAGCACACAGAAGGAGAAAGAGTCAAGTAAAAAGTAAGCACTAAGTAAAGTAGGCGAAGAAACGAAAAGTTTATAGAAATAAATATATTCACGCGCGAAGTAACAGAGCATAGGCACATACAAAGGAGAGACAAGCGCTTCGCGTCGCAGAGGGTTCCGGACTGGTGAGGCGGACTACTGCGGTGCGCGCGCGCAGCTCGGGACCTCGTCCCGCAGTAGCCCGCGCGCACCCCTCAGACGTCCGAGACAAAAGAACTGGTCGCTGTGACGCGCTCGCATATATCTAATAATAAAATATGGTAATACAATCAGTTTGTTTATAAAGATAATAACAATATAATGTTGTTGCACAAACATATGCAGATAAAATTATTGTGTAAGTACGTTATAAATAAATAATTACAACAAATGAGGTGGGGTATGCCACACACGGATAAAGTATAACTACATTCAACTCTTAATAGTTTAAATAGGGGGAGATTAGTTAGCAGAACAAAAAGAGTTAGTAATACTCACATTTGCCGTATAAAATATTAATGTCACAGAACTATACACATTTTAAGAATGTCAAACAATTATTGTATTTAGATGTCAACATGAATTGAACCGTACGACGTTGCCGACATATTTTTTAGAATTTTTTCATTTTTGTGAATTATTTTATGAATATGTAGAGATTTATTAATCTAAACACCGTACGACGTTGCCTTATACTTGACATTGGCGAAATTGTGGAAGATATTCGACAGAAGCCATAATCTAAGAGAAGAGAAGAAGATGTCAACATAGGTACATGTCATTTAAAATGTCAATTACATTAGGTCATAGATCAATGGTCTGTGGTCATTTTAGCTTATGTGGATTCAAATTATGTTAGAGTTGCTCAATCCCAAGCATTATTGTCCTCCATGTAATCTGCGACTTTGTAGTAACCTTTTTTACATAGTTTCTGCTTAATTATAGATTTGAACTTATTCAGACTTAGTGTTTGCATAGTCCTCGGGATCTTGTTGTAAAAACGTACACATTGGCACCTGAATGAATTACTTATTTTCTGGAGCCTGGTCGTCGGCAGTACAAGTTTATTTTTATTTCTAGTGTTAATGCCATGGATATCACAGTACTTAGAGAAAAGATTAATATTTTTTTTAACATGAATCAAGTTTTCGTATATATAATGTGATGCGACCGTCATTATATTTATTTCTCTAAATTTAACTTTTAGTGATTGCCTGATACTTAAATTATAAATTGCTCGAATAGCCCTCTTCTGCAGCACGAATATACAATACAATACAATACAATACTCTTTATTGTACACCAAAAATAACAAAAATAAGATCCAATGTAGAAAAAGACATGTACAAAGGGCGGTCTTATCGCACACGGCGATTTCTGCCAGACAACCTTGGGATGGACAGATTTGTAAGCGATAAAGAAAAAGATAGTTCGCGGTGTAAAAATAATAAAGTTAATACATAACATGATATATATAATAAAAAAATATTGTTATAATAGACTTTAAAAAAAAAAAAAAAAATTATAAATATTATTATAATAAATACATATAAATATACAAATGTAACAAATAAATAAAAGAAGTAAAGGAGAAACTACAGTGATAGATAATGCTCCTTGACAAGTCTTTTAAATATTGCTAGGGATTGAGCACGTCTAATTGCCACTGGCAACACATTCCATAAGCGGGCAGCCTGGACTGAAAAAGATTTTCCCATGTAATTAGTGGAATGCATTGGCATTTTCAACGTCAAATTCTCTGATGACCTTAAGGATCTCGAATGTGTGTTATGAAGGAACTTGAAACGTTCTTTAAGATAGGAGGGAGTGGATGGATTGTACAGGATACTGTATAGAAAATGAAGAATATGAGTATTCCGACGAAGGAATATAGTTTCGATGTCAGCAGCATTTCCCCACAACAAACAAAAATTATTACATTGTATATATAATACAAAACATATGTAATTTTTACTTCTAATGAGAAGTTACGTAAATACAAATACATAGCTTATATACTAATTATATAAGACTACATTAAAGTTGATCTTTAAAATCATTCTTATTTTCTGTCATAAGTCTTATTGTGTATAACATATAGACAACAATTTTTTTTAATGTAAAACAAACCAAATGGCTAATTGTTTTTATGCTTGATATTAATGGCCACAAGTTTCGTGATCTTGGATGATTGTATATTTACTCTTGGTATTCTACATAATTCTACAGAATCAAGCTGAGATATCATCATTTTCGGCCGAATGAAGTCCACTGCTGGACACAAGCCTCCCCCAAAGATCACGACAACGACCGATATGGGTGTGTTGTGGGATCATTGGGGGGTTTTGCCATAATCGCCACGCTTGGCAGACGGGTTGGCGATCGCAGTTGAGTTGTTAATGAAATCGAAGGACGCTGCTGCCCATCCTCCGGCTTATCCCTTAGTCGACTTTTACGACACCCATGGGAGGAGATGGGGTGGTGGTATTCTGAGCCGGCACCACACGGCAAGCTGAGATATACTGGGTTCTAATCTCCTATTTCGTACAAAATATCCCTCTGAGTAACTAACAAAATTACAAGACATATCCTGGAATACATGAAAAGAGGTCAGCCCTACTCGTAGGGGACTCATCAGCGGGCGAGTCCAATTTACATGTTAATTGACGTACGTCCAATGAAAAATCACGACACATGACACCCTCGGCACGTCCGACTGGGAGCAGGGTAAAACGGTTCATATTAAGAGGTGATTGCATACTCTTTATTTTCTTGTGCGATAGATGAATTCTTATTCAACTGGCATTTTGACTGCTCATCTCAAAAAGTAGCTAAAAACTAGGTGGATTAATTATATCCACATTGAATTAGTATCGAAGCAATTCTTAATTTGCGTTTTTACATTTATTTTCTACGTTTCTTCACGTACTAGAATTACTTTTAGTTATTAAAAAAATTTATCTCGACGTACGTATATTTAAATTAATTTGTTTCCCAGTAGAATTCCCAAATAGCGGCCATGCCCAGGATTTTAATACAATTTATTTACTATGTTGCAATTTTTTACCCGCAACAAGTATTCTATTACACTCGGGTTTATAACCCTTGCAATTTGTTTCCCTTGTCCATTTGATCGTGTTTTATCAAATGTAAACTTACGGCATTGGAGGGCACACTACAAATGGTTTAATATTTATTTTGGTTGGAGATTAAACCAATTACTTTTTATTCTTAGTCTAGGCTGAACTCTTCTTTTATTTTATAGAAATTATGAAGAGACTGGAGTTTGTAGGTCAAAACCGTTGCGGGTTACATACCTATGTAATTATTCATGGTGTAATTTAAATGCATTGGTTGTGTACCACATTGGTCTTTGTAGTAAATGGTACTGATAATCTATATGAAAAAAAAAAGTGCCCTTGCAATACTCAATAAGAGACATGCGCTGTATTCAAAGTCAAAATGACATGACAGTCAAGTAGAAAATTTCATACACCATTTTCTTTTGCCATTCACTTTCATAACCTTGAAATATTCAACTTCGTTTGGCTTTTACAACCAGATCAGCCGAATTAAAGTACCTACATTTTACGAGTGACAATAAAAGAATAATACAGAACAATAAGTAAAGACTTTTTATAGCTTTACGGGTACTACACGACACTGTAGAAGAGAAAATTTCAGTATTTATTGAAGAAACAAAATGTCAACATTACTGCACACGGTAGGTGATTCGACAAAAACTGAAATACTTTTAATAGCTCTATAGAGGTGCTGTGAAAATGCCGTGATGTTTTCTAATTTTACGTTAAATTTTGAGGTAAAGTTTGAGTGCAACGATTTGTGTGACCTTCTGTGCTGTGCTTGTGTGCTTGCGCGTACAAACAGTGTATGGGCACATGCGTAGGCAAGTTTCACTCTTATCACATGTACTGAGTGGCACGCGCTCTATTTTTTTTTATAGAAAGAAAAGAAAAGAGAGAAAATATTTTTATTTCTGCATTACGAGCGCAGGTAAAACAATAATAAAAAGACAATTTAAAAACTATAACTAAGTCACAAGTAACATCTAGATATAAATAAAAACTTATCAAATAGACACATAACTTATATATTTAGTTATATTTATTTAATATTAGTACATATTAAAATTTAATAACCATAATATGGGATATCATATCGGCCATTTATACGTCCACTGCTGAACAAAGGCCTCCCCCATAGATTTTCACAACTGTGTCATCATTTTGGGTGGTATTTGCCAATACTCACCACGCTTGGCAGGCGGGTTGGTGAGCTGCTACCGTTTCACAGAAGGGACGCTGCTGCCCATTCCTCTGGTTTAGATTCACTTAGTCGCCTTTTACGACATCCACGGGAGGAGATGGAGTGGTGCTATATTCTTAATCCGGACATGGGGTATGACATAATACAAAACATAATTATGCAACATAAAAATATCACTAAAGACTTTACAATGTACGTAAATCCGGTTTTATAAGTATTTATCGAGCACATTCCAATTGCCGACTATAAATGAGAATTTATCTAACAGAGAAACACAATTACAATTCGGGGTCGACGGAGCATTAATTTATAGAATCATATTTCAGTGTTTGTCGCTCGGTTTGTTGTTATAAGGCTCAATTCTATATTGTTTTCTTAGGACCATAATAATGCTGAGAAAAGAATCGTATTTAGTCAAAGGCATAACTCACTCTCATCATTTCGGCCGAATGAAATCCACTGCTGGACACAGGCCTCCCCCAAAGATCACCACAACGACCGACATCGGTATGTTGTGTGCTCATTGGGGGGGTTTTGCCATAATCGCCACGCTTGGCAGACGGGTTGGCGATCGCAGTTGAGTTGTTAGTGTACTCGAAGGACGCTGCTGCCCATCCTCCGGCTAATTCCTTAGTCGACTTTTACGACACCCAGGAGGAGATGGGGTGGTGGCATTCTGAGCCGGCACCACACAACTCTGCTTGAGTTCAATATTTCAATATATCCATGTTTCTGTGGTTAGGTCTCTGTTTCTATATAAAAATCAGAAAAAGACCTGCGAGAAGCTACAGTAGTAGTAGTCACTCCACTCCTGTGACTTCGGCATCCAAAACCGCGATCGTACTCTAACATCCGCGTGGTATGTCGCTTCATATTTTGTAGTGTCAGACTTTTCATTACGGATCTAATGATCTTCCAAACAGTTAAATATATTGTAGTATATAAAATGCGTTAAGTTTAAAATAAAATAGATTAGAATGTTCTTTATTTATTTATTTAAACTTCATGCAGCATTACAGTACATAGGTGGACTAAATGCTGTAGGCATTTTCTACCAGTCAACCATAGGGTGATGAAGAGACAGCAAGGCATTCAAAACAACACAAAACAAAATAAATCTAACAGTATATTCCATTACATAAGTAAATTTACAAATAATAATCTACACATACATATTATAATAAAACACTTGTAAACGGATTTTATCGCGTATATTTTTGATTTTCCTGACGTTTCGAATACTTTGCAGCAATCGTGGTCGCAGGATGACTAAGGTGACAGGCGTCGTTACAGATTTTAAAAAGTTATTTTATTTTATCTACCGTACAATTTTAATCAAAAAATTAGTTTCGATGCACGCAGTAATCACTCACAGTGTCTTGATGTTTCTTAGTGCGGTATCTTGTTTGGGACTTTATTATTTTAATAACTGGATTCCAAACAGGTGGTACCTGCCAACCATATTTTCTATTAATAGTTGTTGAAAAAGTAATCGAATAAATTCTTTACTGTACACCATATTTTTTTATTTTTTTTTAAGCTTTGCCTCACACTAGGATTTCTCCTGTGTCGTGGGTGCGTTTACAGACATGAATTCCACATACAATACACTCAGACCCAGAACAACTAGCTGCAGATCATACAAATATTTGTTCCGTGCGGGAATCGAACCCACGAACTCCGGCGCAGCAGTCGACTGTATCAGCCACTACACCAACCGTGCCGTCATCGTTAGAATTACAACTGTTAGGACAATAAAACATTATTAAAGTAATTGTACAATGGGCGGCCTTATCGCTATTAGTGATTTCTTCCAGACACAAAATTTCTTACAAACATCTTCCTTCATAGGTTTCTAAAAAATAAAAATAACTTTACTACTGCAGTATTAGCAGCAATAACCACGAAAGCGCTAGGTTTTATTGGTATTATATGTTCTCAAGTGGTACCTAAACAGTATTCCTGCAATAAAATCAGTCATCATATTCATCTTATAACGAAAAATTAGTAGTTAACACAATGTTTGGCTGTGTATATGTGGGTATACTAACTGAGCACGAAGGAAACATACAGATTCTGCAGAATCAGTAGTAAAAAAGAGTCGATGTTACACATACTCGTATCTGCTAGCATTTTGCTAGCGTACCTATTTATATATTCTTTTTAATTCACTCTGATTGCGTTTGGCTTGAGTTCCTAAATTGAAAGCAAGTAAATAGCAAGCCATACCCAGTCACAATGAAACACTGGAAAAACTCAGTCAGTGCCTGTGTGCCAGTTATTGTAATGTACTCGATAGACCGATAATTACCTCATGCTAGGCGTAGGGTGAATCACCTCATCATCATCATTTCAGGAATGAAGTCCACTGGTGCACACAGGCCTCCCGCAAAGATCACCACAACGACCGATATGGGTGTGTTGTGGGCTCATTGGGGGGTTTTGCCATAATCGCCTCGCTTAGCAGACGGGTTGGCGATCGCAGTTGAGTTGTTAAAGTACTCGAAGGACGCTGCTGCCCATCCTCTGGCTAATCTCTTAGTCGACTTTTACGACACCCACGGGAGGAGATGGAGTGGTGGTATTCTGAGCCGGCACCAATCACAATAACCTCGGAATATCTTATCCTGTACCGGATGATTACGCGCAGTTCCATGCTGGTACAATCGCAGGGTGCTTGCAAGGATTCTTCGATGTGGCATCAACAGAATAGACGGCTCAGGTCAGCACAAAACACACACAAGGGTCGAGGTGCGTTCGGCGACAGCTGAGCCCGATATATAGCTGGCAATAGATTAAATGTGGGTATATTCCAAACATACGGGACTGGCAATAGGACAGGCTCTTGCATTCTTCTATGAATCCGCTTACGTAAGCATGGTGACTTTGGAGTAATTCATTTTAATGATCTAATACAGTGCCCTAATCTTGGGCAGTGGAAGTATACTGGCAGAAATTTTAAATTATTCATATTCACCATGCTAAGGTTTTCTTTGGTCCAACATACATCGTATATCGCCATATGGCTCACTTTACCGAAAACGCTCATACGACGATTAACAAACGCCAAAATAATTTCGCTTTGTACGTAGAGCATATGATACGAAGCTAGCCGAAAATTGGAGAGCCGGCAATTATCGGACTATCGAGTACATTACAATAACTGGCACACAGGCACTGACTGAGTTTTTCCAGTGTTTCATTGTGACTGGGTATGGCCTGCTATTTACTTGCTTTCAATTTATTAACTCAAGCGAAACGCAATCAGAGTGGATTAAAAAGAATATATAAATAACGCTATCAAAATGCAAGCAGATACGAGCAGAAGTCCAAGCAGAGTGCAAGTAGAGTGCAAGCAGAGTGCAAGCAGAGTGTGAGCAGAGTGCAAGCAGAGTGCAAGCAGAGTGCAAGCAGAGTGCAAGCAGAGTGCAAGCAGAGTGCAAGCAGAGTGCAAGCAGAGTGCAAGCAGAGTGCAAGCAGAGTGCAAAATATTAAAGAAGCTATGAATGTGCATTAGCCATTATAAATAACTAGTTTACACATGTATATGTCAATAACTATTTAGCAAAGGAATAGTTAAAATTATAAATAACAATCAAAACTTTGAATCAAAGTAAAATAATTACCATAAAAGGTTGAACGATTTCACGGAGAATCTCTTGCATATATTTTGAATAATTCTAACAATTTAGATAAAACATTTACATTTATATTATTTTAGGTACCCTTTGTGTATACAGTATGTATGTATCTTCGCTGAGAACTTTAATCTAAATGAATAATTTAACAGATAATGGTTACTAAGAATATATTCCTGTGATATTTTACTCGTCCAACTAGTTGAATGTTTTTATGGTTTTGTAGTTGAGCGATAGCCCTTATAATTACGTATTATCGGTCTATGACAAGAACTGTATCTACGTGTCAACAATGTTTTGAAAATCAGAATAATGGCATTAGAATTTGTTTCGAAAATTCAATTAAAATTGTTTCTACGAACAACTTTGTTTTTAAACGTTGCCCTACTCTAGGTTTTCTCCTGTGACGTGGGTGCGTTTACAGACATATATTTCACACACAATACACCCAGACCCGGAACAACTACCTGCAGATCATACAAATATTTGTTGAGTGCGGGAATCGAACCCAAGAATCAGAGCGCAGCATGATACAGTCGATCAGCCACTGCACCAACTAAAATATGAATAACTAATAAAGTCATGAACGCACTTTTCGGAGATTCCTAACTACTTGGCCTTTTTTTTTTTTTTTTTATTGGTGCCCATTGGAAATTCTTCATGAACTTCCTTCGCCCCGGGGAAGGGCGAAGGGGTATGCCGGACTCCTACCGGCTAAAACCACTGGAGTGGTCATCTTCGGCACGTAAAGGAGGCTCCAGGTCCTCGTATGATCACACTAGAGCCGCCCACTGGTGCAAAGCCTATTGGCACATCTCGGAGAGCGTGACTGTAAAGCGGTCACCCCCCCAGGGGGATTGTAAAGGATCCCTCAAAGCGTCCCACGGCAGCGCGTGACCACATGCGTGCTACCGTCTTCTCTTGGGTCGCTTGGTGTGGGCACGCAGATTCCCCAATCTACGCACCCGCGAACCCAGAGGTCCCCCACCTTATAGCAACGGCAGGGGTTTTCAGGCGTATCGGAATTAGGCGCCAGGGCGGTTGTTACCCCGGCGCCGTCTCCTTCTTCTTCGAGCGGGATCGGCCCTCTCCCGGTCCCGCTCAACTACTTGGCCTATCTACTAAAAAAAACGATGGTCATAAATGTATTAATTTTTTTACCTCACAGGCGCCATGATTGCTGATTTGACGACACGGTTGGTGCAGTGGATGATACAGTCAGCTGCTGCGCTCCAGGTCGTGGGTTCGACTCCCTCACGGAAAAAATATTTGTATGATCTGCAGGTAGTTGTTCCGGGTCTAAGTGCATTGTGTGTGGAATTCATGTCTCTAAACGCACCCACGACATAGAAGAAATCCTAGTGCGGGGCAACGTTGATTTGAATAAATAAAATAGAAAAACTCGTTTATTTATACAGTTATTAAACTAAGAAAACACGATGATGAAGATCGCTTATAGTTTCCCTATTAAATGCAAAACGTTCCTGCTCAGATCAGCATATAAAGTGATATAGTTATCGCGTACATCTTAAATTTAAGACCCTACCTTCATCGCCTTATTAAAATGTAATGAGCTCACTTGAAAATGAGCAACTTTTTGACATGAAAGACGCCAAGCTTGTTGTCTCCTTGTATATATGCTAATGTGTTTGCGTGCACCCCAAACGATCTATCAAGCTGTGCAATTTTGAATTCTAAGACTGCAACTTAAAGTTCCTTTTTAGATAGCGCGGTGAACGAAACGAGATTTGATGAACAGCTGAGAGAATTAGAAGGATTAGGTTTAGTACTTTTTTTCGTTGTTTCTTCGTTAGAAAGTGTCATTATGGTTCTGTTTGTGGGTAAATTTCCTTTTATGTAGTTTTGCTATGAATATTAAAGACATTACATATTGAAATATATTTCACAACGTTGATAGTTCATATCAACTTACTTGCCCGTATAGCTGCAGTCACGAATAGGGATACCCGTCTCATCCCGTGGGTGTCATAGCAGGCTACTAAGGGAGTTTGGAACTTTGTGCGTATCACTAAGCACTTTGGGTTACCCGCAGGTGGTGGGTTAAACCACCAAACTAGCATACCCAAGGAGGGTTTTTTCCAAAACCTTTGCAATATGATTACATATTGCGCCGACCAGACGTAACTTGGGGCAAGAAGGTGATGAAGGTTTATATCGACAAAATCTTATTTCTTAAAGTAAAAGGAGAACTCACTATATTGTAGTTGCAGAAATTAGTCATACGTTCATAATCATCGTCGTATGAGGCATCCCCCATAGACGGCTCGGTTGATGCAGTGGCTGATAAAGGCTACTGCTACGCTCCGGGTTGCGGGTTGGATTCCCGCACCGAACAAATATTTGTATGGTCTACAGGTAGTTGTTCCGGGTCTGGGTATATTGTGTGTGGAATAAGTGTCTGTAAACGCACCCACGACACAGGGGAAATAATAGTGAGGGGCAAGGTTTTAAAAAAAAATAGATTTCTATAATAGTGTCGTCTTTTTGGGCGAGTTTACCATTACTCGCCACATTTGGTAGGCGAGTTAGAGAGCGCAGTATGGCTGCTGTTCTACAGAAGGGATGCTGCTGTCTATTCTTTTGATTTCTGGATGTCATAAAAGGCGACTTACTTAATCCCTTGAGGAAATGGAGTTGGTGCTTTATTCCTAACACGGATATCATGCGACAAATGACGCCAGGCACTTTTCTTTTGTTGCCCTGTGGAAATTCTTCATGAACTTCCTTCGCCCCGGGGAAGGGCGCAGGGGTATGCCAGACTCCTACTGGCTAAAACCACTGAGGCGGTCATCTTCGGCACCTAAGCGAGGCTCCAGGTCCTCGTATGATCACATTAGAGCCGCCCACCGGTGCCACGCCTATAGGCGGCACACCTCTGAGAGGGTGACTGTAAAGCGGTCCCCCCCCCCCCCCCCGGGATGTCCTAGTACAATTATTAATGAGCAGATTGTACATTTTTCGACTTGACAACTTGCACTTTATTTGACAATAAGACATGGTGACCAAACGGATGCATTTTACTTGCAAACCCGTCTGCCATAAAGCATGTTAAAAACGTCTATTTGAAAAGGAGTTTTATTTCACAACATACTCGTAACTACAAAATATTTCCTGACGTCATTCCCCCTCACACACACATAGTTACCCCCTCAACTTCACACGAACTTCACACGACGTCACCTTTCACAGACACACACACATACCACTCTGTTCACTTGGACTGTAAAATTGCTGGCAACAAACTCGTCAGTCATACGTGCTGGGCGTCGATTCGGGCTCTACCTTCAAATTGCGTTAACCCTTCGTCCGTCTGTCGGGACAATCGGATTGCGTCAGTTCAACTCGCTTATTAGATTCCACTGCGACTCGCTCGGAGTAACCGTTGGATAATATTAAGCCTATTTCTTTATGTCGAGAGTAAAAGCAGGAGATGTGGTGTTATGAGGGTTCTTAGAGAAATGATAATGTTAAACATGTTTTAGAGTGCCTACATATATTTTATTGTCAAGTCGCCAGTAACTAATTTTGCCAAGAACTCGAGTCTTCGAGTCCTATTTAAATGGATTGGATGATGAATTAAATGACTCATTCTCTACGAGCTCTTGAATGTTACATGAGAGCTTACGTCCCTTTTGTGCGCTTGAATCCTTTTTAAGTGGTGGTGGTGGCTTTTTAAGTTCGTGGTCGCAGGATGACATCCTGATAATTCAATCAACCTGCGACCATGAACCCTGCATAGTGTTCGAAACGTCAGGAAAAACAAAAATCAATAATACACGCGATTTAATCCGTTTAAAATTGTTTTATTATAATCCGTAAATAAATATTTTTTGTGCTTGGCAACCCTGTTGTAAACTCCCATTTATTGTGCCTATGGCCTATAGGTTTTTTCTCTGTCTCCTGCTTGCTATGGAGGGAAGTGGAATGAGTATTATTTTCTGATTAATTTCGGTGCGGATGTTCCAAGACTAGAAGTATTTCATTTCTCTGGGACACACCGAGCTTCATTGGTCGGTGTTCTTTTCGGTGGTCGCCATTGTAGATCCTGGCTTATAGGAGTTGCAGTGGTTGGGAATATGTGGCGGACTTGTCCCAAATAAAATAAAAAGTCATAGTCCATATTGCTATAATCACCACACTTCGCAGGCGGAATGGTGATCGCAGTACAATACATCAACTTGACTCTTGATTCGAACTCTTATTCACCTGATACCCATGGGTGGAGCGGGGTGGCCTATTCTCTCCAAGAACCTAACGGCCTGAAGTTGTGTAAATGAGTCTTTTAGTATCACATCTAAAATATCAGGTTAGTCAGCGTACAGTCTCATTGCGCTTATCTATAGGAATTTCCAATTCATGTATATCGCCCTCCCAGTTAAAGTCCAGATTTAGCTAAAGATTCGTTATTTTCAAACTTAAAGATTAATTTAAGAGTTATTACTCGATGTTTTGCTTATCCTAAAACGTTATGGCGACCGAGTCAGATTACGGCTACAGAAAATAGCCCATTTAATTTGGAACACCACTATTCTTTATTAAAACCAACCTTTTCATTAAAACAAACAACTTTAGCGCTAACATAATCATAATTTTCCGTCTTCAAATGATAAACGAGCATCTAAAGACGCCATTTTAGTTTGCCGAATATTCTTGAAGCTGTGAAATGTTTTAGACGGCGTAAAACTGAAGTAGTATAAAAATATAGACTATACATGCACACACACACAGCCTGTCAACGTCCACTGCAGAACACCAATGCATTTTTTCCTTTTTTTTATTGGTCACAGTGGAAATTCATCATGAACTTCCTCCACCCCGGGGAAAGGCTAAGTGGCATGCCGAACTCCTACCAGCTAAACCACTGGCGTGGTCATCTTTGGCACCTAAGAGCGGCTCCAGGTCCTCGTATGGTCATACTAGAGCCACCCAGTGTACCACTCCTAGAGGCGCATCTCAAAGAACGTGGGTGGTAAAGTGGTCGTCCGGCCCTGGGAGACCCTTTACAATCGTAAAAGATCCCGCCGAAACCTCAATGTGCGCTTTGCTGCGCTGCGCACATGGTAACACCAGTGTCTGCAATGCATGTGGCCATTACCGTCACCACTACGCTTGACAGGTGGATTGATGATCACAGTATGTTGTTTTTAACACAGGCGAGGACGCCGCTGTCCATCTTCTCGATATCAACCGTTAGTTGCTGTTTATGTGTTGTGTCCGGATTTAAGGACTCAAAAGCAGAGGGATGGGCAGCAGCGTCCCTTCTGTGGTCCTGAGATCCTGGGAAAAATACTACCCCCGGGGTACGAGTGTGTTCTACGCGATATCTTTTTACCAGTTTTAAAAAGACGAGCTCAGTCAATATCAGTGTTCAAAAGACTAATGAGGGAACATTACTTGTCACTGTAATTATTTTTGCTTAGAGTTTACTAAGTATTACATCAGAATTAACTGTTTTTCGATATTTTGTCAAATTAATTGAAGAGTATTGTCTTAGGTTTTCGCGATTATTACACATTATAATAAAACAATTTTAAACGGATTAAATCGCGTGTATTATTGATTTTGGTTTTTACAACATCTAAATTCAATACACAGTAAAATTCAGTTTACTATGGAATTGGAGGAAAACAAATCCTTGGCCTTTCTTGACATACTTCTTATCCATAATCCTGATCATTCAGTTAGTCACACTGTGTATAGAAAGCCTACCCATACAGACAGGTACCTTAACGGTGAATCTCACCACCACCCTTGTCAGTTAGCTACCGTGGCTAAATCTTTGTTACAGAGAGCACACGGCATCTGCGACGCCGACCACCTGCCAGGGGAGCTTAACCATGTGAAGCAAGTTCTTCGAAATAACAATTTAAGAGCGCCACATCCCCGTCGCAGAAGCCACCCGAAACCCACCACGGTTGATCGGAGACCTGCAGTCTTACCATTCATCAAGGGAGTCACGGACAGAATTGGTCATATCTTGAAGCGTGCTTCTATTAAAACCTATTTCAAGCCACATAAAAAGATAAGCCAACTTCTCAAACCCGTGAAGTGTCACATTCCTCTACAAGATGCAGGGGTCTACAAGATTGACTGTGATTGTGGGTTGTCATACATAGGGCAAACAAAGCGTAGTATAGCCACCAGAATTAAAGAACACATAGCTGACGTCAAGCATAGACGCATCACAAAGTCCGCAGTGTGTGAACATGCCTTAGGCAAACCCAACCATTTTCTTCGATTTGATCATCCTCAAGTCCTCGCGAAAGAAAACCGTTATGTACCAAGAATGTTTCGAGAGGCTATTGAAATTAAAAAACATCCTAATTTTAATAGAGAAGATGGTTGGCAGGTACCACCTGTTTGGAATCCGGTTATTAAATTAATAAAATCCCAAACAACATACCAAACTAAAAAACATCGAGACACTGTGAGTGATTACTGCGTGCATCGAAACAATTTTTGATTAGTTTTCATCATCATCATATCAGCCACAGGTCGTCCACTGCTGAACAAAGGCCTCCCCCTTAGATCTCCACAACGAGCGGTCACATGCCGCTCTCATCCAACGACTCCCAGCGACCTTCACCAGGTCGTCTGTCCACCTCGTTGGAGGTCGTCCCACGCTGCGTTTTCCGGTGCGCGGCCTCCATTCGAGAACCTTTTTGCCCCAACGGCCATCAGTTCTACGAGCAATGTGCCCTGCCCATTGCCACTTCAGCTTACTAATCCTTGCAGCTATGTCGATAACTTTAGTTCTTCTACGGATCTCCTCATTTCTGATTCGATCTCGTAGAGAAATACCAAGCATAGCTCTCTCCATAGCTCGCTGAGTGACCTTGAGCTTTCTTATGAGGCCCATTGTGAGTGACCACGTCTCTGTTCCATATGTCATCACTGGTAACACACACTGGTTAAAGACTTTCGTCTTTAGGCATTGCGGTATTGTTGACGAAAAGACGTTGCGAAGTTTCCCGAACGCTGCCCAGCCGAGTCGGATTCGACGATTGACCTCTTTCTCGAAGTTGGACCTACCTAACTGGACAGTTTGTCCCAGGTAGACATACTCGTCAACAACTTCGAGAACAGAGCTCCCAACGGATATTGGGATGGGCACGACATGGGCATTTGACATGACTTTCGTCTTGCCCATGTTCATTTTAAGGCCCACCTGTTGGGAAACCCTGTTGAGATCATCGAGCATTGTGCTGAGCTCTTGCAGCGATTCTGCCATGACTACGATATCGTCGGCAAATCGAAGGTGAGTGATATACTCGCCATTGATGTTAATGCCGAATCCTTTCCACTCCAGCAACTTGAAGGCATCCTCCATTGCAGCGGTGAACAGTTTCGGGGAAATTACGTCCCCCTGTCTCACACCTCTCTGCAATGGAATTGCCCCCGTGCTCTGTTCATGTACTCGGACCGACATGGTGGCGTTTCTGTATAAGCACTTCAACACTTCAATGTACCGATAGTCAATGTGGCACCGCTGCAGAGATTGCAGCACTGCCCAGGTTTCGATCGAATCGAAGGCTTTCTCATAGTCCACAAACGCCAAGCATAGTGGCAGATTATACTCCTCGGTCTTCTGTATAACCTGCCGCAGCGTATGGATGTGGTCTATGGTACTGAAACCTTTTCGGAAACCGGCTTGTTCGGGAGGCTGGAAGTCATCAAACCTGCGCTCGAGACGATTCGTGATGACCCTTGAAAACAGCTTATAAACATGGCTCAGAAGTGAGATGGGTCTGTAATTCTTCAATAGGGTGTTATCACCCTTTTTGAAGAAGAGCACCACCTCACCTCTGTTCCACGCTTCCGGCGTTGTGCCCTCGAGTAAGACGGAATTGAATAGCTTCTGAAGGACTTTAAGTACCGGTGTGCCACCCGCTTTCAGAAGCTCTGTCGTAATTCCGTCCCCACCCGGCGCCTTGTTATTTTTAAGCTGTTTCAAGGCCATCCTAATCTCGTACAGGCTGATGTCCGGGATATCCTCGGTATAGTGTCGGGTTAGTTTGGCTCGCGGGTCTTTGTCAGAGCCAATGGTAGGTATAGTTACCGAGGTGTATAACTGCCGGTAGAACTTCTCAATCTCTCTCAAAACCTCTGGCTTAGTCGACGCTACACTGCCGTCCTCGGTCTTCAGCTTCATAATACGACTTTGCCCAATAGACTTGTCTCTTGCGAACACTTTGGAGCCTTGGTTCCGCTCAATCGCCTCTT
Organism: Diloba caeruleocephala; assembly: GCA_947459985.1. Classification (NCBI taxonomy): domain Eukaryota; kingdom Metazoa; phylum Arthropoda; class Insecta; order Lepidoptera; family Noctuidae; genus Diloba; species Diloba caeruleocephala. The sequence goes on along the minus strand of OX381605.1, from coordinate 32,206,102 downwards.
TAACACCGTTGGTGTTAAAGGTGCGGATATCGTGACGCAAGGACTTCCATATCCGTCTATTGAGCAGTCGGTATGCTTCAGCATCACCGGAGGACTGCAGCGTCATGGCGCGTCTTTCTGCCATGAGGTCGAGAGTGTGATCGGAGAACTTTTTTGGTCTACCTTTACGGTGGGACTTAAAGAACTTAGACCCAACCGTTTGGACAGTTTCTACAAACCTACCATTTAAATCGTCCACAGATACGCAATGTTCTAGGCACTCGAAGCGGTTTTGGAGTTCGAGTTGAAAGCTCTCGGGGTTTTGGATATAAGCACTAGAGGGCCGGAGCGTAGACCTCATCAGACGAGACCTCTCAACTTTGAGATTAATATTCAATGTGCCTCTTACCATTCGGTGATCACTACCGGTTTTCACCCTGTGGATCACAGAGACATCATTGAATATTTGCCTCCTATTGGTCATGATGAAGTCAATCTCATTCCTCGTGGAACCATCGGGACTCATCCAGGTCCATTTCCTGTGAGGCGGCTTTTGGAAAAAGGAGTTCATCACGAAGAGTCCCTCCTTTTCCAAAAAGTCGGCCAGCCTCTGTCCCCTGGGGTTCCGTTGCCCATATCCAAATTGCCCCACTCTCAACTCACCATCGCATCGAGTGCCCAGCTTCGCGTTGAAGTCCCCCATCACAACAGTGAAGTGTGTCTTCGAGGTATGTATGGCCCTACTTACGTCCTCATACATACTCTCTACTTCATCATCTGGGTGTGTCGAGGTCGGTGCGTAGACCTGTATGACCTTCAACGAATACCTCTTGGATATTCTGAGTATAAGGTACGCTACCCTGCTCGACACACTTTCGATGGTTACTATGCTGTTAATGAGGGACCTGCGGACGAGAAACCCGACACCACCTTGAGACAGATGTTCGCCTTCCCGGTAGTAGAATAAGTTGCCAGATTTCAGGGTTATCGTGTCCTCACCCTCTCTTCGGACTTCTGATAGACCCATGATATCCCAGTGCAACTTATCTATTTCTTCTTCCAGCTCAACAATCTTTTCGTCTGCCCTCAGTGTGCGTGTGTTATACGTTACCAGGGCCAGTTTTCGTTTGGGGTGGTAGCCGGATCCCGTCCGGTGATTCTTAGCACCCCCTGCCCCGCCGTTACCGTGGCCGCTACCATGACCAGGAATAGCGGGGCTGCCGGGAACTGGGGGCCGGTGCATTAGTCGTGTCGTCATTTTTGGGGGGAATTTGCCGATACTCACCACGCTTGGCAGGCGTGTTGGTGAGCGCAGTAATGCTTCTGTTCAGCAAAGGGACGCTGCTGCCCATCCCTTTGGTTAAGAGTCCCTTAGTCGACTTTTACGACCTCCACGGGAGGAGACGGAGTGGTGCTATATTCTTAATCCGGACACCACACGGAGTTAGTTTTGTACGGTAGATAATATAACTTTTTAAATCTGTAACGACGCTTGTCACCTTAGTCATCCTGCGACCACGAACCCTGCAAAGTGTTCGAAACGTCAGGAAAAACCAAAATCAATAATACACGCGATTTAATCCGTTTAAAATTGTTTTATTATAATTGAAGAGTATTTGTATACATACATATTTTTGTTTGATTTTTTTTAAAACGGTGCCCCACACTAAGATTTCTCCTGTGCCGTGGTCGCCTTTACAGACATGAATTCCACATACAATACACCCAGACCCGGAACAACTACCTGCAGATCATACAAATATTTGTTCCGTGCGGGAATCGAACCCACGACCCGGAGCGCAGCAGCTGACTGTATCAGCCACTGCACCAACCGTGCTGTGTAATATAAATATAATAAATGTTAATGTATTTATATATCTATATCGTGTATAATCTTCCATTATTTATATATTTAGTATAGTATACGTAATTTAGTTATTTCATTATGTATCTGTGTGCACCATCAACTGCCGCATATATTATCCAGTTAAGTATTTCCCCATCCTAAGGTTGCCTGGAAGAAATCGCCGAGCGCGATAAGGCCGCCCATTGTACTCTAAAATGTACTTATAAGCACTACTGTTTTATATCTTTTGCCGATTGGTGTACAATAAAGAGTTATAAAATATATTAAAAAATAAAAAATAAAACTGGCTAGGTAGCAGCGTCTTCCTTAGAGCTAAGCTCGTACTGTAATCACCAATTTGTTTGCCTTGCTGGTGTGTGAGTGGGCCCGTTTTCAGGAGTGGTCATATGCGGCTCAAACTCAAACTCAATTTTTTATTTATTTCATATAGGCCCTAATAGGCTCTTACGAAAAGTCAAGTTAAGTGCATGGTACGGAAAACTCGGTCCTATGGAGAAGAGCCGGCAAGAAATGCATATACTCTTTTCAAAAAAGTTAGATTACAATTTTGTTATTACATGGCAATAAACTAGGTATGTGCGAACAAAGTAGACTAATTAAATGTAAAATACACACAATAACAAAACAGACAATTGCCTCTAACGCGATAGGAAACTGATAACAATTAATGTATAGCACTAATAAAGTCGACGAAATTCACACATTTACAAAATGTAGAAGAAACTAAATCATCTAAAATAAAAGGCATTTTAAACGCCGGAGCTTTAAAAGTCATATTGAATATGTGAGTAAAATTAATATGTCAAAAGTATATATTATATAGACAATATATATCAAAAGCTAATATAATTTAAAAATAATTATGATCACTATCAAATTTTGATTTGTAATTAGATAAATCCACAAATGATTGGCAATATTATCCACTGTAACTAGTAGACGGGACTACTTGACACGTCAAAGACGCTATTGTTGTTTACTGAATCTTCAAGCTGTCGTAAAATGTTTCAGAAGTATAAAACTCGTGTAACAATTTGGTTACGTTTGAGACCTACTTACTAGTACATAAAAACGTAGAACACTTTGTCCAAATTAGTTTGTGCTGGTACTTTAAATTGCTTTGTAATCCTTGAATAGTGGAGGATGCATATTGCCTATACTAAAACATAAAGTTACCAAGACTATAGGGTCTTTGAGAAGCTTCTTCGTTATTGGATGCAATCTTGCCTGCATAATTTTCTTCAAACCAAAAAGGTTATCTTCTTTGGCGGTCCATTAAATTGACTTTTCACCCTAATGACAGAATGAAAAGTAAAAAAATTCCATGATTAATAATAACCAAAGAAAAAACGAAAGAGTTTAAGCTATTAGGCTATATATACATACACACAATTGTTCAGCACAATATTGCGTGTTTCTATGCAGTTTTCTGTGTCTTTTTCTGATTCTGTAGCACTGGTACACCACAGCAGCTAAAATTATTACTTTTATAATATTGTGTTCCAGCTAGGAGCCGCGGTTTCACCCGTCGTTTATTTTAAAATATGTTTTTTATTTTTATTTATTTTTATTTTTAATAAAAACATTGCCCCACACTAGGATTTCTCCTGTGTGTTGGGTGCGTTTACAGACATACATTTCACACACAATACACCCAGACCCGGAACAACTACCTGCAGATCATACAAATATTTGTTCCGTGGGGGAATCGAACCCGCGACCCGGAGCGCAGCAGCCGACTGTATCAGCCACCGCACCAACCGATTATTATAAATAATTTAGAGTACTTCGGCCTAGACATCTGACATAAAGTATATATATTGGATTTCATGGCTTTTCATTATTTTTATTTTTTAGAGATTAGCGGCGGAAACAAGCAGATAGACAAACAGACCCACTGACAGAAAAAAAAAGTAGGTAGGTAGTATTTTGTAGGTACTGCATATACTTTCATAAGCATTTAGTGAAAAGCTGTTATTTTGATATTACTAACAGACACTTCAATTTAATTTATAAATATAGATGTTATATTGTGTATTTTAATAATACTGCTTGAGATTTATTTTTTCCACGAACGAATGAAAGAGTGTTTTCTTTAAAGTGGAAAATAACTTTCTGAGCAATTTTACGTAACGCTCTTTGTACATTTTAAAGGAATCATCATCACGGCCGAATGAAGTCCACTGCTGGACACAGGCCTCCCCCAAAGATCTCCACAACGACCGATATGGCTGTGCTGTGGGCTCAATGGGGGGTTTTGCCATAATCGCCACGCCTGGCAGACGGGTTGGCGATCGCAGTTGAGCTGTTAATTTATTCGAAGGACGCTGCTGCCCATCCTCCGGCTAATCCCTTAGTCGACTTTTACGACACCCACGGGAGGAGATGGGGTGGTGGTATTCTGAGCCGGCACCACACGACATAAAGGAATATTTGAACAAAAATAATCTCTCCTAAGCTCTTTATTTAGACCTAATTACGCAAAGAACTTGCATACTGCCACATCTTCGAAATTACACGTGAAACCTTTTTGAGTGTACAATATCACCTACAACAGAGCAAAGACCTGTAGTCCAATTCTAAATATAAATATATGTCTGACGCTCACGCGGAGCGCCTCCAGCAACATTTTAACATTGTACTGGCCCATATTTCAGACTCCAGAACTTTTATTTGGGTAAAAATATATGTTTGCGTTTCTATTGTTCCACGAGGTTTAAAAAAAGTTTAACACAAAGGAGCATAGAGTTATGACGAGCTGAATTGCTCCTCTATTGTTGTTGTTGCGCTGTTTGTTTCAATTTCAACGTAAACAGTGTTCAGTTGAAATAAAATGAAACTTTGAAAAAAGAGGTTAATTAAAAAGTAAATAATGTGCGAGAAAGAAATAATGTGGAGCAATGGTGGAACACGTATCGTGAAGGTTTTGTTTTAAATAATCGTATTTTTATTCCGTGGTGCCGTGTGGTGCCGGCTGTGCCGTGTGGTGCCGGCTCAGAATGCCACCACTCCATCTCCTCCCATGGGTGTCGTAAAAGTCGACTAAGGGATTGGCCGGAGGATGGGCAGCAGCGTCCTTCGAGTACATTAACAACTCGACTGCGATCGCCAACCCGTCTGCCAAGCGTGGCGATTATGGCAAAACCCCCCAATGAGCCCACAACACATCCATGTTGGTCGTTGTGGACATCTTTGGGGGAGGCCTGTGTCCAGCAGTGGACTTCATTCGGCCGAAATGATGATGATGATTTTTATTCAGTTTATTTTCATTTGCCAGCGCTTAAGCTATGTACATAGCAAGCCATGAACAATAACTAAAATATTCTATTCCGCCTGGCACACAAAATTGTTAGAAAATCCTTCAATTGTTGACAACCAGTAACAATTTCTATAGCTATTTAAAAATGATGAAATCAAAACATACTCATATCTAATCACTTAAGCCAAGATACATATCTCCCTCACTCTTCATAATAAGAGTTTATGAGTTTATTTATTTTTATTTCTCTCTACACAAAGAGCATACATAATTTATGAAATTCTGATATATGTATATGTAATGTGTTATTGAAATATGGAGTACTTATATGAAGCTTTGTACATTTTCTAAGATGACTTATCTAGATAGACTTTTAGGTAACTTCTTTAGATAGTCTGTTAGGTGTTCTCGCTTTATTTACCTGTCGACCATATAGGCGGCAAACGTTGTGCTACCCGGGTTAGCAGGAGGGGGGAGTGAGCTTGGGGTGCCAGAGCTGCTGCGCAGGCAGAGTCAGTGCTGATGCATCAGTAACAGGTCATCAGGAGGATAAGGAAATGTGCTATTTCCAGCAATGAAGATTCTCCAGGCCAACTTGCACCACAGTCGCAACGCTCAGAATCTGCAGCTGCAGCCTGTTGCAGTGGTGGCGAATGGTCGGTTACCTTGGTGGTGGTAGCGAAGCCCTACGGCGTGTAGAAAGATCCTTGCTAGAGCCGGAGATTCCATCACCGTTCGTTGAACTGGTGGACGGAGAGCTGCCCTGATTCCTGTTCGACTGGGGGCACTATTTTGTCGTGGCAGAGTGAGACCTTTGGAGAGACCTTTGGCAGTACTGGGCTGCTTCGTCTCCTCCAATATCTCTTTTGCCGGTTACGAGCAATGTTTGGATATCACGCAATATTCTCTGTAAGTTCTCACCCCGACAGTGTTCGTCTTTGGAGACTTCAACGCTCACTCGATAGCATGGGGCAACCCCGGGATGAACCGAGAGAGAAGACTTTCTAAAGGTGGATGACCTACGATTGTTGAATCGAGGGACCGTTAGAACCTGCTTTCGGTGCCAGGGGGAGGCGGTCGTGAAACTTTCGGCCACTCCATCTGTAGCCCGCATGTTGTCGGACAGGCGGGGGCAGAGAATATGGTGTCATGTTATCGGACCGCCACCACATAGTTTTCAATGTGGATTACATTCCGCCCACCTGACCCTAAAGCTGCTAACTCAAATGTGCCTAAAGGCACGGCATCAATGTGTAGATCTGGTGTAATTGGTCTAGAGATCCTGGAGAGTCTTTTCGGTGCCGAAGGTGACCACTGTAGTGGTTTAAGCAATTAGGAGTCTGGCATACGTTTTGCCGGGGCGGAGAAAAGGTGATCTTCCTTTTCGATACCTACGAAAAATATAACGCCGGCCAGGAACCACATGTTATGAGAGAATTATAGAGAAGAGAAGATCCCTCTCCTTTCTCTCTAAGACTCTCCCGAGTGTGCTGACAAATTTATAAATTTTTTGAAGCTTTTTTTTATTTTTACTTTGCCCCACACTAGGATTTCTCCTGTGTCGTAGGTGCGTTTACAGTCATGAATTCCACATACAATACACCCAGACCCGGAAAAACTACCTGCAGATCATACAAATATTTGTTCCGTGCGGGAATCGAAACCACGACCCGGAGCGCAGCAGCCGACTGTATCAGCTACTGCACCAACCGTGCCGTCAAATTATAAATATAATTAAAATAAATTATAAAGCCTCAGATCAACTTTATTACTCTATATACGAGGAGGGATCAAAAATGAGTGAGAATGAGATAGAATATAATGACTATTGATAACTTAATAATATATTTTTCTATATAGTTTCCGAGTCTCTCTACCCAAGTCCAGCGCTTTTCCAAGGCTACAATCCCTTTCAGAAAAAAAATTTTGTCTTGGTCCTGCAAAAAGCTCTCCACAGCATCCATCACCTGGTTATCGTCTACGTACCTATTTCCCCTTAAGTATTTTTTCAATTTGGGGAACAGATAAAACTGCCACTTAATGCAACAGCACGCCCCTTCGAAGTTTTCCTCTCCTTTTCTCTTTGATGGCATTCCTCAACTTGGGAATTAAAGCTGCATAATATTGGCCTGTAATAGTAGTTCCACGCTCCAGGTAATCAATCAACAATATACCTTGCCAGCCGATGCCACGACACGAAACTTCTTCGGGGTCGGTGATGATGGCCGTTTCTATTACGAAGATTGCTGTTTTGTCTCGGGATCAAAATGATGGACCCATGTTTCGTCCATTGTTACGAAACGAGACAAAAAGTTTTCAGAATCTTCTTGAAACTTGTCCAACAATATCTTCGAAATGTCAAGTCGATTTTGTTTGTGACTGTCGGTTAACATTCTCAGCACCCATCTTGGGGAGACTTTTCTCATGTTCAAAGATTGTTTCAATATGGATTGAATACTTCCATATGAAATGCCCGTTTCTTGAATTAAGTATCGGATGGTAACTCTTCGATCGCTCAATACAATTTTCTCGACTTTCGCAACATTTTCTTGGGTGACTGACGACGATGGACGGCCGCAGCGATGTTCGTCTTCCGTGCTCGTTCTCCCTACTCGAAATTGAGAAGCCCACCTTGCGACAGTGGAATACGGCGGAGCAGACTCTCCTCATGTTGCCTCCAAATCGCAATGAATCTCTTGGGTCGTTAACTTTTTTAAACAGAGGTATTTAATAACGGGTCGCACTTCGTTTTTCTCCATTTTCGAGAACACTTCGCGACACGAAGCAAACAAATGACTACATTAAAAAAAAAAAAAGATAATCGAAGATTTTTTTCTTTATTACAAAAATGTATCTGAGCTATGCCTGCCAGTTTTTTTTTTTTTCTTACCAAGGAGTATGTCGTTCTCACTAATTTTTGATCCCTCCCTATGTATCCTATGTGGATATAATTTTTTTTAAAACAGTTTTAGGTAAGCCGTAAAATATTAATTAGTTATAATTATATTAAGTATTAATAGTGTGCCATTAAATGGGTTATTAACTCGTACAAGTTACTGTCGTGGTCTTTCATATTCCACGTAAATAATATTGCCTAGTGTCGCCTAAAATCGTTGGCGCAGGAGTAGCACATTGAGTGATGTAATTTAAAATATAATACATATTGTATATACATATAAGCAGGTATTAATTAAGGTGGTCCCGCTCACACTACAAGCCCGTATATCTCTGAATGATTGCTTCATTTTTCTTTCAATCTTGAGAACTGAGAAAGTTGGCAATAATATCATAAACGAGCCTGCACTCTTGGGGTGGCAGCGGCACTTGAATAACTTTATAAGAGTCTTTGAACTTACGCCAGTACTCATTTGGGAATTCAAGTATTTTTTAATTGGGCATAAATATGGCTTTTGATTTTGTGTTAAATTAAAGTATGAAAGGTGCAAAGGATGGTGGTACAGTAATTCAAATTGCCAACGTAATATCTTGACCTGTGACGCACAAATGAACCACAAGCCGCTTACACAGCTTGAGCAAGCTTAAATCGTACCGGATTTATATTAGGATTAAAATTAATAATTAATCAAAAGTAATGAACAATACTATTATTTTGCAGTGGCTGATACAGTCTGCTGCTGCGCTCCGGGTCGTGGGTTCGATTCCCGCACGGAACAAATATTTGTATGAACTGCAGGTCGTTGTTCCGGGTTTGGGTGTATTGTGTGTGGAATTTGTGTTTGTGCCCAACGGCTCGGCTCGGCTCACCCATGGCACAGGAGAAATCATAGTTTGGGGCAAGGTGTTTAAAAAAAAATTATGATGATAGATAGAAGAAATAAAGTTGCCAGCATAGCTGTAAGGATTAGTAAACTAAAGTGGCAATGGACAGGGAACATTGCTCGTAGAACTGATGGCCATTGGAGCAAAAAAGATCTTGAGCGTGATCTTGCAGCGTGGGACGACCTCCAACGAGGTGAACAGATGACCCGGTGAAGGTATCTGGGTATCGTTGGATGCAGGTGGCATGTAACCGATCATTGTGGTAACCTATTGGGAAGGCCTTTGTTCAGCAGTGGACGTTCTTTAGCTGCTATGATGATTATGATTGTATATCTTTAAAAAATAACTCTCCCAATTTGTGAAACGCTGATAAAATGGTATTAGAAAGATATTAGGTATCATTCAAATAATTGAAATAAAAAATAAACACCAAAGCTGTCACAATAAAATGTGAATGCGAATACACAGATCGTTTCGGCCGAATGTAGTCCACTGCTGGACACAGGCCTCCCCCAAAGATCACCACAATGACCGATATGGGTGTGTTGTGGGCTCATTGGGGGGTTTTGCCATAAACGCCACGCTTGGCAGACGGGTTGGCGATCGCAGTTGAGTTGTTAATGTACTCGAAGGACGCTGCTGCCCATCCTCCGGCTAATCCCTTAGTCGACTTTTACGACACCCACGGGAGGAGATGGGGTGGTGGTATTCTAAGCCGGCACCACACGGGCAGAATACACAGAAACAAACCAAATTCATTTTAGAAATAAAAATCTCACTAACGCGACCATCTTATATTCTACACTCGATTTCAAAGAACCATCTAGACAATCAGTGTGACAGGTTCTTTGAGCAAAACGTATACAAAGAGTTACGGAATTTCCCAGGCACCGCAGAACTGAACGAAAAAAGAACAACAAAGACAAGATAAAAGTATTAAAAGCAACCTCCAAGTTTGATTCGTTTTTTTACGTCCATACCAAAGTACGGACAGTATGTTTTTGTTCATTTTTCATCTTTATTAAATGTATATCTAAATAATTCATGCATTTTGCAGTACGCTTCTGCTTATAGCTTCTGGGAATAGCTATTATGATATGAAATAATGTAGCCATAGCCCAGCGAGACTCAATCCAAAAGAAACATTAAACTAAATACGGCATACAAGATTAAGAAGCATTCGAATAATAATTTACTGGATGGTACAAAATTTGTCTACTATACAATAACTTAAACGAAGAATTCTGTAGAGTATATAAAGTTGCAGACATAACTCTTAGAATTAGCAAGGCAATGACCTCGTGAGTGTAGGGGAGCCATTCTATACGGCACTACACTTTTCACTATAGGTACATATTCATATTCTTTTCAACCTTTTGCCTCTCAACTACGTGTTTTGTAGTGGTCGTCGTTTGGCCAATATGAAGATGTAAGTTAAAGTTGGCCCTTAGAATTCTTATCGTAAACTAGGTGGGACAAGCGGCTTCACTCGCGTTTAATTTAAAAGAAATTTAGAGTACTTCAACATAAACACTTGACATACAATATATATCTTGGATTTCAAGGGTTTTATTTTTTAGCGCGGAACCCTAATTATTTTTCTACAATAAAAGAAGCCTGAGTTATTCCTTATAATATCAGCTATCTGCCAGTGAAAGTCCCGTCAAAATCAGTCCAGCCGTTTCGGAGATTATCCGGAACAAACAGACAGACAAAAGAAATAAACATTGTTTTTTTTTTATACATGTACCGTATATACTTTCATATGCACTTAGTAAGAAGCTGTTATTTTGACATTACAAACAGACACTTCAATTTTATTTATTTGTATAGATATAGTCGGACACTAACCGGGAACTCTCCATGGCTGCACTATAAAAACGCAGTTGCGGATTGTTCCCGGTGGTGTAAGACTATTGTATTAAGAGATATGAACTATAACGATAAGGTCTATTGCAATGACTACGTTGGTGATGCGGATGTTCATGAGCGGTGACTACTTTTAGGTAACCTCTTGTGTCTTGTTTGTACCTTTATTGATTTTTTTTGTGGTCCCCATTAGAAAATCACCATAAACTTCCTCCACCCTGGGGAAGGGCAAAGAGGCATGCCCGACTGCTACTGGCTAAATCCACTGGGGTGGCAATTTTCAGCACCTATGGCCCCCCTGAAGGTCGTCGTAAGATCACACTAGTGTCAGTTCGAAATCCACTGGTGGTAGGTATCTTATTACACTCTAGTGTGATCTTACGAGGACCTGGAGCCCCCCTTCGGTGCCGAAGATGACCGCTCCAGTGGTTTTAGCCGGTAGGAGTCCGGCATACCCCTTCGCCCTTCCCCGGGGTGAAGGAAGTTCCATGTAGAATTTTCACTGGACATCAATAAAAAAAAGGTATCTTATTACAAGAGTCCAGCTGGGTAAGTAGTATTTCAACTTAAGACATTACTGTGTTCCGGTTATAAGGGCACGGTAGCTAGTCGAATGTCACTGGCCATAAGAGACTAAAAAATATTAAAACCTCTAAAACAGGAAAAAAAACTTTATGAAGTCGGGCGGGGCCAGGTATGCCCGAACCATGGTTCATGCAGACCAACGAAAAGTTATATTTTATACCCGCCCAACTTCATAAAGTTTTTACTTTAATTTTTTTATATCGTGTAGGGTTTTGAAGTCGGTATTTTTTTTGTTAAAAAGATTTATTTGTTTCTTTTTAGTGTAAATAATCTTCGAATCTTTCTACAACAACTTCTAGGCCTCTGCGTAGTGGTGCCGCACCACACCGATTCAAATTTTCTGCCTAAGGCCAAGGTATGTTTTTTTATCCACGAAGAAAGAGATATCTACAGTTTTTCATCATCATCATCATTTCGGATTAAGAATATAGCACCACTCCATCTCCTCCTGTGGATGTAGTAAAAGGCGACTAAGGGAATCTAAACCAGAGGGATGGGCAGCAGCGTCCCTTCTGTGAAACGGTAGCCATACTGCGCTCACCAACCCGCCTGCCAAGCGTGGTGAGTATTGGCAAATACACCCGAAATAATGACACAGTTGTGGAATCTATGGGGGAGGCCTTTGTTCAGCAGTGGACGTATGAATGACCGATATGATATGATATGATGTCCACTGCTAGCCTATACAGGCCTCCCCCAAAGATCACCACAATGACGGATATGGGTGTGTTGTGTGCTCATTGGGGGGTTTTGCCATAATCGCCGCGCTTGGCAGACGGGTTGGCGATCGCAGTTTAGTTGTTAATGTACTCGAAGAACGCTGCTGTCCGTCCTCCGGCTAATCCCTTAGTCGACTTTTACGACACCCACGGGAGGAGATGGGATGGTGGTATTCTGAGCCGGCACCACACGATATTTTTTCGTTTCTATAAAATCAAAGTAATACGAAACCATGTTATAAGTAAGGTTTTCTGATTATCCGACTGGTGTCTGGGTTAAGAATATAGCACCACTCCATCACCTCTCGTGGATGTCTTAAAGGCGACTAACGGACTCTCAACCAGAGGGATGGGCCGCAGCATCCCTTCTGTGGCATAACAGCCATTCTGCGCTCACCAACCCGCCTGCCAAGTGTGGTGAGTACTGGATTTTTTTCCAAAATTACGACAGTATAACCGAACCGTAATGGGGAGGCTTTTGTTCAGCAGTGGACGTCTCTTTACTGATACAATGATACAAAACCAGTTCAACCGAACCGATCCAATCCCGGTCTTCATAATACAAACTTAGTTATATACCACATTATTATGTTAATTCCAACATAACATTGTGGCAAACGCTAGTTGAATCCAGTTTACGGGGGAATGGCGTTTGAAATTCAAATAGCGTATTATACATATCAAGGCAGCCGCCTGTCTGTCTGAGGTAACCGAGTTAAAGCAGTTAACCCAATGTTTAATTTGACAAATCTCGGTTTAACCCGGAATCTGTGGGATGAACGTTAACACTATTTGGAGTCAAAAGTCCATAAAAAACTCTATGAAGGTAATAAGAGTAGGTATTCTAAAAAGCTCGTACCCTGTTCTATGGGACCCAATACCGCCACTAGCGCATTGTAAGTGTGAAACTACTTTTACCTTATCATCATACAGGCTGATCAAAGGAGGTCCAGTGCCCAAGTGGCTTAAATATCGAATCTAAATTACTTGGTCTACCGTCTGCATTGCCTGTGGAATAGTATTTAATTTTAAATTTTTATTGGAAGTAAAAAGGAGAGAACTGCTCAAATTTGTGATTTCATTTCATTTTGGCCAAATCAAGTCCACTGCTGGACACAGGCCTCCCACAAAGATCACCACAACGACCGATATGGGTGTGTTGTGTGCTCACTGGGGGTCTTGCCATAATCGCCACGCTTGGCAGACGGGTTGGCGATCGCAGTTGAGTTGTTAATGTACTCGAAGGACGCTGCTGCCCATCCTCCGGCTATCCCTTAGTCGACTTTTACGATACCCACGGGATGAAATGGGGTGGTGGCATTCTGAGCCGGCACCACACGGCTGTCTTGTAATGCTAATACGGAAAATTTGTAATGCTATCGTCTTATTCAAATCTGGGTTCAGATAATACACCTTATATACTTCCGTGTGGTTTCCGGATTATGAAGAATGTAGCACCACTCCATCCCCTCTCGTGGATGTCGTAAAAGGCCACTAAAGTATTCTAAGCCAGAGGGACGGGCAGATTCTTTGGAACGGTTGGTATACTACGGTTCCAAACCCACCTGATAAGTGTGGTGAGTACTGGAAAATTCCCCCCAAAGTAATGATTGGGGGGGGAGGGCTTGTTTAACAATGGACATCCTTTGGCTGATATGATGAGGTAGCCACAAGTCTCCTACAAAGTCGCAACAGAATCATTCCTCAAAAGTTCCAATCGGTGCAACGTACTCAATTCCCTTCCATAGATATCTTAAGAAAACAGACTCGGAAGCTGCTGACTCCAAATCTCGAAATGTGTATATTTGACTAGGACTGGCTAGCTAGATTGACTTGAAGTCTAATTTAAACTAGATTGAATAAATATTTATTCAGATTTAAAAGGACATAAACTGTCAGGTATTGATTGATTGGTATTGGATTAGACAGAATTTGGAAAAAAAGGTATGAAAAGTAAATCTATACGGTTTCAGTAATTGCCAAAGGGATACAATATACTTAGGTTTAGTGAACCGATCGGTGCCGGCTAAGTATAGTACCACCCTATCTCATTCCGTGGGTGTTGAAATAGGCGACTGGGATGAGACGGAAGGTACGCAGCGGCGTCCTTCGAATACATTTACAACTCGACTGCAATCGCCAACCCACCTGCGAAGCGTGGTTATTATAGCAAAATCACTCAATAACACACAACCCACACTCAGACAAGTCATTGTGGCGTGCTTACCGGCCACGCCTTTGTCCAGCAGTGGACATTATTCGGCTGAAATGATGACGATGATTATGATGAGGTTTTGAGATATTATAAAAGGTCATAGTGTGCTAAAAATAGCCAACTAAGCATTTTCAACAAACCAATCCAAAAATTAAGTGTTCATTTTCAAACTTTTGTTTTTGTAACTAATTTTATCAGGAATGAAGCCTCATTAGGGAGGTTAGTTAAGATCTTATCCTATTCAATCTTGTGGCTTCGAGAGCTATATTACTTTAATTAACAACCTTAACGGTAACCCTAAAAAATCAACCCTTTAACAAGCCTTTGCAGAATTTTACAAGTCTTTATATTTTAACTTCACAGAAAATTGTACCAAGTTGTACCCCAATTATGATCAGCAAGTTCTTGAAAAGGCTGTTGGAGCAAAATAATAGGATTTCAGCCGATAAAAATAGAATAGTATTACTTCCATCTCGTAAGAATTGCTGAAATGTAAGTTAGTTATTGTAACTGGAGCAGTTATGTGAAACCAGCAACTTTCAGCGGAAATTATATTTATAGAGGGTATATTTATAAATCTGGAAAAAAGACTAGCAATGTAATATTAGAGATCATATAGGTTTTTTTTTTTTTTTTTTAATATATAAATAAATATATGAGATGGTTGTCGGTTCAAGCCCACGTATGTGCTATTATATCTCAAAAAAAAAAACTCAAAAACTCAAATTTTTATTTCATATAGGCCCTAATAGGCTCTTACGAAAAGTCAAGCTAAGTGCATCTGTTCTTTTACTACTACTACGCATTTTTTTTATTACGCATTACTGTTCTATGCATCTGTTACCTATCTATAACCGTCGTAGTGTTTTGTTCTAGACCCACTATATTTATTTGGCCGCCCGTATTGTCTGGATAATTTTCTGCTTAAAATACGAAATAACAATTCATCCGAATACATCTGAGATAAGATAATAAAACGATAGACCTAATACTTAAAAATGCAACTGACATAAAATCTGTTGTATTATATTCTTCGCATCAATGATCTAATTGCTTAGCATATATGTTTTGATTAGAATTTTGTTTTTACTGAAAATCAGCGCAGTTGGTGTTGTTTATCTCAAAATTCTCAACGCCTCAGCATTATACTGAGTGTCAACCAATTTCTGCATACTTGCAGCGCACGATTAACGAAGCCAATTTTGAATAATTTAATATAGGCTAATTATTCCTATTTTAAATATCACTTTTATCTTGACATAGTTTTAAATACTATCTAGCCATTTTGTATGATCATGTATTCTCTTTGGCTATTTTATGCCAACGGAAAATAAATGTGTGCGTGTCGCAAGAAGTATAATTTGGTAACTCTTTATGACTGTAGATTTTTTATTTTACCTTTTCTTCTGTCTTACCTGTACCCGTTGTGTGGGCAGATATAAAAATATTTTCTCTCTTTCATTTTTCAATTTATCATTATTATATTTTCTGCATACTTCACGATTCAAACATTATAATTGATAGACTAATGGAAGATTACATATTTTATATCGACTCCTGGCACAAATTATAGTTTTTTTATTCTACCAAGTGACTAGTGGGAAGCGACAGGCCTGACCATAGTAATTGTAATGCTGCTAGAACGAATCCTATGTGGCAACACACTACGCTCGTCGACTAATGATTTCGAATTATTTATTTCACTAGCAAAAGTGCCCTTAAAACCGGAACATCGTAATGTTTAAAGTTCAAATATTACTGCTTGGCGAATAATATTTGGCACTGTGGTTATATCTGCCAGCCGGACTCTCGCATCAAGAGACCTGGCACCAGTAATATCTATATTGTATTTTCCCTACCTTGACACGTCGTAATGTTTTGTTCTAGACCAACTATACTTGGGCGCCGTACTGTGTGGACTATGTTCTTTTTAAGAATGACGGAGCTCTATTTTGTTATGAATATTTCAGCATACGTCTCGAGTCAAAAATTATAATTGCTAAACAAATTGAAGATTGAACATTTTGTTTTGACTCTTGGCACATAGTGCAGGTTCAACATCACCATCACGCATGTGGTCACGCGCTGCCGTGGGATGCTTTGGGGGATCCTTTACAATCCCCCCGAGGTGGTGACCGCTTTACAGTCACCCTCTCAGGGATGTGCCTATAGGCGTGGCACCAGTGGGCGGCTCTAGTGTGATCATACGAGGACCTGGAGCCTCCCTTAGGTGCTGAAGATGACCGCTCCAGTGGTTTTAGCCAGTAGGAGTCCGGCATACCCCTTCGTCCATCCCCGGGGCGAGTTCACGAAGAATTTCCACTGGGAACCAACAAAAAAAAAAAATGTTCAACATCACCATAACGTCTGTAAATTTCGTGATATGCAAGTAGATATATATCATCGTACATCGAGTATTCGAAAATAATGATATTTGTTCTCGGATCGGCCAAACAATATTTAAGCACCTATAGCCAGTTCCAATCCGTTGAGAATTACTAGAGAATAGAAACTCACTCGCATTCATACTTCCGATCACTAGTCCAAAACTGTGATTATTAAGAAGTCATTGCCATGTTGTGCTGACTAAGAACAGCACTATGCCATCTGATCTTGTGGGTCTCGTAAAAGGCGATTATGGGATTAGCCGGAGGAAAGGTAGTAGCGTTCATCGAGCATATTTATTACTACTTGAATGCAATGGCCAACCCGCCTGTCAAGCGATTATGGCAACACCCGGAAAAGATCACACAACACACACCAAGTCCGGTTCGTTGTGATGATCTTTGGGAGAGGCCTATGGCCAGCGGTGGACGTTTTTCGGCTGAAATTATAACAGAGTCACAAAATTAAATTTAAAAAAATATTCCCATAGTATATCTACAAACGAATCTACTTAACCAAATTTTTTACAAACTTTATAACTTAAAGTTAACTAAATATCGAAATAAGAATAATGATAAATACGAGATCGAATCAGAAATGAGGAGATCCGTAGAAGAACTAATGTTGCCGATAAACCTGGAAGGATTAGTAAACTAAAGTGGCAAGGGGCAGGGCACATTGCTCGTAGAATTGATGGCCGTTGGGGCAAAAAGGTTCTCGAGTGGAGACCGTGCACTATAAAACGCAGCGTGGGACAACCTCCAAGAAGGTGCACAGACAAACTAAACAAAACAAATCTATGGGGGAGGCGTTTCCAGCAGTGAGCGTCCTTTGGCTGATGATGATGATGGCAATAATAAAATGTTGTATTCTTCTAAAAATTAGCCTTTCATCAAAACTGATATGGTCTTCCTCCCCAGGTGGTGAAGGTCAGGAGCACGGGCCCGTGTTCCTGATGGAGCCGCCTCCACGGCTGGTGTTTTCCAATACAACGGGTGCCAGGGTCTCATGCGCGGCCCACGGGTTCCCCTCACCACAGATCGTGTGGCAGCAGCCGGATGGCACTCAGCTCAACGATGTGACGGGTTTGAGGTTAGTGGAAATTTTGTGCAAATTATGGATAAATGTTATATCAGACAGGCATTTTAATGACAGGCTGAATTTACTATGCCATAATGTTGTTAGCTCGAACTTTGACCACGACCACTTCACGACGTCCGACAAAATAATGTTGTGACAGCGTGTTCGCAGAACACATGCTAAAACATTTTAGTTCGCTTTAGAACACCTAGCTACGATAGGCAAGTAAATTGTGAATCTAGTATCTTCAGTAAATCGATGCCGAAATATATTCAACAAATGGAATTTTAAATTTAATCCAAATAATATAATGAGAGTTCACACCAATTTATTTGAATTCAATATTACGGAGCAGATTTTAAACTGGTTTAGTTTTAAAATCACGCTCTTTGTTCCTCGTTAAGTGAACTTTGAAGAGGATCAAGTATTGCAGCAACTTGTATTACATTACAAACTGAACTTATACCGGCAGAAAAATATTTGATTACATTTAGTTTCAACGTTGAATGGAAGGTTACAAAGTGCTCTTGCAGATTATATTTTGTATTTGCTGAGATTACGTTTCAGTTTATTCCCTTTGGAATATTCTTCGCTAATATGATTAAATTATTTTTCTAAACATATTTTGAAGCTCGATTTTTTGTCTAAAATAAAGTTAAAATTTTGGCACTCTCGGTCTTACTTCTAATAAATTATATAGTGGCTTAGCAATTCGTTCTGTGTGCTATGGCTTACGAGTTCAAACCCCGCACAATACAAATATTTGCAAGGCCCACAGAAAAATATCCGGGTGTGGAAATTTGTGGATCTGACTGCCTGACAGCCGGGATGACCATACAGGCGCCCCGTAGAGGGCCACGGACCGCACGACACCTGTAGAGACGGCGAACTTCCTCGCTAGGTCCCCGAGATTGGGCAGCACCCAGTGTAATGAACCCACTACCCTCTCGACGTGGGGGACGAGGCGCGCGAAATGCTCTTCGAAGCCCCAACGACTATCCAGGGTGAGCTCCAGGTACGTCATGTACTGGCCCATCCGGATTTGCGCATCACCAACACGTACCCATAAACTGGGTGGTTCTCTGCTTCGCGGCAGTTTGTGGAGCATAGCCATAACGCCTCGGTTGGCAGTTAAAGACCTAACCAACATATATTGAAACTTATATGCAGATGCATGCGTCATGCTCGTGAACGAGTGCCGTCTGTTGGAATTGGTCATATTAACGCTGTCATGACAATTGAATCAAAAAATCTGGTGAATATTAAAATCAAGCTTGTTTAGCTTTAGCTTGACTTTATAAGAAGTTTAAACTCTTTCCTCCTGCATTGTCCTCACATTACCATCATTTCGCGAACATTGTACCAATATGATTTAAAAAGAGTAACCCTGGAGTTTCTTGCCCGTTCTTCTCCATAGGAAATCTACACCTTGGAACGAGGCAACTAAAGTCTTGACTATTCATAAGTGCCTATAAACAGTTTTACACGAATAAAAATATTGTTATCTTATCTTTATCTTTATCTATAAAATGGGTCCCGATATTTTTTTAAAGGAGAGTTAATATTACTTACATGTGCTGGTGTCAGTTTTGTCACCAAGCGTTGTTTTTTAAAGCAAGCATGTTTGGTTATCAGTTTTCAACAGTAGTTGTCTCATAGTTCGTCCGGCACTTTGTTCTAGGTTTTTTTTTATTTTTAACATGTTTATATCGTATGTACGTAATTCTTTTACTGGAGTTATCTACACTAACATAATAAAGCTTAAGAGTATGTTTGTTTATTGGTTTGATCGCGTTAATCTCTGGAATAACCTGTCACATTTGTTATTTTTTCTTACATTTGATATCAGTTAGCTTATTCTAAACGTGTAAAAAAAACTTAATAATAAAAAAAAAAATCGACCTTAAAAATCTACCAATTATAATTGATGCTACCGAAAACATATTTTTAGGGTTCCGAACATCCGAAGGAAAAATAAAAATGGAACCCTTATAGGATCACTCGTGTGTCTGTCTGTCTGTCCATCTGTCACAGCCAACTTGCTCCGAATCTACTGAACCGATTAAGTTGAAATTTGGTACACATATGGGTTTCTGCGTCCCAATCACGGAAGTTTAACGTAAATAAATAAATTTTGAATATGGGGTCACTTTTGGGGGGCAATATAGAAATTTAAAGATTTATTTTATAATTTTAAAGTTATTTAAGAAAATTTACAAATATTAACCTAACCCCTCCCCTTATCTCCGAAACGAATGACATAATATTTTGAAAAAAATACAGATATTATCTCTTTACCCATAGATAACGGGAAAACCTATAAGAAGTCTTTGGTATATATTTTTGTTTTTTTAAGAAAAATATGTTGTGCGTACAAACTTACGTTTGTGGTTGGGATGTATGGAAAATAATGTTTTCCAACTACGATGTCAAGTTTGTTCTTGGGACAAGTTATTGGTACAAGACCGAATTCAAAAATAAAAATATATTCAGCAATTTCGGAACCCTCCCCACGCTAGTTAAACTCGCACTTGCCCAGTTTTTTTCTTAAAAAGTTTTCTTTGGATTTTCTAAAATTTGGATAACACATTACTTGTAGCCTTAATAGGGAAATGAGAAGAAGAAATATGGGAATACATAAAATATAAATCAATCTATTCTACTTCCTAAGTTGCTTACACAAGCATAGACCGAACCTTTGACTCGAAATGATATGCAAATAATATTTCCTCATACATAGTGACTTGTATAGATTCAGCGTCAAAGTTCACCCGCAGATCATAAACACGTACGAGTACGTATTGGGAAATTCTTATATAATATAGAAGGGATCACACGGCCACCTGGTGCGTCTCTACATTTTCACACCCGGCCTGTATTTTCCTGGTATGGTAATAAATACTCTATTACTCAGTTTTTCAACGAAGGTTGTTGTAGTAAATACACCGTGTATAGTAGGACTCAGCATGGTCTTAGAAGAAAACGAATCTAGATAGTTCGATATGTAATAATGTCTTAGATTTTCGCGATTATTACACATTATAATAAAACACTTTTAAACGGTTTCGATCGCGTATATTTTTGATTTTCCTGACGTTTCGAATACTTTGCAGCAATCATGGTCGCAGGATGACTAAGGTGACCGGCGTCATTACAGATTTTAAAAGGTTTAAAATTGTAAAATTGTAAAATTTTTAACAAAAAAATTAGTTTCGATGCACGCAGTAATCACTCACAGTGTCTTGATGTTCCTTAGTGCGGTATCTTGTTTGGGACTTTATTATTTTAGTAACTGGATTCCAAACAGGCGGTACCTGCCATCCATCTTCTCTATTAAAAATGTTTTTTAATTTCAATAGCCTCACGAAACATTCTAGGTACATATCGGTTCTCTTTCGCGAGGACTTGAGGTTGATAAAAACGAAGATAATGGTTAAGTTTGCCTAATGCATGTTCACACCGTGCCATGCCGATGCCGTGTGGTGCCGGCTCAGAATGCAATCAGTCAATCTTGTAGACCCCTGCATCTTGTAAAGGTATTTGACATTTCACTGGTTTGAGAAGTTGGCTGATCTTCTTATGCGGCTTGAAGTAGGTTTTAATAGAAGCAAGCTTCAAGATATGACCAATTCTGTCCATGACTCCTTTAATAAATGGTAAAACAGCGGGTCGTCGATCAACCGTGGTGGGTTTCGGGCGGCTTCTGCGACGGGGACGTGGAGCTTTCAAATTGTTATTTTGAAGAACTTGCTCCACATGGTTAAGCTCCACTGCCAGGTGGTCGGCGTCGCAGATGCCGTCTGCTCTCTGTAACAAAGATTTGGCCACTGTAGCTAACTGACAAGGATGGTGGTGAGATTCACCGTTAAGTATGTAGGTGTATAGAAAGCCTACCCATACAGACAGGTACCTTAACGGTGAATCTCACCACCAGCCTTGTCAGTTAGCTACTGTGGCCAAATCTTTGTTACAAATAGCACAAAATATATATAGCATAAAATCTGTAACGACGCCTGTCACCTTAGTCATCCTGCGACCACGAATGCTGAAAAGTATTCGAAACGTCAGGAAAATCAAAAATTCAAAATATACGCGATAGAATCCAGTTAAGAGTATTTAATTATAATTCGATATATAATTCTGTTAGCAATATTAGGAATTCGTTGACCATTACTGAATGAACATGACTTGTCCCGCGTGGCGCCACGCTGCGCTCCTCACCTCGAGACAGTGAGTTTAGTCACTTATGCCCAGTAATTCCACTAGCTACAGTGCCCTTCTAACCAGAACATAGTAATGTCTCAAGGTTAGTCACTATGTCCTGCTTGGTGGTGAATATTTGGGACTGGAGTAGTCATCATCATCATCATTTCGGCCGAATGAAGTTCACTGCTGGACACAGGCCTCCCCCAAAGATCACCACAATGACCGATATGGGTGTGTTGTGAGCTCATTGGGGGGTTTTGCCATAATCGCCATGCTTGGCAGACGGTTTGGCGATCGCAGTTGTGTTGTTAATGTACTCGAAAGACGCTGCTGCCCTTCCTCCGGCTAATACCTTTGTCGACTTTTAAGACACCCATGAGAGGAGATGGGGTGGTGGCATTCTGAGCCGGCACCACATGGCAAGTATAATACATACCTTAATTTTTATTGATTCCCAAGAGTAGTACATACCTTTATTTTTATTGGTCCTCAGTGGAAATTCATCAGGTACTTCCTCCGTCCCGAGGAACGGCGGAGGGGCATCTTCGGCACCGAAAGGGATGCTTATAAGCACATCTCGGGGGGATGTCTGTAAGGTTGTCACCCACTCTAGTGGAGGGGTGCGACTGTAAAAAGGCCACCCCCAGGCACTAAAGGATCCCCCGAAGCCTCACTGTGCGCTGTGCTGCGCACACGGCGGCACGTGACCACGTTCGCACCGCCATCTTCCCGGGGATGCAATAATAGACCTACCACCAGTGAAAGCTGCGGTCGACATATAGCGAGATGCGAAATATAGTCTTATTTAAAGTTATGTTTTCTACTACTGTGAGTTTGTTCACTTGAGGTAAATTATTTTATTTTATTTTAGTTCACTTTAGCACACGTGACTATGTCCAGTATTACGTGATTAATTGTTTATCCTACGGCAATGGGAAGACTGCTGGCTTAGCTTACTAACAGAGCCGGAGCATTGAATTTGCTTCTATCGGAAAAGCTGTTCCTTTGTATTTTCCACAGTGATATTAAGTCTGAAGCCTGTCAGTACTTGTCTGACATTAATATGATTTTTTATTGACACCAATAACTATTTTTTTCATCTGAAATTCTTATTATATAACTTTATTTAATGACCTAGTGTTTTTTTTATATTCAACTGATTTGATAGTGACAATTTTTAAGGTTTAGACTTTACTATGTTTGTTGTAGGATCATTAACTTCACATAAACTGAATTTAGAGAACAATGTAGACAAATATATTGTAACTTAACATTATTTAAAAAGAGTAACCATGGAGTTTCTTGCCCTTTCTTCTCCATAGGAAATCTACACCTTGGAATGAGGCAACAAAAGTCTTGATATTCGTAAGTGCCTGTTATTGGTTTAAATGAATAAAATTCTTTTTAACTTTATCTTTAAAGACGAATGTCAGATTATCCTAATTAAAAAAACCTTTTTTTTATTGGGCCCAGTGGAAATTCTTCATGAACTTCCTCCGCCCCGGGGAAGGATGAAGGGGCATGCCGGACTCTTACTAGCTAAAACCACTGGGACGGTCAACTTCGGCACCTAAAGGGGGCTCCAGATCCTCGTATGATCACACTAAAGTAAATAAACCTAGGCCGCTGAAACATTTTCATCAAGAATTCCGGTAAGACAGTTCAACATAGAAATCAACCCAATACGTCATACTCTAAGCCGCAATTCTGACTACATAATCAAAAGGACTGTAATACCGTATTTCTTCCAGATTATAGGACCACTTAATCTCCTCCTGTGGATGTTATAAAAGGCGACTAAGAGATTCTAAACCCGAAGGATGGGCAGCAGCGTCCTTTCCGAGGAACTCTACTGGAACTCTACTGCGCTCACCAACCCACCTGCTGAGCGTGTTGATTACTGGCAAAATCCCCCTTTGGGGCAGACCTTTGTTCAGCTGTGGACGTTGTTTCAGATCGAATAAAGTCCACTGCTGGACACAAGCCTTCCCAAAATATCGCCACAGCGGCCAATCTGGGTGTTTTGTGTGCTCATTTGGGGGTTTTGCCATAATCACCACGCTTGGCAGGTGGGTTGGCGATTGCAGTAGAGTTATTAATGTGCTTGAAGGACGCTACTGCCCATCTTGCGGCTAATCCCATAGTCGCCTTTTACGACACCCACGATAAGAGATGGGTTTGTGCTATTCGTAGCCGGCACCACACGGCATGCTGTGGGCGTAATTCAGCTTAAATGATCAAGAACCAAAGATGGTTGTACAAGTACATAAACACGTATTGTGAGTATTGTATAATACAAGAGGGATTACACCCACACTTATTCTCTCCGAATATTTTTGAAGAAATTTTACTTGTAGTAAAGTGCTGGGAAAACAAGGAGTTACAAGGAGTGGTTGGCAAGTAAACTTTAAAACTAAGGATTTTCTGTTCTTACGTATAAATATTTCGATTTAATAAAAAAAAAATTGGTTGTCTGTAAAGTCGGTTTACTGACGATAGTTGAACGTGACAACGTCTTAAGAAAATACTGATGGAATGGTAGCATTTTTCAAAAGAAAATTTTAATTTCATTTGTTTAATAGATTTGTATGTATATAGAGAAGGAGGTAATTGGAAATCACAATGGAATTGATCAAGTTAGATTTATTTGTACGCATAAATACAATTAGCTATTCATTTTAATGATGAAAGCACGAATATTCGACAATATATCACTGAATATATAATTAATATCGAAAGAATCATTACCTTTATCGCTGTAATTATCATTGCTATAAACAATTGACACCACATTCACTTTTCACTGCACTTGATAGTTGATACTCGATCAAAACATGTAAATGTACTATAGTATAGCAGCTGTCCACGCAGACGCATTGCTCACTCAAGTAGGAGAGAGACGGATGTCGAACGCTGCCGAACGCAAAGGCCGATTGTGCTTCTTTGTCGCTCGTTCCGCGCTCTCGCTTGCACTTCAAACCTTACATGGAACGCCTCACAGCGAGGTAACGCCGCATGAGTCATGTTTTTTCGTGCGTGCAGCCGGCTCTATCGAATTATAAGACGTTGTCACGTCAAAAACGTTGCCCCACTCTAGGATTTGCCCTGAGTCGTGGGTGCGTTTCCAGACATGAATTCCACATACAATACACCCAGACCCGGAACAACTACCTGTAGATCATACAAATATTTGTTCCGTGCGGGAATCGAACCCACGACCCGGAGTGCAGCAGCCGACTATATCAGCCATTACACCAACTGTACCGTCGTATATATGCGTGTGTTATGAGTTATGACGAGATTTGTATAGGAATTAAATACGGCTAGCAAACTTGGTGATGCCAGATGTTTCGATCAAAGTATTTAATTTTCTTTGGCAATTACATGTTAAGTTTTTTAAGCTCTTTGTATGAAACTACTTATATTATTAGCAACAATCGGATGCAATATCCGTAAAATCCACCTTTTTATTATTTTCTGTGTCGTGTTAATCGAAAATACTACATGAAGACCATAAAAATATTTACATACAAGAATTGAAGATGTTAGATTGACACACAGAAAACAAAGCGTCTAGCTATTGCGCCAAAAGAGCTGTTGAAATGTCAAACTTTAAATGCAATTAATTTATGAATTGACGCTGCCGTCTGAATGTTATACTCCTAAATTGCTAGGATGCGGATTAGGGTTTTGTATGATTTTATTTTTGACCCACGTCTCGGTGCTCAGCGGCCGACTGTATCAGCCACTGCACCGACCGTGATGTCCCCACTAGTGACACGAGCCTGCCATAAGGTATTAAGCGTTATGCCCGCGCACATTAACTGAAATACAACCCAGAACCACGCCTGCATACACACTGCGCTTGTCACCTCAATACATTAGTTATTAAGACTCTTATGCCCATTACATGTTTGGTGCAGTGGCTAATACAGTCGGCTGCTGCGCTCCGGGTCGTGGTTTCGATTCCCGCACGGAACAAATATTTGTATGATCTGCAGGTACTTGTTCTGGGGTGCGCAGATTGGGGAGTCTACGTGCTTACACCGAGCGACCCCCGGGAAGACGGTGGTGCGCACGTGGTCACGTGCCGCCGTGTGCGCAGCATAGCGCAAAGCGAGGCTTGGGGGGATCCTATACAATCCTCCCCGAGACGTGCCGAGGGGGTAGAGGGGGTGACCGCTTTACAGTCATCCCTTCCAAGATGTGCCTAAAGGCGTGGCACCAATGGGCGGCTCTAGTGTGATCTCACGAGGACCTGGAGCCCCCCTTCGGTGCCGAAGATGAACGCTCCAGTGGTTTTAGCCGGTAGTAGTCCAGCATACCCCTTCACCCTTCCCCGGGATGAAGAAAGTTCCATGTAGAATTTCCACTGGACATCAATAAAAAAAAAGGTAGTTGTTCCTGGTCTGGGTGTATTGTGTGCGGAATTCATGTCTGTAAACGCACCCACGATACAGGAGAAATCCGAGAGCGGGGCAACGTCTTATAAAAAAAAAACACTATCTAGTACACTTACTCTACTGGAAAAATTCAGCCGTAAAAGATTTCGGCAGTGACAAGACTTTACTGCAATAAACTTGTATTAAGTGGGAGGATGCCAAAACATTATATAACTATCGAGATTTTAATCCAGCATCATAACTTTGCCAAAATATTCTTTAGGAGATATAATGAGCTGTCGTCTACAAAATAAATAATGGTTGTGTTCTGAACTTACTGGGTGATAAACAATGAGATTACTATGTAAATAAACCTAATTAATTATGAGTTATGGTAGGGTTTACTCCAACGATTATCTATTTTCATGATTATATTACCTTTCTATTTTCAAACTTCCAACCGTACAGAGACAGAGCCGTGTGGTGCCGGCTCAGAATGCCACCACCCCATTTCATCCCGTGGGTGTCGTAAAAGTCGACTAATGGATTAACCGGAGGATGGGCAGCAGCGTCCTTCCAGTACATTAACAACTCAACTGCGATCGCCAACCCGTCTGCCAAGCGTGGCGATTATGGCAAGACCCCCCAATGAGCACACAACACGCCCATATCGGCCGTTGTGGTGATCTTTGGGGGAGGCCTGTGTCCAGCAGTGGACTTCATTCGGCCGAAATGATGAACCGTACAGAAACCGTATAAAACCTAATTTAATACGGCTTCGTTTACGTTGCCGTTTATTTTTGCAAAAAGACTTTTTTGCTATTGAATGTAAATTAAATAAATATAAAGTGTAACATTTGCGGCTTATTATAACGGGTTACTATGTATGTATACATGAATGGTATCTGGATTAAAACTATAGCACCACTTCTATCCTCCCGTGCCAGGCAACTAAGGGAACTAAACGAGAAAGATGGGCAGCAGCGTCCCTAATATGGAAAAGCAGTCATTCTACAAACACCAACCCGCCTGCTAAATGTGGTGAGTACCGGCAAATTCCCCCCAAAATGATGAAACACTTGTGGAAATCTATGGAGGAGACGTTTATTCAGCAGTGAATGCCCTTTTGCTAAGATGATGGTGATTATATTATGAACATGAGCTTTGTGGTAAACTTAAAGTAGGGAAAGGGTGTAAGACGCAGGCGCCAAGAAGGCAACCACCTCGGCGCGTTGCCGGACTGAATTCTGCAACCGTGCCTTTCTGGTTGGGGTCTTTGAGGTTGTAGTTGCTCAAAGTGGGGGCTCTGGGCGTCCATTGAGCGATCTCTGCAATTACATTAGCATGAAGTGGTCATGTGCTACCAGCAGGTCATAAGACTACGATGGCTGCCCCAGAATGGGCTTTGGTGAAGCACAGTGGAGAGGATTGTTGTTCCACTGGAGACCCCAGTGGTCCTACGTTTTTGCTGAAAATGGCCACTTTGACATTTTAGTCAGTAGGAGTCTGGCATCCCCCAAGGGGTTGACCACTTCACAGTCCTCCTCTCAGAGATGTGCCTATAGGCGTGACACCAGTGGGCGACTCTAGATCACACTAAAGTGCCAAAGGTGACCGCCCGTGCCAGGCATACCATCCGCCTGGCTGGAGGATCCTCCCTTTTCTATGGAGGAACACCACACCTTGTTCCCCATACATATAATCTACATAATGTAATAATCTTTTTGTGTATGTACTCCTTAATATTGTCTACTAACATTAGTCATAAGGTACTGTTTACTAACATGGATCTTGTTATCCGAAATAAAGTAATTTGAATTATCACCTAAAACAGAATTTAAACGAGCAAAACGCAAAACACAGAACGCGTTAAACCTCGAGAATTTCAATAGTTTGCGGTACAAACGGCATATCTTTAAAATAATCGCAAGTGTCGGAGCGTAGATTCGGATGAGCGCCATGAAATATGTATCAGATATTCTGAATAGCTCGACACGTGCCGGTGGTGCACCGGGTGCGGGTATATTTATCTTCTTCTTTTATTTTCCGTCTGTACAGATATCCTTTGTGAATTTTTGAACGTTCGTTTGAGGTTCTTTTGTGGTAACTTTGATATGAAAGATGGTATTCTGTCGGTTCTATTGTGTACATATTCAATGTTATTTAAAGGTAGTATATTTGGAAAAGTTTACCGTAGATGTAGAGTGGGATGTACTTAGGTTAGATAGACTATGTACCTAAAGTTGATGACGTCAATTATAATAGTTGCTTAGAGAAACGGTTGATAATATAACAAATGAATAGTAAGTAAGTCAGCATTAGGTAACCACGAAAACACTTGATCCAAACCTAATTGATATATTAATACAATCACGGCACGGTTTGTGCAGTGGCTGATACAGTCGGCTCGTGGGTTCGATTCCCGCACGGAACAAATATTTGTACGATCTGCAGGTAGTTGTTCCGGGTCTGGATGTGTTGTGTGTAGAATTTGTGTTTGTAAACGCACCCACGACACAGGAGAAACCTTAGTGTGGGACAACGTTTTAAAAAAAAGGTTCAACACCACTGCTTAGCGGCAAATATCTGACTCTGGGGTGGTACTGACTACCCATTGAGCTGCAATAAGAGACTTTTTTTTATTTTATATTCCGGTGGAAATACATCATGTACTTTCTCCGCCCGGGAAAGGGTGGAGGGGTATGCCGGAATCCCATTGGCTAAAATCACTGAAGTCCTCACTCCAGGAACTCGAATAATCTTTGGCACCCATCGGTGCCACGCTTTTAAGCACATCTCTGAAGGGATGACTGTAAAGAGGTCGACTCCCGAGGCTCCTCTCGGGGGGATTGGAAATGATTCCCTGAAGCCTCGGCATGCGCTGTGCTGCGGACACGGTGGTACGTGACCACATACACACCGCTGTCTTTCCGGGGGTCGCTCGGTATGAGCACGCAGATTTACTGGGGTGGTACCTAATTACCTATACAGCCTCTTGCAAAAAGAGATTTACCGCCAAAAGCGGGTAGCGATATGAGCTTCAAGTACGTTCGTACGTTCTACGTTCGTATTTATCGCTGTTTATTAATTATTAACACTTAATTATCCGTGTGGTGTCCGGATTAAGAATATAGCACCACTCCATCTCCTCCCGTTGGATGTCGTAAAAGGCGACTAAGCGACTATAAACTAGAGGGATAGGCAGCAGCGTCTCTTCTGTGGAACAGTAGCCATTGCGCTCACCAACCCACCTGCCAAGCGTGGTGAGTATCGGAAAATACCCTCAAAATGATGAAGCAATTGTGGACATCTATGGGGAGGCCTTTGTTCAGCAGTAGATGTATAAATGGCTGAAATGATGATGATGAAATGACGAATACTTAATGTGCAAACAATTTAATTCTGTTTTATTCTACTGTATTCAATTAACAAAATCTAAATTAAAGTAAATTGGTGTTAGGTGTCTTCTTCCCATAAGGTATATTGTAACCAGGCACCACTTAATGGTAATAGAATTCATATTTTGTCTCCTTCCTGACTGTTACAGTTTGATTGTAAAAACTTGCAACTTAACATTGTCGATGATAACCGAAACTGGCGTTCCATTCGCTTTTAGCTTTATCGGCACCTGGGTTGCAATTCTCTAAGCTCAAACATCCACGCATCCTTGAATACAGAATTGAAATAACGGTGAAAACCCAATTTTGTATTCGCTAAGACTGGTCCACATGGCTCACTGTCTGCAACGTGTTCTTGAACAGCTTCAATCATGTCTTAGCGAATCCTAAATTGGTTCTTCACCGTTTTTCAATTCTGTATTTATGGATGTTCAAGCTTAGGGAATTGCACCCCTGATCTCAGTCTCTGTTTCTGACCTTTTACTAGTACATAATTCAAAATTATGTATTACTATTATTTTAACCCTATCACGGTTGAATGCCTAGACTAACATTTAATATTATAATATGAATTATGATGATGGGTAGGGTATTTATAACCCCGGCCTCTCCAAACATGAAAGTAATAAGCTGTTAAAATTCTTGTTTATCCTAACTCCGAGCTCTAATCGAGTGTGAATACCAAATAAAGTCACGCGCCAGTAGTTCCGAGAGAGAGAGGATAAATAAATGATTTATGTATGTTACACTCCTGATTCCTACTTCGCGCAATTAAAACAGAAAAACGTTTTGAAAATCAATGTACCAGCAAGGAGTACAAACAGGGATAGCCAGCAACATCCTATCTGTGTAGCGGTAGCTATTAATGACAAATGTTAATGAGTAATGTTAACATGAAAATTATGAGTATCCGCTTCTCTAATTGCACTCATGATTGAATTCAATCAAGTTTTTGAAATTCCTGTTAACATATAAGTAGGCTGTATTGGTGTCTGTTGTGAGTGCTGAGTGCAATTTCTTTAATTTTTACCCTAATACACGAATGATGAAAATTGGAGTCAGCTACGAAATAGGACATGTCTGAATCTCAAGCGCTTGGGCCTGTCGACACCTGTTCACATCATTATCATTACGGAAGTTGCAACTTTTATGATTCTAAACTACGTTGGACAGTGTAAAAGCAGGTGCAAACTCCGATTTTCCGAAGTTGGACAATAATGTAATGTAGGAAGCACAAGTATTTAGCTTTCCTCATACAACACACAATCAGTATTCAGCGGAAATCGTATGTTATGGTACTCTAGAACCAAGGCTGTAATAAAAAGTAATATTAATATGAAAAATGTATATCATGGTGTCTGTGGGTTCTGATGGTGGTTGTGGTGTGTATTGGGGTACCTGTCTGCCAGGTTGTTGGAATAGAAAATGCCCGGTTTTCTGCTTGCAGCATGGCCGCGAGCAATGGCAACCCAGGCGTGGTCCCTGGTCGGATCGGCTCATGCAGCTGACTAGTTGAGGTGATGGCAGGAACATAAGTGAGCGAGCCCAACAGCTCGCACCAATATTTAAAACGTATGACCGACCAGGGATGTCACTCTTGCCTCGCCACTACTCGCTCCATGTGTTTATTATTAACACTTTCAAATCGATTACAACAATGCGAATATAGACATAATAAATTAAACATCGTAATCATGCACATACAACATGTCAATAAGTCAAAACAATGAAATCAGAGTAATTTGTTATAGTGGTCTTGTGGAGTTAGTCGAGCATTCTGCCAGCATCTCTAAGATCTAATCTTCAAATTTTTTATATGCTTGTTTGCACAGAGTATTATTTACATTGTTTTTATATTTATTAAGTGGTAAATGTAACATTATACCGGTATTCCGTGTGGTGTCCGGATTAAGAATATAGCACTACTCCATCTCCTCCCGTGGATGTCGTGTAAGGCGACTAGGGGAATCTAAACCAGAGGGATGGGCAGCAGCGTCCCTTTTGTGAACCGGTAGCCATACTGCACTCACCAACCTGCTTTTTTTTTTATTGATGCCCAGTGGAAATTCATCATGAACTTCCTTCGCCCCGGGGAAGGACGAAGGGGTATGCCGGACTCCTACCGGCTAAAACCACTGGAGCGGTCATCTTCGGCACCTAAGGGAGGCTCCAGGTCCTCGTATGATCACACTAGAGCCACCCACTGGTGCCACGCCTATTGGCACATCTCGGAGAGGGTGACTGTAAAGCGGTCACCCCCCCAGGGGGATTGTAAAGGATCCCCCAAAGCGTCTCACGGCAGCGCGTGACCACATGCGTGCTACCGTCTTCTCTTGGGTCGCTTGGTGTGGGCACGCAGATTCCCCAATCTACGCACCCGCGAACCCAGAGGTCCCCCACCTTATAGCAACGGCAGGGGTTTTCAGGCGTATCGGAATTAGGCGCCAGGGCGATTGTTACCCCGGCGCCGTCTCCTTCTTCTTCGAGCGGGATCGGCCCTCTCCCGATCCCGCTCTGCGGTCTCCTTCTGGAGCATGACGCTCTCACAGAAGGAGACCACTGCATTCCAGTTTTCGTGCTCTGCCAACATAGCCGACACTACTGCTGGCAGAGAGAGATCTTGCCCGATCCGATCGACCAGGATCCGCCGCTCAGCGGCCCACGCAGGGCACGCCTCGAGCGTGTGCTGTGCGGTGTCCTGGTCGCTATCACAATGGTGGCATTGTGCCGTGGCCTCGCGTCCTATCCTGTGCAGGTACGCGCCGAAACAACCGTGCCCGGTGAGCACCTGCGTCAGGCGGTAGGTGACGCGCTCGCTCCTTTTGAGCCAGGCTCCAAAGAGCGGCAGGACGGCCTCGACGACGCGCTTGGTTGCAAACTGCATCCGCAGGCGATGACGCCACTTTACAAGTGCGCGCCGCCGAGCTAGCCACCGCAGCTTGTCCAGCGCCCCTGAAGGCGCGCCTTCGCCGCTCTGGCGGAGGGAGCGTGTCTGATCGTAAACCCACGCATCCATCTCCGCCAGGATGTCAAAAGGCGGAAAACGCGCCAGGAGAGTTGCCGCCTCGTAGGACACCGTTCGGTATCCTCGTGCGATCCGGATAGCCACTCTGCGCTGCAGACCGTGAATTTTGGTTCTGTAGCGCTGGGCGCCTGATAGTCGAGCTGACCATACAGGCGCCCCGTATAGAACCACGGACCGCACGACTCCTCCGTAGAGACGGCGAACTTCCTCACATGGTCCCCCGAGATTGGGCAGCAGCCGGTGTAGAGCACCCACTACCCTCTCGACTCGGGGGACGAGGCGCTGGAAGTGCTCTTCGAAGCCCCAACGACTATCCAGGGTGAGCCCCAGGTATTTCATGTACCGGCCCACCCCGATTTGCGCGTCACCAACGCGTATCCACGAACTGGGTGGTTCTCTGCTTCTCGGCAGTTTGTGGAACCATAGCGCCTCGGTTTTCTGAGGCGCTATCCGCAGACCCAGGGCATGGATTTTGGCCACGACAATTGCCACCGCTTGCTCCGCAAGCCGGATGGTTCCCTCGAAGGACTCCCCGCTGGCCAACACCAGAGTGTCATCAGCGTAACAGACTAAGCTGACGCCAGCAGGGAGAACGACACGCAGGACCGCATCGTAGGCGAGGTTCCATAAGAGAGGGCCGAGAACTGACCCCTGCGGAACCCCGCACGTAATCTCCCTCCGCTTTACGCTACCGTCCCTGCCCACGTAGCGAATGTGCCTATCGCGCAGATAGGCCCCTATGATGCCCTGCAGGTAGGGCGGACACCGATGATAGACTAGTGCCGCCCTAATAGCGCCCCACGGGATGGAGTTGAAGGCGTTGACGATGTCTAGACTGACCGCCAACGCCACCCCACCCCGTCGGGACACTGCCTGTTCTGACAGCGAGCGGACGCGAAGAATCGCGTCGATGGTGGACCGCCGCTGCCGGAAGCCATACTGACTTTCGGCCAGGTCGGGGCCAACTCGCGACAGGTGCTCAACGAGTCTTCGGGTAATTATTCTTTCGAATAGCTTCGAAGCCTCGTCGAGCAGGCAAATGGGACGGTATGCAGAGGGAGACTCTGCAGCCCTTCCTTCCTTCTTCAAGAGAACCAATCCAGCTTCCTTCCAGCCGGACGGGAACACGCCACTACGGAGGCAACTGGTGAACAGCCGCCTCAAGCGGTCCCCAAGAGACTGTAGCGCATACACCCACGCACGGCCCGGAATGCCGTCCGGACCCGGTGCGGTGTTGCGACTGTTCAGGCGGCCAATGGCTCGGCCCAGCTCCCCATCCGAAACCCCCAAATCCTCGGCCCAGTCCGAGGCATTTAGGGGTGGAGAGGGACCAGTATGGTCCCGAACCGCCGGAAAGAGCGTTGAAAGTACTCTCTCCAGCAAATCCGGGGCCATGGTTTCGGTCACCGGGGGGACATACGGGCGCAACTTGCCTACTACCATACGGTAGGGTCTCCCCCACGGATCCCTGTCTAGTCCCTCTAGGAGCTCGCTCCAGGACCGAGCCTTCGCCTCACTGATGGCAGTCTGAAACGCCAGTGTGGCCGCCCGGTAGGCCCTATAGGCCTCGTCAGTCTCTCCGGCTGTAGCGCTGTGCCGGCGTCGGATTCGTTGGTACTGGCGGCGGGATGCCAGGCAGACCGCGCGCAACTGCGCGATCTCATCCGACCACCAGTACACTGCCGTACGCCGGGAGCGCCTGGCCCGGGGCATGGATGCGTCGCATATTGACGTCATCGTCCTCCGGAACCACGACGCTTCCTCCTCCGGATCGGGCAAGATCCCTTGATCGACCTCTGGCCAGGCCGCGACATTGGCAGCTGCGACGAGCAACTCTCGATCCAGCTGTGTGAGGGCCCAACGCCGCGACCGCGGGCTGGGACTAGAACGGCTCGGGCAAGGCGTGCGGAGGGCCACGTCGAACATTATGTGGCGGTGGTCCGAAAGTGTGACCACCTCCTCCGCTACTCGCCAACCCGACACCATGCGGGCCACAGAAGGAGCCGCCCATGTCAGGTCCACGACCGACTCCCCCTGCCACCGAACGCAGGTGCTAACGGACCCCCGATTCAGCAATCGGAGGTCAAGTGACGCCGCCCAGTCTTCCATTATCCTCCCCCTCGGCCCGTCCCGACGGTTGCCCCAAGCTCTAGAGTGAGCGTTGAAGTCCCCCAGGACGAGCACTGGACGGGGCGAGCACTTACAGCGAATGCTGCGTGCCACCCCGTCCAGGGTATCCCTCGAAGTCGGCGAGAGACACGTTGGGGGAGATATAGCAGCCCACTACTGCCAGAGGTCCCCACTCTACTACGGCAAAGCCCTGCCCCCTGTCCAACAGGGAGCAGGGCGGCTCACCTTCGGCTCCAGACCAATAGATGGCGACGGAGTCCCCGGCGCCCCCGAACCAGCGAGGATGTTCCTGGACGCCGTAGGGCTCCGCCACAACCACCAAGGCAACCGACCACTCCGCAACAGTTTGCAGCAACAGATTCTGCGCGTTGCGGCAGTGGTTTAGGTTGCCCTGGAGGACCCTTAGTTGGCCTCCATCGCCTCCGGTGAGCCGGAGCGTGCGACCGGTGCCGCCGGCGCAGACGCCGCCAGCCCCTCGGCCGAGGCAGGGGGGGCTGGTTTTCCCCTCCTGCTCTTCTGGGCTGCACAAGATTTGCAACCCAACCTGTGCTCGGCCGGAAGGCCAAAGTCCGCACACAAAGGGCAGTTTTTTGTCTGCGCCTGGCATTCCCGAATTTTGTGGCCCTGGCCGCCACATCCGAAGCACCGGTCGCTCCGGTCAACCCCCCCGTGTATGGTGCACCGGAGGCGCACATGCCCAAGTTCGAGGCATCGGAAGCACTGTAATGGCCGTGCCGCCAACACCTCGACCCTGGCTGACGTCCAACCTACGCAAATGCGGCAGGTAGACGCCAATTTTTTGGCCGCCTCCAGTGGGATCCGGACCCAGACCGTGCCCAAGGACATTGGTGAACGGCGAATTTCACCCACCCTAATATCCTCGGGCAAACACGCCGTCGCAGCGACTATGGCATCTGCGATCTCCGTTTTAGTGACGGCGTCATCCAGGTCCAGTACCCTCAACTCCGCCATTTTAATCGGACGTGCAATGTGCACGTCAAATATGGGGGTGAGCACCTCCCGCTTTTGGCGTGCCAGGCTATCAGCCTTGGCGCCGCCATCCTCGCCAGCGACGGAAAGCACCATTCCGCCGCTGACTGACCTCTTGATGGTCACGGTGTCCGGACCGATGCCGTGGTCGGCGAGCTTTATACTTCGCCGAGCCGCGGACATGACTTCACCCAACCTTGAGTCGGGTCAGCCCTCGGGCACCGTAACTGTTATGGCGGCTGATGCGGGAACCTTGGGGAGGTTGACCTTCCCCTTCCTTCCTTTCTTTCCGCCCCGTTTGCCGCGTCGCTTTCCCCCACTCACCAACCTGCCTACCAAGCGTATAAGCGTATTGGCAAATACCCTCCGAAATGATGACACAGTTGTGGAATCTATGAGGGAGGCCCTTGTTCAGCAGTGGACGTATAAATAACTGATATGATGAGATGAGACGTGTACCAAATGTTGACGATTTAAATAACGCTCTTAAGGTCCACATTTGGCTCACAGGTAATAATGTAGTATTAATATAGACGCAGCACCCATCCTCCGGCTAATCCCTTAGTCGACTTTTACGACTCCCACGGGAAGAGATGGGGTGGTGGCATTCTGAGCCCGCACCACACGGCGACGGCCTGAATAATATAAGGTACTATAATAAGATCCCGATGTACCCTAATCTTAACGACTACACTATCGATCCGCAAGTTGTTTTGAATTCACATCTCTGTTGTGTGAAAGCTTTAGATTTTCAGCAGCATGCGTTAAAACATGATTTTATTCACAACTCCGTCGCACCTGCGACTTGCACGTGACATGTCGGTACATGGACATGGCCAGTAGTCAGTACCTACTAATACAGACAATATCGGGATGTCCGGAATGTCCGGAATCCGTGTGGTGTGTGGATTAAGAATATAGCACCACTCCGTCTCCTCCCGTGGATGTCGTAAGAGGCGACTAAGGGAATCTAAACCAGAGCGATGGGCAGCAGCGTCCCTTATGTGAAACGGTAGCCATACTGCGCTCACCAACCCGCCTGCCAAGCGTGGTGAGTATTAGCAAATACGCCCCAAAATGATGACACAGTTGTGAAAATCTATGGGGGAGGCCTTTGTTCAGCAGTGGACGAATAAATGGCCGATATGAGGAATACAGACAATAAAAGAGGAACGCGGAATCAAGTTAAATGATGTTTTCCGTGTCACTGCATGTTTTGTCGAGGGTGAAATGTTCTTCTGTGCATTTATAAAATAATAACGAAAAATAGTTCATCATCACGGCCGAATGAAGTCCACTGCTGGACACAGGCCTCCCCCAAAGATCTCCACAACGACCGTTATGGCTGTGCTGTGGGCTCAATGGGGGGTTTTGCCATAATCGCCACGCTTGGCAGACGGGTTGGCGATCGCAGTTGAGCTGTTAATGTATTCGAAGGACGCTGCTGCCCATCCTCCGGCTAATCCCTTAGTCGACTTTTACGACACCCACGGGAGGAGATGGGGTGGTGGTATTCTGAGCCGGCTCCACACGGTAAATTAAAATAGTTAATTGAAGGAATTTTTCTGTTGCATCATCGTATGATATCAGCCAAAGGACGTCCACTGCTGAACAAAGGCCTCCTCATAGATTTCCACAACGAGCGGTCACATGCCGCTCGCATCTAACGACTCCCAGCTACCTTCACCATTGGTGAAGTCAACTGGTGGAAACCGTGGGCTGATTAGCTAAAAACAGCAACAGCAGACGCGATAGCAGCTATCGCGCAGCCAAGGTTCCACCGGTGGCAAAGCGTCAAAAAAATTGGTAATACGTTAGGCATCGCCCGCCAGTCGCTATTGTGGAAAATGCATAGTTACTAGCGCCAGTAGCCACCAGTGGAACTAAAAGGAATGAACGTTTTTAGTTCATTGATTGTCCGACAGAGGCGCGTCAGAGATCTTCGCCTGTTTAGTCGCTATCGGCAAATAGGTAATACCAAATTGACGTTTGACAGCGGCGTTAGAGCAATTTACGCGTGTTACAAAGCGTCTGGGAATTAGTTAATCAGCCCACCGGTCCGTTTAAAATTGTTTTATTAGAAAAAGTAATAATCGCGAAAGTCTAACCTCTAAACCGCTGGCTTATTCGACGCTACAATGCTTTTCTTGGTCTTCAGCTTAGCATGTATGTATGTACATGGCTACTTGCTCACTTAAACATACAACCAATTATATTTTAATGTCAGATAACAATACATTATCGTCACCGAATCCTTGAATCAACCCATACCGTAAAACATTCCTCAGTATCTCTCGAGATTTAATGACCACAGTTGACCATATATTACGATAAACACATTACATAAACATATGTTTGCGTACATCTACATAAATATGGAAGCGCCTCGCTTCTCACTGATCTCACGCGATCAATAGTTCATTCTATATTTGGAATCCGGGACTCTAAACTATTGACCACCATCCGAAAAGCCAGAAATACATATGGTTTAAGTGGGACACACGCCCGATATTAATGATTAATATAATCCAAGATGTAAGATTATTAGATTTAAGATTTTGTACTTAATCTGTGTCTGTATTACAATCAAACTTAACAAAAAAAAAAAGGATTAATCCTCAATCCGAAATCCAATGATTAGGATTTCGATTGATTATTAATTTCTGTCGTAATAGTTTAGTTAGGCACAATACAGCTTAAGAATAATTTGCAGAATATATGAACTTTCTAAATAGTGCAAAAGAGATAAGAGTTATGTGAACGTCAGACTAATAATTTGATGCAGTAGCAGTGCAGTCTTCTCTCTCTACTTCTGTAGGCTGTTTTTCGATTGAAGTTTGTGTTAACTCGATACTAGATGGCATTGTTGTGCATTTATGATCGAATTCTACATCGCGGTGTTAAGATTTTCCGTCATTAATGGTAATCTCTAGGAATAAGTATTTTTTGTAACAGCTACAACAACCGCCACCACCACTACTGTTATAAGGTATAATCACTACAGCTATAATTAAATTCAGTCTTGGGATCAAGTGTTGTTCCGTTGGTTCTCATGCCCAAGTGTTTATGATATTTTTGTTTAATTCAACCCCCGGATCAAACCGAGGGTTTGACAGTGGGAGATATTGGTAACACAGGATATTTAACGTAGATCTATCACCAACGATGCACAGCTTGAGATGTAATTGGATTAATATTAATGCCTAGTCGAAAAGACTTTGTCCACTTATTGATAGTTTCGAGTCAGTTTTAATGGTTTTATGAAGCTCGCCGACCAAAAACTAACACATTGTAGCGACGATAAGAATTGAACCACATGCCTGTGGTAACTTAAAAAACTATAATACATTTTTTTACACAAGCTAGTGACAAGGCGAGCGAGTCATAATGCTACCTTTTTTTATTGGTGCCCAGTGGAAATTCTTCATGAATTTCCTTCGCCCCGGGGAAGGGCGAAGGGGTAAACCGGACTCCTACCGGCCTCCTACCCATCGCTACCTAGGACTAGTTCTACTTGCTGTAGTGTGATCATACGTGGACCTGGAGCCCCCCTTCGGTGACGAAGATGACCGCTCCAGTGGTTTTAGCCGATAGGATACTGACATACCCCTTCGCCCTTCCCCGGGGCAAAAGAAATTCATGTAGGATTTCCACTGGAGACAACAAATAAAAAAACAAAGGACTTACTCTCTACTCCTACGTGTCACCACACTGCCCTTTAATTTTACCAACTACAGTGCTTTCTATCGCAATACAGTAATATCAATATTTTAAACGCTACTACTTGGCAAAATCATGTATATAACACCGGTAAAAACATAAGTAAGGAAAAGTATAGACTTAACGAGCCATTGGAGGAGAGGAAATAGACGGTTAATTGTAAACAACGCTCTAGGGGAATTTTGACAAGATTGACACAATGGGTATAGGACCGAACTTGGGTAATAAGGAAGGATAAGTTATTTTCGGCAGTAGGAAGAAATGAGCCTTCCAAGCTTCTAAAGAAAAGGAATCACGAGAAAATAATTTATTTTGGCCGCAATGACAAGAGTAAGTTAATTTGGGTTGGACCATGATGGCCTTCAACTCCAAATGAAGAAGCATTCGTGGTAATGGATATGATGGATTTCCTTCCCTCCAGAAAATGAAAGTTAGACGCATTACTACGCGTAGAACATTTGGAATTATCACCGAGGGTAACTGGAGATTATAAAATTGAAAAAGGAGGAGTCTCTGGTGACAGAGAAAATAAAAATGGCAAACTGTACCTTCCATAACAATAGAAGCATTTTTGTTGATTTAGGGTTCGTGTGTCTGTTTTTCTGTCACAGCCAATTAGCTCCGAATCCAACCAATTAAGGTTAAATTTGGTACATGCATTTCTACAACTCAAATACGGACATGTGACGTGAATGTTTTTAATGGGTTTCACTTGTGGGGGAAATTATATAATTAAAGAAAGAAGTTTTGCAACCTGTACCGTTTTCAAATATATATTCTTATAATTTGAAGAGTTTAAAAGTTATTTGAAAAAATTAAATTGACCATTTCCCCCTTATCTCCGAAACTACAGAGCCTAAAGTTTTAAAAAAATACAGAATGTAGCTATTTATTTATAGATTACTAGAAAATCTATAAG
Organism: Diloba caeruleocephala; assembly: GCA_947459985.1. NCBI lineage: Eukaryota > Metazoa > Arthropoda > Insecta > Lepidoptera > Noctuidae > Diloba > Diloba caeruleocephala. Next base: position 32,165,594 of record OX381605.1, on the reverse strand, counting down.
AAGTCTAAGATATTAAAATAACATGGTAAATCTTTCAATATTGTGTGTACAAACTTACATTTGCAGTTGGAATGTATGAGAGAACATGTTTTCCAACTACAATGTAAGTTTATTCTTGTGATAAATTATTGGCACAAGACAGAATTCCACAATAGACAATATGTTCAGAAATTTCCCCTTGTTTTATTACGACAGACAAATTACGATCAAATTAAAAAAAACATGGTAGATACGGAACACTCTCCACGCGAGCACTACTCCATTTTTTATGTAGGTATTTCATTTTTAGTTTTAAGAATGTGTTTTAGTGTATAAATATCTGGTAACATTGATTTGCGTTCAGGATTTTATTTGTAAGCTTCAAATTCACAAAAATTCTTATTAGTATAGGTAATACAACGTAGGGTTTTAATAATTGCACGGACAACATGCAAATTATATTCCTTTGGTTTTTATACTACAATTTCATCAATAGTTTTCCTTGCATCTATAAATATAGTCCCCAACCGGCGTGCGTCCCTCATCAACGTACGCTATTAAACCGCACAAGATAGAAATCGAATATTTACGACCATATTTCACCGAACAGGCCGCACCAAGCGGTGACACTAGTTTGTAAATAAATTTGACGCTGTACACCGAGCCCATGTCATAAATAACCTCTATTTTCTGTACAATAGAAGTTATATTTCAGACTTAATATTCCCTAGAGAGGACGCAGTAAGCCGTCCAAAGCCAAAGTATAAGCTTACTGGACCCAACCGGCTATATCCTGCCTAAGTTTTAAGTTTTATCGCTCGCATAATAAAACGATTAACTCAAGAAATAAATGAATAAAGAGCATGCCAGCTACTTTTCATTCGGTACTCTTTTATTCTGTGATATTGTTGTACTCTAGATAAATTTTGCTCCAAAATAATTTAAGCAACGAAATAGAAGTGAATCCTTAATTAAAAAATGACGGCACGTTTGGTGCAGAGGCTGATACAGTCGGCTGCTGCGCTCCGGGTCGGGTTCGATTCCCGCACGGAACAAATATTTGTATGATCTGCAGGTACTTGTTCCGGGTCTGGGTGTATTGTATGTGGAATTCGTGTCTGTAAACGCACCCACAACATAGGAGTAATCTTAGTGTGGGGCAAAGTTTTATTTAAATGAAAAAAAAAGCTTTAGTTTTTTTTTTTTATTCTCTTCAGTCATCATATCAGCCACAGGACGTCCACTGCTGAATAAAGGCCTCCCCCTTAGATTTCCACAACGAGCGGTCACATGCCGTTCTCATCCAATGACTCCCAGCGACCTTCACCAGGTCTTCTGTCCACCTATCCACCCATCAGTTCTACGAGCAATGTGCCCTGCCCTTTGCCACTTCAGTTTACTAATCCTTTCAGCTATGTCGACAACTTTATTTCTTCTACAGATCTCCTCATTTCTGATTCCATCTCGTAGAGAAATACCAAGCATAGCTCTTTCCATAGCTCGCTGAGTGACCTTGAGCTTTCTTATGAGGCCTATTGTGAGTGACCACGTCTCTGTTCCATATGTCATCACTGGTAACACACACTGGTTAAAGACTTTCGTCTTGAGGCATTGCGGTATTGTTGACGAAAAGATGTTGCAAAGTTTCCCGAACGCTGCCCAGCCGAGTCGGATTCGACGATTGACCTCTTTCTCGAAGTTGGACCTACCTAACTAGACAGTATGTCCCAAGTAGATATTCGTCAACAACTTCCAGAACAGAGCTCCTAACGGATATTGGGATGGGCATGACATGGGCATTTGAAGCTAAGTCCAGTTTGCTCAAGTTACATTTTCTGTATTTTGACAGCCACGCCTGCGCAATGCGTCCCTTCACTTGTAAACGATAAAAGATTTGGATAGATTTTTTTATAAATTCTCTTCAGTGTAACACATTATTTACTTATACTTTACCTATGGCTTATAAATACATGCACGCGACACATAATATATATTTATATTTATGAGCTAACTAGTTTATTCTACGGTATGCATAATTATTAAAAAAATGCCTTATTTGCTTACTACCCTTTTTTGTATTATTGTAATTCGTAGCCGCCATCACAACTGTTCCTATCTGAAAACCAGCTCAGACATTTTTTGTTTTTCTTAAAATGTCACTGCATTATGCTGAGATAGAGGCCTTCTTTGGCTTCGCGCAGGTTGCTTAAATATTGTATATATTGTATTGTTTTTTTCTTCTATTTGTTAACTTCCTGTGTGAGCCCAAAATAAAATTGTTTTCTTTCTTTCTTTCTTTCATACACGTTAAATGCGTCATGTGTTAAGAAGAATAACCAAAGAGTTCCTTGCCCGTTCTTCTCCATAGAGAATCTACGTCGTGGTGGAAAAAAAATCCGTAAGATTTTGCTGAACATATATTGTTTTTTTGGTAGGTATTGACCCAAGCTCTCACCCCCTGCAGTATGTCGTGCTATTTACTGGACACCCTGTATACTATAGCGTGCACCTTGTTGTGACGGATAGCCTTCTTATCTGGAGGTGATACACATCGCATCGTATTTCTTACTTATCGTTGAGACAATGCTTCAGATCACCGACCGCGATCTAACACTCACGCAAACCAGTGATTAGTGGGAAGGTGATTTTTTAATAGCTGACGCCTTTTTTGTTTAGGTCTGTTTTTTTTTTTTTTTTTTTTATATATAAAAAACATTGCCCCACACTAGGATTTCTCCTGTGTCGTGGGTACGTTTATATGTACAGACACATATTTCACACACAATACACCCAGACCCGGAACAACTATCTGCAGATCATACAAATATTTGTTCCGTGCGGGAATCGAACCCACGACCCGGGGCGCAGCAGTCGACTGTATCAGCCACTGCACCAACCGTGCCGTCAAAATTTAAAATTTAGAATTAAATAACATTGATGGATATAGAGCACAAGGCGATCCCTGTGTTCTATACCTATATCCATTGCATAAGGCGAAGTGTGGAAGGATAGTGCATACCCCACATGAAATTGACTTGATAATATGGAGTGACCTACTAGGAGTGGGTAAAGCCAAAGCGAACTCCAGAGGACAAGTTGTTAAGTGAATGGCAAAAATAATTAATTTCTGTCTTCCTTTGGCTCCAAGAGTATAGTTTCGGTTTTTTGTAAAATAAATGTAGCGAGTATATGTCAATAAAGATAAAGTTAAATGCAAAGTAGTTGAACCGATAGGCTATGAATTCCAAAACTCGAATCACAAAACGCTTGAGAAAAAAATTGAAACGCAAAAAAGCGTTGTAGTAAACCCTAAAACAAATAATTGCACTATAGTGCTTTTGTTTCGTACACAATACTTTATAAGTAATGTAATCTACATTACTAAGAAATTTTGCTGACATCATTTGATATCTAAACATACATTAAGCTCAACAAAGGAACAATATCTTTGTATATTTATGTAAAAATCTAAGTAGATTGTGTATACAGTAATTCAAACAATAAAATACTACTATTCTATGGACAGTCAATTTTAAGGCTGTTTACATATATTTCATACTATTGTTTGGTCTTTCTTTTATTCCTTACTCCACTTCCATGTCAGTTTACTATATAAAACACAAAACGTGTTTGAAATTACATCATATTGTATGTCATTTGCTCGGTTGTCGGTCCCCATGACCGGCCTCGTACGTTACAATATGACAGCTAACGATAGGAAAACATTATGACAGGTCTGCGACACGTGCGGCGGATCCTGGTCGATCGGATCGGGCAAGATCTCTCTTTGCCAGCAGTAGTGGCTATGTTGGCAGAGCACGAAAACTGGAATGCAGTGGTCTCCTTCTGTGAGAGCGTCATGCTCCAGAAGGAGACTGCAGAGCGGGATCGGGAGAGGGCCGATCCCGCTCGAAGAAGAAGGAGACGGCGCCGGGGTAACAACCGCCCTGGCGCCTAATTCCGATACGCCTCAAAACCCCTGTCGTTGTTATAAGGTGGGGGACCTCTGGGTTCGCGGGTGCGTAGATTGGGGAATCTGTGTGCCCACACCAAGCGACCCAAGAGAAGACGGTAGCACGCATGTGGTCACGCGCTGCCGTGGGACGCTTTGGGGGATCCTTTACAATCTCCCCGGGGGGGTGACCGCTTTAAAATCACCCTCTCCGAGATGTGCCAATAGGCGTGGCACCAGTGGGCAGCTCTAGTGTGATCATACGAGGACCTGGAGCCTCCCTTACGTGCCGAAGATGACCGCTCCAGTGGTTTTGGCCGGTAGGAGTCCGGCATACCCCTTCGTCTTTCCCCGGGGCGAAGGAAGTTCATGAAGAATTTCCACTGGGCACCAATAAAAAAAAAAAAAGTTCTGCGACACGTAAAGGTGTGTACAGATCTCCGAATGTGTGCTCACTCTCATGCAGGTATTATAAATGTGGCGCGCGAACGGTAAACGTTTGTCATTGACCGGTTAAGCAACCACATATCCCTGAAATGTATGCGAGAAGCCCAACAACAAAAAAAAAAGGTAAACGTTTGCCTTACACAGTCTACACACTCATCTTCCCCGTGCAGTTTTAGTGCGCTCGTGTTAATGGCATATTATTTTCTGCTAGAAACTCCTCTTACGTTAATTGGGAAGTCGTGGTTATCTTAACAGAAAGAGCAACAATACACGATGAATATAAAAATATCATGAGTGTGTCAGGTATACATTCCTTAAAATCATATCTAGCCTTAAAATTGACGGCACCGTTGGTGCAGCGGCTGATACAGTCGGCTGCTGCGCACCGGGTCGTGGGTTCGATTCCAGCACGGAACAAATATTTGTACGATCTGCTGGTAGTTGTTCCGGGTCTGGGTGTATTGTGTGTGGAATTTGTGTTTGTAAACGCATCCACGACATAGCAGAAATCCTGGGGCTAAGTTAATAAAAAATGGTACAATAAATGATTATAAACAGCAGACTACGCTTATATAAGAACACAATATCCTTGACTATATCATGTATCATTCTTGTCTTGATAGCGAGAATGTGACCTCGCGATGCAAAGTAAACTTGAAAGCAAACTGTTTGTAGTACTACGAGTATAACATAAAGCTTATCCATAAGCTCAGCCCAGGTGTTATATCAGATGTATCTCGTAGATAAAACAGCCAGCTCATGCTAATATCGTAACTAGGATATACACTTTAATCATTGTGAAAAGCGATTACGCGCGTCGGTGGCTGGCGGAACGACTGAGAGTAATGGATGGTCACCGTATTGTGGACTTGTGCGTAAGTCGCGACTCTGTTTTATGAAGCAAGCCTGTTCTTCTGTCTGGTTTGTAACTGCTTGGTCTACGGTGACTATAAATATGTGGCAAATATTTTTTGACAAAATGTCACTTCGTAAAATTTTATTTCGCAAGCAACTGTTTTTTTTACTATGTGGTAGATGTTTTTAAAACGAACCCTGCACAAATTTTACTTTCATAAACAAGTCATTTTACGAGCTACATGTTTCTCAAAACAATATTATACGAAATTTGTGGAAATCTTTTTTTAGGGGTTTTGTCAAAATCGCTTCGCTTGGCAACCGGGTTGGTGATCGCAGTCGAATTGCCAATTTACTCGAAAGACGCTGCTGCCCATCCTCCGATTAGTCCCATAGTCGCTTTTTACTATACCCACGGGATAAGATGGGTTGGTGCTATTCGTAGCTGGCACCACATGGGTATATGGCATGGGTATACAATAGGTCGGTTGCTCTCCATCAGCTTGCGGGAAGACAGTCTTCCATTATCAGTTGGTCTTAAAGCTTCGTTGATTACGCAAGCAGCAAAAGTGTCAATTTGAGAAGCTTATTTATTTCCTTTTTCCTGGAAAAACGACAAGGAACAAACCTGCTGGGGTGACGTCAAAGGGGAATACAGAACTAGGTCCAGGGGTTGTGCAGACTTTGTTTGGTATTATAACAAAATCCTGCACTATGGTTGTCAATCCGTTTGCTGGGAGTCTAATTATAGCCATATTCCCCCACTACCGTACACTTAAGCACTCAATGAGAATGCCTATAATAAACAATCGTTTTCAGGCAGGCATAATTTTGTGAGCTTTCTGTTACACCCTTTGCCCTTCTGTTTACTCTATAAAAACTTTTGAACAAAGAAAATACCGACTTTAAAATTCTATACGATATTAAAACCACTAAAAAGAAAACATAACTTCATTTATGAAGTCGGGCGGGGCCCATAAATAAAACTTTTGGACTGCATGAACCAGGGTTCGGGCATACGTGGCCCCGCCCGACTTCATAAATCAAGTATTTTTTTTCTTTCTAGGGGTTTTAATATCGTATAGAATTTTGAAGTCGGTATTTTTTTGTTAAAACATTTTATTTGTTTCTTTTTAGTGTAAATAAATGTAAGAACTTTTCCCAATTTGGTATCCGTATCTAACACTAAAAATAATTCTAAGAATCGAAACTATTAAGACATCATCTAGGTAAGCGCAGTCAAATTAAACCAGTTTATTGAAGCTGGTTTAAAAACTACTCAATAAAATGTAATGAAATGTATATGGGACCAATTCGAAAGCATTCTGCACCAATTAAAGGAATAATTGCTCAAATCGGTCTACAGATCTCGGAGTAATCGGTGTACATACATACAAAAAAACCGTATCGAATTGAGAACCTCCTCCTTTTTGAAGTCGGTAAAAAACATGTGCGTGTAGATAGCACAGAGTATAAAATATACCCCTAATCTGACACACAGAACCCATGTGACGTATTTAACATACAAACAAGCTCACATTACCATTAACAAAGGATCTTTGTACGGTACTGTTTTGTCTGGGCTGTTTATTATGCCGTTAATTGCATGTGACATCACGTGAGGATTATGAATAGCTTGCATGCTAATCTGAAAGAAACACGGAACGAGTTGTTTACAAACGTGAAACAATTGATACTGAATACATATGTAATCGCTGTGTGGTGCCGGCTAAGAATACACCACCCCATCTCCTCCCATGGGTATCGTTAAAGGCGACTCAAGGATTAGTCGGAGGATGGGCAGCAGCGTCCTTCGAGTACATTTATAACTCAACTACGATCGCCAACCCGTCTGCCAAGCGTGGCGATTATGGTAAAACCCTACAATGAGCACACAACACAAACCCATGGAGGAACGACCTCCTGGCAATCTTTGGGGAAGCCTTACGTCCTGCATTAGACATAGTTCGGCAAAAAAAACATATGCAACTAAATTTAACTTTATAAGCCAGTATAGCGTTTTAATTGTAATTTTTATCTTATTATGACTGAAGCTGCCACACTGCAGCAGGAAATAGTATATTGGTTGGGGCGTTCTAATTTTAAACATAATTAAGGAGCTGTATTAATGGCAAGTTAGTATATTTTATTGAGGTAGCTACATTTGCCGCGGTCATACTTCGGTTGGCAATATTTTTAGGGTTCCTTCTACCTTCTACCTTTATCTCTGAAACATCTGTGCCTAAAATGTTGTAAAAACAATATAATAGCTTTTACTCAATGATTACAGGAAAACCTATAAGCTATCTATGATCTTAAAATAACATGGTAAATCTTAAAATTAGGTCTTTTGTTTATAAATATACATAGATAAATATTTTAAATATTTTGTGGCGAAGAGATTTGTCTCAATGTCTCTTACATAAAAAGAAAGACCGATCCCGAATATCATTTCTTCTCACAGGTTGCAAATATAATCTGTATTAACTTTATCTTGTATACAGTGAATCTGTTTTGCATACAGATCAATCATTCCCCACTATTCAGGAGGGCAGGGCGTTGCTTACCCCATAACACAGGGCCTCAGCGCTCTATTTTCGGAAGCAAAGACTTAACCCTACTTTTTTGTGTTTTGATTGCATGTTCTTTTGTCATGAATTGTTTTTACTACATTTTGAACATAAATAAATAAATAAATATAGCGAAATGCCTTCCGTTGTTTCAGTATGATGTATAAAAGTGTCTGTTAGGACCTATTTACTGAATAAATGATTGTATTCTATGATACCTACAGGATGAAGTGGCTTACGTATAAGACCTATACTTTGCCAAAATCAACACGGCCATAACCATGTTATATCAGTTACTAAAATTCAATACTGGGTATCAAAAAAGTCAAATAGATTTATATTAGCTTAGGCAGTACCAAAACGGTTTAATAATAAAAGAAAAATATATCTTTATTTGGCTACAAACCAGACACAAAAAAGTAAATACGAGTAGTAGATAAATATGTAAAATTAAAGCAAAATAGCTACGAGTGTTAAATACGAATATTAAACGAAACTATTAATTATGTCCTTTTATTGCCCGTAACAGGTGACCCGCTCAGCATATGACCGGCGCTGATTTTCAGTAAGGCAAGGATGTTAAAGGACGTCCACTGCTGAACAAAGGCCTCCCACTTAGATTTCCACAACGACCCGTTACATGCACCTTCATTCAACCACTTCCAGTGACTTTTACCAGGTTGTCTGTCCATCTAGTTGAAAGCTGTCTCATACTGCGTTTTCCTGTGCGCGGTCTCTACTCGAGAATCTTTTTACTCTAACGGCCATCAGTTCTACAAGCAATGTGCTCTGTGTATTGCCAATTCAGCTTACTAAACCTCTCAGCAATGTCCAGTAACTTTAGTTTCGTTCTCGTAGAGAAATACCAAGCATAGATCTCTCCATTGCTTGCTGACAAAAATAATGTAAAATATTTAATTTACTTATGTAATACTATTGCTTAAGAATAATAACTATGACTACTTATTAACACTATTCAAGGAAAATTCTCTCACAAAACGCTTACATAATAAACAAAAGCGTAGCTTATATTTTTCCCAACAGCCCAACCGTCACCATTAGAACATCATTGTGTCTTTGTCAAACACAGATAACGTCGTATTCGTAGCGTAGCTTGTAGACCCGTAGCACTTAAACTACGAAAACTCGTAGCGGTAAACGCGTGTTATTCAGGTACGAGGAAAAACCGGTGAAGTGTGTTGGGTGTTGCGTGATTGGTAAACTTAATTCTGAAAAGATTTGTGGAATCTATTTAAATGGACTACTCTCGATAATATTTAATGTTAAATATATTTTCTATACAAATACATGAAGAAAGGTGGGGTAGTTGTTTTGATCACTTTTTGTAGTTGTCTTCAAAAATATAATTACACTTAGTGAAATTAAAAAAGTGAACATTATAAATAATCCTACAAATCCAATATACTAATACATTTTTAGGTACTGTTACATTATTAGGTATTTGTGTGTAAAATATTTAAACATTCTATCACTACTTCACTCTAAATTTGCATTTGATTTTCACTCAGTGTGTCACTCCTTAGTTTTCCTTTATAAACACTCCGAAAACTTCCACTGTTGTTTCGAAAGTCTCCAAAAGTATACAGTGACTTTTTATTCTTTACGTTAAAATTTCAACCCGCAGTAGTGATGTTAGGGTTGTTCCACAATGTAACTGTTATTGCTACGGATTACACAAGCTTCGTCTCCTATGAATGATGTAATGGAGGATAAATTGACAAATAACACGGATGATGAATGATGTAAAATAAGTCTCATAATCCAATCCACAACCAGTCCACTGATTATCATAAAGTTTCTAAGAAACGTAGTATATTTGTTTAAACGATCTTCCACACTACGCTTTCTCCTGTGTCATCCTTGTGTGTTGCAAGGATACATGAGCAAGATTTTTTTTTTTAAATAAAACGTTGCCCCACACTAATATTTCTCCTGTGTCGTGGGTGCGGCTACAAAAACAAATTCCACACACAATACACCCAGACCCGGAACAACTACCTGCAGATCGTACAAATATTTGTTCCGTGCGGGAATCGAATCCACTTTACCAGCCACTGCGCCAACCGTGCCGTCAAAATACTGTTGATGTCCGCAGATCATGCCATATTACACTTAAATCGCTTGATGTGCCACACCTACAGTGTGCAAGACCCTTTACTTCACAAGTCGTTGAACAGCTTCAGATTTACAACCGCTCTTAATGTTTCGGTTCCCGGCGCATTGTTGCGACGGCTGCAATTTTGCATTCTACCCAACGAAGGAAAATTTTAAATTGCGTAATGCTCTTTGATTGTTGTACTTCGATGTTTAAAACGTTTACAAGTTATTAGACGAAGTATAATTTTTGGCATAAAATAAGAGCTTGGTGATATTTAATGTCATCGTGTGGTGTCCGGATTAAGAATATAGCACCACTCCATCTCCTCCAGTGGATGTCGTAAAAGGCGGCTAAGGGAATCTAAACCAGAGGGATGGGCAGCAGCGTCCCTTCTGTGAAGCGGTAGCCATACTACGCTCACCAACCCGCCTGCCAAGCGTGGTGATTATTGGCAAATACCCCCAGAATGATGACACAGTCGTGAAAATCTATGGGAGAGGCCTTTGTTCAGCAGTGAACGTATAAATGGCCGATATGTTGATATTTAATGTTGTCGTGTGGTGCCGGCTAAGAAGAGCACCAACCCATCTCGTCCCGTGGGTGTCGTAGAATGCAACTATTGGGTTAGCCGAAGGGCAGGTAGCTGCGCCCTTCGACTACATTTACAACTCAGCTGCGATGGCCAAACCGCCTGCCAAGCATTTTGGCATTATGGCAAAACCCCCCAATGAGCCCACAACACACCCATATCGGTCGTGGATCTTTGGGGGAGGTTTGTGTCCAGCAATGGACTTCACTCGACCAAAATGATGATGTAATAGATATTCATTCAATAAATATTTAAATATAAGACAGAGCATACTTCTGGGTAAGTAATATTAAAATATAAATAGTACACACAAAGAAAATAAGAAGAAAGAAAGAAAGAAAATAAGTTTATTAAACATACCACATATAACACAAAAGAAAATACATCATATAAGCACAGCATTGTTATAACATAACATTGCAGTGTTATATTTAAGTAAATAACATGATTTGTACAAATATTCCCATTTCCCCGTCCAATCCCTCCGGTCGCTATTGATTGTGAAACTTGTAGTGGTTGTAATTGGAAACGAATTGGAGGTTGAACTTAGCCTGTAAATTGTTTGTGATATTTTTCGAGTAAACCTGATACTTTTCTGAGTGATTTTTAAACCACGCTGCGACCTATTAGAAGGTTAACTAACCGGAAAGTAATTTTGTGTTAAATATACTGTTACCGTTAATTTAATGTAATAATAATTTATTTTTCTAAAAGTTTAACAAAAGGTAAAAACCTTTGCACCATGCACCGCACGTGGGTTTGCTCCTGGTCATGGGTACAGTTTACAAACATCAATTTCACATAAAATGCCCAGACCTTAAACAACTACGACTTTTCTTACTGGGGTAGACACAATGATATTATACCATAGATATGTTACGTCCATATTAAATGGCGCGCAAAACTAAGTAGGTATAAAGCTATAAAACTGCACACCTATGCTGTAAGAAAGAAGATACAAAAACTACGAGAGGAAAAGAGGTAGCTATCTAAAATGACAACACGTGTACTCAATGTCTTTGTCGCACCTGTGATAGAATATATGTGGTGTCTCTTTTCTTTGCTTGACCTGTCTTTTGTTCGAAAATATTATTCTATAGATAATTTGAATGGTATTTATCTATACAAATAAATAAAATTGAAATGTCTGTTTGTAATGCCAAAATAACAGCTTTTTACTAAATGCATATGAAAGTACATACGGTACCTATAACAAAAAAAACAATTTTTACATTCTTTGCTTGTCTGTCTGTCTGTTTGTTCCGGGTAATCTCCGAAACAGCTGGACCGATTTTGACGGGACTTTCACTGGCAGGTAGCTGACGTTATAGGAAATAACTTAGGCTACTTTTATTTTAGAAAAATATTTTGGGTTCCGCGCGAAAACAATAAAACCCTTGAAATATAACAAATATATTCTATGTCAAGTGTCTATGTCGAAGTACTCTAAATTTCTTATAAATTAAACGCGGGTGAAAACTAGTATTAAAAGTTTGTTATTTACGTGTGCTACCAGTTCCCTTGTTATTTATTAATTTTTGCTTGATGGTTTGTGCATTTTTTATATGCACGACAGCATTGTTATTACTTAATTTTAAAAAATACAGATTATGACAGTGTGCGCTCGATGTCTTGTCTTGGGCGAACTGATTGCGAGGTGCTACAATTGGGGGAGTTTTGGTTCTTACTTTTGGCACGCATTAACAAATCTACTTCTTTTAATATAAAATAACATTGGGTAAAAAGGTACTTTAAGTGGATTAGTAGGTAACTATTGCATTTTTTTATGCACTTAAATAATACTATGATGCGTAAAATGTGTGTAAATATTACAGTAAAATTAAAATAACACAAAAAAAAATATATTAGCAATTATTAAGCATTTATATTTATTTATTTACTTTCGAGCGTATGGAACACTTGGGGTATATTGAAAACCAGCGTTAGGTAGTCAGTATCACTGCACGATATTTGTACGCATAGCTGATGCACCTTGTATTTAGTTTACAGTTGTTATTTTTAAGTTTTATATTGTGTGTACTGTTTGTGCTAATAAAATCATTTTTCTTTCTTTCAAACTATCTGTAAATTACACAAATATTTGTTCCGTACAGAGATTGTAACCACGAACGTATATGGTACAACATAGGTACACACTCGAACATAGGGAAAATCGTTACAAATGTGTAAAATTATCACCTCTATTAGCTCACTCATGCATTTGTTTATTCGCTGTTTTCGTGCCTTAAAAGTATTGATTTCTGTTTCTTTTCATGAAACACAGTTTGACTTTAACGATTGCCATTTCGTTCCAAAATGGACAGACTTTAGTCCACAACTGACTAGCCACAAATTTGAATCAGAATAAGCTGAGCTGTATCAGACTACACGAACCGTATGAATACATAAATTAACTATTTCAGATAAGATGAAACCAGCCAAATGTAAATTTGACCTAAAACTTACAGGTAATAGGAGCGTTTAGTTCGAACTTATATACCTGAATATGAACGAAAATTTTAATACCTTTAGGAGGTGCCATTACCTCTGGGTTCGCGGGTGCGTAGATTGGGGAATCTGCGTGCTCACACCAAGCAACCCAAGAGAAGACGGTAGCACGCATGTGGTCACGCGCTGCCATGAGACGCTTTGGGGGATCCTTTACAATGCCCCCGGGAGGGTTGACCACTTTACAGTCACCCTCCCCGAGATGTTCCTATAGGCGTGGCACCAGTGGGCGGCTCTAGTGTGATCATACGAGGACCTGGAGCCTCCCTTAGGTGCCGAAGATGATCGCCCCAGTGGTTTTAGCTGGTAGGAGTCCGGCATACCCCTTCGCCCTTCCCCGGCGCGAAGGAAGTTCATGAAGAAATTCCACTGGGCACCCATAAAAAATGAGGTTCCCATAGCTAGTTGCACTAACTGATCGACGTGGTTATCAATGCTAGACGCGGTCAGTTTTTGGATGGATGACCGCATCGTAGTATTTGTACTGAGCATGTCAGTGCTTTAGATGGCACGTGAAATCGTCGGTCTCGGTTATTGTCATTAAACGGCAGTCGTTAAGCTAAGTCGGAGGACTTTGGGCGGCTTGAATAATCCTGACCTAAAAAATAAAATGTCTTCACAAGCCGTAAATGACATTAAAGTAAACAAAACAACAGCACTCGTAGGATTTAGGTCAGCAACACTAACGACCACGGATGCTAACTTTGAATTAAAATTTTGTAATGTTTTTCATGAAATTTTTACTCTAACAGATAGCCGTTGTTGAAATTGAACTTTTTTTTTTTTATATAAAACGTTGCCCCACACTAGGATTTCTCCTGTGTCGTGGGTGCGTTTACAGACACAAATCCCACACACAATACACCCAGACCCGGAACAACTACCTGCAGATCGTACAAATATTTGTTCCGTGCGGGAATCGAACCCACGACCCGGTGCGCAGCAGCCGACTGTATCAGCCACTGCACCAACCGTGCCGTCAAAACTCACTGGTGATAGTTAGAAAGTTATTACTTTCCAAGCGTGACATTATTTATTTCACCCAGTGGGATCTTTTGTACGTCTTTCACCCGGGGAATGGCTACCAGCTAAAAGTAGCAGAGCGGTCATCTTCAGCACTGAAGGCGGTATCGAGGTCCTCATACAATAACACTAGAGCCGCAAATTGAAGTACATCTTGGAGGGGATAACTATAAAGTGGTCACCCACTCTATCAGAGGGGAGGCAATAGTAACCTGAAAAAACGTGACCTATCTCAGCACCACGATGCTATCATGCTATCAACTCAAAGTTGGATAGTCTCAGGCAACGGCTATAGCTAACCATGAAGTAAGTCGCAGACTCCTTTACATCTACACAAATAAATAAAATTGAAGTGTCTGTTTGTAATGTCAAAATAACAGCCTTTTACTTAATGCATATTACATATAACACAGGGGAGGTTATATCCAGCAGTGGACGTCTTTCGACTGAAATTATGATGACAAAGTAGAATCTCGTAAACTGTCGCTACGAAAATAATACACTTTTTTTTTATTGGTGTCAATCGATAGTGGAAATTCTTCATGAACTTCCTTCGCCCCGGAGAAGGGCGAAGGGGTATGCCGGACTCCTACCAGTATATACGGTACACATAACAAAAAGGTAATTTTTAATTTTTTTGTCTGTCTTCTGTCTGTCTGTCTGTTTGTTCCGAGTAATCTCTGAAACGGCTGAACCAATTTTACAAACCTCGCCAAAAAGTGCCCTGGGAGGCGAACTTTTTACAGTCGCTTCCCTCCACTAGAGAGGGTGACCGCTTTACAGTCATCCCCTCCGCGATGTGCCTAAAGGCCTGGCACCAATGGGCGGCTCTAGTGTGATCTTACGAGGTCCTTCGGTGCCGATGATCCCGCATCAGTGGTTTTAGTCAGTAGTATATATGTACATTGGCACCTCAAAACCGAAGAGATAAGCAAGTTATTAGGCACAAAAGGCTGTAAACCGGATAGTTAACGGTGTAATAACCCCGTAGTCACATTAACGGTAATGAGGCCTCGTTAAGTGTGCGTCGGGTGCATAGTGGGCAGATGACCTCGTTAATGCTAATAGTTTCACGGCGTTTTGGGACATTTGGACTATTCAGAATGTGGAAAAAACTGTAGTGTACTTCAGTGAAGAACTTTCGGAATGCAATTGCTATTATTCTTGCTTTCTCTACTACAGTTCATCATTTTGGCCGAATGAAGTCCACTGCTGGACAGGCCTCCCCCAAAGATCACCACAACGACCTACATGGGCGTGTTGTGGGCTCATTCGGGGGTTTTGCCATAATCGCCACGCTTGGCAGACGGGTTGGCAATCGCCGTTGAGTTGTTAATGTACTTGAAGGCCTCTGCTGCCCAACCTCCAGCTAATCCCTTAGTCGACTTTTACCCATGGGAAGAGATGGGGTGGTGGCATTCTGAGCTGACACACGGCACGTTAGTGTACTACAGTTAGTGGACGAACTATAGTTCTGAATGCCTTTCAATACCACATAGCACATTGCAAATTAATTTGTCATTTCTCGTATTCCGACACTGACAACCGCAATGTCAGACATAAAGTTAATCGCATTTTACATTAATGCATAGTAGAAACAAATGTGTTGTGGTCCACGGACGTAAACTGGGACTCGAGCCGAGCTCCGTGCTTTTAATTATGACAGTTCTATATTGGACTTTACTGGGTTATGCATTTGCATGTACGTGTTAGTGTTGGAAATATATAGGGGAAGATTTAAGAGAGGTTTTGTGTTTTTCGGGACTCAAGTAACTTAGCAATAATTACATCCTTACGCTTATTATGTACTGTTAAATATTGGATTCCAATCTTAATTCTTACTTCACTGTAAAATCAAATATACCTCACTTTTTCACTTACCTAAATAATATCTGACCGTGTGGAATTGGCTGAGCATCGTACCACACCATCTCACCTCGTAGATCGTAAAAGTCCCCAATGGGACGAAGGAATTGCATACATTTGCAACGCAACTGCAATCGCTGCTAACACGCCTGACAAACATGGTGATTATAGCAAAACCCCCCAATGAGCATATAACACAAACCCAAACTGGTGGTGGTCTGTTCTTTTAGGGGAGTTTATGTCCAGCAGTGGAATTCTTTCGACTGATATTATGATGACAAAGTAGAATCTCGTAAACTGTCGCTACGAAAATATTTACTTTTTTTTTATTGGTGTCCATTGGAAATTCTTCATCCTTTCTTCGCCCCGGGGAAGGGCGAAGGGGTATGCCAGATTCCTTTGATTTTTATTTTTTTACTAGCTGGGTCCAATGGGATTTCAAGGGTTTTATTTTTTTGCGCGGAACCCTAATTATTTTTCTAAAATAAAAGTAGCCTAAGTTATTCCTTATAACAGCAGCTATCTGCCAGTGAAAGTCCCGTCAATATCCGTCCAGCCGTTTCGGAGTTTACCCGGAACAAACAGACAGACAGACAGACAGACAAAAAAAATAAAAATTGGTTTTTTGTTATAGGTAACATATATAATTTCATATGCATTTAGTAAAAAGCTGTTATTTTGACATTACAAACAGACACTTCAATTTTATTTATTTGTATAGCTCGGTGCCCAGTGGAAATTCTTCATGAACTTCCTTCACCCCGGGGAAGGGCGAAGGGGTATGCCGGACTCCTACCGGCTAAAACCACTGGAGCGGTCATCTTCGGCACCTAAGGGAGGCTCCAGGTCCTCGTATGATAACACTAGAGCCGCCCACTGGTGTCACGCCTATAGGCAAATCTCGGACAGGGTGACTGTAAAGCGGTCACTCCCTCCGGGGACGAAAACAAATACCTAACATGACATTTTTACCTGCCGCAGCAATAGACCTAAATAAAAATAAATACATTTTTGATATAATGTCATTTTTACAAGTCTCTCATTGCATTTTGTACCCAAAATTCCGTCACCGAAATGCAGCAGCCAATTTGTGCGAACAATAAATCAGTCATATTTGTCCGAGGTTTAACATCAGCGTACCGGCAATCCTGTGTCCCCACGTGACCAGGTGTAGGGTGGCATTGTTTCACATAATGTCTTGTTTTATTTCTCTTCATGCATATTCATGTGGATTTATCTGAGCTCGCCTCGCGTGGCACTGTCGAACGAATTAACGCTGTACTATATTTTAGGAAGGAATAATGCTTGAATGTTTTAGGCGATAAGTTTTGTTTTGTTAGACAAATGTTGTACGAGAATTAAATATCCGTTAGCAATGATATTATACCATAGATATGTTACGACCATATTAAACGGCGCACATAATTCAGTCTCGCTGTATGTAGGTATAAACCTATAAAACTACACACCTATGCTGTAAGAAAGAAGATACAAAAACTAGGAGAGTAAAAGAGATAGCTATCTAAAATGACAACACGTGCACTCGGTGTCTCTGTCTCACCTGTGATAGAATATATGTGTTGTCTCTTTTCTTTACTTGGCCTGTGTTTTCTTCGAGAATTTTATTCTATAAATGATTTCAATAGTATTTTTACTCAAATATTTTATATAGTTTGTTACTGACGTGTGGATTGTGTCATTATTTATTTTTGCTTGATAGTTTGGGCATTTTCTAAATACGCACGACGGCGTAATAAATTAATACAGATTGTGACATTGTGTGCTCGTTGTCCTGTTATGGACGACTGATTGCGAGGTGCTACAATTGGGGGAGTTTTGGTTCTTACTTTTGACGCGCATGTAACATATCTACTTATTTTAATATAAAATATCATTGTCTGTTAGTGTTAAATAAGATGAGAAAATTTAGATTTCAACGTAGACGTTTCTCTGAAGACTAGACTTAAAACAGTAAGATTTTGTTTTCTCGGAAATCATGAAGCATTATGTTTGAGGTACTTATATGTTCATATTCCTAAATATATTACACGCTATACACGGTAAATCGACCTATACTTGTGGGTATGTATGTCTTCTTTTCTACAAACTCCCAAAATTTGCCAAGCATTGATATTTACTGGTAGGTAGTTCTCTTATTGCGAGAAGCCGGTACGATACGGTACGATAGGAAAAGGTACACACAAATCCAGTTTACGCTGATCTCTTACCATACGGAAAGCCTATACAATGCGAAATCAGCTTATACTGGTTTTGTATAGCTTGATGTGAAGGCGTGTGTACCACCCCAGTGCCAGATATTCGCCGCTAAGCAGAAGTGTTTAAACTTTAGACATTACTGTGCTCCGGTTAGAAGGACTCTGTAGTTAGTGAAATTACTGGGCATAAGAGACTGAACTTACCGTGTGGTGCCGGCTCAGAATGCCACCACCCGATCTCCTCCCATGGGTGTCGTAAAAGTCGACTAAGCGATTAGCCGGAGGAGGGGCAGCAGCGTTCTTCGAGTACATTAACAACTCAACTGCGATCGCCAACCCGTCTGCCAAGCGTGGCGATTATGGCAAAACCCCCCAATGAGCCCACAACACATCCGTATTGGTCTTTGTGGTGATCTTTGTGTGTCCAGCAGTGGACTTCATTCGGTCGAAATTATGAAGAGACTGAATAACTTCGATTCGAGGTGAGACCACGCTGGTGTGATGCCGCTCAGGACTAGTCCAGGGTAGCATTCTAATTGTTATCCTTCTTTTTCAATTGACGGCTGGTAGCTAAACGTTGAACTTTCTGCACTACATGTACATCTACAAATAGTTGTTTCAGGTCTAGGGGTTTCTTTATTTTTTAAAGTTACCCCACACTAGGATTTCTCCTGTGTTGTGGGTACGTTTACAGACATGAATTCCACATACAATACACCCAGGCCCGGAACTACAACATTTTTTTTTTTTTTTTTTTTTTTTTTTTTTTTTTTTTTTTTTTTTTTTTTTTATTGGTGCCCAGTGGAAATTCATCATGAACTTCCTTCGCCCCGGGGAAGGACGAAGGGGTATGCCGGACTCCTTTTTTTATTGGTGCCCAGTGGAAATTCATCATGAACTTCCTTCGCCCCGGGGAAGGGCGAAGGGGTATGCCGGACTCCTACCGGCTAAAACCACTGGAGCGGTCATCTTCGGCACGTAAGGGAGGCTCCAGGTCCTCGTATGATCACACTAGAGCCGCCCACTAGTGCCACGCCTATTGGCACATCTCGGAGAGGGTGACTGTAAAGCGGTCACCCCCCCAGGGGGATTGTAAAGGATCCCCCAAAGCGTCCCACGGCAGCGCGTGACCACATGCGTGCTACCGTCTTCTCTTGGGTCGCTTGGTGTGGGCACGCAGATTCCCCAATCTACGCACCCGCGAACCCAGAGGTCCTTAACCTTATAGCAACGGCAGGGGTTTTCAGGCGTATCGGAATTAGGCGCCAGGGCGGTTGTTACCCCGGCGCCGTCTCCTTCTTCTTCGAGCGGGATTGGCCCTCTCCCCGGAACTACAACCTGCAGATCATACAAATATTTGTTCCGTGCGGGAATAGAACCCACGTCCCGGAGCGCAGCAGCCGACTGTATCAGCCACTGCACCAACCGTGCCGTCAATTTATATCTATGAACTGTTCCCACGACAGGAGAAAGCCTAGTGTGCAGAGATGTGACTTAACTTAGATACAAGTATTTGAAATACAGATACAAGATTCAAATATGTATTTTTATCTTATATCTGAGATACTTTTTTAAATTTTAACATTGTTATATTTAAATACATTCTTTTGGTATCTTAGTATTTTGTATATACTAAGTTTGGTAAAATACTTTTATTGAGTTCGAATGCATTTTTTTACATTACGGCAACCCATCACAACGACAAAACTGAATCCACCTAATTCATTTAAAGGTTTGATTGAAGATATCGTATATCGTAGAAGAACTAAAGTTGTCGACATAGCTGAAAGGATTAGTAAACTGAAGTGGTAATGGGCAGGGCACATTGCTCGTAGAATTGATGGCCGCTGGGGCATAAAGGTTCTCGAATGGAGATCGCGCACCGGAAAACGCAGCGTGGGACGACCTCCAACGAGGTGGACAGACGACCTGGTGAAGGTCGCTAGGAGTCGTTGGATGAGAGCGGCATGTGACCGCTCGTTGTGGAAATCTAAGGGGAGGCCTTTGTTCAGCAGTGGACGTCCTGTGGCTGATATGATGATGATGATTTCACTATGTCGTGTACTGCCGGCTAATAATAGCACCTCCCCCTCTCATCCCATAGATGTCGTAATAACTGAATATAGAATTAGCCGGAGGATGGGTAGCAGCGTCCTTCGAGTACATTTACCATCAACTGCGTTCGACAACCCACCTACCGAGCGTGGCAATTATGGCAAAACCTTACAATAAGCATACCAAATAAACCCAAATCGGTTGTTGTAGCGATATTTGGGGGGGGGGGGGGGTTCTGTCCAGCAGTGGACGTTTTTCAGCTGTAACAATGATTATTTATGATTATTTCAAAATTGAATCGCATCTCTGTAATCGTACTACGGTAACACAGTCCAGTGTTATCTTTATTGCAAACTCATAAAGTTCACAATTGTAATTAAGACATCGCTATAAATTTTCCTAGCAATAAAAAGACCGTGAAATAACAAGTTTTCGTAGATAATTAGCGAAAATGTTCTAGTATTATTTACAAAGAAGTATTTTAAGTAAAATGATTCTTATTACTGTTGCATTAGAACTTAGTTTGTATTTAAATGTATCGTTTTAGCCGGGAGCCTTGTCATGTAGCTATTTCAATTTACTTTTATCTTTGTGGCACGAGTCTCTCAAAAGCTTCCTGTTTATTACGCTCGTGCACTGGCTCACAGACAGTTGGTATCCTGTTAAAATTCTCAGCGAAACCCGTTACTAGAATCAATATGAAGTTATTTGTGAACTTAAGATTCATACAAAAAGCCATAAGTTCATTTAAAATTAAACCGTGATAAATCCAATAGATTCATAATTTTAGAGATGCAATATATAGAAAATTAGGTAATATAATAGGTATAGGTTTCTAAAAGTTTCACAGTTTCAAAAGTTATTATAAGCTAAATACCCATTAATAATAAAACGAAATAATTTGTTTTCCCACGCTTTAAAATATATCGCTTCCATTTCTGTCGGCGCATTACTAACTGAAGTCACTTTATGAGTATAAACTTCAACCACTGATTTTAGGGTTCCGAACGTCCGAAGGAAAAAAACGGCGGAACCCTTATAGGGGATCACTCGTGTGTCTGTCTGTCTGTCCGTCTGTCACAGCCAATTTGCTACGAATCTACCGGACCGATTAGGTTGAAGTTTGGTACAGGTACGGATTTCTGCAACCCAAATACGTCTTGTGTAACGTAAATTAATTAATTATGAAAACAGGAGAAAGAGAGAGAGGAGAGGAGAGAAGAGAGGGAAGGAGAGAATTTGGGGGCAATATAGAAAATTTAAGAATAAAGTTTTGCGAATTGTACTGTGTAACATATGAAATGGAAGGGCTTGTTGTGAAAGTCTCAAATTTATTTATTTTATAAATTTAAAATATATATTTTCAAGTTATTTAATAAAATATACGAAAATTGACCATTCTCTTATTTCCAAATCTACTGAGCCTAACATTCTGAAAAAAATGTAGGTAATAGCTATTCACCTACAGATTACAGGAAAACCTATAAACAGTCTATGATCTTAAAATAACATGAATAATAAATAATATGGTCTTAAAATAACATGAATAATAAATAATATGGTCTTAAAATAACATGAATAATAAAATAACATAAATCTTACAATACTGTGCGTACAATACAAGTACGTATTTGTGTTTGTTTGTGTTTTAAAAAAACTTATGTTTGCGGTTGGAATGCATGGGAAAACATGTTTTTCAACTACAATGTTAACTTTGTTCTTGAGATAAGTTATTGGTACTGCTCATTCGCCTTAACTAGGCCAGGCATCATCACTTCTCGTAACTAAAAATAACATATTCATCGAACGAAACCCCTTCCATGCGAGTTCAACTCGCACTTGTCCAGTTTTTTTAAGAAAAGAGACACGTACTGTTCAATATATCGGTCGTTATATTCAATATCAAGTGTCAAGTGCCAAAAAAAGGGAGTAATTTTTACTTTTAGCTTTCTCTGTTTATTTATTTAGGGACTTATCAGTAAGGGATACGTCAGTCCCATCGTAACTAGCTATTAATATAATCTGTGAAAAAATAACAAAGAAAAAAAAGTAAATACTTTAGTGTAAACTTTCTGGATCCTATTATTATTATAACTATAATGCTTGAGTGTGTCACGTTACAAAATAAAGACTAAATAACTAATTATAGATCTATCAGACTGGAATAATAACGAGACTGAATTTAAATAGTCATTTTATCATGATTAAAAAGGGGCTTGACCCAGTATTCACAATAATCGGCTCATTATATTCAATTAAATGATATATGAAATCGTCTTGTACTATGAGGATCAGTTTAAATGACTGAAAATTTGAACTGTAACTATTGAAATACATAGGTACATAGGTATGCACTGACGTGGTTAAACTAACCGCTGCAATGATTATTTGAAGCGTGGAACCATGAGACTGTTTCACATGATGGTTTGAACAGATGATAGTTCATATCTTAATTTGAATGTAAAAATACTCTAATTTCCTTATACTTTAGATATAACATAGTTTATAACATTAAGATCTATTTACAAAATGCTAAGTTCTTCAGATTTTGTGGGCATTATCCATTAACGATCTGTTATTCATATTAGTTAGTCCACTGCTGGCGTTCCCATAGATTTTGACAACAATTGTGTCGTCATTTAGGGGAATTTGCCAATACTCACCACGCTTGGCAAATCATCCAGTGTTTTTTAAATCTGACACAAATTAGTTGGTCGTAACTAAACTAAATTGTCTATTGTTGCATTCGGTCTTGTACTAATAATTTATCCCAAGAATAAACTTAAAATCGTAGTTAAAAACATGATTTCCCATATATTCCATACATCTCAAATTAGAATTATTAAAAACCACAACACATGCTTATGTTAAAGCAGAAATAAAATTATTTACGTTAGTTACACAAAGCAATAGTTATTTTTTAACAAAGCTCCCCAGTTTATTTCAAAAGTCATTCTTATAACAATTCCGAATCGTAACTCTGACAAAACAGTTCACAGATTACACCGAAATTTGAATAGGATTTTACTGTTTGTTTTCCAAATTATTTTACAACTCAGTTAAAACGACGGCCATTGAGTTTATTACAGTCTAAGCTGGTGCTAAGTCAGCAGGGTCTTTTCGACAAACGTTCGGGTGAAGTCGTAAATCTTCGGCTTGACGTTTGATTTATCCGGGGCGGGTACAGACGGACGACAGCTATAGAATACTGCTGAGAAAACGTTTGTAGAACACGATGCGTTCAGTTTTCGGAAATGGCTACAGTGAAATGGATAATGCTCAGATTTTTGGAAATAATGGATTTCCACGAATCAGCAAAATAATATATATTAATTGATGTACACTATAATTCTGTTCCAAGAAAAGAAATCCGTTTTCTTGAAAAACGAAATTGTATAATACATTATCAGGATTCATAAATGAAGCAAACATTCATATCAAGCAATGTAACGGGAGCATAAAATATTTTGGGCACAGTACATATTTATGGATGATATTACGAACTGTATAGAAATCCAAATACGCTTAATATTTCCCAGCGTTTTAGATATTTTTCAGCGCGATCGCAGTTGTAATCCAAGCATGAAAAAAAGGAAAATATGCCACGAACTGGGGAAAATTATTCTGTCGTGAATTTAAGCCTAAACCTGGGCACAAAAAATAATAGTTTTTCAATTATTGCCATATTCTATTCAACATGACGTCTTTTAGTTTGCATAATCTGCTTTCGTTCTGAAATCATGTCACATTTCCACATAATATCACGTAGACGTTAGTTATATAAACATGAAAGGTAAGGTGTATCGGGTCGCTTAGTTGCCCTACAATATGGTTGAGCCGAGCGACGCTGATGCATGCGTCATGCTCGTGAACGAGTGCTGTCTGTTGGGATTGGTCAGCTTAATGCTGCCATGACAATTTAATCATAATTTAACATAACTATCAGGCTTGTTTAGTGTGGACTTTTAAAGAAGTTTACTTTTTTCTGCTACATTGTCCTCACATTATTTATTTTGAGAACAATGTAACCAAAAATACTATTACAATTATTATGATTTAAAAAGAGTAACCATGGAGTTTCTTGCCCGTTCTTCTCCATAGGAAATCTACATCTTGGAATGCGGCAACTAAAGCCTTGACTATTCATAAGTGCCTGTATATGGTTTTACATGAATAAAAATATTTTTATCTTATCGTATCTTATGTATTCCTGTTCTACTAATAACTCAATAAGACATCATTTTCGAATTTGCTCGTTGCACTGCAATTATAAGCAAGTGCAACGATTTCATCGTTCAAAATAAAAATTCTACTTTTGTGGAGTGTACTTTTGAACGAAAAATTCAAAATGACATTTTGTTTCGAAACCCTTAAAGAACTGGTTCAAAAGATTTGGTCATGTCTTGGTGGGCCACTTTTATCTAATGTTTTATTAACAGAGTGTGAAAACTTAAATACGTATCGAATATACATCACTGTTCCGACAAACAATTACCAATATCAATTAGGTTCTATTATAGATTAGATAAACATCACCAGACTCTTCCAACATGTCATGGCCATCATATTCATAACTCTCATGACAAACGGCACTTTTTTTAGTTTTCATTATGTGTCTTAAATATGTTAGATAGTATGCAAAACATGTTACTTCATTCTATTCGGGGGTACGTTTCCCAAGTTTTCTAAAGTGAACATGTTATGGCCGGAGTACCGTACAAAACAAAACGTCTCCTTTGAAAAATGAAATAAACCGCAAAACATTGGTCTATTTTTTCTCCATTGTTAACTTTTAAACTATAATTTGTATGATACCGTTTTTGTTTTATGAAGAAACTCGTAATAGAATAGAATAGAATAGAATCATTTATTCAGTAAATAGGTCCTAACAGACACTTTTACACGTCATATTGAAACAACGGAGGGCATTTCGCTACATGACAACCTCTGAGAAGAAATGCTGAAAGAAACTCAGGGTTAGGTCTTTTTTGTCATTTTTTTTACGTCTTTTACAAATCTGTTCGTTACAAAGTATTTAAATTAGTCATCTATATATAAAAGATAAATATGGCAGTTATACAATGCAAATATCACTTCAGATATATTAGGTTTCCAGGGAAGTAGAAGGAAGGTAGGAAGTAATGAAGTCGAGGCAGCCTCATCTGCTTTAAAATGGCTCGGCCTACAGTGTCTCCAGCCGAATTCGCAGTATATAGCAAACTAATCGACAGCAGCAGGATCTATATACAATCGACGAGGTTAAGCAACACTTGTCACGGTCAGTCTATGGATGGGTGACCGTATATATTATTTGAGTTGGCGTCTAAGTGCTTCGGAGGGAACATAAAAGCGTCGGTCCCGGTTGTGATTAGATGACAGTTGATAAGCCAGTCAGAAGCCTTTAGTTGGTTTGAACAACTCTGACACAAGGTTGGCCATACGAGGAAGACATTAGAGAAGCGATTTTGTGTTCTTTTTTAAAACATATTGTTTCCCAGTGATATTTCAAAATCCGCCAGCGTGTTTACTATCACTTAACAAACGGAACTAACACAAAACAAAATGTATGTACACTAACGGAAATGGTAAACCTTTTGATTCTGTATTCTGTAGAATTTGTATAGATATCCCAGTTTACATGAAACGCTTAAATGCGATCCGTAAACAGTCTGTCCTGAAAACGTCACCGTCTCTCTCAATGAATTTATAATTTTGATAATAGTCCGACTAAAAGTTTTCTTTCATTTACATAATTTGTTCTTAGTAATTGCTCGTAGAACTGATGGCCATTGGGGCACAAAGGTTCTCGAATGGAGACCGGAAAACGCAGCTCAACGAGGTGGACAGACGACCTGGTGAAGGTCGCTGGAAGTCGTTGGCTGAGAGCGGCATGTGACCGCTCGTTGTGGAAATCTAAGGGGGAGGCCTTTGTTCAGCAGTGGACGTCCTGTGGCTGATATGATGATGATGACATAATTTGTAGTATTTCAAAACGGATCAGTTAAATGTATTTCAGTTTAATATATTTCGAGGGTCAGTCGCGAAGTTGCACGTTCAGCCGGAGACTTTTACGAACCACAGTGTACGAATTCGGATGAAAGAAAAATGTAATTAAGCTTTTAAGTGTGTTGCGAGTTTTCTGAACTAGCCACGAATTTAATAGCGTTGGATGTAGTGTGGGTAAATGCAGCACGAATAAAACAGTGACCCATTTCTCTCGGCTATTTTATAAATACCTATAATTTTTATTCACCGCGGTCATATTTCCACTGTGCCATGGTGGAAATCCATCGTGCTCGCTCCGTTTCGAGGAAGTTAGCTGAGTCATCCTCACCACCAAATAGAGCTCCAGGTTCTCAAGAACAAACGCACACTTACCCTTAGGCCTATCTTGGAGGGGGTGACTGTAAAGCGTCCCATCTGCCTACCCAGGTACATCTTCGGGGATTGTAAAGGATCCGCTTGAAGCCTCAGTGTGCACTGTGCTGCTTACATGGCAGCACGTAACGATTTACGCGCCACCGTATCTAAAAGAGAAAGACGACTAGGTTTAGATACATTACTTTGTCAAATACGTAAATAATCAAAATTGTATTCGTAATCTCTGAGGGGTACGGTCAGCGACATACGTCACTGAACATTTTTTTTTTTCAAATCGCTTGCATCACGTTTTGCATCATATCCATATTATTTGTTAATCAAGTCATTAGTTAAATATGTTGCTATTATCTGATTATGAGAATGTTCACCAAAGTATCTAAAATAAAGAGTATTAAGAATTTGAAATTGTTTCATTGTTCAGTGACTTATGTCGCTGACCGTACCAAAATTATTAGACAAAGAACATTTTGCAAATATATGTACATATACCTTTATAGAGTCAGTACTCACAGAGAGCTATATTTCCAAGGGCATATTCATACGAGACTATGGATCGTTGCGAATGAGTACATACTAAACGTACCTTAATAATATCATTCATTGGGGTAAGCCAGATCGTTAGAACGTCCATGCGTAATATCTTCAAACATTTCAACGAAGACCTCCTATTCAAGACCTCATTATTTTTCATCGTATTTACCAGTTTTTAGTCAAGTAAAAACGTATTTCTTTCTTGAAATAGGTGCCTTCGTTAGGAATATACTTTAGTCTATGTCTCGGTACTCGAAGCAAACTCATCTAATAAATTTTAGTACTTATTATTCAACGAATACGAACAACGAAAATTGGAAAATTTGCCATTAAAATAGTTTATAAAATAGTACTGTCACTAACTTCAGCATGTGGTGCTAGCTACGAATAGTACCAACCAATTTCATCCCGTGGTTGTCATAGAAAGTGACTATGGGATTAGCCAGAGCATGGGCAGCAACATCCTTCGAGTACATTAACAACTCTACTGCGATCGCCAACCCGCTTTCCAAGCATGGCGACTATAGCAAAATCCCCCCAATGAGCACACATCATACCCTGACCGGTCATGGTGGCGATCTTTAGGGGAGGGCTTTATTCGGCTGAAATGATGTCTGAAAATTTAATGTTGAAATTTGAGCAAATTTCTTGAGCAATAATTATAATTATACTACCATGGGTGTAGTAAAAAGAGACTAGGGGTCGATATTAAGAAGATGGCTGATGTTTAACATGCTAAGATCACTAATGCGCCTGCCAAGCGTTGTGATTATGGTAATATGACCGCTCATTATGTGTATTTGGGTGTGTGTCTGTGGGTGTGTGCGTGGGTGTGTCCGTGGGTGTTTGGGTGTATATTTGTGTGGGGGGTGCATGTAGTTGCGGGTTTGTGTGTGTATGTATGTGTTTGTATAGCAAGTCATCATTTGAGCCGAAATTCCAGAAGTCCACTGCTGGACGGCAGCCTTCCCAAATATTGCTAGAATAACTGGTATGGGATTGTGTTTTGTGCCCATTGTAAAAAATTTCTATGTATCAATCTTGAAATGATCTACATATAAAATGTTATCCTATCAGGTTTCCTCGGCAAAAATAATTTTGTGAAAATTTTTAATTGAGATTCATCTCATCAGCCACAGGACGTCCACTGCTGAACAAAGGCCTCATCCTCAGATTTCCACAACGAGCGGTCACATGCCGCTCTCATCCAACGACTCCCAGCGACCTTCACCAGGTCGTCTGTCCACCTCGTTGGAGGTCGTCCCACACTGCGTTTTCCGGTGCGCGGTCTCCATTCCAGAACCTTTGTGCCCCAACGGCCATCAGTTCTACGAGCAATCTGCCCTGCCCATTGCCACTTCAGTTTACTAATCCTTTCAGATGAATAATTGAGATTAATACCATATATCATACAATCTCTTTGAAGCCTGTTACTTACACTCTGTAGAAGAGAAGTGAGCCTTAGACGATTTAATCTAGGCAAGTACTCAGATTATGTTGTCTGGGCGAGGCAGCCTATATCTATAAATATATAGATATTATTTTTATGTCAGAAGTTTGAATGCGGTCTCGTAAATCAGCGTGCTTTTAAGAAGCTCACTTGCAAGTTGTAAAAATAAATAAAAGTGTTTACAGCCGTTATTCTCTCTCTTCTTTTACGAGTCCCGAGGCGAAGATTAATAAATAGGTCACTTCACTGGTTTAGTGACGGCAAGCGAAGGCACGAAAGTTCTAAAACTTCTAGATTCGCGCCCATGCTTGTCGAAGCTAGCTTCGAATCCCACTTCTACGTAAAATACGATATTTGGTTAAGATTTTTGTTTTTCCTCTGACTAAATCCAATATTTGTAACTTTAGTCCAATAAATTACGATGCACCATTTCATCTAGAGCCCGTGTGGTGCCCGGATTAAGAATATAGCACTCCTTCCATGGATGTAGTAAAAGGCGACTAACGGAATTTAAACCAGAGGGATGGGCAGCAGCGTCCCTTCTGTGAAACGGTAGTCATACTGCGCTCACCAACCCGCCTGCCAAGCGTGGTGAGTATTGGCAAATACCCCCCAAATTGATGACACAGTTGTGAAAATCTATGGGAGAGGCCTTTGTTCAGTGCAGTTGCAGTGGACGTATAAATGTCCGATATGATTTCATCTAGGGCGTAATCATTTTGATAGCGAAGTAAAGTCAAGAAACAAAGCCAAGTAAATATGATCTATTGAATTTGAACATTTGACGACAATACACAATATGAATGTTATTTAGTAAGTTGGGAAGAAAACCAAGTATAAACAAACCTGTACTAGTAAAATCACAAATGATACAAAGTAACTGACAACCGCTTCACATCGCATGTACCGGAAACGAATGCTCCATCCATTAGTAGATGCGACTTAATTTATAATTTATATAGGTTGATGAAGTACCAATATTCCTATTCATTTTCATTATAAAGTATTATTATTAATAGTATAACAAGAATATTAATTTACTTATCATTAATTATTACTTACCTGCGTCCGTGTGTCACTGCAGGGTGCCAACTGAAAACCAACGCTGAGTGTTCCGCCCAGCACATGCTGTGTTGGTGCCCTTTTCGGCATGGGCATGTTCGTCGGCGTACGTATTTTTGAATGTGTTTTTGTTTATTTTTAATTATGTACTGTTAACTATGTCGTGTGTTAAATAAAAAGATTTCTATTCTATTCTAAGTATATACAAGGTGTCCAGTAAATAGCACGACATACAGCAGGGGGTGAGAGCTTGGGTCAATACTTACCAAAAAAATACAATATATGTTTAGCAAAATCTTACGGATTTACAAAATTTTCCGAATTA
This sequence comes from Diloba caeruleocephala, assembly GCA_947459985.1. Lineage (NCBI taxonomy): Eukaryota > Metazoa > Arthropoda > Insecta > Lepidoptera > Noctuidae > Diloba > Diloba caeruleocephala. Next base: position 32,135,666 of record OX381605.1, on the reverse strand, counting down.
TCGAAAAATTTCTACCTTGACACAGATTGTTAAGCATAATAGATAAAGACTTTTAAGCATATAGAATAAAGACTTATCAATGAGTAAAGTAACTATTCACAAATAATTTGAGGTAAAAAAGAACTAGAAAAGGAATTTTTCATTACGAGCTGCTTAAAAATCTGTGTCAAGGAAGAGACTTTTCGATATTTCGGAAAATTTTGTTCTACTGTAAATCCGTAAGATTTTGCTGAACATATATTGTATTTTTTTGGTAGGTATTACCCAAGCTCTCACCCCTTGCAGTATGTCGTGGTATTTACTGGACACCCTGTATATATGTCTCATTGCGTCAGCCAAAAGGACGTCCACTGCTAAACAAAGGCCTCACCATAGACACAGCTCACCACGTTTGGCAGGCGGCAGGAATCCTCCATGTACTTACGTTTTGAGTCATGATTTTGTGATTGTGATCTCCCGTGCCCTATGCATCTTTACAATTCATCTACAATTAATGCGTCAAATTTAACAAAGAATTCTATCTCTTTCGATTCTTTCCTGGAGCCCCAGCTCCGAGTCTATTAGTCGGCTTATCCGTCTGATGGCGAAATGAATGTTTTACATTTTCGTTCCCAAAGAAATAAAGAAAAGAAGTCCTTAGTTAATCGGATTTTAACGAAATTGTCTTTCTATTATGTACTTTGTTCTTTTGAGCGCGTATTTCTTTTCTAACCGTTTAGACTTTTTGTTCGTTTGTGAGTCTTGAAGTTAAGAAGTTTTTTAATTCAGGCTAGGTATATGGGCACAGGCAGCTATACTATATGGGTTGTATGATAGTAAGCTGTGCGTGGCAATTTCCTTTTTCGTGTGTTTAGTTGAGGACCCGCGCTACTTTTACTGGGTTTGAGTTCTTTACTTGCCTTCTCCAACCGCCATGTATCCTCGTATATCAGAGCTGCCGATCTAGTTTTCAGTATTGTACCATATTTTTTACCGAGAACAGAACTGAGGACGCATACAGGCTGAGTTTTTTTAAGTCTCAGCTTCATAGTTACTTACCATGCGTTACTGGGTCGTATCAGTTGCGCCATTTAATCTTTCCGTATCAAATACGTAGAAGTGGTGAACAATCTTTCACCGCTTCTTAGTATAGTAGTAAAAAAGATTGTTGAAGTAAAGCTTCTTTGGATGCAATGGAAGTAAAATTTCAAGGTCAAATTGAGTGCAACGTTTTTTAAGTAAGGTTTCGTGTAATAATGTCAAATGTCGTTGTGTATTGGCGCATGCGCGGACGGTAAATGTGTAGTCTTTATGCTATAGTCAGTCTTAAACAGGGCCTGAAAGCGGTAGACAATACCAGTTCAAACTACCGCTATCATACCGGTACAAAAGAGGTATCAAAATCTGAACCTGTACCTTTATTCAACGTTTTGCAATTAAGGTACCGAAAACACACCACAGGCAAGGCGCGCGAGAGAAGTCAGTTAGAGGTTTTTTGAATAAATGTTTTACACACACACTCATTGCAATTTTGTTATTATTCTATATTTGTTATTATTATTCTGGCTGACATTTTGCATTTTAGTTGGATAGTTGTGCACATGTGTATGCAAATATTCATACAAATATGTTCGTGTTGACACCATCTCAGAGCTGAAACTGAAGACTAATATTTCGGTAGTGTTATTAAAAGGATTTGACGATTGACGCTTTATAAAACTATCGATATTCTGCGGTTATTCAGTCCCTGGACTCTTAAAACAAAAGAATCTCATTTCGGGCCAAAAGACACCAATTTTACATCAGCAATACTTTTACAAAACTAATCCAAGTGGTATAACCAGATAAGGAAATTGAACTTTTAAGCTAACTCCCGAAATTGTGAAATTACGAAAAAGAAAGGAATGAATAAAAATATGTAAATCAACTTCCATTATGAAACCGGCAATAATGCTGTGGTTGAGGCAGTAGATTTTTAATTTTTATTAATCCGGTGCAAATACATCATGTACCTACTTCTTCTACCCCGAAGAAGGAAGACTGTCCTATGCTAGACTCCTACTGGCTAAAACCACTGGAGCGGTTATCTTCGGCACAGATGGAGAGCACCAAGTCCTCGCTACAATCACCCTAGAATCGCCCATTGGTTTGCCTCTAGGCACATCTCAGGTGGATGACTGTAAAGTGGTCACCCCATCTTGCGATGGGGAGGCGACTGTAAAAAGGCCACCCCCCAGGCAAATCTCAGGGTGGTATATAAAGGATCTCCCCGATCTGGCCTCGCTGTGCGCTGTGCTGCGCACAAAGTGGCGCGTGTCCAAGCGACACACCAATTCGTACGCAGACTCCCTGATCTACGCACTCACGACCCCCGAGGCCCCCGCCAAGTTACGGTACGTTACGGTAAGGGTCTCCAGATCAACGTACGGCATGGTGTTTCGTCCGTCTCCATGCGGGATCGGCCCTCTCCCGATGCGAGCTCCTTCTGGAGCATGACGCTCTCACAGAAAGAGAACATTGCACTCCAATTCATGCGATGCCAACATAACTGACAGAGATATATATCTTGCCTTATCCGATCGGCCAGGATCCGCCACTCGGCAACCCACGCAGGGCATGACTTGAGCATGTGCTGTGCGGTATCCTAGTCGCTTTTAAGATTGTGGCATGTTACCATAACCTCGCGTCCTATTCCCCCTTAGATTCCACAACTGTGTCATCATTTTGGGGGTTATTGCCAATACTCACCACGCTTGCCAGGCAGTTTGGTGAGCGCAGTATGGCTACCGTTTCACAGAAGGGACGCTGCTGCCCATCCCTCTGGTTTAGATTCCCTTAGTCGCCTTTCACGACATCCACGGAAGGAAATGGACATTCTTAATCCGGACACCACATGGACGGACTGAAACAACCGTGACCAGTAAATACCTGCGTCAGTCTATAGGTGACCAAGCTCCGAAGAGCGGCAGGATGGCATTGACGACGCGCTTGATCGCATACCTCAATATATTTTCGGTTTATACAGTAAAGCAAAGTAATTAATTAATTAACTAAATCACAATATTGTAGAAGTATTTCATGAGGTATTGATGGATAAACCATGTTAGTTTCAAGATACATATTTGCAAGTTCAGTATGTCTTGTTTTAGAAGTTAGGTGTTCCTTGGAATAAGTTAAATAAGAATAGACCAGCAAATTATTTCAATATTTATATTCAAAGCATACAAGATAATTGATTAGGTAATCCTTTCATGCTTATGTGTGTATGGAAAGAGGTATTGTAAATGAAATCCGTGAAATGCCGTGTGGTGCCGGCTACGAATAGCACCAACCCATCTCATCTCGTGGGTGTCGTAAAAGGCGACTAAGAGATTAGCCGGAGGACGGGCAGCACCGTCCTTCGTATACATTAACAACTCAACTGCGATCGCCAACCCGCCTGCCAAGCGTAGTGATTATGGCAAAACCCCCCAATGAGCACACAACACACCGATATCGGTCATTGTGGTGATCTTTGAGGGAGGCCTGTGTCCAGCAGTGGACTTATTCGGCCGAAATGATGATAATGATGAAATGAAATCAAGCTAACTATTTTTATTTAATTATAAATCATTATGCAATATACCGTGGTTTTTATGACATTATCTACTACGAACCGTTATTGAAGTGGCTCATCTTTTTTGCCAATTCTCGAAATGTCTTGGAAATTGAAACACCTTAATTCTAGTTCTACAGCCTCCTTAGTAAGACAAACTGAATTTTAGGACCTTCTCATGCGAATGAAATCCATTAAACCTACACATCTTCGCTTTATAAAAAGGGCACATACTAAGACAGCCGGGTCGTTTATTTTTCAAAGACGGCGGGTGACGGCGCGAGCTTGCTAACGAACGCGGACACCCTTTGAGCACTGGCCCGCGAAAATTTACGAAGAGAGCCGAGTGGTGCGAGTGATGTACTTCGAGAAATTGTATAGCCATACGTTTTTTTGTTTTGTTTCTATAGGTAGTGGTTAGTTATTTCGAACTTAGGAATTCCTCCTGGACTGCTTCCGCCTGATGACACTCAGCAGCCAAAACTTTTGTTTTTCCTTAGTGCCCATTATGTCGACGTCACAGGATAGCTGTAGCCCTCTCCCATATCTGAACTATAGCTTCTATAATCACTAGTAGTATCATCTTCATTTCGGCCGAATGTAGTCCACTGCTGGACACAGGCCTCCCCCAAAGATCACCAACGATATGGGTGTGTTGTGGGCTCATTGGGGGGTTTTTCCATAATCGCCACGCTTGGCAAGCAGGTTGGCGATCGCAGTTGAGTTGTTAATGTACTCGAAGGACGCTGCTGCCCATCCTCCGGCCAATCCCTTAGTCGACTTTTACGACACCCACGGCAGGAGATGGGGTGGTGGCATTCTGAGCCGGCACCACAGGGCACTAGTAGTATAAATTAATTATATTCTGCAGGGCAGCCCACATGCAGAACAATTAGTTCGAATATCGCATACTTTTACAATATAATTGATTGTCCAACGGTGGCCAAAAGGCTGAATTGAGCCGTAACGGGGAATCTCATGGGTTTATTTGCATTGTACTAGTGCGAGAAAAAAAGAGAGTTTACCCCTAAAATTATTATATTGCACATATTCCCGCTCGCTACCTCAACTAACTCGTACCAAACATGAAACGCTACGAGATGTAACGAAGGATACTGTTGTGAGATAATTATATTTTTTCGTCCACATCCACTTATTTTCCGAGTAAACTTTATTTAACAAGTACAAACAGTTTTACTATATGTCAATTAAAGTAAAAAGCTGTGCAGTGTATTTTTCTGACAAATTTAATCAACGAAAACTATCTTTTGCCCAATGGAACTGATCAAGTTTTATGTTTTATGTGGAGCAATAGCTATTTGATTTCTGGACTGTTAGGCATATCAAATATTCGTAGTATCATCATTTCGGCCGAATAAAGTCCACTGCTGAACACAGGCCTCCCCCAAAGATCACTACAACGACCGATATGGATGTGTTGTGTGCTCATTGGGGGTTTTACCATAATCGCCATGCTTGGCAGGCAGGTTGGCGATCGCAGTTGAGTTGTTAATGTACTCGAAGGACGCTGCTGCCCTTCCTCCAGCTAATCCCATAGTCGCCTTTTAAGACACCCAAGGGATGAGATGGGTTGGTGTTATTTGTAGCCGGCACCACAGAGCATTCGTAGCCGGCACCACACAGCATTCGTAGCCGGCACCACACAGCATTCGTAGTATGTTTTTTGTGAATTCAACGTTAGATTTTCTTGATTTAATAACACAATTACCTCTTAAAATTGGTCCTCTATTTTGAACTAGAAACGTAGGCAAAACTGCTTTACTAATATTATTTAAGCCCCTATATTAGGTAAAACCCAAATACCTACGACGGACAATATCCAAAAGCCCCCTCCATCCCTCCGAAATTACATTATCTACTTTAATAGGGGCGACAAAAATTTATGTGCAAAGTTAACAGCAATAACTTTTGTTTGAAAGGACGATAATGAGGCGGTTCACCCTACGGGTAATTGGTCATTAAAGAGGGCAAATGGATGGTTTGGTGTTTTATTGAATAGAAAAACCCATTATATGTATATGTATCATACGAAAACAATTTCTAGTTGGAAAAAACATTGTAAGTTGCCTAAATGCTTATTAATTCGGTACCTTTTTTTTATTAGTCTCCAGTAGTAATTCTACATGAATTTCCTCCACCCCGGGGAAAGGTGAAGGCTAAAACCACTGGAGCGGTTATCTTTGGCAACGAAGGGGGGCTCTAGGTCCTTGTAAGATGACACTAGAGCCACCATTGGTACCACGCCTTTAGGCATATTTCGAAGGGACTGACTGTAAAGCGGTCGCCGCCTCTAGTAGAGGGAAGGCGACTGTAAGGTTAACCCCCAGGCACTTCTCGGCGAGGATTGTAAAGGATACCCCCAAGCCTCGCTGCGCGCTATGCTGTGCACATGGCGGCACGTGACCACGTGCGCACGCTCGAAGACAAATCTTTGTATCAAGAAAAAAGAAACGATTACGAAACAAACGAAAACTGCCACCGTCCACTTAAGACAATTCCTTACTGTCACCTGTCACGTTCGCTTATTTTCAGAAAAATCCACGTTCACAAAAGCGTATTGCTGAACTCCTATACAATGTTTTGGTAGTTTCAAACGTGAGTGATATGTCTGTTATGTTCAAATTGGGTGCTGGTTTTATGTAGGTTTTACGTTATGTTTGAATAGTCGATACTAACCATTCCGCTGCATGATTGTTATCAATAGCTACAAACGCCTGCTTGCGTATGGACTATTGTTTCTGTTATATTATAAACGTGATTTGATTTCATCAGTTCAGCTAAAAATCGTCCACTGCTGAACAAAGCCCTCCCACAAAAATGACCGGTTTCATGCCATGTACCCTCTTTTGGGGGGAAGTTGTTCTGACAAATGCTAAGCGTGGTGAGCACGCTTGGCAGACGGATTGGAGAGTGCAGTATGCCTACGGTTCAGCTTAGAGTCGTTGCTGCCCATCCCTTTAATTTAGAGTCCCTTAGCTGCCCTTTACAGCATTCACGGGAGGTGGTAGAGTGGTGCTATATTCTTTATTAGGTCACAAAAACCATGATCTTGGATTTGTTTTGGTGTTTCTTGCGAAGAGATCTATTAGTTTGAATTCTTCAAAGCCAGCTAGCATAATTTGTAAACTTATTGTACCAATATCGTGCATTCAGAATGAATAGAAACTTATTATACAAACAGAAAAAGTGCCTAATATGTTAGTGGACTTCAACCGTCAGAAGCTGGGTTAGCCATGAAAAATTGACTTTGATTTTGATTTGGTTGATGGCGATTTGATGTGAGTTTGATTACATTTTTTTTTATTACAAAACATTGCCCCATACTTGGAGTTTTCCTGTGTTGTGGGTGCGTTTACAAACACAAATTCCACACACAATATACCCAGACCCGGAACAACTACCTGCAGATCGTACAAATATTTGTTCCGTGTGGGAATCGAACTCACGACCCGGTGCGCTGCAGCCGACTGTATCAGCCACTGCACCAACCGTGCCGTCTTAATGATGCCTTTATCCCTTACACAGGGACTTAAGGCATCAGTTTGACGTAATTGATAACCTATACAGCCTACAGGATGGCTAAAGCTAAAATAATAGGAACTTCCTGTTATTATGTAGGAAGACAACAAGGGAGTCTACCCTACCCATAATTGCCTATTAATATCCGGAGCAGCCTGTTTGAATACGGGTTATCGATTATTGATTAGATAAATAATGTGAATATGGTGTATGTTTGACACTATCTACCTGCGATCTACATTAAGTACACGTCTATGTATTTTGACACGTCGATTAAGAAATACTCAATACCCATCCACATTTCACTGGTAGACGGTGTCTTACTGCTGGAGTTCAGCTAAGTGTGTCACCTTAGTGTCAGATATTCAGCTGCCAAGTTTATACATTATTGTGTTCTGGTGTACATAGTACTATGGCTAGTGAAATTACGGGGCATAAGAAGCTAAAACACTAATTTCTCGAGGTAGCGAACGTAGTATGGTGTGTATACGGCGTACACAGTATAGAGTGTATTGTCACAGCGCAGTGCCACCACTGTAGGGACGATCAGGATTTCGCACAGCACACGCTTGGACAGTGCATGTGCTCCCGAGGAGCCGATCTTGGTCGATCAGATCGGACAAGATCTCTCTCTGTCAGCAGTAGTATCGGCTATGCTGGCAGAGTATCAAAATTGGAGTGCTGCGGTCTCCTTCTGTGAGAGCGTGATGCCCCAGAAGGAGATTGCAGATCGGGAGAGGGCCAATCCCTGCAAGAATCCATCAAACCAAATCCATTGCCCGTTATTTGCCACTGCCTTATTGGTATACATTTTTATTCATATTAATTTTACGTTACCTCCGTCCGTATGTCACTGCAGGGGTGCCAACTGAAAATCAGCGCTGGGTACCTAATGCCCTGTAAATGCTGAGTTGGTAACCCTTTCGGCATGATCATGCCAATGGTACATTTGTTTTTATTTACCTAAAAATATGTCTACTTTCTTTCTGTTCTGTACTACCAGTATGTTTGTGCTGAATACCTGTGTTTTCTTTCTTTTTTTTTCTTTCTAACGTGACTTGCTCATCTCGCCACTAGGTAGGATAAAAACACAATATCCACATATTTTTGTCCAGGGTTAACCGTGTGCTCTCTGGACTAAGAATATAGTACCCCTCCTTCTCCTCTCGTGGATACCATTAAAGGTGCCTAAGGGACTATAAACCAGAAGGATGGGCAGCAGCGTCCCGTCTATAGAACAGTACCCGCTGTCCAGCTCATCCGCCAAACGTGGTGAGTACTGGCAAATTTGCATCAAAATGACAAAATACTTGTGAAATACTTGTGTCAATAAGGAGGCCCTTCTTCAGCAGTGGACTTCGTTTGACTGATGTGATCCAGTAAAGTATATATACTTTCCTTCATTTTCCTTGAGTATTGCCAAAAACTACTAAGGAATTAATATTAATATGAAAAGTCCATGTGGTGTCCGGATTAATAATATAGCACCGCTCCATCTCCTCCCGTTGGATGTCGTAAAAGGCGACTAAGGGACTCAAAACCAGAGGGATGGGCAGCAGCGTCCCTCCTGCGGTATAGTAGCCAGCGCTCACCAACCCGCCTGCCAAGCGTGGTGAGTATCAGCAATTGCCCCCCAAAATGATGAAACAATCGTGTAAATCTATGGGGGAGGCCTTTGTTCAGCAGTGGATGTATAAGTGGCTGTAATAATGACAATGGAATTTATATGTAGAGAAAAGGCAACAGCATTCTTTTGCCACTCACTCTACCGCTTGCCAAGCATTGGTTATGTATTTGTCATTCTAGCAGTAAGAATCGGCCCATGTTGACTTCCACGGCTGATATGATGTGATGAAGTCGTGATACGTTGCCAACAACAGATTGCCAAAGAAGAACTCCCTTTTCAACCAACTGCTATGATTTTTTATTCGACCTTCTATATTTTGAACAATGCTGTTGAAGTATTATTTTCAAATACATTATTTCTTAAAAAAAAAAAAAAAAAAACTTTTACTTGCATCAAATGAGTTAGCTACACAGGTGTGAATAATTCAAAATTCGTTAGTAGAACATAGCATTCACAGACAGCTTTAATATGTCTAACACAATATCCACCCGTATGAACATTTATTTCTATTAAACAAAAGAATTTACACATCAGCAGTAAATTGGAAATACTGAATTATTTTTCGCATAATTTATATGGCGTTAGCTGGGGTGCTCTATATCAAAGATAGATTAAACTCCACATTTTTATATTACTTTAAAGCAAAACCCATTTCTTTCATCATGATATCTGCCAAAAGACGTCCACTGCTCAACAAAAGCCTTCCCCCACAGATTTTCACAACGAGCGGTTACATGCTGCCCGCATCCAATGGCTCCCAGCGACCAAGACCCAGGTCATCTGTGCACCTCGTTAGAGGTCGTCCCACGCTGCATTTTCCGGTGCGCGGTCTCCACTTGAAAACTTTTTTTACCTCAATGGCCATCAGTTCTAGGAGCAATGTGCCCCGCCCATTGCTTCTTCAGTTTACTAATCTTTTCAGCTATGTCGGCAACTTTAGTTCTTATACGGATCTCCTCATTTCTGATTCGATCTCGTAGAGAAATACCAAGCAAAGCTCTTTCCATAGCTCGCTGAGTGACCTTGAACTTTCTTTTGAGGCCCATGATGAGTGACCACGAGTTTGTCCTATATGTTTATCATTAGTAAAACACACTGGGTAAAGACTTTCGTGTTAAGGCTGTACGGGCGAGGGCCAACCTATATTAACCAATCTGACTTGCTACCACACCCTAAGTCCCTAGTTTTACCCTACAGTCCCTAAGTCACTAGCCCTACTATCTTGTAGTTTGAAGGCAGGGAACCCTGTTACCAGGAGACCTAAGGTAACAGGCGGAAGGTGGGCGGGATCTGGGTGTGTGGACATGGTTTTCTCACTGCCAGTCAAGCAGGCTCACAAGACCGATCGTACTGACGGTTAAAGGTGTCTTGGCCGCAGTGAGAGGTGGTTGGACGGGTAATGAGTCAAAGTCGGATTCGACGTAATGACTGGTTTATTTTACATTATTAATATCTTACATATTAATCTTAAACTATGTACACATCTACGCTTATTTGTTAGTGTGCCGTCCATGTATTGTGCTGACGCAGCGGCCTTTCATAATCAGACTTTGTATGCTGACGCAGAACCGTGGAAAACCAAATATTTTATAAATATATTATATGCTTGCTGCAACGGCAAGCACTTTACTAGGTATGTTGTAATAGTGACTTTGGGTCGTGGTTGTTTATTTGTGCCATGGCACAGATGTTCAGGATTGAACAAAGGCATTGCAGTATTGTTGACAAGAAGACGTTGCGAAGTTTCCCAAACTCTGCCCAGCCGAGTAAAACGTTATTTTATTAGTTTCTTTATTTAATCAACGTCTAGTTTGTCGACACGACATGACACGGTCAAGCGATTTTGATATCTCATGTTAGATCAATATTATTGAACACGAAGTACCAGGGTTGCATAACAAGCATGCAGTTTAATTAAATCAGACATGATTAGTTCGAGCTAGTCACCGAGATTGAATCTAACCATTATTGATACATGCCGTCTACTGTAAACATGATGCTATCGTACTCAAGCGGGCACCGAGAGAGATTATTTTAGAAGGATTGGCTGCCGCCATATTCTTACGTACATATATTATTTGCTGCTATAATATCAGCCACTAATAACCCAAAACATTTGTACTCAACCGAGACGGTCATAGGCTATTTACATTTGAGAGGTGCCTGGGGGGCGACCTTTGTACAGTCGCCTTCCCTCCGCTAGAGGGGGTGACCGCTTTACATTCATCCCCTCCGAGATGTGCTTAAGGCGTGGCATCGCTGGGGGGGCTCTAGTGTGATCTTACGAGGACCTGGAGCCCCTCTTCGGTGCCGAAGATGACCGCTCCAGTGGTTTTAGCCGGTAGGAGTCCGGCATACCCCTTCGCTCTTCCCCGGTGTGAAGGAAGTTTATGTAGAATTTCCACTGGACATCAATAAAAAAAGGGCTATTACATTTGCTGATCGTCAACCAATCGGTGAGGTTAAACAATATTTGGCGCAATTAAAGTTTATGGTGTGGTGTCGGCTCAGAGTACCATCACTCCATCTCCTCCCGTGGGTGTCGTAAAAGTCGACTAAGGGATTAGCCGGAAGATGGGCAGCAGCGTCCTTTGAGTACATTAACAACTCAACTGCGATCGCCAACCCGTCTGCCAAGCGTGGCGACTATGGCAAAACCCCCCAATGAGCCCACAACACACCCCTATCGGCCATTGTGGCGATCTTTGGGGGAGGCCGGTGTCCAGCAGTGGACTTCATTCGGCCGAAATGATGAACGTTTATGGATGGGTGACCGCGTAGTGGTATTAGAACTGAGCGCCTCATTGCTTTGGAAGGCTCGCAAAATCGACAGTACTGGTTGTTGTCATTAGGTGACAGTCTTAAGCCCACGGGCTTGTCATTAGGTGATAGTCTTAAGCCCACGGGCTTGTCATTAGGTGGCAGTCTTAAGCCCACGGGCTTGTCATTAGGTGACAGTCTTAAGCCCACGGGCTTGTCATTAGGTGAAAGTCTTAAGCCCACGGGCTTGTCATTAGGTGACAGTCTTAAGCCCACGGGCTTGTCATTAGGTGGCAGTCTTAAGCCCACGGGCTTGTCATTAGGTGACAGTCTTAAGCCCACGGGCTTGTCATTAGGTGACAGTCTTAAGCCCACGGGTTTTTGGGTGGTTTGAACAACCAACTAAACAAAAAAAACAAATTACTCAACCTGAGGCTGCCTGAAACAGTGCCTGAAAAAGTGGACCGGCGAATATAGCAGTGAATTTCATTCGGTTCAACGACCATGTTATTTCAATGAAAAATTCGCCTTAAGAGTCAATTTTAAGATCTTAAACAGATGAATTCGGAATTTCCAATTTCTTAATAATTAATGTATTTTCCGTCATCATCAATCATCATATCAGCCACAGGACGTCCACTGCTGAACAAAGGCCGCCCTTAGATTTCCACAACGAGCGGTTAGATGCCGCCCTCATCCAACGACTCCCAGCGACCTTCACCAGATCGTCTGTATTTTCCGTAAAGTTTCGGAATAAGGTGAAGTACCTCTCTGTACTTCGGAGATCGGGTTAAGCTTTTGTCGCGGATATCATACAAAAAAGGTTCGATGACACACACACACACACATCAGCTTGTAATGTCCACTGCTGAACATGGATCTCCCAATGATAACTACAAAGCGCGGATTATGGCTATTTGTAGTTATCTACTACGCTCGGCAGCCACCTGCGGTTGCAGTAAGTTGTTAATTAGCACACAGATTGCCGGTGCGCACCCTCTTGATAACAATCCTTAGACACCTTTTACGCTCGGAAGGGGCCCGTCAATCATTGACGGGCCGATACCTGCCGGAGGAGCGGTCTAATGCAGAAAAGCGTAGGCTAGAGGTAAGAAGAAGGACACCGTGGGGTTTTATCCGGTTTGAGCCCGGCATGCCCCTCCGCCCTTCCCAAGGCAGAGGAAGTCGAAGAGGATTTCCCCACGTTAAAAAAATAAATTAAGAAAAACGATACCTATTCGAGGAGTATTTATCAAGAACCGCACGGTACACTACCATAACAGTCCTTATAGAAAGAACTGGTGGTAGATCTTTTGTTGCAGCTCCGGATTGACGAGCGTGCAGATTGAAGAATCTAAGAATCTGCGTGCGTATACTAAATGATTCCCGAAAAGACGGTGGCGTGCATATGGGCTCGTGCCATCCGTGCACAGTGAGGCTCCAGGGGATCCTTATAATCGCCCTGGGAACATGCCTACGGGACGACATTTTAACTCCAATAGGTACAAGTGTGACCGCTTAACAGCCTCCGAGATGTGCCTAAAGGTGTGGCACCAATACGCGGCTCTAGTCAAAGTCAAGTTGTTTTTATCTATGTAAACTATTTGCTGGCACTTACGAATGGTCAGAATTTAAATAGTTGCACGGTTCCAAGTCGTTGATCCTATGGAGTAGAACCAGCAAGAAACTCCATGGATATAGTATTTTGAAATAATATATAAAAGTATTACAGTCTTCCATATAATCGTAAAAAACTATGTGTGGATAATGCATGCCAATGTGTGGGATAAATACACACATATTTATGCACAATGATAATCAAATGCGTTACAATTAGATTACTATAACAGTTATAAGCTGACCAGTCCCGACAAAGTGCACCCGTTCACGGGCATAACGCATGCATCAGCATAGTTCAGCTCAACCATAATGCAGGGAACTTAACCACCCATCACACAACGCTACCCTCAACAAGACATTTTAGTGAGCATAATGTGATTGACGGCACGGTTGGTGCAGTGGCTGCTACAGTCAGCTGCTGCACTTCGGGTCGTGGGTTCGATTCCCGCACGGAACAAATACCTGTATGATCTGCAGGTAGTTGTTTCACCCACGTTTTATAAAATCAAAATCAAATGTCTCGCTTTGCTGCTAAATAAAAACATCTTTCTATGATCGCTCATAGTAGTGATCATCGGGAGGCCCAAATTCGGCAGTGGACGGCCACGGGCTGCGGTAATGATGATGATATTGGACTTGTTCCGTTCCAATATCAGAGAAATTAAGACTTCAACTTCAAGGCAGTCCACGATTCCAACTTTCCCTACCAAACCACAAAGTTTTCCGATTCCAATCAGGTACAAAACTCGCAACGCACCACAAAGAAATTGCTACTATAATTTAGGCAAAACTCTTATAATATTGTTACCTCGGAGTTATCCGTAAATTTCCCTTGAGAAATGAAGCTCCCGTTCAATGATGACATGTGTATGCGAAATTTGGTTCCAGTCCTCGTGATCGAGTGGGAATATCGGTAAATGTACGGAAGAAGTATTCTATATAAAATATATAGGCGGTTTTTTCCTGGTTGTATGAAGGAATTTGCCTCACAATACTGGTAGTTTACGTATTTATTTTCGGATTTGTTTAGTTAAGTTTTGCCGTGTGGTGCCGGCTCAGAATACCACCACCCCATCTCCTCCCATGGGTGTCGTAAAAGTCGACTAAGGGATTAGCCGGAGTCTGGGCTCAGCGTCCTTCGAGTACATTAACAACTCAATTGCGATCGCCAACCCGTATGCCAAGCGTGGCGATTATGGCAAAACCGCCCAATGAGCCCATATTGGTATCGTTGTGGTGATCTTTGGGTGAGGCCTGTGGCCAGCAGTGGACTTCGTTCGGCCGAAATCATGATTTTTCTTTTTTAATTAAAATTAATCCCTTAGTCGACTTTTACGACACCCATGGGAGGAGATGGGGTGGTGGTATTCTGAGCCGGCACCAAAAGCTTTATAGAAACCCAAAACTACTATGACAAGCGATTAATTGGAGATTTGAAACATTGTTAACAAGCTATTAACAGCTTGTCACATTTGCATCTGAGAAATCCAAACCACTTTTAATTCGAGATTACCAGCTTGTTAAGTACTTTTTGCGATAGTTTTCGTTTCAGAAACTGGCTGTTATTGTCGTTCTGACATTTTTTGTTTATCCCTGCAAATAACCTCACCGATCTTTTTAGCGATCTGTAAGTGCAACTGGCTATGATATCAAGCAAGCATTTAAAAAAATCTCTGGTGCAAATTTTCACTGGTGATTTGATCAGAAATACTTTTGTGCTGTTGTAGTAACCGTGAAGTTGTTAAAAGCGACATCATCATCATATCAGCCAAAGAACATCCACTGCTGAACAAAGTCCTCCCCCATAGATTTCCACAATTTAGTCATCGTTTTGGGGGAGCTTTCCAATACTCACCATGCTTGACAAGTGGATTGATGAGCGCGTTATGACGATTATTCCACATAAAGGATCCTGCTTCCCATCCCACTGGTTAAGAGTCCCTTAGTCGCCTCTTATGACGTTCACTGGAGGAGATAGAGAAGAGTATTCTTAATCCGGACCCCACATGAAAAGGTGATAAGAATAGCACAATGCGTATATCTTCATCATCATCACTCACTTGGCAGGGTGACCTCATCATATCGGCCTATAGACGTCCACTGCTGAACAAAGGCCTTCCCCATTGATTCCCACGATTGTGTCGTCATTTCGGGGGAACTTTGCCAATACTCACCACGCTTGGCAGGGTTGGTGAGCGCAAAAGGGCTGCTGTTTCACAGAAGGGACGCTGCTGCCCATCCCTCTGGTTTTACGTCCCTTAGTTGCCTTTTACGACATCCACGGGAGGAGATGGAGTGGTGCTATATTCTTAATCCAGACACCACACGGAAAAAGGGTGACCTCAATTATTACAGAAATATAGAAACCTTTTTTTTTTTTATTGATGCCCGGTGGAAATTCTTCATGAACTTCATGAACACCCCGGGGAAGGGCGAAGGGGTATGCCGGACTCCTACCGGCTATCTAGCTCAAACTTCGTAACTAAGCACGTTTGGACGAACCGTGCGGAATCATTTCCAGCCATTAGGACACGCGCTTGGGGAATCCGTACGTAACGGAGATTTTTTCTCCGTCCCTAAACACGATATCTTCCGAACTAAGTTCCAACATGACAGATGATACTATGCTGGTTTGACTTTCAAAGTTCAGCGGAATTTGTTTTTTTTTTCTGAAATTCGTTTTTGTTGTCGTGAATGAAGATGAATGACTTATCGTTTGAAGTTGACAAATTGGTATCAATATGCTATTTCCCTTGCGGGAGGTCTGGGATACATACTCGAGTGCTATGCAAGCGAAAACAAACAAGTATTTCTTTACCAGTTTGTTTTAATCAGACCGGAGTCATCATTTCAGCCGAAAAACGTCCACTGCTGAACAGAAGTCTTCCCTAAAGATTGCCACGGAAACCATCGGAACCCATTCCACGCGAGTTCAACTCGTACTTGACCGGATTTTTCTAAATTCATACATTTTCTAGAAATGTACGCCTACTATCCAATTAGTGTAAAAACCTCCACGCGTAGTTATCATTATTTTAACATCAAAAGGACACACATCGCGTCAGTGCTTGTGCTAAACATCGGGTGCTTAACATTTAACTCTCAATTTTGATTCTTGTAATTAACTAGTAGTGGTACTGCCATTTGGGGTCGTGGTCACGTGCCGCCGCGTGCGCAGCATAGCGCACAGTTAGGCTTGGGGGATCCTTTACAATTCTCCCCGAGAAGAGCCTGGGAGCGACCCTTTTTACTGTCGCCTTCCCTCCGCTAGAGGGTGACCGCTTTAACCGGTAGGAGGCCGGCCCCTTCTCCCTTCCCTGAGGAGAAGGAAGTTCGTGTAGAATTTCTAGTAGAGACCAACAAAAAAGGGAGAGTTTCTTGCCGACTCTTCTCCATAGGATCAACGGAAGGAAAGAAGGAAAAAACAGAGATAGCTGTCAGATTTTTACATGTAAATATCGACTCCGAATCAAAAATTCACTTAAAATTGTATAAAGACATAACTAAAATAAATAATTATTAGAATAAGTTTATAGCGATCCAAATATACCGTGATAGTGTTTGCAGATAAAAATATCAAGTGGATGTGACATAGTTACCTGATATATTCCTGATGGATACTTTTCAAGGGTACAGTTGATATCTAACAAAAAACAAGAACTTATTATCAAGAGGATTCAAATGAATAACGTAACTGGTAAACATAACCTCTTCTGCAACTTTTAAAATAAGATGCTGAATCTGATCAGAAAAACATAAAATTAAGTGCAAACAAATAAACGGTTATGAAAATTCACTGATTTGAAAATTATACAGCAATAAAACCGTGAGTACAAATTTTAAAAATACTTATATACATCAACATTGCACTAAAGGTTCTTCTTCTTTTAGATTATGGCTTCTGTAGGTTATCTTCCACAATTTCGCTAATGTCAAGTTTAAGGCAACGTCGTACGGTATTTAGATGAATAAATCTTTACATAATCATAAAATATTTCTCAAAAATGAAAAAAATTCTAAAAAAAAAAAAAAAAAAAAAAAAAAAAAAAAAAAAATCGCACTAAAGGTTATTGTTCCGAATCACCTGTTATTGACATCTAACACTGACGCGTGACGTAGCAACATAATACGAATGATCCGTGAATGAAAAAGAACGACCATAACCTATGATCAAGTTTGAATTCGGATACGTTTAACAGAAATATTGTAGGTGTGACCAGAAAAAAAATGGAATTAAATAATGTTACTATGAGAAATCCGAGGGTGAGACAACCATTTCTCAATATTACGGATATAACTTCTGAGATAACACAGTTTAACTCAACAATAGCTGACGGAAGCCTTTTGGACACATCTACGAAGAGTGTAACATTGGCATTCCAAGACGATACTTCAATCATAATCGATTTAAAGCAACAAATTTTGGACTTACAGACTGAAATGGATATAGCTCATGAGGAAATTGCTAACCTAAATAATCAATGCAGCAATTTAAAAATTGAATTAGACAAAAAAACATCTGAAATAATTTTATTTAAAAAAATATTGACAGGGCCAGCTTCTGTAACTCCTTGTTTGACGCCACGAAAAGTAATAACCACTCCAATCATGCGTAAAATAACCAATATACGGATGAAGATTCCGAGACTCTCGCCTATTAATAATACTAATATGGATTCTAGCATTAAGGAGACGCCACTAAGGCTAAATCGCGAACGAGAAGAGTACTGTAGCGATGAGCGAGCTGGGTTAAAAAACCCTTTGAACTCTTCTATTCCACCACCTAAATCACCACATGTAAAAGAAGATAACAAATTATTTCGGCCATCTAATAGTATAAAAAATTATGCGACAGAGGTCAGCACTGGGACAAAGCATAAGATAGTTATACTCGGTGATGAACAGGCTCAAAATTTAGCAATGCAACTTTCTTCAGACCGAAGAAACAAATGGAACGACACATATGACGTATTTGGATTGATAAAACCATCGGCGACGAGTACTGAAATCCTTAAAAAATTTAACTTGAGTAATTGTGATAAGGACATTGTAGTACTATTGCTGGGCTCAAATGATCGGAACCCATTTACTTTGTTTGCTAGTTTGTGTAATTTTCTGCATGCTTTGCAAGGACAAAAGGTATTCATTGTTAACGTACAATATAATTATTTCTTAAACGAACAAGTGTTAAATAATAATATTAAGCTTTGTATCAAAAACTACAAAAATTGTAAGTTTATTAAAATTGACAACAATAATACTTTAAAAGAATTCACAAAAATGTTAAGTTTTAAATTGAACATTGAAATTGATAGTTTGGCCTACAGGGAACAATTCTTAGACATAAACAAGCATAAATCACAATATACACCTAAGCCAAACCTATGCAACATAAAGGAGTACTGCTTTAAGGAACAAACTTGCACGATGTTAAAGGGTACTATTCCATATTTCTTCCATCCAGTGGTCCGTAAGTCACAAAATTATAGTAAAATAACTCCAGTTGAGACAACCAGAAAGAGATTAATTACCGACTATTTTAATAAAGTAATCAAAACGGATTTAGTAAGCCAAACCCCAACACACAAGTTCACAAAGACTTTTTTTCGTTCGTAAATATGAATATATTACAGTCTTACATCAGAACATTGCAGGGGCAATTAATAAGGCAGAAGAAATCCATATAGCCTTATCAGAACTTTACCAAAATGGTACATCGGTAGATATCGTATGCCTTAGTGAAACTTTCATTCAAAAAGGATGTGAAAAATATTTAAGAATCCCAGGTTTTAATATAGCGTCATCATACTCTCGAAACGAGAAACGTGGAGGTACCTGCATACTAGTGCATGGAAATTTAGAATTTAAGGTGATTCAATTCATTAATGACCTAGCATGTAAGTACTGCTTTGAGTGCACTGGTGTTGAGATTTTAACACATAACTTGGTGGTAATATGTATCTATCGAACACCTTCTAGTAATTCGTCGGTATTCTTCGACAAATTTGACCAATTACTTCATAAACTGACAATGAAATATAAAAATGTTATTGTCTGTGGAGACTGGAATTTTGACATTTTAAAAATAAATAAAAATACCAAAGAACTACAGTCGATACTAAAAAATCACAACCTGGAAATTCATATTAAATCACCCACACGACAATTATCTTGTATAGATCTCTTTGCAAGTAATTTAAAAAAAGTTGAGGCAAAAGTGTTATATTTAGCTTTGTCAGACCATGAAACAGGGCAAACCATAAAGTTTAATATTAGGAAAAAACACCAAGGGACCAGTTACTGTTACGAGACTAAAAGAGATTTTAGTAAAGAGAATATAAAAAAATTCTGCGAGAGTATAGCATCATTATCTTTTACAGAAATAATGGAAAAAGATACCGTTAATGATGCTTTTGCTACCTTTCATGATCTATATAAATTAATATTTAATCTCTGCTTTCCTGTATTTTATGTAAGGAAAAATTACAGAAGTAGAACAGGTGGCTGGTTAACTCAAGGCCTAAAAAGGTCAAGTATACGCAAGAGAAGTATGTACCTGACGCTAAAATTAACAAAAGCTAATAAAATTATACATGAAAAGAAATACAAGTGCTACAGTAAAATCCTTAGAAAATGTATAAATAAATCACAGCAGCTACATAATACCAAATATATAAATAATAGCAACAATACTTGTAAAGCTGTCTGGGATGTTATAAATGAAACCATCGGTGAAAAGGTAACAAACAAGCAAATAGACCACATCGTTGCCAATCAAATGACATATACAGAGCCAAAAGACATAAGTGAAAAATTTAATGATTTTTATATTGACATTACAAATCATAGTAATTTTAAATTTACAAATACTTACTTTGACAATTATACTGATTTTAATAACCCTTCAACAATTTTTCTGCAACCGACTGACGCAATGGAAATTTTTAAAATTATAAAGTATCTCAAGAACACTAACTCAGTAGGAATTGATAATTTAAACACAAAAATAATTAAACTTACGGCTAATAACATTTGTGCTCCTTTAAGTTATCTAGTAAACAAATCTTTAGAGGATGGAGTATTTCCAGATTGTCTAAAATTTTCAATTGTTAAGCCATTGTTTAAAAAAGGGAACAAAACAGACATGAATAATTATAGACCAGTTACTTTAATCCCCGTTATATCCAAAATTTTTGAAAAAGTTGTTTTAATTAGACTACAAAACTTTGCAACTTCGCATAGTATTCTAACACCAGAACAATTTGGTTTTCGATCAAATAGCACAACATCGCCAGCCTGTTTTAATGTAATGAAACACGTCACCGAGGCTATAAACGAAAAACTCCCTGTGATAGCAATCCTTTTAGACATGTCCAAAGCCTTTGACTTTGTTGACCATAAGCTGTTGCTACATAAATTAAATAAATATGGTTACAGAGGAAAAGCAAATGAATGGTTAGAAAGTTATCTGACTAACCGTAGGCAGTGTGTTGAAATAATAAAAATTATAAACTCACACAAAGTCGTCGTTCAATCGGACTTCAAACTAAATAAGTTTGGGGTTCCGCAGGGTAGTGTGATTGGCCCTTTCTTATTTTTAATTTATATCAATGACCTACCCAATATAACTAGACATAAAACAATTTTATTTGCTGACGACACGACAATCATTGTAAAGGGAGGAAGTAAATTGACATTTGAAAAAGAAATTAATGAAACTATATGTAACACAATTGAATGGTTAAAAAGAAACAATTTACAAATATTTTTTTCAAAAACAAGCTTCAGTCAATTTAAAACCAGTAAGCAAACCAAAGAATTATTAACGGTGCAATACAAAGATACTCCAATTAAACATGGTTTTAAAATTGAATATGGTTGGATCAGCACTGTAACTGGAAGACACACGTCGAATATGTTTGCAACAAACTGGACCACTTCGCGTATGCAATTAAAAGACTTAGAGTACAGGTATCTAGTGACGCTGCCCTCCGTGCATATCACGGATATGTATCGTCGGTTCTCGCTTACGGTTTGTCATTATGGGGAAACTCCGTTGAAATTGAAAAAGCCTTTAGGGTACAAAAAAAATGTGTACGAGCCATTTGTGGTGCATGGTATATGGATAGTTGTAAACCATTATTTAAAAAATATCATATACTCCCATTGGCGTGTATGTACATAAAAGATTTATGTTTGCTTGTAAAACAATATCCTCATTATTTTAAAAAACATTCGGATATTTTGGTCAGACATACTAGGCATAAAGATAGATTGTACCTTCCACCATGCAGACTAGAATTGGTGGCACGTAGCACATACATAAATGCCATTAATGTATTCAATAAGTTGCCAAAGGAACTAAAGGACTTGCCTACTACTCAATTTAAGGTCAAAATAAAAAGATGGTTGATAGAAAAAAGTTTTTATGACATTAAGGAATATTTTGACTGTAAATATAACACATGACTTTATGATTTAGAATTATTTTAATTTTATCCCTGTGACATTAATATGAATTTATTTAATTATTTGATAATGTATAATTATGAATGGAATTTATAGCATGCCAAATTATTCGATTAATATTTGCACGTCTTTTTAAAAGGCAGAACGTATAGGATCATTAATACTTTTTATATTTAAGAACTATTGTACCTACATTCTAGCAAATAAATTATTATTATCTTACCATTAAAAAAAAAACGACTTGAGACCGTGAAACTGTGAAGCCATAAAACCAAAAGAGTGGATTACATCAGTGACTGTTTGCAATATAATCGTATAAATCTCGTGATTTAGACACACAGATAAATTATTTCTTCATTTGCATAATATCCGTAGTGTTCGGTATAAGAATATAGCACCACTCCATCTCTTCTCGTGAATCTTGTAAAAGACTCAGGGACAGGGACAAGGGACACAAGGGGGTTCGGCAGCATTCCTTCAGTGGAACAACAGCATGGCGAGTACTGGCAAAATATCCCCAAAATGACGACATCATTGTTGTGGACATCCACGGGGCAGGCTTTTGTTTAGCTGTAGACAAATTTTGGCTGATACGATGATGATGATAAAAAATCGAAAATTCTGGTTTTTTGTTAAAAGTACTTATATTTTAAAGGTACTAGGTGCCCGCTTCAGCTTCGCATACATAGGTACATGCATCGATTGCAGCGCCCCCTACCGGGTCCAATTGTGAATCTAAACCATCCAATAACCCACTCAAATATACCCAAAAAAACTTCACAGTCGGTCCAGCCGTTTAGAAGGACTTCAGTGACATACACACGTACAGAAGAATTATATATAAGACTAGCTACCCGCCCTAGCTTCGCACAGGCACGTTCATGCAAACCCGATTGCAGGGCCACCTACTGGGTCCAATTGTGAACCGAAACCATACATGGATCCACTCAAACATACACAAAAAGAAATCATAATCAGTCCAGCCGTTAAGTACGAGTTCATTGACATACACACGTACAGAAGAATTATATACATAAGATGTTTTATATATAACAGGTTCAATTAAATAATGTCGTGAAAGTAGGAGAATGAGTGGTCATTATTTTATTATAGAAGCAATGCACGTCTTGCTGACTATTATTCGAGAAAGACTAGACTAGTAATATTCTGCGTTGAAGTCACAAATTAAAGCGGTATTCATTTATGAAACAAAAAAAGTCTAGAAATTTTCTCACTAAAACCCTCCATCTAAAAACCTTCACATTCACAATTTAAGACATGCTTAATAATTCTACTTGAACATCAGGAACTCCACAGTACCTCAAAACAAGCTTTAATACCATTCTTATGATAAAACAGAATTCATGAAGGGAAGGGACCACAGTAATTTGTTTCACAAGTAAATTAAAATCGGAGACTTGGGGGACACGTAACAGGTGTACACTAACACAAAATAGGAACCGAAGGCCCGCTCTATACAATACTCTCCCAATTCTCCTACTTATTTAATTTCTTTAGAATTTTATTATATAGCGGGTCGTACATGTCGCCGCTCATAGGCGATGCATTAAACACAACTACCTTCTTTATTTTGTAATGTGGCTAATAAGTTAGTATTCTCTTTATTTTTCAATCTAGGTCATTTAATTAAATACATCGTTTATTCGAATTATTTGTACCAATAAGCCACGCTTGATGGCAAACATTGTAAAATTATACATATTTTCTCTGTAAGTGAATTTGTAATTCTTTTGAGAAAATTAATTTCTTTAACCGTAACCATATTTGTCTTCGTACTTCCAATATCTGTGTTCCAACCACGATAAAAATCTTCGTTCTACCAATAATCGTCTTCTTCAATGTCCCACTCATCACTCTGACTTTATTCATTCTACCTTTTTCAATCAATCTGTTTTACAGTGGAATGCGCTCCCCCTTGAAATCAGGAAGGCTAAAAATCGGCTTTCATTTAAACTAAAACTGCGAAAATTACTTATTGACAAGACTTCGGCAGATTTAGCTCGGCTCTGATTCACGTATTAAAACATATTTTTCTCATCTTATTGGTATAAATTTATTATACGAGGGCTGCACTGAAAATTTCGGGAATCAAGGAAGTGACACAACATTACTATTTAAAAATGTATTTATTGCTTTTCGAAGTATTCTCCGCGAAATTTGACACATTTTTCCATACGATGGAACCAATCATTGAAGCAACCATTCCATTCGGAAGTTGGGGTCTCCAAAATGGCCGTTTTATAGGCGTCCACAGCTTCTTTAGGTGATGAAAATCTCTGTCCACGCAATTTATTCTTTATTTTAGGGAAAGTATAGAAATCATTAGGGCTTAGGTCGGGGCTGTACGGCGGATGGTCTAATAATTCTATGTTTTCTTGCTCTAAAAACTCTTTTGTTCTGTGCGCGGTGTGAGAACTCGCATTGTCGTGATGGAGGATGATGCGGCGGTTGCAGTTCTCTCTACGGAGTTCAGAAACGACCTGTGGCAAACAAATGCTAGCATACCATTCTGCATTAACCGTTCTTTGTCCCTCAAGAGGAATAGTCGTAACATGGCCGGTTTTGGAGACAAACGTGGCCACCATTTTTTTTGCAACACTCCGTGAACGAACAATTTTTGTTGGCTTTAACTCATTTTCGAACACCCAAACTCGTGACTGGTTTTTTGTTTCGGGTTCGTACGCATATATCCAGGATTCGTCACCTGATACGATGTTGTATACAGCATTTGAGGATCCTGCGTGGAATCTTTCGAGAGTTCTGACGCACCAAGTAACGCGAGCCGCTTTTTGCTCTTCACATAGCAAATGCGGTATCCATCGGGAAAACAACTTTTTTACACCTAATTGTTCATGCAAGATTATTTGTATTTGACTCATGCCAATGTCTAAAGTTGGCTGAATTTCGCGGTATGTCACATGTCGATCTTCCTCAATCAGCTTACGCACAGCATCAACGTTTTCTTGGGTGACTGCAGTTTTTGGACGACCTTGACGAGGATCATCACTGAGCTTGACACGTCCACGTTGAAATTCAGCAAACCAGCGATAAATTGTGGTTTTGGATGGGGCTTCATCACCAAATGCAGAAATCATCCGGTCAACACACTGTTTTTGTGTTAAACCACTTCGAAAGTCATAATAAATCATCGCTCTAAAATTTTCTCGAGTCAATTCCATTTTCTCAACGACTAAACAAGTTTGACAAAACCTTGTGACAAGACCGTGAATCTTTTTTTAAATATATAAATGGTATTCGATTTGTAAAACCAAGGAGTTTTCAATTAAAAAGATTTTAATATGACAGGAACAGTGGAAATATTCCATTCCCGATACTTTTAGTGCAGCCTATGTACATATATGTATGTACGTGTTTATATATATACTCGTATATTTATGTATGTATATATATGTAATGTAATGTAAGTTTATATATTATTATTACACTTTTGTTGTCATGTCTTCACATCTTACCTGTCATATTTTATTGGTGCATCTACCCTGTTGTTCTCTGCATCACCTAAAGGTTGTCTGGTAGAAAATGCCTAGGGCATTAAGACCGCCTTTGTACACTTGTACATTAAGCATAAATAAATAAATGCGCACAGATGCAGAAACAAAGTAATCGCTAATGCTGGGTGCCGACCAGGCCAATGAAGGCCGCGGATTGTGTTGCGGCTTTGGCTACTGCATCTTTATTAGACTTCGATGGTATCATTATCATATCAGCCAAAAAACGTCCACTGCTGAACAAAGGCCTCCCCACAGATTTCCACAACGAGCGGTTACATGCTACTCGCAATCCAGTGGCTCCCAGTGACCTTCACCAGGTCATCTGTGCACCTCGTTGGAGGTCGTCCCACGCTACGTTTTCCGGTGCGCGGTCTCCACTCGAGAACCTTTTTAAAGCAGCAAGCAGTGCCTGTGGGCGACCTTTTTACAGTCGCCTTCCCTCCGCTATAGGGGTTGACCGCTTCACAGTCATCCCCTCCGTGATGTGCCTAAAGGCGTGGCACCAATGGTCACTCTAGTGTGATCTTACGACGACCTGGAACCCCCCTTCGGTGCTGAAGATGACCGCTCCAGTGGTTTTACCACGAGGGAGTCCAGCATACCCCTTCGCCCTTCCCCAGGGTGAAGGAAGTTCATATAGAATTTGCACTGGAGACCAATAAAAAAAATAAGAAAAGGGAGCGGTTCTTGTTGACTTTTCTCCATAGGATCAACGACTTGGGACCATGTAACTGTAAAAAATTTGGACTATTTATTTCTTATGGTACAATAAATAAAAATTAATCGTACAATCAACATGACGTATGATTTTGACGGCCCGGTTGGTGCAGTGGCTGCTACAGTCGACTGCTGCGCCCCGAATCGTGGATTCGATTACCGCACGTAACAGATATTTCTATGATCTGCAGATAGTTGTTCAGGGTCTGGGTGTTTCGTGTCTGTAAACGCACCCACGACACAGGAGAAATGAGCGACATGAGCAACGATTTTGGTTTTTTTTTTTTTTTAATATGTACAAGGGCCAGCGTCACTCAGAATGGAGTTTTCTACCAGCAAAACCTTTGAGCAATAGAGAGCATTCGTAACTGCCAGCAAATCGTTAGCAAATTTATTTTTTAGTTTTTCTTTGACTGTGACTCGGTCACGCTGTAAATTGATTTCAAATTTAATTAACATTATTTTACTTTTTAAACGGGCGCCATAAGGGCCTCACAACTCACTAGTCTATTAGAATAACACATAATAGAATACCAACGAGACAAGAGAAATCCTATTATGAGCCTACGTTTAAAAAAAACTAGATCCTCTTTTACACGATATGTTGAAACAACGTATTGAAGTATTCGTTCCTTATAGCGTTCCGCAGGTAATAGTTCTGAACCTTCTTAGTTTGGTATATGATGGCGAGATTGGCATAGAAACGGTGACGTCACAATCATGTGTCGAGTCAGTTGTTCTGTATTCAGGTCGAGTATTTGATTTGATGTGTGTTTCTGGGTGTGAAAGGTTCTTGTATTTTTTCCTTATACGTGTTATATTTGAGATGATATTTGCCATGTATTTTGTTGTCGGATGATGCTTCTAAGTACAACTTGATATATAAAATGACGCATGTATATTAACAGTCACCCAGAAGATAAGGCTTCGCATTTGGGTCACAGGCGTTTTTAAAAATGAATTTTTAATATTTTCAGAAAGGAGTAATAAATTCAATAATTGATTTATTTATTAGATCCTGTCAGATACTTTCGCATGTCACATTGAAGTAAGGTAGAGAGTATCGTTACATGACAACATCTGAGAAGAAGTGCCGAAAGAAACTCAGGCCGTGGAACTTTTTAATTTTTTTTTTTATATTTGTAGTGTCAGCGGACTAACGAAACATATCTGGGTCATATAACTGATTTAAAACAGTTCTTTATATTATAATCAAACACAATTAAACGGATTCTGTCGCGTATATTTTAGATTTTTTTTTTCTGACGTTTCGAACACTTTGCAGGGTTCGTGGTCGCAGGATGACTAAGGTGACAGGCGTCGTTACAGATTTTAAAATGTTATTTTATTTGATCTACCGTACAATTATAATCAAAAATTATTTCGATGCACGGAGTAATCACTCACAGTGTTTTGATGTTTTTTAGTGCGGTATGTTGTTTGGGACTTTATTATTTTAATTACAGGATTCCAAACAGGTGGTACCTGCCAGCCATCTTCTCTATTAAAATTAGGATGTTTTTTAATTTCAATAGCCTCACGAAACATTCTTGGTACACATCGATTCTCTTTCGCGAGGACTTGAGGTTGATCGAAACGAAGAAAATGGTTGGGTGTGTCTTAGGCATGTTCGCACACTGCAGACTTTGTGGAGCGTTTATGCTCTTTATATATTGAAAAACATTTTGCAGCTTTACAATACAAATAATGCAGTTACTGTTGATTTCCAGGGAAGCCATAATATATGCAGCGAATATTAACGCCATGTTTTAAACGTGCCGTGCCGTGCCGTAAACATGCCGTGTGGTGCCGGCTCAGAATGCCACCACCCCATCTCCTCCCATGGGTGTCGTAAAAGTCGACTAAGGGATTAGCCGGAAGATGGGCAGCAGCATCCTTCGAGTACATTAACAGCTCAACTGCGATCGCCAACCCGTCTGCCAAGCGTGGCGATTATGGCAAAACCTACAACACATCCATATCGGTCGTTGTGGTGAGCTTTGGGGGAGGACTGTGTCCAGCAATGGACTTCATTCGGCCGAAATGATGATGTTTTAAATTTCCCATCAAGACCAATAATTTGTATTGGTAACTTATTAAAGAATCAGACGGAATTCTCTAAGAAAGATTAATTCGTCTTGGTTGCATAATAATACCACTCATCACATCGGCCATATAACGTCCACTACTGAACAAAGGCCTCCCCCATAGATTTCCACAACTGAATCATCATATTGGGGGGAATTTGCCAGTACTCACCACGCTTGACAGGCGGGTTGGCATCGCATCGCAGATATCTGCTGTTCCACAGAAAAGACGCTGCTGCCCGTCCCTCTGGTTTAGAGTACCTTAGTCGCCTTTTACGACCTCCACAGGAGGAGATGGAGTGGTGCTATATTCTTAATCCGGAAACCACACTATTTTTAACATATTTGTCTAGTATACGAAATTATAAACAATTCATAAGTTTTAAATACATATAATCAATCTATGAAATTTTCAGAATGCCTTTAGGAACATAATGCTCTAGTTAACACGATAATTTCATTCCAAAAGATGTAGATTAAGCACTTAAAAAAATTACCTTAAAATATTCTCTGAATATTTTCTGTCGGAGCCCCGCACCAATTACGACAACCACCATTCTTTTATTGAAAGGCAGTGCAATTCACCCCTAATTCGGTCTTATCCTTTTTTCATTGAGGATATTAAAGCCAGAAATAATTTAAAGAATCGGGCGCGGTTTAAGCTTCGAAGTTTAAATATTTAAGATACGGCCCATTTCGTTTTTGTTTTTGTGCTGAGGTGAAATTAGTTTGGGCCCTTTTTTATGGGTTCAGACTTCGAAGGAAAAGGAAAGGAAGGGTATTAGGTGTTTCTTCAAAAGTTACGATAAACTGCGTATTGTTTTGTTGGAAGGTCGAAAAGTTTAAACGGTAATAAACAGCATATTGTTTGTTTAAAATAAGTTATTATTGGCATTCTTGATTGTCTCTTCATTACGCACTTTTAGAGACTTGTGTTATCTGTATTCTTCTTATTATTTATACACCAATTCCATAATCGGTAGCTACGGTGTACGTAAACGTAGTGTAGGGCGCCCTGAGGCTCGGTGGAGTGACGATCTTTGCAAGGTGGCTGGCATGAACTGGATGAGAAAAGCTGAGGATCGTGCTCAGTGGCGTGACTTTGGAGAGGCCTATGTCCAGCAGTGGACTGCTATGGGCTGTTGATGATGATGATGAAGCTACGATACCTATTCAATATAATGTGATTTAAAGCCAACTAATAAAATCTACGTATCACGTTTATATAGGTTATTCTGACCATAGTCGCAATATTTTTATAGATCGTATTATAATAAAAAGTCACAGTTATTATAATACATCAGTCACCCTGTGACTATGAACACTACGAAGTATTCGAAACGTTAGAAAAACAAAAATCTATAAATATACATAAATAATATATAAAATATACGTGATGTCATCCGCTTTATCATCGCAGCCTTTGGCAGTCCTGTGGTGGATATAGGCCTAGCAGTATCAATAATTCAAAACGTAGGACTAGGGTAAACATGTTCGCTACCTCTAATCTTTAGTAGTACCTTCCTAGACCATTCACT
Organism: Diloba caeruleocephala; assembly: GCA_947459985.1. NCBI lineage: Eukaryota > Metazoa > Arthropoda > Insecta > Lepidoptera > Noctuidae > Diloba > Diloba caeruleocephala. The sequence goes on along the minus strand of OX381605.1, from coordinate 32,106,201 downwards.
TTATATATAGCACTACTTCATCTCTTCTCATGGATATCGTAAAAGGCGACTAAGGGATTTTTAAGCGATATGATGGGCAGCAGTGTCCCTTTTGTGGAGCAGTAGACCATATTGCGCTCACCCAGCGGCTGCCAAACGTAGTGAGTACTGGGAAATACCCCCAAAATGAAAAAACAATTATGGAAATCTATGGAGGAGGCCTCAGCTCAGCAGTGGACGTCTTTGGCTGATATGATGATGATGAGACCATTTACATACAAATGTTCAACGAGATGTCATTGTTAATACTTCCTTCTTCTTCCGCAGACAAGTTCTCGACAACGGCACGCTGGTGTTCCTGCCATTCAGCGCGGTGCAGTACCGACAGGACATTCACGAGGCCGTGTACCGCTGTCGAGCGCACAACGCGCATGGTACCATCATCTCCCGAGACATGCGGACAAAGGCAGGTTAGTAAAATGTTCTGGGTAATAAGTCTTCTAGCTCCGGTTAAGCATTTTGTCGAGTCAAATCAGCAGACCGGTCACGCAATAGAGTCGCGGATGGCATAGCTTGGTGGTTTATACGCTCTTACCGACGGCTAAGAGCATATAAACCACCATTTTTTTATTTTTTTTATTGATGTCCAGTGGAAATTCTACATGGAACTTCCTTCACTCCGGGGAAGGGCGAAGGGGTATGCCGGACTCCTACCAGCTAAAACCACTGGAGCGGTCATCTTCGGCACCGAAGGGGGGCTCCAGGTCCTCGTAAGATCACACTAGAGCAAAAGCCACGTTAAGATACTATTAATTAAATAACAACGGGTTGTGCCGGCTCAGAATACCACCACCCCATCTCCTCCCGTGGGTGTCGTAAAAGTCGACTAAGGGATTAGCCGGTGGATGGGCAGCAGCGTCCTTCGAGTACTCTAACAAATCAACTGCGATCGCCAACCCGTCTGCCAAGCGTGGCGATTGTGGCAAAACCCCCCAATGAGCCCACAACACACCCATATCGGTCGTTGTGGTGATCTTTGGGGGAGGCCTGTGTCCAGCAGTGGACTTCATTCAGCCGAAATGATGAAAAAAAAAATGATTCCGAACATGCTATGGAATTTTCTCCATCCATATGTATATAATGCTATTATCAAAAACTCTGACATCACCAACTGCTCCCGTTATCAAGCTAAAAAGAAAATAGAAATCTGGTTACTCAATTTATCTTACGAAGACACTGAAAAATAATATTAATTTTAAAATAGTACCAATTACTTTTTAATGTAATATCGTTCAACATACACCACCCTCACGCAATCACACCCTCTCACAACCACATCACAACACGTACACACTTAACATACACTACACCGCCTTTTTTTTTTATTGATGTCCAGTGGAAATTCTACATGGAACTTCCTTCACCCCGGGGAAGGGCGAAGGGGTATGCCGGACTTCTACTGGCTAAAACCACTGGAGCGGCCATCTTCGGCACCGAAGGGGGGCTCCAGGTCCTCGTAAGATCACACTAGAGCCACCCATTGGTGCCACGCCTTTAGGCACATCTTGGAAGGGATGACTGTAAAGCGGTCACCCCCTCTAGCGGAGGGAAGGCGACTGTAAAAAGGTCGCCCCCCCAGGCACTTCTCAGGGAGGATTGTAAAGGATCCCCCCAAGCCTCGCTTTGCGCTGTGCTGCGCACACGGTGGCACGTGACCACGTGCGCGCCACCGTCTTCTCGGGGGTCGCTCGGTGTGAGCACGTAGTCTCCCCAATCTGCGCACCCACGACCCCCGAACACTACACCACCTAACAATTTTATAAATAATTTCAGTTTATTTTAATAAAATTTTATTTTGACACTATTACTTACCTAGGTATCAGTTTTGCACAGATTATTTAATTTAGGTTTGTTAATTTTATTTTTTCAATTGTGTTAACTTACATTGCAGATCCAATACCTGCCGTCAGCAGTATTGGTATACAATTATCTGCTACTTGCTACTTAGGCACTATTTATTTTTATCTTTTTAACATGTTTTAACCAATGTTTACGGCATATCTATTGATTGCAAGATACAAGCTTGCCTAGTTTGGGGCCAATGGTAATTCTTATATGTTATGTGTTGTTTTTGGAAATAAAAATTATTATTATAATTTCCTTTATTTAAAATGAATACATCAAAATTACATTTTTAAATATACATCATATAAAAATATACATTTATTATAATTATTATTTCTTTTGTAATATTTGCATCTTAAATGCTTGCCATACAAAGTGATGTTCATCGAGAAAATGTTCATGTGTCGATTCAAAACAATAAGTTCTTTTTATATAACATGGTGACGAGACGAGCAAGTCGGGACGCTGAACCCTAGCAATCTGTGTGATGCCCGGATTAAGAATATAGCACCACACCATCTTCTTCCGTGGACGTCGTAAAAAGTAACCAAGGGACTCTAAACCAGAGAGATGAGCAGCAGCATCCCTTCTCCGTAGAATGCACATTCTGCGCTCAGCAACCTACCCGCCAAGCTTGGTGAGTACTGGCAAATTCTCTCCAAATGACGACACACGGGATGTCACCGGTCATCTTATGGGGGGGATTTTTGTTCAGCAGTGGCTGTTTTTAGCCGATGTTTTGTTTTTTGATCACTAGCAAGTCTTTTTTTTTATGAGCCCATGGGGAACAAAGTGTGGTGTTCCTCCATAGAATAGAGAGTATCCTCCAACCATGCGGAAGGGTTGGGTTGAGCGTCTGTATATATGCAGCGTTGCGCGAATACTTTGCAAGTGTGTTTCAGGATTCTTTGACGTCATCAGAGTTGCAATTAATGCTCAAGTAGATGTCGCTGTAAGTTTTAGTTTATATGGCGGCAATGTAGGTGTCGCCACTGGCCAGTTATTGGCACTTGTGAATCAGAGTTTAATTTGCATGATTCCTATTGCTGGTTCTATGGAGAAGAGCCAGTGAGAAACACCAATGGTTATTATTTTAAAATTATGGAGAATACGATGTATTTGATCATAGTCAAAGTCAAATATTTTTATTTCAAATAAACCAAATATTGGCACTCATGAAACGTCAGAATCTAAGTTGTACGGTTCCAAATAGTTGATCTATGGAGAAGAGCCGGCAAGAAACTCCATAGATACTCTTTTAAAATAATTGAGATTACAATTGATTGATACAAATTATGGTAAAACATATAACGAGCATGATGTAGGCAAATGTATAAAAAAAAACATACTAATGTAATGTAATTATTATTCGCCATGGCAGTTAATGGCTGACCAGTCCCAACAGACGGCACCCGTTCACGAGCATGACGCATACATCAGCATCGCTTAGCTCAACCATACTGTAGGGAACCGAACGACCCGATACACAACGCCACCGCCAGCAAGACATTTTAGTGAGCATGACAGACCGATACTACCAGGCAAGAGGCAAAGTATAGGTACTAAATATATAACATTAACGGCAACATGATGCTAACATTAACGGCAACATGATGCTAACATTAACGGCAACATGATGCTAACATTAACGGCAACATGATGCTAACATTAACGGCTACTTGATGCTCGCACATTTACAATTTTATGAATAATTAATTTCATAATGTCAAAATATTAGAATGTAAATATTCTTTCTTTGCTTTATAATGTGCTCTTTAAACCTTCTACCCCTTTTTATCTTAAAGAACGCTTTCAGTTTATTTGTGAGACACATTCTAGTTTCTTGAGATCATCAGAAAATCTAAACTTAAGTATACGTATGCATTCCACTTCCTTCTTCGATAATTCATTTACTATTCAAGCGGCTCGCTTGTTGAATGCATTACCTATTGAAGTAAGACGTGCTCAAACACTACCTATTTTTAAGAAAATGGTGAAGGAGCATTATCTTTCTCTCTAATTTTTCTTCTCCTATCCTAGTTATATTTTATGTTTATTAGTATATTTTATCATCGTTTTATATATATAATATTTATTGTATATATTGTTATGTATTTTATATTTTTATGTCTAAGTAATATTGTGTATGATATATTGTACACTTGACAGCCCAATATCTCTCTCCTTTCTTCCTGTCCATCCAAAGGTTGTCTGGAAGAGATCGCTCTGTGCGATAAGACCGCCCATTGTACATGTATCTTTTTAAATTTTTATCTCTATGTATGTATTATGTGGTGTACAATAAAGAGTATATAAATAAAATAAAAATAAAATAAATAAATTGCAATCATTATATTAAACATAGGCAATAAGATCAATGCGTCGCTGCGATTAAAATTAAGTGGTTTACTAGATTCTACGGCCTTGTGGTCACGAAAACTCGAGGGAAGTATGTCCATAGAATTAAAGCAGAACTCCAAAAATCCTTCACCCATAAATAAAATAACATAATTTCCCCCATAACATAATCATATGTGACGTGAACCGACGTATTGCACAGGCAATTTTCCGCTCGTTAGTCCCATTTCTGTTCAAATTGCTCCATGTGGGAGGTCGCAGTATTAATAATATTTTCTTTATGCGTTACGAAGTTTCCTTACGCATGTTTGTGTAACTAACTTAGTATGTTTATGTTTGATACAAGGTTTTAGTTACCTATATTCCGGACAGTAAAACACTTATAAACTGATTTATCATTCCGAGTTGTGTCCCGTGGATGTCGTAAAAAGCGACTAAGGAACTCTAACCAAAGAGATGGACAAAAGCGTCCAGCCATTATATGCTCTTCAACCCACCTGCCAAGTGTGGTGTGTGCCCAGTGAATGAAACCAGTCGAGGACGTCTTTTGTCTGACATGATGATATTTATTTGTTTATTAAAACGATGCGGGATTATGCTTCCTCCTTTATCGTGGGTACCGTTGTTTGTCGTTAATCTCACACAACCCCGACAACTATCTGTAGGCCATACAGATGTTGCAGAAAGCCGAGCGACTAGCCAGAACGCCGAACGTGCTGTCCAATTACGTGGATTCAAACAAAACAAATATTTGCGTCAACTAGTCTGTTCTGGTGATCACGACTTTATTACATTTTAAATACCTAATGTAAAACTTCATCATATTTGTGTACAATTCGAAGTCTAAGTATTGCCAGCGCTGTTGACGTTAGGTCCGTCTGAAGTCCGCAGTACAAAATCCGCAGCAATATGCTGAGCAATAACCTGTTTTCACATCCATACGACGCATAGCATTTAGGTATAATTTATTTAATTCTATAAACAAAATATTTGTATATTTAACTCTGTTGTTTGTTAAGTGTTTACTGTATCTACTACACATTACTATTATGGAGTTGCCACTTATTTATACTTTTTTAATTCGATTGTCATGTTTTTACTTATGTTATGTTTAGTTTTAAGGTGTATGCTCAAGTGGATGTGAAAATAAACATATATTTCTTTAATTCTTCTTACTATACAAATGTAGATATTTTAAATCAAAATTATATAACGGGCCCGGAAATGTGCGCTGTTACATGTTATATTCGCTTAGATGTACCTCCTTTCTAACTTCGTTATTATTATAGCCAACTTAGAGCAACACTCACGGCTATTTCAAGCAGGATCTAGGAAGGAAAGCAAAACATAAAGTTTAGCGGCACACAGGATTATCTCGTGGAAATTTCTAGATCCAACAGGCTACCTTGTTGTTCTTGAATGAAATTAATTAATTTAAACTTTAGTGTTCTGATTTTAAGAGAAATGTAGCTAGTGAAATTACTGGGCATATAAAACATTTTAACAAAAAATATACCGAACTCAAAAACCGCCCACAATTTAAAAATATTAAAACCACTGAAAAGGAAAACAAAACTTTATTTATGAAGTCGGGTTTTGTAGTGAAAATAAATGTAAGCACTTTTTCCAATTTGTTATCAGTATTTAACACTAAAAATAAGAATGACTCAAATCGGTTCTCTGATCTCAGAGGAATCGATACTAATAAGACATCATCTAGATAAGCGCAGTCAAATTAACCTGTATGTTGAAGCTGGCTAAAAACTACTCAATCAAATGTAATTCCAATAAATTGTAATCCCCAACTTTTTTTTTAAAAGAGTATCCATGGAGTTTCTTGCCGGCTCTTTTCCATGAGATCAACTATTTGGAACCGTGCAACTTAAATTCTGACGTTGTATAAATGCCAATATTTGGTTTACTTGAAACAAAAATACTTTGACTTTAATGAAATTATAGAGACAAATAGGAAAGCATTTTGCATCGGTTCAAAAAAGAATTGCTCAAATCGGTCCAGAAATCTCGGAGAAATATATACATAAAAAAGAAATACGCTTTGAATTGAGAACCACCTCCTTTTTGAAGTCGGTTAAAAAGACTTAATAAATTAATGTCTCGAGGTGGCGAGAGCTGTGTGTGTGCAGGACTAATTTTGGGTAGCATTACAATTGTGATGGGCAGGCCTGACGCTTACGAATGAGCTGCATTATGTTATATATATTACATTATGTTGTATATTTCCGTGTGGTGTCCGGATCATGTCCGTGTGGTGTCCGGATTAAGAATATAGCACCACTCCATCTCCTCCCGTGGATGTCGTAAAAGGCGACTAAGGGAATCTAAACCAGAGGCATGGGCAGCAGCGTCCCTTCTGTGAAACGGTAGCCATACTGCGCTCACCAACCCGCCTGCCAAGCGTGGTGAGTATTGGCAAATACCCCCCAAAATGATGACACAGTTGTGAAAATCTATGGGTGAGCCCTTTGTTCAGCAGTGGACGTATAAATGGCCGATATGAATGAGCCATGTATATTATAAATGTATGCCGCTGGTCAGTATAGATATGTAAAAAACGATTGTTAGAAGTAAACACAATTCATCATCATCATCATCATTTCAGCTGAATAAAGTCCACTGCTGGACACAGCCCAACCAAAGATCGCTGCAACGACTGGTCTGGGCATGTTATGTGCTAAGTTCTGCCATAATCGCTACGCTTAGCAGACGGGTTGGCGATCTTAATTGAGTTGTAAGTGAACTCAAAAGACGCTACTACCTGCCCTTCGGATAATCCCATAGTCGCCATCTACGACATCCACGGGTTTAGATGGGTTGATGCTATTCTTAGCCGGCACCACACGACATAACACTACTATGCACACACACTTCTAGTACAAAAGAAATAATATTTGTAATTGCGCAGTGGTATATAGTAGTATTCGACTACAACGAAAAACAAAATATTATATTACATGTAACGAACAGTTATCTATACAAATAAATAAAATTGAAGTGTCTGTTTGTAATGTAAAAATAACAGCTTTTTACTAAATGCATATGAAAGTAGATACGGTACCTACAACAAAAAACCTATTCAATTTTTTTTTGTCTGTCTATATGTCGGTCTGTCTGTCTGTTTGTTCCAGGTAATCTCCGAAAGGCTGGACCGATTTTGACGGGAATTTCACTGGCAGGTAGCTGATGTTAAAGGAATAACTTAGGCTACTTTTATTTTCTAAAAATAATTAGGGTTCCGTACAAAAATAAAACCCTTGAAATCCAATATATATATTCTATGGCAAGCGTATAGGTCGAAGTACTCTAAATTTCTTTTTAATAAAACGTGGGTGTAACCGCGGGTCCCAGCTAGTACAATATAAGATTGCACGTTCGTCGGCTTTATAACTTCAAAGATTCTGTCGAAATTAGATTCGTGACGTCAGCACACACACACACAGGGATTTATACGTTCGGAATATGAAAGCCGATATTTTATTTTCTTCTCTGGTTTGCTGAGAAAAGTAGTGCTACGGGCGGTTTTTTCATTCCAATATTGTTAACACACGCTGAAAGTTTGCTTTAGTTATAAAGGTAGCTCCAAAACTACTGAACCAATTTGGGAAATTCTTTTATATTTAGGAAGTTTGTGTACAGTGATATATCCATGCTCTTGGCATATTTGCTCATATTAATGATTCATGTTTAGGACAGAAGTAGTGAAATCTACCAGTAAACATGCCATATTTAGTCCTTTTGTTTATTTTTATTGGTGCCCAGTGGAAATTCTTCATGAACTTCCTTCGCCCCGGGGAAGGGCGAAGGGGTATGCTGGACACCTACCGGCTAAAACCACTGGAGCGGTCATCTTCGGCACCTAAGGAAGGCTCCAGGTCCTCGTTTGATCACACCAGAGCCGTCCACTGATGTCACGCCTATATCACGGAGAGGGTGACTGTAAAGAAGACTGTACCCACCCACCCGACCAGATTTAGTCCTAGTAGAGTTTTAGGTTGAGAAATCGATGGGGCGGTACTACAGATCTATAAATTTCCCCTTTCATAGTAAGGAGGTGCGCATACATAGTTACACTTGCTGACCAATAATTAACTGATCGGCGAGCTTGGTGCGGTCATTCTGTGGATGGGTGACCGCATAGTCGAATGGAATGGTGCCGGCTCAGAATACCACCACCCCATTTCCCCCCGTGGGTGTCGTAAAAGTCGACTAAGGGATTAGCCAGAGGATGGGCAGCAGCGTCCTTCGAGTACATTAACAACTCAACTGCGATCGCCAACCCGTCTGCCATGCGTGGTGGTTATGGGAAAACCCCGCAATGAGCCCACAATACACCCATATCGGTCATTGTGGTGATCTTTGGGGGCGGCCTGTGTTCAGCAGTGGACTTCATTCGGCCGAGATGATGAAATGTAATACGATAGCACGTGATTGTGAATGTAGGAGGCCAAAATTGGTTCCTATCTAAGCTAGTGCTACAGCAAGCAATGTGCTCCAGCGCTGATATTCTGATACGCCCGTGTAATGATGTCGCGACCATCAAAGTTAGAAACACAAAAAAAGAAAACTACAGATGTTGTTTAGGCTCTGGGTGTGATATGTGTATATGTAAACTCTACCGACGAGAACGGATAAATCCAAGTCTAAAACAAAACAATGTTTGCGAAGAAATGGAAAATAATACCTTGTTTTTAATAGACGCGCTCTCTACAAACTACTGAATGTCCTCTCGAAATAGAGTTCACTATTTTTGTACTATGTTTATATAGGACCCTATAAAATAACTGGCAAGTTTCAGTCTTAAACTACTTTTGAACCTTTCACAGTACAGTACATGTAAGTCATTGCTTACTTTTGATGTTAACTCTACATTGCAACATAAACACTTGAGACTCCTACACTGTAACTCCCTGTTAATTCGGTTGATACATAAAAAAAAACAACAAAGTATTCAATTACCTCTCCCTTCTTCCTGGCGTAGCTACACACCATGACGTCACAAATTCTCCGCTTATTCCCCTTGTAATTATGTTATACGAGATAATTTGTAAACATTCACTCGGTCCCACGACTCTACGCCACTCTTGTTCTTAAGTAAAATTTAGTTTACTGCATTGAATGGTGATTGAAAGGTGAAAGGTTGTTTAAGGGTAAATTAATTGAGAATGAATAGTATACTCCATTTTACAAGTATATTTTACTATTTTTAGGTTATGCAGCGGTGAAGGCATTAGCGCATACCACCGGTATTTTTAGGGTTCCAAACATCCGAAGGAAAAAACGGTGGAACCCTTTAGGATCACTCGTGTGTCTGTCTGTCTGTCCGTCTATCACAGCCAATTTGCTCCAAATCTACAGCACCGATTAAGTTGAAATTTGGTACAGATATGGATTTCTAAGACCCAAACATGTATGTGTAACGTAAATAAATGAATTTTGAATATGGGGTTAACTTTAGGGGGGCAATACAGAAAATTAAAGAATAAATGTTTTCAAACTGTACCTTGTAACATATGAAATGGAAGGGTTTGTTGTAAGGGTTTCAAATATATTTATTTTATGATTATAAAATATACAGTTTTAACGTTATTTAAAAAATTTGATGACAATCTTAAAATAGCATGGTCAATCTTTCAATATTGTGCGTACAAACTTACGTTTGCAATTGGAATGTATGGGAGAACATGTTTTTCAACTGCGATGTTAAGCTTGTTCTTGGGATAATTAATTATTGGTACTACTCGTTCGCCTTAACTAGGCCAGGCATCCGTCACTCCTCGGACCTAAAGGTAACATATTCATCGTACAGAAACCTCTCCACGTCAGCTCAACTCGCACTTGTCCGGTTTTTTAATTTATATAACCTTATGACCTAACGAAAAAGTTATTCGTTCGGTGGTTAGGGTCACGCCTGCATATAACTATTGTTGTAATGGTACCCAGGGTTGGTCCTGCGTGTCACCACACTGCGCTCGTCACCGTCAGGTCATGACTGTGATAGACCTTACTTTACTTTTTGGCGTTGTTTTAACGGAAACACCAAAATACCTTTTTAACAAATTATCTTGGTCGCGAGAATATAACAAGCATAACACCAGGGCCTCTTCCTATCTTATGACAAATCCAAGACATGGTACTGCTGCTTTCCGTGGAAGTTTTAAGTTTGCTGCTACTCGCTGCTGGAATGATCTGCCACCACCATTTCGAGCTATAAAATCAGTACAAACATTTAATTATAGATACAAAAACTATTTATTAGAACTACAAAAACACGAGTTATAAAACTTAAGTTATAATACCGATAATAGCGACCGATTCTAATTGTCAAATTTTTTATTTTTTTTATTATTTAAATGTGATTCGTGCGTCACTTCTCTTGTCTTTGACAATAGAAGCAGTGCGTCGGAGGATATACGAAAGACGACAAATCGAACGAATTTATGGCACAAAACATAAATATTTGTTACGTTGATTGTGCACTATTTTTTACTCTATTTTGTTTATACTTATAATATTAAATGCAGCTTTTGCTATTTTTTAATTAAGAATTGAATGTAATGAATGTATTATGTCAATGAAATTACCAAAACTTTGTTAATTTAAAAATATTTAAGTTAATAATACAAACGTATTTTTATCGTCGTGATAAGGTCCTATCTGAAAATCAGCGTTGCAACACTTCGTGTTGTAGCATGTGCTGAGATAGGTTCCATTTTTGGATTCGTACAGCAATTTTTCTTTCTTTGTTAATGTATTTCATCTATGCTATATATCTGTTGTATGCCTATTTTTTATTGTTATTGTCAAGTATCTTATTTGTTGTGCGGGGCCAAAATAAATATTTTTCTTTCTTTCTTTCTTTCTTTCTATTTATCGGGCATAACTCAAGCCTTTTGACTACAACAGACTGTCCAATCACAGAACAGAGACGTGGTCACTCACTATGGGCCTCATAAGTAAGGTCACCCAGCGAGCTATGGAGAGAGAAATGAAATTTTATAAGACAGTTGATTTGAATTCGATTTATAAAACGTTTAAAATTTATAAAATCATATTATGAATAACTCGTTTTAAAGCTCTTCTTATACTAGTTATACCTATATCGAATACCATTAGCTTTATTGCTAGTAACTTTTTTACTAAAACTTGAATTCTAAAGCAAAGCAAAGAACGGAAAGCTTCCACACGTGAAGCTGGTTGCACATCTGATTACATTAACTGATTCGGAACTGACAATTCCTAAAAGAATATTTCTCATTCTATCTGGCCAGTACTTCGTTAGGAGAGATCTGATGTGAATAGTACATATAAAGCTACATCTATACGGTATTAATGGAGCATTATAAAATGTTCATGAAAGTATTTAAATGATTACTCTTACGTTTAACTGTACTTTTTTATCTTCATTTCGGCCGAATTAAGTCCATTGCTGGACACAGGCCTCCCCCAAAGATCACCCCAACGACCGATATAGGTGTGTTGTGTGCTTATTGGGGTCTTGTCATAATCGCCACGCTTGGCAGACGGGTTGGCGATCGCAGTTGAGTTGTTAATGTACTCGAACTCTCAAACTCAAATTTTTTATTTCATATAGGCCCTAATAGGCTCTTACGAAAAGTCAAGCTAAGTGCACGGTTCGGAAAAGTCGGTCCTATGGAGAAGAGCCGGCAAGAAACTCCATGGATATACTCTTTTCAAAAAAAGTTATACTACAATTTTGTTATTACATGGTAATAAGCTAGGTATGTGCGAACAAAGTAGACTAATTAAATGTAAAATACACACAATAACAAAACAGACAATTGCCTCTAACACAATAGAAAGCTGATAACAATTAATGTATAGCACTAATAAAGTCGACGAAGTTCACACATTTACAAAATGTAGAAGAAACTAAATTATATAAAATGAAAGGCATTTTAAACGCCAGAGCTTTAAATGTCATATTGAATATGTCAGTAAAATTAATATGTCAAAGTATATATTATATAGACAATATATCATCATTTCGGCCGAATGAAGTCCACTGCTGGACGCAGATGTCCACAACGACCGATATGGATGTGTTGTGGGCTCATTGGGGGGTTTTACCATAATCGCCACGCTTGGCAGACGGGTTGGCGATCGCAGTTGAGTTGTTAATGTACTCGAAGGACGCTGCTGCCCATCCTCCGGCTAATCCCTTAGTCGACTTTTACGACACCCACGGGATGAAATGGGGTGGTGGAATTCTAAGCCGGCACCACACGGCATACGGCTTTTTTATCTGCTTTTGTTTAGTAGAAAGCGTCGTATATTGCCGCGGACACGACATACTCATTTCACTAAAAGCTAACATATTTGTTCCAACTTATACACAGCGGTTACACTTCATGCTACCCCGTATGCTTAGAGTACATACACAGTAGCCATGAGCCCCTGTTAGGAGACTCCATCATTTTCATAATTTGTCAATTCCCTCCCGGGCCACAATTCGAGTTACCTTACGTCAGCCCTCGAGCGCTATTTACGTCATGCAGTAATAACTGGGCCTACACCGCAGGATAAACATATGATCCGCTATACACAGTGTAAATATTACCAGTTAGTTAAGTTTGAAATGTCAACAGAAATTTCGATCATATAAAAGTCTTTTTCACTGTTTTTTTAAAAACGTTGCCCCACCCAAGGTTTCTCCTGTCGTGGGTGCGTTTACAGACATAAATTCCACATACAATACAGTCTGAGTCTGATTGTATAGACTTGCGTAAACACACCGATCGTTTACCAATCAGTTAGTGCAACTGGATATGGTAGAATAAATAGTCAATATTACATTTTATTCCCTCAAATAAACCATTTAGGTGCTTTTCCGTGGGGTGACCGTATTAAGAATTTATCATTATTCCATCTCCGCCTGTGGATGTCGTAAAACGTGACTAAGGGATTGTGATCAGAGGGATACGTAGCAGCGTCCCTTCTGAGGAACATTAGCTGTCCTGCGCGCACCAACCCGCCTGACAAGTTTAGATGATGATGTGAAGTTTATATGATGACACATTTGTTGAAATCTATGGTGGAAGCAAAGAGGATAAAACTAACTTTGTTTTATCGTCATTGGGCAGAGGCATTTGTTCAGCAGTTGATGTGCTTTGGTTGATATGATGATGATGATGAATTAGGTACTGGATGTACTTATGAAACGTCAAAATTTAAGTTGTACGATTCCAATAGATTGTTCCTATGGAAAAGCGCCGGCGAAAAACTTCATAGACACTTTTGAACAATGATATTTTATAAATAGATGCCCCCATACATGAACATTATGACACTACAGAACAGCATCAATTTTACTATACCTACTATCAGTACAGCTCTCAAATATGCGCGAAGGAACGGAGAGAAAAATGAAAGCCACCATGCGGCATACCAGCTGTTAGAAAGAGATGAATACACACCTTTAGTTACGTCAGGTAGCAGCTATGCGCATGCTCGTTCGATGTCTTCTTGGCACTGGTCGCCATTAGACCGCGTAATAAAACAAATACTGTAATTTTATTTATTTATAGATTCTACGCATGGAATGACGTTTTTTTCTCACAGTTGTACTATAAGTCGTGCATAAAATAAAGGAATGCATTTTTTCCGCAATGTATTGCAAGGATTACGTATAAGAATGACGTCTGGTTGTGACCAGCCGCGACACTGTTCGGTGCGCGACTAAGTGAACTCCGGGCCATTACCTTGCTTTCATGTGACCATCATAGAGCACGGGCAACGCATCTACACTTATAAAAACAACTTACCTTTCAAACAATTGAGATTACCACGTTGATTGGTATAAATTACTACGTTAAAAGATATAATGAGAAAAATGAAGGTAAAGCGTAAAGAAAAACATACTACAATACCAATTTATTATTTGCCACGGTAGTCACTGGCTGAACAGTCCCACCAGACGGCACCTGTTCCTTAGCATCGCTATGAGCGTTATCACAATTATCTTACCAACATTTGACCTACTGCTTTACTTAATACTGTACACACAACAACCACTCTAAGCCCTAGTAATTAACAGTACGGTAAAGCAAAATCCCACCTTTTTGCCCGGAGCGGTAGCGGTGGGCTGACGGTAGCGGTACGCCAGCGGTAGCGGGGCTTTAATCAAACAGCCCACTTTTACGCTAATAACTGAGAGGAATAAGAGATAAAACCGACGCGCAATAGATCTAATGCGGTAATTGTAGGCAAAGGTTAGTGTAACTGTAGGTCTAATGCGGTTAACATTAGTTTGAAAGTAGCTTTGTACAGTTGAAAAGTTTTCATCAATAATACACGCGATTTAATCCGTTTAAAATTGTTTTATTATAATGTGTAATATTTGGGAAAACCTAAGACATTACTATTAAAAAGTTTTTTAAAGGCACACTGACAATATTTTTACAGACATTTAGTTTGACATTATTATTTTCCTCAAAGCTGTGCAAATACTTCACTAAGGTGTACACATCATTCAAAGTATTAATTACATCATAATAAATACAATAATGACGACATTATCTAGAATTGTTTAACATAAATTGAAATTGAATTACATTACTTCATTATAAGTATATTAGATTACATTAATTCATTACATGGAATAAATTATGCTATGCATTACATATATCAAAATTCAAATGTTAATTAGGTAAATTACTGATTGAAATAGGTTGGTAGGTTTTTACGGGTTGTTCATTGTTGTTTTCAGCAAAATCTCTATTTTTTGTACCTACACTAATACAAGAAGACCGAGTACATGAAATGGCATCTACAAAAGGCGCTTTTATTAAGGGATTTCATTCAGCTATTTCGATTCAATGGATGCTATTCGGGTAAACTTTACAAATTATTAAATAAGTCATTTCGGCCTAATGAAGTCCACTGTTGGACACAGGCCTCCCCCAAAGATCATCACAACCACCGATATGGATGTGTTTTGAGCTCATTGGGGGGTTTTTGCCATAATCGCCACGCTTGGCAGGCGGGTTGGCGATCGCAGTTGAGTTGTTAATGTACTCGAAGGACGCTGCTGCCCATCCTCCGACTAATCCCTTAGTCGACTTTTACGACACCCATGGGAGGAGATGGGGTGGTGGCATTCTGAGCCGGCACCACACGGCAAGCCGGCACCACACGGCAAATATAAATAATAAATAAGTAACTGATACGAAACACAGATAAATATAATATACGAAAAACATTAAATATCTGTATAAATAAAATAATCATTATTATAATATACATATGCAGAAATGTAAAGGAGAATTTAAAAAGAAAGATAGTGCTACTGGACTAGTCCTTTAAATATTGCCCGGGATTAAGCATGTCTAATTGTTACTAGCAACACATTCCAGTGAAGATCTTGCACTGTGAAGGATTAACTATTACTGCAATCGGTTTGACCCGTTTTCATAAAATAAATACCCGCGAATTGTATAGAGCTTAAGAAAGATGGCAATCATTTAAAATCTGTTTGCCTTTTACTATATTTTTATTTTATTACATAGTAGGTATATTATTCTATTATGTTTTTATGTGTATGGAATATGGATACATAATGGAACAAAATAAAAAGACATAGGCATCATAATTCTCCTCCGGATCACTGTCATCTGTTGGCCCAGCACGAATGCTTTGAGGTAGAGTAAAGTAAACGTAACGTTAGTGTGAGTAAATTTGGAGTAGAAATTAATACAACTATGTGACTAACACAATTTGTATCTTATTTAGACACGAGTAGAGTCTTCAATTTAATTGAGAATGATGTGCGAAACAAGTCTTTACAATTCATAATTTACTCACATCAGCGTTAAATGTCGTGGGTGCGTTTACAGACACAAATTCCACACGCCACAATACACCCAGACCCGGAACTACGTGCAGATCATGCATATGTTTTTTTCGTGCAGGAATCGAACCCGCAACCTAGAGTGCAGCAGCTGACTTCGGCCACTCCACCAAACGTGCCGTCATTTATTTTATGTCATTAAAATAAATGTACTAAAATAATTTACTTCTTTGTTAGCGTGAAATATGGATACATATGTCGTTATATTTCATAACGTTAAAAATATTGATGATTGATATTGATTTTGATATGGAGTCAAAATGTGATGCAATATTTATGAAACAAACTAATTAATTTATTTGCATCCGTCAATTAACAAAACTGCTACTTGCTTTATATACACATACTACATCGACAACTTCTTTTCGTAATCGGTAAAAAATTGCATCCTCTGAAACCACTCAATAACCGGGGTAAAGACAATTATCTAGCGGTAGAAGCAAATTCATAGCGTTACAAGAGGGGCACGTTGAGGCTTCGCCTACTGACAACAAAAGGACGCTAGTAACCCGACACCCATTGTTATACAGCGTCCGTATCGACGCTGGGTTCTCCGCGAAATTTATACAGAGAGGCAGGCACCAATCATTTTGTAACGAAATTATGTATAAGTTGTGTTGTTGTTGGTACTAGGAAAATAGTTTAGTTGACAGCCCCCTGTCGTATTTATATGGCAGACCTAACGACCCGATACACAACGCTGCCACCAGCAAGACATTTTAGTGAGCTA
This sequence comes from Diloba caeruleocephala, assembly GCA_947459985.1. Taxonomy (NCBI): domain Eukaryota; kingdom Metazoa; phylum Arthropoda; class Insecta; order Lepidoptera; family Noctuidae; genus Diloba; species Diloba caeruleocephala. The sequence goes on along the minus strand of OX381605.1, from coordinate 32,089,345 downwards.
GACTATACATAATTGGGTTGCAGAAAATACAAGTTGAATGTTGTATCAGCTGCCCGCACCGTAGCGCGCGCAAAATAAATTCAACCATGCCCCGGGTCCCCCACGACCTCAACGTTCTCTGGGAGGCAAACCAATATTGTGATCTGTTTGCGAGGGATGGAAGACGATTTTATCAGCGCGTTTGGAGTACTGTGAGAAGTCTGTGTACTAGATGTATCTTTGACTAGTCTATCATCATCATCATTTCAGCCGAATTTAGTCCACTGCTGGACACAGGCCTCCCCCAAAGATCACCATAACGACCGATATGGGTGTGTTGTGGGCTCATTGGGGGGTTTTGCCATAATCGCCACGCTTGGCAGACGGGTTGGCGATCGCAGTTGTGCTGTTAATGTACTCGAAGGACGCTGCTGCCCATCCTCCGGCTAATCCCTTAGTCGACTTTTACGACACCCACGGGAGGAGATGGGATGGTGGTATTCTGAGCCGGCACCACACGGCATAGCCGGCACCACACGGCATATATGGCATTGACTAGTCTATAAGTCTTTAATTAGTGTAAGTGCCCAACGACCTTTCTTATTATAACACAATAAAAAACATACTTCGCAAATGTTAAGACATGCAAAAATATTTAACTTAAGGTCTGAATGCACACAAGGTGCACACTGCACGTATGTATATAGAATAATAGAAAAAAAAAGGAGATATTTATTCCGTAAAGATGTTTTGATTTAATGGATACCATTCGCGTTTCAGAAAATAGTCTTGATTGTACGATTATAATATTTGGTGGTGGCTAAGCAGAATATCAAAAGAAATCCAATAAACCTTCATTTTCTCCACCTCGGGGAAGGGCATACCGGCTAAAACCACTGGGGTAGTAATCTTCGGCACCAAAGGAGGGCTCCAGGTGCTCATGTGATCACACTAGAGCTGCCCACTGGTGCCACGCCTGTAGACACATCTCTGAGAGGGTGACTTCAAAGGTCACTCCTCCAGAGGGTTCCAATTAACCTAGGTACATAATTTTCCTTTCATCCCAGCAAAGTACAAGAATCAAATAAAACTGAACTCTTCTACATCTTTATTATTAACTGCGAGCTGTTATCGTTACACGTGACATTTACTACCGGCGCGGGACGCGTAAGGAACTGTTTCACTATAACCACTATATAACTACGTACAGAAGACCCGAGCATAGCAACGTAATAAGAAATTGTCACACAAATAGTGGCTACAGTAAACGCGAAACCGAACAGTCTAGAACCAATGCAGTTTGACTTTCAATGTTCGTCTTTTACAAATACCTGTATTATTTTTTAAACGATGGCCGGCACTTGGTTTTTTGTGTGGTGCCGGCTGTGCCGTGTGGTGCCAGCTCAGAATACCACCACCCCATATCCTCCCATGGGTGTCGTAAAATTCGACTAAGGGATTAGCCGGAGGATGGGCAGCAGCGTCCTTCGAGTACATTAACAACTCAACTGCGATCGCCAACCCGCCTGCCAAGCGTGGCGATTATGACAAAACCCTCCAATGAGCCCACAACACATCCATGTCGGTGGTTGTAACAATCTTTGGGGGAGGCCTGTGTCCAGCAGTGGACTTCATTCGGCCCAAATGATGTGTACACCCATACTCTTAATAACTATCTATAGATCATACAAATATATATTTGTTCCGTGCGAAGATTGAACCGTACACGACTCGTAGCGCAGACAGCCAATCGCTTAGTCACTTCGCTAACCGTTTCGTCGAGTTCTATGTGAAGGACCCAACTGGAGTGTACATGTGTCATATTGCACCTGCTATAACAATTATGTGAATTGAGTAGTATTCTGAGTGAAGGGTAGGAACAGCCACTGACATTATCAAAACAAATGGCATTCCAACTGTTGTCTCACTATTGTGCTTACACAAAAAAGTTGGCATGTATATTTATTATTGGCATTAACTAAAAAAGAATTATTATTATGGACTAAAGCAAATAACTACTATTACTAAATTAAAGAAATGTGAAACCCAACATGAAAAGGAGACAGTGAGATAATTAATTTATTCCTTGCACCTGAAAGACGCAACAGTAGTACTTAGTTAAAAAATAAATAGTTTTTATTAACACTAATAATATTTTTCACGATCGGCAGTTCAGCTTCATAAAGGGCAAATTGACTACAAACACAGATGCGAAACTATATTTTAGAACCCTGGGAAGGTTCACGTCATGCTATTGGTATCTTCTGTGATCTTTCCAAGGCCTTTGATTGCGTTGATCACAATACGCTTATTTGTAAATTGAGTCACCACGGAATTCATGCTCGAGTATTGAGCTTGTTTTATCTTACCTTTCTAAATGACAGCTAAAAGCAGATATAGATGGTATAAAATCTCCATAGTATAAACTAATAGGGACTAAATTCTGATGTGACATAATTTTGGTTTAATTGAAATAAAAATATTTGACTTTTACTTTAATAACAATAAAACATAAAAAACTAAACAAATAAAGATATTTACGAATGGCGACTGAAACTATAAAAACAGTACAACTTACAATCCCAAATAACACCAATTGGTTCTCTTTTTTTTAACGATAACGACGAATAATAAATTAAACGTCAATGCAGTAAGCGTAAAAAACGTAATTAAAAAGTACTTTAAGTGTATCTCCCTCGTGTGTTAAAAATGGACATCGCTTAGCTTATTTCCATTAATGTGTGGTGATATCACCTGTCGCGCTGGTTTTCAACAACGACCTGGTGACGTAGTCAAAGTCTCCAAGCGGTGAGAGAATAATATTATTAACATGGCATATATTTTGACTAATACTGCTACAGTAAGCAATGCCGCTTTTATTACATTGATATGTAAACTTGAAATAGATCGTCCTTATTAAAATTTTACCATAATCACTCCACTTACGGGTGCATTTGTGATCGCAATGTTTACTAGTCACAACTTCACAAGGTGCAAAAACCTTACCGTCCGTATTACTAAAATTGGTTTCACGTACCTTCTGTGTTGATCCATATAATGTGGTACTGCGATGCTGGTTACGTCGAACCTCGGCTTATTAACGAACTATGTTCTTGTTTTCTTTCACCGTAATGGGCATGATACTATCTTCCGTAATATTTTCATGTTTCTGTTAGGTACAAAAAAAAAAATCAATGGATAAAAACATTGTAACATTTCCAAAGATGTTACATAACTTGGACACGGTGTTAAAGCGGAGGCGATGTATACGTACATACATGTATGTATACATCGACTCGTGATCGTATACTGCTAAACATTGACCTCCCAAAGACACTGAATAGTGATAGGATAATCATCCTCATCATAACGGCTAACAGACGTCCACTGCTGATCAGAGGCCTTCCCATAGATTTCCACTATTATGTCATTACTCTGGGGGCAATTTGCCAGTACTCACCACTCAGGCGCAGTATGGCTACTGTTTCACGGAAGGGACGCTGCTGCTCATCCTTCTGGTTAAGAGTTCTTTACATGTCTTATTCATCCTCGAGATGAAATGGAGTGATGCCATACTCTTAATCCAGACATCACACGAAAAATAGGATAATAATTTAAATATATTATTAACATTACAAGATATGTTACAAGACCTAGTTCATATACTTTAACAAACCATATCCAAGCGACAACCATTCAATACCCATCAATGGACAATTGGTCATCTTGCGCGATCAATATAAGTATCTGGTAAGTATGATGCACAATTCCGGGAACGTAGAATACAACATAGCTGCAGCATGGCTAAAATGGCGAGAAGTACCAGTTACTTCATACTGTTTCATGTGATAGAAGAATGCCTATTTAACTAAGGCGTATGGTATATAAGACCATCACAAGACAAATGTGGGACAAAACCCAAAAAAACGTGCATACCATTCAAGTTGCTGAAATGAAAACATTGAGGTGGATGTGTGGCGTTACCAGGCTTGATAAAATCCGTGACGAGTACGTATGAAGGAGCCTGGGCGTGCGCGATATCGCTGAAAATATCCAAGAGAGTAGGCTGCGATGGTATGGTCACATGAAAAGGAGGCCGCCTGAATACGTAGGGAACATGGCACTACAACTTTCCATTCCCAGACCAAGACCCAGAGGCAGACCCGAAACAAGGTGGAAAGCTGTAGTGCTAAAGAACATGAAAGAGTGTCGGGTATCCGAAAAAGATTTAGAGGATGGAGCGAAGTGGAAAAGAAAGACCAGGAAAGTTTACCCCACCACCATGTGGGATTTATAGCCAAGAAGAGAGAGAGATTAAAATATATGTTGCATGAATCATCCCACTTGGCAGGTAGATTGGTTATTGCAGCATGTTGGTATTAGCAAGTGTAATCCCGTAGTCGCCTTGTAGTATACCCATGAGAAGATATGCGTGACATATTGTATGCTGGGTACTGCATGACAAAGATATGTGAAGATTATTTGTTGCATATAAACAGAATACAGTACAAAAATGATGTAAATATTTTAATCATATTTAGCGAAAACTTAACGCATAAGTAGACGTTTCTCTGATCTGATTCGAGTAACAGGCTGTGGGGAGATGCTAATGCCGAACAAAATATATGAATCAATAGAGCAATGGGCTTGGGACTTACCTGACAAGCTCTGCATAAGCAGTTCCTTTGACGTTACGTTGCCCAAGACTTGGGTGGTATCCCAATATATCGTACTCAACACTTATACAAAACTTTCATAATGCACACAGCTAAAGAGTCGGAACTCCTTGCCAGCGCCCGTTTTCCCTATTACACAATAACCTCTTAAGTAAGAGTGGATTGGCATTTTTTGGATGCGCTCGTTCCATTGTAGACCTCATACATCGCTTTCTATCAGGCAAGAATGAGATCAAGAATGAATCCACCCATACATGAATTGAAAACGACGGCACGGTTGTCGCAGTGGCTAAGCAATTGGCTTTCTGTACTACTAGTCGCGGGTTCAACCCCTCACGGAACAAGTATTTGTATGATCTATAGATAATTTTTTGGGAGTGGGTATGCATGGGTATTTATTCACATCACTCGTAGAACGGATGGCCGATGAGGCCGAAAAGTTGTCGAGGGGCGACCACGTACCGGAAGACCGACGACCTAGTGAAGGTTGTGGGAATCCGCTGGATGCGAGGAGTGCAGGACCGGTCATTGTGGTGATCTTTGGGGGTGGCCTATGTTCAGCAGGGGATGTCTTTCAGCTGAAATGATGAAGATTTATGCATGTGAGTCACATGTCTGTGAACTGTACCCACGACTCATGAGATATCCTAGTGTGGGGCATCGTCTGAAAAAAATACCTTCGAGCTATTGCCGGTTCTTGATATGTGCCTTTCTCGTCATCTTGCCATGTCTTACAACAGCAAGTCTGCTCATCTGAATAATAATTGACGGCACGGTTAGTGCAATGACTGATACAGTCGACTGCTGCGCTCCAGATCGTGGGTTCGATTCCCGCACGGAACAAATATTTGTATGATCTGCAGGTAGTTGTTCCGGGTCTGGGTGCATACACCCGTACACCATAGTGTATGGAATTCATGTCTCTAAACGCACCAGCGATACAGGAGAAATCCTAGTGTGGAGTAACGTATTTAAAAAAAAACCTGCCATCTCTAGATCAAAAACAAAATATACAAACATATTTTGCATAATTATATAGCACATAGTACTTACTCCCTCTTACCAACTCCAAGTTCCCTGATAAAACCTTTAAGCCCCTTCATCTGACGACAAACAAAGGACGGCGAGGTTAATCAAATTTTTACTCTAACCGAGTGAAGGTGGATAAAATGAATAATACAAGCGCACCAGTGAACTTTGTTTCATTACCCGTCGCCCCCGTCCGCGTCTTGGCCCCGTCTCATGCTCGTTTCATCTCGATGTCGTAGGGCTTTACACTTGAATAGACTGTTCATCAATTTGCGCGATGTAATAGGTGTATTTTGGTGTATTTATAGCTTACCTGTACTGTCGGTATTGAGATGAATTTATTGATTAGGCTAATTGCATACATAGTGCTAATTGCATGCCGTATGGTACCGGCTGTGCCTTGTGGTGCCGGCTCAGAATACCACCACCCCATCTCCTCCCGTGGGTGTCGTAAAAGTCGACTAAGGGATTTACCGCAGGATGGGCAGCAGCGTCCTTCGAGTACATTAACAACTCAACTGCGATCGCCAACATGTCTGCCAAGCGTGGCGATTATGCCGAAACCTCCCAATGTGCCCACAACACACCCATATCGGTCGTTGTGGTGATTTTTGGGGGAGGCCTGTGTCCAGCAGTGGACTTCATTCGGCCGAAATGATGACATACATAGAATCCATACTCTAGAAAAGTACATACGATTGTCTTATAATTATTATGCATTATGCCTTCGTGCAGCATTCATGGGTGCAACCCGCAAACGCCCATAACTATATTGCAATAAAAGTCATAAATATATTAAACAAAACGATATTGTTTTAGCTTATATGTTCATAACTTGTAATAATATATGCGTGCGATATTATACGTGCTACATGGAATTTAGCACATACGTTTTCTATTATTTCTTTTTTAAAAAGTTGCCCCACACTAGGATTTCTCCTGTGTCGTGGGTGCGTTTACAGACATGAATTCCACACACAATACACCCAGACCCGCAAGAACTACCTTTTTTTTTTTTTTTATTGATGCCCAGTGGAAATTCATCATGAACTTCCTTCGCCCCGGGGAAGGACGAAGGGGTATGCCGGACTCCTACCGGCTAAAACCACTGGAGCGGTCATCTTCGGCACCTAAGGGAGGCTCCAGGTCCTCGTATGATCACACTAGAGCCACCCACTGGTGCCACGCCTATTGGCACATCTCGGAGAGGGTGACTGTAAAGCGGTCACCCCCCCAGGGGGATTGTAAAGGATCCCCCAAAGCGTCTCACGGCAGCGCGTGACCACATGCGTGCTACCGTCTTCTCTTGGGTCGCTTGGTGTGGGCACGCAGATTCCCCAATCTACGCACCCGCGAACCCAGAGGTCCCCCACCTTATAGCAACGGCAGGGGTTTTCAGGCGTATCGGAATTAGGCGCCAGGGCGGTTGTTACCCCGGCGCCGTCTCCTTCTTCTTCGAGCGGGATCGGCCCTCTCCCGATCCCGCTCTGCGGTCTCCTTCTGGAGCATGACGCTCTCACAGAAGGAGACCACTGCATTCCAGTTTTCGTGCTCTGCCAACATAGCCGACACTACTGCTGGCAGAGAGAGATCTTGCCCGATCCGATCGACCAGGATCCGCCGCTCAGCGGCCCACGCAGGGCACGCCTCGAGCGTATGCTGTGCGGTGTCCTGGTCGCTATCACAATGGTGGCATTGTGCCGTGGCCTCGCGTCCTATCCTGTGCAGGTACGCGCCGAAACAACCGTGCCCGGTGAGCACCTGCGTCAGGCGGTAGGTGACGCGCTCGCTCCTTTTGAGCCAGGCTCCAAAGAGCGGCAGGACGGCCTCGACGACGCGCTTGGTTGCAACGCAAGAACTACCTGCAGATCACACAAATATTTGTTCCGTGCGGGAATCGAACCTACAACCCGGAGCGCAGCAGCCGACTGTACCAGCCACTGTACCAACCGTGCTGTCTAATATATGTATACTAATGTAATGTATATGTATACTAACACAAATGCATGCACTATAAATCTTATCTCTTCAGCCCGTAGATGTTCAATGTTGAGTATAGATCCATTCGATTGACTGCTAAAATAATTTAATATTAGAAATGAATATTCCATAATCACCACGCTTGGCAGGCGGATTGGTGATGTGTTGTTATTAGCACTGAGAAAGATGCTGCTGTTCATCTTCTACATAGCAATTCATAGTCGCTTTTTACGACACCCGTGGATGTAGAGCATTGTTAAAATACCATTTCTATTATAATCAATGGTTAAATATTGCACGTATGGTTCCTGCACGTAGATATATCCTGGTGGTATATGGTCCTGGTGTATCTTTTATTGCGACTGGAGCCCTCATTGGGTGACCAGGAGTTTTAGCCCGTAGGAGATCGCATGTCCGCCTTTCCCCGGGGTGGAAGAAATTCAAGATGAACGAAAAAAATAAGGTTACTTATTGCAAAAGTATAGGTAGGTAGGTACCGCCCTCTAGTGTGATCATACGAGGACTTGGAGCCTCCCTTAGGTTCCGAAGATGACCGTCCCAGTGGTTTTAGCTGGTAGGAGTCCGGCTACCCCTTCGCCCTTCCCCGGGGCGAAGGAAGTTCATGAAAAATTTCCAATGGGCACCACAAAAAAATAACTAGGTACCGCCGCAGTGCCAGATATTCAACTAAAAGCAGTGATGTCTAAACTAAAACTACACTAACGTGATCTGGTTACAAGGGCTCTTATGAATGTAAATTACTGGGCATAAAATACTAAATAACGAATGTCTTGGGGTGACGTGGGCGGTGCGGTGCTACGCAAGGCTAGTACCGCGTAGCATAACAATTGTTATGGCCAGGCATGACGCTAAGTCAGGAGAATGGCTTGCTCTTGTCGTCACCAGGTTACGGAAACAATCTCATTGCGCTACTTTCCGTAGTTTCAATTCAATAACAATAAAATGCGTAGAGCGCGTACCTCTCTTTATACAGGGTGGCGCAATAGAACGTGCATATTGCGTCAACTTGCGAGATCGAGAATAGCGAATACAAGGACTTGGTTCCAACAAGACGGAGCGACCTGTCACACATCAAATGACTCTATGGCGGTTGTGAGACAGATGTTTCTTGCAAGACTAATTTCCAAAAGAGGTTATATCCCTTGGCCCCCACGTAGCCCTGACTTGACGCCTCCTGTTTTTTTTTGTGGAAATACCTCAAACATAAAGTCTACATGAACAAGCCGAGGAACATCAGTCAGCTAAAGGAAAATATCCGTGGGGAAATGGCAGCTATCACCCCAGATTTATTGACAAGAGTTTTCACAAATCTTCGTTCGCGTTTAGAGGAGTGCCGTCTTCGAGCGGGGCCGTCATTTAGATGATGTTATTTTTAAATAATAAACAACATTTAATTACCTAATCATCCTATGTTTTATTTCAACTATACCTTTTGTATTTTTTTAGCCTATCCTTAATAAATGCACGTTCTATTGCGCCACCCTGTAACATTATGAAAGTATATGTATTAGTCTATTTGTAGTCATTTTATTTTTGTATTTTACCATTATTATGTTTATCTGTTGTTTGTAATTATTATTATTTTTCGTTTTTTATCGGTTTCTTCTTTATTTTTATTGCTATTACACACTGTCTTCATGTAAAATTACACTCTCCTATCGCAAGTCTGCTGGCAGACATTTCTTTAGAAATAAGCAGTACCTTTGTACTTAAGTGTTCCTAAATATTCTGTATTTTTCTATTATTGTGTGTAAATAATAAATAAATAAGGTTTATTTTTCCAAAGGTTCAGCATTTGTTCGAAAGAATAGGTACAGTTGATTTTATCTTACGTATGAGTCATCGACGCTGAGCGATCCGTCACCTAATTGAATACGGTTTCATTCCATGTGATGAATTGAGAATTTATTTGTAAAAACCGTTGTAGCACTTTATGCCGTCGTAAGCGCTACGAAGCATGTGACGTAGGAATTTCATCATCATCATCATATCAGCCACAGGACGTCCACTGCTGAACAAAGGCCTCCCCCTTAGATTTCCACAACGAGCGGTCACATGCCGCTCTCATCCAACGACTCCCAGCGACCTTCACCAGGTCGTCTGTCCACCTCGTTGGAGGTCGTCCCACGCTGCGTTTTCCGGTGCGCGGTCTCCATTCGAGAACCTTTGTGCCCCAACGGCCATCAGTTCTACGAGCAATGTGCCCTGCCCATTGCCACTTCAGTTTACTAATCCTTTCAGCTATGTCGACAACTTTAGTTCTTCTACGGATCTCCTCATTTCTGATTCGATCTCGTAGAGAAATACCAAGCATAGCTCTCTCCATAGCTCGCTGAGTGACCTTGAGCTTTCTTATGAGGCCCATTGTGAGTGACCACGTCTCTGTTCCATATGTCATCACTGGTAACACACACTGGTTAAAGACTTGCGTCTTGAGGCATTGCGGTATTGTTGACGAAAAGACGTTGCGAAGTTTCCCGAACGCTGCCCAGCCGAGTCGGATTCGACGATTGACCTCTTTCTCGAAGTTGGACCTACCTAACTGGACAGTTTGTCCTAGGTAGACATACTCGTCAACAACTTCGAGAACAGAGCTCCCAACGGATATTGGGATGGGCACGACATGGGCATTTGACATGACTTTTGTCTTGCCCATGTTCATCTTAAGGACCACCTGTTGGGAAACTCTGTTGAGATCATCGAGCATTGTGCTGAGCTCTTGCAGCGATTCTGCCATGACTACGATGTCATCGGCAAATCGAAGGTGAGTGATATACTCGCCATTGATGTTCTTGACCGGCTTGTTCGGGAGGCTGGAAGTCATCAAACCTGCGCTCGAGACGATTTGTGATGACCCTTGAAAACAGCTTATAAACATGGCTCAGAAGTGAGATGGGTCTATAATTCTTCAATAGGGTGTTATCACCCTTTTTGAAGAAGAGCACCACCTCACCTCTGTTCCACGCTTCCGGCGTTGTGCCCTCGAGTAAGACGGAATTGAATAGCTTCTGAAGGACTTTAAGTACCGGTGTGCCACCCGCTTTCAGAAGCTCTGTCGTAATTCCGTCTCCACCCGGCGCCTTGTTATTTTTAAGCTGTTTCAAGGCCATCCTAATCTCGTACAGGCTGATGTCCGGGATATCCTCGGTATAGTGTCGGGTTAGTTTGGCTCGCGGGTCTTTGTCAGAGCCAATGGTAGGTATACTTACCGAGGTGTATAACTGCCGGTAGAACTTCTCAATCTCTCTCAAAACCTCTGGCTTAGTCGACGCTACACTGCCGTCCTCGGTCTTCAGCTTCATAATACGACTTTGCCCAATAGACTTGTCTCTTGCGAACACTTTGGAGCCTTGATTCCGCTCAATCGCCTCTTTAACACCGTTGGTGTTAAAGGTGCGGATATCGTGACGCAAGGACTTCCATATCCGTCTATTGAGCAGTCGGTATGCTTCAGCATCACCGGAGGACTGCAGCGTCATGGCGCGTCTTTCTGCCATGAGGTCGAGAGTGTGATCGGAGAACTTTTTTGGTCTACCTTTACGGTGGGCCTTAAAGAACTTAGACCCAACCGTTTGGACAGTTTCTACAAACCTACCATTTAAATCGTCCACAGATACGCAATGTTCTAGGCACTCGAAGCGGTTTTGGAGTTCGAGTTGAAAGCTCTCGGGGTTTTGGATATGAGCACTAGAGGGCCGGAGCGTAGACCTCATCAGACGAGACCTCTCAACTTTGAGATTAATATTCAATGTGCCTCTTACCATTCGGTGATCACTACCGGTTTTCACCCTGTGGATCACAGAGACATCATTGAATATTTGCCTCCTATTGGTCATGATGAAGTCAATCTCATTCCTCGTGGAACCATCGGGACTCATCCAGGTCCATTTCCTGTGAGGCGGCTTTTGGAAAAAGGAGTTCATCACGAAGAGTCCCTCCTTTTCCAAAAAGTCGGCCAGCCTCTGTCCCCTGGGGTTCCGTTGCCCATATCCAAATTGCCCCACTCTCAACTCACCATCGCATCGAGTGCCCAGCTTCGCGTTGAAGTCCCCCATCACAACAGTGAAGTGTGTCTTCGAGGTATGTATGGCCCTACTTACGTCCTCATACATACTCTCTACTTCATCATCTGGGTATGTCGAGGTCGGTGCGTAGACCTGTATGACCTTCAACGAATACCTCTTGGATATTCTGAGTATAAGGTACGCTACCCTGCTCGACACACTTTCGATGGCCACTATGCTGTTAATGAGGGACCTGCGGACGAGAAACCCGACACCACCTTGAGACAGATGTTCGCCTTCCCGGTAGTAGAATAAGTTGCCAGATTTCAGGGTTATCGTGTCCTCGCCCTCTCTTCGGACTTCTGATAGACCCATGATATCCCAGTGCAACTTATCTATTTCTTCTTCCAGCTCAACAATCTTTTCGTCTGCCCTCAGTGTGCGTGTGTTATACGTTACCAGGGCCAGTTTTCGTTTGGGGTGGTAGCCGGATCCCGTCCGGTGATTCTTAGCACCCCCTGCCCCGCCGTTACCGTGGCCGCTACCATGACCAGGAATAGCGGGGCTGCCGGGAACTGGGGGCCGGTGCATTAGTCGTGTCGTCATTTTGGGGGGAATTTGCCGATACTCACCACGCTTGGCAGGCGTGTTGGTGAGCGCAGTAATGCTTCTGTTCAGCAAAGGGACGCTGCTGCCCATCCCTTTGGTTAAGAGAAGGAAGATAGGAATTTGCTACGACGTTATTTTAGGAATTTATATTTTAATGTTTCTGGCTTTTACTCAACTCTAAAATACCAAGACGCTTTGGTTATTACTATCTTAATTCGATTAAATTTATTATCTCGTTAACTGTCGCAATGCCAGTTACAATTAAAATTCTATTGTTTCTCGCAGCCCGCGGATATTGACATCTGAGAGATTAACTAAACTGACAGCATAGTACATCAGTATTTCAGCCGAAAAACGTCCACTGCTGGAAAAATTGCCACAAAACTGGTAGAGTTTGTGTTGTGTGCTCATTGAGGGGTTTTGCCATAATTGCCACGCTTGGCAGACGGGTTGGACAATCGCAGTGGAATTATAAATGTACTCGAAGAACGCTGCTGCCCATCCTCCGGTCAATCCCATAGTCGCCTTTTATGACACCTACGGGATGAGATGAGGTGGTTGTATCCTTAGCCGGAACAACACGGTACCGTAAATTTGGTCTTATTCCATTAAACAATTTCAACATCAACGGTACGTTTGGCACAGTGGCTAAGCGATTGGCGGTCGTACGTGTCACGGGTTCCATCCCCGTGTGGAACATATGTTTTTATTATCTACATAAAGTTGTTCTGGTACCAGGTGTTTGTGTCTGTGAACACTACGACACTGGAGAAAACCTAAAGTGAGTCATGGTTTAAAAAACGTATGATTAATATAAGAAGTTATTTCTTATTATAGGCAACGGTGTCATCATCATCATCACATAGATTGACAGTTCTGGCTTCATTTTGGGGGGAATTTACCGATACTCACCACGCTTGGCAGGCGGGATGGTGAGCGCAGTATGGCTAAGGGACGCTGCTGCCCATGCCGCTTTTTACGACATCCACGGGAGGAGATGGAGTGGAGCTATATTCTTAATCCGGACACCAAACGGATAATTTGTTTTGAGCTCATTAATTTTGATATTATCGCTACGCGTGGAAGGCGGTTTAGTTGTTAATATACTCGCAGTAAATTGTAAGTCACTTTTTACGACACCCACGGGGATGTGGTCAAGGCCGTCTTAGGGCATGTCGGGGCCCTTGAGCATATAAGAATTTGGGGTCCTGTTGAAAAGTAACCCCGACCGTTTTACCGCCCTCGCCGCTGAGGATGCCCGCCTCACCGACGTCGCAGATGCCTATCGCCGCTTCACCTTCCCGTTCAAGTTAGCACTCTCTTGCTCGCGCCGGCCCGTTCCAAGCCTGTAGCTTTAAATGTAACACAATTGTAATACAATTTAAATAATACCGATCCAGCTGTCCCCAAAACAATAGCTTGAAATCCCTAGCAACGCCCTAAGCCGAGGTCCGTGTCCCGCAGGGGGCGCCCTTAGCGAAAGTTGCTTAGTTTTTAATATTAAATTTAAGCCTGGCTGGAGGTCTCTTTTGGCTTCGCCAGAAAATGACCGGTTAAGCAACCACATTTCCCTGAAATGTATGCGAGAAGCCCAACAAAAAAAAAATGAAAAGTAAAAGACAAGAAAAAACATGTTTCTATAATGATTTTATATTGAATACGTAATCAAATACATGTTATTATCTGCTTTATGAAATAGAACTTCGTTAGGTACATTATTATGGGGGTAACCACTTTACAGTCACCCTCTCCGAGATGTGCCTACAGGCCACCAGTGGGTGGCTCTAGTGTGATCATACGAGGACCTGGAGCCTCGCTTTGGTGCCGAAGATGACCGCTTGTGGTTTTAGCCGGTAGGAGTCCGGCATACCCCTTCGCCCTTCCCCGGGGCGAAGGAAGTTCATGAAGAATTTCCACTGGGCACCAATAAAAAAAAAGATACATTATTATATAAAATGCTGCTGGTTTGAGTTGGTTACGACAGCGGTATCTTTCCGGACTTCTGTTTTTCAAAATCTTCTATTATATCCTCCAAGTATATTTTTAAATATTTCTGTTCTATGCACATAATTGATAAATTTGGTAGTCGTTCTTATAACTTGTAGTTCGTTCAGCTCAACTTTACGTTTTGAGTGGTTTGTATAGGCGACAACTAGATGGGGTAGTAAATTAGTTTGATTAAAAGGTACTTTTTATAACTAAACCGGCCAATGTTTAGAAAAAAAGGCGAGTCTGTTGTTCGATTAACTTTTTTCATGTGGCCGAATATACCGACCTGTCGGGGTCCTCTTCAGGTCAGAGGTCCTGGGTACGGGCCCCGTGTGCCCTTTGGTAGACAGTACTGGATGTGGTGCTATTTTTAGGCGGCACCATACGGCACACAGTAAGTCCTTACATACGCGTATCTACACTATCATTAGGCAATGTATTTTTAGCCGGCACCCGAATCACCGTTTATCATTTGAAACCCAATATCGACCGTGGGCGTGCGATACGCCTCTTCATAATCCTTCAGGGACTACGAACACAGTTAATGTGTTTATATGTTTACTCAGACTAAGTAAATCGGTGCCCTATAAATACATTCTCACAAGAGGCAATTTAACTTAAAATAGTTCTATTGTGACACAAAGCGATAGTGGAATAACGAAGGTATGTGTCAAATGTCGTACCCTCGTCTGTTGCGGATAGGCAGCGGACTAACCAGCATCTGCGTTTAGGTACCGCTTAGAAACAACACCCCTATCATTGTACTGAGATGATAGAGGTATGAAAATCTGGCGGATTGACGGTTGAAGAATACGTCATACCTGGTATTAATTAAATACTAGAGAAACTCGACTTAGACCGGAGCCCTGCATGCTGTCGTTTGATGCTGGCTAAGAAAAGTACCACCTCATCTCGTCCCGTGGGTACCATAAAAAGCGACTATGGGATTAGCCGGAGCATGGGCAACAGCGTTCTTTGATTAATTACAACTCGCCAATACGCCAGCCAAACATGTCGATTATGGCATCTTTTTTAAAATTTATTTTTATTGATCCGGTGGAAATACCTCATGTACTTCCTTCGCCCCGGGAAAGGGCGAAGGGGCATGCCGGACTCCTACCGGCTAAAACCACCGGAGTGATCATCGTCGGCACCGAAGGGAGGCTCCAGGAACTTGAATAATCTCCATCTTGAGCCACCCGTTGGTGCCCCGCCTTTAGGTACATCTCGGAGGGGATGACTGTAAAGCTGTCATCCCCTCTAGAGGAGGGAAGGCGACTGTAAAGAGGCCACCCCTCAGGCATTTCTCGAGGGGATTGTAAAAGATTTCCCCGAAGCCTCTCTACGATTATGGCAACTGCAGTCAACCTTGGCTATAACTAGCAACGTGCATTTCATTACACTTTTTCCCGCAGTATTTAGTCGTGTATGTTGTTAAACATAAATATAACACATCACAAAGAATGACAAAGGTATCCGTCACAGTCACACCCTCGTCCACGAAATAAATAGCCGCCAGTCTTAGTAACACCGACGTCAATTGTAAACGCAGTATTTAACCAAATAAGTAATACGAGTTGTGCCGGCTCAGAATGCCACCACCCCATTTCATCCCGTGGGTGTCGTAAAATTCGACTATGGGATTAACCGGAGGATGGGCAGCAGCGTCCTTCGAGCACACAACAACTCAACTGCGATCGCCAACCCGTCTGCCAAGCGTGGCGATTATGGCAAGACCCCCACTGAGCACACTACCCACCCATATCGGTTGTTGTGGTGATCTTTGGGGAGGCCTGTCCAGCAGTGGACTTTATTCGGCCGAAATGATGAAGTAATACGAGTATTCAAACGATTGCAGCTACCACCATTTACAAACCGCTCAGTCTTGTGTAATAACGTGTGTTGTACACAGGAGCGGTAGTTTCTACAATTAAATTAAATTGTAATTCGTTCAATTATTTTTCATTCATTTCAGCCGAAAAACGTCCACTGCTGGACAGAACCCTCCTCCAAAGATTGCCAAAATGATCATTATAGGTTCGTGTTGTATGCTGAATGAGGAATATTGCCACAATCGCCACGCTTGGCAGACGGGTTGGCGATCGCAGTTGAGTGATAAATGAACTTGAAGGACGCTACTGCCCATCCTCCGGCTAATCTTATAGTCACCTTTTACGATGCCCACGGGATGAGTGATACGTGATATTCTAAGCCGGCACCATACGACAATTATAACTGTCATCTTCTTATTTTCTTCTTCTTGACGTGTAGTTAGTGGTCAACCTTGTATCAGAGTTGTTCAAGCCACCCGAAAGCCTCCGACTTGAATTAATGACTCTAATGACACGGTTGGTGCAGTGGCTGATACAGTCGACTGCTGCGCTCCGGGTCGTGGGTTCGATTCCCACACGGAACAAATATTTGTATGATCTGCAGATAGTTGTTCCGGGTCTAGATGTATTGTATGTGGAATTCATGTCTGTATACGCACCCACGACACAGGAGAAATCCTAGTGTGTAAAAAAAAAAAAAAAACTTTTTGAAACAGTTTCGTATTGTAACGGCCCTAAACAGATACAATAAAGCTGATTTGGCCCTTATTTTGGTGGTGGCGCCGCGTATGAAGACGCTTGGAATGAATAATTAATAAAAGGAATAAACCCCGGATAAATGAAGGAGAAAAATTCGGGCTACCGTCAGCAAGCTTGTCGGTTACATAAAAATCAAATTTTATTATTGTCTGAGAAATATATTTATCAATGAGTAACTGGAGTTTATAATTTATAATTCCAAGATCATATATAGGTTCCTTCCCGAGTACCAGTACCCCATTTAGTCATTACACAAAGCACGAAAACGTTCAATTCAAATACAACTATACGGTACCCATACATAGACTGACCACGCTAAGCATTGCATAACCTCGCTGGTCGTTCACTGATCAGTGAGTACAACTATGATGGCTATAAGGGCCTATAATTGTCATGAATTATTGCAACTGTTATTGTTTAGATACTGCCGACTATTTTATATTAAGTTGAATTGAGGTAAATTCTATTACCGTTAAAAATAAAATATCTAAAAATCTCTTAAAAAAACACAATTTATAAATATAACATTACACATTAACTTACCAGTTAAAAGATATATGATTTTTGAAAGTAAATACGAGGGTCACACTAAATGTTTTTAGAATTGGCCAGTAAGAAAAGTTGCCCAGAAAATGTATTTAAATTACGACTTAGAACTATCAAAGAAGCTGTAGATGTACATTGAATTCATATGTGATTCGTTTTTGCAAATTGGCGGCAATGAAAAAGTGCGTGTTGTGCGTCGAAATGAAGACTAGAGACAATGTTCACTCCATGATTAATTACGACTATCATTGCGGTCTAAATCAACAACTATGTTATGATAGACTTTAATTGGCATATAGTGAACAAGCCACATCTCGCAGCCACTGTTCATAACGTTTCAACATCATCATTTCGGCCGAATGAAGTCCACTGCTGGACACAGGCCTCCCCCGTAGATCACCACAATGACCGATATGAGTGTGTTGTGGGCTCATTGGGGGGTTTTGCCACAATCGCCACGCTTAACAGACGGGTTCACGATCGCAGTTGAGCTGTTAATGTACTCGAATGACGCTGCGGCCCATCCTCCGGCTAATCCCTAAGTCGACTTTTACGACACCCGTGGGAGGAGATGAGGTGGTGGTATTCTGAGCCGGCATCACTCGGCGACATGGTAGAAATAATCTCACTGTTCGCGCCAAGGACGTCCTTCTAAGGCGACCACTAGAGGATACCGTGAGTGCTGTGCGGCTAATGATAGAAGCTGATAAAAGAGTGATGCATCAACAGATCCGGGCAAGTTTGGGCATTGGTATGAGTTAGTGCAAAACAGTCTTACATTTTGGCATCAAAAAGCTTTGCACCAGATGGATACCTTATAATTTGACGCAAGATCAAAAACGCCAGCGTGTGGAGTGGTGCCGCGAAATGCCTGACAAGTATAATGGAGTTGACTCGAATGCTGTGTTTGACATCGTCATCAACATCATATCATATCAGACACTTATCGTCCACTGCTGAACAGCCTCCCCCAAATATTTCCACAATTGTGTCGTAATTTTGGGGGGTATTTGCCAGTACTCACCACGCTCGGTAGGCGGGTTGGTGAGCGCAGTATAGCTACGGTGCCCCAGAAGGGAGGCTGCTGCCCTTCCCTCTGGTTTAGAATCCCTTAGTCGCCTCTTACGAGACCCACGGAAGGAGATGGAGTGGTGCTATATTCTTAATCCGGACACCACACGGAATCATCGTCACAGGTGATAAAAGCTGGATATATTGTTACGAACACGAAAACAAAAGATAATCTGCCCAATCGAAGATTTGCCAACAAAAGCAAAGAAGGCTAGAAGTCAAGGGAAGAAGATGATTGCCTAAATCTTTGGACTGACGGGTAATTTCGCAATAATTACGCTAGAGAATAAAATGGTTGTTACTGCAGATTGGTATGTTTTGGAAAATGCTTGACTGCAGCGCCCAAGGAGCAGGATCCTCCTCCATCGCGACAATGCTGCAGCTCCACCAGACGCACAATCAGATATTTGTCTATAGAAGGTGTAAAATTTGTGAATCATGCTTCTCACAGTCTCGACTTGGGACCTATATTTATTCCCCAAACTAAAAGGTAAACTCAGAAGAATTCGATATGACTTATAACTAAGGTTACATCGCACCCAGAACTGGGATGCGTCGAGAGGCGCACGTGCTTCACTTGTTTCACACTGCAAGGTGCAGAACCAACGCATTTTTTTTTTTTTAACCTGGGGAAATCCTCTTGGACTTCCTCCGCCTTGGGAAGGGCGAAGGGGCATGCCGGGATCAAACCGGCTAAAACCCCATGGTGTCCTTCTTCTTACCTCTAGCCGGGGGTGAGTTGTACGCTTTTCTGCATTGGACCGCTTCCCCGGCAGGTATCGGCCCGTCAATGATTAACGGGCCCCTTCTGTGTGCGGCCTTGTTGTCCGCACCTATCCTTCGGAAGGTGCAGAACCAACGCTGGAGTACGGAGGCCTCTCCAACGCATCGTAGATACGTATAACACATACTCTATCGACCTGGATATTTTCACACTTTCTCTCTTAAAGTTCGAAAGAATGCCTACTGAGATTTTAAAATAGTTTCCTAATATTATCCTCCAACGAGTACTTACTTTACTACTTAATTAACGCATAAACTATCCCTTCAATATTATTTCGCAGATATTGGTATAGGTTACACGATTACCTAGTTTTAATAAATTCTGCCATACTATATACTATAATGTGTAACTGTTTTGTATCCCAATAAAGTGAAATAAAAATAAAATAAGTGCGAATGGTACGTCTGCATGTCTGATGGAATAATTATTTATTTATCTGTAACAGCGTTATAAGCTTTTAAAACGATTGTCGTACTACAACCAGCAATGCCAAGAACGTTGTGCCTACAATATGTTAACTTTAGAGAACAGTTCATTATAGTCTATCAAAGAGGGAATCTGCTATTTCATGAATTAAACTCCCGTGTCTTATTTATACAAAATTGACAGGCACTACCCAAATTAAAGGATTACGTGTCCGGATTAATTATGAATTCTCATTTCAATCCGTTTTTTTATAACAATAAATCATCATCATATATCATCATATCGGCCATTCATACGTCCACTGCTGAACAAAGGCCTCCCCCATAGATTTTCACAACTGTCATGGATTGATTTATATATATACTCACCACGCTTGGCAAGCGAGTTGGTGAGCGCAGTACGGCTATCATTTCACAGAAGGGACGCTGCTGCCCATCCCCTGGTTTAGATTCCCTTAGTCGCCTTTTACGACATCCACGGGAGGGGATGGAGTGGTGCTATATTCTTAATCCGGACACCACACGGATCACAATAAATAATCAGACATAATATATAATTTACAACGCAGGGCTTAAACTATCCCTTATCAATCACAGATCGGATACAACCACGGATTGGGGTCGGTAATATCTCTTGATCGAAACATATCTTCATCTGTGTCGAATAAATCATGCTGCCTGTGTCAAATTGTGACAGAAGTACGGTCTGATTGGTATTTGCTTTTGAGGGTGTCGCTGTACTTCAAATACTACTGTAGAGTACTGACCTTAAAATCCGGATGGGTATCAGTTGAATCAGTTGGCTCAATAAATAGTTCATCATTTCGGCCGAATGAAGTCCACTGCTGGACACAGGCCTCCCCCAAAGTACACCACAACGACCGATATGGGTGTGCTGTGGGCTCATTGGGGGGTTTTGCCATAATCGCCACGCTTGGCAGACGGGTTGGCGATCGCAGGTGGGTTGTTAATGTACTCGAAGAACGCTGCTGACCATCCTCCGGCTAATCCCTTAGTCGACTTTTACGACACCCACGGGAGGAGATGGGGTGGTGGTATTCTGAGCCGGCACCACAAATAGTTACTAACGAATTATTTGTTAATTCAACATAAAGCGAAATATAAGTCGCATTTTGTTACTAAGATAAATTTTATTTCCGTTTATGTCCTTTATGGGATCCTATAAAGGACGTAAACAGAAATAAATTTTACTTAGACTTATCTGATATCCACTGAGAAAGCGTATGTGGCCTCTCTTATGTAAATAACATGTCTTGGATCCACTGGAAACCACCCATGGTCTGACTGACTGATCATCATCATCATAATAAGTTGTTGACGAGTTTGTCTACCTCAGACAAAATGTCTCATATCGGCCATTTATACGTCCACTGCTGAACAAAGGCCTCCCCCATAGATTTTGGGGGGTATTTGCCAATACTCACCACGCTTGGCATGCGGGTTGGTGAGCGCAGTATGGCTACCATTTCACAGAAGGGACGCTGCTGCCCATCCCTCTGGTTTAGATTCCCTTAGTCGCCTTTTACGACATCCATGGGAGGAGATGGAGTGGTGCTATATTCTTAATCCGGACACCACACGGAATGACAAAATGTCTACCTTCAAGAAAAATTGTTGAATCGGACTCCGTTGAGTAGTAGTAAAAAAAGTAGTTAGTAGAAACAATGCGTTTGTGGCGAAAAATATTTAACTGACGTACATTGATTTGTTTCTGTGGTTAACTACTGGTTGTTTTTATATTATTTTGGATTAAAACTGGACTTCAAAATCATTAAGAAAATCTAATAACATGCAGAAATCATATTCACAGTATGCGTTAACTTCTTCTTCTTCTCTTAGATTATGGCTTCTGTCGAGTATCTTCCACAATTTCGCCAATGTCAAGTATAAGGCAACGTTGTACGGTGTTTATATTAATTAATCTTTACATATTCAATAAAACATTTCACAAAAAGTAAAAAATTCTAAAAATATGTCGGCAACGTTGTACGGTTCAATTGTTTTTCCTATGCGTTAACAACAAAGCAACAAAATAATATTGACTTTGAGTGACAAGTGACAAATGTTAATAGTGATGCCATATTTCAGAAAACTATAGTCAAACTCAAAACTCAAACTCAAATCTTTATTGCACTCATATGTTCATAAGTTAACAGAAAATTAGATGCGTATCAATATAAAACCCTGTTAGGGCGCAGCAATTTTACTATACAATAACAATAGTATTTATGTTTGCTTAAAATATTAAAAGGAAGAGATTAATACATACTTATTAAAGGTTAAGGCGATTATTCAGCGGTTATTTATATTAATTATAAATTTTTGATGCATCTTGTACATTTTAATATTATATTATTAATAAAGCGAAATCTGATCATTCTTATTATATTATATAAATATTATTTACTTAGTACGTATAAAATACAAATTTTATCTTGTCTTCAAAAAACTCTTGCAAAGTGTAATAGGATTTTTGCTTTAAGTATTTATTTAATTTTACTTTAAAGACGTTTATTTAATTTTAGTCTAAAATTCTAAACCGAATAATCGATATCGCAGTGATAGAAATATGTTTTTTAAGTGTTATATATAAGATACTTCCTAACATAATTTTTTATAACTGCAAGTAGTTTTGACTGTTGGAATTTTTCAGATTTACATAATATAAAGAACGAGAATCGATTAAAGTATTATTGCCAGTAATAATATTTATTGATTCATGCCTTATCAATCAGAATCCCATTTAAATTCAAAAACATGTTATAAACCACTGGCAGATTTTAAACTAGGGTTAAAAATCGCATTTCTATTTGTCTAAATTAATCCATAATTCAAATAACTCGTATCGGTGCATCCACAATTGGGCCCAGAACGGGCATTCCCCTTTGCCACCTAAATACATTGTTTCTCTTTATTTCATTTCTTCTTTCTTAAATATAAAGTGACAATTATTCCCAAAACGCATTTCTTTGTAATTGGGTAAAGTTATAAAACTTTGTTGTTATCCGTTTTGAAAACGTACATAATGAGTTGCCCAGTGACATCGTTTACGCTAGTGTTCAGAGAGATACACTATGTATCACCAATCATTGGCACCAAACATTGATTTAAAAGGCTTTGTGAATTACAGTGAGAGGAGATTACCTCTCCGCGTCGATAATGTATTCAACCCCAATTTATTCATATTTAACAAGCTTATCGTTGTTTGTTGATTTAATAAATAATTTTCGAGATGCATCCGATATTTTTAACTCACCATAATTAATATTTGCTGTAGGATATCGTGTTATTGTTAAATGCCCAAGTGAACCATGTCAATATAACTACGGTAGAATTTTCGCTTGTTGAAATGTTGTAAATTTACTATCTGTGTGATGCCGGCTAAGAAGCTAGCACCACTCTATGACATCCCGTGGGTGTTATAAAAAGTGACTTTGGAATTAACGGGAGGATGGTCAGCAGTGTCCTGCGAACACCTACATATGTATTTACAAATCAACTACAATTTGGCGGCACGGTTGGTGCAGTGGCTGATACAGTCGACTGCTGCGCTCCGGGTCGTGGGTTCGATTCCCACACGTAACAAATATTTGTATGATCTGCAGATAGTTGTTCCGGGTCTGGGTGTATTGTATGTGGAATTCATGTCTGTAAACGCACCCACGACACAGGAGAAATCCTAGTGTGGTGCAACGTTTCTTAAAAAAAAAAAAAAAAAAAATCGTCAACCTATAGGCCTCAACCGTCGCTATTAGAGCAAAAGGATACACTCAGACCAGCCGTTATGGTAATATTTGGGGAGGCCTATGTCCAGCAGTGGACTTGCTTTGGCTGAATTCGTAATGAATTTTGATGTATTACATGTTTTGTCACGTTTTTATTAATTCGCTTTCTGTACATCTTTGGGACGGAAATTTTGTAATTGATTTTAAACTAACTTCCCGATGAAATTTTGAATATAGCTAAGAATGTCATCATCCTAATTCTATTGTATAAGTTACATTTAAAAGTAAATATTGTTACATTAAACATTTCGTTATAAAATACTTAATAAATACTCGTAGATCAAACTTATATTTACATATATAATTATAAGCAAAAATTATATTAATAACAATAGTTGCTAAGAATTTGATGACAATGCAAGAAAATGATAAAAGTACTACTTATGTTCTCATATTTAATTATATCTAAACCCCACTCTTTTTTTTACATTTTATTGTGCATATACATTTATAAATTATTTTATACATTTAGTTCGTTTTATAAACATGCTTTATTAAAAATACTTCAATAATTATTCAGGTTATGCTTAGAGTTAATGAGTTAGACAATACCAACTGACTACTCACAAGGTTGGTTTCGCAGGTTTCTTTCTTAAGACTACCGCCATGTTATTTTCTTTAGGAAAACATAAAATGAATATTCATTTACTAAATTGTATGTCAATAAAAACAAAATATCTGCACACCCAACTATCACATAGGTATCAGCTTCTATTCTTTAGGGAGAAAATTCTCCAAAAGAGATAGAGGTTTAGGGGGGGAGGCTGGTTACAGTGTGTAATTATAGAGAGCTTTTTAAGTTAGTAATCTAGATTGTCTTTACCGAATTGATTGGCTGTACCGTGTGGTGAATACCACCACCCCATCTCCTCCCGTGGGTGTCGTAAACGTCGACTAAGGGATAAGCCGGAGGATGGGCAGCAGCGACCTTCGTGTACATTAACAATTCAACTGCGATCGCCAACCCGTCCGCCAAGCGTGGCGATTATGGCAAAACCCCCCAATGAGCCCACAACACACCCATATCGGTCGTTGTGGTGATCTTTGAGGGAAGCCTATGTCCAGCAGTGGACTTCGGCCGAAATGATGAATCTAGATTTTCAGGTTGTAATCAACCACATCTTTAAGGACACCTATGTTTGGTATTTATCTACGAAATCAAATCATAAATAAAGCGATTCGATTTGAAATTGTCGACATAACTAAAAGGATTAGTATGCTGAAGTGGCAATGAGTGGAACTAATGGCCGTTGTAACAGAAAAGAACTCGAATGGAGACCACGCACGAGAAAACGCAGCGTGGGATGGCGTCCAACGATCCTCCAAATCTACGAGGAAGCCTTTGTTTAGCAGCTGATACTATGATGATGATCACGTTAGACTGAAAGCCAATCACAATATGTATAGAATATAAGGATAAGCTATAGTTAAATGTACAGATTATAAATATACTATAGCTTTAGCTACGCTTGTAATTATTATTGTATATTAAGATTTATTTGTAATTGCAAATTCTCTGATCTCCAATTTGATTGTGGTATAATGTGTTTTATTTTTTTTGACATTATATACTTTTAATAATAATTTCCAATTTAATTATGGTATAATGTGTTTTCTATTTTTTTGCCATTAAACGATTAATGATAATTTTCGATTTAATTATGGTATAATTTGTTTTAATTTTTTTGACATTGTACGCTTTTAGTTATGATTTAATTTATTGTTTTAAAATATTGTATGCCCAATGGCGGGACATAGCTGATCATATTATAATGTAAACATCCCTTGTACCCTATGATCCACAATAAAACAGTTTGAAGTTTGATGTTTGAAGTATAGTTTGGAAAAATTCTGGGCGATAACTACCGACAACGACACATCCATAACATCGTCTACGGTGTAAATGTAACAAAGAAGCCGTGAATATAATACCTACCTACGCAAAGTAGGTACTTTAAAATCAGGGTATGGTAAGGCGATGGCTATAATAACGCATTACCATAAGTATTCCGCATATTTCCAATTTCAACATTACTTTTGAGGGACATGTCCCCTTATTATTTTCCTTCATCATATTCCAGCCATTGAGTGTGTGCGTTTTGTGTTCGACTACAAATATGGAATCAAGGTGGAATGGCGGCACGGTTGGTCTATAGATGTTTATTCCGGATCTAGGTTTTGTGCATGCAGTTTGTAAATTGTACCTATGAGAAATACTGGTGAGAAGAATTGTTTAAAAATAAATAACCAAATAGTTGGAAAATCCAAAAGTGCACGCCTCATAATCTCATTCATTACAATAAAATTGATCGATAAAGGCGATATTTAATTTATTAAATAATAATTAAACTACGTCGAATTATACCGTGAAAAGTAATAGGCTTCTATTCCTCAAAATACTGAAGCCTATAAAAAAAAACCAACTCGATAAGTGAAGTATTTCGCTCGTTATCGTGACCACAAGATACGGGATCCGCACATACAGACACACGGACGTCCAAGACAGAACTTTTTTAAACAATTTTTTAATTAGTTTAAGTAATAAAAAGAGATTTAAAAATATCATGAGTTTTAAAAATATGGTTTTTTTTTAACATTTGTCTATTTATATTCACTGATAAAAGCAATAAAGAATAAAAAAGTGACATTTTAAGTTGGAGAATCACTCGATGTGCGTAAACTGACAGTAATACCCACCTCAACGCTTCGCTTATGAGGCGTGAAATAACCGTCAACCACTACAATATTGTGAAAATGGCATGCTGCACTTGCAGCTAGAGCTCATATAGAGTATATATGTGTGCGTGCTGCCTTAATCATAACAACTGTCATTGAATCTCTGAAACCATTAGAACGAAGATATCGATGATGCTATTAATTAATTGAGGCACATGTTTGGTATCAGAAATGAGGAGATCCGTAGAAGAACTAAAGAACTATGGGCAGGGCACATTGCTCGTAGAACTGATGGCCGTTGGGGCACAAAGGTTCTCGACTGGAGACCGCGCACCGGAAAACGCAGCGTGGGATGACCTCCAACGAGGTGGACAGACGACCTGGTGAAGGTTGCTGGGAGTCGTTGGATGAGAGCGGCATGTGACCGCTCGTTGTGGAAATCTAAGGGGGAGGCCTTTGTTCAGCAGTGGACGTAATCTTTCAAATGACATTTTATAACGAGGCCCATGCTTGGCAACCTACGTTATCGGCTGTGATGATCATAACGATACCTATTGGAACCAATGTCTTTTCTTTAATAAGCCGGAGACCACAGCATTGATTATAACCTTAGTTGTTCTATACGTATTCAAATTAGAAGCCGCAAACAATTATAAAGTTTACAAATTGAATTGAAAATCTGCCCGTCAATTAACTTGCTTCAAAATTACTTTTATTAGCCACAATTGTGTTAGCCGCAAAATGGAAAGTAACAAATATAATTTTCTAATTATGGTGTTCAAGCGACCGCAGAAAAGACAATTTAATTGTTCTTAGGAACTTTACATATAAAATCGAAAAGTATAGGTTATTTAATAAATATTATACAGATAGCCTGGAAGGTCTGACATCTTAGCTTATCCACTAGCAAACGCATGTTTTTGTATTGTTGGATTACCAGAAGAGTAGCCAACAACACCAATTTAGTTGTCATCAGGAATGACTGGTTCTTCAGGTCTGTACTTCTATGTGTAAGAAGTCCACCAAAGTAGGTGGTGATTAAATAATGGGCATTTAATTATTACAATGAATCAAGCCTAATCGCTATATTAGTTCAATTTTATGATTAAATTGTCCTGGCGGCATTAAGATGACCAATCAAAAAAATCAAAGACAGCACTCATTCACCAGCATGGCGCATACATCAGCGGTGCTCGACTCAACCCCGTATTGTAAAGAATCTCAGTGACCAGATACATAACGCTACCATAAGAAGGACACTTAAGTAAGCATGACATAGCTACCTTAACTGCTAGACAACGACCATGGCATTTAAACAAAATAAGTAAATAACCCACATGAAACTCGCACTAATTTAGTATCAAATCTAAATGCATAAAGTGAATATAAAATAACAAATACAAATTAATACATAACAGTTAACATTCAAAGCAAAATCAAGCCTTTTGTCGTGGGAATAATCCTCATGGACTTCCTCTTCCTTGGAAGGGGTGGAGAGTAATGGACTCTTATCCGCTAAAACCCCAAGGTGTTCTTCTACATGCGGTTCTTGGTGAGGCTGGCAGGAATCAGCCCGTCACCTGGTCTGACGGGCCCCATCTCTGTGCGGACTGACCAGCTGCACATCTCTTCAGACAGGCGCGCTTAGAAAACAACGCGCCACCTTATCTGGCCTGTTTCTATTCGGGCGACAGACTACCCCTAAGTTTGTCGCCCTCAGGGCGCTTCTCATGGATGCCGGAGATCGTTCAGCGCGCTCTACCGGCGCACGCGCCCGGTGCGTTTTCTGCATCGGGTATTTAGAGGTGGTCTTCTCACATCCCTTCTCTGCCACCTCCTTTGCTTGCATCACGTCCTCGCAAAAGGAAGACGGCATCCCACGTACTCTCACTCCGGGTGATGGACAGAACCACGGCTGGAAGCGAGAGATCACTCTCTTTGACCGTCAGGAGGAGATCACGGCGCCGCGTTGCCCAAGTTAGGCATTCCTCCAACGATCAAACTTTAGCCTGGATTTCATAAGTGCAGTTCATAACCTGATTGTTGATCATCCAATGAGATCAATTCGGAAAAATTTACGCCCATATTTATGTTACAAGTCTTTCAACATGTATTAAGTTATATATATTATCCGTGCGGTGTCTGGATTAAGAATATAGCACCACTCCATCTCCCATGGATATCGTAAAAGGCGACTAAGGGACTCTGAACCAGAGAGATGAGCAGCAGCGTCACTTCTGTGGAACAGCAGCCATTCTGAGCTGACCAAACCGCCAGCCAAGCATGGTGAATACTGACAAATTCTCCTTAAATGATGACACATAGGCCTTTGTTTAGCTGTGGACGAACCTTGGCTGATATGACGATATATATCGTTAAATTAACACAACGCAATATTGTTAGCGGTCCATAATACCTTAAACCAAAATTCCATGCCTAATAAAGGTAAAGGCTTACACGTGCGATTAAATTGATGAATTGCGACAACACCCGTTAATTTTGACATCACAGCAACATGCAGCAACTCTCTGATTAATGGATATAGGTCAATGCTGCTCGGCCGACGCTGAAACCGTATCCTGTGATATTTTACCAGATTACGCAACCAGCGTGGCTATTCTGCAAGAACTCGCCACTTGATCTTACTTATGAATTTTCTGTGAAATCTCTCATTTTTTTTTCTTAAATTTGTGTTTAGTATTTTTCACCAAGGCGGCTATTCTGTAAGAATCACCGTCGTGCTCACATGAGAATCCGCAGTAAAATCTCTTATTTCATATTGTTTTTACTACTTTTTCACTGCGGATTCAGAAGCTAGTTCTTGAGAAGTAATAGTAAAATAGTTCTACGATTGCGTCCGGAAATAACTGCTCTAGAAAGTACACCTTAAGTCTGGTACTTTCAATGTCGGGGGTCGTGGGCGCAGAGATTGTGGAGTCTGCGTGCTCACACCGAGTGACCCCAGGAAAGACGTATTATTACGATTTATAATCCTCCCCGAGAAGTGCCAGGGGTGCGACCTTTTTACAGCCGACTGCCCTCCGTTAGAGGGGATGACCGCTTTACTGTCATCCCCTCCGAGATGTGCCTAAAGGCGTGGCACCAATGGGCGGCTCTAGTGTGATCTTACGAGGACCTGGAGCCCCCCTTCGGTGCCGAAGATGATCGCTCCAGTCGTTTTAGCCGGTAGGAGCCCAGCATACCCCTTCGCCCTTCCCCGGGGCGAAGGTTGTTCATGTAAAATTTTCACTGGACACCAAATAAAAAACTAAAAAACTGGACAAGTGCGGGTTGAACTCGCGTGGATAGGGTTCCAAAATTGCAGAATACGTTGTCTATTGTTGAATTCGGTCTTGTACCAATAACTTATCCTAAGAACAAATTTAACATCGTGGTTGAAAAACGTGTTTTTCCGGACATTCCAATCGCAAATGTAAATTTGTACGCACAATATTGAACGATTTACAATGTTATTTTAAGACCATAGACTTCTTATAGGTTTTCCTGTAATCTATAGGTAAAGAGCAACTACCTAATTTTTGTCTGTTTTCTTAAATTACTTTAAAATTAAAAAATTAATATATTTGACACCCTCACAACAAGCCCTTCCATTTCATATGTTACACGGTACAGTTTGTAAAATTATTCTTTAATTTTAAGTAAAAAAAGTATATTCATATTCAAAATTCATTTGTTTACGTTACACATACGTATTTGGATCGCGTAAATCCACATGTGTTCCAAATTTCAACTTAATCGGTCTAGTAGATTTGGAGCAAATTGGCTGCGACAGACAGACGGACAGACAGACAGACACACGAGTGATCCTATAAGGGTTCCGGCCGTTTTTTTCTTCGGAAGTTCGGAACCCTAAAAGGTACTTTCAATATACTGTCATATCTATACCTAACAATAACGGCTCACTGATCTACATTCAGTTGATAGCAGTGAATCACATCGGACAATTGATTTACGTCCAACGCCAGTGCGTTACAGCCTGCGACGCAGTTTGTTCTGCCGTTAAACGTGACTGATCGCATTGGTGATAAATATAAGTGCGCTATTCTGATTAATTGCGTAACGTGTAGTGGGAGTAATGACAAGGCTATAAATTAGTGTATGGATAGTGTCGTGTTCTGGGTTTACAGTTACGGTAATCTGTTAGTCTTTGTTAACATTAATTACCTGTGTCGATATTGATATTACTCATATAGTGCTAATAATACTGTTTCTTCTTAGATGTTCAGAAGAGTTAAACTAAAGCGCTGGTACGATTTTTTTTTTACTTACTTTTACTTTTTCTAAAAACGTTGCCCCAGACTAGGATTTCTCCTGTGTCGTGGTCGCGTTTACAGACATGAATTCCACATACAATACACCCAGACCCGGAACAACTACCTGCAGACCATACAAATATTTGTTCCGTGCGGGAATCGAACCCACGACCCGGTGCGCAGCAGCCGACTGTATCAGCCACTGCACCAACATTTCAAACCAATTTAGACTAGATTCGTTTTAAGATATTGCAGAAAATGGTTGCAGTTAAAATGGATACGTGATTTCTACTTGAGGCAAGTCAGTTTAAATTCAAAAAGTGATACTCATGATCGAAAATAATTAACGTCTCGTTCACAATACATAAAATAATTTTGTTACGGATGCATTCGTAACAAGCTCCCACCAGGTTGGAGGATGAAAGGCTTCAGCAGATACTCATGTTTATGATGATGTTCATAAATTCTAACAGTAAATTTTGGCACGATTGACGAAAAGTTTAGTACAAAAGCCGATCGCTTGGCTTTCCGCGTTACATATCGTGGGTTTGAGGCGGTGAGGTGTACGATGGTATGAGCTTCATCTTACATCCCCGATTCAGTCAACGAGTTATTGGTAGAAAGGAACATAGTATAGAATGTATTTTATAAATTCGGGTCAGACACAGTGATAGCCCAGCAGTTGAACGCTTGGCTTCCATACAGGAATCTGGATTCGAGCCCGGCACTTCCTTAAACAGTAAAGGAAAAAACGTGAAGGAAATAGGAGAAAAACACTCGCTCCGGAAAAAAAAAATGTTTTCGATGGTGTCTAGCATTGCTATATGTTACTACAGTAATATATATATATCAATGCTAGACACCATCGTCCGCCAGCTCGCACAAGGCCAGCGTGTCGAACTAAGGCGTAACATTTTTTTTTTCATTCATTCATTTCGGCCGTATGAAGTCCACTGCTGGACACAGGCCTCCCCCAAAGATCACCACAACGACCGATATGGATATGTTGTGGGCTCATTGGGGGGTTTTGCCATAATCACCACGCTTGGCAGGCGGGTTGGCGATCGCAGTTAAGTTGTTAATTTACTCGAAGGACGCTGCTGCCCATCCTCCGGCTAATCCCTTGGTCGACTTTTACGACACCCATGGGAGGAGACGGGGTGGTGGCATTCTGGGCCGGCACACCGTAACATTTCTTACCGTGATAAAAGGCTAATGTCCAGCAGTGGTGTCCCATATTGTCGTAATGGGCTGATTATGATAATGATGATAGATCATCATATTGGCCAAAAGGTATACACTGCTGAACAAAAGCCTCCCCCATGCATATCCACAATTGTGTCGTCATTTTGGGGGTAATTTGCTAGTACTCACCACGCTGGTGAGCGCAGTGTCGCTATTGATCCAGTGAAGAGACGCTGCTGCCCATCTCGCTGGTTTATTGTCCCCTAGTCACCTTTTCTGACATCCACGGGAGGAGATGAGGTGGTGGTATATTCTTAATCCGAACACCACACGGACTATGATGACTGTAACTATGATGATGGATATCGACATGAAATTATCATCAAATGTAACTTTATTGTCTTACAAAAGCTACTTTATCTTGATAACTTATCTTTAGAAGTGAATTGACCGATAGCGTCAAAATTCCCTGTTCGTTGAATGTATACGTAATAGAGGTTAAATGTGCTTTCGTCTGATCGGATACCGGACGCTTCAGGTTGATTGGTGACGTTCCATGATTGTAAAGTGCGAATTATATCCGCCGGTTTGGATAACGAACAGTCTAGAATTAGGTAATTAGCGTTTCAATTTCCAGTATTAACACGTACGTATTATTATTGTTGTATAATTAAGTATGTGACTTATTTTTCTAAGTATGTGTTTATTTATATACCTAATATGTTATGTATTTTAATGTTACTTTTGTATTTATAAATATCTGGTCATGCTTCATTCTAGATGTACACTTTTTTTTTAAACATTGCCCCTCTCTTGGATCTCTCCTGTGTCGTGGGTGCGTTTACAGACATAAAATTCCACATACA
This sequence comes from Diloba caeruleocephala, assembly GCA_947459985.1. NCBI lineage: Eukaryota > Metazoa > Arthropoda > Insecta > Lepidoptera > Noctuidae > Diloba > Diloba caeruleocephala. The sequence goes on along the minus strand of OX381605.1, from coordinate 32,056,834 downwards.
ATACACCCAGACCCGGAACAAGTTCCTGCAGATCATACAAATATTTGTTCCGTGCGGGATTCGAACCCACGACCCGCAGCACAGCAGCCGACTATATAAGCCACTGCACTAACCGTGCCGTCGATCGATCGTCGATTTAAATCCTCATATAACATTACTTTATCACTCAAAGGTTAAGAGTTAAGCTCGCTTATGTACATCAAGCTTTTCTTTCGTATTGTTATAATCTGTAAATATTTTGTGTAAAAGAACTTGACATTTTATGCTTTTAGTTTTTACATGACAATTTATTTAAAAGGATACATTTACACACGGCCGTATTATGTTTGCATTGTCGATTCACAGAACAACTATTTTATGACTTATAGATGGTTGTTTTAGGTCTGGGTATTTGTGTGAGATACATGACAAATAAGAAATACCACTGCAGGACTATAGAACTATAGATTTTAATATAAAACGCCATGTTTGGTACAAATTCTTCTTCTCCTTCACTAAAAATAATTTAATATTCAACTCAATATTTAGGCGGATAATTTTCTCAACATCAAAAATTCAGTGCGGATATTTGTTCGATAGAAAGCCGTGCATCCCTATCTTGCCGCGCTAACGAACCAATCGCGAAATGGACGCGTTCCACGCAAAAATCAGACGTTTTTGATGTTTTTTCCCATAACCTTTATAGCCATGGCGTTTTTATGTTTGCTACTTGATCGGAGAGAGTGTGGGTTAATCGATATTACTTTTTAGAGGCATGTGATGGTCCAAAGGTTTCAATCAAATATATAGGTGGCACAGTTTTTACATTTTTAGAATCTAGAGCCGACGCATTCAGCTTCTCTAGATAGTGACGGGTGGACTTGTTATATCTTGATAGCGCAGGCTGTCATTAACATCTGGAGGAATATGTGGCTAGCGAGATCGCACAAAGATGACGCTCATCAGATCAAGTGACGGGCAATACCTGCCTGTGCAAACCTATGCCTAACATTCATGCATATGTATATTAGCATAATGCACGCAAAGGATACCACCTCTCTACTCCACCGTAAAAAAAGACCAGGCGCTGGAGGGCACTGGCCGATGCCGGCCTCCATGAGTTGCGCCCTGGGAGGACCAGTCCATCGCCCGACAAGAAGAGACCCAAGACTGCGGCGTGCGATGTTTTGCGCGTACCTCTCCAAAGAAAGTGCAGCTGACTAGGTCACATAAATCTGACATAAGATAAGCCAATACCGCGGTATCGGTTCAATGTCTAGCGAACTCCTCCACCCCAGCAATAGGTACGTAGGAAAATTGTGGGAGTTAAGCCAGTGAGAATCCGGCTCCACGTTTTCCAGGTCGGAGGAAGTCCACGAGGGTTTCCCCTCGACAGAAAAGGCAGTCATGAACGAGAGTATAATAGTATAATGACTTCGTAAAAACTTGCTTGAAAGAAAGAAAGAACAAAGGCCCCAGAGCATAAGTGGAGAATGAGAAGCCCGATAAAATACAAAATGTCTGCATTGTAGATAAGATTTTTTTTTTGCATAAAACATGTGTACACAACACATGAAGCATACAAAAAAAAGCATGTACGATATTTATATTATATTTCCAATGTGTCTAATCATGATTTGCCTCATATATCAACATTAAAATTTAAAATCTACAAATAGAACACATATTATACAAATTGGAAACTAGTGTCGCACGAAAAAACAATATGCATAAAATATATTATTTTCAGTCCACTTGCGAAGAAAATAAATGTCAATCGCATTTTAATGACATTATTTCGCAAATGGATGCTGCTGGCCATCCCAGTGGTATCATTCACACGCCTCATACGACACCCCCGGGGAAAGATTGGACGGGCCTATTTATGACTGAGTAGAAAACTCGCTGCCAGGTGCTGAATATACCTGTCTGACTAAAAATATCTTTTATTTTGAAAAAGCAGGCTGTATGGCCTATTTTATGTAGGAGATTAACCGGAAACAGAGCCTACGCATCGATGTGAAATTACTTTCTTAACTTTGTTGCCAGTAAGAATAGCTTGATTGAATGTCGAGGCAACACTGAATTCACTTTAAATATACTTGCAGGAATGATCCTTTCTAGGTAAATTGATTCTGAATACGGTTTACACTGATTTGGTACTTGTTTTTAGAATCAGCCTCTTATTTTCCCACTGCTGGGTACAGGCCTTTTCTCGCGATAAGAAAGATTAGGCCTTAGTCCACCACACTGGCCTTTTTTTTATTGATGCCCAGTGGAAATTCTTCATGAACTTCCTCCGCCCCGGAGAAGGGCGAAGGGGTATGCCGGATTCCTACCGGCTAAAACCACTGGAGCGGTCATCTTCGGTACCTAAGTGAGGCTCCAGGTCCTCGTATGATCACACTAGAGTCGCCTACAGGCACATCTCGGAGAGGTTGACTGTAAAGCGGTCACCCCCCGGGGGCATTGTAAAGGATCCCCCAAAGCGTCCCACGGCAGTGCGCGACCCCATACGTGCTACCGTCTTCTCTTGGGTCGCTCGGTGTGGACACGCAAATTCCCCAATCTACGCAGCCACGAACCCAAACCCACTAAGCTGGCCTAGCGTGGGTTAGCGGATTACACACACCATTGAGAACATTTTTATGATGTGCAGGTTTCTTCACGACCTTTTCCTTCACCGTTAACACAATTGATAAATAATTAAATTCAAATTCTTGGCTTTTCGGATGCATGTGCATGCATCCGAAAAGCCAAAGCTGCGGGCCGGGTCGTACTCTGACCTTCCTGTATGGAAGGCAAGTGCACAATCACTAGGCTATGACAACTAAACATCAACACATAAAATAATATGACTACATAATTTGTTTTAATTTTTTCAAAATAGAATGCAGTAGTAACACTTGCTCATTTTTTAATTACTTTTGCACCTGCTATGAAATACTTCCTTCGATTGTAAGGAATAACCCAAAAGAATTCCGAAAGCTAATGATCACGTTTCTCTCAATAATCTAATGGAGTGGACAGTCAATTCGTTTTCGAAACAGCGAGTATATCTGAATATATCGGAGCACAGTCCATTAGGTCGAACCGCCAATAATTCAAGTCTGACAGCTGCATTACAGGTTCCGTTTGGAGAGATAACGATGGTTTGGGCTGCATACAAATGTAGTTTGTAATTAAGCAAAAAGGCTTTTGTGTAACCAAAATTTTGGTTGGACCTCTTTGGTGTATTCTTACTTCCTAATTTAAGTACATATACCCCTTATGTAGGATATGTGATTTGATAATTATAGATGCGTTGCGGAGTAGCTTATGTCTGTTTATAAGTAAAACTTGTGAAAATTACGAAAGTAAGACGAGAAGAGAAGAGGTCTAATAAAAAATCTAATAATAATAATAGTGACCATATAGCATCGTGCACAAGTTCCTAGATACCGGTAGTTGAAGAAAGAAAGAAAGACAGAAAATTTTGAATTTTGATTCCTCATTCACACACACACGTTGCATATTTTATGTACAGTAAATTAGACAATAGATTGATAGGACATGTGGTATGAATTCATGAAGTCACAACTGTTAGGGTTACAGCGAGAGGAAACTTCTCAGTATACTTGCCGTATCGAGGAGAACTGCTTTCTACAGCAGGCCCTCAACGCAGCCGCCTAGCGAGAGTCTCTTTATTCCCTTTATTTATTATCGTACATATTAATTAACTTGTAAACATTTATTAGCAATAAAAAACACCTATAGTAAAAATATATAAAATATATTTGCCAACTGGCAACGGACACAGGGTCCAAGCTACCAGTGGTTAGAGCTCTAGAAAGGAACTTCCTCACTATGCGTGCCGTGTTGAGGAGAACTTCTTTACCCAGCCACCTAACGAGAGCCTCTTTAGATGTTGGTTGAGGCTTCTAGCAATGAGGCCATTGATTGTAATAACTATCTGGTTGATACAGTCGACTGCTGCGCTCCGGGTCGTGGGTTCGATTCCCGCACGGAACAAATATTTGTACGATCTGCAGGTAGTTGTTCCGGGTCTGGGTGTATTATGTGTGGAATTCATGTCTGTAAACGCACCCACGACACAGGAGAAATCCTAGAGTGGGGCAACGTTTAAAAAAAAAAAAAAGATTGCTCTGTCCACATCCCGCATGTCAACAATCTCGTGTCTCAGGTTCAGATACTTATTTTTTTATCTTTCTCGCCTTTCACGAGATTCTCATCATGTGGGTTGATAACGTCAACAATCAACGAGTGACGTTCTAATTTGATCTATCACCGCAATGTTAGTCTTATAGCCAACAATAGTTCTATCAGTGATTATACATAGATCGACCCCAGTACAACGTGATATGACCATTTTCAAAAACTGGGTTGGGCACATACCTATAATAAGGGCGCCTCAGCTCTGCAGTACAAACGTAATACAGAGCAAGCTACTTATTGGTGGATGATCCTGGCCACTTGCTTATCCCAGGGCAAATATTCGCTGTTAGCAAGACGAGTACAACCAAAGATATTACGTCTAAGCGATTTAACCGGATGGTGACATGCCCGAGAGATGTCAACCATCCATTCCTTAATAATATAGTTTAAACATTTCCGGTAGTTGATTGACATGATAGTTTTGTCTATTATTATTGCGAACAGCTACTGGAAATGCATAAACAAAACCTTCGGTTTTCCCTGAAAATGTCACCGAATCGTAGCTAGGATACGGATGCTAGAAAGTCTACTTCGGGGCTGCGAAATACCCGTTAACAGGTAACCAAGTAGGTTGAGGCCTTTGTGTACTGCGAACACATCGGAGCGCATCCACATTGTAGAAATACTATTCCCTGAGACGGCACACCCCACGATTGTGGCGAATTTAGCATTATATTCTTTACTATATTATTTTTATCAGTCTTCTACAGATTGTACATTGTGGAGTGTGTGCGGGAATATATGAATTGATCTCATCATAGAAGGATAAGAGAGGAGTAAGAGGGATTGTACAAGTGGACTTCCAGACGCTCGCAGTGTCCACACTTGGTTGAGATCCCGTAAGTTGTTATGCGCACAAAGTACGGAACTCCTTGCCAGCATCTATTTTCCCTGCTAGCTATGATCCTTTAATCTTTAAGATACGGAATTGGCATCTTCTTATGCACTCTTTCCATCTTAGGCTTCATTTATCGCTTCTCATCAGGCGTGATCGACCTCCAGAGAAACGGGTCCATGTTCCATGAGTTGAAAAGAAAACTATAATAAAGGAATGAAAACGTTAGAATACGGTTTTATGACCAACCTGCAATTTTAAAGTCAAATAAAGAAGAAAAAAGAGTAAATGTAAAAAGTTTATTGTTTCCTTTGCCAGACAGTAATAAAAAGCATTTAATACGGTCACCAGACTCGTTTCAGTTTTTATTTCTACGTAATTAGAATTGTTAGGGTTCAAGACTAATAAAACTGAAAATTGACAAAGGAAATTTCAGAATTTCTTCTAACTTGGACTATGGACTTGGATTATGACTGAAGATTATCAATATTTAATTAAGATATATTACTTTACCAATGTTTTAGATACTTGCGATTTGGTGTGGTTCAAATCTCAGAACCAAAGCATAAGTACAGATGGAACAGAACAAGCAGAACCAACATTTTACATTATTAGTGAATTTCACATGAAGGTAAACAGTTGAATTATGATATAACTTTATAATCCGACCATAGTAACTACATAAAGGGTACAAAAGAAAAAGAACATAAAGATGTTTCAAATATAAATTTTCTGTTCAATGTTTCAAGTTGACCGAACACACGGGTGGGCGAACACTGACAGTACTTATAAATTATTTCAACGCTTTTATCTAAATTAATTATACACACATTGCTCTGCAAAGGTTTTCTAATCAGAACTGGCCACTAAGAGCTATTCCAATTAAATATGTTTTCTCTAAAATAATTTCCTTGGCATAACCAATTTTGTACCTTATTACATTCTAATTATAAACCACATTCTTTTTCGATTTTGTTAAATTACGGTCACCGATTTCCTGTTGTAAATAATTTGTGGCGGCTTTATGAATTTGAGAAACGTTTTATATTTTATTAAAATTTGCTTTGAGGAATTTCTTTGGCTACACGCTAATACAGTAAGCCAGTTTTTAGAGGTATAATTGTAAGATTAAATTGTTTATCATCTTATCAGCTGTGTGGTGCTGGCTATGCCGTGTGGTGCCGGCTCAGAATACCACCAACCCATCTCCTCCCGTGGGTGTCGTAAAAGTCGACTAAGGGATTAGCCGGAAGATGGGCAGCAGCGTCCTTCGAGTACATTAACAGCTCAACTGCTATCGCCAACCCATCTGCCAAGCGTGGCGATTATGGCAAAACCCCTCAATGAGCCCACAACACACCCATATCGGTCGTTGTGGTGATCTTTGGGGGAGGCCTGTGTCCAGCAGTGGACTTAATTCGACCGAAATGATGAAATGATGAGTGATCACTATGAATCGTAGAAGAACTAAAAATCCCGACATGGCTGAAAGGATTAGTAAACTGTCGTTATATATGGTCAATAGCTGGGTGTCGTTGTGTGCGGTTGGTATGTAACCGATCATCGTGGAAATCTGTGGGGGAGGCCTTTGTTCAGCAGTGGACATCCTGTGGCTGATATGATGATGATGAAGATGACTGAAAACGAGCAACATTTTACCAGTACCCGTTGTACGAGTTTTTTCCACACTCGAAGCGTAAAACTCCTGCTATAGTTGGTTGAAGTATGAATGGAATGATAGTTTAGGAACAACGGCGTCTGCCTTTTAACCTTTAAAGATAAATTCTTTGGTAGACGGAGACTCGCTACTCAGAAGATGGGCCCCCTAAATAGCAACCACTACAGGCGACAGGGAGCAACACCGGTGTGAGTGGCTGGGGATGTCAAGACGGTTTCACCATCGCGTGTCTCGAAGACTCGGAGCGGGTTTCCCCGTTATGAAGCCCTTCATTCCACCTGCGAGCAGATAGCTCATGCGGCCCTCCTCTAATCAGCCAACTAAGCCAAGCCAGAGTTGAAAATCCTGCGGGAACTCATAGGGTTCCACTCCAACCACCAATAAAGGCTAGCCGGAGACTAGGTCCTGAGCAACTCTCGGGTATTCGGGTAAGCAGTGTCGCCACTCACATTGAGCTCGCTGCAAGCTGCCCTGCGTTCTGTATGTACTTCTTAATAGATCTCCCTATGATATACTTTTTTTGTACCAAAAGGGAGCAAGAATTTAGGCAGCTGCTTTAATCTGCCCTCCGGCATTACTTAATCCCATGGTGAGATAACGACTGCCCAGAGGGGTTATTATTATAATTTCTTAAACTATAATTTTATTATATCGTCGTTTCGGCCGAATAAAGTCCACTGCTGGACACAGGCCTCCCCCAAAAATCACCACAACGACCGATATGGGCGTGTTGTGGGCTCATTGGGGGGTTCGCCATAATCGCCACGCTTGGCAGACGGGTTGGCGATCGCAGTTGAGTTGTTAATTTATTCGAAGGACGCTGCTGCCCATCCTCCGGCTAATCTCTTAGTCGACTTTTACGACACCCATGAGAGGAGATGGGGTGGTGGTATTCATTTTATTATATGTTTACTACTATTTTTATGTACTTATATTATAATTTCTGAAACTATAATTTCATTATTTGTTTAGTAATATTTTTAAGTTCATTTAATATTTTGACACCTAATTTAAGCATAATCTGATAGTATTAATTCAATTCTAAGCCCTAATGTATTCTACCAAAAAGCGTTACCTGATAAATTGAATGTTCCTTTTATAATTCAGCTCTGAATAAATTCGTCCATCATACATAATAACAATACAGTCATAATAGAGATATGTATGAAATATACCCTGGTTGGACTACTAATTATTAAGACAGCTGAGATAATTGACGGCTTCATGAATCACTGCTAACTTGGCTCTGCTTTAGAGTGCTCCCAATTTATTCGCTAATGACCGATTTAGAGCATCTAACATGCCTTTATGGATTCGGAGCAAAATTTTATACATGAGTTTAAGGGTTTTAAATATCATCATTTCGGCCGAATGAAGTCCACTGCTGGACACAGGCCTCCCCCAAAGATGTCCACAACGACGGATATGGATGTGTTGTGGGCTCATTGGGGGGTTTTGCCATAATCGCCACGCTTGGCAGACGGGTTGGCGATCGCAGTTGGAGTTGTTAATGTACTCGAAGGACGCTGCTGCCCATCCTCCGGCTAATCCCTTAGTCGACTTTTACGACACCCATGGGAGGAGATGGGGTGGTGGCATTCTGAGCCGGCACCACACGGCAAATTTTTTAATATGTATATACAAAATAACAAATGAGAACTACATTAAGGGGTGCAACTCAGGCTAGACAGAGGATAAAAGAAATAACATAGAAAATTAAGTTGTTAGTAACATACCTGATCGCGTAATTTAATATTTGTATTTGAATTCATCATCAGCATTCTTATCAACCGAAGTACGTCCACTGCTGCAAAAGCCGCCCCTATATATTTTTGGTGCTGGCTCAGAATGCCACCACCCCATCTCCTCCCATGGGTGTCGTAAAAGTCGACTAAGGGATTAGCCGGAGGATGGGCAGCAGCGTCCTTCGAGTACATTAACAACTCAACTGCGATCGGCAACCCGTCTGCCAAGCGTGGCGATTATGGCAAAACCCCCCAATGAGCCCACAAGACATCCATATCGGTCGTTGTGGACATATTTTGGGGGAGGCCTGTGTCCAGCAGTGGACTTCATTCGGCCGAAATGAGTGATATATTTTTATAACGACCGGTTACACTCCGCTACACTCCCAGCGACCTTCATCAGGTCGTATTTTCACTGCTTGACAAGCCATTGAAGCTCCGCTCAAACTCCGCTTTAAAGATAACGGAACTTTTTTTTTTCATTTATAATATTATTATCATATCAGCCAAAAGACATCCACTGCTAAACATAGGCCTCCCCTATAGACGATCGGTTATACGCCGTGTGTCGTCATTTTGGGGTGAATTTTCCAGTAATCACCACGCTTGGCAGGCGAGTTAGTGAGCGCAGTATAGATAATGTTCCACAGAAGGGACGCTGCTGCCCATTCCTCTGGCTTAGAGTCCCTTAGTCGCCTTTAACGACATCCATAGGAGGAGATGGAATGGTGTATATTCATTCCTGGTGTAAGGATTATAATATTAACAGGCGAATACTCAAACACCATTTAACGTTAAGTCGGGGCTTTAACTATTCTAGAAACCTGGTTTTAGTACCGAGTGCCTCAAATTGTTTAAGCGGGGACTAAACGTTAAATGGCGTATTGAGTATTCGGCCGTAAGGCTTATAAAAAAAGGAGTATCGTAGGCATATAAGGCATTATACATACTATAAAAACATTTTTTAAATCCACATTGGCCTGATCTGGGCTGGCATTCCATAAAGAATACAAAAATGCAAATGCAAGATCTGTAATTTGGTAAGCCCTTCAAAAAATGCAGTCAATATCAATCAAAAAACTGCCTATCCTTGGATCAGCACATAAATATGATTAGTTCATAGACTGTATTCATCGTGGTATTTGCCGTGTGGTGCCGGCTCAGAATGCCACCACCCCATCTCCTCCCGTGGGTGTCGTAGAAGTCGACTAAGGGATTGACCGGAGGATGGGCAGCAGCGTCCTTCGAGTACATTAACAACCCAACTGCGATCGCCAACCCGTCTGCCAAGCGTGGCAATTATGGCAAAACCCCCCAACGAGCCCACAACACACCTATATCGGTCGTTGTGCTGGTCTTTGGGGGAGGCCTGTGTCCAGCAGTGGACTTCATTCAGCCGAAATGATGATTCATCGTGGTGCGTCTAAAATATTCAGCGGGTAGATCGGGATGCTTTAATTGAATCAAATATGTATACAGCAGCAAGACGGGGACGGCAGATGAAATTCACTGGGACCGGGGACATTTCAGTTATTCAAAACTTTACTCGATATTAATTTTGTAAAATTGTCAACACAGGGCAGCGTATTTTGAGAGTAACCGCACTGATAATGTAATGTATGACTCGCCATTCTGTGGTTTCGTATTTAGGGTTCCGAACGTCCGAAGGAAAAACGGCGGAACCCTTATAGGATCACTCGTGTGTCTGTCTGTCACAGCCAATTTGCTTCGAATCTACCAGACCGATTAAGTTGAAATTTGGTACACATGTGGCTTTCTGCAACCCAAATACGGACGTGCAGCGTAAATAAATTAATTTTGAATATGGGGTCCCTTTTGGGGGGCAACATAGAAAATTTAACAATAAAGTTTTCCAAACTGTACCATGTAACATATAAAATGGAAAGGCTTGTTGTAAGGGTCTCAAATTTATTTATTTAATTATTTTAATATATGTTATATTAAAGTTTGTTAAGAAAGTAGACGAAAATTGACCATGCCCCCTTATCTCCGAAACTACAGATCCAGAGCCAAAGTAAATTATAGCTTTTTGCCTACAGATTACAGGAACCTGTAAATCTTTCAATACTGTTCGTAATTTACGTTTGCAGTTGGATTGTATGGGAGAACATATTTTTCAACTACGATGTTAAGTTTGTTTTTGCGATGAGTTATTGGTACAAGACCGAATCCAATAATATGCAATATATTTTAGTAACGACAAAAAAATTTGGGTCAGATTGACCCCGCGAGTATCTATGAACTGTGTGTTATGGTTGAACAAATAGTGAAAAAATGGAATGAGAGAATCCTATTTCTTGAGCATAGTTTAAAAGCACATGACATTTAACTCCTAGATTCACTTGAATTGTTAATTTCAGAACACACTGTTGCCTTTTCTCTACGATACCCAAGATTAATAAATATAATATACGAAGTAAAAAGATATAAGTTTACTGTCGGCATGCTTTCGAACTTATAAACATTTATTCTCTCGGATTTTTCTCGTGTCGTGGATACAGTTTACAGACATAAATCTCACATGCATTAACACTCAGATCCGAAACAACTATCTGTAGATCACACAAATATTTGTTCCGTGCGGGAATTGAACCTGGAACATGTAGTGAACTAGCCATTCGCATAACTACTGCGCCAACAGTGCCGACAATGTAATAATACTTGAAAGTTGTAAGAACGAGCCTCTTTTACACTACAAAGTTCATCTTCCATTTGAAGATTAACCCGAAAAATCTGATAAATATCTTTCAGCATTTTGCTGTAAGTTAACCGCACTGCATTCGGCGGGCTTATTAGCTAAAAACAACAACATCAGACGCGATAGCAACTATCGCGCAGCCAAGGATCCACCGGTGGCAAAGCGACAAAACAATTGGTATTACGTAAAGCATTCGCCCGCCTGTCGCTACTTTTGGAGGATGCATAGTTACTAGCGCCAGTATCGATACAGTAGCTTCCAGTGGAACTACAAAGAGTGAACGTTTTTAGTTCATTGATTGTCCGATAGAGGCGCGTCCGAGATCTTCGCCTGTTTTGTCGCTATCGGCAAATAGGTAATACCAAATTGACGTTTGACAGCGAAGCAATTTACGCCTGTTGCGTCTGCGACGTAGGTAATCAGCCCGCGGATCCGACCTGCAATAACGCCCGTATGTTTCAAGGGCCAGTAGCCGGCGCCTGAACGAGTTTTCATTAAATTCTGGGAGTGTTTATGAAAGTTTGACTTCATCTAAATTTACCTTAGCGTCCCCGAGATCGCTGATGCTGCTTCAAAGAATAGCTAATTAAGGGACACTTGTATAGAAAGAGTTTGTAGAGTTCGAGATGCTGATCTATGAAATAATTTGCTTTAAGAAAATAACATGCACATTTATGGATACTATTCGACCAATGTTTTTGTACAATTGAAAGTAAATAATTTATTTGCATAAAAATTATTTATTCTTACATTGAATACACTTCAAAGTCAATTTAAATTTTTACTTAAGTAAACAATTTAGCTATTAAAAGATCACAAGAAAATTACTTTTCTATTAAAATTCAATTACTTATATTTTTCATGGTTTTGATAAATTTAATTTTACATACAATTCGTAACAAGCTCCGCTGCTTTTTGTTGCCCCACGAAGCCTCAAGTTTTTTATACATAGTAAGATTTTCCCGTGCTGAGAAGGCAAAATCTTGGCTCATACAGCCATCAACGTGATAAAAATGCTTTCAGTAAATTGGTTAAAGCGGGTTGTATGGAAAATATCTAACTTTATGTTACTTGCCTTAACCGCAACAGATCCAGTTGTTGTCTATGGCCTTGATGGCCCAGTAACTTTCGAATCATATAAGGTACATTCCTATCCTTTGTTTGTTAAAAATTGGTGTGACAGTTTTAGATGTTATCGAAATTTTATTTATTATTATTCATATCAGCAGTATAATATAAATATATGAAGCAAGACATATCTAGTTGCACTCACTTATTGGTAATAGATCAGTGAAGTTAGGCAACACTCGGGTGGGTAGTCTAAGGGTGGATGATTACATAACAGTATTTGAAATGAGCGTCTTCGTGCTTACGATTAAAAAATTACGAAACGATTAACGAAAAAAGTGTATAAGGCGAGTGTGAATGAAAGTGCTGGAAGGGGTAGACCTAGGCAGACGTTTCAAGACCAAATCAGGGACGTCTTGGAAAAAGGCCAGGTCAAGAGTACCCTAAACCGAAGAGCATGTAAGAAGCGAATAATGAAAGTGGACGAAGCGAAACACGTATGTAAGGATCGTAGCAAGTGGAAAGAAGTGGTCTACGGGAGAGAGGCGTGATTTTATGTATGTATGTATGTCTTCGTGCTTTGGAGGACACGTAAATTTGTCAGTCCCAGTTGTTTTCATTAGACTCCGATTGGGGATAACTAAACATAGTACACATTAATCCCACTAGGATACAAGTCTGGGCGTTCACCGCTAAACCACCCATTTGGTGTAGCTCCCCAGCTCCAAAACACGTCCTTTAACAATGGTAACAGCGAGGGTCCCACCGTTGATGTTGACATTTCCAGTGACATTCAGTTCTGCACGCACTTAGATGATTAAGACGAGCTGGCGTCCATAAAATTCGGTGTGCTCAATAGGGTCACATCAAATAGTCGACCCCATATGGAGTACTGCTGCCATTTATGGGTGGGAGCACCTGGATACCAGCTTGGATCTTTGGACTCGGTACAGTAACATGCAGATAGGATTGGCGACGATCCCAAACTCACATTTTTTTTTTTAAAAACGTTGCCCCACACTAGGATTTCTCCTGTGTCGTGGGTGCGTTTACAAACACAAATTCCAACAACCCGGAACAACTACCTGCAGATCGTACAAATATTTGTTCCGTGCGGGAATCGAACCCACGACCCGTTGCGCAGCAGCCGACTATATCAGCCACTGCACCAACCGTGCCGTCGAGAAATGGTCTAGAACCCCAATATCTGAAGAGAGACTTCCTTATGTGTGTACAACGGACAGTGTTCTAAGGAATTGTTCGATATGATGCCAACGGCTAATTTGTACCATCAAACCTCTGACTATCGTCGGGTAGTTCCAGCTAGCCAGCCAGTTTAACAGATGAGAGGATTTCTTTCCGCGCATGCTCAGGTTTTGGGCTCTTCAAAACGGGCATGAAAAGATTTTTACAGGGCTGGCAACGCGCGTGTGATACCTCTGGTGTTGCAAGCGTTTCATAGGTTACGGTAACCGCTTACCACCAGGTGGGCCGTATGCTTGTTTGCAACATTAGTGGTTTAAAAAAAAGGCTATGAAACTACTAATATTTATCACTTGTCATAATGTCTGTTAGGAACAAAGTACTGAATAAAAGATTATAGTATTATAGTCAAATAGTCAAAGATTTTTATTTCAAACTAGCTGGGACCGCGGTTTCACCCGCGTTTAATTTAAAAGAAATTTAGAGTACTTCGACATAGACACTTGACATAGAATATATATACTGGATTTCAAGGTTTTTCTTTTTTTGCGCGGAACCCTAATTATATTTCTAAAATAAAAGTAGCCTAAGTTATTCCTTATAACATCAGCTATCTGCCAGTGAAAGTCCCGTCAAAATCGGTCTAGCCGTTTCGGAGATTACCCGGAACAAACAGACAGACAGACAGACCGACAGACAGACAAAAATATTAAAATTTGTTTTTTTGCTATAGCTACCGTAACTTTCATATTCATTTAGTAAAAAGCTGTTATTTTGCCATTACAAACAGACACTTCAATTTTATTTATTTGTATTGATGATAAACCAAATATTGGCACTTATGAAACGTCAGAATTTAAGTTGCACGGTTCCAAACAGATCTCATGGAGAAGAGCCGGAAAGAAACTCCATGGATACTCTTTTAAAATAGTTGGGGATTACAATGTTGATTGATACAAATTATTGTACATGTTTTATAATAATAAATACCGAGAAAAATGTAGGTTAATGTGTAAAGATGAAACATTCCACAATAATATTATAATAATGAATTCGCCATGGCAGTTATCGGCTGACCAGTCCCAACAGACGGCACCCGTTCACGAGCATGACGCATGCATCAGCATCGCTTAGCTCAACCATATTGTAGGGAACCGAACGACCCGATACACAACGCCACCATTAGCAAGACATTTTAGTGAGCATGACAGACCAATACAGTCAGGCAAAAGACACCATCAAAATAAGTACTAAAGATAATATTAATGGCTACAAGCTATAAGCTCTCTTGCCAAGTAAAAAAGTGAGACAATTCTGCTTTGGATTAAATTTAATATTTTTCCTTTACTAAATCATTGTAATATTCAAAATGGTCCTTGGATACTGACACTTTTATGAGTATTTTCAGACCTCAGTGAAAGCGTTCCAACAAACCGCATTTTATGTACATAACTCTTAATAAATCTTAGGCTTGGGTTAGGCTAGCGTAAATTATGCGCTTCACTTACATTTCTTGGACCGCGAAAACTACAGTTGCGGTTCGTGGTAATGTTTTGAGGCTACTGTAGTGCGAATATTGGACAAAGAAACTTTTCTACTTGTTTAAATTAGTACAATCTGGCGATGTGACGTGCAAGTCAATCGTGTGGTGGTGATGCATCACGCATTCGCATAATAATTGTAAATAATGTAATGCTCCTAGGACTAGATCTGTGACACCACAAAGCGGTCGTCGCCTCGAGACATAAGTTATGTCTCTTATAAATAAATAAATAGAATTAGTAGTGTGTAGTCCCATACTAGGCAAGCCTGTCCTGTGTGTGCCAGGTACAATATAAGTTTAACAAGTTGAAATTTCATTGTTTACTTGGTCGACATTATTCGAGTAAGTACCTAATTAATTAATTACCAGCCCAATAAGGTTTAGAGACGTTTTGATTACCATTAAACATTATTTATTCATGCTGACGTTAGCAAAATTCATGACTAAAATTTATAAAGTATGTATATAAGTGTATGGCATGTGTAAGGGTGTGTGTAATGTGTATGAGCGTGTGTTATGTCTATGAGTGTGCGGTATACGTCCGGTTATGTCCAGTAATTTCACTTCTACAGTGCCCTTTAAACTGAAACACAGTAATTTCTAAAGTTTAAATACTTTTGTTTGGCAGCAGAATATCTGGCACATTTGCTACGGTGGTACCTACCTAACCGGACTCTTACAATATGAGACCTACTTTATTTTCATAATCATCATCATTTCAGCCGAAAAACGTCCACTGCTGGACAGAAGCCTCCCCAACAATTGCCACAACGACCGGGTCGGGTATGAAACCCATAGGTTTGTGTTGTGTACTCATTGGGGGGTTTTGCCATATTCGCCACGCTTGGCAGACGGGTTGACGATCGCAGTTGAGTTATAAATGTACTCGAAGGACGCTGCTGCCCATCCTCCGGATAATCCCATAGTCGCCTTTTACGACACCCACGGGTTGAGATGGGGTGGTGGTATTCTTAGCCGGCACCACACGGCCAACTTACTATTACGGCCACTTTATTTTACCCAGTGGAAAACATCATGAACTTCCTCCGCCCCGGGGATGGACTCCTACCAGCTAAAACCATCAGAGCGGTCAATATCTACACCTAAGGAGGGCTCGAGGCTCAGGTTAAGATCACACTAGAGCCAACCATTAGTTCCACGCCTTTCGGCACATCTCGGACGACTGTAAAAAAGGTCGTCTCCCCAGGGATATCTCGGGTTTTTTTTTTTTTTTGGCAACAAAAATGAGAAAACACAATTAAAGAATATATAACCATAGTTATTATAGCAAAAGAAATCCAGCCTATGTGTGTCTCACATCTGCGCCAAAAGGGGTGATTGGGAAGGACCCCCCGAAGCCTCGCCGTTGCAATAAGAGATCTACCACGAGTAATAATTGAGAGAGCAAAAGCAGATAACAAGGGAATAAACAGAAAAAGGTGATAGTCCAAAAATAAAAATAGCGCACTTTACTGTAGACGAAGGCTTTTCCAACAAGGAATATTGTCCATAGACTAGGCAACTTGTTTCATTCTATTCGTGTCTTAAGATAACAGGTATACAGTAATTGCATCTACTACAGTAGCTTGCAAGATCGGATATTAAAAATATCCAACATATAAAACGAAGGCATTATAAAAGATATTAGATTTTTTAACATGCCAAGTATAAAAGTCGATTTCATATTCCTTTTAAGACATTAAACCTGTACTCATAACAATCACTTTAAAGTGCTCGAGTTATGCTTTTATCGTAACAATCGCTTTACAGTGCTTGAGTTTATGCTCGTGAGACGAATGCTTTTATTGCTGAAGTTTTTAAGACAGTTTGGGTTTTATCTTGAGAGTTTTACGTGCATGTTGAGTGAAGTGATCGTGTTGTACCTTATATTGATAGTCCAATATGCTTTATAGATTATAGGACTAGGATTTCTACTTTGTCATGGGTACAGTTGACAGATATACATCTCACTTGCACAAACACATAGAGACGGATCAACTATCTGTAGTTTATATAAAAAAAACACATGACCCGTAGCATAGAAAGCCAAGTTTTTTTATGTATGTCCACCGATTACTCCGAGATTAGTAGACCGATTTGAGCAATTCATATTTTAACTGATGCAGAATGCTTTCAAATTGGTGCCATATAAGTTTCATTGCATTTCATTGAGTGGTTTATAAACCAGCTTCAATAAACAGGTTAATTCGACTGCGCTTATCTAGATGATGTCGTAATAGGTTCGACTCCTCTCAGATCAGAGAACCGATTTGAGTCATTCTTATTTTTAGTGTTAAATACTAACATCAAACTGGAAAAAATTCTTAATTTATTTACACTAAAAAGAAACAAATAATTTTTTTAACAAAACAAATACCGACTTCAAAAAGCCCACACGATATAAAAATATTAAAACCACTAAAAAGGAAAAGAAACAATTTGTGAAGTTGAGCGGGCTGGTGGTATTTCTCTTGTTAAAAAGTTTTTTCATCATCATAGTAGCCAAGAGATCCACTGCTGTACAGGAATCTCCCCCCATGAACGACCGCTTACATACCGTGTGTCGTTTTGGGAGAAATTTGCCTGTACTCACCGCACTTGGCAGGCGGATTGGTGAGCGCAGAATGACTGCTATTCTACAGAAGGGATGCTGCTGCCCATCTTTCTGATGAATAGTACATGCATGTCCGTTTTTGCCTTCAGAATTTTACATTTTTTGCAAGGAATTTTCATTTTAAATGATAATTACGCTCAACATTTATTCTTTTCCCTAAAACACGTTTCAAATTATGTTAAGTGCATTTAATTCGGTGTCTTCCTAGAAAATTTGATCATGATTACCATCGATCCCGTCAGCGTAACAACATTGCTTTCGTATCGTCACCGTTGTCGTGTCGTGAATGTGAAACAAGCGTATTGGCTTTAGAGGATCTAAAGTTGTTTAATATAAGGCAGTATTTACGGCTTGGAGGCAGCTTTTTTATAAAGATGGATAAGATAAAGATAGTTTATTACCACACACATACATAATTATAAAATAAAAACAAAACATACAATATTGTGTAGTATGGTAAACGGTACAGACTCAGCATTGTTGGCAGTGCGCAGTGGGTTAAACCACGTGACCAGTGCGTGGTGCGCTGGTTTTCAGTTCGTCCCCTTTACTACGGATAATATTATTAACAATAAGACTGCAGGTCCGAAAAAAAGGAAACAAATAGGACAAAAATAAAACAAAAAGAAAAAAAATGATATAACAAACTAAGTAATTAATACTATAATAAAAGAACATTTGAAACTGAAATTCTAATTGGTCCCCGGAAAGTATGGACCACCCATCTCCATCCATGGGTGTCGTAAAAGGTGACTATCGAGAGGAAGTACGCAGCACCTTCTTGTGTACTAATAACATCATACTGCGATCACCAGTCGAACTGCCAAGCGTGGTGATTATGGCAATATATGACACCCTATTTTACATTCATTTTTTGTTAATCACTATTGTTATTTTAAAGTTATTAAAAATTATTTTCTACTTTTTAGTTTAGTTATCTACAAAAGCGTGCTTTTTTACTTTATTAAACTACGATTTTTTTAAACTTAGCCCCACCCTAGGATTTCTCCTGTATCGTAGGTGCGTTTACAAATACAAATTCCACATATAATACGCCCAGACCCGGAACAACTACCTGCAGATAATACAAATATTTGTTCCGTGCGGGAATCGAACCCACGACTTGGGGCTCAGCAGCCGACTATCAGCCACTGCACCAACCGTGCCGTCGTTAATTGCAAGTATGTCTATTTTAAACTGTCTGTAATAAATGTTCATTAGTTTTCTCACCCTTTGAAGAAACTAAAATTTTAAAAGCAGACACTGTACCTGTGATGATTAGTTCTTAGTTTGTATTAGTGTATACTACTCAAGTAGCTGTTACAAATCAATACTCTTGGGACTACTATCTTACTGAACAGCAAGTCCATTAGATTGTGCCCATGAATATATGTTTCTTTAGTGGTCTCCAAGAATATCCGAGTTTAGTCTTCAAATAGTTATAATTTGAATAATAGCAAACACTTTTTAAACGATGCCCCACAATAAATAGTGGGACAGTTTTTAGACATAAATCTCACGTACACCCCAACTCGAAACAATGATTATACGTAGATCATACAAATATTTACTGCGCGTGGGGATCTAACATGCGACACGTAGTGCAGAAAGATAATCGCTTAGTCACTGCGCCAACCGTGCCATTGATATCAACCTTAGGTATACCCATTAAATTTCTACCGTGGAGGAAATCCTCATGCACTTACTCTGACCTGGGTAAGTGACGGGCTTGTTCTTACCGGCTGAAACCCCACCTTACCCTGGGTGCTGGTCTGTTCGTTAGGCATTAGGCGGCGCCCCCGGTTGTACACCCTGAGAACGATATTAATTAGCGTCACCTGCCACCATTGATATTTTCAGCCATCGTTCGAATTCTCACAGGGGCTATGCGAAAATTGACTTATTTAGCTATCTTCTATTTCATTTTATATAAGATGAAGATTTCCCAAGAGCACCGCTTAAAAAGTTATCGAGTTAGCAAAGGGGACGAAACACAAAAGTTTTAAAGCATCTGCTAGAGAGTTTCGCTGCATGCAAGAAAAAGTTGACGAAAAAAAATAACAAGCTAGGAAAAGTTTGGAAACGTCTGGCTAATGTTGATTCAGAGTTATTATTTTATCACTTGCTTTAAACTGGTGTATATTAAGCTGCGTCCCTATATATACCGACTTTCACAGATCCAATGGGCCATGGAACACAAGATACAGGTCCTGCAACCGTTCTCCTAAGACCGATTCGCCATTGGACTGTTCATCGACAGGATGATACATTTATTTCCGTTTCCCCAATAGTCTTTCACCTACGGACATTTCGTCGTCAGAACCTTTCATCTACGCCACGCCTACAGCCGTATCTCGGAGAGGGTGACTGTAAGGCGGATTATAAATGCTGCGCACATGGCGGCGTGTAAAAAAAAAGAAAGAAAGAAAGAAACAATTTATTTTTGCACTAATAACAACGCACACTTGACTAAAATTAAATACAAAGCAAAATTGGAACAACACTAATCAGAGGAATAAACTGGCAACACATTTTTATTTAACAACAAATATTGGCCAAAGTACTTAGACTCCAGGCCAAAATAAAAATATAATTAAAAAAAAAATTACAACTAAAATCAGGACCTCAAGTTCTAAAAATTAAATTACATTTAACATAAAGAAACTGATTGTGCGTCGTGGCCGTGCAAAAAAGGGTTGTCACTCAGCTTAAATGCTGTTGCATTGTAACTTGTACCAAGATCACCCGTGTGACCACATGTGCGGCACCTTCTGCTCATGGTTCACTTGGTGTGGGCACGCAGATTCTCCAGTCTACGCACCCGTGAACCCAGAGGCCCCCGCCTTATAGCGACGGCAGGAGTTTCAGGCGTATAGGAATTAGGCGCCAGGGCAGTTATTACCCCAGTGCCGTCTCTTCCTTCTTCGAGCAGGATCGGCGCTCTCCTGATCCTGACGACCCAACAATCTATCGATTACTTATGCGTTACCAAACTTAATTATTTTTTATTGGTTCGGTGAATATATGTCATGTACTTCCTCCACCCCAGGAAAGGGCGAGGGGTATACCGGACTCCTACTGGCTAAAACCACTGGAGTGCTCATCTTTGGCACCGTAGGGAGGTTCCAGGAACTCTAATAATCTCCATCTAGAGCCACCCATTGGTGCCAAGCCTTTAGGCACCTCTCGGAGGGGATGACTGTAAAGCGGGGATTTTAAAGAATTCCTCCAAAATCCACCGGATCAATAAAAAAAGGACTGCTTTACATAGAACTCCACTAAATCACGCATTTAGTTAGAGTAGACTCCAATTTAGAGAAAGGATAGGATGATGGTGACAGTATATACGACCATACGTAGATAAACCTTGAGCATACAGACACGTGCATCGCGCATTGATAGCATAGTATTTGTACCGACCTCGAAAAGGAGGAGGTTCTCAATTCGACGCGTATTTTTTTTTCATGTATATTCACCGATTACTCCGAGATACATTTGATTGAGTAGTTTTTTAACCACTTTCAATAAACTGGTTTAATTTAACTGCGATTTTACCTAGATGATGTCTTAATAGTTTCGATTCCTAGAATTATTTTTAGTGTTAGATACGGATACCAAATTGGGAAATGTTCTTACATTATTTACACTAAAATGAAACAAATATAACTTTCTAACAAAAAAAATACTGACTTCAAAATTCTATACGATATTAAAACCACTAAAAAGAAAAAAAAATACTTTACTTATGAAGTCGGGCGGGGCCCATAAATATAACTCGTTGGTCTGCATGAACCATGGTTGGGGCATAACTGGCCCCGCCCGATTTCATAAATAAAGTTTTTTTTGTGTGGTTTTAATATCGAACTTATAGAATTTTGAAGTCGGTATTTTTTTGTTATAAAGTTTTATTTGTTTCTTTTTAGTGTAAATAAATATAAGAACTTTTCCCAATTTGGTTTTCCCAATTATGTGGCTCTGCGGCAGCGTTTCATGTCCTAGGTTTGTAGAAGTGAAAAGCGTGCGGAATGGAAAGTTGCAAGGTTTTAGGTCAATCTTGTTATGCACCTTAGTTTCATGTAAATTTGTTTTCTTTGTCATCATTTTATCAGTGTAACACAACAAAACGCAAGCCCATCCTGTATTTTGTTGGTCCTTGAGAAGCAATGGCAATTTATGTCGAATAGATTATGAGAAAATTCTGAAATTATTCACCAGCTGAAATTACGCCATTCGTTTGCAAATACTTTTTATTCGCTCGCTACAACTAACTCCATTGCTGCGGTTTGCTCGAGTTACAAAGTTTTACGGTTAATTAGACAAAATATCAAAGCTTATTATTTCTGTTTAAATGATCTTTTGATTGGTTTAATATTAAGACTGGTATCATTTTAAGGATTTCTTTTGACATTTATTTCATGTTTTCTACAATTTAGTTTAGTCCGTGTGGTGTCCGGATTAATAATATAGCACCACTCCATCTCCTCCCATGGATGTCGTAAAAGCCGACTAAGGGAATCTAAACCAGAGGGATGGGCAGCAGCGTCCCTTTTGTGAAACGGTAGCCATACTGCGCTCACCAACCCGCCTGCCAAGCGTGGTGAGTATTGGCAAATTCCCCCCAAAATGATGAAACAGTTGTGGAAATCTATGGGGGAGGCCTTTGTTCAGCAGTGGACGTATAAATGGCCGAAATTATGATGACAGTTTAGTTATAGAAATGAAACTCCAATAAGTAAGTTGAGTGCGACGTTTTGTGTAATGTTTCGTGTGTAATGCTGTGTGTGGGCGTAATGTGTGCATACGCGATTGTTTCCATGCTATATTACATGTCTAGAAACAAAGAAATTTTACTTTTGTCACGTGTACTGAGTTACACGAGCTCAAACACAGACTTCAGAAAGGAGGAGATTCTCAATTCGATGCGTATTTTTTTATGCATGTACACCGATTACTCCGATATTTGTGGGCCGATTTGAGCAAGCAATTTTTTTAATAGTTTCAGTGGGCTTTCTTATTGGTCCCATATAAATTACATTACATTGGATTGAGGATTTTTATAACCAGCTTCAGTATACAGGTTTAATTATCTTATCTAGATGACGTCTTTTCGATTCTTCAGAGATTAGAGAACTGATTGAGTCATTCTTATTTTTTGTGTTAAATACCGATCTCAAATTGGAAAAAAGTTCTTACATTTATTGAAAGTAAAAAGAAACAAAAAATCTTTTTAACAAAAAAAAGTCTGGCGGGGCCAGCTATGCCCCAACCGTGGTACATGCAGACCAACGAGAAGTTATATTTTATACTTGGCCCCACCCGACTTCATAAATATTTTTTTCTTTTTGGTAGGATTAATATTTTAATATCGTACAGGGTTTTTTAAGTCGACATTTTTTTAAACGATGTTTCTATTGGCGAATAAACTGATAAACAGTTAAAACCTTTATTCACAATAAAAATTATAACTCCTCAACACACTTACATAGTTCACGTGTCTATATAATATTGCTATCAAAATAATTGGATTGAAAGTGATAATAAAAATTTGTGATCGATTTATTCAATCTATCCAGCAAGGAAATAACATAATTGAAAATTAACATAAAAGGAAATAGGTATTCGAAATAAAAATTATAGAAACATTTTTAGAATTAGAATTTGTTTATTTGTAAACATAGGTACAAGGGATGAAATAATAATTATAAAAGTATTCGTCCATCTATATTTTGCCATGAAGCGTACAAATATAATAGATGTGTTATAATTGTAGTATCATTCCATACGAAACATTAACATAAAACATATGTGTAAATTATTGAAAACTAATGAAAACGAATTGAAAATTAACATTATTAAATTTATCTTAACGAAATTACACATAAAAAAGTTGAACAACTAACACTAAACAATTTAAATCAAATATATTTATTGGTCTCCAGTGGAAATTCTACATGAAATTCCTTCTCCCGGGGGAGGGAGGAGAGCGAAGGGACTTCTACCAGCTAAAACCACTGGAGCGGTCATGTGCGGCATCGAAGGGGGCTCCAGGTCCTCGTAAGATCACACTAGAGCGATTCTACAGGGCTTAGTGAAGACGAAGCTAATACTGATCAAATTGACTAGAATCATATAGCTTCATTCAAGGCCTTCGATAATGGATCTTTTACAAAAACTGTGTTTTTTTTAAGTGCAAACATCTTTTAGCGCGGTACACATGATTTTAGATGAGATAAAATCTCTGGACTCGCAACACCGTTACGAGACGCAGCTACAGTATGTGCATATATGCATGTACATATAGCAGACCGCGAACGCGTCTAGATAAATAAATAAAAAAAAGTTTTCACTTCTGTCGGCACTCCCGGAGTGCAACCCGTATTTTTTTTACCACCGCTAATTTTTTTACCTCTTCCACAGTCGTATGGCAAGACTGGCAAGTCCACGTGACATCAACCCCATCCGAGGCAGGTGGTCCCGCTCTCCTCACGTGCGTGGCCCCAGCTGCCTTAAGAGAGCATGCGTCTGTCGCAGCCTGGTACAGGGACGACTCCGTACTACCGGCTGCTGATCATATGTGTAAGTGGATCTCTTATTTCTATTAGATTTTATTCATTTGACACATAAACCTTTAATAATCTATATACTATATATTCTACATTTATATACACACTAAAACTAAAAACATACAGACTACTGACCAATAAACTAAATAATAATAAAAAAATAAAAACAAAAGATAATATATAATAAAGTTGCACATGCATTTAGGCGTCGAAGTACTCCTCCTCATCGCTGTCAGCTGGTAATGTTCCCAGAAGACTGGCAGTATTGCCACGTTGAATGGCAATGCTTATTCTTTGGCCAAAGAAAATACCAGCCCTCTGATCACGTGAAGCATCGACCAACCGTCTAGCTATATCTTTGAAAAGCAGACGTGCACTCGGACCCCATGACCCAAGCGTTTCGACCCCAAACGGCTCAAAACAATAAGTACCTATTAGGTTATTGTATTTGCGCCGTTTGAGGGCCTCTGCTGCAGATGCAGCAGCGCCAGCACAGCCTGCCGTGCTTGGAAGATGGGATGGCGCAAGGGTGTCGACACAAGTTGCGTCCCACACCAAAGGCCTACCCATCTTCCATGGCAGCAATGACATACCGTCTGGTCTTTTGCCATCGTTACGTGCCAAGCCATTGGGTTCTAAAACAGCTGGCATTCTAAGATAATTATCGGGAAATGTCAACAAATTGTTCATAAACCTTTTTGTTAGGTGAATTCTAACCATTTCAAAACTACAATTACTTACTATTCGATGGCACGGTTGGCATAGTGGCTAAGCAATTGGCTTTCTGCGCTACGTGCTGCGGGTCCGATCCCCGCACGGAAAAAATATTTCTATGACCGTACAGTACTTGTAGTTGTTCCGGGTCTAGGTGTTTGTGCATCTTGATGGGATGACCGCTTTATAGCCATACCCTCCAAGATGTGCCTAAAGGTGTGGCCCCAATGGGTGGCTCTAGATGGAGATCTTTCGAGTTCCTAGAGCCTCCCTTCGGTGCCGAAGATGATCACTCCGATGGTTTTAGCCGGTAGGAGTCCGGTATACCCCTCCGCCCGTTCCCAGGGCGAAGGAAGTACATGTGGTATTTCCATGGGATCAATAAAAAAAGGTGTTTGTGCATGTGAAATGATTTAAGACTGTGGACAGTACTCGTAATACTGCAAAAAATACTAGAGTAGAAATGTTCTTTTTGAAGAAAAAAGTAATTAAATTCCAATAGTGTAAAAATGCAAAGCTTTGTACGAAGTTAATAAAATATAATACATAAAAATTTCGCTGCCAAACTACAATGTATTAAATATTCCCAAAACGAATTCTACTTCAGCTTTACCAAATGTCTCAAGCCTCTTGGGAAGCATTAAAATGTCGTCTTGGTTCGAATCTTTATAACAGAGCCCTTGATTTGTATAACTATCAACTCTTTTATTTCGCAGCTGGTGCCACCCTCCTAGTAGACGAGGATTGGCAGCTGATCATCAGATCAGTCCGTGTAGAAGACTCCAGGGCACAGTACTCGTGTTCAGTACTAGACTCCTTGACGGGTGAAAGGCGGAGAAGTACTCCAATCAATATTGACGTTGCTCGTAAGTTTTAACATGGAACTGAATAATGAATACTCCGTATGGTGTCCAGATTAATAATGTAGCACCACTCCATCTCCTCGTGTGGATGGCGTAAAAAGCGACTAAGGGACTCTAAACCAGAGTGATGCAGCGTCCCTTCTGAGGAACAGTTGTCATTCTGCACTCACCAACCCACCTGCCAAGCGCTGGTAGATTAGTACTGGCAAATTCCCCCTAAAAGAAAAGGTACCCGGCATGAAACCGTTCGTGTGGAAATTTATGAGGGAGGTCTTCAGCTGTAGATGCACTTTTGGCTGATATGATGATGATGAAACCAAGATCCAGAGATTCAATCGTTTCTTCAAATTAGAATAAAATGATTTTTAATACATATAATATATTGGTTAGGATCAGGTCTCATCAGTCCCTAATTGTCCACCGCTCAACACAGGCCTCCCAATGATCGCTACAATGAGCCGTCATAGGAGTCCACCAGAAGGACCACGGTTATAATCGCATTCTAGTTATAATACGCACACAGAAGGATGGTGCTACCCATCCTCTTTAGATCAAACCTCAGCTAGGCTGAATCAAAAATAATTTTCATAACATCGCGGTACATTTTAAAATTATATGATTGCTCTGAACTTAACTTGTTACATGTATACACGGCTACACATCAAGATATCAGCTTAAACTGGTTTTGTAAAACCAGTTTAAGCTGATCTCTCATCATGCCGAAAGCCATACAATGCGAGATGAAATTAAAAAAATGCCACTCAGTGATTTTAAGATGCATTGAAATGTAATATAGTCAATAAACAAGTTTCCATTGAAATCAAAACGTCAATTTAATTATTTGCTTAAAAAATAGAGAAAGAGATTTTTTTGTTCGAAATTGGTCTTTTTTATCAGCTTCATTTTTTTAGTACCTTCGTATTAGTAGGTACCCTTCTATCTCAGGGGTCTCGGGCGCGCAGATTGGGGAGTCTGTGTGCTCACACCGAGCGACCCCCGGGAAGAATGTGGCGCGCACGTGGTCACGTCACGTGCGTAGCACAGCGCACAGCGAGGCTTGGGGGGATCCTTTACAATCCTCCCCGAGAAGTGCCTGGGGTGCGACCTTTTTACAGTCGCCTTCCTTCCGCTAGAGGGGGTGACCGCTTTACATTCATCCCTTCTGAGATGTGCTTAAGGCGTGGCATCACTGGGGAGGGGGGGGGCTCTAGTGTGATCTTACGACAACCTGGAGCCCCTCTTCGGTGCCGAAGATGACCGCTCCAGTGGTTTTAGCCGGTAGGAGTCCGGCATACCCCTTCGGCCTTCCCCGGGGTGAAGGAAGTTCATGTAGAATTTCCACTGGGCATCAATAAAAAAGGTACCCTTCTATGACACTGGTGGCGAGCGGTGGTCTATTCTTCACCGAGAACTACACGGTAAAATATCAGCATAGTTAAAATCAGCATAGAATTAATACGAAATTTATTTTTACGTAGCGTCCGATTGAGTTAAGTAAAACGTTATGGAATAATGTGACACAAAAGAGTATTTAATAAAAAGATGTCTGAATATATTATCAGTTCATGATACTTCAAAGTCATTCCCTTAAAATAAAACCACTCCTAAAATTACTAAGAACAGACAGATACCCTCTTGTGACTAATACAAAAGCCTTGAAACATTTGAATTTTATTTAAAATGAAGAAAAATACTCTCTATTGCGATTATTCTTGAATGATAAATTTTAAGACTTTGTTAAATTGGTTTCATAACAGAACTTTTTGAAACTGTACGAAATTTAATTAAACAAGTCATTTCGGCCGAATAAAGTCCACTGCTGAACACAGGCCTCCCCCAAAGATTACCACAATGACCGATATGGATGTGTTGTGGGCTCATTGGGAGGTTTTGCCATAATCGCCACGCTTGGCAGACGGGTTGGCGATCGCAGTTGAGTTGTTAATTTACTCGAAGGAAGCTGCTGCCCATACTCCGGCAAACCCCTTAGTCGACTTTTACGGCACCCACGGGAGGAAATGGGGTGGTAGTATTCTGAGCCGGCACCACACGGCAAATGAAACAATAAACAAGTATTTTATTTGATTTATTGAAGCTGGACCTCTTCATTTAAATAAAATTTGAATGTTAAATAATAATTGTTTCTACTCCGTGTGGTGGCAAGGATCAGACATCTCTCCACCTACGAGTGTCGTAAAAGATGACTAAGGGTTGATTTCAAGAGGATGGGCAACAGCATCTAACAACACTACGATCAGCAGTCCGCCTGCCAAGCGTAGTGATTATCAATGTAGACTGGCCGTCTCCCTCCCCCTTTATGATCGCTCATTGTAGCGATGTTTATGGGCTGATGTGTATAAAGTATAAAAATGACATTTTGCACATTAATTTATATTGTTTTACATATATATACATCTGCGTGGTATGCGAATTAAAAATATACTACCACATCATCTCCTTCCGTGGGTGTCGAAAAAGGCAACTAAGGAGACTACACCAGAGGTATGGGTAGCAGCGTCGCTTCTGCGGATCATCATTTCGGCCGAACGAAGTCCACTGCTGGACACAGGCCTCCCCCAAAGATCACCACAACGACCGATATGGGTGTGTTGTGGGCTCATTGGAGGGTTTTGCCATAATCGCCACGCTTGGCAGACGGGTTGGCGATCGCAGTTGATTTGTTAATGTAATCGAAGGAAGCTGCTGCCCATCCTCCGGCTAATCCCATAGTCGACTTTTACGACACCCACGGGAGGAAATGGGGTGGTGGTATTCTGAACCGGCACCACACGGCTAATCTGCGGATACAATAACCATACTGCGCTCACCAACCCGCCTGCCAAGCGTGGGTGAGTACTGACAAATTCCTTCCAAAATGACGACGGAGCGAAAATTTATATGGAGGCCTTTGATCAGCAGTGGAAGTTCTTTGGCTGATATGAAGAATACATATTGATTGCCGTATGACCATATGGGGTAAAGATACCGTGACGGCACGGTTGGTGCAGTGGCTGATACAGTCGGCTGCTGCGCTCCGGTTCGTGGGTTCGATTCCCGCACAGAACAAAGATTTTTATGATCTCCAGGTAGTTGTTCCGGGTCTGGATGTATTGTATGTGGAATTCATGACTATAAACGTACCCACGACACAGGAGAAATACTAGTGTGGGGCAACGTTTGATTTTAAGAATAAGAATTAAAAATAAACATCATATAGTGTATTTGTAGTTTACAATAGTTATAGTAACAACGTAACATACGTTACGTTGTTACTATAACTATATTGTTGTTAATATAACTTCTATTCTAGCAATGAGCGTAGCATCAGCTCCTCGTGGCATCACGCACGGCCAGTGGGAGACGGCGGTTCGAAGAGGGGGTGACGTAGTCCTACCCTGTTTAGTGCACGCCAACCCTCCCGCCACCATCACGTAAGTACTTATATAGAGTTGGTAGTATTTTTCCTAAAATAATTGAGTTTGAAGGACCGTCGAATATTCGTCAATAAGATTAAAAGAAGAAATAACAGCTAAAGAGACAATATAGGTAAACATTCTACGCTAAAATACTCTAACTTTCATCACAGGATAACTGTTTGAAACATAAGTATAATTTTATGAACGCAATGTCGTAAGATCTGACACGCGTGTTGCGTATAACTTTGGCGTTTAACGCGACGATAATAAGATTGAATTTTTGTTGAATATACACGTAAAAGGTCGAATATAAAATGGAGTATGCAATGCCTTCACAATGCATCTGGAGGGAACCTACAGTGGCTATTAGAGCCTCCACAACAGATTAAAATCACCTTTTTTTTCATAATTTCGGCCGAATAAGTCCACTGCTGGACACAGGTCTCCCCCAAAGATCACCACAATAACCGATATGAGTATGTTGTGGGGTCATTGGGAGGTTTTGTCATAATCGCCACGCTTGGCAGACGGGTTGGCGATCGCAGTTGAGCTGTTAAAGTACTCGAAGAACGGTGCTGCCCATCCTCCGGCTAATCCCTTAGTCGACTTTTACGACACCCACGGGAGGAGATGGGGTGGTGTTATTCTGAGCCGGCACCACACGTCCAAAGACATACAAATTCGTAATTCCACAGTACACAAGTTAAGTATTATTTGTGCAATACCCAAGTTAAGTTACACAACTATCTGTTAAGGAGTACAATCTCAACTGAAAAACGCAACTCGTATTCACTTTTTATGATACTGACACAATTGTATTTTTTTTACTTGATGATTTGAACTTTTTAACAAAATTCGTATTCTTTTAAATTACTTTTTCAAGTATTTTAAAATTTATGAAATAATACGAATTAATACATTAAGATCCTCTTTGAAAAATATCTGCAAAATAAAACATACCATTGTGTAACAAACGTTGTAAAAATACGTGGTCAATAATAAAATAATATCGTTGCAATGTGACCGGGCAACAGTCAATATACAATGTAACAAAGCAATTTCAACACGGTTTTATTTACAAAACACAATTGATAAAAGCATTTTGAAAAAGCACTTAGTTTCGACGTTTCGTTTCGTAGCAAAAAATTTATTTCGCATATTACTCTGAAATACAGGGTAAACAGATTTGGATGCTTCATCATTTTGGCCAAATAAAGTCCATTGCTGACCACAGGCCTCCCCCAAAGATCGCCAGACTTATCTGTATGAGTGTGTATACTCATGGCGGTTTTTGCCATAATCGCCACGCCTGGCAGGTGGGTTGGCGATCGCAGTTGGGTTGTTAATGTACTCAAAAGACGCTGCTGTCCATCCTCCGACTAATCCCATAGTCGCCTTTTACGACACCAACGGGAGGAAATGGGGCGTGGTGTTCACCACACTGCGCCTTATGAATGTTTTATTTTATTTTATTTACGTGGTGACGAAACGATTAAGTCATTCTCCTGGTGGTGAGCGTCATGCGTGCCCATGACAATTGTCATGCTACCCAGGACTAGTCCTGCGTGGCACCACACTGCGCTCGTCACCTGAGATTATAGAGTTTTTTTTTTTAACATTCAGTTTTTAACCTGTGTTTGGTTGCATACAATAATGTATATCGCTATATCGGCGATAGCACACTGTCTGCACTTCTTCGTAATCAACCTACTGACTACCAAGTTCAACTTTTATCTACTTTTCGACGGCACGGTTCTCGCAATGGCTAAGCAATTGTTTTTCTGCACTACTACACCTGCAGCAGCAGGCTCAAACCCCGCACGGAACAAATATTGAATTGTTCTACAGATACATAGTTGTTTCGGGTCTGGGTGTATAAGCTTGTGAGATTTATGTATGTAAACTGCACACACGACACAAGACGTGAATCGTTTATTTTAAAAAAAAGTAATTGCCTCTTATAGGACGTCCCATTTACAGAAATAGTTAGTAAAAATGCGGATCAAGTTTTTTTTTTTCTAATTCTAATCAAATTTATCATCATCATATCAGCCAAGACATCTACCATTCAACACAGGCTCCATAGATTTGACTAACTATGTGGCATTTTGGGGAGAATTTGTCAATACTCGCCACGCTGCTGCCTATCAGCAGATTAGAGTCTTTAAGTTCCCCTTTACGACACCCACGCAATATATATTCTTAATTCTTCATACGAAACTGTAAATGTGTGAGAATCATGTAGCCATTGATGTTATTTTTAGTACTTATATTGATTGTCTTTTGCCTGGCTGTATTGGTCTGTCATACTCACTAAAATGTCTTGCTGGCGGTGGTGTTGTGTATCGGGTCGTTCGGTTCCCTACAATATGGTTGAGCTAAGCGATGCTGATGCATGCGTCATGCTCGTGAACGAGTGCCGTTTGTTGGGACTGGTCAGCAGTTAACTGACACGGCAAATAATATATTATTATCATGTTATTGTGGTATGTTCCATCTTTACACAGCATCCTACATTTTTCTAGGTATATAGATGTATTACAATAATTTAAGTGCCAATATTTGGTTTATTTGAAATAAAAAACGTTGACTTTGACTTTAATCCGTACCACACGAATTGAGATTAAAATATATCCTATTGCACGACATTATCTACATCTATGCTTAATCTCTCTAGAATCCAGTTGAGTGGGATGGAGCGTCAAACATTCAAACTGTCAAACTTTTATATTCATAAAAACGCGACATAAGTTACGACTGGAGAAAAAATATATATTATTATTGTTTTGGCAACGTAACATTAGCGAATCCTTTTTACTAACTCATTTCTAATACCGACTCAGATCATCACAAACACTATCACGCCATATCCTTACGCAACCAAATACATTGAGCGGCAATATCGTCAGAATTACCAATTCATTTGTATTATCCCGTCCAAACAGACCAGGGTGGAGGCTAATGTAGGCAGGATATAGTACCCAAGGGTGCCGTAACTACAAGCTTAGAGGAAAGTGAGAAAAATAATGAGGTAATACTGCCGCGATAGTTTGGCCAGTATATATGGGAGGAGTAAAACAATAGAGGGTATATATAAAAGAGGGTTAAGACAGCAATGAAAACGGATATGTTCTGTGAACGATTAGAATTCAGAACTTTTAAACTTCCGCGTTGCATGATCTATACAAATAAATAAAATTGATGTGTTGTTTGTATTGTCAAAATACCAGCTTTTTACTTTTCTCTCAGCTTTTTTACACGGTACGAATAATAAATGACGGCACGGTTGGTGCAGTGGCTGATACAGTCGACTGCTGCTCTCCGGATCATGGGTTCGATTCCCGCACGGAACAAATATTTGTATGATCTGCAGGTAGTTGTTCCGGGTCTGGGTGTATTGTATGTGGAATTCTTGTCTGTAAACGCACCCACGACACAGGAGAAATCCTATAGTGGGGCAATGTATTTAATAAGAAAAAAAAACCACTTTTGTATTTTTTATCTGTCTGTCTTTCTGCCTCCGATCTCCGAAACGGCTGTAATGATTTTACTGACTGATTACTGTAACAACTGGTTGGGTGGGCGAGCTATATCTTGGTGGGCTGGTACGCGGGAAGTACCCTCATTTAACTTTGGGATTACAATTATTATACTCTGGTTACTTCTTGATATATTTATTGCTCAGAAGGTAATACAAATGCTTTTTCCACTCCCGACAAACTCCACTGACGGCAGCTCGAATTCTATCCTATTTCTTCATCCGACAAAATATCCTCATACACTTATTTCAATTTTTTTTTATATTATAAGTGGCAAGGATTTTTCTCCAAAGAGTTTGAACCCTATTATAGTACCTATGTATTTGTTTTAGAGCTCTGATCTTCAATAAGTTAGCAGCAGGCACTTAAACAAAATAATACGTACATTCGTACCAGCAAGAACATTCTAAAATGCAAAATTCATATTTCAAACACTCGCATCCAAAGCACACTATACACACAACTATATTCTAACAACAAAACAAACCCAGCATGGTATACTGCGAATCTTAGGGAACACATAAAGTCGTGCCCAGACGTCGTAAGCGCTGAGTGCGTACGACAGCCCGCCGACTCCCCGACGAGTCCCCAACGACTCGTAAACTGAAGGCCACTAAAACATAATTACCTTCGTACTACGTGTCAGCTCTAATGTACTAGAATTTTCGTAGTTAAGATTTTCGGAGTACTTTAATTTTTATCGGGGAAGTAAATTTTTGGGACGATGAGGGAATTTTCTAGGAGAGTCGGTTGGTCGTTAGTTAAACAGATTTAATTAGTTTATAGGTTCGTATACCTACAAATACACTATGTTACTCCTGGTAAAGCGACTCGATATAGAGTAGACCATCGCCTCTGTAATCGTAGGTTTCATCAAGGTGACTCTACCATCAGATCCAGCTGAAAATCAGCGTGTATCAGGCAAACGTCTGGTATATACTGCTGAGCTTGTCACCTTTTTAGAGCAAACATGTAATAAGTAGTGTTCTTTTTTTGTTTTATAACTGCTATGCTTTTGACTAACCATCAAATAACCTTTTCTTTCTATTCTTTCATCTCTTTCTTACCTATTCTTTCTTCTTGTCGCACTCCCTTTCCGCGAAATTCGAGTAATTTGAAATTCCGTGGTAACCATCCTTTTTTGTGGTAAATAGGAATCTATGCTCATTAGTGGACAATTAGGCGATGATGTGGTCATGAAAATATATCCTGGAGACTGTACGAGAGCGTCCATAGTACATACAATACTACAGCGAATGACCGTGATGACTAACAAAAATAAAAAAGTGTGAAGGTGCTACTATATCAGCTTTGTAGTACGAAGGTGAACAGTTTTACGAGAGCCAACTACCAAACAAAAATAAAAATTAATTAACAGAGTGCTGGCCACATTTCGCAAAAATAATACGCGCAGCACTCAAAGCTACTTAAATCAGGACTCACAAGTGTACACGACTACACACTAACAAACTGTGCTTTGTTTACGAGATATACGAGTATGAATGTTGTCCCACCTTTTTTTAAAGTGAAAACTTCTTTTAGCGCGGTACGCATATTTTTAGATAATATAAAATCTCTGGACTCGCTACACCGTTACGAGACGCTAGACGTTTAGTTTGGCATTTCACCGTCGGGATCGCATTAACCCTAGTTCCCATCTAAAAAATGTCTAACGTGCCAAAATAAGTTTTCACGTCTGTCGGCACTCGCGGAGTGTTTTTTTTAATGTTGCCCAGTGGAAATTCTTCATGAACTTCCTTCACCCGGAACAGTCATCCTCGGCACCCAAGGGAGGCATCCTCGCATGATCACACTAGAAACCCACCTATCTATTGTTTTTAAATTAATGCTATGAATATTTTACTGTTATACATAGGCTGCACTAAAAGTATCGGGAATGGAATATTTCCACTGTTCCTGTCTTATTAAAATCTTTTTAATTGAAAACTCCTTGGTTTTACAAATCGAATACCATTTATTTATTTAAAAAAAGATTCACGGTCTTGTCACAAGGTTTTGTCAAACTTGTTTAGGCGTTGAGAAAATGGAATTGACTCGAGAAAATTCAAGAGCGATGATTTATTATGACTTTCGAAGTGGTTTAACACAAAAACAGTGTGTTGACCGGATGATTTCTGCATTTGGTGATGAAGCCCCATCCAAAACCACAATTTATCGCTGGTTTGCTGAATTTCAACGTGGACGTGTCAAGCTCAGTGATGATCCTCGTCAAGGTCGTCCAAAAACTGCAGTCACCCAAGAAAACGTTGATGCTGTGCGTAAGCTGATTGAGGAAGATCGACATGTGACATACCGCGAAATTCAGGCAACTTTAGACATTGGCATGAGTCAAATACAAATAATCTTGCATGAACAATTAGGTGTAAAAAAGTTGTTTTCCCGATGGATACCGCATTTGCTATGTGAAGAGCAAAAAGCGGCTCGCGTTACTTGGTGCGTCAGAACTCTCGAAAGATTCCACGCAGGATCCTCAAATGCTGTATACAACATCGTATCAGGTGACGAATCCTGGATATATGCGTACGAACCCGAAACAAAAAACCAGTCACGAGTTTGGGTGTTCGAAAATGAGTTAAAGCCAACAAAAATTGTTCGTTCACGGAGTGTTGCAAAAGAAATGGTGGCCACGTTTGTCTCCAAAACCGGCCATGTTACGACTATTCCTCTTGAGGGACAAAGAACGGTTAATGCAGAATGGTATGCTAGCATTTGTTTGCCACAGGTCGTTTCTGAACTCCGTAGAGAGAACTGCAACCGCCGCATCATCCTCCATCACGACAATGCGAGTTCTCACACCGCGCACAGAACAAAAGAGTTTTTAGAGCAAGAAAACATAGAATTATTAGACCATCCGCTGTACAGCCCCGACCTAAGCCCTAATGATTTCTATACTTTCCCTAAAATAAAGAATAAATTGCGTGGACAGAGATTTTCATCACCTAAAGAAGCTGTGGACGCCTACAAAACGGCCATTTTGGAGACCCCAACTTCCGAATGGAATGGTTGCTTCAATGATTGGTTCCATCGTATGGAAAAATGTGTCAAATTTCGCGGAGAATACTTCGAAAAGCAATAAATACATTTTTAAATAGTAATGTTGTGTCACTTCCTTGATTCCCGAAATTTTCAGTGCCGCCCTCGTATATACGTACCCTTTTAGATAAAGTGCGCGTTATATATCTTTGGTCATATACACTTGAATAAAAGCACAATAACTGTTGCGAAGGAAAGTATTCGTAAGTTTTGCATTATGAAATGCACCTTGTTATGCATTTTGTTTCATAAATTAAATTGCTTATAAGGGCTTCAATGCACTTTGTTGACGAAATACACGGCGGAACGTGGTGTTTCATTTCGGGTTTAAAAAAA
This sequence comes from Diloba caeruleocephala, assembly GCA_947459985.1. Lineage (NCBI taxonomy): Eukaryota > Metazoa > Arthropoda > Insecta > Lepidoptera > Noctuidae > Diloba > Diloba caeruleocephala. Next base: position 32,020,750 of record OX381605.1, on the reverse strand, counting down.
AAACAGTGAAAAGTGTTCGGCATCACGTGTATAACTGCATTTGATTTACCATATATACAATATGGTGGTTTAAATTAACAACGAAAGCAACTACCTGTATATTTCTAGCTATGCAATAACTAATGGAAACGATAAAAGTGCGTACATATCTATTTTAAGTTAGTTCTCTAGTTAGTATTCTAAGTTAATCGAAAATTCCGTTTTTCAAACACGAAAACATGTAGTTTGTCAATTGGGGATTTTAAACCAGTAATCGAGAATCAAAACTCAAGTAGAATTTGAGTCGAGATTGGATCAATTTAATATAAATGATCGACCTATCACGTAGAGCTCACAAATGATTAACGTAATCTAGACTTTTTTTTTTTAAATAGCCCCACACAAGTTATTCTCTTGTGTCGCGGGTACAGACATCGTTCTCACAAGCACAAACACCCAGGCCCGAAACAACTACCTGTAGATCATACAAATATTTGTTTTTTGCGAGATCGAACCCACGACTCGTAGCGCAGAAATCCGAGCGCTCAGCCACTGCGCCAATCATACCGTAAAATCTAGACTTGTTCCACTAAAGTTTTATTCTCGAGCTATAAAGCGGCAAATAGTACGTGATATGAAAAAAATTGTCGAGTGTGAGTTCACACGCGGTAGAAGTGAAACTTTGTATTTTGGTTAATTTGTAAAAGAATGAGATGAATATACTATGGAGGTGGTAAACCGAGGGAGAGAGAGAGAGAAAGTGATTGATCGATAGTAAGGAATTGGGAAACAATATAGAAACGTGTCTTACCTCATTGTCTCACAGCCTAAACTCTATAAATACATTTATAGTTGTCTCTCTTTCGTTACACATTTTTGTTTCATAAAATCCAATTCACACCGTCCCAAAAGAAGTTTCACTTATAATACTGTAAAAATATGATACAAAATTTCATTTCCAATAAAGATAAGGATTTAATATATTTTTTAACATTCCTCACACTCGAATAGACCTTTGTTCAGGATAACCATAGAGTAACAAATCATTCTTTTATTTCGCGGCAAGACAGCCGAAAACACAAGAATAATTTACAGTCACGAACATTCGTACATATATAAAATTTTATCTATTCCCCATTTAGATAGAAGTTGATTAATATTATCTTGTGAATTACGTCTAACGGAGCAATTTCCATTACTCTTTTATTTTCGACCAATAACATTTTTATCGGAATATTGGCAGGACGCTCCTGCTTGGCTTGCGAGGATGTCAGCAGTAAATCATTTTTATTCGAAAACAAGCAAGCGTTCTTGGTAATGCCCGAGTAATAGCTAAACTTTGGTGTTGAACATGTCCGTTATGAGATTTTTTGTTGTAATGGTCTCTCAAACTGTCATGCTAGGATCTGGCGATGATTTAAGCTGGTAGGAAGTTAGACATGAATATCCAGATCACTATCGAGGTCATTTACAATGGGCCTCATAAGAAAGCTCAAGGTCACTCAGCGAGCTATGGAGAGAGCTATGCTTGGTATCGAATCAGAAATGAGGATATCCGTAAAAGAACTAAAGTTGTCGACATAGCTAAAGGGATAAGTAAACTGAAGTGGCAATGGGCAGGGCACATTGCTCGTAGAACTGATGGCCGTTGGGGCACAAAGGTTCTCGAAAGGAGACTGCGCACCGGAATACGCAGCGTGGGACGACCTCCAACGAAGTGGACAGACGACCTGGTGAAGGTCGCTGGGAGTTGTTGGATGAGAGCGGCATGTGACCGCTCGTTGTGGAAATCTAACGGGGAGGCCTTTGTTCAGCAGTGGACGTCCTGTGGCTGATATGATATCGTCAATATGATTGTGAAAGTATTTTGGGTGTAATGATAGTAAAATTTCATGGCCAACTGTGAGTGCAACGTTTTCATAAAAGGTGTTGGTTCATGTGTAAGAATAAGAGATTGTTTCCATTCATTTTTTTTCGTAACTTGTGTCAAAGCCGTTCAAGCCGCTCAAAATGGCTCAACTTGGCTTAACAGCTGCTCTCTAATGACAACAATTGGGATCGACAATTTTACGTTCTCTCCGAACCACGGTCACCAATCCATAGATTGACCGCACCAAACTCTGCTTAACCTCACCGATCGTTAACTGATCAGTAAATGCAATTTTCTATGAGCGCCCCTAATTATTTTCCATACTATAGTTCGTGTCTTGACACAAAGAAGTTTTAATTCAGTTTTGGTTTTTTTTTTTCATATCGACCCTTAATAGGCACTTAAGAAAAGTCAACAGTTAAGGTGCATGGTTTGGAAAAGTCGATCTAATGGAGAAGAACCAAAAATAAACTCCATAACCACTCTTTAAAAAGTGATATTACAATTTAACACATCAGGTACTTATGTGAAAAAAGTGATAGGTTTACGTGAAATACATACACACAATAATAAACACACTATTGCTTCTGTAATACATAATCAGAAATTGACAATTATTAACGCACAGGAAACACTGGTACGAGTCAACGAAGTTCTCACATTTACAAAATGTTGAAGATACTAAATATATTCAAATAAACGGCATTATAGCCATCAAAGCTGTAAACGGTGCCATAATGTATACATTAGCATGTCAAAAATGATATATATAATCTGTCCTATTTATAAATAGTTATAAATTCTCGTGTACCGAGTGACACGCGCTCTAATCTTGTGTTTAGTGTAGTTTTTTTTGTTTGTTTTAGTTTTTTTTTAAAAACGTTGCCCCACTCTAGGTTTTCTCCTGTGTCGTGGGTGCGTTTACAGACATGAATTCCACATACAATACACCCAGACCCGGAACAACTACCTGCAGATCATACAAATATTTGTTCCGTGCGGGTATCGAACCCACGACCCGGAGCGCAGCAGCCGACTGTATCAGCCACTGCACCAACCGTGCCGTCAAAACTGTTAATTTCTCTACTTCGAATTGTAAAATATCTTTATTGTATACCACATACATTGAAATAAATAAACTTACCCGTTTCTTGCACCGCTCGTGTACACCGACTCGCATCAAGCGTGACAAATGAAAGTACGGGTTCCGTGGCGTTTTTGTGTGACGCTAGCCGAACCCCCGGTTAGCCTGTTATTTTTTTGTACTACAAGGATTTTAACCCTTGTCTGTCTACCTATCATGTCGTCCCCAATTATAGTGACTGAAGACCCGTTGCTACATACTTATCGCATGTATTTTTTATTGAGAATTATGTTGTATTCATTTAAAAGGTCGGGCTTTTAACGCCATATAATCAATACACGTAATCATATGACGTATGATATCTTGGAAAAAAGGATTACTTGACGTCTATAATCTAATTATGCTTAGTTATTATGTAATTCACAAAATCACTTTGAGAATGAAATGTGTAAATTGCTGCTACGCCTTAGCTGACTTGTCGGTGCTACAGCTACGCCAGTTAACTTGTCGTAGCAGATAACCGATCTACTACGTTTCGAGTAATAAATTATTCTTGAAACTTTTGTGCTCCAGACGTGTTTTTGTCTGTGTAATTTGAATAAGAATTGTTTTTGAAAGTGTAATTTTAAGTGGCATCCGATCCCATCATATTACAGTATAGTACCTAAACTAAAATGTAGACAATGCAGAAATATCATTGGCTCTAGTAACATGAGTGTTTATTTTACCTCACTTGTCAAAGTCGTTGAATGCTCATATTATCACCCATGTCTTTTACAATAACCGTAACATTATCATCATCAACATATCCGGTGGAGGACGTTCACTGCTGGACGAAGGTCTCTCCCGTGAATTTCCAAAACGACCAGTTATATGCTGCCTGCATCCAACGACTCCCAGGTCGTCTATCCATCTCGTTTGAGGCCCACTCGAAAACATTTCTTTCTCAATGGCCATTCGTTTTACGAGCTGTGGAATGGTTGGAACTATTGCCACTTTAGCTTACTTATCCTTTAAGCTACTAGTATATCAGCAACTTTAGTTCGTCTACGGTTCTCGTTGCTGATTCGACCGCACAGAGAAATAGCTCACTGAGCTATCATGCTTTATTATGAGATCCAAAGGGAGGGATCACATAACCATAACATATTGCAACCTTACTGCTGCCCCACTAAGCTCAACACTTAACTCAACACAGATGTTTCACATATTTTGAATAAACCCAAACTAGAAAACATTTGCGGGTATCAACGAGCACCCTCATTTACCCCCATATGCCCGACCGCGGCCTAAGTAACCTTTGCAGCTTTTTAGGGTTCCGAACGTCCGAAGGAAAAAACGGCGGAACCATTATAGGATCACTCGTGTGTCTGTCTGTTTGTCCGTCTGTCACAGCCATGCTATTGAAAATTAAATAACAAAGTTTTGCAAAGTGTACATATCAAATGGAAGGACTTATTGTGAGGGTCTCAAATATATTTCTTTTATAATTTTAAAACATACAGTTTTAATTACAGTTTTTAATAAATTATTTAAATACAGTACAAATTAATTTATTTAAGAAAATAGACGAAAATTTACCATTCCCCCTCCCTTTTTTCCGAAACTACTTTGAAAAAAATACAGATAATAGTTCTTTACCTATAAATTATAAAAAAACCTATAAGAAGTCTGTGGATTTAAAAAACAATGGTAAATCTTTCAATATTGTACGTACAAACTTACGTTTTCAGTTGGAATGTATGGGAGAACATGTCTTTCAACTACAATGTTAAGTTTGATCTTCGGATAAGTTATTGTTACTACTCGTTCGCCCTAACTAGGCCAGGCATTCATCACTCCTTGTACCCGAAGATAACATATTCGTCGAACGGAACCCTCTCCACGCGAGTTCAACTCGCACTTGTCCGGTTTTTTACTTTATCTCTTTACGTCCATATTATTTGTGAATGTACTCTATGTACTTGCTTTGATATTATATAATGTATTGTCCTGTATAAGCCTATTGTTTGCCTATTATCCGCTTATCCGCGTCTAAATACTCACTGCTAGATATTAACTTTCCCAAAATATAAAATCCAGGTTTGGCCTTTATTTGGCGAGACGGGTGTCATAGTACAGCTACTATAGCCAATAGCTCAGCAGCTATTGGCTTTCTGTGGAATGGATCGCAGGTTCAATATTTATATATATTTATTTATACCGTACAAATATTTGTGCGGCCTACAGATAGTTGTTTTAGATTCACATGTTTGTTTTTGAGATTTAAGTCTGTAAACTGTACATCTCACCTTCCGTCCGCTAGAGGGGATAACTGCTTTACAGTCATCTCTTTCAAGATGTGCTTATAGGCGTGGTCCTGGAACCCCCCTTTAGTGCCGAAAACAACCGCCCCAGTGGGTCAGGCTAGTAGGAGCCTGACATGCTCTTTCGCCTTTCTCCAGGGCAGAGAAAATTCATGAAGAATTTCCACTAGGTAAAATAAAAAAGGGTTCAGCCACAATCGCTACGCACTGCAGATGGGTTGGCGATCGTCGTTGAGTTACAAATTTACTCGAAAGACGCTGCTCGTTGCTGTCCATCTTCCTTATTATTCCAAAGTTGAATTTTACTACACCCACTGGAAGAGATAGTGGTACTTAGCCAGCGCTACACGGCAAACGCACATTGCATACTTTGTTTTTTAAACGTTACCCCCAGGCTTTCTGCTGTGTCGTGGGTGCGTTTACAAACACAAATTCCACACACAATACACATATACATTTATATTTCAAATTCTAAAATATTTTCCCGTCCTTTCGTGAATCAATAGCGAAGTATACATACAAGCACACGACAAAATCTGTATACCTACTTATAAACAAAACAACCGTTCCTCGCTGCTCATAACAAACCATTATTTCCTATTGTCTCCTCATAATGGAACGCGCCTATTAATCATAACTTTGAAAACGTGAGCAGTTTTACATTCTTCTGTGATTTATTATTGATTTGCTTATAAAAAGGGAAAAGCGCTCTCGCTTCAAACAGTTATAAGTTCAAATGAAGAGCTAAATAACTGGCCGGTCCCAATTTGCCTTCGATTGTTCTCATTTCATTGTGATGTGCTTTTTTCGGTTTATAACATCCATAATTGCACTAGCTAAAGCTTGCACTTCCAAATTAAAGGGGAAACTAGTGTTGTGATTGTATTTATCTACACTTCGCGGAAAACAGTCATACATCTGGAGAGAGATGTTTATGGCGATTATCCTTATTTTTCAGTCATTACGACACTAGTTCTGCACTGGACGTTTTTAAGCCAGCTGCATGTTATATACACATGGTTATCTTATATATAATTCTTCTGTACGTGTATATGTCACTGAACTCCTCCTAAACGGCTGGACTGATTGTGATTCTTTTTTGTGTATGTTTGAGTGGGTCCTTGGATGATTTAGATTCACAATTAGACCTGGTAGGTGGCGCTGCAAAACATCCGGCTTGCCGAGCAAGCGATCGCAATTGTCGTGTCCAATGAGGCGGCGACTCTCCTGGCGTGCTTTCCGCCTTTTGAGATCCTGGCGCAGACGGTTGCGTGCGTCTATGATCAGATACGCTCCCTCCGCCAGAGTGGTGAAATCGCCTCCAGGCTAAGACAACTAGCGTGACAGCGCGCACTTGAGATGTGGTGACATCGCCTTCGGTTGCAGTTTATGATGCTGAGGTCATCCTGCCGCGCTTTGAAGTCTGGCTCAGAAGGAGCGAGCGCGTCACCTACCGTCTGACGCAGATATTCACCGGTCACGGTTGTTTCGGTGCATACCTGCACAGAATAGGACGCGAGGTTACGGCACAGTGCCACCATTTTGGAAGGGTCCAGGATAACGCACAGCACACGTTCGCCCTGCATGGGCCACCAAGCGGCGGATACTAGTTGATCGGATCGGGCAAGATGTCTTTCTGCCGGCAGTAGTGTCAGCTATGTTGGCAGAGCATGAAAATTGGAGTAAACTGGTCTCCTTCTGCGAGATTGTCATGCTCCAGAAGGAGACTGCAGAGTGTGATCAGGAGAGGGCCAATCCCACACGAAGAAGAACAAGACGGTGCCGGGTAACAATCGCCCCGGCTTCCAGGTCCAACACGCCTGAGCCCCTGCCGTCACAACATGTTGGGGGCCTCGGGGGTCGAGGGCGCGCAGATTGGGGAGGCTGCGTGCTCATACCGAGTGGTCCCCGGGAAGATGGTGGCACGCACGTGGTGAGGTGCCATCGTGTGCGCAGCACAGCGCAAAGCGAGGTTTGGGGATCCTTTACAATCCTATTCGAGATGTGCCTGGGGGGCAACTTTTTCACAGTCACTTTCCCTCCGCTAGAGGGAGGACCGCCTTACAGTCATCCCCTCAGATAAGTGCCTAATGGCTTGGCATCAATGGCGGGCTCTAGTGTGATCTAACGAGGACCTAGAGCCGCCCTTCACTGCCGAAGATGACCGCTCCAGTAGTTTAAGACGGTAGGAGTTCGGCATGCTTGCATGTCATTCGGAACTTTACGGCACGGTAGGCGCAGTAGCTAACCAATTAGCTTTCTGCGTTACGTGTTGCGGGTTCGATCCCTGCATGGAACAAATACTCGTATGATCTACAGATAGTTGTTTCGGGTCTGGGTGTTCGTGCATGTGAGATGTATGTCTGTAAACTGTACGCACGATACAGAAGAAATCCTCGAGTGGGGCATAGTATAAAAACTTCATCATTTCGGCCAAATGAAGTCCACTGCTGGACACAGGCCTCCCGCAAAGATCACCACAACGACCAATATGGGTGTGTTGTGGGCTCATTGGGGGGTTTTGCCATAATCGCCACGCTTGGCAGACGGGTTGGCGGTCGCAGTTGAGTTGTTAATGTACTCGAAGAACGCTGCTGCCCATCCTCCGGCTAATCCCTTAGTCGACTTTTACGACACCCACGGGAGGAGATGGGGTGGTGGTATTCTTAGCCGGCACCACACGGCGCACATAAAAAACTTATTGAGTCTCAATTATTCAAAGATGGAGTACGATTTAAATACAAAGAGAAAAACAAAGCAAGGTACTAAAAAGGACAATAAATAAATGGGACATCATTTATTAGTCAGCTTCTTCGGATTAAAATGTATGTACTATAGAGTAGATTACAGTCATGGTTTTTTTACTTTTTTTATCCGCTTAGTACGATTTCCCCTTAATATTTTGTATCTTAATACAGAAAAACACTGCTCCCCCCTGTTTACTTCCTCTTCCTCATCACCATGGCAACAATCGTAAATAAAATATTAGATTACGCGGCACAATGTCCTTACTTGCCAAATTACATTAATCAAGCCAAAAGGTGCCTTTAATTTTCTAACTCTACCAAAGAGATATAAAATAAGCAAATGGGTGAATAAATAATGTCATCATCATCATTTCGGCCGAATGAAGTCCACTGTTGGACACAGGCCTCCCCCGAAGATCATCACAACCACCGATATGGATGTGTTTTGAGCTCATTGGGGGGTTTTGCCATAATCGCCACGCTTGGCAGGCGAGTTGGCGATCGCAGTTGAGTTGTTAATGTACTCGAAGGACGCTGCTGCCCATCCTCCGGCTAATCCCTTAGTCGACTTTTACGACACCCACGGGAGGAGATGGGGTGGTGGTATTCTGAGCCGGCACCACACGTATATTCACCCAATTTTCGTGAACTCTATCTACACTAGACTTACTTAACTTGAATTATTAACAATTTCATTTATGTCATCCCGGACAAAATAAGAGTGGTTCATCTGAAAAGCCTTAGGATCTACGTGTTTAACTTGGAATAATCCAAGTAGTTTGCCTAATATACTTGGAAGTTTTCACTGAGGAAATAGAAAGTGTATAATTATATGATATGGTAAACTTAATTCTTATTATGTTATTTGAATCAATATATAACTTTAATAATCATTTTCCGTCCGTCTGGTATCCGGATTAAGAATATAGCACCACTCCATCTCCTCCCGTGGATGTCGTAAAAGACGACTAAGGGACTCTAAACCACATGGATGGGTAGCAGCATCCCTTCTGTGGAACAACAGCTATACTGCGCTCACCAACCCGCCTGCCAAGCGTGGTGCGTATTGGCAAATACCCCCCAAAATGATGACACAGTTGTGGAAATCTGTGGGGGTGGCCTTTGTTTAGCAGTGGACGTTCTTTGGCTGATATGATGATGATGATTTTCCGTGTGGTTTAGGATTCATAATATAGCTTGGTGATTTCTCTATGCTCTCTCTGCTTCCACCCTTTTGATATAATCCCAATAAATAGACGGCTCGGTTGGTGCAGTGGCTGATACAGTCGGCTGCTGCGCTCCGGGTCGTGGGTTTGATTCCCGCACGGAACAAATATTTGTATGATCTACAGGTAGTTGTTCCAGGTCTGGGTGTATTGTATGTGTAATTCATGTCTGTAAACGCACCCACAACACAGGAGAAATCCTAGTGTGGGGCAATGTTCTTTTTATAAAAAAAAAGAAAAAAAATATTATTTTTTAACGAAATTCATCAATTAAACATATTGAGTACTAACTTAACTTCCACACAATATCAATAACTAGTGTTGCAAATCATGTGTCTTAATTGCTTCGTGTGCTCCTTAACAAAGAATAGGCCATCCCTATGAATAGGCTACCCCACGGGACCCATAAGTGTCGTAAAAGATAAGTTATAGTTGATATCAAGAGGATGGGTAACACCATCTTCGCGTGTTCTAATAACAATGTTCTTCAAGCAGCAATCCGCCCGCCAAGCCTGATGATTATGGAAATATACATTATATACATATCCTGTGGGAGTGTATTCTTTGCCAAGATGAACGCAATATTATGTTTGACAGCTTGCAAGTTAACTCCGGAGTTGTTTACTATACAGACCTTGCTGCAACTAGGACGAATTTCCGTGCGTTCAAGCGTTTTTGCCATACCGACTATTTGAATCAGTCACAATAAATAGCTTACAACATAGAACTCACAAATAAATAAAATAAATATAAATATTTTTATCCCTGGTTGGTGCTTGGCAGCTGGACTTGTACCCAGTTGTAAACTCTAAATTATTATGCCTACGGCCTATAGTATTTTCTCTGTCTCCTGCTTGCTATGGAGGGAATTCAAACGTATATTCTTTGCTAATCCTCCTTTTTCTTTTCTGATTAATTTCCTTGCGGGTTCCAAGACAGTTATTCAATTCTTTAGGACAAACCAGAGCTTTATTGATCGGTGTTATTTCCGGTCACCATTGTAGATCCTGGCTTATAATAGTTAGAGTGGCTGCGAATATGTGAAGGGCTTGACCCAAGCTTGCCATATATATATAAAATAATAGAATAAAGTATATATATACACCACCGCCCTCGCCGCCGAGGATGCCCGCCTCACCAACGTCACGAAGGCCTATCACCGCGTCACCTTCCCGTTCAATTTAGTACTTCTCCCCCCATCTCTTGCTCGCGCCGGCCCATGCCGAGCCTGTAGTTTTAAATGTCCCTTAATACATTTTAAATAATACCGAACCAGCTGTCCCCAAAACAATAAAATAATAGCTTGTTATCCCCAGCAACGCTCTAAGCCGAGGTCCGTGTCCCGCAGGGGGCGCCATTTAGCGCAAGTTACTTAGTTTTAATAATCATTTTAAGCCTAGTTGGAGGAGGAGGATATTGTAACATAATATAAAAAGTGTAACCACAGAGTTTCCTTACCGTTCTTCTCCATAGGAAATCCATATCTTGAATCGCGGCAACTACAGTCTTGACTATCCATGAGTGCAAATCTTTATCTTATATTTATCCATCGATAAATCACTGTAGCAGCCTTCGTGTAAGTTTTTAGCTCAACTGCGATCCCAATCAGCCTGCCATGCGTGGTGATTATGGCAAAACGATCATAGAACACGGAACAGATCGGTCATCGTGGCGATCGTAGGGGAGGCGTATGTCCGGTAGTGGAACTTTTTCGGCTGAAATGATGGTGATGATAAGGTGTCCTATTGCAAGAGTCCAGACAATCGCAGTGCGATGGCACAGAGGAATAGGCCTTTTATATATTTTTCCCCAGTGGAAATTCTTCATGAACTTCCTCCGCCCCGGTCTTCGGCACCGAAGAGAGGCTCCAGGTCCTCGTAAGATCGCACTAGAGCCGCGCATTGATGCCACGCCTTTAGCCACATCTCGGAGGGGATGACTCTAAAGTTGTCACTCCCTCTAGCGGAGGGAAGGCGACTGTGAAAAGGTCGCTCCCCGGGACTTCTTGGGGAGGATTGTAAAGGATCCTCCCAAGCCTCGCTGTGCGCGTGCTGCACACGTGGCGGCACGTGACCACGTGCGCACCGCCATCTTCCCGGGGGTCGTTCGGTGTGAACACACAGACTCCCGCCCGTGGCCCCCGAAGAGGAATAGTCCTTAAGCAGGTTTACAATGGTGACTGAGCAGTACTTGTTCATCTCGTCACCAGGTTTAACATAAAAAGTAATTATACCGTCTGCAAATACATTTCAATTTAATATAATAGCTTACAAAGTTGTAACAAATACGATAATCATACTCCTATTGCCTCTGCAATTTGCATGGTCTTCAACTATTTTAGTTCAGCCAATTACGGTAGGTAAACCTCACCAACGTTACCTACGTTGGGAGTGTAGTTACCAGTATAGGTTCACATTAACGAGCCAACTCTCGTTTACCCACGTACTTCAAAGTTTTAACCTGTGGGATTGGAAATATACGGGTTATTAGTTTGTGCGTGTGGTTGTATGTGTCCACGAGCATAATTTTTAGTGCACGAATATTGCGGTTTGCGTTGCGAGGAGTTTTTACGAATGTTTTTTTTTTACTTTTCCCGTGCTCATTTACACTGAACAAGCACATAGTATATTGATAAGGTGTGTAACAGATTTTTCGGACCACTTTTTTAAGTAATCATCGTATTCATATCGGCCATTTATACGTGGTGAGTATTGGCAAATACAAAATGATGACACAGTTGTGAAAATCTCTGGGGGAGGCCTTTGTTCAGCAGTGGACGTATAAATTATATCGGCCATTTTTGGGGGGTATTTGCCAATACTCACCACGTTTGGCAGCCGGGTTGGTGAGCGCAGTACGGCTACCATTTCACAGAAGGGACGCTGCTGCCCATCCCTCTGGTTAAGATTCCCTTAGTCGCCTTTTACGACATCCACGGGAGGAGATGGAGTGGTGCTATATTTGTAATCCGGACACCACACGAAAATCATCGCATTAAATTTACGCTATTAGGTGAGACCTATATTCAACCGAACTACAAGGCAAGGCAAGCAATCACTCAAATTATCCGAAGTCTTACAAATTTTATTGTTCACGTTGTCGCTTTTTATACGACACAAAGTATTATAATATCGCTGTACCTCAAACTCCATACAACGCGCCCGCTCACAATATCACTTCTTATGTTTCCCACACTTTACACATGGAAAGTTGTTTTGTAATTAATTACGCACTCGCGTGGGCTATATAATTTTATTGGAAAGCCCTTCGGTTGTATTTTAATTGCTCAACAAAGGTGGGAACTGTAATAAATAATTAAACGCCCCCGTAATATCTTATCGGTATATTTTTTCCTTGATAAATGTAAGGCCCACACTTGATCGTTACGCCAAACAATAATATATTTTTACACCTTTATAACTAGACAGTTTTAAGTCTATTAAGATATGATAAATAGTTAAAATATACGTAAAACATAAATAAAAACGTGTCAATGGGTAACTTAATGCGCCACTTCTTCCCATTTTAAGCAATAGGAAGCGGGGACTTTTGGGGTTGTCTTATACTATGTTGAAGTCCGATTTTTAGCCTGTTTTAACTATGATTAAAGTTATGCACCTCCGCCGTTTTCGTCTATCTTCATAAGTATGAATGCGTCATAGTGATATTTAATCTAGAGAGCTGTTATCTACAACATTAAATTATGTAAATACTTATTTTTTTATAAAGATTATATACAACTAGCTGCCCGCCCCGGCTTCGCACGGGCAGGTACATGCAAACCCGATTGCAGTGACACCTACCAGGTCCAATCAATCCAGTCAACTAATTACCATATACAGCCATATGTTAGAATCTTATCGAACTAACAGACAATTATGACTCTTTGTCAGATAATAAACAAATAATTCGCAATAAAATAATATTGCGATTTTATATTCAGATATAGACTATCCTATCTTTTAAGTTGGATAAAACGGCACACAGTGTGTAAAATTTTATTAAAATCCGTTCAGTAGTTTAGGAGTCCATAGCGGACAAACAACGTGATACGTAATTAATATATTATAAGATATACTTACTATACTATAATAAGTAAGTACTTATTCGGAAAATTTTATTTATTGAGTTTTACTAAGTATTAATTAATAATTAATTAATTAAACACCAAAACTCAGTAAAAAATATAGTTTATCACGAGACTGTGACTTCATAGGCTTTCCTCTTTTTAACACGCTTTTATTAGCTTGGTATGTATCTATGAATCTATGTAACATAATTTCGATTTTCATCCCCTTCAAAACGTCGGATTGATTTTAAACTTCGCACACTTATCAAGGACCGATGACAATGCAATAATTTAAATAGTTTGTCCCATTATCCTCGCCAGGATCCTCAGGATTAGATTTTTTCATCTCTGATACCCGGAAAAAATTATAACTCCATCAAACAAACTTGCACAAATGAAAAATTCAACGACATACACAAACTTGCACCAAAAATAATACCTCCATAAGATTCGATTCAATTTTCCGCGGCAAGAGTGCGATGAGACTCGAATAGTGTCTCATTCTTCAGATGATTTTATCCGTAATGGAGGGAGAATATGTTAACTTAAACATCGTAAGGAAGATGCTGGGGTAAATAATTACCACTCGGAGTTATTGAGACTATGGACAGGCAACATGGATATTCAGCCATGCGCGAAACAAATAAAACTGTTTTTTGTAGTTCATCATTTCGGCCGAATGAAGTCCACTGCTGGACACAGGCCTCCCCCAAAGATCACCACAATGACCGATATGGATGTGTTGTGGGCTCACTGGAGGGGATTTGCCATAATCGCCACGCTTGGCAGGCGGGTTGACGATCGCAGTTGAGTTGTTAATGTACTCGAAGGATGCTGCTGCCCATCCTCCGACTAATCCCTTAGTCGACTTTTACGACACCCACGGGAGGAGATGGGGTGGTGGTATTCTGAACCGGCACCACACGGCATTGTAGTTAGCTGCACTAAAAATTAGCAAACAAAAAATAGTTTAAAAAACTAATAAACACGTTTTTGTAGATAACCTATCTAAAAAGTAGAAAATAATGTTCAATAACTTTAAAGTAACAATATAGTGATTAACAAAAAAAATATTTTATTAAAAGCGTGGGGTGCTTGATATCAATTGTTGTAAATGTTTTTGTGAATATTTGTAAAAGTAGCGTCATCATGAAAATATCTGATAAAACACCCCTCGCTTTTTACCATACAATGATTTTTGTTAATCTCTCTTCTTCTTCTCTTATTAAAATAAAACGCAATCTCCACATTTCACACCATAAGTTCGAGTTCTAAGCGTTCGACATCCAATATATTCTAGCTGCCTTCTTTAACTATGACCATCTGGCTGAGGGGTGTTCCACGGTTGGGGTATCCAGTCAAAGCATAGTCTTCTAAAACGACAATTGGTCCTTCGAAAGGGTGTTATTACAATTACACGTTGATTAATTCAGTGATTGATGTGTCAACATCGCTCGAAGCTCTAGTGCTCAATCGATGGCAGCTCGATTTCGATAGCATACAATGATCGACTTAAAACGATTTATAATCGATGTTTATCGATAACACAAATCTATGTCAATCGTGCGGGTGTAATAACATCCTAAGTCATGACCAACTCGCGGCCTTCAGCTTGCTAAATGGTCAAGTTGCTTAAGTATTTGAATTATCATACTCTGATTCTTTGTGCCATTATTTCAGGTCAATTTATTTGTCATCCGCAGGATCCTATAACGACATCTAAGATAAAATACTATGCAATTAATATGTAAATAACTAAATTGCAGAAAAAAAACAATTGAACCGTACGACGTTGCCGACATATTTGTTAGAATTATTTTCATTTTTGATAAATGTTTCATGAATAAGTAACGATTTATCAATCTAAATACCGTACGACGTTGCTTTATACTTGACATTGGCAAAATTGTGGCAGATACTCTACAGAAGCCATAATCTAAGAGAAGAAGAACTGAATTGCAATGAGCATAATATTTGAAACCTTTCCATGTTAGTCAGTTGTTTTCGAATCCGTGATTTTATTTCACCTGTATTGTCACCCCTCAAACCAATATGTAACCTGTAATATGATATACGTAATATAATAAAGCCAGTTTGCCGTGTGGTGCCGGCTCAGAATACCACCACCCCATCTCCTCCCGTGGGTGTCGTAAAAGTCGACTGAGGGATTAGCCGGAGGATGGGCAGCAGCGTCCATTGAGTACATTAACAACTGCGATCGCCAACTCGTCTGCCAAGCGTGGCGATTATGGCAAAACCCCCCAATGAGCCCACAACACACCCATATCGGTAATTGTGGTGATCTTTGGGGGAGGCCTGTGTCCAGCAGTGGTCTTCATTCAGCCGAAATGATGATGATGAAAGCCAGTGTAGTCCCACATACTCATACATATAATTGTACAAGAATACAGGTGTACATGTATTTATAAAGTTATGGACGCGACATTGTCTGAAGAGGTCCGTGTATTCCCGAACAATACTTATTACGTTTGGGACAACTCGGCGAGCTCCGCTGACCTGGTCGCCAGGTTGACCTACTTTAAATACACACCCTTTGTAAATGTCCACTTGGCTTATCTACTCGATCTTTTAAACGAGAGCAATTTGTAGGATTTTAGACTAATCTAATATATAGGTGAAGCCCTGCGTTCCTCGTTATAGATAAATCATTGTGGATAAGGAAAAAATCCGCCACACAAGCTCTATTCAAAAAATGTGATCGTTTTAAGTTCTGCTTAAAAATTATGATGATTAAAAAAACCAAGAGCACTGCACAAAATGATAATCACCGACCGACAAGAATCTGTTATATTTTTTAAATTATGCCTCGCATTGTTAGTATTTATATTGAACCGTGGTTGCAGTTTAGTGACATTAAAACCAAACCCGGGACAACTATCAGCAGATTACAAAAGTATTTCTTCCACCGCAGTATAGATAGATATTTTTATTTAGCATAATTTCAGTTAACTTAAATGTATAAAAGTCATATTATTAAAATGTCTAAATAGCATAAACAGTATTAAACTTTTAAAGATTTTCAGCCAAACATTGTCACAGTTGTGAAAACCTATGGGGGAGGCCTTTGTTCAGCAGTGGACGTCTAAATGGCCGATATGATGATGATGATGATCGTCACAGTAGGTTTAGAACCCCCCCCCCCCCCTCTCCTCATTATATGGACCTTAGGGGAAAACGGCAGTACGCACGTGGTTACGTGTCGCCCTGCTTGCGGAAATGGTTCTTCTCCATTCTATGCGCTGACCGTGCAGTACGAAAATGGCATTTAAACCTGAACCTATAGAATCTTCATGTAATATGTTGATTTTTCATTGTTCTATTTCTCGGCGAACAGAGATCGACCTATTTTCCTAAGTCGGCAGGTACATTTAGTAACGCTACGAAATATAACAGTTTCATCATTTCATTTCGGCCGAATGAAGTCCTCTGCTGGACACAGGCCTCCCCCAAAGATCACCACAACGACCGATATGGCTGTGTTGTGGGCTCATTGGGGGGTTTTGCCATAATCGCCACGCTTGGCAGACGGGTTGGCGATCGCAGTTGAGTTGTTAATGTACTCGAAGGACGCTGCTGCCCATCCTCCGGCGAATCCCTTAGTCGACTTTTACGACACCCACGGGAGGAGATGGGGTGGTGGCATTCTGAGCCGGCACCACACGGTAACGGTAACAGTTTACAACTATAATATAAAAGAGACGGTAGCAAATAATTTATTCGTCTGAGAATACCAGTAAGCCATTTATCATGCCTCAGAGACTTAACTTCCAAGGATTTCTTACAGAGCGTAAACATTTAGGAACTTCGCAAAGTTAGGCCAACTCTATCCAGTTAACTCTATCCAGTTAATTTTTAGAAACTCATTCATATTTTTGTTTGCATCTTTTTTTTTTTTTATTCTATTAAATTTTATAGAGGTTTGCATCTTCCATAGTGTTCGGGGCACATTAGCGTGAGAGTACAGTTGAGTACTTTGTCATCACAATTCCCGTCACTGTCTGTTTTAGGAGAGATGTGTCCGATTGTGAGCGAGTCGCGAGTGTTATAATACATTTTATTTTTCTCGTACATATTAATATATTACATTAAATACATGGACGATTCGACGATAATTATTCGTGATAAGTATCCACTTAAAAAGTCTGAATGAACTTATGATACATCATTATTTTATATTAGGATACATCCTGTTTTATATCACAATTTAAACAGATAAGATCAATCCTACATAATAATTTCCGCAGATGTATTTTTTATTTATAATCCTGAATTCGCTTTTTAAGGCCTACTCTTATTAATATTGAGGCCTCATAAGACAGAAGATCATAACAATACAGCTAAGGAGCGTGAGATCTTAAGTACAATCCCCAAGCCAGAAGAATGCATTTATTCTGGATGCACACAACCAAAAAATATGGATTTTTTTTGTAAAAGTATTTTTTTTTTCTGCGATGTCAAAAAATATGATTAAACATAAAGTGTAATAGGATTAATAATTAATTAAGAATACATCATGACTCCCTCTCCTCCCGTGCGTCTCGTTAAAGGTGACTAATGGACTTCTAAGCCCGAGGGACGGCCAGCAGCATCCTTTCTGTAGAATTTTGAAATTCTGCGCTCACCAACCCAGGTGTCTGCCAAGCAAGATGAGTTCTAGCAGTTCCCCCCCCAAAATGTGGACACAATTGTAGAATTCTATCGGGAAGGCCTTTGTTCAGTAATATGATGATGATGATAATAATGACTCAATCATCATGTCGACTGACTGTGACTTACGTTGTTCATTAATGTCGATTAAAGTTTATAAAATATTTATTATTAATATGGCAATGTATCTTCGTACATTATATATTTTATGTACTTGGCAACTCCCTTAGCTTCCCCGCTTCGAAAAGTTATTTTTAAAGTTATTTTTTACTTATTAAAAGGAATGTAAAATTATTACAGCGTGTTATTAACCAACACAAAATATACGGTTTTCTGCAATAATTCTCAATAGTAGTACGTAAGCACTCTGATCTCTCCCTTCCTCAATAATGAATACAGATGAGATCACGTACTAAATTTCAAAACTCAAATAAACCTCCGCTTCACGCCCCCATTGCCACCGCAGCTCAAAACTCGGCAATAACCCGACCATTTGTCATGTGTCAGGCAGCGAGGCGTCTGACCGCTAATGGATCTCCGGCGAAATACATCAAGAACTGTGCTGCCTACAATTTTGATGGTGCGTTATTAATTGTCGTGGTTTGTTCGCCACGTCATCTACTCTGCGTCGCGCTGGCGAAGGTTTCTGTGGCCTTTATAGGAAGATACATGTATTTGGTGCTACGGGGACATGATTTGACTGTTCAGGGAGAAATGAGTCATCGTCATAATTGATGAGCATTTTCTGGTTCGATTCCCGCATGGAATAAATATCTGCAGGTAGTTATTCCGGGTCTGGGTGTATTGTATGTAGAATTCATGTCTGTAAACGCACCCACGACATAAGAGAAGTGTGAGTGGGGAAAAGTTAAAAAAAATTACTCCATGTACATTCTTCAAAAGTGCCGGTGTAGCTACGGTCACGAATAGGGCTACCCCCTGCCTTGGGTGTCGTAAAAGGCAACTATGGGAGTTGGGAACTCCGTGCGTACCATTACACACTTAAGGGCTACCCGCAGGTGGCGGGTAAAACACCAACACTAACCCAAGAAGGGTTGGTGTCAGGCAGGCGGCCAACTGTAAAACCATTTGCCAGAAACTTTGCAATATTTCATCTTGCGATGACCCTTGTACGATGCAACCGCACATTGCAAATTATTTGCCCAATCATCAACATAATAATGTATAATTTTCCATTCATTATTTCAGCCAAATGACGTCCACTGCTGGTGCACGTGTATATCTTAGTTGTATATATTAGAAACAAGACGGAAAATTGTTTAAATGAATGTAAGAAAATGGGTAGTACATAACGTGTTTTATAACTGCAATAATTTTTACGCCTAAAACTATGTAATTTGTCCTCCTTGGAATGTATTATTTTTACATATCGGTTTGATGCCAGCTATTTATAAAAATAATAATATATCGACACCCGATATGGCCAAGTATGCTGTTGTCAAACATGTTCTGTATACAGTTAACAATCAATAACGTTAAAAGAAAGAAAGAAAAACATTTATTAAACAACACAAAAAGCAACACGCTGGTGTGGAGTCGTGCGTTTAAAAGGCCACAGCTCAGCCTATGCTACAGGTAACTGTAGCGCTGATTTTCAGCTGAAGCCTCAGGGCACAGGTGGCAACCTGTCGTATATAAATAATAAGAACACCGTTGTGCTAAGACGCAAAATGAATAGGAATCATATATTTAAGACAAACTTAGATACCCTTTCGGCGATTATAGTCACTCGAAAACCTAATTCCGTTTTATGGTCTTAAGATTGAAAATAAGACTTGTGTGATTAACAATGATATCCATTTTTAGTTATCGTACAAATTATAAGGGTAATCAAGTACCTGACTAATGAGAGGAATGTGAATGTGGACCATCGAGTAGAAACCAGTTAGATGAGACACTATAAAATGGTTAATACCAGAAATATGTAATAAAATAGAAAATAAAATATAATTAAAAAAGAAAAGAAAATAAACTCTAGTAACGGAACAACACTATTATGGAGAAAAGAAAGCTACACTTTTCTGGCTTTCCATCCCCAGCTGTTGCTACCTCTCATCGCTTGCACCTCGTATGAACTGAAAAGCATGTAGTTGAAAACTTGTATCAATAAATAGCGGACGCCAGCGGCAAATCTTTAACACGTTTTGTTTGCTTGTCGTTATATATAAAATACTTTAGCTGTGAATGTTCTGGCGAAGCTTGCAGCAAGTTGAAGTGTTATTGGAAGGAACTTGTGAAGGAGTTTTATGTAGTGAGTGACGAGGTTAGGTGAATGTTTTCTGTTTTCATGTCGGTTATAAATGGCTAACCTCTTGTCAGAACCATTCAAGCCGCCTAAAGTGCTCCGACTTTGCTTAGCCGTTTAATGACAACGACCAGGACCTATGATAATACGTGCCCTCCGAAGCACGGAGATGCTCAGCTCAAATATGCGGTCATCCATCTACTGTCTGACCGCGCCAAGCGTTGCTTAACCGCGCCGATCGTTTACCGATCAGTGGGTGCAAATTGCTATGAGCGCCTGAGTGAATGTATTAACTGGCGCGAAACGAGACACAATTAAAAATCTATTGTGTCTACACGGCTGCCGGCAATTGACAACGGTTCGGTTATTGAGTTAAAATTGTATGTTTAACATTATACCTTTTTTTTTTTTACTGGTGCCCAGTGGAAATTCTTCATGAACTTCCTTCGCCCCGGGGAAGGACGAAGGGGTGTGCCGGACTCCTACCGGCTAAAACCACTGGAGCGGTCATCTTCGGCACCTAAGGGAGGCTCCAGGTCCTCGTATGATCACACTAGAGCCGCCCACTGGTGCCACGCCTATTGGCACATCTCGGAGAGGGTGACTGTAAAGCGGTCACCCCCCTTAACATTATACCTAGGAATGTAACGATACCGATTCCGATGCCGATGTAGTGGCCGATTTATCGGCCTTGGCTTGCTTACTAACCGCGGCGGCTGTATCTTTGCTCGCGATTTCTACATCTCAGCGTGTGACAGACACCTATGGTAACAGATTAAAGGCCATTCGCTACCATAGATTGACTATTGTATTGTAATCGGAATTTCGCAATTTTTCGATGGTAATTTCATTATAGTAAGTAATTGGTCATCCGGAACGTCCCTTATTTTTCTATTTATAATAAGAAAACCGGACAAATGCGAGTTGAACTCGCGTGGAGAGGCAAAGTGCGAGTGAAATTGCTGAATATATTGTCTATTGTTGAATTCGGTCTTGTACCAATAACTTATTCCAAGAACAAACTAGTTGAAAAACACACGTCCCAATATATTCCGACCTCAACCGTAAGTTTGTTCGCACAATATTGAAAGATTCACCATGTTATTTTAAAACCATAGACATTTTATAGTCTTTCCAAAAATCTACAAGGAAAAAGCTATTTATTATCTACATTTTATTAAAAATAAACGATATATTAAAATAATTTATATATAATATGTTTGAGACTTCCACAACAAGCCCTTCCATTTCATCATTTCATATGTTACACGGTACAGTTTGCAAAACTTTATTATTTAATTATATAATATTGCCCCAAAAACTGATCCCCATTTTCCAAATTAATTAATTTACGTTACACGGACGTATTTGGATCGCATTTATTCATATGTGTACCAAATTTCAACTTAATCGGTCAAGTAGATTCGGAGCAAATCGGCTGTGACAGACGGACAGACATACAGACACACGAGTGATCCTATAAGGGTTCCGCCGATTTTTCCTTCGGACATTCGGAACCCTAAAAATTATCATGTTATGTAAGTTCACAAACATCGTTACTTCCCTAATTATAAGAGTAAAAGTTCAGTACTGGGAAATTTAAATAAAGAATTGCCGTTTTTGTTTTGTTATTTGCAGATATGTAAAAAGGTTAGCTAAAAAGACAAGAATTTGTTTTATGAGCTTGCAAGAAAGAAAGCTTGCCGTGTGGTGCCGGCCCAGAATACCACCACCCCATCTCCTCCCGTGGGTGTCGTAAAAGTCGACTAAGGGATCAGCTGGAGGATGGGCAGCAGCGTCCTTCGAGTACATTAACAACTAAACTGCGATCGCCAACCCACCTGCCAAGCGTGGCGATTATGGCAAAACCCCCAACGATCACACAGCACACCGATATCGGTAGTTGTAGTGATCTTTGAGGGAGACCTGTGTCCAGCAGTGGACTTTATTCGGCCGAAATGATGAAGAAAGAAAAAAACACCTATATTATTAAATTCACTGAGAATTTTGGAACGTGAATACCTATCTGATCTGCTGATTTCATTCTCAGAAATGAGAAAGCCTGTCGCTTATCTTTGCTCAAAGTTAATTAACCGAAAGGGGTGAATTTGAAATTCAAAAAAGATCTAACTAACTCTATCTCTTATCCCAGGTAGGTTATACTTGTAATTTTTTAGATAGATAAGAATATACAAAATAAGTCAAAGTCAACTTTTTTTACTTGTAACAAAATAATTACTGGGACTTGTGAAACGTCAGAATCTAAATTGCGCGGTTCCAAATAAAGTATAAACAACAACAAATAAATATAACAAACACATATAAGGAAACATTTATCAAAGTTGCGGAACGATTGAGAACTTTCAATCTTGAGTCTTGAACTTATAATAAGAATATTCCTACCAGACTACTTTAGGATGGGCAAGAATAGTAGGTAGAAGAACTATTCCTTCGAGATGTGTCTAAAAGCGTGGCACCGATGGGCTCCAATTCGTTTGTTTTCGAGGACCTAGATTCGGTGCCGAAGATGACAGCCTATGTAGTTTTAGGTTAGAGTCCGACCCCTCTGACTTTCCTTGGAGTGCAAAAAGTCTATGATGGATTTCCAACGGGTGAAATAAAGGTAGGAGAGCTTGTTTCCTTGTGTTAGGGTGATAGGCCGTGCTACAGCAAAGTAATTTAAATTAAAAAATTAAGAAAAACGGCTAATTCTAGCATCATTTTACAAAATAGCTAAGTCATGGGCTGCTTTACTATCTTTCCCAAACTACTATCATCATCATTTCGGCCGATTGAAGTCCACTGCTGGATACAGGCCTCCCCCAAAGATCACCTCAACGACCGATGTGGGTGTGTTGTGGGCTCATTGTGGGGATTTGCCATAATCGCCACGCTTGGCAGACGGGTTGGCAATCGCAGTTAAGTTGTAAATGTATTCGAAGGTCGCTGCTGCCCATCCTCCGGCTAATCCCTTAGTCGACTTTTACAACACCCACGGGAGGAAATGGGGTGGTGGTATTCTGAACCACATGGCTTAACTCCCAAACCAAACTATTATAGATATTTTCTAAATTAATTTGTTCCCCAAAATATTTTCCGCCCATGCATTTATGACGAACAATTTTTTCAATATATCTTGTTCCAAGACTCTATCTTTGTGCCGTACCGTTCTTGATACTTGTTTATTTCCCTTGTCGCTGATACAGTCACTCGTACTCACGCCTGTCCACTTTATCGATATGTTACACACACCATTTATTTTGTTTGACACCGCACCTCGTTTGAAGCCGCTAGCTCACTGGA
The DNA here is from genome assembly GCA_947459985.1 of Diloba caeruleocephala. Classification (NCBI taxonomy): domain Eukaryota; kingdom Metazoa; phylum Arthropoda; class Insecta; order Lepidoptera; family Noctuidae; genus Diloba; species Diloba caeruleocephala. Next base: position 31,997,232 of record OX381605.1, on the reverse strand, counting down.
TGGCCGATCGGCAGAATAAGTCTCCCGCAACATTGCCATTCGCTTGATGCTGTGATATGTATGTCTTTATATTCATTCAAGTCCCTCGCAGATAATTTTCAGCTAATAAACTGATGCCGTGTTCCGTGTAGTCCCCGACAAAGAATACCTTCTCCTCCCGTGGGTTGATTTCTAGACGAATGGCAGCAGAATCGTCCCGTTTGCTAATAACAACATACTGTGATCACTACGATTGCCAAGCGTGGTGGTTGATTGATGTTATGACAACATCCGCTATTACTACTTATTTTTGTTTTTTTTATAAAAACGTTGCCCCACACTAGGATTTCTCCTGAGTCGTGGGTGCGTTTACAGACATACCGTGCGGGAATCGAACTCGCGACCCGGAGCACAGCAGTCGACTGTATCAACCACTGCACCAACCGTGTCGTCAAATGTCATCATATGGAGGCCTATATACAGCAGTGGTCATTTGTGGGCTGATGTGTATAGATTATGTATTGGGGCATTGCGGATAGGTTTGTGTAGTGGTTGCAGCTCTTTGTGACGCACACAGCACAACAGTGTAGTTATGCTATATCATTGTAACATAATATATTCTCTACGATATTAAGCATACTACAAGGTATTGCTGAAAATCAGCAGTGCACCGCTAACTGCGATGCGGCTTTAGACTAAGCAATGTCTCTTTTTGATCGGTATTGTAAAGCATACCACTAACCATTAACTTTTTTCATAGTATGTATATTACTGTTATATTATTATACAGTTATTTTGCTAGCTATCTTCATATTGCATGTATTGTTGTATGTTCTCAATATGTTTAAGATATATATAGATATATATAAGGTGTATACAGATTTTAGCAGCGCTTTTGACAAAGTTGATCAGTCTATACTGTTGTCAAAGCTAGATTACAATGGAGTACAGGGCTCGCTATTTAACTGGTTCTCATCTCACTCGTCTCGTAGATCTCAAATTATTGCAGTTAACGGGTATGAATCCTTCCCATATTATGCAGTCTCAGGAGTTCCACAAGGTTCGCATCTTGCTCCAGTTCTTTTCAAGTCAGATTCAAAATTGTAAATATTTAATGTTTGCTGATGATCTCAAAATTTACATAACCTCAGATAATGATACCACCCCGATCCAACAAGATCTAAATAGGATTGAGCGCTGGTGCACACAAAACCGTATGAAGCTAAACGTGCAAAAATGTTGTCAAATACGATTTACAAGAAAAAGGCAAACTCACGTGTGTTCATATAACATCAAAGGCACCCTACTAAATAAAGATAATGAGGTGCAAGATCTTGGTGTTATCATGGATAGTAAAGTTAACTTCAATAGTCATATTGACAATATTATCAAAAAATCTGCACAAATGCTAGGCTTTCTTAAAAGAAGCACAAAAGGATTCAAGTTGGCGCGGACTAAATTATATTATACAACACACTGGTTCGTAGTAACTTAGAATTTGCCAGCATAGTGTGGGATCCACATTATGCGGCTCACTCGCAAAGGGTTGAAAGTATACAGAGAGCTTTCACTAAACACCTCGCGTATAGTACAAATAAAATATCTCCCACAAGTCCATATGACCAACGTATTGATTGCTTCAACATGATCTCTCTACGAGAACGTCTGCGATTACAATACCTAATGTTCCCTTACAAATTAATCAATAATAGATTTGACAGTGATGAACTCGTTACACGTATTCCATTAAATGTACCTTTTAAATTACCCAGATATCCTATAACCAAACCATACCAAGTTCAGTCTTGTAAAACTAATATAGGACTAAATTCACCGCTTAATAGAATGTGTAGAGAAATTAATTCATTCGTGAAGTCAGTACCAGATATACCAGACATACACCACAATTCGATAAATTCATTTAGATCCAATATCCTGAATTCCATAAAAAAACTATAGAAAACTAACTTGATTACCTGAATAAATAAATATGTTTGTTACCGTACAGTTTGTGCCGACTGTATCGGCCACTGCACCAACCGTTTTTTGTAAATTTATTTTCTTTCTTTCTTCTATATGTTGAATAAATAAATATGTTATTCCAGCCAAAAGGTCAATTAATTGTCACCAGCAGAATTAACAGGTAATCGTAAGCTTCTTCTGAATCGGCTACAATAAAAGTTCATCTTAAGATTTTCTATGTCTCTAGCAACTTGTTGTCCGAGATTTTGTTGACTTGTGATTACACAGCTTACAATATTCCATAAGTGTATAGAATCTGATATGACATATTTTACAATGATTTATGGGACCTTGGCTATGGAGTCGTGGAATTCTACGGGATTTATATGTGATTAGTTTATGGAGTTTTCATGGTGTCTAGACGCACTAATGTAGCATATTTTATATTTGCTACGTCGACGGTCATAATAATGTATGACTGAGTTTGTAATCGTTTATTTTTTGAAATACCTTACATAACATTAGATTTTCTTATCGCCACTAAATTCTCTCCGACCTTGCTTATTACAGGCTCATTATTTTGCGTCAGTATTTCACAATAAGCAATGAAATTATAAAAAAGCCATTAGTTTATGTTAGTTGTGCAAGAGTTGATATTTTAACAGCAAACAAAATTACAGGGTGATAATCAAAACCGTGTGGTGCCAGCTAAGAATACAACCACCTCATCTCATCCAGTGGGTGTCGTAAAAGGCGACTATGGGATTAGCCGGAAGATGGACAGCAGCGTCTTTCGAGTACATTTATAACCTAACTGCGATTGCCAACCCGTCTGCCAAGCGTGATGATTATGGCAAAACCCCCCAGCAGGCCCACAACACAAACCCATACCAGTCTTTCTGGTAATCTTTGTGGAGGCTTCTGTCCAGCAGTGGTCGTTTTTCGCCTGAAATGATGAAAATGATGAATGAAATCTATGGAATACGTCAAGACGAGTTAAGCAGATGGGTTCTATCCATTTTTTTATTGGGCCCAGAGGAAATTCTTCATGTACTTCCTCCGCCCTTGGGAAGGGTGAAGGGGTAAGCTGGATTCTTTTTTTTTTATATATTGGTGCCCAGTGGATATTCGAACGCAAACATTATCGTGACCAATCCTTTGTTCTTCCCAAAATATTAAAACCTACATCACTTTGAAAGCGTATGTAAATATTTAAACACAAAAACAGCACATTATTATTATTATTACCTCTCTATTATACTCGCGAGCGGTCCTGACGTCACCGCTCCGGAACGAATAAATCCGAGTGCTCGACGCTGTATCCGCTGCGTCTCCCAGCGTGCCACCGTTGCCGCTACCGTTTCCGGTTCTCTGTAAGGTAATGAATTACTATTATGTAACATCGCGCCCTCTGAACTGAACTTCGTTGTATTTTTGCCCGATTTTTCTCACGGTGCATACAGCTATTAACATTATTGCTGCTTTTATTTATAACTGGGGCTGAACCATTAAACTGAACATCATTTCGGCCGAATGAAGTCCACTGTTGGACACTGGCCTCCCCCAAAGATCACCACAACGACCGATATGGATGTGTTGTGGGCTCATTGGGGGGTTTTGCATAATCGCCACGCTTGGCAAACGGGTTGGCGATCGTAGTTAAGTTGTTAATTTACTCGAAGGACGCTGCTGCCCATCCTCCGGCTAATCCCTTAGTCGACTTTTACGATACCCATGGGAGGAGATGGGGTGGTGGTATTCTAAGCCGGCACCACACGGCGAAACTGAACACTAGCGAGGATTCGACTTCAATCTATTTTGCTCGGAATCCTGAGGGTTTGGTAGATTTAGCTTACGGCTGCTAAATATTTTTTACCTACCCGTGGTTTATTTAGCTACTAAGGAACGTATATTTAAAATCTCGAAAATAATTATCAGATAATATATTCTTTGGAGAAACAATGAGACCTTTACCAGGTCGTTTGTCCGTCTCATGTGAGACCGTCCGACGCTGCGTTTTCCATCTCCTCCCGTGAACTGTTAAAGGCGATTAAAGGACTCTAATCCAGAGGGATGAGCAGTAGCACCCCTTTTTGTGCCAAGCGTGGTGACTACTGGCAAAGTCCCGCCAAAATGATGACACAATAAAAACATCGACTTTTTATAGCACATACTTTATCCTCAATAGAAGGTATTAGTTACATATTAATCGTTTCCAGTGCGCTTTCTACGTGTGAACGCAACTATAGTATAATTTTTTATATAATTTTGAAATTATTTCTATATACGCAGAAATATATTCAAATCATATTTACATTGTTTTCCCCGCTATCCTTTATAAATACAAATACAAAGAGCCACTTCTCTGTCACTCCCTGGAGAGTAGAACGAGCGTTTTCCATTACGGACCACAGATAACTAAATGAAGCTCTGCAGGCCAAATTTGCGGGATATTGGAAACCGGTGGTCCGGTGCAATAGCACTATGGAGTTTGCGAACAGATTTAAGGCTTTTTTTGCTGATGGCTTAGGCTTAATTACGGGTTTGGTGGAAATAGGAAGAATTGGCGTAGCAATGCTTTTTGGAGTTTACTTCTTAAGAAACGATTTGAGTTATAAGGCCCGAAAATGTTATGGGGAGTAAAATCAAGTGTAACACTCGGAAAGTTGAGGCATTACGTAGAAAGAGACAAACATATATATCTGTAAGGTTGAACGTGCAAAAGAGTGAGATGGAATACATTACACAGCGTATCTTATTCTCTGGCCTCCTCTTTGTGCGATGCTTCGTAGTCTCACTGTATGTTCACTACCTCTGGTCTGAAAGTTGAATGTGTGCGTATGTTTGTACGTGTGTGTTGTGTGCCTGCGCATTACGCTTTTTCCTTAAGTGACGATTTCTGCTAGTTTACTCTACTGTAAGCCGCGTAAAAGAACTCCGTTCCAAAATGATCCATGAATGCCAAGCATTCCAACATGAAATATGTAAGTTGGAGGATCCGCCTTAAAAATATGATTGACACTGAAGCCATAAGTTAGTGAAACCACAATCCGGCTGGACACGAGATAATTGCATTAGAAACGGTGCGGTTTTGCAAACCGTTAGCCGTTGTATAATACGGCATATTACACAATATGGTTAGGACAAATATACCATATTATTGTACCATGCATATTCAATTGAAATAACGTTGAATTTATTAAATTATACGAGGACTCCCTCTTGTCTGTTGTGTCACTGGGAATTGTTTCTTGAATTTTGTTGTTATGCCGCTCCTTCTACGTAAAAATATCCACTTATAAATCCGTCAAGGGCGAGTGACTGAGCTCCGTCGTTTTCCATTAATGTTGACGTTCCAAAAGTACTATTTATATGTACAGGTGGATAAAATTAATATTTGAGTTTTTATACTTACGTCTATTATATTTTATTTTTATATTCAGTTTTTTACATGCATCAAAAATCAGTACGGATGGATACTACCTACATGTTATATATTGTTGTCAAAGTAACAATAAGGCTTGCAATTGATACCTATTTGTCACCCTCCAAAGTTAAATATACATGATGATAAGGGTGCTATGCATATTTTAAGTACCAATGAACACAGATTCATTCTAATCATTATCAGCCCACACATTATTTTTTGATAACCAGAAAGAATATTTTTTTTTTTTTTTTTTTTTCTGAGAGAATTGTATCGGATTCTATGAGTTAAAGCATTGGCTGGACTGAATGACTGAATTTCAGCGAGCGCTACTTGACTCTGTAAAGAAAGTACACGCATAGGTACTGCCGATGCTCAAAGTAATCACGTATCTACATGATGAGAATATACCGGACGGACTTAAAACAATTCTCATCAAAAGCCCATTACAGGATCAAAGACTACGTTGGCGATAAGGTCGAATGGCATTCCCCGATAAGTTCCTGGGAGGCTGGCTGCCTTTGTACAGTCGCCTTCCCGCCGCTAGAGGGGGTAAACGCTCTACACTCATCCCCTCCGAGATGTACCTATAGGGATGGCACCAATGGGCGGCTCTAGTGTGATCTTACGAGGAGCCCCCCATCGATGCCGAAGATGATCACTGCAGTGGTTTTATTCGGTAAGGCCCTTCCCCGGGGCGGAAGAAGTTCATGACTAATTTGAACTGGGGACCAAAAAAAGAAGGTCCGCATAGTATTAATTATTTTCTGCAAATAAACACGTTTAGTTAGCTTATTTCTGTCTTAATTTATTTTTGGTAAATAAATTAAATAAAGAACAAAGTCCACTGCTGAACACAGGCCTCCCTCAAAGATTACCACAACGACTGACATCGGTATGTTGTGTGCTCATTGGGGAGCTTTAACATAACCGCCACGCTTGGCAGGCGGGTTGACGAGCGCAGTTAAGCTGCTAATGTACTCGAAGGACGCTGCTGCCCATCCTCCAGCTAATCCCTTAGTCACCGTTTACAACACCCAGGGGATGAGATGGGTTCGTGCTATTCGTAGCCGGCACTTCACGGCATGGCATGGCACGGCAGGTTGGCGAATTTTATACATATATACTCGAAGGAAGCTTCTGCCCATCCCCCGCATAATCTCATAGTCGCCTTTTACGACACCCATGAGATGACGGGATGGCGCTATTTTGAGCCAGCACCGCACGAATTTCTTACAATATTTGCTGATATCCATTATTAGAAAGAATTTCTCTCAGAGAACAGCTACAGAATTAACAATAACTTTATACCAATGTCTTTTATCCCTTATAACCTATTCGTTAAATAACTCTCCGCTTCCTCATGTTACACACGATATATATTTACACAAAACGTTTCAAGATGCCGACGACTTGTTGACGTCACACATCTACGTAGTCATAAAAACGTGAAATTTACCGCCTACGTACATTGACGTTGTTATAAAATTGGTGGAGCAAGGGAAACGCGATGAGCGGGAACAAAATAAATTATGCACATAGATCCGTAGATTTACCGTGTGGTGCCGGTTCAGAATACCACCACCCCATTTCCTCCCGTGGGTGTCGTAAAAGTTGACTATGGGATTAGCCGGAGGATGGGCAGCAGCTTCCTTCGATTTCATTAACAAATCAACTGCGATCGCCAACCCGTCTGCCAAGCGTGGCGATTATGGCAAAACCCCCCAATGAGCCCACAACACACCCATATCGGTCGTTGTGGTGATCTTTGGGGGAGGCCTGTGTCCAGCAATGGACTTCATTCGGCTGAAATGATGATGATGACATAGATCCATATGATGGCAGAAACCGTAAACTGCTGGAATATATGACAAATTCGTGTGTCTCGATGTATTTTAAAGAAATAATCAGACGACATGCTGCAGTGCAATTCCCTAAGGTCATACACCCATACATCCTTAAATACAGAATTGAAATAACTATGAAAAACCAATTTAGTATTCGCTAAGACATGATTGAAGCTATAAATAAAAAAATAAATAATAAATAGTTTAATTGCATAAAATGTAGGTACATTACAGATGGTGTAAATAAAAATAGAGCCAGATACATTTTGCCGCAGCGCGACATGCAAATATCCAATATCCATATCCAAGGACACGTTGGAGACGGTGACCTATGAGGACGAGTCTTAGCGAATACCAAGTTGGGTTGGTACCATATTTCAATTCTGTGTTCAAGGATGTATGGATGTTTGAGCTTAGGCAATTGCACCCCTGTGCGGACCCCATTGATGACATCGTAGATTGAACTTTGATGAGACAGATTGGTACAAGCATAGCTAGGCTACACCAAGCAGTGTGGTGAAGTCGGGCTGAGGATAATTATGATGATGTATTTTGTTTATGGCGCACAAAAAATTATCAGGCTTTTCAATCACAAAAGCCGTTAAACTACGCACCTTGTACTTAGTAGTTCTAGAACTGGAAAATACTTCAAGCTCCAAGTAGCTCTACGAACAATAAGGTCGATTGACGGCATGGTTGGTGCAGTGGCTGATACAGTCGGCTGCTGCGCACCGAGACGTGGGTTATATTCCCGCACGGAACAAATATTTGTACGATCTGCAGGTAGTTGTTCCGAGTTGCACGACAGGATAAATCCTAATGTGGGGAAAAGTATTAAAAAAACTAAAGAATAAACTAAATTTTCGTGAACATTAAAGTAATCCAAAACCTTCTATCAAAAAGCCTATCCGTCATGAATAAACTTGTTTGATTACGCCCAGTACACAGTAGTACAACCAATCCATGAATTACTGCTGTTTTCAAACTCCGCATCCATTTATGGCATAAGATCAAAACCACGCGCTGACGCACACTCCCCTGGGGTTGCGAAAACGAGAATTTTACCGCGATGATATAAATAATCTTGTTGGTATAAGTGACATATAACAAGCGGTTTCAGTTTTGATATAGGTACGATGAAATGAAATTGAATTAGCCATGCGGTTCACGACACCGCCTGATGTTATCATCATTTCGGCCGAATGAAGTCCACTGCTGGACCCTGGCCTCCCCCAAAGATCACCACAAGGACCGATATGGGTTTGTTGTGGGCTCATTGGGAGGTTTTGCCATAATCGCCACGCTTGGCAGGCGGGTTGGCGATCGCAGCTGAGTTGTTAATGTACTCGAAGGACGCTGCTGCCCATCCTCCGGCTAATCCCTTAGTCGACTTTTACGACACCCACGGGAGGAAATGGGGTGGCGGTATTCTGAGCCGGCACCACGTGGCCTGATGGTATAGTAAAAGGCAACTAAGAGGCTATATAGAAAATGGGTTAGCAGCGTTCTGCTGTATTTATACTTTTTAAGAAGTTTAGACTCTTTTCTCCTGCATTGTCCTCACATTACCATCATTTCAGAACCTTGGAACGCGGCAACTAAAGTCTTGACTATTCATAAATGCCTATAAAAAATTTTTAAAAAAAAATGCATTTAGTAAAAACCTGTTATTTTGACATTACAAACAGACACTTCAATTTTATTTATTTGTATAGATTATAATAAATATTGATAATAATCTAGCCGCTCACACCGGTGTTGCTTCTTGTGGCCTGTAGTGGTGGCCATTTAGGGGGCCCATCATGTGAGTGGCAAGTCACCGTCTGCCACAGAATTTCACATTAAAGGTTGAAAGGCAGACGCCGTTTTTCCGATTTTCCGATCCATTTTGCACCCATTGCGATAGACCTTATACTTGTAATTTCCATTTCATACAATAGTTTTATACCCCAGGGGACAATCCGAGACTGGCAAGCCTGCCATTGCCCAGTGCGTGGTGTTTTAGGAAAGACCTACCTACAATGCCTAAGACGCAATATGTAAACATCGTCGTCCGCTTAACTCTTATCGTTGACACCGTGTCCAATATCCTGGGGCGAGTCAAGGCTGTGCCGTCACCCGCTGAGTGCCGCCTCAGGGGAGCCGATCAGCACCAACTTCGTGCCGCATTTTTGTTGCCATATGTGACCAATATACGTAACCATATATACGCACAGGTTGAAACTGATGCCTAAACGACTCTATGGTGAAGTGTTCTGCATGGTCAATTACTGGTCTGATAAGAATGGCCTGCTTCCGAGTCTGCATAGTTGAGCATTCATATTAATTGTCCTTGTTTCATTATGAATATATGCTTAAATACATGGCATAGTAGTGAACAAAATTAATTATCTATACCAATATAGTAAAATGAATGTGTTTGTGTGATTTCAACATAAATGCCAAAATTTAAGTGAAAACGACTATTTATACGAATCCAAATCATAAGTCTCGAATAGGCTCCGAAACAACTCGATAGACAATGAACATTTTATGTATTTTATTTTCTGTAATCTACATATTAACTATATTTTTAAAACATTTTGGCTCTGAAATTCTGAGCTAAGTGTAGAGAATGATAAATTTTGTCTATTTTTTTATGTAACTTTAATTCTAGGATATTTTTTTAATTACAAAATATAAAAATTGTTGTGGGGGACAACAAGCCCTGCCATTTTATACATTACACGGTAAAGTTTGCAAAACTTTATTCTAAAAAAGAAATGTTGCCCCCAAATGTGACCCCATATTCAAAATTCATTTATTTACGTTACACGTCCGTGTTTGGGTCGCAGAAATCCATATATGTATCAAATGTCAACTTAATCTGTCTAGTAGATTCAGAGCAAATTGAACAAATGGACAGACAGACAGACACACGAGTTATCCTATAAGGATTCTGCCGTTTCTTCTTTCTGACGTTCAGAACCCTAAAAACATAATATCGACAACTTAACGCTTTTGAGCATATTATAACCCACCAACCGCTTGCGGCGTATCCCTTGCACCTCACCACATCCCGGGGCGAGTCAAGGCTGTATCCATCACGCGTTGAGTAGTGCCCCCGGGGAGTACCGCCTTACGAACCACGGCTTTGATTCCCATCCCTAAACCACGTGAGTTTGATTTGAGAAACGATGCTATATTAACGGATTTTGCGTAGCACATGTCTGCAGGCCAGTACTGTTGTATGTGTGTCTAGTTATTTCGATTTGGAAAGCACAACTGTCGATTCAAATGACGATGACGATGACGGCACGGTTGGTGCAGTGGCTGATACAGTCGGCTGCTGCGCTCCGGGTCGTGGGTTCGATACCCGCACGGAACAAATATTTGTACGATCTGCAGATAGTTGTTCCGGGTCTGGGTGTATTGTGTCTGTAAAAGCACCAGGACACTGGAGAAAATGTAGTGTAGGGCAACGTTTTTAAAAAAAAAAGAACATTACAAGTTTTGTTTTTATACAGTATTAGTATTTGTGGACACACACACACACACACTAGCCCATAAACGTCCACTATTGGACACGGGCCTCCCAATAATCACTACAGTGAGCATATTGCTACAATGACCAAGGCAGATGGATTGGTGATCACAGTAGGTTTACGACACTCGCCCCCTGCCGTCGTTTCATGGTGGGGGGCCTCGGGGGTCGCGGGTGCGCAGATTGGGGAGTGTACGTGATCACACCAAGCGACCTTTTTACAGTCGCCTTCCCTCCGCTAGAGGGGGTGACCGCTTTACAGTCATCCCTTCCAAGATGTGCCTAAAGGCGTGGCACCAATGGGCGGCTCTAGTGTGATCTTACGAGGACCTGGAGCCCCCCTTCGGTGCCGAAGATGACCGCTCCAGTGGTTTTAGCCGGTAGGAGTCCGGCATACCCCTTCACCCTTCCCCGGGGTGAAGGAAGTTCCATGTAGAATTTCCACTGGGCATCAATAAAAAAAAAAAGGTTTACGACACTCAGGGGTGTAGAGCTGTGGTCTATTCTTTCGTATGTTTTCTGATATTTTTAATGTGCATATATAGCATGAATATTTGGTCATTGGTAAGTCAGTTTGATGAGCTATGAGTTGGGCTGGCTGTTTTGGAGATGGCGGGATAAACTGGACTCCTTGGAGCAATAGACAAAGGACCAGTCTCTTTGAAAGGATGAAGTCAGAAATGTAATGAGGGTAGGGATATCGGCGCAATATGTTTAAGTCATATTGCATTGGTTTTGGAAAAAAGGTTTAATAGTCGGCCCCCTGCCTGAAACAAACCCTCCTTGGGTATGGTAGTTGAAAGTGCTTGATGGTTTGCACCGCAAACTCCCATAGTTGCCTTCTACGACACCCACGGGATGAGAACGGGTAACCCTAATCGTAACCCAAAACTACATAGTTATATGGATGACAAAAAATATTTAATTGAGCTGCTCTTACCACACCATACTTTAGCTTTAGAATAAAGATAAACTCCAGATCCACTCCACTCCTTCAATCGATGTCATAATAGGCGGCAGAGATTCTAAATCCAAAGTATTTCAGCAGCGCCCCTTATGTGGAACAGGAGCAATGCTACGTTCAACAACCCAGTTGCCAAGCATGGTGTGTAATGACAAATTCCCCTCTTTACGGGGCCTCCCCCTTAGTTCAGCAGTATCCTTTGGCTGATATCATGAGCTGCTGTGATCTAACATACTCACATTAATTAATGGTCTTTTTCTTCATCATCATTATCATACCGGTCATACAATGTCCACTACTGAACAAAGCCCCCACCCCATAGATTTCCACAACTGTGTGAATTTGCCAGTACCCACCACGCTTGGCAGGCGGGTTGGTGAGCGCAGAATGACTAGTGTTCCATTGAAAGGACGCTGCTGCCTATCCCTCCGGTTTAAAGTCCCTTAACCGCCTTTTGACGACCTCCACGGGGATTATGGTCTTTCTATCTGATACCAAATAAGCTTAAGTATATCCGCAGTTTGCTATCATCTACCCCTTTTCTAGCACCTCAACAAATTCCGACATGCATTAGATTTGAGGAACGATGCGATATCAACGAATTCTGCATACATAAATACGCAAATGTCTCCGGGGTAGTGTGGTTGAGATTTCATAATTAAGCTGGATTTCGGGTTATGCTAGTTGTGGTTTGTAAGGCTTGTTGTGTTATGATAATAGAGACTAGATAGTTTCTGATATTTAGCTAAAACATGTAAAACTGATATGAACCAAGATTTTTTCCCTTATTCGTGACGAATATACCTAATTGAGGTTATTGTTGAAAACCAGCGCTGGTGGCATTAGGTCCGTCCGATGTCACAGTATTATGCTGAGCAATCACCTGTTTCTGCGAACATACGACGCACAGCACAGACATGCATAACAGGATTTTATTTATTTTGTAACTTATCTACTATTGTACTGTTAAAATGACGTGGGTAACTAATAAAATTAAAAAAAAATAAAAACTCGATAAAGTGTTGTCGTGATGAAAATGATAATATCGGTCATAGATAATTTATACTATGTTCATATCATACAAAGTCCATAGAGCACAATTATTCTAAATCGTTTTTATTTTATGGATTACCTGCTTATTTCTGTTTTTATATTTACATAATGCTTTTGTTTGTGGAATAGTAACATTTTGCTTTTATTTAGTTCTAAACATGTCTCGTCTGTATATATTGTTTTATGATGTGTGTACTGTGTTGTCTGGTACGTATAAATAATTGTTTCTTTCTTTCTAACTTGCAGCAAATCCATTTATGCACAAGATCATCATATGAGCCAAAAGACGTTCACTGCTGTACAAAGGCCTGCTCCATATATTGTCACAGCAATTGTGTCGTCTTTTTGGGCGGAATTGGACACACATCACGCTTAGCAGGCGGGTTGGTGAGCGCAGCATAGTTGCTGTTTTGCAAAAGAGACGCTGCTACCCATCCCTCGGGCTTAAAACCCCTCTGTAACCTTTTACGACCGCCACGGGAGGAGATGAAGAGGCGCTATATACTTAATCCGGACACCACACGGACGTGCGTCCAAGAACATGCTTTCATGCAATACTTATTGCATTTTTTTATTTTCTCGGCATTTCAAACTACTTCAAATTTCAAACTAGTTGAAATTTTCTGTGAAATAAAAGAATTGAAAACGTTTGATTAGGCACAGAAGGGACACAGTAGGCAGCACATTATAAAAAAATAAACAAAACACATTTAAAAATAAGTGTGCTGATTAAGATATGGAAAGGGTTGCAACTCAGTATGTGCTGGGTACATCACCCAGCGTAGGTTTTTAGTTTGCATATGGACGAAGGTAAGTAATAATTATCATCATCATATCAGCCAAAGGACAACTAAACTAAACAAAGGCCTCCCCCATAGATTTCCACTGCTACCGGTTACAAGCCGCTCGCATCCAACGTCTCCCAGTGACCTTCACTAGGCCGTCTGACTACCTCGTGTTCGCGGTCTCCACTCGAGAACATTTCTGCCCCAAAGGCCATCAATTCTGCGAGCAATATATACCCCACCCATATCCACTTCAGTTTACTAATCTTTGCGAGCTAGGAGAGCGCTATGCTTGGTATTTCCCTACGAGAATTTTTAATTCTGATTCGAAGAAACGAGGAGATCCGTAAAAGAACTAAAGAAACCGACATAGTTGAAAGTAATAATACAGATAAATTACTATTCTTATTGCAATTATAATAATGTTTTTTTTCATGTTAATAAATAGGAGTATTTGGTTCTTCATAAACATAAAAGAATTCGAATCCATCTACTAATAGATGGGGCATTCATTTCAGTAACGAAAAGTATGAAAACATCTACATATACGTACACGAGTGAAGAGGCCCACCTGGCGATACACCTCTTTGATTTCCATCCAAGTGTTGAGAAACGTTGCGATACAATAACAGATTTTGCATACCTGCGTAAATACGAAAATGGCTGCAGGGCAGTGTCGCTGTGATTCTGTGTGTATCTAGTTAAGGCTTCCGAGGTTTGTGCTCGTCGTCGGAATAGATGCATTGAGTTCCGTATTCGTTATAAAGGTACGAGCAGAAAGTAAAACGCTATAAATTGGTATGATTTCCGGGTAACGAAGCTAAGAACACCATCACCTTTATCTTAAAAGAAGTTACATATTCATCAATTCAGTTGAATGAAGTCCACTGCTGGACACATTCCTCCCCCAAAGATCACCACCACGACCGATATGGGTGTGTTGTGGGCTCATTGGGGGTTTTGCCATAATCGCCACGCTTGGCAGACGGGTTGGCGATTGCAGTTGAGTTGTTAATGTACTCGAAGGACGCTGCTACCCATCCTCCGGCCAATCCCTTAGTCGACTTTTACGACGCCCACGTGAGGAGATGGGGTGGTGGCATTCTGAGCCGGCACCACACGGCAAACATTACATTAAGATACATATTACAGAAAGTTCAAATATTTCACTTGGATTTCTAAAAGTAAGAACTTGTGCAAGAAATAATGTACAAGCTTCAAGATAAAACTATCTTTTCAGTACAGTACAACCTTCATAAAATGATAATATTATAGAACTTAATTACGCAAGTTCCTTTAATTACAATGCAATGCATTAACTAATTAAAACTAACAAGTAGTTAAAAGCAAATCCGTTGTTACCCGCAAGTGAGACCCGTAATGAAAAGGTCTGTATATGTGTGTGTGTGTGTGGGTGTGTCCAAATATGTGTGTTTCTGTGAGTAACAAAGGAGTTCATTTCCAGTTCAAATACAAATAAATGTTTGGAGCCCTTCTGGGCAAGCAGAATTAACCCTGTTAGTGCAGGTACACTGATAGTGAACCGGTAGGGTTTCCACGCCTTTATGGGAATTGGGACTTCTTACCAACTATATACAGGTCTACTATGTCCAGTAAATAGCACGACATACTGCAGGGGGTGAGAGCTTAGGTCAATACCTACCAAAAAACAAATATCCGAAATATCGAAAAATGACACAGATTTTTAAGCATCTCGTAATGAAAAATTCCTTTTCTAGTTTTTTTTTACCTCAAATTATTTGTGAATAGTTACTTTACTCATTGATAAGTCTTTATTCTATTAAAAACTACAATGTTTTCAAGAAATACAATTCTTATCAAAATTTTCATTTTCTTATCGGAAAATGTTGTACTACTGTAAATCCGTAAGATTTTGCGGAACATATTATATTGTGTTTTTTTGGTAGGTATTGACCCAAGCTCTCACCCCCTGCAGTATGTCGTGCTATTTACTGAACATCCCGTATAATTGTGTACGCTTGCAAGCAACTGCGTAGGTCTAGGCTCTACCTGGAGCCTCCCTTAGGTGCCGAAGATGACCGCTCCAGTGGTTTTAGCCGGTAGGAGTCCGGCATACCCCTTCGCCCTTCCCCGGGGTGAAGGAAGTTCATGAAGAATTTCCACTGGGCACCAAAAAAAAAAAAAAAAAAAAAAGGTCTAGGCTCTATCAGGAACATCACTTGGTGGTTAGTCAATAGTACATACATACTCAGCCTATTACTGTCCCACTGCTGGGCAGATGCCTTTTCTCACGAAAAGAAAGGTGAGACCTTGGACCATCACGCTAGCTTTGTGCGGGTTAGCTAGGACTACATTGAAAACATTGATTTTCTTCACCGTTAACGCAAATAGCAAATTCTGATCCGCACATGAATCTAAAAAGACAAGTGTGGGCCGGGATAGAACTTAGACCCTGGCACTCTGACCTAAACTAACTGGCACTTACCAAACGTCTGAATTAAGGTTGAATGAGTCAAGCCGGTTTGTTCAATGGAGAACGGCGGGCAAAAAACTCTTTGAATACTTCTTTTAAATTATGAAATTATAATTATGATTGTGTGTGGATTTATGTCCGTGTGGTATCTTGATTAAGAAAATAGCACCACTCCATCTCCTCCCGTGGATGTCGTGAAAGGCGACTAAGGAAATCTAAACCAGAGGGATGGGCAGCAGCGTCCCTTCTGTGAAACGGTAGCCATACTGCGCTCGCCAACCTGCCTGCCAAGCGTGGTGATTATTGGCAAATTCCCCCCAAAATGATGATACAGTTTTGGAAATCTATGGGGGAGGCCTTTGTTCAGCAGTGGACGTATAAATGGCCGATATGACGAATTATGATTGATACCAATAATGGTAAAACATATAATGAGAAAAATTTTGGTTATCGTATCAAGAAGCAACTTACTACGGTAACAGTTCATTTGCCACGGCAGTTACCGGCTGTCCCGACAGACGGCGCGTTCACGAGCATGATGCATGCATTACTCAGCTCTATGTTGTCTACGATATATTTGAACTGAGCAATGCTCATTGCTAAATCCAACGACATGATACACAACGCAACCAACAGCAAAAAATATTTGTGAGCATGTTCATTGATGTATTGGCAAGTGTTTATCGTAGTTTTATACTAATCAAGTATGTCGCGACACATACATCGCCAACATATTAACGTTACCCCACATTAGGATTTCTCCTGTGTCGTGAGTGCGTTGACAAACACAAATTCCACACACAATACACCCAGACCCGGAACAACTACCTGCAGATCGTACAAATATTTGTTCCGTGCGGGAATCGAACCCACGACCACTGCACCAACCGTGCCGTTGAATTGACATTTTGTTGTAGGTACCTTATATACTTTCTTATGCATTTAGTAAAACGTTGTTATTTTGACAATACAAACATGCACTTCAATTTTATTTATTTGTATAGATAAAGAAAAAAGATATTACACCAAGAATAATCCCATAGTCAACTATCACAACACTGACGGTAAAGAACTATTAGCCTGTTTATTCTAAGCTGCCAATGAGTCTAAGAATAAACCCCTTCTGCTTCTATTTTCCATAGATAAAGAAAAACAGTGAATTGGTCGAAGTAGCCGACGTAATCCAGTTATCTATGCAAATGAGGGAAATTGGTTCCTGTGGCTTTGGTAGAAGTTTAATTAATCTGTAATTAAATGCCCACGCCGTTAGTTAAAGAACTAGTCGTTACAATCAAGCACATGGGTATAGTACTCGTTCCATTTTATATTAAAAATATAGCACCACTCTATCTCCTCCCGTGTAACTCGTAAAATGCGACTAAGGGACTCTAAGCCAGAGGATGGGCAGTAGCATCCCTTCTGAGGAACAGAAGCCTTTCAGCCCTAAGCAACCCACCAAGTGTGGTGAGTACTGAAAATTTCCCCGAAAAATGACGACACAATTGTGGAAGTCTATGGGGAGGCCTTTGTTCAGCAATGGACGTCCTTTGGCTGAAATGATGATGATGATTATGAGGCTTGCGTTTGACCACTATCTCACCTGATGTAAAGTGATGATGTGATCGACGATGGTGCACGCTTGCCTAGAAGAAACTTGTTCACTCACGGCTTGAAGATTCCTAGGCTACAACGGTCGGGAAATATAGACTGCGGCAAGGGCTTCCACTCCTTAGCAGTACACATGAAGAATTTGGAAGCAAAACAATTCGTGCGTATGGGTGGAACGTGGAATATGCCGTTCAGATGAACGGCAACCAATGTCCAAAACCAAACCGGTTGTCCAATGATGAACTGGGCTTGGAGGTATGAATATCGAATCCTGCAATTCCAATGCACGCTCGCCGAAATTTATCCGATTTTAATTTATAAGACATTTAGAGTACTTCGAAATAGACACTTGACACAGAATATTTATCTTGGATTTCAACGTTTGTTTTTTTTTTTGCGCGGAACCCTAATATTTTTTCTTAAATAAAAGTAGCCTAAGTTATAACATCAGCTATCTGCCAGTGAAAGTCCCGTCAAAATCGGTCCAGCCGTTTCGGAGATTACCCAGAACAAACAGACAGACAGACAGACAAAAAATTTAAAAATTGATTTTTTGTTCTAGGTACCGTACATACTTTCATATGCATTTAGTAGAAAGCTGTTGTTTTGACATTACAAACAGACACTTCAATTTTATTTATTTGTATAGATGCAAGTTTTATCATTAGTGTTTAAATATTTTTATAATTGATATTTAAAAGGTCTTTTGCAGTGTTTAACTTTAGACAGTATTAGTTAGAAGGGCACTGTAGCTAATGAAATTACTGAACATAAGAGGCTTAATAACTTCACGCCTCGAGACTGTTCCTTGGTAGCATTGCACAAGTTATGGGCAAGCATGACGTTTACCACCTTGCTCGTCTAGTTCCCATGTTTGATAAAAAGCACACTTCGCAATCGACATGTATATTCACAAATATAGAAATACACAGCGTTGGCATCTGAAAGAGCATGAATATCTTAATACATATAAATTACGGGTCACGTTGTTTGTCCGCTATGGCCTCCTAAACTAGTGAACCGATTTTAATAAAATTTTGCACATTATGTGCAGTTTGATCCAACTTAAAAGATAGGATAGTTTATATCTCAATTTATAATCGCAATATTATTTTATTGTGAATTATTTGTTAATTATCTAACAAAGAGTCATAATTATTATCTGTTAGCTCGATAAGATTCTAATAGATGGCGGTATAAGGTAATTAGTTGACTGGATTGATTGGACTCGGCGGTGTCACTGCAATCGGGTTTGCATGTACCTGCCCATGCGAAGCCGGGGCGGGCAGCTAGTAATAATATAAAATAGAATAAAACAGAAATAAATAAAATAAAATAGAAATGGACATAAAATTACTCCGTTACGCTTCCATCACGCTTATGTCTTTCAAAGCATTCCGTTAACCGATTAGTCACAACAGAAAAAGACTTCCAAAAAATTGTAAATGATTTTTAAATATTAAGCAGTTCAATAAACCTGAATTGTCGATATGAAACTATAAGTAAACTGCAATCCAAAGACATAAGACGCAAGATTGGGTAGGATCTATTGCTGGAAACAATTTTGTTCCAAAATCCCAAGGAATATAATAACAACACATAGGTATAAGCAGTAATCATATCAAAATATTATTTATTAATATTTTCATCCACCAGCTAACGCATGGTCTACATGTCACCTCGGCCGCATTGACCTCCAAAACATAATTACGAGGGTCGCAAAGACTCCCGCTATAGCGCCGAACGACAAAAAGAAAGTCGCAGCCAGCGGGTTATTCTTAATAAGAAATTTATTTGGTCCCAGAAAATGTTCTGACGGTTACTCATTACGAACGGGCGTTTCTGTTCAATTTGGTTTTAATGTAGCTTTTATGAAAGTATTTTATGTTTTTATTTTTCTAGAGCTCATTTCTTTGATCGTGATATTTTAATGGAATAGCGAATGTAATTTATAAAACATCGCTCACAATAATTTTACTCAACTATTACATTGCATATGACGTTAGGAATCTTTTGTGTTATGGTACCTATTTTGCGATTATATTTGCACATAAACATGCCTAAAAATGGCATTTTTATTACCACTTAAAGTATATGTTGCTTGCACGCTTGGCAGGCGGGTTGGTGAGCGCAGTTTGGCAACTGCTACGCAGAAGGGACGCTGCTTTTATCCCTCTGGTTTAGAGCTCCTTAGTCGCCTTTTACGACATCCACAGGAGGAGATGGAGTGGTGCTATATTCTTAATCCAGACACCACACAGACTAATCCGGTCACCACACGGACTTAATCCAGACACCATTCGGACGTGCAGTTCTAATAAAGAGTAATTCCTCAAAGAATATAGCTGTAAATAGTGCAATACTTATGGTTTAAATCTACTTTTCAATGTTATAGCCGTCGCTTCCGTTTTACGAAATATCCTTCACCTCCTGCACGATCAGTATCGTGTATCAACTGTATTCAAGCAAAATAAATACTGTTTCAATTTGTTTGATCATAACCAAACGTCTAAAAATAACTTCCTTGACTTCCATTTAAGATTATGATTGTTACATGATCACTTCTGTCTAACTTTCTAAACAAACTGTTATTTTGTTACAAGTTCTCTTTGATCAAAGTTTAGATGTATACAATGATCAGGCCTGAACGGCGCGACGTAACAAAATAGCTCGGTCGCGTTACAAAGCGTCCGCGTCGGAACTTTACAGCTTTAGTTTATTGTTTAGATCATTTATTTTATACCGGGTAGCCATCGCCTGCCTGCTTTCTTTGTGTCCCCAGGACCATTTCACTAGATTTTTAAACTTTAGTCTTGATTGAAGTGGCCAGCCGCCCCACGATATACCTACTGGACCTGATCAGCGTTTCTGTTGAAGTAGTTACAGGAAAACTGTAGCGTATACGTATGGACGTGCCGTGTGGTGCCGGCTCAGAATGCCACCACCCCATCTCCTCCTATGGGTGTCGTAAAAGTCGACTAAGGGATTAGCCGGAGGATGGGCAGCAACGTCCTTCGACTACCTGTAAGTTTGCCTGCCCTCTTCCGCCGAGGCTTTGCAACCTGCCTTCCCTTGCCTTAGCAGATTAACCACTGACTGTATGGCCACTTCTAAGTACACACATGCACACAGCAGGGATGTATTGTGATTAGCAAAAAGAAAAAAATATATTTTGACCTGGTTATAATAAAACACTTTTAAACGGATTCTATCGCGTATATTTTTGATATTTGATTTTCCTGACGTTTCGAATACTTTGCAGCATTTGTGGTCGTAGGATGACTAAGGTGACAGGTGTCGTTACAGATTTTAACAAGTTATTTTATTTTATCTACCGTACAATTTTAATCAAAAAATTAGTTTCGATGCACGCAGTAATCACTCACAGTGTCTTGATGTTTCTTAGTGCGGTATCTTGTTTGGGACTTTATTATTTTAGTAACTGGATTCCAAACAGGTGGTACTTGCCAACCATCTTCTTTATTAAAATTAACCTGATTTTTATTCTTTTCCTGAGCAAGCCAGCCATTAAAAGCCAGCGAATAAAAAAAATATTTATTATTAAAGACCATATAATCACCAGCCATAAGATTGTATTACATAAATATAAGTTAACTCAAATAAGCTCGTCAGGCCTATTTTCAACACTTTTTTCACATTTACATGATCAACTAATACAACTGTCCATACTTAACCATAAAAATTTAGTTACAATATAAAAAAACACTAGCCTTCTACAGCCCAACCTAAATCCTTATTCAAAACAGTCCCCGAACCAATTCCTTTTTTATAGTAATGACCGGGGAGCCGTGCCGTCGCCTAGCAACCGACTTATGAGAAAAAATAACGCATTAACGAGGAACTTTTCAGTTGGCGCGCTGAAATTGTGCGGTAGTGTAATCGTTAGAACTGGTCGGGTTTCTTTTGAGTTGGAATCATACAATTTGTGAGAGTATTGTTTTATGTCGTATTCTTGAAATGTAATTTTCAATCAAAGAACAAGTGACAACCGAAGATTTATATCAAGAGACCCGAGTAAACCAGTACTTCCTATGATGTCAACCACTTTGTTTAAAAGAAATAGCAGTTGCATGACTATCCAAGTTTTTAATAAAATACCGAAAGGTCTGAGTGAACTACCTCTTAATCGGTTCAAACCTGCGCTAAAGAAATGGCTTGTAGATAAATGTTTTTACACTATTACTGAGTTTATGACATGTAAGGATTTATAAAGTGAATGACAATGATGTTCTCTTTTGCGAAATTCTGGAATAAAATATGATAATCTTAATTTGACATTTTTATATTCTTATTTTCAGTCATATTTGTGAAATGAAAAATTCTAACTTAACTCTTAGCAATATTATAATTTTATTATTTGACGTAGGTACGTTTCGTGGTAAATGCTGTCTACACGTTTACATATATATATTTATACTGCACTATTTCAGTATAATTTTATAAATAATATTACTGACTATGGTGTCTTCAAATTCAATTTATATTTTGTTGCATGTGTTTAAATTCATTACTAGGTACAGAAATAATAACACTTGATTTTTGCATGCTGATTGCACGGTGAGACGTGCTGCACTATACCAATTGATGTATATCTCTGAAACCATGTTTCTAGAAAATAAATGATCTATGTTCTATCTAATCGTAAACATTTACTGTAAAATTAAGTAAATGCGAGCAAACAGTAGGCAGTGATAGCCTAGTAGTTAAATGCTTGACTTCTATACAGGAGAAGCTGAGTTAGATCTCGGCCCTCTCCTGTGACTTTTCGGATTCATGTGCGGATTATCACTTGCGTTAACGGTGAAGGAAAACATCGTGAGATAACCTTTTTTTTATAGGTGCCCAGTGGAATTTTTTCATGAACTTCCTTCGCCCCGGGGAAGGGCGAAGGGGTATGGGATTCCGGACTTCTACCGGCTAAAACCACTAGCACCTAAGGGAGGCTCCAGGTCCTCGTATGATCACACTAGAGCAACTGGTGCCACGCCTGTAGGCACTTCTCGGAGAGGGTGACTGTAAAGCGGGTCTTGGTCTTGGGTCGGTCGGTGTGGGCAAGCAGATTCCCCAATCTACGCACCCGCGAACCCAGAGCTCTCCCTCCTTATAGCAACGGCAGAGTTTTCCTGGCGTATGGGAATTAGCCTTCAGGGCGGTTGTTACCCCGGCGCCGTCTCCTTCTTCTTCGGGCGGGATCGGCCCTCTTCCGATCCGGCTCTGCGGTCTCCTTCTGGAGCATGACGCTCTCACAGAAGGAGACCACTGCATTCCAGCTTTCGTGCTCTGCCAACATAGCCGACACTACTGTTGGTTGAGAGAGATCTTGCTCGATCTGACCGACCAGGATCCGCCGCATACCGTGACCTCACGTCCTATCTTGTGCAGGTACACACCAAAACAAATCGTGAGGTAACCTGGACAACTGAAAGGGCTCCAGAAAAAGTTTTCAATGGTGTGTGTAGTCCGCCAACCCGCACTAGGCCAGCGTGGTGGACTAACGCCTAACCTTGCTAATTGTGAGAAAAGGCCCGTGCCCAGCAGTGGGACAGTAATGGGCTGATTATATATGTTATGAGGCAAACATTTCTTTGTCACTATTCTCGTTTCGTGTTTCTCGTTTTTAAAAACCTTGCCCCACACTAAGATTGCTCCTGTGTCGTGGTTGCGTTTACAGACATGAATTCCACATACAATACACCCAGACTCGGAACAACTACCTGCAGATCATAGTGCGGCACTAGTGAAACTCTTTCAAAACCTTCGGAACATTTTAATGAAAATGCTTATCAAGTGTAACAAAACGTCTAGTAAACAAACAAATACCGAAACGTGATTTTCAATGTTACCGTTCTAGGTTCTTCAGATTGAAAGTACCTTTCCGAACACTAGCAATCGTAAGCTGTATAAGTTTAATGACGACATCCGGTTACCGGAAGTGATGTGAGCACAGTCCGCATAAAAGTCCATTAAGAAGGATGTGGGCTATTCATCCCGGGACGCTTTGTGAAGAGGAGATGGGATCGAATGAGGTGCTCGACACTTTGCCCTGATTGAGAGGGTGAGGGTTATATGTGATTATTACAAAGTTTTTCTCGAAAAATCGGTATTTCTGCTACTACTATCGGTGAGAAAAATACAGAAGCTATTACTCTTTTTGTAGTTAAAGAACTTGTTAAGTTGTCAGTCCTAATTAATGTGGATTAAGAGCTAATTTCCAAGTGCGGTCTTGATATACATTTTTTGGCCCGGAATCATGCGATATTATGCCAGTGCTGTGTAATCTGTAACTCGAATGGTTATAGATTATGTTTTTATCATCATTACCATCACTGTTGGACACAGGCCTTCCCCAGAGATCGCCGCCACAACGACCGGTCTTGGTGTATTGTGTGCCTATTTATGGGGTTCGCCCTTAATTTAATGAATACGTGGAACTGACGATATGAAACGGCAAATACGAGTTTGAACTTTATTGGTCTTTGTGATGGTAGTAGTCTCTTTTTCGTGATAACTTTGTCTTTTACTTAGTCTCAATCGTTTGTTTACGAGTGGTGAGTATACTGACAAATTAGTCCGAAAAATATGACACAATTCTGAAAATCCATGGGAAGACCTTTGTTCAGCAGTGGGCCTTCTTTGGCTCATATGATGATATGATGCTGACGATGATGAAATAAAAAAACAATGTTAACATTAAACGTTCCTTAAATGTGAAAACGGCGAAACTGTATATCAACCAAGCCAAAAAACATAAACGCTATTAGGAGCGGAACATAAACTGCTGGCACATCTATTACTCTTAATATCATATTTACAGCTATTTTTATGGTCCAGCTTTATTTTAAGTGTCACATAAATGTTTACTCACTTGAGAAGCGCACCACCCCTGGCCTTTCTTCGTTTATTCTTTAGTAGGTTGATCAGAAACCTTTTATGCCTTTTTTTTTTTTTTTTTTTTTTTTTTTTATTGGTGCCCATTGGAAATTCGTCATGAACTTCCTTCGCCCCGGGGAAAGACGAAGGGGTATGCCGGACTCCTACCGGCTAAAACCACTGGAGCGGTCATCTTCGGCACGTAAGGGAGGCTCCAGGTCCTCGTATGATCACACTAGAGCCAAAACCTTTTATGCCTAAAACATCGTGTTGAAGCAACATCCTATAACTAGCTAACTAAAACTAATGAGGTTCTGATACTGAATATCACTTTTTTTTTATTGATGTCCAGTGGAAATTCTAGATGGAACCTCCTTCACCCCGGGAAAGGGTGAAGGGGTATGCCGGACTCCTACCGGCTAAAACCACTGGAGCGGTCATCTTCGGCACCGAAGGAGGGCTCCAGGTCCTCGTAAGATCAGACTAGGGCCGCCAATTGGTGCTACGCCTAAGCACATCTCGGAAAGGATGACTGTAAAGCGGTCACACAAAAGAGTATCCATGGAGTTTCTTGCCGGCTCTTCTCCACGAGATCAATTGACTTTGAGTCAAGTGCCAGAAATGGCTGAATTAAAGGAAACCTATTTATGTCTGCCATATGTATATCTGTGAAAGATTAATGAACAATATCTTCAACCTTTCCTCCTATTTGCAGTTGGCACCGCGAGTACGGCGCCTCCGTCCTGCGTAACGTCCAGGACGGTGAACGTGGAGATCGCTACAGACGAACTCACGACGGGCTCTGCATCCGTCGCGCTGAAATAGCCGATGGTGGAAAATGGGCCTGCCGAGCCGCTAATGCTCATGGATATCTGACGATAAGATTCAATTTAGAAGTGCGGGCACATTTAACCACTCATGCACAGCCGCATACACAGGTCAGTAACTTTATGTTTTTATAGATGGGTTCTAGGTTTTTGCGTCAATATTGTTTCATTACACTAATTAATGAAATTAAATTAAATAATCATTTATTAAAAATAGACTACATAATTAATTCTTTTTTAATGTCAACCGTAGACAGCACCCGTATAGCCGCCATATGCCATATTCCTTGTGATTAAGCTGGGGAGAAGAAACGGCGCAACAAACTCCATAGCAACACGTTAATCTGTCATATATACGAGTACAGTATTACTTTTGAATACATGTGCTTCTACAATAAAAACAAAGAGGGTGGTTACTTGTTGTAACTTTGTCATAGCTACATGTCCGCTAGAACACAAGCTAAGGTAATTAACTATACTGAAGCTGCAGCTATAAACACAACGCGTTCTGAATCTGCTACGCGGAGCTGTCCAGATACAATTAGTTGCGTAACAAGATGGAGTGATGGGTGACACTAAAAAAACGTACCAGCTATGCGAGTGGCTGTTTACACTAACAACTAAAGACTTGACTGAAGACACGAGAGCGAGAGAGAGAGTAGAGCACGTTTAAAAAATTCAAAAATAGAAATCTTTTAATTTCTCCTTTACGGTTAACGACCTGTTTTTAGCCATAACTTATTATAGAAAATATTTTCACTTTCATTCGAAGTAGGTACTAGCCAAGAGCCAAGCTATTGCAAGTTATCTAATTGGCTGCATTCTATTTTTTATCATCAACGGTTGAACTTCCTTTTCTGGTATCGCAGCTGAAATATCACCTATAAAATTTTAGCGTAAAATAATACTATTTTACTGGAATGAATGAATGGATGTCCTAAAAGGCAAAGAAGGGACTACTAAAAAAAATTATGGGTAGCAGCGTCAGTTCTATTGAGCAGTAGCCATTCTGTACTCACCAACCCGCCTGCCAAGGATGGTGAGTTTTGGCAAATTTCTCTTAAAATGATGACACAATTAAAAGACCGGCCCCAGTCCCCGGGAGCTCCACAATTCCTGGTCATAATAGTGGCCAGGGTAACAAAGCAGGGGTGCCAAAAATCTCCGGAAGAGATTCTGCTAACTCCCTAGATGAAAGATAAGACACTGTTTGACCCCGAAACTGTTGACCGCTGCAATAGAGACTGCCTTCAAGCTACTAGAGTAGAACGGATTCAGCATTAACATCAATGGTGAGTACATCGCTCACCTTCGATTTGCCCATAACATCGTCATCAATGGTAGAATCGCTGCAATAGTTCAGCATACTGCTCTCAACAGATTTTCCCAATAGATGACCCTTAAAATTAACATGGCCAAGACGAAAGTCATGTCAACCCTGTTTAGGAAGTAATTGACGAGTATGTCTCCCTGGTATAAGCCGTCTAGTTTTGTATGTAGCTTCAGGTTCGAGAAACAGGTCAACTGTCGCATCCGACACGGCTGGGTAGCGTTCGGGAAACTTTGCAACGTCATTTCATTAACAATATCGCAGTGCCTCAAGACAAAAGTCTTTAACCAGTGTGTGACACCAGTATTGATATATGGCACAGAGACGTGATCACTCATTATGAGCAAAGCTATGCTTGGTATTTCTCTACGAGATCGAATCAGAAATGAGGAGATCCGTAGAAGAACTAAAGTTATACATAGCTGAAAGGATTAGAAAGCTTATGTAGTAATGGGCGAGGCACATTACTCGTAAAACTAATGGCCGTTGGGGTAAAAAGGTTTTCAAGTGGCGCACCGGAAAACGCAGCGTGGGATGACCTCCAACGAGATGGACAGATGACCTGGTGAAGGTCGCTAGGAGTCGTTGGATGTGGGCAGCATGTAACTGGTCGATGTGGAAATTATAGGGGAGGCCTTTGATCAGCAGTGGACGTCCTTTAGCTGATATGATGACGATGATTGGAATGACGTCTAATTTTCCAAGAAGCGAGTGGTATAAGTCGGAGGGTGGGCAGCTGCGTCCTTCGGGCACATTAACAACTCAACTGCGATCGCCAACCCGTCTGCCAAGCATGGCATTATGGCAAAACCCCCCAATGAGCCCACAACACACACCGTTTCGGTCGTTGTGGTGATCTTTGGGGAGGCCTGTGTCCAGCAGTGGACTTCATTCGGCCAAAACGATGAGTGGTATAAAGCTTTTTAATAAATTAAAACTTAAAATTATAATAACTAAAAGGTGCATTAAATGCAGCGCCGCATATTTAATAGGTCGGTTATTTAAAGCGAGTAATGGCGGTTATGACATCATCGGAGATTAATGGCTTTTGGAGGTTATCGGGTAGCAAATATCGGTATATACAGTCAGCGAAACCAGACAGATATTGTTCGTTGGTGGACAAAAAAGCAATATAAAAATCAAGTTGTCATACATAGGTTGCAATTAACTGAAGTGGGTATCAATTTGTATTTTTTGCACCAATCCCAGTCCGGATCAAGAATATAGTACCACTCAACCCTTCCCCTGGATGTCGTAAAAGGCTACTAAGGGGCTTTAAACCAGAGGGATGGGCAGCAGCGTCCCTTCTGTGGAACAGTGGCCATTCTGCACTCGCCAACTCGCCTGCCAAGCGTAGTGAGTACTGGCAAAGTCCCCCCAAAATGACTGCACATGGCAAGCGGTCGTCGTATTGGGGACGCTTTTGTTCAGCCGTGGACGTTTTTTGATGGAGACCATTATGCTTCGTGACTTTTATAATATACATATTACTATATTTAATCCTGAATTTTCCACTTATCCATGTTGTTGGTCTCTTATCGGTACTGTTTATTGAAGGCGTCAAGTTCATCCCACCGTCATATTTTCGCAGTTCCTCTATAACCTAGCAGTTTTGATTTTGGTCTGTAAGTTATTTGCCGCTTCAGCTTGGCAGTAGTCTTAACTACGTCTCTGATTTGTGTGCTGGAGTGCAGTGTAGGTTTCTAATCCAATTGCTTCATTTTTAGTTTGAACTTTTTTAATTCTAGATAATCAGGATCTTGGTCACCATCTTATAGATTTGAAGCCTACTACTGTAGTACGTATCACACATCCCTATCTGCCTCTTATGATGAAACATGCATCGTAGCACACACCCAATATCTGTTTTGGAGTGCATGTACAAAGGTCGACGACACGTCTGGAATTTTTCATTAGGTGACCGCAAGTTCGTTTACCCATAATAAAATAAAGTCAATAATCTCACGCGAATAACAAATTAAAGAATTTTTATATTCTAAGTTGACGGCAGAGTTTGTGCAGTAGCTGATACAGTCGGCTGCTGTGCTCCGGGTCGTGGTTTATATTTGAATGGTCTGCAAGTAGTTGTTCTGGGTCTGCGTGTATTGTGTGTAGAATATGCATCGTTTCTTTTTTAAATGAAAAAAATGATGTATAGAATAAGAACACTATCTGATAAGATACCAAAAGAAATTACTGATCTGACAGTTGGAAAGTTTAAATCGCACGTCAAATCAATTCTTATAAAAAAGCATATTATAGAATTAAAGACTATGTTGACGATAGGGACATATGGCGTTAACCCTTTTCTGCACTCGTGGCCTTCCTGGAAACCTAATATATCTGAAGTGATATTTGCATTATATAGCTGCCATATTTATCTTTTATATATAGATGACTAATTTAAATACTTTGTAACGAACAGATTTGTAAAAGACGTAAAAAAAATGACATGAAAAACCTAACCCCGAGTTTCTTTCAGCATTTCTTTTCAGAGTTTGTCATGTAGCGAAATGCCCTCCGTTATTTCAATGTGACGTGTAAAAGTGTCTGTTAGGACCTATAGGACCTATTTACTGAATAAATGATTCTATTCTATTCTATAAGATCTACATTAATATCTTATTTAAAGCATTGAATCTGGTTAGCTACCTAGCGTTTGCAACTCAGTATGGAATTATTCGTGTAAATAACGCAATATGAGCATGTTCGACCATTTTTGAGAGCTCGGCAGACTGTACCGTACCCTTAGATACACTTCAATTGAACACCACCCGCACCGTCCAACCCCGAATCGTTGTAACACAGTTAGGCCTCAGATCTAATTCAATAAAACCAACTTTTTTCTTCAACAGCCCCACTATTTGCAGACCTTTGTAAATATTGTAGTTGGAAGTGCGGACCTAAACTGCCTCCCAAGATTAACCTCGCTTATCCAATTAAATATTTAGGTTGTTTCTACACGGAAATCGGATTTTTAAAGCTGAGAATTTTGTTTTTTTGCGGATTACTGCTTTTAGCTTTTTGAACGTCGAGCTGTGAGCCGTGAGGCGGGTAGTGTGTAACTATTATTTTTTTATGAGTGACATGATGTTGCGAATGAGAAATTAAAGAGTCGGATTGCAAAAAACCGTGAGACGGTAGAGTGAAATCTAAACATTGATTAGGATAACATTGGGAAATTGTGACAGACCAGAGTTATTAATTTGAAAACTGAAACTGAAACTTTCATAATTCTCTTCCATACTCAATACGCGAAAGCCCTTCTCTGGATGTTTTCAAGAAAGGAATCAAAATATATTTCCTCTCAGTAAGACTTATAAGTATGTATATATTGTTGTGTATTTATTTAAGTATATATTATGTTCATGCTGTATATTTGTGTATTTTTTTTACTAGCACCTCTCAATCTGTTATTTTCAATATTATTAACCACATAATATTGTTTTCTTTCTGTTTGTATACTTGATACTGCCCTCTTTTCGTTTGTTTCTTCTATCACTCAAAGGTTTGCTGGTAGAAAACTCAATGTTGAGTTAAGCTCGCCTTTGTACATTTATTGTATTTTATATTCTATGTATTATGTTTGTACAATAAAGAATAATTTAGTCTCCGGTGAAGACACCGCTTTAGTAGTTAGGGGCTTGGAAGAGTATTATATATATAATTTATATCTAACAGTACCCCATGTTGCCGCGTAAGCCTATCAAAAGACCCGTTCCCTCTTTGCAGAGGCCATTAACCCGTTAATAGAGAAATATGTAGATAAAAATAAGGAATATTCATTCAACTTTTGTACATATTAGTTTTAGTTTTTTCTTTTGGCTTTTCCTCTGGCTGGCACAGCCGCGGGCTGACCAGACACAATAGATTTTGCTATAGACACACAATAGAATTGTGTCTGTGATCGAGCCCGTTAATGAGGTAATTAGTTTTATAAGCTTCTGGACATAAAGTTATTATATTAGATTTGAATGGGATTCGGTATTTTGTTGCAGGGTGATTTGTCGTTACCTATTTTATATAGGTTTGAATACTAAATACCAACTGAAAATTATTTTTAGGGTTCCGAACGTCCGAAGGAAAAACGGCGAAACCCTTATAGGATCACTCGTGTGTCTGTCCGTCTATCACATCCAATTTGCTCCGAATCTACAGGACCGATTAGGTTGAATGTGAAATATGATGATGAACCAAGTTTTTCAGTCCATCCAAAGTTTGTCAGGCAGAGATTGCGCGATAAGATCGCTCATTGAACACGTATCTTTTGAAATGTTGATTTTATAATCATTATGTGGTATATAAATAAGTAAATGAACTAATAATGTGGAATAAGACTCGCTGATATCTATTCCGAAAAGAATCTTCACTATTGTATGAACTACAACAAAAATAGAATGATACGGTTGCTCCTAATCACATACTACCAAAACCATGTTAGAAAGGTGTTCGAGACAATTATAACAGAGACTTAAACGCTACCCGTCCTGATTGTTTCAGATTGGGCCGGATGAGAACAACATACTGTGCCCTGAGACTTGTTACCACAGACCCTTTTAAGGTCCCGAATTGCAAATCAGATTGTTTCAACTGTCCCACGACCTTTACCGTAAAACCTTCATTTGTATAACAAAATCTTAAGAATATTCTAGAGGCGTTATTTTTTATACTCGCTTTTGCGTTGCGAGTTTATAAACTCTGGCGTTGTGTATCGGGTCGTTCGGTTCCCTACAATATGGCTGAGCTAAGCGATGCTGATGCATGCGTCATGCTCGTGAACGGGTGCTATCTGTTGAGACTGGTCAGTCGTTAACTACCATGTCAAAAAAAACATTATTATATTACTGTAGCATGTACTACTTAACGTGTAAACCAACACTTTTCTCATCATAACTTTTACTTTACTTTGTATCAAGTAACATTTTAAAAGAGTGTACATAGAGTTTCTTGCCAGCCGATGCTACTCCATAGAACTAACCAATTCGAGTTACTTAATTGCCAGTAATTGGGTCATTTGAAGCAAAATCTTTGACAATTGACTATTTCATAACAAAAAAATATTTGACAATAATTTTTGGTTCGTTCAGATTACACACAATGTTGGTTTCGTGCCGTAAATAAACCAGCAAAATTAATAAAATGAATACCTCTCACCAGGTTAATCCGCACCAAGGCCCTCCTCGAGGATCCTCGTCCGAGATCACGAGAACGGCCGTTCTGGAGCCAACTGTACTACCTTTTCCTTTTTTGTGATTGGTCTACGAAACAAAACCCATAACTTTCAAATTCCCGTAGTACTAACCTTTTAATAACATGAATTCAAAATCAGATACCAGCTCACCATGATACACCAATACAATTTTAATTTGCACTTAGATATATAAAGCGCTATCGAACTGGAAAATCGGCGTAAAATCAATGAATGTGCTCATAATTCGACAAAATCATCGGTCGTTTGTGCAAAATAGCTACTGATTGCAGCTCAGTATCGTTTGGAAAGATTGGAAGAACAGTTTGGTTGTAATTTAATGTTACTGTATTAGATTTGTGTTGTTAAGAAAATTTATTTTATTTATTTGGTAATTATTTGGTAAGTTAAGATAAATATGTATTTTTTTTTAAACGTTGCCCCACACGCTGATTTCTCCTGTGTCGTGGATGCGTTTACAGACATGAATTCCACATATAATACACCCAGACCCGGAACAACTACCTGCAGATCATACAAATATTAGTTCCGTGCGGGTATCGAACGCACGACCCGAAGCGCAGCAGCCGACTGTATCAGCCACTGCATCAACCGTGTCGTCAATATTGATCTTTCGTTTGAAATTAAATTAAATCCGTGAGGTTAAAGCCGTACCTGTAGTAATCAATCACCTTTGTACGATAATTGTTATCATTACGTAAAGCACATACTCAAATAATTATCCTGGATACGCAGTAAACTTGAGCCTGGGCGTGCGTGGGCACGAGACCATTTTGGCTCTAGGGTATGTGGATGAACTCCCCACCAATAGCGAGAGGTGCGATAATAGAAAGTAGCCGTTGGCACCATATCGTGCAATTCCTTAGAAAACAGTCAACAAGTTCAATAAACACCCAAACCCGAAACAATGATATACAGATCGTATAAATATTTTATTCGTGCGGGGATTTTGGCCGCTACACGTAGCGCAGGAGGCCCATCGCTTAGCCAATTCGTCAACTGTGCCCTCAAAAGTTTGCGCTGACAGCATTGGTGAGCCAGAAACCGTGACTCACTCATAGCTCGCAAGCCGCTCTCCAATTCTGCCGACGAAATTGACTTAGCTCTGGAAATAATCCTCTTACTAAGTAGTATTAAGCTTATGCTTCACATCAGAAATGTCCGGGTCCTAGTGTAACAGGCCGTGGTCCAAGCCACATACGCAGCAATTCGCTTGTTAAGCCTAGCTGTCTGGCATTGCCGATTAAACTATCATAAATTTATCTTCACGGTTCAGGCTCGTTTGTGGAATGCATTACCGATTCCAATAAGACGTGCTCAATTGCTGCCAGTGTTTAAGGGACTAGTAAGGGAACATTGCATGTCGTCAAAGTCATAAATTGTGATTAATTTGCCTTTATTCTACTCTATTTTTCTTTTTACTACTAAATCAGTACTACTATCAGTTGCTTTAATTATATTTTCATATATATATATCGCAGTATTATTTATATACAGGATGTCCAGTAAATAGCACGACATACTGCAGGGGGTGAGAGCTTGGGTCATCATTCATCATCATTTCATTTCGGCCAAATGAAGTCCACTGCTGGACACAGGCCTCCCCCAAAGATGTCCACAACGACCGATATGGATGTGTTGTGGGCTCATTGGGGGGTTTTGCCATAATCGCCACGCTTGGCAGACGGGTTGGCGATCGCAGTTGAGTTGTTAATGTACTCGAAGGACGCTGCTGCCCATCCTCCGGCTAATCCCTTAGTCGACTTTTACGACACCCATGGGAGGAGATGGGGTGGTGGCATTCTGAGCCGGCACCACACGGCACAAAATTTTCCGAAATATCGAATAACCTCTACCTTGACACAGATTTTTAAGCAACTCGTAATGAAAAATTCCTTTTCTAGTTCTTTTTTTCCTCAAATTATTTGTGAATAGTTACTTTACTCATTGATAAGTTTTTATTCTATTAAAAACTAAAATGTTTTTAAGAAATACAATTTTTATTTAAATTTTCACAGTACAATTTTCTTATCTTAAAATTTTGTACTACTGTAAATCCGTAAGATTTTGCTGAACGTATATTGTGTTTTTTTGGTAGGTATTGACCCAAGCCCTCACCCCCTGCAGTATGTTGTGCTATTTACTGGACACCCTGTATGTATGTTTATATATACATAACTATATAATCTTTAGTATTTAGAATTGTTTTGGTTAGATATACCTATTGTTATGCATTTTTGTGTGCACCATCGACTGATCCATTCTTATCCAATTCAGTTTTTTCCATCCTAAGGTTGCCTCGAAGAAATCGCCGAGTGCGATAAGGCCGCCCATTGTACTCTATATACTAGGGCCTTACTGTTTTTATTTTTTGTATAGTAATTGGTGTACAATAAAGAGTTTAATAAATAAATTACAAATACAAATTATGGATAAAACATTCCATACCCTCTAGGATCGCGGCCGCACAATTTCCGAGGTCATCTAATGAGAAGCAAAGCCTCCTACACTGGTACGATGCATAAAAAGCATGCATTCCATCCCATTCTGCTGACTTGTAGTGCCACCCTACCAGTTAATCTACCTTATATTCTTACAAATATTATATAGTACATTAGCCACCATTTTTATTTTCACCGTCGGATAATAGAAACGGTTCAATTGATTACATTTTGTTCAATACATCGTATATAAACATGACAATTGACTTGCAATTACTCGCGTATCGCAATCAAAACGGAAGTCACTGTGGTATATCATGAGTTAAATAAACAACAATTAATTCGCTATTGTTTGGAAAAACTGGTTATTTTGAACATTTCATTGTAGCTTTGTACGAAGTTATTGCAAGCAGGATATTTGCGACGTAAAATAAAATAAATGCGTCCCGATACCGGCCCGCAAACATTACGCGCGCAATTACAGATAGGGTTGACTCGCGTGAGATAAAAATATGAGTATTATAGCGTTTCCTTGTTTTATGTTTATTTTTCACGTTGTTTTTTCTACCAACCTTTTCATGCTCGTTAAAACTCCAAATAGCAATGAAACGTTTTATGGATATATTTTTTTCTTCCTAACTGTGTGAAAATGTTGTAAAAGACAGGACAAGAGTTACTATGTAGTGTAGTGTACACACAGCTTAATGTCTTAAACTTGTAAGCAATTACATTGAGAGTTCTGTCTTAAACTTGTAAGCAATTACATTGAGAGTTCAATGTATAGAGTTATAACGAACTTT
This sequence comes from Diloba caeruleocephala, assembly GCA_947459985.1. Lineage (NCBI taxonomy): Eukaryota > Metazoa > Arthropoda > Insecta > Lepidoptera > Noctuidae > Diloba > Diloba caeruleocephala. The sequence goes on along the minus strand of OX381605.1, from coordinate 31,962,131 downwards.
CACTTCAGTTGCTACGACGCGACGCGGACGTAGGACTCGCGAATATGATGGCTACGGTAGCTACACTGTCGTAGCTGAAGACAGCTACGCATCGAGCCATAGTTCTTGGAACATTATTGTGCATCAAATCTGTATTTTACTAGTGGCTGTTTAATCTAAACAAATAAATAAAATTGATTTGTCTGTTTGTAATGTCAAAATAACGTCAAAAAGTATATACGTCATCTACAACAAAAATACAATTTTTAATTTTTTTGGTTGTCTGTCTGTCTGTTTGTTCCCTCTAATCTCCAAAACAGCTGGACCAGTTTCTATGGATCTTAGGCTTCTTTTATTTTAGAAAAATATTTAGGGTACCGTGCAAAAAAATAAAACCCATGAAATCCATTATATATACATACTCTATGTTAATTGTCTATGTCGAAGTACTCTAAATTATTTATAAATAACCCACTTCTTTTAAATTAAACGGCGGTTGAGACCGTGGGTCCCAGCTAGTTTTAATAATAATAGTCTTGAACTAATGTATAATAGAGTGGTTTTGCTATAAAGGCGACCCCAACCTCTTACAGTAAGGCTGCACCATAGACGGGTTTATGAATAAAATATTTGTCGAAGAAAAAGAACACATCTAATATTACCGAAAATGTTCTAAGATGTTTAAGTGATATACTATGGTCCGTGATAGACAAACTGAAAAATATGTACGTGAATTTTCATACGTGTAATATACCACCATACTCCTTGATTTATTAAAGCATAAATATAGGGGACAGCGTACTTTATCTTTGTCATGTTTAGTAGAATAATGTTCTGGTTGGCCTGGGGACCGACAGATATGTAAGTCGTAAAAGAAAATGAAAATCTGTATGCGCAGATTGATTAAACCAACAATTTATTTAGCTCGACTTTATTTATTTCGATGGGGACAGCTTCATCTCTTATAGCTTACGTGGTACGTACCTGCCATTTTTAGAAAACTGGTTTAGTCATCATTTCGGCCGAATGAAGTCCACTGCTGGACACAGGCCTCCCCCAAAAATCACCACAACGACCGATATGGGTGTGTTGTGGGCTCATTGGGGGGTTTTGCCATAATCGCCACGCTTGGCAGATGGATTGGCGATCGCAGTAGAGTTGTTAATTTACTCGAAGGACGCTGCTGCCCATCCTCCGGCTAATCTCTTAGTCGACTTTTACGACACCCACGAGAGGAGATGGGGTGGTGGTATTCTGAGCCGGCACCACACGGCAGTACACATAAGCAATCCCTGAACTTTACCAGTATACAGTTATACACCACGTGTTAATCTAACACCGTACAGTCAACTGCTCATTACGATCACACGAGTTGTGGTTTTACCATGGCTATGAGTTAAATAGACAATTCGCTTTGAGGAAGTGCAGATTTTTTAGGGTCCCGAACGTCCGAAGGAAAAAACTGCGGAACCCTTATAGGATCACTCGTGTGTCTGTCTGTCACAGCTAATTTGCTTCAACCTGCGGGACCGATTAAGTTGACATTTGATACACGTATGGATTTCTGCGACTCAAACACAGACGTGTAACTTAAATAAGAAGATAATATAGAAGATTAAAGAGTAAAATTGCTGCGTGTAACATATAAAAGTGAGGGTCTCAAATTATTTTATTTTATAATTTTAAAATATATTGTTTTAAGTTAAGAAAATAGACTTAAATTTACCTACAAAGGGTGTATGGTCTTAAAATAACATGATTAATCTTTCAATATTGTGCGTACATATTTAAGTTTTCAGTTGGAATGTATCTGAGAAGAGGTTTTTCAACTACGATGTCACATTTAAAAAAAACGTGGTGGCTAACATATCATACGGAACCCTCTCCACGCGAGTTCAACTCGCACTTGTCCGGGTTTTTATTTATATTTTAAAATTGATTATGATAATGATCACCATCATATTAGCCGAACGATGTCCACTGCTGAACAAAGGCCTCCCCTTGCATCCAAAGACTCTCAGGACCAGATCATCTATGTATCTCATTGAAGGTTTATAGAGTAGTATTAGTTGTGCTCATAGCTAGTTGCATACACTGATCTGTAGACTATCGGTGAGGCTAAGCGACGTTTGGCGCCATCAGTCTATGGATGGGTCACCGCATGGTGATTGCAGTGAGCATCTCCGTGCTTCAGAGGGCATCTTAAATCGGCGTTCCCGGTTGTTGTCATTAGACGGCAGTCATTAAGCCAAGTCGGAGGTCTCTGGGTGGCTTGAAAAACTCTGACACAAAGTTGGTCACTAACTGCAGACAAAAGAAAGAAGAGGAAGGTTTTCCGGTACATGGTCTCCACTCGAGAATATTTTGGCCCAACGGCTATCAATTCTGACCTTTGTGTTTTTTTGTCTTCATATTTTTAAGAACGTTGCCCCACACTAAGTTTTCTAATGTGTCGTGGGTGCGTTTACAGACAAAAATTCCACACACAGTACACCCAGTCTCGGACCAATTATCTGCAGAACATATAAATATTTGTTCCGTGCAGGAATCGAACCCGCGACCCGAAGCGCAGCAGCCGACTGTATCAGCCACTGCACCAACCAGGCCGCCATAAATTACACACGATTTATAGCACCTCTTGGCTTCACTGTGGAAAATATCAGCATCATAGAGTGGAGAGATGCAGTAGTAGTAGAGATCTCTATTAGACCTCGGCAATAACCTTTCCAGTAAAAAAAATACTTTAGATATACCTAATTCGTTATATTCCGCGTGACATCCTTACTTGGTTGTGGTATGTAACAAAATTATTGATATTCGTGCGCGTATATATTCAGTTTAATTAAACGGGCCGTCGTAAAAACAAATAGTGTCGTTTATTAGCAAATAAACCTCTTCTTCCGTTATGAACGCTCGGTATTTATAAATCTGGTGCAGGTTCGTTTGTAGGGAAAGAAGACGACAGTCTGGTGGTAGGTCTCTTGAAGCAAGAGGCCGGCTAGGTAGGTACCACCCCGATAGCTCTAGTGTGATCATACTAGGTCCTGGAACCTCTTAAGTGCCGAAGATGACCGCCTCACTGGTTTTAGTCAATAGGAGTCCGGCATGCCCCTTCACCCTTCCCCAGGTTGGAGGAAGTTCCAGAAGAATTTACACTGGGCAATAAAATGAAAAAGCTACCACCCCAATGATATTCGCCACTAAGCAGCGGTGTTTAAGGTTTAGATATGATGTGCTAGTGACATTGCTGGGCATAAGAGACTAAATAGTAAATATTTTAATGTCTGGAGGTGACGAACGCAGTATGGTGCTACGCAGGACTAGCCCTGGGTAGCGTTACAATTGTTATATGCAGGCGTGACGCTTATTACTTCCGGCAGTGCGGCCTGCCGAGGGGGGGGGGGGGGGGTCTAATGCAGACAAAGCGTACACCGTGGGGTTTTAGCTGGTTTGAGCCCGCCATGCCCCTCCGCCCTTACCAAGGCGGAGGAAGCCAAAGAGGATTTCCACACGTTTAAAACAAAGGCCTAACGCTTACTAAGAAGCTAATGAATTGTTCGTCTCGTCATAGTTGCATAAAAAAAGGCGTGTTCTATATTTTAAAAAAACACCCCTAATCTCTTTCATTTTTCCCAACCGACGAGGTGGAACACAAATAATGCAATTATTCATAAAACAGCAGCTATTTATAAAAAGGCCGTGTGGTGCCGGCTCAGAATACCACCACCCCATCTCCTCACCTGGGTATCGTACAAGTCGACCAAGGACATAGCCGGAGGATGGGCAGCAGAGTCCTTCGAGTACATTAACAACTGAACTGCGATCGCTAACCCGCCTGCCAAGCGTGGCGATTATAGCAAAACATCCCAATGAGCCCACAACGTACCCATATCGGTCGTGGTGGTGATCTTTGGGGGAGGCCTGTGTCGAGCAGTGGACTTCACTCAGCCGAAATGATGATGATAAAGTAGAAGTCGTGTGGCAATGGGCAAGGCACATGGCGCATTGTTCGGAGATCTGATTGCCGCTGGGGCAAAAAAAATCTCGAATGGAGACCGCGTACCGGGAAACGCAGCATCCATCCCACGCTGCACCTCCAACGACATGTAGTGTGTCTTTGTGGCCCCACCCTTTTTTAAAACTATACATAATTTCTTCCTCCAGGTGGTAAACAGTGGAGGGACAGCTATGATTAACTGCACTTGGGAGGGCTGGCCTGGCCCTCGACGGCTAGAGTGGTTCCACAATGGCGTGCCTCTAGGAGCTAGGGTCGTAGGAGGCAGGGTCAGAGTGCTGGATGATGGGGAACAACTGGTGATCTCTTCAGTTCATAGTGCAGATAAGGGCATGTATCAATGCATGGCAAGAAATAAGATGGACTCTGCTCAGGCCAGTGCTGAATTGAGGCTAGGAGGTTTGTCACCAGTTTTTTTTAACATTGCGAATGAATATTTAGTTCCGTGTGGTGCTGGTTAATATTACCACCACCCCATCTTATCCAATGGGTGTCGTAAAAGGCGACTATGGGATTAGCCGAAGGATGGGCAGCAGCATCCTTCGAGTACATTTATAACTCAACTGCGATCGCCAGCCCGTCTGCTAAGCGTGGCGATTATGGCAAAACCCGGTAATGGGCCCACCACACAAAACCATACCAGTCATTGTGGTAATCTTTGGGGGAGTCTTCGTCCAGCATTGGACGTTTTTCAGCTGAAATGCTGATGATGATGATGAATATTTAAAAAAGAACATGAAAGCAACGGGAACAACTTGACTGTATTTTTTATAGTGTACATATTTAGATGTTCATTTAGTGTCTGATTACATTTTATATAAAAATTCTCCGCCTAAGCATAACAAAATATCGGGTTCCTCCTTACAGAGGATGTTAACTTGTAAAGATAGAAAAGGTTATAAAATCATTATTTACCTCTATCACTAAGGATTGCGATCGCCTGTAGTCCGAGCTGTTCAAGATAAAATAGCTGCTACTCAAAAGAAGTTTCTCAAATGAAAACGCTATTCCCACTATCATTAAATTAATATTCTAATTGCTTTAACAACATAAATTTCTATTTCAAATCCAGACACAGCACCGGAGCTCCAGTATACGTTCATAGAGCAAGTCCTAAGGCCTGGACAAGTGGTGACCCTTAAGTGTTCAGCAGCTGGCTCTCCACCACCACACTTTACCTGGATGCTCGACGGACAACTGCTTAACACCATGGCTAAAGGACATAGGTGTGTAGAAATGCTATAACCAGCTTGATAACCTAAACCGATTGACGATGGCTTTGACTCCACGAACGTTATTCCATGCTATTATGAATTGTCATCATCATATCTTACAAGCTAATCGCAAAACACACTCACGGCGTGTTTTAAATCAGGAGTTTGTCATAGTATTCTACAGTAGAAGGTTACAGGTAAGATCATTTCTCTAATGACAGCCAAAAAAAATTTATTATACAGCCTGTGCTAAACATGAAGCCAAACGGTGCAGTAATGTTTTGTCTCTTATGTTTTTTTTTTTTTGTAAGTTTCTTATTTTCCTAATTATTACTTTAGTGTATACAATGTAAGCATTGAAAGCAAACTTCAAGCGTCAATATAAACTTTTACCGGAGCTTTCCTGATTAATGAGCCAAGTTTTCCCAATAGAAGTGAAAACGTGTCGAGTTTGAATAGGTTCACTTTTTCGCAGTGCCTTGATATTGTTTGTTCTTGTATTGTACTATCAATCACACAAATACAATCCTGTTAATTGCATAATATGAGCTTGGTTTAAACACAACATCTTTGTTGTATCGGTGACAGCGCAATATATTTAAGGTGTAAAAAAAAATAGTAACCCACAAATTACATACGTGTGGTGTCCGGATTTAGAATATTCTAAATCGTAATACTACTCCATCTCTTCCCGTGGATGTAAAAGGTGACTAAGGGACTAAAAACCAGAGAGATGGGCAGCAGCGTCCCTTTTGTGAAACAGTAGCTATTCCACACTCACCAACCTGCCTGCCAATTTCCCCCAAAAGGACGACACTCGGCACGAAACTGGTCGGCCTAAGGGGGGAGGGTTTTGTTCAGCAGTAGACTGTTTTTAACGGGCATAATGATGATGATGAAAAATTACTTTGTGCTGCTGTTGATGATGATGAAATAGATCTACTTTTTCTTACAAATGACTGTGTGGCAGATACAGCGTAGAACAGTTTGCTACAAAAAGCAACGACATGGTGAGCTACCTGAACATCTCCGCAGTGAGGTCTGAAGACGGTGGCCTATACACCTGCAGGGCAGCCAACTCCCTCGGGGAAGTCTCACACACATCCAGACTCAATATTTATGGTAAGTTTCTAGTGTCAGTTTGCAGAATCTCTACTCATCCATTCAAACTTATATAGACTAAGCAGAAGGCAGCTCAACGCGCATCAGAAGTAAGATACTGTGGTCTTGTAAATTTTACGAAGTATTGTCAAGTATTTGATTTACGAAACTAAAAAAAAAATACAAAAACTGTGATTAGCTTTCTCTCTGCTATGGACTGCACTTCGTTGGCCATGTGTAACTGTAGTTGTAACTAGACACCTGTAAGTAAAGTACCTAGTTATTTTAAATAGTGTTTAAGTTGTTCATATTTTTATTGTTTATATTGTGTTCACTGTACTGACTGCACTTAAAGTGCAATATAGTCTATGCAGCACACGATACACTACACACAACACACAAATTACAACGCAAAATCGCACGTATCTACGGTAAGGCTGTATGCTCTGTTTGGCGTCCGTGTGTCATCTTCAAAGCGGGTTCCAGTTGAAAACCAGCGCCTGGCACTAGCTGCCTGGCACATGCTGAACTGGACACCTATTTGGTGCAACCGTGAGATACATAATATTGTATAACTTCACTAATACTTACTACCTACCTAATCTATTGCGTCTCATGTATTGCAACAAATAAATGTTTCTTTCTTTCTTTCTTTCTAACAGTCGATATGTTTTGCCACAGGTCCACCTTACGTGAGGTCCATAGGTCCAGTCAGAGTGGTAGCTGGACGAGAGCTGGTTCTCTATTGTCCTTATTCCGGCTATCCAATCAGGTAAAAAATTCACCATTTTGACAATATAACTTTTCACTTGCCGTGTAGTGCCGGCATAGAATACCATCACCCCATCTCCTCCCGTGGGTGTCGTAAAAGTTGACTAAGGGATTAGCCGGAGGATGGGCAGCAGCATCCTTCGAGTACATTACCAACTCAACTGCGATCGCCAACCCGTCTGCCAAGTGTGGCGATTATGGCAAAACCCTCCAATGAGCCCACATCAGACCCATTGTGGTGATCTTTGGGGGAGGCCTGCGTCCAGAAGTGGACTTCATTCGGCCGAAATGATGATGAACTTTTCAGTAAACTTTATTTAACACGTCTCGACTTTTCAGTTCAGTAAAATGGGAGCGAGACGGAAGCCCTGTAGAATGGGACAGCAATGTCGACGGTGCTTTAAAACTGTCTAGGGTAGAACCTTCATACGCAGGCGCTTATACCTGCGCAGTAATGGGCCCGCATGGGGAGATAGCCAGGAGGGAGCTGCAGCTTGTTGTTAGCAGTGAGTATGTTGGATATCTTTAACCAGTGTGTGTTACCAGTGATGACATAATATATGGCACAGAAACGTGGTCACTCACTATGGGCCTCATAAGAAAGATCAAGGTCACCCAGCGAGCTATGGAGACGATATTTATTTGGTATTACTCTACGAGATTGAATCAGAAATAAGCGGATCCATAGAAGAACTAAAGTTGCCGACATATCTGAAAGAGTTAGTGAACTGAAGTGGTAATGGGCACATTGCTCGTAGAACTGATGGCCGTTGGGACAAGAAGGTTGAAGGAAGGTGGAGACGCGTACAGGAAAACACAGTGTGTGACGACCTCCCACGAGGTGGACAGACGACCTGGAGAAGTCGTTAGTCGTTGGGGGTCGTTGGATGCGAGTAGTATGTAACTGGATGTGTGGAAATCTATGAGGAAGACCTTTGTTCAGCAGTGGACGTCCTTTAGCTGATGATGATGATGTTGGTTACCAAGAAGCAAAAAGCAGTAATTTAAAACTTCAATAAACGGATCACTTAATATAACGTATTTCGTAGGATGCCTAAATCAATGTTTTTTTATTTAGCACTGATACAGTTCACATATACACCATTCGTTTGGAAAATCTTCAAACATACTAACATGATAACACTCCATCCAATCTTGTCGTATGAAGCTATTGAAATCCCAAGCGTACAAAACTTGTAATCACTCTTGGATTTAACTCCATGTTCCATAACTGTATATTATTCTCACATTCACCTTTACTTTCGTAATTGTCAAACCAACTCCATTAAACTATTTCGCACGTACAGTAAAAACATGTATTTGATCCAATAAACTATTTTGCATGTACAATATCAACATATAACTGATCAAATAAATATTATTTAACAATAAACTACTGCACACTGCCACTTTTTTACTTTTTGCTAAATTAGTCATTTCCTTTTCTATATTTAACTATATTCGAAAATCAATCTATTTTCTCAGATCCCCCAGAAATCGAGCCTTTCTCTTTCTCTGCCAACCTACAAGAAGGGAAGCGAGCTCAAGTCAGCTGCAGCGTGACCTCAGGAGATATGCCCGTCCACTTTACTTGGCTTAAAGACAACGCACCTATACCTTCTAGTTTGCAGGTTAGTTTAGAATTATGTGAGGTTTAATTACAGTAAATTGTGGTTGAGGGTTCTTGAAGTTTCTTTTGAGTTAACCTACTTTATTTAGAATTATATTAAAATATTTACACAAATCTATGATAGCACTTTATTGTTTATTGACTATTATATCGTGGTCTTTAAACTCTGATTTAATAATAACCACTATCTTGGCAAGGCTCATATTATACAAAAAGTATATTATTTCACATTTCTTCATCGAAAAGTTAGTATGATATAAAGAATATTAATGCAAAACCTCAACTCTTTAATAGTTTACCTAAAAATATCTTCAAAACCCGGCCTGGTTGTATAGGTGGAAGAACGGGGCGCTGATTTTTTCAGCAACCTCGTATTCAAAGAGGTGTCTGCCCGCCACAGCGGGTTGTACACTTGCGTGGCCTCCAATACCGCGGCCAAGGTTAACTATACCGCCGAACTGGTGGTGAAAGGTAACCACCATGTCAATATGCACCAGAGCACAAGCACTGTCATGATGTCCATGAGATGTGAAAGCGTGGGGAGGGATGAGATTGGAACCGTGAAGTTGATAATGATCAGACGAATAGCGATAACTGTCATTAATTAAAGCAGAATTCTGTAGCCCTTTAGCGAATAAAACACAATATAATCCTTCAACTGAATTGATAGAAATATTAGATACGCAAGCTACCAAATTTATACATGTCGATGCTAGATTTCCCGAATTTACTCATTTAAATTCCTATTATTCTAATGATAATGAAAATATACTATATATACACATAGATTCGATGCTTCACTCTATATTTAATTGGATTAGATGTGTAAATTTTATTCAGGTGCATCTGATTATTCTCGAAGCTGACTCTATGTAGTTGGAAATAGGCTTGGCAAAATGCAACACATAGCATCTCCATGTATTCCTACTAAAGCTATGTTCAGGTAGTTAACAAACATTTTGTCCTCAACCGCGCTTTCATCATCAAAGAGGCTATTCACGCTAGCACAGAGCACTGAATTGTGATTATTTTATCTATATTATACGCTGGTTCCTTTGCAGAATCACAACCGTATGAAATTGTGTACCTTCTGTAGTTAACTTGCTCTTTAAGAACGTGTCGATAATAATGGCTTTATTCACATTGCGCCCAATCCTGGATATTTATTTCTTTTTGTAAATCATGCTTTCCATTTCGTCAAAAGAAAAAAATTTCAAAACTTGGCTTTTCATTTCGCGCAATTTGAATAAACGTCGTTGGATATTATAAATGCACTTTTGTAAGCACTTTATTCACAGCGCACAATTATTTTCCAATGCAAATATCTTATATCTTAACATTTTTGTTTTGCTCAGCGTTGGATTTTAGATGGCTGACGAAAATGGTAAATTTTATTCATAAGGTTTTGTTAAGGAGTTCGCCGATTTCCTTATATATTTAAATTGTTGGATCGCAATACAGTAACAATTTATTTTTGTAATTGCGGTGTAATTCTAAAACTTTATCTTACGCTTATTTTTTCATACAATATATTAAAAGAAGTTATCAAATCGCAGTATGCAAATTCTGCATCACAGCGTAATGCAACAGTTCAATACATAATTATCTGAAAGTTAACCAAAATTAATAAAGTATTGCCTTAGGTTTTTGTGATTATTATGTATAATAAATGTAAGTTTTCTAACAAAAAAAAAAAAAAAAAAAACAAAAAAAAAAAAAAAAAAACAAAAAAAAAAAAAAAAAAAAATTACTTTCAAACGCTTTGCAGTCTTCGTGGTTGTCAACACGACCTCTTGCGACCACGAACGCTGCAAAGTGTTCGAAACGTTAGAAAAACAAGAATATATAAGATACGCGATTTAATCCGTTTAAAAGTGTTTTATTATAATCAACAGACATAATAAAGAATAATTCTTAAATTTTATGATACGTTTATTGTATTTTATAATAGATGTTTATATTCATAATAATGTACTGCTGCTGATGGAAAAGGTAAAAATCGTATTAATAAAATTTTTGCAAGAAATTCATTAAGGGGAACGATATTTTACACAATACAGTAGGCGTAATGTGTATTAGTAATCACTTTTAAGTCTATGTACTGTAACCAAAGTATAATGCTGTATTAAATTTAGAAATAAAAGTGACCTTACTTGCATGCTGCAGTGTCTCCCAAATGGTTAGTGGAGCCCAAGGATGAAGCAGTTCTGGCTGGTGAACCCCTGGCGTTGCATTGCCAAACTACAGGGTCGCCAGTTCCTCAAGTAACTTGGCTAAAACAAAGAGGTTGGTTAACAATATATTTTAAACAGGGCTCAGGAACGGTTTTATATTTATTATATGTTATAAGTAAATCGTAATACGCGCAATAATTTGAGTTACAGCATTGAACTGTCTGTGGCATTTACACTCAAAGGGCCAATTCTCGTACCTAATTAAAATGTTAAAAATATAGTTCCGATCTAGTCTCAATTTCATATATGTCACAAATGGTATTCTCCTTAACTAACGTCAAACGTGGAACGTACACTGTGATGAGATTGAAAGTTGATATATTAAGCCAAAGCGGTATTCTGCTAACATGTTAAACTGACACAGGTAATAAAATTGTCATTATAAATTGACATTAAAATGGGACTAGATTGAGATCAACCAACTTAATGTCTTCAGGGTCATCAACAGATTATGTACCATACAATAAACAAAACAAAAAAAAACGATTTAACTTGAATAGGAGCAGGGGTGCAATTCCTTAAGCTCAAACATCCATACATCCTTAAATACAGAATCGAAATAACCAATTTCGGTATACGCTAAGACAGGATTGAAGCTATCCAAGGACACGTTGCAGAAGGTAAGTCATGACGACCAGTCTTAGTGAATACCAAATTGGTTTTACACCGTTATTTCGATTCTGTTTTTAAGGATGTATGGATGTTTGACCTTAAGGAATTGCACCCCTGAATACCATCTTTTCATATAATTTAATATCAGTTCGGTCAACTTTCACAGTGTAAGTTAATAGAAATAGCAGTTGCATGACCATCCAAGTTTTTAATAAAATACCGAAAGGTCTGAGAGAACTATCACTTAATCGGTTCAAACCACCACCACCAAGCGAATGACTTGCTCGCCTCGTCAACATATTGCATAAATCAAATATTGTTACTTCTAACTGATGTAGTCAGCTTTTTAATTAATTCTAATTCCTTAGTTGAATATATAACTTCAAAAGATTTTGCATTTCAATTTATACTCTTTAAATTTTATAGTAATCATTGCAATCATAGAAAAACAAGTACTGCGCATCTTTGAGATTATAAAACGTTTGTTTAGATGTCTTTTCAAATTAAATAAAGTGTTTACTAAAAAATAACTTAATGTCTGTCAGGGTCATCACCAGATTATGTACCACTAGTAAACCTTGGCGGAAGATTCCAGTTCCTCTCAAACGGAACACTATGGATTGAATCAGCGCTACCCTATGACGAGGGTAACTACATGTGCAAATCCGAGAATGGAGTGGGTTCTGCACTAACAAAAACCGTACTCGTTTCTGTCAACGGTAAGTTTTATATTCGACGCCACGGTGCAGTGGAAAGAAAAATTTAGAAAAAAGTTGGTGCAGTGGCTGATACAGTCGGCTACTGCGCTCCGGGTCGTGGGTTCGATTCCCGCACGGAACAAATATCTGCAGGTAGTTGTTCCGGGTCTGGGTGTATTGTATGTGAAATTCATGTCTGTAAACGCACCCACGACACAGGAGAAAACATAGTGTGGGGCAACGTTTAAAAAAAGAAAAAGATTTAAATATGTTGTGTGTACTTGAACAAATTGTATAGGAGATTCTTCACACACCCTTAATTTTTAATTCTAATAGCCTAGGTGTACTTTATAGGTATCTGTACATAATGACTCTTTCCAACCAGAGCCTGCGCGGTTCGAGTTAACGTCGCACAATATGACGGCGCGCCGCGATGCGCCTGCGACGCTCGTGTGTGACGTGCGTGGAGACAGTCCCATTCGAGTCACGTGGGCGCACAATATGAACCACTTAGATCTTAATACTTATAGGTACGTACAATCAAGTAAACTAGTAAAAAACCACCTTAGGCCAACTAGAGCTTACTCTACTTTACTTACGGCCGAATACTGAGACGCCAGTTAATATTAAGTCCCGCTTTAACTATTTGAGCCGCCCGGTTTTGTACCGAAAACACGTTTCTCGAATAGATAAAGCGGGATTTCTGTATATATATTGTTTTTTTTTTTTGTTGGCTTCTCGCATACATTTCAGGGAAATGTGATTGCTTAACCGGTCATTTCTGGCGAAGCCAAAAGAGGCCTCCAGCCAGGCTTAGATTTAATATTAAGAACTAAGCAACTTTCGCTAAGGGCGCCCCCTGCGGGACACGGACCTGGGCTTAGGGCGTTGCTGGGGATAACAAGCTATTGTTTTGGGGACAGCTGGATCGGTATTATTTGAAATGTATTAAGGGACATTTAAAGATACAGGCTCGGCACGGGCCGGCGCGAGCAAGAGACGGGAGGGAATTAAATATTTACTAAGTGAATTTATATTTATAAATACATTAAGTGGCATTTCAGTATTCGGCCGTTCATCATATCGGCCATTTATACGTCCACTGCTGAACATCTGCTGTGCTATGCTGTGTCATCATTTTGGGGGATATTTGCCAATATCCACCACGCTTGGCAGGCGAGTTGGTGAGCGCAGTACGGCAACCGTTTCACAGAAGGGACGCTGCTGCCCATTCGCCCATCTTTTACATCATCCACGGGAGGAGATCGAGTGGTGCTATATTCTTAATTGTCCGGATTACACACGGAATGTCCGGACACCACACGGAATTCGGCCGTTAGATTAGTGTTAATCTTACAACGGCAATATTTTTCTACAGATTAGTTGTCTTAATAATTTGATGTCGACAAAATATTTCCTTCGGCCCACCAGGCATACCAACCGCCTGGCTGGAGGATCCTCCCTTTTCTATGGAGGAACACCACACCTTGTTCCTCATAAATCTAAACTAGAGGGATGGGCAGCAGCGTCCCTTCTGTGAAACGGTAGCCATACTGCGCTCACCAACCCGCCTGCCAAGCGTGGTGAGCATTGGCAAATAGCCCCCAAAATGATGACACAGTTGTGAAAATCTATGGGGGAGGCCTGTGTTCAGCAGTGAATGGTATAAATGGCCGATATGATATATGATATAAAAAATTTAATCCAAATGTCGACTTTTAATGTTTATTTCAGGCTAAGCATCTCGGAAGCAAAGACTGATAGTGGTTTAAGATCTCAGCTGTACATCAGCCGGACCGACCGACAGGATTCCGGCGTGTACAAGTGTCAAGCCGTCAACTCGTACGGTCACAGTGACCATTATATTTACCTTTCCGTCAAAGGTGAGCTTTAGACAAAATCTAACACAAATAATAGATAAGCTTTCCCGTTTGGAATAATCTTATTATAATTTTATGGGTATATGTAAAAGACTCGAGTTTTATTTGGAGCTACACCTTAGTCATCCTGCGACCACGAACCCTGCAAAGTGTTCGAAACGTCAGGAAAAAGAAAAATCTCAAATATACGCGATAGAATCCGTTTAAAAGTGTTTTATTATAATGGAGCTACATCATCATATCTTAGCCCAGAGTCTACTGGGTATGAGCCTCCTTCAAATTCAAAAATAAATTCAAAATGTTTTGTCTGCGAATGAAGATAGATTGTAGTTTTACATTTTTTTGACCCATTTTCATTCTACCAGTAGAATACCGGTATGCAAATGTCAAAATTTTTATAAAATGAATGTATAGAATTTAATAATCAGTATTGCATGAATAGAATTTAAATAATCAGTTGAATGTCATTCGGATTGAGGTATTAATTAACACTATAATAACATTTACTTAGAAGCCATTTATGCAATTTATCTTTGAATAATGTCAACGGTAAATATTTGAAATCCCTTGGAAGCCTATTAAATAGTTTTATGGCCATAGAAAAAATATTGTCATCATATATTTTCGAATTGCTCTTTGGTAAATAGAGTTTTCTTCTTATGCCAGCTTCTTATATCCGGAGCATCTCTCATCCAGTTGATTTCCGTAACGTTGGTGAAGTCGTCAACACAATGCGCCTTCAAGCAACATACATATACAAAACAAACATCAACACTATGCCTACACAAGCCTGCCTACTACAAGTATTAATTAATCCAAAGTAGTGATAAAAACTGCACCATTCTGTTCATGTTTCTTCTTAATTTTCCAGAAAAACCCGACACTCCCCACTCTCTATCTGTGACAGAGATCCTTAGTCGCGCCGTGCGGCTGTCTTGGAGCCAAGGCTTCGACGGCAACTCGCCCCTCATGGGCTACACGCTTCAGTACTGCGCGCTGTCTGCACAAGGAGCCATACGGGTGAACCAGTGGGATGCAGCTGTCACACTCAATGTGTCCATCCACGGGATTGCACATTCTTATGTGACGTGAGTCAGCGATGGTTTAGATACAAACTAATTACTATGAGACACGATCCCGTCATCTGAGCTTTACATTTGTTTTGAAGAAAGAAAATAAATTTATTTGAATAGATAGGGCAACACATCATTTACAGAAAGCATAAATTGAGTAGATAAACCAAAATAATATAAAAACAAACCATTAACAAACATATTGAGACATCAACATACAACAAACCATGCAATATGAAGATAGCTGGGTGAATAAATTTATTATAATATAACACTAATATACCTCACGTGAAATAAAGTTAATGGTTAGTGGTGTGCGTCGCAATACCGATCAAAAAGAGACATTGCCCAGCCTAAAGCCACATCGCAGTTAGCGATGCGGCGCTGATTTTCAGCAATACCTCGTAGTATGCATAATACGTATATTATAGAATACATTGTGTTACAATCATATAACGTTACTACTCTATTGTGCTGTGTGCCTCTCACAACGCTGCAACCACAAAAAGAATAAAACTATCCACAATGCCGCGAACGTATATTAAAGTACATATTTAGACTAAGGTAGATGTATATTTGTGCATAAATATACTATCCATTATATGGATATTAAGCTATCTACTATACTATCCATTATATGGATATTAATTAATATATTAATTTTTTACATAAACCGTATTGTGGATTACGATTTATGTAAAAATTGATTGAAGAGTTGATAGTTATCGATATTTGTCACACCTGATAACTCAATATATAGTTGATATTTTTAAATCAATTCCTTAGCTTGACGAAGAAAGGTGACGTACATTACGAAGCTCTGATGGGCAGCCTAAAACCGCACACCGCGTATATGATCCGAATAGCAGCTATTAACCAAATCGACAGAAGCGCTTACACCGAACCTGTAGTAGTGAAGACGCAGGAGGAAGGTAATAAAGTGAAACTAGAACCATATAATTTGAACGTTTTAATGGCAAATCTTTTTGTGTGGTTCCGTTCAAATTCCGTGTGGTGTCCGGATTAAGAATATAGCACCACTCCATCTCCTCCCGTGGATGTCGTAAAAAGCGACTAAGGGAATCTAAACCAGAGGGATGGGCAGCAGTGTCCCTTCTGTGAGGCGGTAGCCATACTGCGCTCACCAACTCGCCTGCCAAGCGTGGTGAGTATTGGCAAATACCCCCAAAATGATGACACAGTTGTGTTAATCTATGGGGGAGGCCTTTGTTCAGCAGTGGACGTATAAATGGCCGATATGATGAATGGCAAATCTTGGTTCGTCCATTACTAAAAATCAGTATCGATTTTGTGTTTCCCTTTCCACACACAGCCAACTTTTCGTACTAATATAAATAACTGTCCAAATCATGGTTACCAGCTCCTTCAGAAGCCCCCACCAGCGTACATGTAACACCGGGTGGACCCGGAGAGTTGCATGTGTCATGGCGGCCGCCACCAAGGGACGCGTGGCATGGAGAACTCCTGGGCTATTCGGTTACTTGTACCGAACTTAGTCCTGCTTCACCAGCGATGAGGAATTCTACTAGGTAGCTATACTATTACAATAGTCATCATATTAAGCAAAAGATGTCCACTGCTCAACAAAGACTTCCCTTGTAGGCTGTCACAACGACCGGTTACATGCCGTGCCTTATCATAATTATTCTCGCGATCATCAGATGGCGCCACATAGAACAATTCCAAACATTCTGGAACTACGCGCTATAGTACAGCTACTGGACAACAGATGGCGCCACATGCCTTAGTTACGAAGATCTATCCAGAATACTGTATAAGTTTCTACACGCTGTAGTATCACTTCTACACACAAGGTGGCACCACGTTTCGCTATTATTTTCTGGATGGCGTAACAATATGACTCAAAATTATCAGTAATCTCGTTTCAAATAAAATGTTTTTAGGCGACTACATAAACAACTACATCCCGTGTGGTTTTTATTTGTCTTGCCTTCTTATTCACATAGAAACCTACTTTATAGACGTTTATGATCGCTTGTGTCGATAATCATTGTAGAGGAAAGGTGGCCTTTTTCCAATGAAGACCACGCAATTAAGGGCTAAAAATAATTCTTTAAACACTAACATAAAACAACTAATATCGGTATTGCATTAATTTCCAGGACGTTAACAGTGAACGGATGGTCAGCCACAGAGCTAAGTTTGTCAGCGCTGCGCAAGTTCACTCGCTACGAGGTGCGCGTGCGCGCGTTCAACGGAGTGGCGGCCGGCCCCGCCTCCGCGCCCGTGGTCGCCACCACGCTCGAGGGAGGTGAGGCTTCACTCTCGTTCACAGATGTTTTTTTGGGCTACTCACATACCCTTGTAGGAAGTGTGGTTGCTTAACCGGCCGTTTCTGGCGAAGACAAAAGGGGCCTCCATCCTGGCTTAAAATTAAAATCTAAGCAACTTGCGCTAAGGGCGCCCCCTGCGGGACACAGGCCTGGCTTAGAGTGTTGCTGGGGATAACAATCTATTGTTTTAGGGCCAGCTGGATCGGTGTTATTTAAAATGTATTAGGGAACATTTAAAACTACATGCTCGGCACGAGCCGGTGCGACCAAGAGACGGGGGGGAGAAGTGACGTGAAGTGAAGTGAAGTTCCGGGGCGTTCACAGATGTGAGAGTTCACTCATTATAAGGGAGGAATCTAAACGTTCAATGGAGCTGCAACAAGTGTTACGACCATGTACAGGAGGTTGCTTTGATTTATGTTCGGAAGCTCTGTCAGATAACAAAATTCGAAAATTGGGTACAAGACTTACTCCTAAGACTATACGATGTTGGCTGAAATTGTGATCTCATAATGTGAGAGGATAAGTTAGTACCCTGACGGAATGATACCGTCAGGCACAGAAACTTACAGTGTCATCGACTTCTTTGACTCAGTGATCAATATTGACACTGCAAAACAATATTGGTTTACTAGAATACCTAATTTGTGTGATGTCCGAATTAAGAATATAGCAACTTCGCGTGGAAGTCGTAAAAGGCCACTGAGGGGCTCTGAACCGGAGAGATTGGGATGGACGGTAGCCATACTGCATTCACCAAGCCGCCTGCCAAGCGTAGTGAGTATTAGCAGATTCCCTCCAAAATGATAACACAATTGTGAAAATCTATGGGAGAGGCCTCCCTTATTCAGTAGCGGACGTTCTTTGGCTGATTCGATGATTACTAGAGTACCTTCAACTTTCGGCATCCTCTCCCGTTCAGTCAGAATTTTACTACTTAGGCAAAATTTAACTCGAAATAAGGATCTACAATAAGTTAGACAGTACGAGTAAGTCCTTACTAATTTGTATACATAAAATATAATTGTACAACATTATTTTGTACTTGGTTCGATGGATGAACAAAACTAAGTGAACTTTGTTATTACATTTCAGTGCCAGAGTCTCCTCCAACACAAGTGTCCTGTTCAGCCCTGTCGTCTTCCAGCATGAAGGTGTCCTGGAGCCCGCCACCCATCGGGCAGCACGGGGGCCTCATACAAGGATACAAAGTTATTTATTCACCACTAACTGCAGATCATGGTGAGTCAGTTTTCCTCAGTAAGTATAATTTGTCAGCTCTAGTGTGATCATACGAGGACCTGGACCCCCCTTAGGTGCTGAAGATGACCACCCCAGTGGTTTTAGCCAGTAGGAGCCCGGCATGCCCCTTCGTCTTTCCCCCGGATAGCAGGAAGCTTACTAAGAATTTCCACTAGCCTAATAAAAAAAATAAAAAATGTGTTATGGTGAAAATATAATTTTAAGAAAAAATAATCTATAAAAAAGAAATAATTTAAAATATTTTCTGGCACCTCACCTATACATCTATACAAATAAATAAAATTGAAGTGTCTGTTTGTCTGTCAAAATAACAGTTTTTAACTAAATGCATATAAAGTATATAGTATATACGGTATATAGTATATAAAGTATATACGGTACATACAGCAAAAAATTATCCATTAAAAATAGCTATTTTTATTTTTTTTGTCTGTCCGTCTGTCTGTTTGTTCCCGCTAAACTCCGAAACGGCTGGACCGATTTCTACGGAAATTTCACTGGCAGATAGCTGATATTATAAGGAATGACTTAGGCTACTTTTATTTTCGAAAAAAAAAAATATAGGGTACCGCGCAAAAAAAAACCCATGAAATCCAATATATATATATATATACATACTCTATGTCAAATGTCTATGCCGTACGTACTCTAAATTATAAAATATAATCCGTTTGAAAGTGTTTTATTATGAACTTCTTTTAAATTAAACGGCGGGTGAAACCGCGGGTCCCAGCTAGTTAAACAATATAATGGATTGATTTTGGTGTACTAGACGGTTTACAACCATTTAGCGTAATCTGAATACCTTAATAATCCTACCCACTTGCTCAAAGCAGCGACCGAGCGAATGATATTCAACTCTATATCCGCCTCATGTCCAAATTCCATTCTCATCAGCTTGATATCTGAGGGCCAATTCTCGTAATTTAAATCTCGTAATCTAGTCTCGGTGACATAAATGTCACAACTGGTATTCTCCTAAACTACCAAACAACGTCAAACGTGAACATACAATGTAATGAGATCGAAAATGGATCGAAGTCAAAACGGTATTCTGCTAACATTTCGAACTGTCACATGTACTAAATTGTCATTATATAAACGTCAAAATTGAGATTGAAATGAGACTAGATCGAGATTATACCGAAATCAGACTGAACTTTAAGAGTATCAGAATACCATTTTTTCGGTCCCTTCCTAATTTAATCTCAGTTCGGTCAAGTTTTAGTCATAGTGTAAATGAATTACGAGAATTGGCCCCTGTGTGCTTTACGGCGGAACTTACTGTACGGCGCTAATTAATTATTTTTAAGTGACCATACATTGCCGTGTGGTGCCGGCTCAGAATACCACCACCCCATCTCCTCCCATGGGTGTCGTAAAAGTCGACTAAGGGATAAGCCGGAGGATGGGCAGCAGCGTCCTTCGATTTCATTAACAACTCAACTGCGATCGCCAACCCGTCTGCCAAGCGTGGCGATTATGGCAAAACCCCCCAATGATCCCACAACACACCCATATCGGTCGTTGTCGTGATCTTTGGGGGAGGCTTGTGTCCAGCAGTGGACTTCATTCGGCCGAAAATGATGACCATACACGCCCGTTTGCCCAATAAGTCAGAAAAATCCTCAACAAAATTAAAAACATCCTTATTTCCAGTGGATGTGGGCGAAATTAAGAGAGTGACGACAACTGACACTTACCTGCACAGCCTTCTCAAGTACGCCAACTACTCCATACAAGTGCTAGCCTTCACCAACGCTGGCGATGGCAAACGAAGCCTGCCTGTGTACTGCATGACGGAGGAAGATGGTACGTAAATAGGTTTTCTCACGTATGCTCAGAAATTGAATCATTGATTAAAAAAAGAATGACATCAATCGGCCTCTTTCAGTACACAACGAAATAGAACGCCAGCAATTTCCAACACGATAAGAACAGAAAATGCTGGACAGTTTCTTTATTATTCTTGGAGTGCTAGTGAGGTTTTTTATGTACACACTAATATAAATTAGGTGTTTAGATACGCGCTATTTATCAACATTAATTAATTTAAGGCTACTTTAAAGGCTGAATGCACATTTATTTTCCAAAGTTTAAAAAAAGAACAAGGACTTCACGGTTTGTTTTTGGCGCGAATGAATAGAATGAAGCCGGCCGAGTGAAGTCCACTGCTGGACACAGGCCTCTCCCAAAGATCACCACAACGACCGATATGGGTGTGTTGTGGGCTCATTGGAGGGTTTTGCCATAATCGCCACGCTTGGCAGACGGGTTGGCGATCGCAGTTGTGTTGTTAATGTACTCGAAGGACGCTGCTGCCCATCCTCCGGTTAATCCCTTAGTCGACTTTTACGACCCACGGGAGGAGATGGGGTGGTGGTATTCTGAGCCGGCACCATACGGCAAATCCGCCGCAATATCACCTTGAGCACTTCTAATTATCAATCAGCCCGGTGTGGTCTAACTTAGTGCCAGTAAGAGAGTTTCTTCTTTAAATCCAGCAAAAACGGTGGAAATTGTGTATAATGTATTGTTTTTTCAACCAGTACCATCTGCCCCGGAGAAGATCAAAGCCCTGGCATACGCCAGTGATTCGGTGCTTGTGAGCTGGCTGCCACCCCTGCACCCAAACGGCATCATATCACATTATACTGTGTACTATAGAGAAGCGGGACAGTAAGTACTACGTCAAACCTTGAAATTAACACAAAAATAATGAACGAAAGAGATGACAGAAATTATAGCTACTGCCATCTGTCTGTGGACTGGGGAAATCTTAATATGAAATGATTCTACCCTAAATGCTGCGGGTAAAGTTAAATGGCGTAAATGGCAATATGGGAACTTGTGTCTGGACGATCGCGAAGAATATAGTTTGCTGATACTTTCAATTCACCTTAAGTTTAAATTCGGTTAAAATAACTTATTTGTTTGCTAATTAATGCACTGGTGGTTCTTCTGCGTTCACCAATCCGCCTGCCAAGCATAGTGTTTATGGCAATATCCCTTATGTCTGCTCGTTGTAGTGATTTTTTGGAGGCCCTTGTTCAGCAGTGGACGTTTATGGGCAAGAAGGTCAAGAAGCCGTTAGAAGCCGCTTATAATTATTCGTTAACAGTGCATTACGAGAAAGTTTACTAATATAACAAATTGCTTATTAATTTTGCAGCTTAGGAAAGCACTCTAGCTTTACAGTGCCTGCAGATAAGAAGCCCGACATGGAACTTATGTTCCAAGTGAGGAATCTGATTGAGAACCAATTGTACGAATTCTGGGTGTCAGCTACTACGGGCTCCGGGGAGGGAGAGTCCACGCTGGTTGTAGGACAAGGACCCAGCTCGAGAAGTAAGTTCCTAAAAGTTCTGATATTGGATTAATCTGGAGAAATGGGACTAAGAGTAAAAAGCCATGTGGCAATAAATATTTTCATTTTATTACCTCCATTTTTATGTTAATCGTTTTTGGCTTACAGTTTATGCACCTCCTTGGGTGATAGTTTAAGACAATGTTCATTTAAGGTCGATTTTACATGAAACAAATTCTGTACTAATCTGCATGAAATGGAATGAAAGAAGAAGAAAGAATGAAAAGCGATTTTAATAAATCGTGTGCGTGTGGTAATCCACAACAAAACGCGCATCGGTACATTCATATTAATTAATCTAAAAACTACACTAAATTTGCTATAAAAAACCACATAACAGAAAGATTGATCGTAAAATAGAAATAAAAGAGATACAAAAGAAAATAATGATAAAAAATTGCAGTTTGCTGAGCACGTCTTAAAAGTGGCAAACAGGTCAACAATCAGCTTAATACTGTGTTGTGACGTTAGCCGCAATACAGAGCTGTTTTTCAGTGCTAAATCTTTAGTTCCTGAAGTACCCAGAAACACTTTCACTCTTCAATAAATTAAGGTAAAACCGGCATTTTGTTCTGACTGCCTCTGAGAAGAAAATCCGAAACTAACTCAAAGCTTTCTGTTTTAAAGTCCAGACATGCAATACAATATTATGTGAGAAAAGGTAGGGCAACGTCTGGAATGGCCTTTTCTTCTCTTAGATTATGGCTTCTGTAGGTTATCTTCCACAATTTCGCCAATGTCAAGTTTAAGGCAACGTCGTACGGTATTTAGATGAATAAATCTTTACATAATCATAAAATATTTCTCAAAAATGAATCGGAATGGCCTTTTGAAGAAAGATCCATTTTGGGATGACATGTCCTGTCAGATGACAGGTATGAATTGTTCGTGTAGCTCAGTCTTTCCCAACGTGGGCGATAACGCCCCCTTGTGGGCGCTGCAGGCCTAAAGGGGGGCGGTAAGAGACCCTGAAAAAAAGGGGGCATTGTGTAGGGCTTTGGGGTCGATTTATAATTTCATCTACCTAGCTAGGAAGACTCTTAGACACCGACTGAGCTCTCGACTCTCGACTACATCTTGTGAACATCAACTAATATTAATTAAGATATAGCTCAAACTCGGTTCGATATAAAAGACCGCGGGCAATCATGTTTTAACAAGTTTTTGTTAAATAATCCGAATTGTACATTCCTATACCAATCGGCTGGTTCTATAATACTTGTTCTTGCTTGTCGAGTACGATTGGGCGTCGAATGAGATAAACGAGTTTATGCACGTTTGTCTTATTCCTGTTGGTGCGTGCTGCTTATGCAATCCTATATAAACGACGTAAATTTATTTTATTTTCATTTGCGGTTTCGCGCATAATAGATAAGCAGTACTTGATTTCAACACTTACGTATTTCTTAAAACAATACAATGTCGGAAGTAAAAAAGAAGAGACGGCAATACTCTGCGGAATATATTAAATTCGGATTTATTGAAAATCCCACAAACCCGTCGTCGCCTTTGTGTCTTCTATGTCTAAAAACATTTTCGAACGAAGCAATGAAGCCTTCAAGACTGCAAGATCATTTGAATAAAATGCATCCAGATAAGACAGAAAAGAATGTAGCATATTTTCAAGACCTAGAGAAGAAGCATAATACTCAGCCAAGTGTAAAAACTACAAAACTACAAAACTATTTTCGGCGGCTGCTAAGCAAGATGACGACGGACTTCGAGCTTCGTACAATATCTCTTTGTTAATTGCTCAAAAAGGCAAACCACACAACATCGGAGAAGAGTTAATATTGCCAGCAATAAAGGAAGTAATAACTACTGTGCTTCATAAACCGGCCGCAGATATTATCCGAAAAATTCCTTTGAGTAATAATTCTGTGCAAAGACGAATTGATGAAATGGCTGAAAACATTGAAGAATCATTGTGCAATCATCTGAGGACTAGTCAATTCTCAATTCAGCTCGATGAGTCCACTTTACCAACTAATGAGGCGTTGTTGCTATCTTACGTGAGGTTTATTAAAGATGAGAAAATACGTGAAGAACTATTGTTTGCCAGAAATTTGGAGACAGATAAAAAAGGCGAAACCATATTCAATACATTGGAAAAGTTTTGTGAAGAGAAAGAGATTCCTTTGAAAAATATTATATCAGTTGCTACGGATGGCGCTCCGGCTATGACAGGGCGCCATAAAGGCTTCATAGCATACTTAAAGAATAAAATTCCAGATGTCCTTGCTATACATTGCATTATTCATAGACAACATTTGGTTGCTAGAAACTTAAGTGAACGACTATTTCAATCACGGCAATAAGTCTGCAAAGCAGTCAATAAAATCAGTAGCAGCTCTTTGAATGATAGATTATTTCATCAGCTTTGTGTTACTAATGACGAAGATTTCAACCGTTTGTTGCTTCATACTGAAGTTCGTTGGCTGTCAAGAGGCAATTGTCTGATTCGATATTACAACCTGTTTGACTCTATGATAGAGTTCTTGGAAACTAAAGATACAGAACTGCGCAACAAGCTCATAACATCAAAGAATGATATAGCTTACATGACAGACCTGTATAAAATGTTCAACGACATGAACCTCCAACTGCAAGGCGATGAACTAAATTTAATTAAAACAAAAAATGTCGTTGCTGCTTTCGCAGCCAAACTGCTTCTGCACAAAAATAATATGGGCAGACGTGAGTTTCACAATTTTCCGAATTTATCAGTATACTGCAGTAACGACGACTTGTTTGCCTACTGCCAACATTTGGAAAACCTCCACATTGACTTCACCGAACGATACCAGGACATTTTAAACTTGGAAATACCAGACTGGGTGTTGGATCCGTTTTCAAATGTCAACACAGCAATGTCACCTCAGCTGGAAGAAGAACTTATAGAATTGACAACAAACGAAGAAATAAAAATCAAGTTCAAAAATGGATATCAAGAATTTGGCTACAAAAACCGATCCCGCAATTGTACCCTGGATTGTGGTCAATTGTTCAACGATTTTTGATAGCATACCCATCGTCATATTTGTGTGAACGTGGATTTAGTGCTGTGGCAACGCTGCTTACTAAAAAGAGAAATCGTTTGCGTGTTACCGAACGTGGTGACGTGCGGCTGTTTTTGAGTAAATTGGAACCTGATATCAACAAACTTATTGAACAGCATCAGATTCAACCTTCACATTAGTTTTTATATAAGAATTGATTATGTTTGTTTTATTTTCAATAAAAGATACTCTGTCCGAATACTATAAATTTGCGTTTCAATAATCAGTTATAAGTACTTAGCGGTTTTTAAGTATGTTTAAAAAGGGGGGCGTTAAAAAATAATTTATTCTTAAAGTGGGCAGTAGACAAAAAAAGGTTGGGAACCCCTGTAGCTCAAAGACCCGTTGCACAACATTACCATCAGCATCACATTGTGTAGGGCATATGAATACTCAAAGCCACCAGACACATATTAAGTCTCATCAGCATCATCATATCAACCAAAAGAAGTTCACCATTGAACAAAAGCCTCCCCCATAGCTTTTCACAACTGTGTCCTCATTTTGGGGGGATTTTGCCAGTACTCACCACGCTTGGTAATCGGGTTGGTAAGCATGGCTGCAATTCCACAGAAGGTACGCTGCTGACCATCCCTCTGGTTTAGTCATATTTTACGACATCCACGGGAGGAGAAGTTAAGTCTAAGTGTGTATAACTAGCCTTCACAGTACTCGCATTCATAATTGTTTTATTATCGTCAGGTCAATGTCATAAAAATATTAAATTGTCACCACTTTTGCATTAATTTGTAACAAAAGAATGAATTTTACATTCAAATGTCATAATTATGTCCATTTAAATGTCAAAATTCATGACATGCAGAGCAGCTCGATCCCAAGCATCTAAGTCGTCCACATAATCTGTAATTTTATGGAGGACTCCACGCGGTCGCCACTCGAGAACCATTGGCTCCATCAGCCACTCGTTCTATGAGCAATGTGCCCAGCTTACTGCCACATAAGTTTAGCAATTCTTCGGACTATGTCGATTACCTCAGTTGATTTGATCTCGCAGGGAAACTCTGCTCATAGTCCTCTCCATTGCCCTTTGCATTTGTCTATGAGTGCGATGATGAAACCGGTAACACACCTCTTGACACCCCGAGCCGCTCTGATCGGTGTTGCTCCCTGTCTTGCTTGTGGTGAAGCGGCCATTAAGGGCGCCTATCGTGTGAGTGGTGATTTACCGTCTACCATAGAATTGTTGTTATTCACTCATTGTGAACACACTCTTTGGAGTTGCAAATTATTACTTTTTACGAGGGCGGCACTGAAAATTTCGGGAATCAAGGAATTGACACAACATTACTATTTAAAAATGTATTTATTGCTTTTCGAAGTATTCTCCGCGAAATTTGACACATTTTTCCATACGATGGAACCAATCATTGAAGCAACCATTCCATTCGGAAGTTGGGGTCTCCAAAATGGCCGTTTTGTAGGCGTCCACAGCTTCTTTAGGTGATGAAAATCTCTGTCCACGCAATTTATTCTTTATTTTAGGGAAAGTATAGAAATCATTAGGGCTTAGGTCGGGGCTGTACGGCGGATGGTCTAATAATTCTGTTTTCTTGCTCAAAAAACTCTTTTGTTCTGTGCGCGGTGTGAGAACTCGCATTGTCGTGATGGAGGATGATGCGGCGGTTGCAGTTCTCTCTACGGAGTTCAGAAACGACCTGTGGCAAACAAATGCTAGCATACCATTCTGCATTAACCGTTCTTTGTCCCTCAAGAGGAATACTGGTAACATGGCCGGTTTTGGAGACAAACGTGGCCACCATTTTTTTTGCAACACTCCGTGAACGAACAATTTTTGTTGGCTTTAACTCATTTTCGAACACCCAAACTCGTGACTGGTTTTTTGTTTCGGGTTCGTACGCATATATCCAGGATTCGTCACCTGATACGATGTTGTATACAGCATTTGAAGATCCTGCGTGGAATCTTTCGAGAGTTCTGACGCACCAAGTAACGCGAGCCGCTTTTTGCTCTTTACATAGCAAATGCGGTATCCATCGGGAAAACAACTTTTTTACACCTAATTGTTCATGCAAGATTATTTGTATTTAACTCATGCCAATGTCTAAAGTTGCCTGAATTTCGCGGTATGTCACATGTCGATCTTCCTCAATCAGCTTACGCACAGCATCAACGTTTTCTTAGGTGACTGCAGTTTTTGGACGACCTTGACGAGGATCATCACTGAGCTTGACACGTCCACGTTGAAATTCAGCAAACCAGCGATAAATTGTGGTTTTGGATGGGGCTTCATCACCAAATGCAGAAATCATCCGGTCAACACACTGTTTTTGTGTTAAACCACTTCGAAAGTCATAATAAATCATCGCTCTTGAATTTTCTCGACTCAATTCCATTTTCTCAACGACTAAACAAGTTTGCAGGGGGGGGGGGAATCTTAGTTCAGACGCTAAATTGCAAAGAAGGTTACGCCATCCCTCAGCGTTGGATTCATATTTTTATGACATTGTCGATAAAACAGGCGCATATTGTCTTATTTTACACACTAGATGCCACTAGGAGAAAGCTAGTCTTTTTGACGTTACATTTTATGCATAGCAGAAACTTGGTTTCGCTAATAATTTAATCTTCAAGTTATTTTTGAGTTTGAATCGTCATATTTTCATACCATTCTGTTTAATTGTTAATCATTTTTCTAATATTTCATTTTTCTTCATATATGCCTGATTTAATTTTGCAATATTGAATGTATAGAGGACAGAGTACTTAAAAAGGTTGATGAATGGAACGTATCCTTCTTGTTTATTACCACAGAGTACAACTGTCAACTATTGCGGTTATTTCAAATAATTGTGTAAATTAATTTCGATTCCGTGCATTTCCGAGTTCTTGTGGAGATTTAGTTGCTAAATTTACATTTCCCCATCTTGTTATTATTCATTGTTCATTTAAGTATTGTTGAGTGTTCTGTTATGAGTGACCATTTTCGATGGGGATGACAAGACAAAGCAAGCTGCACAATTTTATTTTCAGAAAAATTGCAAACAGATAAATATATAATTATTAATGACAGCAATTTTGTTTATAATAGTGTCCTTGACCTTGTCATCAATTGGTTGGTTTGATTCCACTTTCAGATTCTGTTAGTATTTTCCTATCATTGCTTTTATTCGTGTATAATATATAAAAAATATAAATACAATAATATTAATTAGCAATGATGAAAATACTTGCAGAATTTGAATGTGTTGTCTTATGTTTATTCATTAGTACACTATAAGTATATACCAACCTACATTCATATATAAAGATTAGTTAGAGCCGCCAATAATAGATGGTGGCTTTGCTACAGGGACAACATTTTCACTCGAGAGGGCTCTCTTTTCTTATAAAATAGTTCTTCTTCTTCTTCTCTTAGATTATGGCTTCTGTAGGTTATCTTCCACAATTTCGCCAATGTCAAGTTTAAGGCAACGTCGTACGGTATTTAGATGAATAAATCTTTACATATTCATAAAATATTTCTCAAAAATGAAAAAAATTCTAGAAAATATGTCGGCAACGTCGTACGGTTCAATTGTTTTTTTTTTTCTATAAAATAGTTATTATACTCTTTGCAAGTTTGACAAAACCTTGTGACAAGACCGTGAATCTTTTTTTAAATAAATAAATGGTATTCGATTTGTAAAACCAAGGAGTTTTCAATTAAAAAGATTTTAATATGATAGGAACAGTGCAAATATTCTATTCTCGATACTTTTAGTGCAGCCTATGTATTCTATGTCTATTCGATCATATTTCCTTGTATTTTTCTACTTGGTGCAAATAAAAAAAAAAAACTTTCTTCACGAAATTTAAATTTTGTTTTGTGTGAAACTTCTGAAACTTCTTTTGGGACGGTGTGAATTAGATTTTATGAAACGAAAACGTGTAACGAAAGAGAGACGACTATAAACGAATTTATAGGGTTAAGGCTGTGAGAGAATGGGATTAAATACGTTTCTATATAGTTTCTCTATTCCCTATTTTCGATTAATCACTCTCTCTACCATCTCCATAGTGTATTCATCTCATTCTCTTACAAAGTATCACTTCTACTGCGTGTGTACGTACTCACACTCGACATTGTTTTTATTGTTGAGCTAGTTTACTGAGTGTAGCAACGCTTAGAATTGTAAGAGTGTTGGCGTGTCCGCAGTCCCGGCGCGCATCGCGTCGTTCGGGCGGCGCGTGGCCGTGCGCGCGGGCCGCGGCGCGCTGCTGGCGTGCGCGCTGGTGGGCGCGCCCGCGCCGCGCTCGCGCTGGGCGCACGCGCGCGCGCCCGTCACGCACCACCCCTACTACCGGGTCACGCACCAGGGCCACCTGCACATACGGGGTACGTACGGCGCGCTGGTGGGCGCGCCCGCGCCGCGCTCGCGCTGGGCGCACGCGCGCGCGCCCGTCACGCACCACCCCTACTACCGGGTCACGCACCAGGGCCACCTGCACATACGGGGTACGTACGGCGCGCTGGTGGGCGCGCCCGCGCCGCGCCCGTCACGCACCACCCCTACTACCGGGTCACGCACCAGGGCCACCTGCACATACGGGGTACGTACGGCGCGCTGGTGGGCGCGCCCGCGCCGCGCCCGTCACGCACCACCCCTACTACCGGGTCACGCACCAGGGCCACCTGCACATACGGGGTACGTACGGCGCGCTGGTGGGCGCGCCCGCGCCGCGCCCGTCACGCACCACCCCTACTACCGGGTCACGCACCAGGGCCACCTGCACATACGGGGTACGTACGGCGCGCTGGTGGGCGCGCCCGCGCCGCGCTCGCGCTGGGCGCACGCGCGCGCGCCCGTCACGCACCACCCCTACTACCGGGTCACGCACCAGGGCCACCTGCACATACGGGGTACGTACGGCGCGCTGGTGGGCGCGCCCGCGCCGCGCCCGTCACGCACCACCCCTACTACCGGGTCACGCACCAGGGCCACCTGCACATACGGGGTACGTACGGCGCGCTGGTGGGCGCGCCCGCGCCGCGCCCGTCACGCACCACCCCTACTACCGGGTCACGCACCAGGGCCACCTGCACATACGGGGTACGTACGGCGCGCTGGTGGGCGCGCCCGCGCCGCGCTCGCGCTGGGCGCACGCGCGCGCGCCCGTCACGCACCACCCCTACTACCGGGTCACGCACCAGGGCCACCTGCACATACGGGGTACGTACGGCGCGCTGGTGGGCGCGCCCGCGCCGCGCCCGTCACGCACCACCCCTACTACCGGGTCACGCACCAGGGCCACCTGCACATACGGGGTACGTACGGCGCGCTGGTGGGCGCGCCCGTCACGCACCACCCCTACTACCGGGTCACGCACCAGGGCCACCTGCACATACGGGGTACGTACGGCGCGCTGGTGGGCGCGCCCGCGCCGCGCCCGTCACGCACCACCCCTACTACCGGGTCACGCACCAGGGCCACCTGCACATACGGGGTACGTACGGCGCGCTGGTGGGCGCGCCCGCGCCGCGCTCGCGCTGGGCGCACGCGCGCGCGCCCGTCACGCACCACCCCTACTACCGGGTCACGCACCAGGGCCACCTGCACATACGGGGTACGTACGGCGCGCTGGTGGGCGCGCCCGCGCCGCGCCCGTCACGCACCACCCCTACTACCGGGTCACGCACCAGGGCCACCTGCACATACGGGGTACGTACGGCGCGCTGGTGGGCGCGCCCGTCACGCACCACCCCTACTACCGGGTCACGCACCAGGGCCACCTGCACATACGGGGTACGTACGGCGCGCTGGTGGGCGCGCCCGCGCCGCGCCCGTCACGCACCACCCCTACTACCGGGTCACGCACCAGGGCCACCTGCACATACGGGGTACGTACGGCGCGCTGGTGGGCGCGCCCGCGCCGCGCTCGCGCTGGGCGCACGCGCGCGCGCCCGTCACGCACCACCCCTACTACCGGGTCACGCACCAGGGCCACCTGCACATACGGGGTACGTACGGCGCGCTGGTGGGCGCGCCCGCGCCGCGCCCGTCACGCACCACCCCTACTACCGGGTCACGCACCAGGGCCACCTGCACATACGGGGTACGTACGGCGCGCTGGTGGGCGCGCCCGTCACGCACCACCCCTACTACCGGGTCACGCACCAGGGCCACCTGCACATACGGGGTACGTACGGCGCGCTGGTGGGCGCGCCCGCGCCGCGCCCGTCACGCACCACCCCTACTACCGGGTCACGCACCAGGGCCACCTGCACATACGGGGTACGTACGGCGCGCTGGTGGGCGCGACCGCGCGTACTTACCGACTGTATCAACCACTGTACCAACCGTGTCGTCACACTATCTCGTATACTACATACCTAGCTTCATTCGATTCTTGGTTGTCCATGCGTTCGAGTGGAGCCACCGTATTAGGGTATATTTGCGCTACGCTCACACTGAAAAAATATGTGATTTCCCGCAACATGTCATCAATTCATCAGTTACATCAAAGATATCTATTTATGCAGCGCTGTATTTCATCATCATCATCATTTCGGCCGAATAAAGTCCACTGCTGGACACAGGCCTCCCCCAAAGATCACCACAACGATCGATATGGGTGTGTTGTGGGCTCATTTGGGGGTTTTGCCATAATCGCCACGCTTGGCAGACGGGTTGGCGATCGCAGTTGAGTTGTTAATGTACTCGAAGGATGCTGCTGCCCATCCTCCGGCTAATCCCTTAGTCGACTTTTACGACACCCACGGGAGGAAATGGGGTGGTGGTATTCTGAGCCGGCACCACACGGCATAGCCGGCACCAAAGGAATTCAAAGATTCTATGGAACTATTTAATATTGTTCACTGTAGAAAGGATGAAAAGAATAATTTGCGGATATATATCAGTAATATAAGTTCGCGGTATCAGTCGGCTCCATTTGCGAAAATATTACTTTGTTCTATACACATATAAAACCAGCCAGTGTAGTTCAAGCATCCACTTTATTTATTTTTTAATTTCTTCTGTTTGCTTTGTCATTTGCCAACAGTTTAATTTAAAATACTGTTATAGTAGTTACTTGACTGGAATGAAATAACGTTCATTCAAAACAGACTAAACATAGTAGCTGTTTTTTAAATTTCAACATATTAAAAGACAGCCCTCAAAATGGCCCATCCTCCACCGCTAAGAAGAAGAAGCGCAACAAACTCCCGAGCAAAACGTCTCTATCTGTAATTATTTTACTGAATACTGTGTTACATACATTTTAAATGCTTTATATAAAATCAAATTAAAACAAAAAATTACGAACAATAGGTTGAAATGTAATTACTAGATACATGTCAGTATATGTAAATGATAAAATTAAAAGATTCAGACACTACAATTTCCATAAAATCTATTTGTACATTTGTTTCCGGTGATAGTAGATCCAATCGAAGTGGCATATTTAAATAGAAATATTGAGATTGACGACGCGAATAACTCCGCCTCCCCGCGACCCGCACCATTCATTCGTTTACCGGTTTTATCGAGGTGTTTTTTGTTAGGTACTTTATTTTCTTTCTATGATTCGCAGGCAAACCACTCCACAAACAATAGATACAGGAAATATTTCGTTTACCTATGTATTTTGTAAAAGTTTGCTTTGATTTTATATTCGTTCTTTGTATAATTTTTTTGTAGAACCAGCTGTCTACTTATTATATATTATTCGTAGTAAAGGGGACGGACTGAAAACCAGCGTTGACCCGTGCGTGGCTTAACACCTGCGCACTGCCAACATTGCTGAGTCCGTTCCTTTTATCATACTACACAAGTAATCGTATCCACTACCTATTTGTATTGTTTTGTATTGAACGAATTATGTGTGTTGAGTTTGGTAATAAATTTATCTCTATCATTATAATAACAGATGAATCCCATATAATACAGACTCCCTGCTTTAACTTATTCATTTCGATGAACAGAAGTAAACGAACAATCCTCGGGCAATTTCACGTGTACAGCAAGTAACACGATCGGCGAGGACACTATCACGTACGTGGTATCTGCGATAATGCCACCTACGGCACCAGCGCTCTCCTTGCAGTATACTACCACGTCAAGTATAAAGCTGCACTGGCAATTGCCTGGAGAGACTACCGAACCTATATTGGGTAAGAAGTACGCACAACTAGTATTGGGTAGCATTCCAATTGTTATGTGCAGGCATGACTTGGACAGACATGGCTTACCATCAGGCGAATTATTGTTTCATCAGGTTGTATAAAAAAATATACACACACCAGCCAGGCCACTGCTGAACGTGGGCCTTTAGCACACGGGAGGATGCCCTATCTTCTGGATCAACCCTTAGTCTTCGCCTTTTGCAACACCCATGGGTGGAGAGGAGTGGTTTATTCTTTGTCGAGAACCACACGGTACCTGAACCTGTTGCGGTAACAATTATATTATAAAGGGAGGACAATTATATTACTATTACACATATATTATAACCATATTCCGTGTGGTGTCCAGATTAAGAATATAGAACCACTTCATCTCCTACCGTGGATGTCGTAAAAGGGATTTAAAACCACAGGAGTGGGCAGCAGAGTCTCTTCTATGGAACAGTAGCCATTCTGCGCTCACGAACCCGCCTGCCAGGCGTGACGAGTGCTGGCAAATTACCCTCAATATGACGACACAATTGCGGAAATCTATGGGGGAGGCCTTTGTTCAGCAGTGGACGTCGTTTGGCTGATATGATGATGATGATGAATTATCAACAAAAATAACTAAATATTATGTATTCTATTATTAAAATACATATATCAAACATTATATTGTCCGTGTGGTGTCCGGATTAAGAATATAGCACCACTCCATTTCCTCCCGTGGATGTTGTAAAAGGCGACTAAGTGACTCTAAGCCCGAGGGATGGGAAGCAGCGTCCATTCTGTGAAGCGGTAGCCATACTGCGCTCACCAACCCACCTGCCAAGCGTGGTGAGTATTGGCAACTACCCCCCAAAGTGATGACACATTTGTGGAATCTATGGGGGAGGCCTTTGTTCAGCAGTGGACGTATAAATGGCCGATATGATAATCAAACATTGTAAATAAATGTTTAGTTTCTAGCTTTAACTAAAAGACGTGTAGTGGTATTTTGTTTTATCGCAAAGGGGTCTCATAACATAAGTGTAGCGAAATATAGTTACTTGTGATTTTCAGGGTTCCTTCTCCACTACAAACAAGCTTCAGAGAGTGAATGGCACTCGGTGGACCTGACTCCTGAAGTTAACTCCTATACCATGGACATGCTCAAGTGTGGCTCGACATACAACGCGAAGATCCAGGCGCGGAACAAGATATCTATAGGGCCACCCAGCGAGGTGCTCACGGCTACCACGAGAGGGGGACGTTAGTATTAAACATGGTTTGATATGTCCGTGTGTTATCCGGGTTAAGAATATGGCACAACTCCATCTCCTCCCGTGGATGTCGTGAAAAGCGACTAAGGGTCTCTAAACCAGAGGGATAGGCAGCAGCTTCTCTTGGATGGAACAGTAGCCATTCTGCGCTCACCAACCCGCCTGCCAAGCGTGGTGAGTACTGGCAAATTCCCCCCAATATGACGACAAAGTTGTGGAAATCTATGTAGGAGGCCTTTGTTCAGTAGTGGACGTTGTATGGCCGATATGATGATATGTTTCTATCTAATTATTTGTTCAGTAATGAGGTTCGAACGGACACTTTCTCATACCATTTTGAATCGTCCTCTACTCTCATCTATGCATCGCTGGATATAAGACCCCCGTTGAACTCGTTAGATACTTTAACTATTTAATTAAAACTGCTGCAAGACTATAAATAAGATTATAAAGAAACGAATACGATGAATCGGAAAATTCTTAGTTTCAATTATGAAACATTAGGAGTTGCTGTTTATTACAGGTCCCAAACCCCCGAAGCCGGAAGACCACGTTCACATGAACTCAACGGCAATAAAGATCAATTTCTACGCGTGGCGGGACGGTGGCTGTCCTATACTTGGCTTTAGGGTGTCTTACCGAAGAGCTGGATCTGAGCATTGGATCAAGGTATATCTACCATACTTTCTTTCATTTTGCTTCTAAAAGTAAAATAGCTGGGACAACAGTTAAGTTCTGCTAACAGCTTAAATTCTATGTGGAATTTATTTAGTTAAGTGTTATGAAACTATGAAGTGTGGTACGGAGCCGTGTGGCTACGAATACCACCACCCTATCTCATTCCGTGGGTGCCGTAAAAGGTGACTATGGGATTACCTGGAGGATGGGCAGCAGCGTCCTTCGAGTACATTAACAACACAACTGCTATCGCGTACCCGCCTGCCAAGCGTTGCGATTATGGCAAAACCCCCCAATGACCACACAACACAGCCATATTGGTCGTTGTGAAGATCTTTGTGGGAGGCCTGTGCCTAGCAGTGGACTTTATTCGCCCGAAATGATGATGAAACTATTGTATAATACTTAATACACTACTGTTTGTTTTCCCTTAAAATAAAATAAATGAGCATTTTGAGTAAAGTCGCAAAGCATTAAAGAGCAATGCCTTTAATAAATGTGGCTTGATCTATTAACATGAGCATGCAGGATGTGTGCAAATTTCATGCTTTGATAGTCCAGAAGCCATATTTCAGAGGACTTGGTGACATTGGAAGAAAACTACTTTTAAGGAAAGTGAACATGATACCACTGATTATGTCTATTTTAATGGTGGTAGATCTTTTAAGGCTCTAGTGTGACATACGAGGACCTGAAGCCTCCCTAAGGTGCCGAAGATGACCGCTCCAGTGGTTTTAGCCGGTAGGAGTCCCTTCCCCGGAGCGAAGAATTTCCAGTGGGCACCAATAAAAAGATGAAATAAAGGTCTTTTAAAGCAAGAAACCGGAAATGAAATGAAATAATCATTTACTCAAATAAGACCAAAATTAATGGTTCTTTTTGAACGTCAAAATTAGACAGCACCCATATAAGCCCACCCTTCACCGCTTCCTAGAGTTTAGGCTGGTGAGAAGAAATGGAGCAACAAACTCCCCAGCAAAACGTTAGTATATCGTATACAATATTTTTAAATACAAATACACAAAAAATCCAAAATTGTAACAATACTAAAATGTAATTTAATCCGGTTATGTACAACCGCAGTGTCAGATATTCACCTTCAAGCACTTTGAGCTATTTAAACTTTGAGCATTCCTGTGCTCCGGTTAGAAGGGCACTGTAGATAGTGAAATTACTGGGCATTAGAGAGCTAAATAACTAATGTCTTGAGGTGACGAGCGCAGTGTGGTGCTACGTAGGACTAGTCCGGGGTAGCATTCTAATTTTTACGGGAAGGCATGATGCTTACCACCAGGCAAATTACTATCATGTTTTATTTATTTATTTAATTAAAGCATGGAAGAATTACAGCCAAATAAATCTAAAATAACACAAAATTAGTAAAAGGAAAGCCAATAACAAGTCTTCGCTTGTAGAAATGGAGTACAAATTTAAATTTAAGCGTGAGCATGCAGAGTAAGCATTGCTACGCTAAATATGGAAATGTACAAACCTTCTTATTTGAAAAAGTCAAGGCTTAAGCACCTCCTTGCCGATGACACACTAGTTACAAAGGGGTCGATATCACGCTGCTTACACAAACTATTAAAAGTTCTGCTTGCTCGCACAGTGTAACTGTTCTGTCGAATTGAACCGTACGACGTTGCCGACATATGTTTTAGAATTTTACATTTTTGAAAAATATTTTATGATTATGTAAAGATTTATCAATCTAAATACCGTACGACGTTGCCTTATACTTGACATTGGCGAAATTGTGGAAGATATTCTACAGAAGCCATAATCTAAGAGAAGAAGAAGAAGAACTGTTCTGTCAACAAATCTTTCACCAGGGAGCCTGTGACACATAAACATCAAATTGACAAAACATACATAACCCAAAAAATGGACATTATTGTAGAATTGAACCGTACGACGTTGCCGACATATTTTTTAGATTTTTTTTCATTTTTGAGAAATATTTAAGCAATATGTAAAGATTTATTCATCTAAATACCGTACGACGTTGCCTTAAACTTGACATTGGCGAAATTGTGGAAGATAACCTACAGAAGCCATAATCTAAGAGAAGAAGAAGAACCCAAAAAAATACCAATGAGAAAATCAAATATCAAAATGGCTTGTGCCACGCCATGTTCTCTTCTGATGCAGAGCTACTTTCTATACTCTGCTTTACTAGCCCTAAAGCTTTAGGCCCTTTAGCAGCTGTTGTGTGCCGCCCAGAAAAAGTGCAGCGCTCGAACATTAGTGACTTGAAGAACCTTACTCCATTCTGGTTGGTTGCAGCTCTTTACATGACGACATATCCTAATCCACCCACAGCGATATCGCTCCTGCGTTTGTACGTTATAGCACGATTCGTGGCAGCTCTTGGCTATGTGACGAAAATACCAAAAATGGCTACAGAGACCGCATTCTTCGTGTCGTTTGCAATAACAAGTTTTATGGGGATGTACGTTGTGTATACTTACCGAGCAGCGATTTAAAGGTACAAGAATTACTCCACTAAAATGCTTGTACATTTGAAAAGGAAAAATCATGTACATTTTAGTCAATATAATGTTAAACTTCTGTCTGTAATTTGATGAAGCATTTGGTACACGAATTGGTACGAATTGATTTGGATGGAATGTTAAAGTAGATTTTTGCCAAAAGCTCAGGACAGTCAATATCACTATTAAGGATTATTAAAAGGAACACATAGTCAGCTATCTCACGACAATTTATGAGTGGTAGCAGGTGGTATTTTTTACATAGTTGAAGATAATCTACAGATTGGTAAGGAATTTTTTGATGAAAGCAGAGGTACCTAATGAAACGCTTTTGTATTTGCTCAATGCGATTGATTAGTTATCAATCGCATTGAGCAAATACAAAAGCGTTTATTTATCACCAGGTTGAACAAAAAAGTTATGATACTTGTCAGGTTGGCGATGGGCTCAGCTCCGCAAGCCACGTGGTGGGAGAGCTAGCGCCAGCGACGTGGTACGAGTTGGCCGTGGAAGCATATAGTGACGCGGGGATGGAGAGGGTCACACTGACAGCCGACACGCACACTTTGGCTGGAGGTAATAACTACAAAATCGCTGTGACTTCTACTCCTCTTCTAGGTTTAGCTAACATTTGCTCCAGTGTGATCTTACGACGACCTGGAGCTCCCCTTCGGTACCGAAGATGACCGCTCCAGTGGTTTTTTGGTAGGAGTCTGGCATACCCCTTCGCCCTTCCCGGAGCGAAGGAAGTTCCATGTAGAATTTCCACTGGGCATCAATAAAAAATAGGAGTCCGGCATACCCCTGCGCCCTTCCCCGGGGCGAAGGAAGTTCCATGTAGAATTTTCACTGGACACCAATAAAAAAAAACGCATAGAAAGGTGGATGCCAGATGGACCCGGCCTGGCCCCTCACAGAATCTTTCCGGTCCATCCCAGAATTATATGAAATCACTTAAGTGTTACATTCTTCTCTTTCATTTTTTTATGGTTAACGGCCAACTTTGTGTCAGAGTTGTTTAAGTTGCCTAGAGGCCTCCACCTTGGTTTAACGATTGCCGTCTAGTGACAACAACTTCTTTTCGACGGCATTGTTGGTGCATTGGCTGATACAGTCGGCTGCTGCGCTCCGGGTCGTGGTTTCTATTACCACACGGAACAAATATTTGTATGATCTGCAGGTCCAATCGTTTATCGATCAGTGAGTACAACTGGCTATGAATGATTTATTTTTAATACATTGCCCCCACTAGGTTTTCACCTGTGTCGTGGGAGCGTTTACTGGCATGAATTCCACATACACCCAGACCCGGAACAACTACCTGCAGATCATACAAATATTTGTTCAGCAGTCGACTGTATCAACCACTGCACCAATCATGTCGTCATGTCATGTGCAGCATTGTCTCTTGATTGTCATACAGAATCTACTAAGTTTCATCCTGTAGAGGTGCTCCTTGGTGCCGAAATGGCCTGTCATTGCACCTATACAATTTTAAATACTTAAGAGGTGGCTGTCGGCGCGTCGCCACTACAGGCGACACTGGGTACGGTGTGGGGGCCGGGGGCCGGGGTCCGGGGGCCGGGGGCCAGAGGCCGGGGGCCGCGGGCCGAGTGAGGGGGTCCAGCTGGACCGGCCGGTCGTGCGCCCCTCCATCTTCCATCACTCAGCTCATCGACGCGTGGCACTGCGGGCATCTCATAGTCCCATTTATGTAGAATTGTAATACGGCAATAAAAGCCTACATTTAATACAATCCTCTTTCATTCATATCAAGCCCCGTTGAAGGTCTAAACAGTGGCCATTAAATAACTGTTTATCATTTCTTTTCTTAAGTATTACTGTTACAAATACGCGTACGTGTCATAGGTCGCATCCCTCCTATGAAGCCATCATCTCCGCTGTCGGGCGGCTCTCGCCCAGCATCGCTCCGCACGGTGCTGGTATCATGTGTTGCCAGCGGCGTCGTCATCGTCGTCACGCTAGCGGCCATAGTGTGTCTTGTGCACGGAAAAAAGAAGTAAGCGATGTTTTACTAACATAGTTCTTTTTTTTTAAACTTTGCCCCACCCTAGGATATCTCCTGTGTCGTGGGTGCGTTTACAGAAATATATTCCACACACAATACACCCAGACCCGGAACAACTACCTTCAGGTCATACAAATATTTGTACCGTGCGGGAATCGAACCCACGACGCAGCAGTCGACTGCATCAGCCACTGCACCAACTGTGCCGTCAGTTCAACTGTTCTGAAGTGAAACATACTCGATACACACCCTTGTACCTCAGCCTATTATGCGCAAAGATTCCGTGTGGTGTCCGGATTAAGAATAGCATCACTCTAGCTCCTCCCGTGGATGTCTTAAAAAACGAACAAGGGACTCTAAATCAGAGGGCCAATTCTCGTAATTAACTTACACTGTGACTGAAACTTGACCGAACTGAGATTAAATTGTGAATTGACCGAAAAAATGGTATTCTGCTACTCTTAAAGTTCAGTCGAATTTCAGTATAATCTCGATCTAGTCTCATTTCAATCTCAATTTTGACGTTTATTCAATGACAATTTAGTACATGTGACAGTTCGAAATGTTTGCAGAATACCGTTTTCACTTCGATCAACTTTCAATCCATTTTCGATCTCATCACAGTGTAAGTTCACGTTTGACGTTGTTTGTTAGTTTAGGAGAATACCATTTGTGACATTTTTGACACTGAGACTAGATCGGAACTATATTTTGAACGTTTTAAATTACGAGAATTGGGCCTCTGAGCGACAAGCACCAGCGTCCATTCTGTGCTCCAGCAACCATTCTGCGCTCTCAAACTCGCCTGACCAGCGTGGTGTGTACTGACAAATTCCCCTCAAAATGACGAAACAGTTGTGGAAATGGAAATCAATGGGGAGACCTTTGTCCAGCAGTGGACGTCCTTTGGCTGATTTGATGATGATGATACGTGTAAAGTAGTACATCACCTTGACCAGAATACATCATTTATTTGTGTAGAATAATCTAAGCAAGTCTCGATATGAGCGGTCATTCAGCTTAATACCGTCGCATATATTTGATACGTATTTCAGATTCTTCTGCATTTCAAGCGATCACTACATGAGGGATGATAGAAAACTAAGCGAAAGCAACGAAGCAGAGAGGGAGAAGCTTAGAGAAGGACAAAAACTCTACTCTTCCTCCTCAATCAACGGTAATGAAAAGTCAAATGATGACTCTTCAGGTAAGAATACAGTTTATTGATGCATGCGTCCACAATGTCACAGCGATTTTTAGTCCCATGTATAAAATTAATTATATATCTTAGGCTGATAATGACCATGGCATGGTTGATTGTCAAGCTATTGGCTTCCTGCACTACGGTTCGCGGGTTCGATACCCGCTCGGAACAAATATTTGTATGATCTATAGATAGTTGTTTCGGGTCGAGGTGTTCGTGCACACAGAATAAGTCTTAGTCTTCTCCGGAGTTGTTTACTATACAGACCTTGTTGCAACTAGGACGAATTTCCGTGCGTTCAGGCGTTTTTGCCATACCTACTATTGGAATCAGTCACAATAGCTCACAACATTGGACCCGTAATTAGATATTTATAAACATTTTTGTACCCGTGGTGCTTGGCAACTAGGCTTATCCTAGTTGTACACTCCCAATTATTGTGCCTATGGCCAAGTGTATTCTCTGTCTCCTGCTTGCTATGAAGGGAAGTGAAACATATATTCTTTCCTACTCCTCCTTTTTCTTTTCTCATTAATTTCGTTGCGGGTTCCAAGACAGTTATTTATTTCTCTGGGACACACCCCTGGGACCTTCATTGGTCGGTGTTCTTTTCGGTGGTCGCCATTGTAGATCCTGGCTTACAGGAGTTGCAGTGGGTGGGAATGTGTGGCGGGCTTGTGCCAAATTAAAAAAAAAAATTAAAAAAGTCTTAGTGTATCTGTCTGTTGCCTAGTGTATGTTAACTATGGTCCAAGGGCCACAAGGTGCATTATGCATTAAGCTATATAATTGTGACTAGTGATTAATTGTAGTATTTGATCGCCTGTTTATGCCCAGCGGAGTTATACGAGATAAGTCCGTACGCAACGTTCGGCGTGTCAGCAGCACACTCGCTGCAGTTCCGCACGCTCGCAAGACGCGAGGACGACGCCGCGCCCCCGCACCGCCGGCGGCACCGCGCCTGCGATCACTACAGATATGGTCAGTTCACTTATTTTTATTTTAAATATTTCGCGGTATACTTTCTTTCTTTATCTGGTAAATAGTTAATTAACGTACCAGTAATAGGTACGTTTCACATAAGGTTTCTCATCAAATAGGTACTTCATCAGTATTCCACATCATACATTTTAATTGACTTCACTTTGTTTAGGCGGCAAAAGGTTGATATCGATAGTGATGTACCTAATTTAGCACTAATAGTAAGATTTAGTACGTAAACTAATAATAATAATCGACTTTTAAGAAATTACAAAATCACTCAAATTATGTGAATAAAACACAAATGTGACATTATGTCAACAACTTGTTAACAATCTGTCAAATCTCCAATTAAACATCCCGTCAGAGCAATTTTGGGTTTCTTATCCAGCATAAGATGACCTCTAATTGTACGGAAAGCCTATACAAAGTGAGTTCAGCTTTATACATGTAGCTGTGTATATTTTATTATGGTTCATGATAGACTACTAAACAAAGGGTTTGTATAGTGAAAAGAAATTTGGATGGCAAAGAGAAACAAATACCGAATAAATTGTTATTCATGAACTGATATAAGATTTCAATGCAGCCAGTGATATTATACTATAGATATGTTTCGTCCATATTAAATGGCGCGCAATACCAGTCTCGCTGTATGTAGGTATAAAGTTATAAAACTACACAGCTATGCTGTAAGAAAGAAGATACTAAAGCTACGAGAGTAAAAGAGACAGCTATCTAAAATGACAACGCGTGTACTCGATGTATTTGTTACACCTGTGGTAGAATATATATGTTGTCTCTTTTCTTTGCTTGACTTGTGTTTTGTTCGAGAATTTTATTCTATAGATAATTTGAATAGTATTTTTATTAAAATATTTTATATAGGTTGTTATACACGTGTGATATAAGAATTCTTTATTTATTTTTGCTTGATAGTTTGTGCATTTTCTATACGCACGACGGCATTGATAATACTTAATTAATAAAACAATACAGATTGTGACAGTGTGTGCCCGTTGTCGTGTCTTTGGCGAACTGATTGCGAGGTGCTACAATTGGGGGAGTTTTGGTTCTTACTTTTGGCGCGCATGTAACACATCTACTTCTCTTTAATATCATTGCAATGCAGCCATTATTCCGATTTTTAACCGTAGATTATAGCATTTGTGGTTTGCTGTCAAAAGAAAGAGACGGGCTACAGAAAAACCTCTGCAGAACAACACGCGTTAGCAGTCAATTAGCGAGTTTTTCGATAATTTACGTTCCAGAAACCCGCGGATTGTTAACGGGCTGGTAATTGTGACAGATTGTCAGCTAATTCGGTATTTGACACGCCTTTCATAAACCGGCTGTGACTCACGTATCACCGCACAGCCT
This sequence comes from Diloba caeruleocephala, assembly GCA_947459985.1. Classification (NCBI taxonomy): domain Eukaryota; kingdom Metazoa; phylum Arthropoda; class Insecta; order Lepidoptera; family Noctuidae; genus Diloba; species Diloba caeruleocephala. The sequence continues at coordinate 31,918,766 of OX381605.1, read as the reverse complement.
AAAGTACTGCGGCGGGAAACTTGAAAGTTGACAGTAGATACATTTTAACACGCTTTTATTAGCTTGGTATATCTCTATGAATCTATGCAACGGAATTTTTGAACTCGATTTCCATCCCCTTCAAAACTTCTGATTGATTTGAAACTTCGCACACTTATCAAGGACTGATGACAATCCAACTTCATTCCAAAAGAACATAAAAAAACACTGTTTTGTATTTAGCCGCACTAAAAAATAAATAATAGTTTAAAAAACTACATAAAACACGCTTTTGTAGATAACCGAACTAAAAAGTAGAAAATAATTTTCAATAAGTATAAAATAAGAATAGAGTGATTAAGAAAAAAAAAGTTGCAAAAAGCGTGGGGTGCGTTATCTGACATTTTCATGATGACGCTACTGTTAATCATATTTACGATATATTTACAACAATTGACATCAAGCACCCCACTCTTTTCTACAATAAAATATATTTTTAATTAATCACTCTATTCCTATTTTCAACTTATTGAAAATTATTTTCTACTTTTTAGTCCGGTTATCTACAAAAACGTGTTTTTATTTTTATTTTTGAACTATTATTTATTATAACGTAGGCATCCACTAAGGTAAGAGTTAAATAAATTCTACCCCTAATGGTAAAGTAACTGTATATGTGTATGAAAAAGCGTAATTCTTTAAGTTAGATCTATGATAATGTGTTTGTCTTTTTGGTTAAATATAAACTATTGTTTCAGTGTTTTTGTAAATTCGACCCTTAAAAAAGAGATGGTGAAAGTTTGTATTGAATATCCGTTATTTATTGAAGTCAGAGCTATGAGAAAACTTGTATTTATCACCGTGTCAACCAAAGGTCGTCCACTACTGAAAAGAGGTCTCTTCCACAGATGTCCACATTTGTGTCGTAATTTTGGAGGAAGTTACGAGTGCTCCACCACGCTTGGCAGGCGAGTTGGTAAGCGCAGTATCGCTACTGTTCCACAGAAGGGATGCTGCTTACAGTCCCATAGTCGCCTCTTCCCATAGTCGAGAAGAGATCGAGTATTACTATAGGTATTCTAAATTCGGACACCACACGAATCGATGAATCATCATTTCGACCGAATGAAGTCCATTGCTGGACACAGGCCTTCCTCAAAGATTACCACAACTACCGATATTAGTGTGTTGTGTGCTCATTGGGGGGTTTTGCCATAATCATCACGCTTGGGCAGTTGTTAATGTATTCAAAGGATGCTGCTGCCCATCCTCCGTCTAATCCCTTAGTCGACTTTTACGACACCCTCGGGATGAGATGGGTTAGTGCTATTCGTAGTCAGCACCACACGGCATAACCGATCAATATTAGGTATATGATATTATCAGGCATGGCGCAAAGGAACTCCTTTACTAAATACGGCACGGTTGGTGCAGTGGCTGATACAGTCGACTGCTGCGCTCCGGGTCGCGGGTTCGATTCCCGCACGGAACAAATATTTGTATGATCTGCAGGTAGTTGTTCCGGGTATGGGTGTATTGTGTGAGGAAAAAAAAAAAAAAAAAGAATAGAAAAAGAAGAAGAATTACCTTTTGATGTTCAGTAAAGTACCAATATCAAGCAGGGTACTGGATTACTTTTAAAGTTTTCCCAAGCGCTTGCTTGGTTCCGATGGCAGATTGTTGTACCGACAGATGAATCGAGCCTGTCTAAATGCTCGACAGTGGAGGCGCGGCACCGCATGCGCGCCGCGTGCGCCGGCGCCGCCAGCTGGCGCGACGCGCACACCGACTCCGACGACAACAGCGACAGCGCCGCCAACACTACTACTAAAGGTCTATCTGATTGTACACCGCAGTCTAAAACTAGACTGAATTCTATTCACTATGTTGGACGATAACACTTTTCCGCTCGCTGCAAGCCTACGTTTAGGTGTTCCTTGTGTTGCTCCTCATCGATGTCACCGCGGTGTAGCTGTCGACCGCCTCGGACACCATGGCCTATCTTGCAGTAAAAGTGCAGGTCGCATAGCACGGCATGCCAATATTAATGATATTATTCGTCGTGCTCTTGCCACTGCCGGCGTGCCAGTTTTAGAACCCAATGGCTTGGCACGTAACGATGACAAAAGACCAGACGGTATGTCATTACTGCCATGGAAGATGGGTAGGCCTTTGGTGTGGGACGCAACTTGTGTCGACACCCTTGCTCCATCCCGTCTTCCAAGCACGGCAGGCTGTGCTGGCGCTGCTGCATCTGCAGCAGAGACCCTCAAACGCCGCAAATACAATAACCTAATAGGTAGTTGTTGTTTTGAGCCGTTTGGGGTCGAAACGCTTGGGTCATGGGGTCCGAGTGCACGTCTGCTTTCAAAGATATAGCTAGACAGTTGGTCGATACTTCATGTGATCAGAGGACTGGCATTTTCTTTGGCTAAAGACTAAGCATTGCCATTCAACGTGGCAATGCTGCCAGTCTTCTGGGAACATTATCAGCTGATAGCGATGAGGAGGAGTACTTCGACGCCTAAATGCGTGTGCAAGTTTTTATATATTATCTTCTTGTTTTTTTTTATTATTATTGTTTATTGGTAAATACAAACTATTTATTATATGTATTTAGTTTTAACGTATATATAAATGTTATATTCTATGGCAAATAGGAAATTAATATCCGTAGTTACACTGGGCAAATGGGCTGGTAAGTAACTAATGTTACTTAACTGGTCTGGAAGTTTTATTTACGCCCGAAATTAACAATCAGTTTAATCCAAAAGTATTCGATTCCATAATTTGAACTTGATCTATGTTTGTGTTAAGATCACACTTAACACAAAAACGGAGAAATCTTCAATCCCAAATTCAAAGATTTTGGATTAGATTGATTATTTATTTCGGGCGTTAGACTATAACCCGCGGGCTGATTACCTAAGTTTTGCAACAGGCGTAAATTGCTCCAACGCCGCTGTCAAACGTCAATTTGGTATTACCTATTTGCCTATAGCGACTAAACAGGCGAAGATCTCTGACGCGCCTCTGTCGGACAATCAATGAACTAAAAACGTTCATTCTTTTTAGTTCCGTAGGCGGCTACTGGCGCTAGTAACTATGCATCCTCCACAATAGCGACAGGCGGGCGATGCCTTACGTAATACCAATTCTTTAGACGCTTTGCCACCGGTGGATCCTTCGCAGCGCGATAGCTACTATCGCGTCTGCTGTTGCTGTTTTTAGCTAATCAGCCTGCCGGTATCTCGTCGGTCGTCTGTGCCTTGCCTCGTCGGTAGAAAACGGGACTGTAGTACTGTTTGTGTGGAGAACCCTGTTACTGTGTAGTTACCTCTCAAACGTTTACAGTAACGTCCCGATTGCTAGTGAATCAGACTTTTACATTTTTATATGAGATCCTGAATGTTTCTAAACATGTGTACCTGTATACAGATTTTAAGTTAACCTTTGTATTATGGTATTAATCCATTCGATATGTTACAACTGTCAATATTAATAATATTGTATTGGCGAGTCTTGGCGTTGCCGTAAGATCATCAAGCATTAAAATCAATGATATTATACCATAGATATGTTACGTTCATATCAAATGGCGCGCAAAGTACAGTATCGCTTGCAAACCATATCGTGAGAAAGAAGACACAAAAACAACAAGAGTAAAAGAGGTAGTTATCTAGGCGAACCTATTGCGAGGTGCTACAATTGGGGGAGATTTAGTTCTTACTTTTTGCACGCATGTAACATATCTACTTCTTTTTGATATATAATATCATTGATTAAAATGAAAAAAAGAAACAGTTAAGTCACTTTGAAACCCACTTCTAAAAAGAAGTCCTGGGGTAGGCCCCCAGGACTTCTTTTTAAAGGCCGCTTTAGGTGAATTACATTAGAAATCACAAAATGGTCTCGTTAATAGTCAGTTATGATTACGTGACCATTTTGTGATTTATAATGTGCATCGTATTGAGATCATTATTATGCCTTATAAATAAAACCTAATACGGTCTTTTTAGGCCTTCTGGACCATTTGGTGATGTTTAATGTGATTCATATTATGATTCTGCTAAAGCGGCCTTTTTAGGCCCCCTGGACTTGTTTCTTTTTGTACATGTCACGAGTTATAAAAATATAAATGTGTGTGTCCCCGCCAGGTTCGGGCACGTCGCCCTGCAACAGCGCGTACGGCAGCGGCCGGCGCAGCGTGCGCACGACCAGCAGGTAGACCCCAGGTACCTCCCCCGCTCACTCCTCACCACTCGCCACTCACCGCTCACCTGGACCCATGCACCCCATTGTAGCTAGTCTTACTGGAGAACATTCAGTCGGATTTAATGAAATTATTATATCGAAGATTTGGTTACATTATTCAGTGTTACATTTCCGAGAGCTGATTCCTAATAGACTCAATATTGAATTAGTTTATTTTTCTGTTATTCTATTATTAGGTACTCTAAATTATATTATATTAATCAGGTACTCTAGGTACTTACCTAAATATATAATCTCGCATAGTTATTTCTTTCCACTTATGGTATATGTTAGCAGAGATTTTACTTCAAATTAGTTGCTCTTTTTTATTTACGCTATTTGTATTGTATACAAAGCATTCACGTATGAATGTACGAATACATACTTGTCTTCATTTTCATAGTACTTATAGTCATGCATTTTATAGATATACGTTGAGTCTCCTCGGAGCTATAGAGACACCCACCATAAAGCTTAGTACGAACCAGCTTTGCTACGTACTAATAAAGAATATACCTACATTATGTTACTTATGTTTTCTTTTACAATAAAGCATTTCTTTGACAGCGGAGGCCTGAACGGAAGCGACGGCCTATCAGGGTGCTTTGCCCCAGTCCCCGCTGATATATCTTCTTTAATTGACAAGTAAGTATGTATTATTATGACGCTTCAAAATTACACAATTAATTCAACTATTTTCATTAAAATTTGAAGTAAAATTATCCACTTGATGTTGAAGAAAATGATTGATGAAAACCCATAGATATTTTTTATGTTATTTATTAATCTTTTATTTTCCTTCATAGATATCAACAAAGAAAAGAACAAGAACGACGAGAATGTACAATTCACGTGTAACATTAAATGATTCTAAACTATTTTCTAATCGAACGAGTCCAATCACGCATTGTGAATATAACGTTACTATTTAAAAATGAGAACACTTTTCTGTAATTGTGAGCAATTTGAAGGAAGTTTTGAATAATTCAAAATATTGGATCAAAAATTAAACTGCTCATTTTTGGTCAGTTGTTTGTAAAAAGGACTTAATTCATAAATGTGATTACGTCACAGAACAGTGACCCCATTTACTTAATGTTAAATTGTTAAATAAATTATTTATAATGATGTGATTTATTTAAACGCTGTTAATCTATGACAGTTTAGATTTATAAACGGCATCTAATGAATTGTAAATAATAACTGACGTTAAGTACGGTTTGCTGTGAGATAAATAGTTAAACAGATAAATTTAAAATAGGTTTGGCTGTCCGTATCTACGTAGAAAAAAAAAGCGAAGCTCTGAATTGATAGGTATATCAATCTTATGCATCTCACAACTATCTCACGGCAAATCTAAATATAAAAATATGATAGGTGCATCAGATTTTTCTAAATCTCCAATCATAAAAAAACTCGCGTGGCGTGTAGAATCAGATGCCTATAAAATATTGTAAGAGTATAAAGTGAATATTTAATTTAATTTACTAATTACGTAGCTACTAAGTAACGTTAACAGCTGTTCCAAACTGCAAGAGATACATATCATTAAAATAGACTGCCAGTATTTAAGTAACTCTTAATTCTTTTTACTATATTGTTGATTAATATAGTTAATTAGGTATTAATTATACACTATTGTATAAAAATCTTTCTATATACATGTTGTGTAATAATAAAATTATTGATATTAGCGCGGAAGAAAGAAATAAAGATGTGTGTCGTGGTATGAAGTTTTGTTTTCTTCGAGATATTTTAAATCAAAGCAGGTACCTAACCATACCTCTTTACCTCTATACCCGACAAAGGTGGTTTTTCATATCGTTATTAGCAGCTCACCGCTTATTCTTGTATACCTTGAACAGTACCTACAGTTTGAGGTAGGTACCAACGTGGGAGAAAATAAGTTCGAACCAGACTGCACACTGTTACCAAGGCCTGTCATTGTTTTTTTTTTTTTCGGCCGGGGAAGGGTGGGTATTGGTAATAAGGCCTTTTCTGTAGTAAGGTCTAGACCTTTCTCTACTACGTTGGGGTCTTCCTCCAGTTTTTATGGGCCAATACTATCATTTAGATATATGCAGCTGTAATTATAAGTATTTTACACTAATCAATTGCTATTTCAGCATCAAATTACTTCCTAGTAATTCCGATGACGATATCCCAAGGTTAAACCGGTTGTCAGACTTAGGTTCCGACTATTCGTTCGTCTAAGGTTCGTCTTAGGATTTGTTATTACAACTTTGGCTGAAAGCTTAAATTTCCTGAGGCACGGGTAAAGTATAATACTTATTTATTAACTTAATATTATGCTGTGGCGACACCAACATCGCAACCATGTAACTACGACTTACAGCGACATCTACTGGCACAATGTGCAACTCTGATGACGTAAACAATCTCTATCTCAATCTTGGAAGTAAAGAGTTCGCACGGCGCTGCTTAAATATAGGCGACCAACATCAACCGCTGGTCTTCGACCAGGTATAACACCCGTCTAGTTGGAGGATCCTCTCTATTCAATGGAAGAATACTAACTACATCATGTTTCTTTAAATTGGTGACTCCGACATGGTACATCGTTCACTATAAAATGATCTTTGAAAAAAGGACATAAAGTTCTTATCAGTACCAGAATTAAATAACTGTGACAATTACAAATAGGGTATTAGAAATTTTCGTACGTACAGGCCTTTGCAAGTACCTACCTTTTAGACATATTTTCGGTGCTTGGGAGGATTCTCACTATACCCTTGGCATCTTTCAAAGGCATTTGACTCTTGTTCTCGACATATTGATCAGGAAGTTAGTCTTACTTGAGTATTAGGATTCAGAAAGTTGATGTTAACGGTAAAAGATCTCCTGGGTATGTGGTCACAATGGGAGATTCTCTCAAGCTATTCCACCATGGTAGTAAGACCCGGCATGGAGGAATGTCTGGAGAGGCGGCATAGCGCCCTCACTTTCCAGGTGTGCAGGTACTCTCGAATCAAAGGTGTTTCGGGAAGTACCTGCGTTGAATAGGTGAGAAAGGAAGCCCGGTTATCATCACTGCGGAGACTGCCCGGAAAGATTGCCGAAGACAACGGGCAACGCAGCGCCGTGATCTCGTCGCAGTGGTCGAAGGAACCTCTCGCTACCAGCCGTGGTTCAGTCCATCATCCGGAGGCCGTGGGATGCCGTCACCTAGATGTGATGCAAGCAAACGAGGTGGCAGAGTGAGGACGGGAGGACACCAGCTCTGAGCCCCGCCGCAGAAAACGCACCGGGCGCGGGCGTCAGAGGAGGGCGCTGAACGATCTCCGGCCACCATGAGGAGCGGCCTGCGGGCGACGAACTAGGGGTGGTCCCTCTCCCGAACAGAAACAGGCCCGAGATGGCGGCGCGTGTATTCCGGGCGCGCCTCTTAGTAGGATAGGTGCGGCCAGTAAGGTCACATAGAGAAGGCACCCGTCAAACAGTAACGGGCCGTTGCCTGCCGAGGACGCGGTCTAATGCAGACCAAGCGTACACCTCACCCCGGCTAGATCACCTATATTAACAATTTTAAATATATAATTAACTGATCCATATAATAGATTGCGCGGATGGCCTCCTTCTATAATATAAACATTGAATCTACATTAGCCACTGCTCCCCACAACAGAATGCCATATGACATTATGCTGTGGAAATACGTAAAATATACAAGTCTGGTAGTAGCTACGTTACAACTTAGTTGCCGAGTTTGTTGCCTTCAATAATGATTTCTATTTCAACTTGAGGTACATCTGGCATCGAGAACTTAAAACATTGGTTTTATTACTATTTAGTAAAAGGTTATTTGCAGCAAATCATCTAGACAGAGAGCATAAACTATTATGATAACGTGTGTACCTTCATTGACTCTACTTTTGGTTTAAAAGATAAGTGGTGTATCATCAGCAAATAATATTATCAGATAATGGTGACATCACATAAGGGAGATCATTTATATAGGCTAGGGACAGAAATGGGCCCAGAATTGATCCATATGGCCTACCCATTTTCCACCCTGAAGATGTTTTACCAGCTATATCTACATTTAGCTGTCTTTTAGAATGGTAGGATAATACAAGCTCAGTTTATGACCAAGCGAGTCGTCAAGGACGTTCTGCCGCTCTTAGGAGCTCAGAAGGAGCGAGCGCGTCACCTACTGCCTGACGCAATGTTTCACCGGACAAGGGTGTATCGGTGCGTACCTGCACAGGATAGGACGCGAGGCCACGGCACAATGCATTGTGATAGTGACCAGGATACCGCACAGCACACGCTCGAGGCTTGCTCTGCGTGGGCGGCCAAGTGGCGGATCCTGCTCGATCGGATCGGGCAAGATCTCTCTCTGCCGGCAGTAGTGTCGGCTATGTTGGCAGAGCATGAAAACTGGAATGCAGTGGTCTCCTTCTGTGAGAGCGTCATAGATTGGAGAATCTGCGTGCCCACACCGAGCGACCCAAGAGAAGACGGTAGCACGCCTGTGGTCACGCGCTGCCGTGGGACCCTTCGGGGATCCTTTACAATCCCCCGGGGCGTGACCGCTTTACAGTCACCCTCTCCAATGGCTATTGGCGTGGCACCAGTGGGCGGCTCTGTGTAATCATACGAGGTCCTGGAGCCTCCCTTAGATGCCAAAGATGACCGCTCCAGTAGTTTTAGCCGGTAGGAGTCCGGCATACCCCTTTGCCCTTCCCCGGGGCGAATAAAGATTATACAAGCTCGAGAGCTCGATCACGAATTCCGTAGTGGCTTAATTTACAAATAAGCGCATTGTGATCAACGCAATCAAAAGCCTTGGAAAAATCACAGAAGATATAAATATCATCGCGTCAGCCCTCCCAGGCTTCTCAAATATGAGTGACTAGTTTCACACCTGTGTCTGTAGTCGATATACTCTTCGTGAAGCTCAACTGCAGATCTTGCAAAATATTATTAGTGTGAAAATGAACCATCATTTGTCAAACTTGGTCTTGGTCCAAATTCTTTCCTTAATGTTGGAAGAACAGAAACAGGTATATGCTAGCAGCCTGATAAAAAATTGGGATATTCTTACTATATTCATGAATTCATCAAATGGGACTCCATAAAATACATTTGACTAGAGTTAAGATTGCCGTACGGTACACGTCTATGTTTGTGTATGTCTGTCACATAGAGCTGGCCTTCTGTACTTGTCTATTTTGTGTAGTTGCACAAAACTGAAAAATAATTTACATACTATTTACCACATTTTTCTAACAATTTGGCACAAAAATTGCCATATAAAAAGAACTTACAGCATCTGTAAAAAACAATGTTGGTACGGTGCCATCTACTAATTTTCATTGTTTATTATTCAAATATTGGAATTGAGATAATTTAAAGTGTAAGGAACAAATCGCTTGTGCGAGTAGGTTCCTAACCTCGCTTTCTATTACAAGATTCTGCTCAGTTCGTTTTTAATTGAGAGCTTTTTGGAAACCTGTAGAAATAAATGATTTTACCATGGATGTATAAAAATTGGCGGACATAATCTCGATAAACAATAAGTGAAGCACCCGTAGTAAGTCGGCTCGCTTGAACGTACACGCTGGCACGAACACATTCACACCATAGTAAGTCTATCGACGGTCAATACGCAACAAACCTCGTCTGATACAGGTCGTGATAATAGTGTCAAAAAATATTATAATACGCTTCTTCTGTATTAAAATGCTGTCGAAACCATAGTAGATTTTAGAAAAAATGACAAGGAGTTGCCTTTCATATGTAACTGAGTAATTTATGACTTATTTTCCTTATTGACATGAATAAAATCTACTCTTTTGGGAACGCCAAACCTCGATCTTTTTTTTTTTTTTTTTTTTTTTCATTTATTTAACGGCCATGGATACAAGTCCTTAAAGCCTAACTTAAATAACAAAATATCTTATTATAATGTTCCTACTGTGTTAATAATAAATTTATATAGAGACTTAAAATACATAGGGTTAGCTAAAATTGATTGTAAGTCAATCGGTACTTCACTATCACACGCACTTTGTAATTCTGACACTAAAATCAAACGCTCAAAGTTAAACTTTTGACACTTCATCACAATATGTTCAAGGTCAGCGATCTCATTGATGCAACGGTCACATTTTTGTTCGGATACAATTTTGAGTCTTGCAAGGTGAGCCGGAGTTTTACAATGACCAAATCTTAACCGATTGATTGTAGTAATGAAATTTCGGCTATCAGCGTCTTTACTTTTGTGATACCAAGGTCTTTGCGGCGGGGTCTCCTGAATTTTTGTGTACCACTTGCCTTTTTCTTGGCTTATCACTTTCCAATACTCATGCCACAATGTTTTTAGGTTTCCAGTTATCATTTCATAATAATCTGTGAAAGGAACCTTAAGTAAAGCAGAGTGATCCTCATCAGCTACTGCTCGGGCTGCTCTGTCTACTGTTTCATTACCGGAGATACCACAGTGAGAAGGTACCCATTTGAATAATATACATATGCCTTTATGACTTAACTCTAGTAAAGTTTGCCTAATGTTAAACAATATAAAATTTAATTATAATAAAACACTTTTAAACGGATTCTATCGCGTATATTTTGATTTTTGATTTTCCTGACGTTTCGAATACTTTGCAGCATTCGTGGTCGCAGGATGACTAAGGTGACAGGCGTCGTTACAGATTTTAAAAAGTTATTTTATTTTATCTACCGTACAATTTTAATCAAAAAATTAGTTTCGATGCACGCAGTAATCACTCACAGTGTCTTGATGTTTCTTAGTGCGGTATCTTGTTTGGGATTTTATTATTTTAATGACTGGATTCCAAACAGGTGGTACCTGCCAACCATCTTCTCTATTAAAATTAGGATGTTTTTTAATTTCAATAGCCTCACGAAACATTCTAGGTACATATCGGTTCTCTTTCGCGAGTACTTGAGGTTGATCAAAACGAAGATAATGGTTTGGTTTGCCTAAGGCATGTTCACACACTGCAGACTTTGTGGAGCGTCTATGCTTGACGTCAGCTATATGTTCTTTTATTCGGGTGGCTATGCTACGCTTTGTTTGCCCTATGTATGATAAACCACAATCACAGTCAATCTTGTAGACCCCTGCATCTTGTAAGGGTATGTGACATTTCACTGGTTTGAGAAGTTGGCTGATCTTCTTGTGCGGCTTGAAATAGGTTTTTATAGAAGCACGCTTTAAGATATGACCAATTCTGTCCGTGACTCCCTTAATAAATGGTAAAACAGCGGGCCGTCGATCAACCGTGGTGGGTTTCGGGCGGCTTCTGCGACGGGGATGTGGAGCTTTCAAATTGTTATTTTGAAGAACTTGCTTCACATGGTTAAGCTCCCCTGCCAGGTGGTCGGCGTCGCAGATGCCGTGTGCTCTCTGTAACAAAGATTTGGCCACAGTAGCTAACTGACAAGGATGGTGGTGAGATTCACCGTTAAGGTACCTGTTTGTATGGGTAGGCTTTCTATACACAGTGTGGCTAACAGAATGATCTGGATTATGGATGAGAAGTATGTCAAGAAAGGCTAAGCAATTGTTATCCTCCAATTCCATAGTAAATTGAATTTTACTGTGTATTGAATTTAGGTGTTTTAGGAATGCAGAGACCCTATTGTGAGGCAAGATGGTAAATGTGTCATCTACGTACCGTTTGAACATCTTTGGTTTAGCCGGGGCTGTCATCAGTGCTCTCTCCTCAAAGTCCTCCATGAAAATATCGGCGACTACAGGAGAGACCGGTGAACCCATGGCCACACCGTCAGTTTGTAGGTAAAACTCATTGTCCCACAACAGGTAGCCGTTGGTAAGGCAGTGCTCAAGTAACTCTGCATATTGAAGAGGCATGTTATGCTCACTTAACCTTTTCTTAACAACATCCAGGCAGTCCTTTACTGGTAAATTGGTAAATAAGGACTGCACATCAAAACTGACCATCACTTCGCTTTCAGCCAGTTCAAGGTCTTTTATTTGGCTGACAAAGTGATAGGAATCCTTCACATATGTGCTAGACGTTCCACGAAGTTTTGAGAGTATCTTCGCTAGATGTTGTGCCAGTTTGTAAGTTGGTGTATCAATCTGGCTTACTATTGGTCGTAGGGGAACATTGCTTTTGTGAATTTTCGGCAACCCATACAGCTTTGGTGGTTTTGCGCAAGATGGAATTAATGTTTTTACGTCCAATTCCAATTTACCAGTAAAGGACTGCCTGGATGTTGTTAAGAAAAGGTTAAGTGAGCATAACATGCCTCTTCAATATGCAGAGTTACTTGAGCACTGCCTTACCAACGGCTACCTGTTGTGGGACAATGAGTTTTACCTACAAACTGACGGTGTGGCCATGGGTTCACCGGTCTCTCCTGTAGTCGCCGATATTTTCATGGAGGACTTTGAGGAGAGAGCACTGATGACAGCCCCGGCTAAACCAAAGATGTTCAAACGGTACGTAGATGACACATTTACCATCTTGCCTCACAATAGGGTCTCTGCATTCCTAAAACACCTAAATTCAATACACAGTAAAATTCAATTTACTATGGAATTGGAGGATAACAATTGCTTAGCCTTTCTTGACATACTTCTCATCCATAATCCAGATCATTCTGTTAGCCACACTGTGTATAGAAAGCCTACCCATACAAACAGGTACCTTAACGGTGAATCTCACCACCATCCTTGTCAGTTAGCTACTGTGGCCAAATCTTTGTTACAGAGAGCACACGGCATCTGCGACGCCGACCACCTGGCAGGGGAGCTTAACCATGTGAAGCAAGTTCTTCAAAATAACAATTTGAAAGCTCCACATCCCCGTCGCAGAAGCCGCCCGAAACCCACCACGGTTGATCGACGGCCCGCTGTTTTACCATTTATTAAGGGAGTCACGGACAGAATTGGTCATATCTTAAAGCGTGCTTCTATAAAAACCTATTTCAAGCCGCACAAGAAGATCAGCCAACTTCTCAAACCAGTGAAATGTCACATACCCTTACAAGATGCAGGGGTCTACAAGATTGACTGTGATTGTGGTTTATCATACATAGGGCAAACAAAGCGTAGCATAGCCACCCGAATAAAAGAACATATAGCTGACGTCAAGCATAGACGCTCCACAAAGTCTGCAGTGTGTGAACATGCCTTAGGCAAACCAAACCATTATCTTCGTTTTGATCAACCTCAAGTACTCGCGAAAGAGAACCGATATGTACCTAGAATGTTTCGTGAGGCTATTGAAATTAAAAAACATCCTAATTTTAATAGAGAAGATGGTTGGCAGGTACCACCTGTTTGGAATCCAGTCATTAAAATAATAAAATCCCAAACAAGATACCGCACTAAGAAACATCAAGACACTGTGAGTGATTACTGCGTGCATCGAAACTAATTTTTTGATTAAAATTGTACGGTAGATAAAATAAAATAACTTTTTAAAATCTGTAACGACGCCTGTCACCTTAGTCATCCTGCGACCACGAATGCTGCAAAGTATTCGAAACGTCAGGAAAATCAAAAATCAAAATATACGCGATAGAATCCGTTTAAAAGTGTTTTATTATAATGTGTAATAATCGCGAAAATCTAAGACATTACTATGTGAACCAGTACGGACTGGAATTCGCCGAAAAAGTTCGCCGAGTGGAGTGCCTTATGACTAAGCGCGCCCGACTTCTAACTTCATTGAATTTTCTGAAGAGATGCCGGGATAACAACATCATTCCAGTATGTGTACGGATATCACCGAAGAAAGACATACTTGGAAGCGCAGGCATTCTACATCAGGCAAGTCTAAAGTTATTAAAAAATCTCATCCGTCAACACAGAATTGATGCCCACAAAATTAATAATAATGTTGAGATTTTGTCCAGAGAACTGCAAAATAAATTGTCAAAATCAGATTATGAAAAATGTATTAATATTAATAGTAAACGAGCCGCCGCTAAATTTGATGAGTATACAAAAAGACAAATTACAAAGTATGAAAAACTGTGTGGCAAAAATACTAGTATCCAAATTAACCTAGAAAACGAAAATACTCCTGACCATCTGTCAAAATCAATAATAAATCCCGTTGTTAATTTGTCTAATAAATCTCTGGACGAAAACACCGTAAAAGTCTTAAAAAAGGGCCTAAATTTCGCGCTAGCACCTAGAAAAATCCCTTATGAAGACATAATATGCAACGTTGAGGACTGTCTGATAAAAAATAACGTGAAAAAAGAAGATTTGGAGGCGATTCGTCAAGATATATCAGCAGTGTTACGTCGAGGCAAACCGCCCAAACCGAATCTTTCTCGCGATGAATATCTTGCGCTGAAAACCGTTAATGAAGACCCAGACCTGACTATCCTCCGTGCCGATAAGGGTAATGCTACGGTTATAATGAACACGTCCGATTACAAACATAAAATTCAAGAACTTCTGTCGGACAAAAGTACATATAAAAAGGTAAACAAAGATCCAACTAACAAGATTCTCAAAAAGACCTCTGAGTTAATATCTAAACACTCCGGCATCTTAGAATTGGACGTAAAAACATTAATTCCATCTTGCGCAAAACCACCAAAGCTGTATGGGTTGCCGAAAATTCACAAAAGCAATGTTCCCCTACGACCAATAGTAAGCCAGATTGATACACCAACTTACAAACTGGCACAACATCTAGCGAAGATACTCTCAAAACTTCGTGGAACGTCTAGCACATATGTGAAGGATTCCTATCACTTTGTCAGCCAAATAAAAGACCTTGAACTGGCTGAAAGCGAAGTGATGGTCAGTTTTGATGTGCAGTCCTTATTTACCAATTTACCAGTAAAGGACTGCCTGGATGTTGTTAAGAAAAGGTTAAGTGAGCATAACATGCCTCTTCAATATGCAGAGTTACTTGAGCACTGCCTTACCAACGGCTACCTGTTGTGGGACAATGAGTTTTACCTACAAACTGACGGTGTGGCCATGGGTTCACCGGTCTCTCCTGTAGTCGCCGATATTTTCATGGAGGACTTTGAGGAGAGAGCACTGATGACAGCCCCGGCTAAACCAAAGATGTTCAAACGGTACGTAGATGACACATTTACCATCTTGCCTCACAATAGGGTCTCTGCATTCCTAAAACACCTAAATTCAATACACAGTAAAATTCAATTTACTATGGAATTGGAGGATAACAATTGCTTAGCCTTTCTTGACATACTTCTCATCCATAATCCAGATCATTCTGTTAGCCACACTGTGTATAGAAAGCCTACCCATACAAACAGGTACCTTAACGGTGAATCTCACCACCATCCTTGTCAGTTAGCTACTGTGGCCAAATCTTTGTTACAGAGAGCACACGGCATCTGCGACGCCGACCACCTGGCAGGGGAGCTTAACCATGTGAAGCAAGTTCTTCAAAATAACAATTTGAAAGCTCCACATCCCCGTCGCAGAAGCCGCCCGAAACCCACCACGGTTGATCGACGGCCCGCTGTTTTACCATTTATTAAGGGAGTCACGGACAGAATTGGTCATATCTTAAAGCGTGCTTCTATAAAAACCTATTTCAAGCCGCACAAGAAGATCAGCCAACTTCTCAAACCAGTGAAATGTCACATACCCTTACAAGATGCAGGGGTCTACAAGATTGACTGTGATTGTGGTTTATCATACATAGGGCAAACAAAGCGTAGCATAGCCACCCGAATAAAAGAACATATAGCTGACGTCAAGCATAGACGCTCCACAAAGTCTGCAGTGTGTGAACATGCCTTAGGCAAACCAAACCATTATCTTCGTTTTGATCAACCTCAAGTACTCGCGAAAGAGAACCGATATGTACCTAGAATGTTTCGTGAGGCTATTGAAATTAAAAAACATCCTAATTTTAATAGAGAAGATGGTTGGCAGGTACCACCTGTTTGGAATCCAGTCATTAAAATAATAAAATCCCAAACAAGATACCGCACTAAGAAACATCAAGACACTGTGAGTGATTACTGCGTGCATCGAAACTAATTTTTTGATTAAAATTGTACGGTAGATAAAATAAAATAACTTTTTAAAATCTGTAACGACGCCTGTCACCTTAGTCATCCTGCGACCACGAATGCTGCAAAGTATTCGAAACGTCAGGAAAATCAAAAATCAAAATATACGCGATAGAATCCGTTTAAAAGTGTTTTATTATAATGTGTAATAATCGCGAAAATCTAAGACATTACTAATATAAAATTTAAATTATATCTAAGATAATTATTTTCTAATGCTAACAAAACACTTTGACTGTCTGTCACAATTAAAATTTTAGAAGTATTAACAGTATTTGCATGTAATAATGCTCTATAAATCGCATAACATTCAGCTGTAAAAATACTACAATGAGGGTCTAATTTAAAGCATCTGGTTTGTGTCTCTTGTGGATCATAGTATGCAGAAGTTACTTGATCCAAGACTTTTGATCCGTCTGTATACAATTTATAGACATCTGAAAGATTATGTACATATTCTAAGAAATCAGACTGGCTGTTAACCCTTCCAAAATCAATACTAATTAATTGACTTTTTATACAGTTATAATCAATTGTATATAATGGTAGAAAATCAGAAAAGAATAAATTATTACAAATAGTTTTAGTATATAATGTTATGCTTAAAATTTCTGGTAGATGTTCAGACACCATCTGTTGAGCATTTATATTTATACTATTAGTTAAGGACCCTGGAAGATCCTGTCTTGGTAAAATCCTGTTTAGAACAAACATATTGTTAGTAGCCAGTAATTTAAGACAAAATTTTTGTGCAATTTGTAACCGTCTCAATTTAAGAGGCATTATACCTGATTCGGATTCCATAGCATTTATTGGTGTTGAACACATGGCTCCAGTGATAATTCTAAGGGCCTGATTTTGTATAACATCCAACTTTCTGAGATAACTAATATTTGTATTCATATAGGCTAAAGAACTATAATCTAAATGGCTCCTAACAATACTTTTATATAACATAGCCAGGATTTTAGGGTCTGAACCCCAATGAACACCAGCTAATGACCGTAATATATTTAGACCTTTGCTGGCATTTCTTAAAATATGGTTAATATGACTTTCAAAAGTTAATTTCATATCTAAACATATACCAAGAAATTTCTTTTCATTTAACCAAACCAATGAATTGTTATTATAGGAAACTGAAGGGATTTCATCAAAATCAACAGCTTTTTTGCTAAATAACATAGCACCACTTTTGCTGATATTAATTTCTAATTTTAAGCTGTTATAAAATTTGTGAACTTGATGTAATCCTTGGTTTAAATTTATAATGGTCTTATTTACATCTTTATTTACACTATATACCACAATATCATCAGCAAACAATAAACATTTAACAGAGGGTTCTGTTAAATATTTATTAATTTGTGATGTATATAGATTATATAACAAAGGAGAGATAGTAGAACCCTGCATAGTACCTTTATATACATGTCTAGGTCCATGAAAAATGTTATTATATTTAACATACATTATCCTATCATACAAAAATGTGAATATCCATTTGCAGACTTTACCTGGCACACCAACATCACTTAAAATCTGAATAAGTATAGAAGGGTTGACATTATCAAAAGCACCGCTAACATCAAGAAAAGTACAAGCTGTATAAGAGTGACTATGGAAGGATTTTTTAATATCTGAAATAAAAGAAATGAAGTTATCTGTTGCACTTTTACCTCTACGGAAACCAAATTGTTGTTCAGGTAAGATGCTGTATTTTTCACTATAGTACTCTAATCTAAATTTTAACATACATTCAAATAGTTTACCTAAGCAGGATGACAGTGATATTGGTCTGTATGAATTGCAATCATTGTCAGGTTTTTCAGGCTTAAGAATTGGAATGACACATTGTGTTTTCCAAGAGTCTGGGATAGATTCTGATAACCATAAGAAATTATAAATTTTTAGGAGTATCTGTTTTGCTTTAATATGGAGGTTTCGAATTGACTTATAAGTAATATCATCGAGACCAGGAGTAGTATCCTTTCTGTACTTAAGAGCAATTTCCAATTCATTTAAAGTGAAAGGTTCGGATAAAAAATGACTTTCAGTGTTTCCAGCTAATTCAAAAATGTTTTTTAACCTTGTAGTGTCTATATCTTTTTCAGGTGGAGACATAGGAGCATATTTATCAAGAAAAGAGGGGATCCATTCATCATTTTTCGAATGTTTGCTACATGCTACACGTTTAAATCTACGGATGTAGTTCCAAATCTTGCTAACGGGTGTGTATCTATTGAATGCTTCACATAACAATCTCCAACTAAGTTTCTTTTTCTCACTAAGTATTTTTTTTTTTGTTGCGTCTATCTTCTTATATTTAATAAATGTATCTATTGTCGGATTAAATCTATAATTTCTCCATGCTTCTTTACTGTTATTTACAGCTATGGAGCACTCATTGTCCCACCAGGGAACTGGTTTTTTAATTTTATATGGTATATTATTCTCAATTTTCGGAATATTTTGCACTTTAATAGTATTGAGGATATCACAAAAGCTATTATATAAATCGATTGAGCTATTAGACCTAAAGTTCAAATGATCAAATGCTTTTTCACTTTCAGAGATATACCTGGACCAGTTTGCTTGGCTGTATATGAAGCGCTCAGATGGATAAACTACCTCATATTTCTCTATAGAAGTCTGAATATTTACGATTGTTGGAAGGTGATAACTACCCATTGGATCGTCGTATACCTTCCAGTCACATAAAGGAGCTAGAACAGGACTTACACATGATATGTCTATAGCAGATGGATTATGATGAATAGTGCCTACAGTGGTTGAAGTTCCAGTATTCAATATGCAAAGATCACAACTATCTAATAAATTATAGATATCATTTCCTCTAGAATTTGAAGACAAGCAACCAAATGCAACATGATGTGCATTCAAGTCACCTGATAGAATGATAGGCTTTGGCAAATCATCAATAATCTGTTTTAATTTTTTACATTTAAATCGATCTCTTGGAGGACTATATGCACTAAGTATAGATATATTACCTAAACTGGTCTTAAGAATAACAGAAGCTGTTTGAAGGTTATCATAGTAAGGAGTCTGTACCACCTTGTATTTAAAAATATTTTTAATTAAAATAGCCACACCGCCATGCCCATTAGGACCATTCTGTTTTATAACATTATAGCCTGAAACACTGAAATTGCTTTTTTCCTTCAACCATGTTTCATTTAGCAAGCAAATGTCTATATCATTATGAGTAAGAAAATTAATTAATAATGGTTTTTTATTATTGACACTCTGTATATTAAAATGAGCTATTGTGAGATATGTCTTAATGTAAGAACTGTTATAATATCTACTATTATCCATATTAAAGTAAATTAGATAGAAAAACATCTTTTATTTTATTTAAGGTCATTGGTTCTGTCCCAGATGAGTTTGCTAATGCTACAAGAGACTTAACTATAGCATTCAGAATAATTTCATTATTAGCAATTTGTTCAATTTCTGTTTTTTTGTCTGTTACAATGCCTTTTCTATTGAAAGGGGTATGTACAGAAGTATTTACAATATTAACAGAGTTATTTACAAGTTTAGTATTTACAGTTTTATCTACAGGTTTAGGTTTTAAAGCAGGGAAATTGTTGTCGTCTTTAACTATAGAGGAGTATGTACGGTTGTGGTTTAAAATTAAATTCCTTTTGTCTTCTAGTTTCTTCTTTTTAATAGGACAATCACGGGATATGGCTAGGTGAGCCCCACCGCAGTTGATGCATAATAAGGTATCTACTGAACATTCTTTGTATAAATGGTTTCCTGAACATGATGAACACATTTGTTCACCTCTACATACTTTTGCTGAGTGGTTAAATTTTAAACATTTGTAACATTGTATAAGTGGTGGAACATAAGTATTAACCTGATATCTGAACAGGTTCAAAAAGACAAATTTTGGTAATGTTGTTGAAGAAAAAGTTATTGCAACTGTTGACAGAGGAACTAACTTTCTGTCAGCATCCCTTTTCATAAATCTTTTAACAGAAATGATATCAGCATCCGATGTCATATTCTTATAGATTTCTTCATTGGACATGTCAGTAGGAACAAACTTGATGATGCCGACCTTCTCCACCAAATGGGCGGGAATGAAGGGCCGTAATTTATATTTCAATAAAAAGGTGTCTAATTTTAGAAAGCTGTTAGCAGCAGCTGCTTTTTTGAATGTAATACCTACCTTGTAGGCATTTATGCGATACACGCTCGCGATTCCCTTTACATTATCACTAAATAATTTAGTTAATTTAATTGGGTTTTTGTTGCCAATTTTTTCCTTTTCTTTAGATTCAATATACACAGTGTAGTCTGCGTTGGCGTTATTTTCAAGGAACAGTCTTGTGTAGTTCGTTTTAAAATACATTTTATACTTATCCTGATCCGAGGGGATGGATATTTTTTTTCTCTTGCGGTCCGAGGACTCCTCGTCCCCGTCGGTATCGGACCCCATTTTGGGCCGTAAACTCACTTGCGTTGATTTTAAATTTATTTGCTGATATTAATTACAAATAAATTTGAAACAAATTTGGAGAAAATTAAAACCGCCCGCTTGTTTAGACTTCCCGCCAAAAAGTCCATTTCCAAAACCTCGATCGCAATACCAGTGTTGTTAATTATTTAAAGGTAAAACAACCCGAAAATAAGGGAGATTATTATTTTCTTACTGAATATATTACATACCTATATTTTTAAGGTACCCTACAGGAAACGAAGCGTGAAGGTAAAATTGCGGCGATGTAGAGAGAGAAACAGAGCGTAGAGGTGGAAATAATTGGCTTTCATAAGAATCTATTATAATTAGCAGTTTTTATTTTGACACTCATCCGTGTGGTGTCCGGATTAAGAATATAGCACCACTCCATATCCTCCCACGGATATTGTAGAAGGCGACTAAGGGAGTTCGGAAGACAAAGCGTACCTTTAAGCACTTTGGGGTGCCTGTAGGTGGCGTGCTACCCACCAATACTAGCATACCCAAGGAGTGACAGGCAGGCTGATTGTAAAATCCTTTTGCCAAAACTTTTGCAATATTTCATATTGCGCCGACTCGAGTAAATTGGGACCAGGGTAGGAAGAAGATATTTTCTTGATATTCATGGTTTGGTTTTTCTCTTAAATTACTACATTACCAGAATGGGCCGAGTTTCATTAAAATTAACAAATAAATTAAGGATCTCAAATTAAGGATTCACGTGTCCGACAGTGCGGTCATGTGAATGAGATCCTTTTCAAGTTATACGTGTCACTAAATATTAACACGGTAACTTATAGATGAGACAAAAACAAAAAAGTTTTAACCCCACTGGAATATTAACATGTCACACTAATGAGAAATTAAGAAAATGATAATTTAATTTTAATTTACCTAATTACTGATTTACGTAAAATTGTGTTAATTTCCAACTAGCGATATTGTTTAAGCGAAACCAAAAATGCATCGATAAAAGTTATTCACGTAAAATACAAAATTATGTATGAGATATAATTCTAAGTGGGTCAAAATTAGAATATAAAAACTGTATTTTTTCAAATTTCCCGCTGTGCTTGATTCTTATCCTTGCCTCAAGCAAGCGTCTGTAAGACAAAGATGGGCGTACACATCACGTTGATAAATCTAAAATTGTATTGTCTTGGTATACTTGTACAAGACATTTTTTTACCTAGAGTAAAAAGGGGAATTTTGTTTTACACGGCAACCCTGCATTCACTCACGCATGCTTAGGCCGCCGCCATTGCGGTGCTTCAATATTTTCTTAACGAGATCCCATCCGCCTTTTTTTACGTCCATGGTTTTTACTATGAACACTGAAATAATAAATTAACAGTATATCGATATCGATCCACGATTAAATATAAACACTACAACATTAGACATTAATTAGACATTAGACAAAATGGTGAAACTTTGTCGTCAAAAATTCTTATCATGTTTAATTACTAATTAGTAATGTAGTCAAAACTTGCTTTTAAATTATTGAAAACTAGTATCGTGTCATCATACAAAATAATGTATGAGTGGTTCTTTAAACTTTGAATCTAAGCTGTGGGAAGGAGGGGCCGATATTGATAATCAAAAAACATTAGTCTCGCGATGACGTATTTTTGGGCATCTAGTAATTCCTTTTTACTATTGCTTCGCAATTTAAAACTTTCTCATGTTAAGGAATTTAAATTCTATGGTCATGTGATAGTACCAATCTGATTATTTTGTTCTCGATCGCTGGATCAATAATGTTCTCGATTCTTGTTTACCGTAATAATTTGTAATGATTATTATTATTATATATTATAGGAAGAAAGTATAATTAATTATATCAAAAACACATATTCCTTTTTTTGTAGATTAAGAGGTGTAAGAATTCTTCTTGAACAAGTTAACTGGACAGGTCGACATTTTACATACAGGAAATACACATAAACAGTGAAAACGATTCTAACTTTGTTAAAAATCGATTACGTAAATAGTTCTTATAAACGCGTTAGATTCTTTGTACTGGATAGTAGTTTGACAAAGAGAGATTTTCATCCGTGCCGAGTTCTTTGGTTAAAATGGTCTTCGGATTATACGCAGAAAAATAGTTATTTTACTCACTAATTGAATCGACTACAATAATCGATAGAAGACTTCTTAAAATGTTGAACGACGACACTAGTAACTACTTGCCCGCTCCTGAAGTGGTGTTAGCCGTCGTCAATTTTGCTGGAAGTTATTTGTTATTGTACAACCGAGTAGCAGTTTTGTCAATGAAAATATTCGTAATTACTGCGATTTGTCTTCGGATAGTTATTAATACCTAATATGTCTTAGAAACTCGTAGTTTATTTGCGGTGTTTCAATTGTTTTGATGCCGTTCACCTATATTGATTTATCGTATGCCAGTGACCTGTTTTCTGTATTTGTAATGTGTAACCCATAAATAATTAATAATATCATTAGAAGCAACAGTAGTGCTAATTAGAAATGGACTTTTGATAGTAAAGTATATGCATTACAACGTAATGACGTCGAAGTCAGTGAGATTACCGAGGGTGCGCGCTTTTTTCCTATAAATAATCAGTCTTAAATATTTTTCGAACGATCGAAAAGTTTTTATATCGTTATGGTGTGCATGTTCCACAATGATGACGCCTATTGAGGAGAAGAAAGATGAAAAAGTAAGTACCTTAGTCAGTAATTTTAGTAGTTATTGTTCTGGCTACAATTGCCAGTAAATATCCCAGTACCTATGGTCGGTGATCTTCAGTTGTTCTATAAAAAAATATTTTTAAATTCATAAAGTAATTATTTCATGTGTAAAGTATGAAAAATTCAGGCCAGTGTTATTTTTTATGTATGAGTATTTATGAATGTATGAAATTGATTAGCACAGCTTTTGATACAGTTAAGAACTCTGCCTCAAGATGTTAATTTGAAGCTGTTTATCCCACAGTATGCACTTAACAGTCATATCAACAATTCAATCTGCTTCAAACTATGAACTTGCCTGCATCTAGATTGGTACTACGACCCAAAAGTTTCCAAAATGAATACTCCAAGGATTTTCTTTAATTTGTGTCTCTTTATTCAGATCAAAAGAGACAAATAAGACTATCTGATCATGATAGAGGTTTTTACTAGTACACTCGATAGTGTGAATCAGTCTAAAGACAACCAAAGACCAGCTGTCTTATTCTTATAACACCATAGTCCAGTAATCTGTTTTAGTAATCTAGAAAGTGTGAAGTATATTATTATATTAATTTAATGTATGTACCATGTAAGTACAGAGCGTTTTAATATTTATTAGAACATGTCTAGTACATTTTAGTAACTTGTAAGGTTGTCTCTTATATCTAATAAAAAAAAAAGCTTCTTGTGTAAGAAGGGTCATTGTAATTGTGGTATTGTAGAATTGGACTAGTATCTGTAGGCTATTACCAAACCACTAAATAAGTGTAAACCAATGTTTTTTAAATACAACCCGGTGATGAGGAAAGCTAATTGTTCTCTGGGTGGGAAGTGTCACACCTGCCCTTAAAAGTTGTGATGCTACAAAGGACTAGTCTTTCATGCCACCGCCACCACACTGCAGTTGTCACATCAAGACATTATTTATTAAGTCTCTTATGGACATAAGTAATTTCACTAGCTACCACGCTATTTGAACTGGAACATATTGTTTAAAAATTAAACACTGCTGCCTGGCAGTGAATATCTGGCACTGCAGCGGTATCAACCTGGCAATAAAGAAAGGCAACAAAATTCTTTTTGTACTATTTAGGTACACACGGGAAAAGAGTTAAGGATGAAGGAAACCAGCCTTCATATAGATGTATAGATACTATATATCAATGTTTAAATTACCTAGGCACCTCTAGTTCTCTAACTCTAACCAACCCATCACATCCTGTGGGTGTCGCAAAAGGCGACTAAGGGATTATCTAGAGGACGGGCAGCAGCTTCCTTTGAATACATTACCTACTCAACAATGATCACCAACCCGCCTGCCAAGTGTGGATCATGGCAAAACACCCCAATGAGCACACAACTCACCAATATTGGTCATTGTAGTGATCTTTGAGGGAGGCCTGTGTCCACCAGTGAACTCTATTTAGCCGAAATGATGAACTCTAGTTAAGAACATAATATATCAGCATAATATACCCAGGTCATGTTAGTGTCTCAATCTCCGCTTGGCTTATCAAAAAGAATTTTGATTCATGCCTTTTTTTATTGACATTGTGTAATTCCTTCGCCCCGGGGAAGGGCGGAGGGGGGACTCCTAACGGCTAAAACCACCAGAGTGGTCATCTTCGGCACTGAAGGGAGGCTCGAGAATCTCCATCTAGAGCCACCCATTGGTGCCACACCTTTAGGCACATCTGGGAGGAGATAACTGCAAAGTGGTCACCCTCTAGCAGAGCGAAGGTGACTGTAAAGAGGCCACCCCCCCAGGCACCTCTCGGGGGATTGTAAAGGGTTACCCCGAAGCCTCGCTTTGCGGTGTGCCGCGCATACGGCCGCCCGTTACAACATGCACACGGCTGCCCGTGACCACATGCACACCGTGGTCTTCCCGGGGGTTGTTTGGTATGGGCAAGCAGATTCCCCGATAAGCGCGCTCGCGACCCCCAAGGCCTCAAGCTCAGGCGTGGCAGCATGAGCCGCTCGCGCCACAGCTTGAGTGCACGCCGCCGAGTTTGTTTCAAACTTCCAAACTTTCTTAATATACCTACCGCCAAAAAATAAAAACCACCTAAAACGTATTTGTCATCACTGATGAGATGTCTCAGAAAGTGTAGATGTGTGGTGCAACTTGAACACTATGGTGTAAAAGGACAGATTTGTACTTAATGGATAGAAAAAAATATGTCAAAAAAGATATAGATGCAAAAAGCTATCAAAAAGTCTACAAATTATAGGAATACAAGTGTGCAATGTAACGACAGGTGTTCCACAGGGTTTTATACTAGGTCCGATCTTATTTGTAGTATTCACAAATGATTTACTTAATTATACAATGAAAATGAACCTGTGTTCAGAACTTTACGTTTACGGGTTGGTGTGTATGTGTATGTAAATGCTATCTCCTGCAAGTACCACTATACAAAAATAAATTTCACATCCTTAATAAGAAATACATTTGTCAGAATATACATAATTAAAAAGTAATAATCTAAAACTAATCTATTGGTTATATGTCTGACTCAGCTGTCACCGAAAACACCTCGACCCTTGTGGATCGTTTGTGCTGACCCTAGCCGTGCCGTAGCTCTATTCCGTTGCTGGCACATAGAAGTTTTCTTGTAAGTATCATGCGCACAATGCCAGCATGGAACTGGTTGTAATAATCTGGTACAGGATAAGCTGTTCCCAGGGGATTCGCCCTATGCCTAGCAAGAGCGTCGCAGTCACACAATATGTGTAACATTGACTTCTTCACCCCTGCAGAATCTGCATTTATCCACTATGCTCAGTATCAGGTTGTGGAGGCGCTCGTTGGTATCGAAATGCCATGTGAGTGCACATAAAAGGTGTCTCAGTTGTGATCTAAACAGTTTAATAATTTAATTCTACAGTATTTTCTTGTGCTAAAGAAGGTCTTGGCCTGTGTGGTTTAGGCCTGCTGCCTCCCTCCATTCGTTTGCTTGCCCTTTTCTAGCATGTGCATATAATGCATGATTATACTTACCTTACTTTCTAAGGACTCAGGAATTAGAAAGATATCCGTCCACCTCTTCTCAACGGCCAGCAGTGTACTCAAAGTGTTTAAGGCTAAGTAAAACAGCGGACTCGGAATTTTCGTCCTAGACGCGCTTTTCTTGATCGCTCCATCGTCCTTTTGAACCTGCTCACATCCCAGTAGTTTTGAATAGTCCATACATCCATACATGATATCAAGGAGGTGCGTAGGGTTGAAATTATTTTAAACAACTCTAGCAATCTCAGGGATTTATCTATCTATCTGTTGGCTGTTGAATTTAAAATTATATTACCTGTTTTATTTTTATCTGTGACGATACGTGCGAGTCATTAGCCTGGTGGTAAGCCTGCCCATAATAAACGTCATGCTACCTAGAATCAGTACTGCGTGACACCACACTGCGCGTTACCCCGAGATCGTTATTATGTTAGTCGAACGTTAGTTTTCCTTATTATTTTAGTCTCTTCATCATTTCGGCCGAATGAAGTCCACTGCTGGACACAGGCCTCCCCCAAAGATCACCGCAACGACCGACATGAGTGTGTTGTCTGCTCATTGGGGGGTCTTGCCAGAATCGCCACGCTTGGCAAACGGGTTGGCTATCGCAGTTGAGTTGTTAATGTACTCGAAGGATGCTGCTGCCCATCCTCCGGCTAATCCCTTAGTCGACTTTTACGACACCCACGGGATGAAATGGGGTGGTGGTATTCTAAGCCGGCACCACACGGCAATTTAGTCTCTTACTTCCAGTAATTTCTCTAGCTACACCACAGCCATGCTATTCTCTAAAGTACATCCTTGCGTGCAGAGTTGCCGCAGCGTCGAAACCTCGGTTTGGTATTAACTAAATTACGAAAAGCTACAGTAGCGCTCAAGGCTGTGACGGCCTTGAGTTGGAACTACTTAAAGGCGAGTGAATTGATACTTCATACCTTTTAGTATTCCTATAAAAAACAACAGTTTTTTCAACATATAACTCAGTTGAGATAACCGTTAATGATGTAAAGTTTGTTTTAAGGCCTAAATCGTCTACGGAATAGCGATGAGTACACAAAAACTACTACTGGCGGCGAATATCTGGCACTGCAGTGGTACAAGTGAATGGTTTTTATGTTTATTTCTTTAAAATATTTAATGTGATAGATTTAAGGATGTATGGATGTTTGAGCTTAAGGAATTGCACCCCTGGTTTTGCACCGAATCAATGTCCTGAACGAAAAATTACCCCAAGAAAAGTAATAATGGTCACTGTTTGGTGGTCTAGTGTGATTCATCACAGCTTCTTACCAAACGTGATGAGCATTACTGCAGATGTGTACTGTTAAAAATTGAACACTTTGATGGAGAAGCTGGTACATCTGCAACCAACTTTGATCAATCGCTCGTCCCCGCTGCTCCTGCACAACAGACGGCCTCCAAGCTACAGAGCTGGTGTTGGAAGCTCTCCGTGATCCGTCGTACTCACCAGACTTTGCGCCTACAGACTTCTACTTTTTATAGAATTTGGATAACTTTTTGGCGGAAAAAACAATCAATACCTGAGAGGCAGTGCAAAATGCCTTTGAAGAGTTTGTCGGCTCCCGTCCATCTAGTTTCTTCAAGAAGGGCATCGATAAATTGCCACTGCGTTGGCAAAATGCATCGATTGCACTTTGATTAAAATAAATTAAAAAGATAGAAAAATATGTCAATGTTTTATTTCGTACAAAACGACAATTTCATAGGTAAATATCTAATATAATTATAACATTATGAGGTACACGTCGGGGTTACAACTCCATAACCGATTCGGGAAACCTTAAAAAGCAAAAAAAAATTTATTCTGCTCTCGGCTGTTTCGTTATGGCGTTTAGTGTCCGTTGGGACATAATGACTAAATAAACGATTCATAACGGCCATTTATACGTCCACTGCTGAACAAAGGCCTCCCCCATAGATTTTCACAACTGTGTCATCATTTTGGGGGGTATTTGCCAATACTCACCACGCTTGGCAGGCGGGTTGGTGAGCGCAGTATTGCTACCGTTTCACAGAAGGGACGCTGCTGCCCATCCCTCTGGTTTAGATTCCCTTAGTCGCGTTTTACGACATCCACGGGAGGAGATGGAGTGGTGCTATATTCTTAATCCGGACATCACACACACAAGCACACACGATTACTCGTATATTATATTTCTACTCTCGTTGATTCTAGGAATATGTTCAATAGTAGATTAATTTTCAGATTCGCACAGGCATGGTGCAGGTCTCGGATGGCAAGTCCCGTCCGAGGCCAGCACGGCTGGTGCTCACGATGGATGCGGTGACCGTACAGCGCGAGGCCCCAGTGCCTGTACAGCCGACTAAGGACAAGAGTGTACCCCATGCCAGGGTGAGTGGGTTTTATGTTTTGAAATAAACCTATATACGTACGTGTACTCGCGCCTGTATGGTGTTTATCCATTGTATCCATTATTATACCCAAATTTATTCATTTTAAGCATGGTTGGATATAACGAACTGAGGGTCAGGACGGATCTCGCACTCATTTTGTACATGTTCAAAATATTTAGAGGGAAGGTGTATAATGCCGACATCCTGGGGCAGATAGGTTTGTGTGTTCCGGACGGGTACGTGTGGCGACGACGACAGCCACGGCTGCTGGTGGAGCCGCGTGGCTGAACCAACTTAAGTGAGTCACTCTCTACCTCATAGCTAGTGAGACTGACGTATTCGATTGTACTCTGAGTGATTTCATAAAGGTAGCACTGTTTATTATTTGTTACAAGATTAATTAAGAAGTAAAGTAAATTTGTTACAAGATTAATTAACAAGTAGATGAAAATATTGTATGCTACACTATCGCATTAGGTATTTTTTTTAAAAACCTGTAATGATAGTGGTAAGTTTGAGGAATAAATAAATAAATAATATACTTGATACTCGTCATGCTCCGTAAGGACATAGTGAGGCATGCGCCATGAATGGCTCGCTACGCATGTATTCGATGTACGAACAATGCATAATGCTAAACGGCACATGTTCAGGTTGAGCTCGCAAACAACCAGGCATTCTTTTACACTTGTGTCCCATAATTTCATAAAGTTTGTCAGCTTCAAGGTGACTGCAATCATGACGCTTGCGCCGCCTTCTGTGTGGTGCCCGGATTTAGAATATAGAACCATTCCACCTCCCGTGGATGTCGTAAAAAGCGACTAAACCTGAGGGATGGACAGCAGCGTCCTTTCTGTGGGACAGTAGACATACTGCGGTCACCAACCCGCCCGCTAAGCGCGGTGAATACTAGCAAATTCCTCCTGTGGGGGAGGGCATTGTTCAGTAGTCGACGTCTTACGACTTAAATGATTACGCTTGCTTTTGTAAAAACAAACTTGTCCGTCCACACGAACCACTGTATGCACTGAGAAAGCGCACATGTCGGCTCGCAACATGCTTGTGTGGCGAATGCTACACGTCCACACGGCCCGAGGCATGCGTAGCGAGCCATTCGCGGCGCATGCATCGCAACTTCTGTATAGTAGCCGGCGCCGATCTTGATCGCTGACCTTCCCCATTCGCCTGCGCTGAAGTTATTTGAGTTTGTTTGGCGGTATGCAAGTCATCATCATCATCATTTCGGCCGAATTTAGTCCACTGCTGGACACAGGCCTCCCCCAAAGATCACCACAATGACCGATATGGAGGTGTTGTGGACTCATTGGGGGGTTTTGCCATAATCGCCACGCTTGGCAGACGGATTGGCGATCGCAGTTGAGTTGTTAATGTACTCGAAGGGCGCTGCTGCCCATCCTCCGGCTAATCCCTTAGTGGACTTTTACGACACCCACGGGAGGAGATGGGTTGGTGGTATTCTGAGCCGGCACCACAAAGCGGAGTAACACACACACAAGTATGCAAGTGCCCACATCAATCCCCACTCTTACTTAAGATGCGTACCGAGCACTACGTGGCTCAACAAACATGTAAGTCATCACCATCATTATCAGCCAAAGGACACCCCCATCAACAACCCGGTTACATCCCATGTATCGTAAATTAAATATATATTAAAGAAAAATTTAATTTTAATACTGATACAGGCCAAAACCCAAGATTTACCGAGTGAATGCTAGTAAAAGTACGAAATTAACGATAGTTACAGATCAGTTCGGACTTTTACCATTAAGCTAGCAAATATGTTTTTCTACGGCTAAAATAAGCCGTTCAGTTTCGTAATTTTCCACCATTGCCTCAACCACAGCGATGCCTCGTAAGGTAAAATCTGGTGTATATTAAAAACGGCGACGATTTGCAATTCATACCATTTGAGAGGTTTTGGCAACCAACTGAAAAAAAGGCCACAGTTATGTCGCATTTTGTGAGTAATTTGCCAGTACCTACCACGCTTGGAAGGCGGGATGGTGAGGGCAGAATGGCTGCTGTTGCACAGAAGGGTCGCTGATGCCCATCTCTCTGGTTTACAGTCCCGCAGTCGCCTTTTATGACATCCACGAGAGGACATGGCATGTGCTATATCAATCCGGACACCACGCGGACTGACGGTAATACGAAAGCTGGTAGTAGTGTAGTAAAATGGCCTCCGTTGTGAAAAAATCTGTTAGGACCTACTTAAAAAAAGGAAGCAAGCTTTTCAAATCAAAAACAAGAATCAGATACTTGTATGTCCATATACATTTATATTACCTACGGTATATACGAAGTTAATCTATCTCTATGAATAGACATGCTGTGTCAACTATCGACATCAAACACTGAACGATATAACTGGGTCGTTTCCGATGAAATATAAACAAAAACCAATCACAAACCGTTTATTAACCTCACTGTAGTGAAACTATAGGGATACTTCAGTAGTTAGTCCAAAGTAGTCCAAACTTTTTACACTCAACACTGAAGCATCGAGTAGATAAAGAATGAAGTATCCAGTATATTAAAGTAGGATATGAGAAGCTTTTTATAAATACATTTTTATTGGTACCCAATGGACTTTCATCATGAACTTCCTTGGCCCGGGGAAGGGCGAAGGGGCACGCTGGACTCCTACCGGCTAAAACCACTGGAGCGATCATCTTTGTCACCGAGGGGGGCCTCCAGGTCCTCGTAAGATCACACGCCTTTAGGCGAGGCCTTTAGGTCTCGAATGAGACTATAAAGATGACTATAAAGCTGTCACCTCGCCTCTAGCGAAGGGAAAGCGACTGTAAAAAGGCAGCCCCCAGGCACTTCTTGGGGAGGATTGTCAAGGATCTCCCCAAGCCTCGCTGTGCGCTGTGCTGCGCCCCTGAAGGTATGCTATCGCCGCTTTGTTGAGGGAGCGTGCCTGATCATAGACCCACGCATCCGTCTCCGCATGGATGTCGGAAGGCGGAAAGCACGCCAGGAGATTCGCCGCCTCGTACAGAACAGGACAGGACAGCATAAGAGAACATCAGCTTTCGTCTGGTCGTCGGGCTCCCTACAATATGTGACCATATTGTTAAGCATAAGCTAAGCGATGCTGATCGAATCGAATCAAATAATGTTCACTACACAGGTCCAAAAACTCGCCCGAACACTCGACCCGCTGATGTTTCTGAAGTGAAGTGAGCACTCTTGCCACCCATCTTGCACTACTTGCCCCTTAGACATGCCAAGAGAGAGCCTTAGTCATGCAGACTGTTCAAAATGGTCATAGATGTTACTTCAGTTATTTCTGCTATGTTTTTTCTTCAGACGAGCATCTTCAAGAACAAGTTTTTCAACAGTGTCTAAGGAAGTAGTCTCAATCAGCTGGCATCAGCGCTGATCGTCTTCAATTGAGTCTGTCTTGCCTGAAAACGCTATGACACTTGTAAATAATTTTTTTAGGCATTCATTCGATTTTCTAGGCCAAGAGTCACCGTCAACTGATGACATCTCTTCCACAATTATATGTGACGTTGTTCCTTACTTAGAGAGGAAGTGACCCACGGCACGCAACTCTATTTTCTCATGAACAAACTTAACTTGAAAATCATAATTTTAAAAGAGAGTATCCATGGAGTTATCTGGCTCTTCTTCATCAGATCAACCAATTGGAACCGTGCATCTTAAATTGTGAGGTTTCATGCCTGCCGGTAATTGGTTTACTTGACATAAAAAACTCTGACGTTTTCCGGTTCTTTCCGTTAGACACCGGAATGATCTCAGCTGATAAATCCGCATTAATTTACCTTTGTTTCCGGACACGGATGCAAAATTTTATGCAAAAATATTACCAACTTTAAATTGTTAACCACTTATAGACTTCTGGCAATATTTCTGTAGGATATTGTATTGTATTGAGAAGAGCGTACGTGTACGTGAGGTATTCGTATTAAGAATATAGCACCACTCCATCTGCTACGGTGAATTTCATAAAAGGCGATTAAGGGACTCTAAACTAAAGGGATGCAGCAGCGTGTAACAGTAGCCATACTGCGTTCACCAACCCGGCTGCCGAGCGTGGTGAGCAAGTACTGGCAAATTACCCCCAAAAAGGCAAGGTTTGTGGTCAGCAGTGGACGTCCTTTGGCTGATATCATGATTATAGAGAAGTGGAAGAATAATGCTGAAATTCATAATGTTTCATTGAAACTGTTGAAATTCAAATATTGTACGACTTGCTGTGGAAACATGCGAATGTCATGCCAGTGGGTACTTGTAGAACGTTAGACAGCATTTACAATTCAAACATAAATCCACACAGCTAATGATTTTTGCATGAATCCGCGAACAAGCTAATGCCGGTAGTTGTGAATGATTAATAGGACAATGAAATATTTAGGTGCAGGTAGTCCCGTTGTATCTTCATGAATCTGATCCGAGAGATGATGTAGAATTCGAACCAGGACTTGGGTTTATATTTCTTTGTTATTTTTATAATTATTGCTTGATATAGCAAAAAGGAGGAACTTCAAATGTATTGATATTGCCTAATAATTGCCTTTAGGTAATTATTAATATTTTTATATGTGGCAATATATATTTATATTTAAAATAAAAATAGGCATTCATCATATCAGCCAAAAGACGTCCACTGCTGAACAAAGGCCTCCCCCTTAGATTTCCACAACGAGCGGTTACATGCTGCTCGCATCCAACGACTCCAGTGACCTTCACCAGGTCGTCTGTCCACCTCGTTGGAGGTCGTCCTACGCTGTGTTTTCCGGTGCGCGGTCTCCATTCGATAACCTTTTTGCCCCAACGGGCATTAGTTCTACGAGCAATTTGCCCCGCCCATTGCCACTTCAGTTTACGCTCCGGGTCGTGGGTTCGATTCCCGCACGGAACAAATATTTGTATGATCTGCAGGTAGTTGTGCCGGGTCTAGGTGTATTGTGTGTGAAATGTATGTCTGTAAACGCACCCACGACACGGGAGAAATCCTAGTGTGGGGAAACGTTTTGTAAAAAAAAACAAAAAAATTAAGTACTCGATAGTCATGATGATCAATATAAAATGGCAATGGAATGCGCTTCCCCTTGAAATCAGGATGGGTAACAATCGGTACAACTTTAAAATTAATTTACGAAAATACTTTTTCAAAAAGACGTCTGCAGATTCATCTCAACTCTGATTCTATTTTTATTTTTTTCTCATCTATGTCTATTTATTATAAAATATGTATGTGTTTATTTCGTGTATATAAATACATCTTTATACATGTAATGTTTATGTACGTCTATGTATTTGTATAATATGTCTTCGCATCTATACCTTTCTTTCATATTTTGTTGGTGCATCTACCTTATTGTTCTCTGCATGACCCAAAGGTCGTCTGACAGAAAATGCCTACGACATTAAGAGCGCCTTTGTACACTAGTGTACATTAAGAATAAATAAATAAATAATAACGCAGCGCCTACGGACGTTCTGGGGGCCTAAAAAGGCCGCTTTAGATGAATCATAATATGGATTACATTAGAAATCACAAAATGGTCACGTTAATAGTCAGTTGACGGCACAGTTGGTGCAGTGGCTGATACAGTCGGCTGCTGCGCTCCGGGTTGTGGGTTCGATTCCCGCACGGAACAAATATTTGTATGATCTGCAGGTAGTTGTTCCGGGTCTGGGTGTATTGTATGTAGAATTCATGTCTGTAAACGCACCCATGACACAGGAGAAATCCTAGTGTGGGGCGATGTCTAAAAAAAAAAAAAAAGTTACGATTAAGTGACCATTTTGTGATTTCTAATGTGAATCGTATTGAGATCATTATTATGCCTTATAAATAAAACCGAATACGGTCTTTTTAGGCCTTCTGGATCAATTGGTGATATTTAATGTGATTCATATTATGATTCTGCTAAAGCGGCCTTTTTAGGCCCCCTGTACACATGCAAATCTGCCAAATCCAATAAAGCTATTGACGTACGAGAAATTTGACTCCCCGGTGACTTCATCATCATTTCGGCCGAATGAAGTCCACTGCTGGACACAGGCCTCCCCCAAAGAGATCAAGATCCCCCAAGATCACCATAACCACCGATATGGATGTGTTGTGAGCACATTGGGGGGTTTTGCCATAATCGCCACGCTTGGCAGGCGGGTTGGCGATCGCAGTTGAGTTGTTAATGTACTCGAAGGACGCTGCTGCCCATCCTCCAGCCAATCTCTTAGTCGACTTTTACGATACCCATGGGAGGAAATGGGGTGGTGGCATTCTGAGCCGGCACCACACGGCGACATCAACGAGGACACATTTACATGAAAATACCCTTCATTTCTTCGGCTTACTGACCGTTTTATTTTCAGGAGCGGATGGTCCAAATCACGAGGCAGAAGGTCGGTGGGCTGGGGCTGAGCATAAAGGGTGGGGCAGAGCACAAACTGCCCATTCTCATTTCCAAGATATACAAGGATCAAGCTGCCGATCAGACTGGACAGCTGTTTGTTGGAGACGCTGTTATTAAAGGTAATATATAGATGTTCCGGTAGTAACACACTTCAGTAGGAAAGTGAGTGAGAGTAGAATATCAGCCTTCTTCTCTATACCTGGATGTAGTCCCTTGAATTGAGTCAATTTTAAGAATACTGAATCCAAGATCATTCTTTGGATATATAAACAGATCACGTGATCTGTTAACGAGTCACTAAAAGTAGATATTGATCTAGTTTGGACTGAAGAAGGATGTCCTTGTCTTTCGTATTTTAAAACAACTTCGGTGAAACGAGTCCCAGTCTAGTCTCGACATATTATCAAGGTATGATCCCAATTGTGTGTGGTGCCGGCTCAGAATGCCACCACCCCATTTCCTCCCATGGGTGTCGTAAAAGTCGACTAAGGGATTAGCTAGAGGATGGGCAGCAGCGTCCTTCGAGTACATTAACAACTCAACTGCGATCGCCATCCGCCTGCCAAGCGTGGCGATTATGGCAAAACCCCCCAATGTGCTCACAACACATCCATATCGGTGGTTGTGGTGATCTTTGGGGGATGCCTGTGTCCAGCAGTGGACTTCATTCGGCCGAAATGATGATGATCCCAATTTATTTGGGTCTACGTAAAGTCTTGTCATCAATGATATTATATATTAAAAAGAAGTAGATATGTTACATGCGCGCCAAAAGTAAGAACCAAAACTCCCCAATTGTAGCACCTTGCAATCAATTCGCCTAGATAGTTATCTCTTTTACTCTTGTAGTTTTTGTATCTTCTTTCTTACGTCATAGGTATGCAGGCGAGACTGTATTTTGCGCGCCATTTAATATGGACGTAACATGTCTCTGTTATAATATCATTGCTTGTCGTCATCGGATTTTATTTTCATTCGTATAGCTTCATAACGTGACAATTGATTTGTGTGTAAGTAGGTAATTGTTTTTTTACTATGGCGAATAATAAATATATGCTAAGGAAAACGCCGTGTGGTGCCAGCTACGAACTGCACCAACCAATCTCATCCCGTCGAAAAAGGCTACTACGGGATTAGCCGGAGGGTGGGGAGCAGCGTCCTTCGAGTACATTAACATCTCAACTGCGATCGCCAACCCGCCTGCCAAGCGTGGCGATTATGGCAAAAACCTCCAATGAGCACACAACATACCCATATCGGTCGTTGTGGTAATCTTTGAGGGAGGCCTGTGTCCAGCAGTGGACTTTATATGGCCGAAATGATAAAAAAATTATGAAGGAAAAACAACGCAACGAAGAGGCAGCGTTTTAATGCTGAAAAAAGATTTATAAACAGAATTCTCGACCGGAGAAATGGAGACAATCGAATCCCAACAAAGTTTAGTTCCCGTACCAAAGGTGCCGTGAATATAGAGCACGATACAACATTTGCTCTTTTGTCTTTCCTAATTAGGTAGCATTTACATAGTGACCAAAATGGAATTCGTAATTGTTCCCAATTGATACCATTAGCAACAGGTTAATGCAATTCGGACTAAAACTAAACATGATTGCGCAAGGGAACTCAAACTAGTAATGTTGTAGTGATTATTACACATTATAATAAAAAGCTTAAACGGATTACATTGCGTATATAATGGATTTTTGTTTTTACTAACGTTTCATACACAGTGCAGAGTTTGTAGTCTTATCAATTATATTTTATACTAGTAGACCGCGAACGCGTCTAGATAAAAAAAAAATAAGTTTTCACTTCTGTCGGCACTCCCGGAGTACAACCCGCATTTTCTTTTTTAAAAACGTTGCCCCACACTAGGATTTCTCCTGTGTCGTGGGTGCGTTTACAGACATGAATTCCACATACAATACACCCAGACCCGGAACAACTACCTGCAGATCATACAAATATTTGTTCCGTGTGGGAATCGAACCCACGACCCCCGGCGCAGCGGTCGACTGTATCAGCCACTGCACCAACCGTGCCGTCATCAATTAAGTATTTTCAATTCAAAATTTACTCACATTAGCGATACGTTTACGTTATTATACGTCAAAATATTCGTGCTAGGCTCGCTGCACCGTTTCTTCGACTTGGGAATAATTTGGGTACATCAATGATAGGTCATCGATAGATTCAGAATCTTATAAAACTACACAAGCTTCACATCAGTACATCCTTTGTCCTCAAACGTACAACATTACACTCAACTCGTTGGATTAGTTGCAGTGCGCTCGTCTCACCCAATTGTTTAACAAGTTGCAATTAGAAACCGCTGGATGCAAATTGTACGTCTGTTCTAGTACTAATTAAAGACAATCAAGATAGACTGGGGAATTTAGTTCATAGGGCCATTAGAAAACGTATAGTTGGCATGTCTTAACGACCAGTGTTACGGCAGTCCAACTTCACCGGCCGATTTCTTTTGGTTATGATTGATGACTGCTATACAATATGTATCAATAACCCTGTCCGTATAAAATTGTACTATATGAAATGACAATAATTACGAATTTTGAACACATCCAATGTTTTAGTATTAAAAACAGGTAGAAAAAATGCGCTTATCTTCTTCGATCTATATATGAAAGTGAATGTTTGTCTGTATGTCCTTTATAGAATCGTAAACTGTGCATTTTATCATGTCATGATCTTCAGCAAAGTGTCGTACATGAGCCCACAAAGGTTTCTGAGTTGGTACGACCAATCTTTGACAGATGGTGCCGCTATCATTCCAATGAATATTTGTGTAATGTCTTTCCTTCAAATTCATTTTAGTAAGTAGCGTAGCAACGCGCCCCGGGGTACAGCTGGTTTCTTATAAAATTACCTTATTTCAATTAGCTAGTTTGAACACGTTGGCTCCGGCGCAGTACCGCGAATCCGAAAGCGAGATCCGTGGAACCATGGTAAGTTACATTAAGCCCCAATTGAAGTAAAAAATTCAAAAATTCCGTGTGGTGTCCGGATTAAGAATATAGCACCACTCCATCTCCTCCCGCGGATGTCGTAGAAGGCGACTAAGGGACTCTAAACCTGAGGGATGGGCAGCAGCGTCCCTTCTGTGAAACGGTAGCCATACTGCGCTCACCAACCCGCCTGCCAAGCGTGGTGAGTATTGGCAAATACCCCCCAAAATGATGACACCACCACCAGTTGTGAAAATCTATGGGTGAGGCCTTTGTTCAGCAGTGGACGTATAAATGGCCGATATGATGATGAAGTAAAAAAAAACTACTTTAAATTTTCATAAAATATAGGACCACATACGATACTGAATATAACCTTCACGGGAGGGTTATTCGAACATATTGTATAAGTGATAATTTCCCGTGTGGTGCCGGCTCAAAACACCACCACCCCATCTCCTCCCGTTGGTGTCGTAAATGTCGACTAAGGGATGAGCCGGAGGATGGGCAGCAGCGTCCTTCGAGTACATTAACGACTTAACTGCGATCGCCAACCCGTCTGCCAAGCGTGTCGATTATGGCAAAACCCCCCAATGAGCACACAACACACCCATATCGGTCGTTGTGGTAATCTCTGGGGGAAGCCTGTGTCCAGCAGAGCAAAATATCGTGGATTATTAAAATAAGACCTTATATAACCTTCACGGGAGGGTTTTTCGAACATATTGTGTAAGTAATAATTTGATATTGCCTCGTTATGTTATTAGTCGTGATTGATAGTGATCCCTTGCTCTTGTGAAGGACGATGTAGATCTACTTATCGTTTCGTAATTTTAGGAGCAAGATTATAGGATAAGCTATCGTGGATGACAATGGAGAGGTGCTTGATAAAATCTGAGTACTACACGCTTCTATCTTACCTAATCAAGGTATTATGTTATACGAGGGCGGCACTGAAAATTTCAGGAATCAAGGAAGTGACACAACATTACTATTTAAAAATGTATTTATTGCTTTTCGAAGTATTCTCCGCGAAATTTGACACATTTTTCCATACGATGGAACCAATCATTGAAGCAACCATTCCATTCGGAAGTTGGGGTCTCCAAAATGGCCGTTTTGTAGGCGTCCACAGCTTCTTTAGGTGATGAAAATCTCTGTCCACGCAATTTATTCTTTATTTTAGGGAAAGTATAGAAATCATTAGGGCTTAGGTCGGGGCTGTACGGCGGATGGTCTAATAATTCTATGTTTTCTTGCTCTAAAAACTCTTTTGTTCTGTGCGCGGTGTGAGAACTCGCATTGTCGTGATGGAGGATGATGCGGCGGTTGCAGTTCTCTCTACGGAGTTCAGAAACGACCTGTGGCAAACAAATGCTAGCATACCATTCTGCATTAACCGTTCTTTGTCCCTCAAGAGGAATAGTCGTAACATGGCCGGTTTTGGAGACAAACGTGGCCACCATTTTTTTTGCAACACTCCGTGAACGAACAATTTTTGTTGGCTTTAACTCATTTTCGAACACCCAAACTCGTGACTGGTTTTTTGTTTCGGGTTCGTACGCATATATCCAGGATTCGTCACCTGATACGATGTTGTATACAGCATTTGAGGATCCTGCGTGGAATCTTTCGAGAGTTCTGACGCACCAAGTAACGCGAGCCGCTTTTTGCTCTTCACATAGAAAATGCGGTATCCATCGGGAAAACAACTTTTTTACACCTAATTGTTCATGCAAGATTATTTGTATTTGACTCATGCCAATGTCTAAAGTTGCCTGAATTTCGCGGTATGTCACATGTCGATCTTCCTCAATCAGCTTACGCACAGCATCAACGTTTTCTTGGGTGACTGCAGTTTTTGGACGACCTTGACGAGGATCATCACTGAGCTTGACACGTCCACGTTGAAATTCAGCAAACCAGCGATAAATTGTGGTTTTGGATGGGGCTTCATCACCAAATGCAGAAATCATCCGGTCAACACACTGTTTTTGTGTTAAACCACTTCGAAAGTCATAATAAATCATCGCTCTTGAATTTTCTCGAGTCAATTCCATTTTCTCAACGACTAAACAAGTTTGACAAAACTTTGTGACAAGACCGTGAATCTTTTTTTAAATAAATAAATGGTATTCGATTTGTAAAACCAAGGAGTTTTCAATTAAAAAGATTTTAATATGACAGGAACAGTGGAAATATTCCATTCCCGATACTTTTAGTGCAGCCTATGTATTGGAAAATTGTCGAGTGTGATATCTATACCTACAGATGAATTGGACGGCACCGTTGGCGCAGTGGCTAAGCAATTGTCTCTCTGCACAACGTGTCGCGGACTCGATCCCCGCACGAAACAAATATTTGTATGATATGCAGATGGCTGTTTCGGGTCTGCGTCTCTGTGCACGTGTGATTTATGTCTGTAACCTGTATCCACGACAAAGGAGAAAGAATAGTTTGGGATATGGTAAAAAAAGAGGAGATCTTCAAGACCGATACGATGAGTTTGAAACGTACGTCGCTACACAGATCACGTTAAGGCAGTGCCACACAACGCCTCTGTGGCGTCCTTCATGTAGAAATCCGTGGTATGCCATGCCACACGGTGCGCACCGACACTGCAGCATGAAACAGCGCGTTGCCGCGTCACTTCGTTGCTTCAGCGGCGCCTACCTAGAAAAATCACTTCGTTGCATCGCCGGAACACGCCGTAGGCCATACAATCCAGCTCTAGATGGAGATCTTTCGAGTTCCTGGAGCCTCCCTTCGGTGCCGAAGATGATCACTCCGGTGGTTTTAGCCGGTAGGAGTCCAGCTGCCCCTTCGCCCTTTCCCGGGGCGAAGGAAGTACATGAGGTATTTCCACCGGATCAATAAAAAAAGCCCATACAATCCAGAAAATAAACACTTCGATATGGCGCCGCAACCTTTCACGTGGCATCGCCCTTACGGCCGAATACTCAAACGCCATTTACGAATGCCGTGTGGTGTCGGCTCAGAATACCACCACCCCATCTCCTCCCATGGGTGTCGTAAAAGTCGACTAAGGGATTAGCCGAAGGAAGGGCAGCAACGTCCTTCGAGTACATTAACAACTCAACTGCGATTGCCAACCCGCCTGCCAAGCGTGGTGATTATGGAAAAACCCCCAATGAGCCCACGACACACCCATATCGGTCGTTGTGGTGCTCTTTGGGGGAGGCCTGTGTCCAGCAGTGGACTTCATTCGGCCTAAATGATCATTTAACGTTAAGTCCCCGCTTTAACTATTCGAGGAACCTGTTTTTGGTACAAAACCGGGCGCAAATTGTTTAAGCGGGTACTTAACGTTAAATGACCTTTGAATATTCGACCGTTAGTCAGTTCATAGAAGCGTCATTGTTGCACAAGAGTTTCATCATCATCATTATCATCATTATCATTTCAGTAGTAAAAACATCCCCTGCCGGACAGAAGCCTCCTTAAAAGATTGCCACAACGACCGGTATGGGTTTGTGGTGTCTGCTCATTGGGGGATATTGCCATAATCGCCACGCTTGGCAGACGGGTTGGCGATCGCAGTTGAGTTGTTAATGTACTCGAAGGACGCTGCTGCCCATCCTCCGGTTAATCCCTTAGTCGACTTTAACGACACCCAAGGGATGAAATGGGGTGGTGGCATTCTGAGCCGGCACCACTGGTTAGGTCTTATATGGTTGCTCACACCAAGCGACCCAAGAGAAGACGGTAGCACGCATGTGGTCACGCGCTGCCGTGGGACGCTTTGGGTGAACCTTTACAATCCTCCCGGGGGGTGACTGCTTTACAGTCACCCACTCCGAGATGTGCCTATAGGCGTGGCACCAGTGGGCGGTTCTAGTGTGATCATACGAGGACCTGGAGCCTCCCTTAGGTGCCGAAAATGACCGCCCCAGAGGTTTTAGCCGGTAGGAGTCCGGCATACCCCTTCGCCCTTCCCCGGTGCGATGGAAGTTCATGAAGAACTTCCACTGGGCATCAATAAAAAAAAAAAAGGTATTCGATGGTGTATATATGAACATATATACATATATGTCTATACACTATGCGACTATCAAAACTAAAATGCACAAATTCAGCCGGAATAATAACAAAACTGCAATAATAAGAGCGAGTGGAAAATATTATTAGTTGAAAAAACTTCAATCGGCGGCAATCCTTCCCTTCCGCACCCCGCCTGTGGTCTGTTTTCGATACCGAAACAGGTTCAGATTTTGATATCTCTTTTGTACCGATATGATAGCGGTGGTTGGAACCGGTTTTGTCTACCGCTTTCAGTCCCTGGTTTAGGATAGCCAAATCAAGCGGCCGCCCTATAACTACGAAGATGCAGGCAATCTAGAACAATCGGTAGCAAATTATTGCTCATATTGCACTGGCGCAGCTGTGGGGCACACAACAATGTTCTCCTTGTGTTTTTATTGTATTTTTTTTTCTTTTTCAATTTATGTGTATCACATTGTCTGTGTCAAATAAATTTATTTTCTTTCTTTCTTTCTTTCTGAAAAGCAGGTTAGTAATTTACACGGCCTTCTATTATGTATGTAACTCTTATAGAAACATTACGGAATAAGTCGTAAAATCAAAGATAGATTCACAGAAGCGACGCTGTTATTCAAGAGTTCAATTGATATAATTGCTGGGATCAAACGGCCGGGCTATGAATACGAACACTAGAATGTGGGACAATAATTGGTATCTTTTTTTTTTTTTTTTCTTTTTTTTTATTGATCCGGTGGAAATACCTCATGTACTTCCTTCGCCCCGGGAAAAGGCAAAGGGGCATGCCGGACTCCTACCGGCTAAAACCACCGGAGTGATCATCGTCGGCACCGAAGGGAGGCTCCAGGAACTCGAAAGATCTCCATCTAGAGCCAAATAATTGGTACCTACCCTACTCAATCGCAAATTGTACACTCTTTGTTGTACAAGTAATGATGAAATTAATTTAAATATAGATTTTTAGAGTGTACCTTCAGACGTAAATATTTATACGACAAAACTTATTTACAATCAGAAGCGATTCCCTTTCATAACATAAATGTATTTTGATTTAATGCAATCAGGGCCCGACTGAAAACTATTGGACATTTACTTGAAATCATCACCCGCTCTTACGGTACGACATTCACGGCCTTGTAGCCGGGTAAATTGTATAAAGGGTAAACAGTACAGTTAGTACTGTTTTAAATCGAGCTCTTTCAGCAAAATCTAACCTTTCTATGTCTGTATGTCCTCAAAACATCGAAATGGTATCCTCACTAGCTAAGTGTTGGTGGTTGGCTGCCAGTGCTCCATAAAGTACTGATATTTAACTGCATCTAGCCTTTAACAACGAATTCAAGGTCTGGTTGAAGACGTCTTGCTGCCCTACTGGTCTCTATTCTTAGGTTTTTTTGTTTAGTATTTCTCCTATGTTGTAGTTACAGTTAACATATATAACTCTCACGTGAACAAAGACTCAAACCCACTACCCGAAGGACACACAAATATTTTCTTCATGTACGTAAGGATTGAGTGTCCCTATAAAAAATCGGAAAACTGATGTTAGCAATATTTAGTAAAAGTTATGAAAAAATTTGTAAAACAAATTTTATTTTTATTTGAAAGACTACTACTACCTTTTGAGTAAAAAGTTTCATTTCACTCCTCGGTAATTAATTAGTTGAAATTCGACCTATTTGTGTTTGTAGAGTAACGAAATTCCTCTTGTTTTTATACAATTAATTAATTTTATTTGTATGCCATATCTTAATGTCTAATTTATTTGTTTTTAAAATCAGAATAATTTTACATTATCCCAATTCGTGTTTCATTTATGGTCACTCTATACAGTCTAGTTGTAGGAATGTTTATAAATTGATATCTTGTTAAATAATTAATAAATTAACCAAAATAGCATTTCTAAATTTTAGTAAACATTTTTTACTAAAATTTACCATTGATAAATCTGCAATTATAAAAATACTTGGAAAGTTATGAGCAAATATGTCTTCGTGGATCAAAGGATTGAGGGACACCGCTTTTACCGGTATTACTTTAGAACCGTGGTGAATTTCCACAATATTCTCTTTTTACAAATTATGAGACATTTTTTACTAAATTTTAACAGAAAAACATAT
Source organism: Diloba caeruleocephala (assembly GCA_947459985.1). NCBI lineage: Eukaryota > Metazoa > Arthropoda > Insecta > Lepidoptera > Noctuidae > Diloba > Diloba caeruleocephala. The sequence goes on along the minus strand of OX381605.1, from coordinate 31,874,379 downwards.
TTTGTAAAATTAGTAATTTCGCCGATCTCGAGGGACACTCAATCCTTACAAATAAGGATTGAGGGACATATAGGAAACCTCTGTAACTTTTTTATATAATTATTGATTCGGCTGAATTTTTGATAATACGTTTAACAATTTTTTTACTAAATATTGATACACTCATACAACTCCTACTTGATCCTGTTTATGAGATACAGGTTTCGTGGTATAAGGATTGAGGGACACCCTTAAGACCATTCTATCTTTTATTCCTTTCTTTTACAAATTGCGGGATTTGTTTTACAATTTTTTTCATAACTTTTACTAAATATTGCTAACATCAGTTTTCCGATTTTTTATAGGGACACTCAATCCTTACGTACATTTTTCTTCGTGCGAAACCTTGAAATAAATTACCCTAGCCACGGCGCCGAATGTACTGTCAAAATTCAGCTTCCAGACTACGCTATTAGATTGCTGGGTAGTCTTGAAGCCAGGTTGTAATAGTTGTGAATAAGCCAGTATGTTCTATATGTACTTACCACTTCTTTCGCAACCCTACGACGTAAAAACTTTTTAACAAAAAAAAAAATACCGACTTCAAAATACAATACGATATTAAAACCACTAAAAAGGAAAAAAGAAATACTTTATTTACGAAGTCGAGCGGGGCCTATAAATATAACTCGTTGGTCTGCATGAACCATGGTTGTGGCATACCTGGCCCGACTTCATAAATTTTTTTATCCCTTTTTAGTGGTTTTAATATCGTATTGAATTTTGAAGTCGGTATTTTTTTTTGTTAAAAAGATTTATTTGTTTCTTTTTAGAGTAAACAAATGTAAGAACTTTCCCAATTTGGTATCCGTATAACACTAAAAATAATTCTAAGAATCGAAACTATTAAGACATCATCTAGGTAAGCGCAGCCAAATTAAACCTGTTTATTGAAGCTAGTTAAAAACTCCTCAATGAAATGTAATGAAATTTATATGGGACCAATTCTAAAGCATTCTGAACAACAAAAAAAAAACGCTCAAATCGGTTTACAAATCTCGGAGTAATCGGTGTACATACATAAAAAAAAAACACGCGTTGAATTGAGAACCTCCTCCTTTTCGAAGTCGGCCTTAATTCGAAAATTGCCTTTATTCTAGTGAATGGAGAGTACATAACGGCGTGCAAGCATGACGACGCCGTAAACATACTGCGTAATGCTGGTGACATTGTGGTGCTTACAGTGAAACATTACAGAGCTGCCACGCCTTTCTTGCAGAAGCAGGGTGAGTTCCTCATCTCATAGAATCCGTAGATGTTCACTATGGGTGCACCGTGAGGTGTCCATGACCCTTGCCAAGGGACATATCCAACCAAATATTTATTTATTGTGGACCAAATATATAAATAATGTTACATTATGATTGCGTTGATGGGTCAGGTATGTTCCGCCTTAATAGGCATACAATAGGTGTTACATTAAATTAAATTATACACATTAACATTAAATTATGGTATGGATATTGTTAGCTGATATCCATACATCTGGCGGAGCTACATTGTTAATATCGTTTTTTTAATAACTCCAGCAATACTAAATACGGTAAATTCGCTGAGCGTAAACAAACATTTTTTGTCGTGTGCTACGAATAGCACCAACTCATCTCATCCCATGGGTGTCGTAAAAGGCGACATTGGGATTAGCCGCAGGATGGACAGCAGCGTCCTTCGAGTACATTAACAACTCAACTGCGATCACCAACCCACCTGCCAAGCGTGGTGATTATGGCAAAACCCCCCAATGAGCACACAACACACCGATATCGGTCGTTGTGGTGATCTTTGGGGAGGCCTGTGTGCAGCAGTGGACTTTATTCAGCCGAAATGATGATGATGATGATGATGATGAACACAATAATCTCCACTAGCGGACGGTGCGTCAGATACAGACAGCAGTACTGGCGACGACCACCCTTCACTTCACAATAAATCTGTTGACGCCAATTGCAACAGTGAGAAGAGCACTGAACAAACCAACGGAGGTTGGCAGGTGAGTCCATAGTTATATCAGTATGATTTGGAAAGTTATAATTAATATAAGATCCTATATACATATCAATATTTAACTTAAATTAAGGATCAAATGCCGTGTGGCATAGCACCAACCCATCTCGTCCCGTGGGTGTCGAAAAAGGCGACTGAGTGATTTACCGGAGGATGGGCAGCATCACCACTTTGACCGTCCACATCTTCAAGAGTTAGTTCATTGGCTATCACATGCTTTGGCATTAAATGGCTTTAGTTTTAATTAACATAATTTTTAATGGTATATCGTGCGCTATTCTTATGGCACAGTTAATTCATCTTTTTATTATAGCCTGACTAATACCGCTGTACCGCGCCTTAGGTATGCGCGGTGGTGGGGAGTGGGAAGGAAAGAGACAAAGTAACAAAACGGAGCAGCTGCTCGGCTATAATAATTCTTTGTTTGATCTTTATCTTTTCTGTCTTCTATCTTTTTTCTGCTTAATTCTCCTTTCTTCTGTCCTCTGTACATTTTCTGTTTTTACTTATCATCTTTTAAAAGATGGCAGTTTCACGACCCTTTACGAGTTTTTTTTTCCAGAGTGCATGGCCAGACTGTGATGAAAACAGTCGTCCGGGCAGTGCAACGGGTTCAGTCCGCGGCTCTCGACCTCCTTCGGTTGCGTCTGACAAACCGTCTGACACCGTCAAGGAGTGGGTCGACGTGATATCAGGTAAAAAGATGACTTCAAATGCTCAGTAATTATAATAAAAATATATTTAGCTATAGACCCATTACGGCTGAAAACCAGCGTTAGGTGGTCGGTATCACGGTGGAGCGCACGTGGACACGTGCCTCCGTGTGCGCACCACAGCGCACAGTGAGACTTGGGGGGATCCTTTACAATCCGAAAAGTGCCTGGGGGGCTTTTTACAGTCGCCTACCCTTCGCTACAGGGGGTGACCGCTTTACAGTTATCCCCTCCGTGATGTGCTTAAAGGCGTGGCACCAATGGGCGGCTCTAGTGTGGTCTTACGAGGACCTGGAGCCCCCTTCGGTGCCGAAGATGACCGCTCCAGTGGTTTTGGCCGGTAGGAGTCCGGCATCCCTGGGGGGGTGACCGCCTTACAGTCACCCTCTCCGAGATGTGCCAATAGGCGTGGCACCAGTGGGTGGCTCTAGTGTGATCATACGAGGACCTGGAGCCTCCCTTAGGTGCCGAAGATGACCGCTCCAGTGGTTTTAGCCGGTAGGAGTCCGGCACGGCATACCCCTTCGTCCTTCCCCGGGGCGAAGGAAGTTCATGATGAATTTCCACTGGGCACCAATACAAAAGGTGGTCAGTATCACTGCCGCCTAACATTATGCTGAGCACTATAAATTATGTAAACTGTTTGTGCCAGTAAAAATATTTTCTTTCTTTCTTTCAAAGGCTTCAATTCTTCTACTCTTTCTAACTTGCGACATTGTTATAAGAGGCTCTATTATTCCTCTTCTTTGTTCGGCTATATATCCTATGTTTTTGTGGGACCGGTGGGCCGCTAGCCCATTTCGAAAAGGGACCGGGATTTGCTTACCTCATAGTCATATCTCTCCTGTCTCCTTCGCCAACTACGATGCATACCTCGATGGGGTAGCTGATTGCATACGTTGGAGATGTTTACCTCGTCCAGTGTTCGTCCTGGGGAAGTTTAACGCTGATTCTAGAATATTTGGGAACCGCCTGGACGGGCCGAGGAGATAGCGAGTTTCACAAACATATCTATAAACAGTTTTGAATCTGTAGAGAAGCCGGGATTTGGATATTATAAGTGGGAAATGTTGTCAGCTTAATTGACAAAATATGTGTTTACCTATTAATTATTCTGAATTACTATGAATGTGGATAAAATTCTTGTTAGAATTGATAACTTTTTATCATCATCATATGGCCGATGTTATGATAACATCGGCCATTTATACGTGCACTGCTGAACAAAGGCCTCCCCCATAGATTTTCACAACTGTGTCATCAGTTCGTGGGGTATTTGCCAATACTCACCACGCTTGGCGCCTGCCAAGCGTGGTGAGTATTGGGTTGGTGAGCGCAGTATGGCTACCGCTTCACAGAAGGGACGCTGCTGCCCATCCCTCTGGTTTTGATTCCTTTAGTCGCCTTTTACGACATCCACGGGAGGAGATGGAGTAGTGCTACATTCTTAATCCGGACACCACACGAACTTTTTATATATAGGACATATTATATATGTCGTTTTTGACATGTTAATATATACAATATGACATTGTTTACAGGTTGATGACCATATTGCCCTTTATCTATACAAATAAATAAAATTGAAGTGTCTGTTTGTAATGTCAAAATAACAGCTTTTTACTAAATGCATATGAAAGTATATACGGGACATATAACAAATAAACAATTTTTAAATTTTTTGTCTGTCAGACACTGTCTGTCTGTCTGTTTGTTCCGGGTAATCTCCGAAACGGCTGGACCGATTTTGACGGGACTTTCACTAGCAGATAGCTGATGTTATAAGGAGTAACTTAGGCTACTTTAATTTTAGAAAAATAATTAGGGTTCCGTTTAAAAGTAAAAACCCTTGAAATCCAATATATATATTCTATGTCAAGTGTCTATGTCGCAGTACTCTAAATTAAACGCGGGTGAAACCGCGGGTCCCAGCTAATCCATAATAAATTAACTGGAGGTAGGTCTCTTATTGCAAGAGGCCGGCTGCGTAGGTAGTGCGGAGAAGGGCACTGTAGCTAGTTTTAATATAATTTAGCATCTTCTACATTTTGTGAATGTGAGAACTACCAGTACTCGTACCAGTGCTACCTGTGCGTTAATAATTATCAATTTGTGATTGCGTATTACAGAAGCAATAGTGTGTTTATTATTGTGTATATGTATTTCACGTGTAGTCCACTTTGTTTCCACATACCTGACGTGTTAAATTGTAATAACATTTTTTGAAAAGAGTGTCTATGGCGTTTTTAAACGACTTCCTCTCCATAAGATCAACTTTCCCGAACCGTGCACCTTAAATTTTGACTTTTCTTAAGTGCGTATTAGGGCCTATATGGAATAAAAACTTTGACTTAACATTTCTAGCAGCTGAGGTTTAAAATAGTTTATTAAGACGCCATATTTGTTACAGTGCCATTGATGATGGGGTACGTGACGAGATACGTGATGGGGACGGACAAGCTGCGACCGGGCGCGTTTGAGGTATACTTTTCTTACTTACGTTGAAGCTTTATCTGTTACTAAAGACTCGTCTCGCCTTACAAGATAGAAACGTTTAGCTTAATTTCGTCTGGAATTAAGAAGCTTCCCAATGGGGACAGAATTGGGCCAGATATTCCATGATTACCTTTTGCCGTGTGGTGCCGGCTCAAAATGCCACCACCCCATCTCCTCCCGTGGGTGTCGTACAAGTCGAATAAGGGATTAGTCGGAGGATGGGCAGCAGCGTCCTTCGAGTACATTAACAACTCAACTGCGGTCGCCAACCCGCCTGCCAAGCGTGGCGATTATGGAAAAACCCCCCAATGAGCCCACAACACATCCATATCGGGGGTTGTGGTGATCTTTGGGGGAGGCCTGTGTCCAGCAGTGGACTTCATTTGGCCGAAATGATGACCTTTTGGCGTGGCGCGTAAATGTCCGCTAACCTGGGCCTTCAAATGGTCTCTATAATGAGCGGTTTATTGCAATGAACACCACGCTGTGCAAACGGATTGGTCATCGCAGTTGTTAGCACATGGCAGGTTGCTGCTGCCCATCCTCTTGAAATTTTTATTGCATTTTACGATACCCATGGGTAAAGAGGGGTGGTTGGTGTTATATGCCGAACCACACGGAACTATTTATTACGGCATGGTTGGTGCAGTGGCTGATACAGTCGGCTGCTACGCACTGGGTCGTGGGTGCGATTCCAGCACGGAACAAATATTTGTATGATCTGCAGATAGTTGTTACGGGTATTTGGAATTCATGTCTGTAAACGCACCCACGACACAGGAGAAATCTTAGTGTGGAGTAACGTTAAAACGTTAAAAAAAGAAAATCAATTATCTTTAGGTTATCCGAAAAAGAAACTTCTGTCAGTATAATTTTATTACTTTCATCAGAGTAAAATGTTTGTTATCGTAGTAATTCTGCCTAGATATCAAGAACACATATTGCTTATACGTCCGTGTGGTGTTGGGATTAGAATCACTCCATCTCCTCCCGTGGATATCGTAATAGGAGACTAAGGGACTAAACCAGAGGGAAGGGCAGCAAAATCGCTTCTGTGGAACAGTAGTCATACTGCCCTCACCATCCCGCCTGCCAAGAGTGGTGAGTACTGGCAAGTGTCATTTTGGGGGGGAATTTGCCAATACTCGCCATACTTGAAAAGAAAAAAGAAAAGAAAAAAAAATATTTTGGCCCCGCACAACTAATAAGATACTTGACAATAACAATAAAAAATAAGCATACAACAGATATATAGAATAGATGAAAAACATAAGAAAAATTGCTGTACGAATCCAAAAATGGAACCTATCTCAGCACATGCTACAACAGGAAGTGTTGCAACGCTGATTTTCAGATAGGACCTTAGTGACCTACGGACACTCACGACGATAAAAATACGTTTGTATTATTAACTTAAATATTTTTAAATTAACAAAGTTTTGGTAATTTCATTGACATAATACATTCATGACATTCAATTCTTAATTAAAAAATAGCAAAAGCTGCATTTAATATCTATACAAATAAATAAAATTGAAGTGTCTGTTTGTAATGTCAAAATAACAGCTTTTTACTAAATGCATATGAAAGTATGTACGTTACATATAATAAAAACACTATTTTTAAAAATTTTGTCTGTCCGTCTGTCTGTCTGTTTGTTCCGGGTAATCTCCGAAACGGCTAGACCGTTTTTGACGGGACCTTCACTGGCAGATAGCTGATGTTATAAGGAATAACTTAGGCTACTTTCATTTTAGAAAAATAATTAGGGTTCCGCGTAAAAAAATAAAACCATTGAAATCCAATATATATATTCTATGTCAAGTGTCTATGTCGAAGTACTCTACATTTCTTTTAAATTAAACGCGGGTGAAACCGCGGGTCCCAGCTAGTTATAAGTATAAACAAAATAGAGTAAAAAATAGTGCACAATCAACGTAACAAATATTTATATTTTGTGCCATTAATTCGTTCGATTTGTCGTCGTTCGTATATCCTCCGACGCACTGCTTCTATTGTCAAAGATAAGAGAAGTGACGCACGAATCACATTCAAATAATCAAAAAAATAAAATAATGAAGTGGACGATATAAATGATTGAATAGTAATATAATATTATTTTTATATAGACAAATTGCAAGTATTATATATATATTTTTTATTATTTATTTAAAACCAGATGTTTGTGTAGGTATGAAATTAGAGTCTGACTTAAAGTTTCAATGGGCGCATAATTATTTACTGCTACATATCGTATTTTGACAATTAGAATCGGTCGCTATTATCGGTATTATAACTTAAGTTTTATAACTTGTGTTTTTGTAGTTCTAATAAATAGTTTTTGTATCTATAATTAAATGTTTGTACTGATTTGGCAGACGGGTTGGTGAGCGCAGTGTATCTCTCCGATTTTTAGCCCCTTAGTCACCCTTCACGACACCCACGGGAAGAGATGGGGTGGTGGCATTATATTAGTAAAAGTAGTAAAAGGCGATTCAGGGTTGATATGTTGAGTGTATCGGTCCGCTCACAGGTGCGTGGCGCTCGGCCTTCGCTGACCACGGGCGTGGTGCACGTGGACGAGCCGGCCGCGCTGTCGCACTGGCTCAAGAGCATCGGCGACAACATCGTGGGGCTCACCAACCTGCAGGCGAGTCCTACTGCTCTGAGGGCCAATTCTCGTAATTAATTCACACTGTGACTGAAACTTGACCGAACTGAGATTAAATTATGAATTGACCGAAAAAATGGTATTCTGCTACTCTTAAAGTTCAGTCCAATTTCAGTTTAATCTCGATCTAGTCTCATTTCAATCTCAGTTTTGTCGTTTATTCAATGACAATTTAGTACATGTGACAGTTCGAAATGTTAGCAGAATACCGTTTTGACTTCGATCAACTTTCGATCTATTTTCAATCTCATCACAGTGTAAGTTCACGTTTGACGTTGTTTGTTAGTTTAGGAGAATACCATTTTTGACATTTGTGACACTGAGACTAGATCGGAACTATATTTTGAACATTTTTAAATTACGAGAATTGGCCTTCTGATAACACTTTCCTTTAAAGTAAGCTAAGCTAAACGTAAAAAAATGTTAGGGGAAAGTCAATGACACTAGACCACGCGGCAGATCGCCGATGTGATGGACCGACCAGGTGAAGGCTGCCCTCGACGGTTCTCTCCATGAGTGTACGAGAAATGCAGCTATTTACGATTATTGGCGACGGATAATGAAGCGCGCCACAAACTCTTAAAGTGATGACCACGACCACTCTGTGAAGAGTGTAACGATCAAGAAAAATATTGTAGAAATATAACTGTGTTTCTTCTTAGGTGTTTTGAAGTGTTAAATTAAAGCGCTGGTACGATAGAAATTATAAAATCTTTATTTTTACAATATTAATTTTAAGGTATTACAGACAATGGTTGCAATTAAAATATACGTGATCTCTACTTCAGGTCTTTGAGGCGAGTAGTTCTAATTCAAAAAGTTAAAGTCATGATCAAAAATAACCAACGTCGCGTTCACAAAACGTTTTGTTACGGATGCATTCGTAACAAGCTCCCACCAGGCTGGACGATGAAAGGCTTCAGCACGTCGTAGGGAGAGGGCAGATGTTGTTGTAAGCACGCGTGATGGTGCCTTTCTTAGTGAGTAGATCAGCCACCCTGCCAACAGAGTCGCCGCCATAGTGGATCCTAAGGACTCGACCCATGAGCCACAGGAGCGGAGGTTGGTTGCGATCTCTCACTAGGACGAGAGATCCAACTTGAAGCTGGCCTGTAGAATGATTCCATTTTGTTTTTGTCTGTAGAAGGGAGATGTATTCATTAGAATATCGTTGCCAAAAATGTTGGCGCAGTTTTTCGACCCTTTGATATCGTTGGAGGCGGTTGAGATGGTTCTCCGTTAGGTTTGTATGCGGCGCTGACAAAAGAGATCGTCCGATAAGGAAATAGGATGGAGAAAGGAATGAAAGGTCAGATGGGTCTGTTGACAAAGGAGTGAGTGGACGTGAGTTTAAAATTGCCTCTATTTGGGCCAAGCACGTGGCCATCTCTTCATAATTGAAGTGCGTTAAAGACAGGACTCTACGCAAATGATGTTTGACAGCTTTAACTGCGGCCTCCCATACGCCGCCAAAATGGGGACTGTATGCAGGAATAGTTTTAAAATGAATACCTTGATCGTTAAGTTGTGATTGCACATTGTCTAAGCCATTAAGAAACCGTGCGAGCTCGTTACATGCTCCGACGAATGTAGTACCGTTATCGGAATAAATTGTTGCAGGTTTTCCACGACGTGATATAAAACGGTTAAGAGCCGCCAAAAAGGCCTCCTTGGTGAGGTCTGTAACTAGCTCTAGATGCACCGCTTTCACTGCAAAACATATGAAAACACAAATGTATGATTTCGTCAGCTTACCTCCCCTGCCTTTACGATCAAGTATAAGCACTGGCCCTGCGTAATCTATACCTGTAGTAAGGAATGGATATTCTAAATGTGTTCGTTCCTTTGGCAAATCTCCCATGATAGGTTGAATAGAAGTGGCCTTAAAACGATGGCAGCGAACACAAGAATGTACAATTTTTCTGGCTAAATTTCTGCCATTAAGAGGCCAATAATTTTGTCTAATGTTACATAAAAGAAGCTGAGGGCCTGCGTGCATCAGAATTTTGTGCTGTAAAATGAATAAGATTTTAGTTATGTGATGCTTAGCGCTTAGAAGTACAGGATGTTTAACATCGTATGTATATAATGAATTTTTTAAACGACCACCTACTCTAATAAGGTCGTCAGAGTCTAAAAATGGCGACAAAGAATTGAGTTTGCTATTTGTAGATAAAGGCTGATTGGATTTTAATGTAAAATACTCGTCCGGAAACATTTCCATTTGAGCATGATGCAAGATTATTTTACGAGATGATTCAAGTTCTTCAAAATAAGATATTGTAAGTGTTGGTTTGGTTTTGTATCTGCAGTTATAAATGAATTTACGTACGTAAGCTAAGATTCGTATAATTTTGTTAAAACTACTATGTTTATGTATGACATAAAGAATTCTGTTATTATCGGTATTTTCTGTTAATGTTGTTGTTATTTTGTACGATGCAATGTTTGATTTTGCATGTACTTCTGGAAACTGAAAGTGTTTGTGATGTAAGAAATCTGGCCCAGACCACCACAGGGTGGCTGCACTGATGGAATCAGGCTTCACCCCCCGAGAGACAAGGTCTGCAGGATTAGACTTAGACGGCACGTAACTCCACGTGTGCCCGCTCGTACTTTCTTGTATCTCACCTACTCTGTTTCGGACAAACTGAATTACCTGAGAAGGAGAGTGCGATAACCATCCTAAAACTATGGTGGAGTCCGACCAGAAATGTGACCAGAGCTGTGGACTGTAGATCCATAGGTCGCTGGTTCAAATCCGGCTCGAAGGACCATTTGTTTCTTCTTAGGTGTTTTGAAGTGTTAAATTAAAGCGCTGGTACGATAGAAATTATAAAATCTTTATTTTTACAATATTAATTTTAAGGTATTACAGACAATGGTTGCAATTAAAATATACGTGATCTCTACTTCAGGTCTTTGAGGCGAGTAGTTCTAATTCAAAAAGTTAAAGTCATGATCAAAAATAACCAACGTCGCGTTCACAAAACGTTTTGTTACGGATGCATTCGTAACAACTGTATATAGTGCTTTTCTATGTTAAAGACGTGGTTGGCTATTGAATAGGCCGTGGTTTGGTTGCCTTGTCTGTGATTTAAAACAAACTTCGCATAGATATGTATAGTATGATCCTTGACGCGAGTGTCAGTAATGGTACTTGTTAATTCTTCATTTTATATTTTGACGGGTGTTCTCAGATGAAGCTGTTCAACCGACACTTCGGCGTTGGCGAGCGTATAGAATACATGGGCTGGGTGCACGAGGGCGTGGTCCAGGCTCAGCAGCCGTGGCAGACGTACAGACCCAAGTTCTTGGTGCTGAAGGGGACGGACGTCATGCTGTTCGACGTGCCTCCGATGAACACGACGGAGCTGGCCAAGTGCCCCGAGACGCTGAAGGTGTACCAGACCATGTTCCGCACGGTGAAGGAGAGCGAGACGGTGGACTGGCGCCAGCACTGCTTCCTGGTGCAGAGCTCGGCGCCGGGCCCGGCGGGGGGCGGTGGGGGGGGTGCAGGGGGGCCGCGCTACTTCAGCGCCGACACGCGGCGCGAGCTGCTGCGCGTGGAGGCGGCGTGGACCAGCAACATCGTCAACTCCGTCATGCGCCTCGGGGTAAGTCGTCTACATTGCTTACAATAACCATCATTCATCGAAGTCCTTCGTATGCGGAGAGGATTAAGAATATAGAACCACTCCATCTCCTCCCGTGAATGTCGTAAAAGGCGACGAAGGGACTCTAAACCATTCCAATCAGCCACATCGCCTATGTAGAGCGACAGCCATACTGCTCTCACCGACCCGCCCGCCAAGCGTGGTGTGTACCAGCAAATTCCCCCAAAATGACGACACCATTGTGAAAATCTATGAATAAAAAATAAAAACTTTTTTATTTATCTCTTCACAAAGGTGGCTTATAAATATCTTAAAAATTACGCGACATACAGGTGAGTATAAGCTCCTTTGTGAGAGACTGGAGTCCGTACTAGGGAAACCCTGTGTTACGGATCACCAGGCTCTCACCCTAAGCATCTATTACATTATCCTGTCACATTACAATATAATTTAACATTATGACTCCAGTCGAAGAGAAAGATAAATTATTAAATAGGTATATGCAGTTGGACAAACTGCAGAGGTGTGTGTATGTATGTGGTTGTGCTTGTATGAGAGGATATGAGGTTAAGTATATACTGTGTGGAGTGCATTTGCGTGTGAGTAATGTGAGGTGGGATGTGTGTGTGTGAGTATGTGTGATTAGGTGCATTTAATATGTATTTTTTGTTCGTTTGTCTTTGACTCGTGTATTTGAGTATGAGGGAGTGGATGATATGTGCATGAAATTATACTGTGTTTGCTTGTACGTACACATGTATGTGGGATTGTGAGACCCCTTTTAATTTTTAAGTTAAGCGGGTATAAAAAGTAGTTGCTCGGTGGCATTATAATCCAACTTGAGTAGCCAATCGAATAGTTTTCTTTTACAAGACTGTTTGGAGAGGGAGTATATAGACAAAGTTTCATTTAGTTTATTACATAAGTAGCTACCTAGGAACTTATAGTGTCTATGTGAGAAACTAGTATGAGAACGTATTGTCGGGCACACTGTGTGTTTACGTCGTTTATTTACTATAGCTGCAGGGTTATAATAGAGCTGTGAGTGTTTACGAAGGATTGTGTTGTGAATGAATAATTGACGCACAGTTAAGACACCAGTGGATTGATAAATGTCTTTAGTTGGGTGTAAAAATGGTAGAAAGTTTGCCACTTTTAAAACCGCCCTCTGAGCACGCTCAAGTTTTAGTACTGACGTTTTAGTTGCTCCGCCCCATATGGTTATGCAGTAGGAAATCAATGATTGGCACAGTGCGAGATACACCATTTTAATAATATTAGGATCTGCGACATGTCGAAGGTTCTTGAAAATATAGATTAATTTTCGAGTTCTTGAGACGAGAAGATTAATGTGTGGATGAAAGGTGAGTGTGTTGTCAATCATGACACCTAGGTATCTAATTGTATCAGTTTTTTCTAAGGTGGGACACGTGCACACTGTGGTATGGGAAGAAGAACAATCGTAAGTGTGAGCAGTTATCATTTCATGACATGGGAGGGTGGTTTTTTTTTATAGAGAACGTCATATATTTGGTTTTTTCTACATTAAGTACGAGTTTATTGTAAGCTAACCATGACAGAACCAAATCAAAGCCCTGCTGTGCAAATTTGTGAACCTGTTCCCATGTATCACCCTTAAATAAGAGTGCTGTGTCATCGGCGAAGGTAATGATCCTCCCATTGGGCATTTTCAGTTCGCAGAGATCATTTATGTAAGTAAGGAATAACGTTGGACCGAGAATGCTACCCTGTGGAACCCCATGCCCAATAGGAATATCAAGACTAGCCCAATCACCCACATTGACTCTTTGAAAACGGTTTGTAAGATAGTCTGTGAAAAGTTCTAGCTGTGTGTGCCGTACACCAAATCGTTCCAACTATCCTAACAGTAGTGGGACGGAGACTGTGTCAAACGCTTTGGCCAAGTCCATGAAGATTACTATAACTTTGTTATTTATGTCAAGATTACAAGTGACAAAGTCTGTCAATTCATGTATAGCGTCGCTGGTTGACCGACCCGCCCGAAAACCGTATTGAGAGGTCGAAAGGAGAGAGTTTACTTCCAAGTATTTCACTAGACGGTTATTCATGGCCCTTTCCAATATCTTCGATAAGGCTGGTAATATAGAGATTGGTCTATAGTTGTTGACACAGGATCCGTCTCCACTCTTATAGATAGGATGGACCTCAGCTAGTTTCCAGTGGTCAGGAAATTTGCCAGAGCTAAAGGCGAGGTTACATATAAATGTGATAGAGGGAATTAAAAAGTGTCTGTATCTCTTTATGAAGTTCGTTGAGATGTTGTCACGGCCGGTGGCGCAATCGTTCTTCAGGTTAAGGATTAGGTTTTCAATTTCTATGGTATCTGTTGGGAGTAATACTAGTGAGTGAGGGTGTGAGTTATATGCTGGTGGAGGAGTGGAAAGACTATTTATATGACTGCATTGGGTAGATAGATTTTTGCCTACATTAGCGAAGAAAGTATTAATTACATTTGTGGAAGAAATAGGATCTTGGTAATTGATGAGTTGTAGGGCCTCGTTTTTTGATTCCATAATTTTTTATTATTTGTTTTTGCCGCGGTTTTTATTTCAATTTTTTCGTGTTCGTTTTTTAGTTTTTTCAGAAGTTCGTTACAATAGTTTCTGTATCTTTTATATGTTGTTGCAATATCTTGGTTATTAGGATTCTTTTTTGCTTTTTGATGTAGTTTATCGCGATTCCTCATACATCTCAACAGATCTATGGAAGCATTTGTTGAACAGTGTGAACATCTTGAGGCTGATATGATAATGATTAATCAAATTATCCTTACAGCGAAACATTTTAACACCAGTATCGGAGACGTTCTATGTAATTAAGTAGTTTTCTTCATATCTCCTATACCTTATAAACAAAACTATCATAGAACAAAGACCATAAGCAATCGTCGTTATATCTAAATCTGTATTCGAATCCTTATACCCGATAGAGTTTACTCTCGCGACAGCTCAAGTTTCGCAAATTACTTGACAATTACAATTACTTACTTAATTTTCATCACATACGTCAACATTTATGGACGTCAACAGAGGACGGTTACAGTTGGTGTAAAGCGGCATGGAAGACAAACAGTAAAGTTGTTTATTTTTTATTTAAAGCTATGTATTTTCTTTTATTGTTTAAAGTAAGATAATGGTTACAAAGCCACTTATTGACGTCGTTTTGAGCATCTTGGTAAACTTGAGTCCAACTCTCTGCCGAAAGTTTAGTGTCGTGTGATCTGCAAATGATATGACTTCCATTCGCCATCGACACGATCTCACATTATTAGTACAAGGAAAATAGTTGGACCAAAAATACTACCCTGAGGTATTCCGAAGTCCATCCTAGCCTCTCCACTAATAACATCTCCAATCTTAACGAACTGATATCTGTCGGTAAGATAATTTTCCGGCAGGTCTAGTTGGCTTCCACGAATACCCAGCTTTTCCAGATTTCCCACCCCACAAGAATATTTCACGAAATAGTGTCGAAAGCTTTGGATAAATCCAAGAATACAGCTAACCTTTTTTGTTCACTACCCAAAGCTTCGAAAGTAAATTACATCTGTGAGTCAAGTGCATCCGCCGAAGATTTTTTCAGAACGAAATCAAATTAATTATATGATAAGATTTTTAAATTGAAGGTATGTTACCAGTCTATTCTTAATAAGTTAGGAAGAATCGATATAGGGCAGTAATTATTAACCTGAGTCTTGGATCCATTCTTATGAATGGTTTATTATAATGGATTTCTTAAATAACTTCCCAGATTCGAGATGTAAAGAGTGAAAGTGAGTGAATAGGGATAAAACTGATACCGAAGTTATGTACAATTTTTTTTTTTACTTTATTTTTTTCTAAAACATACACACATTTACAATAAGTACAAATTCGCCAAACTGCGTAGAACAGTTTGTTGGCGAAGGAGGCGCTCGGGTAGTCTACATTATTACAATTTTGTCTATACGTAAATACTTATACACATATCAATACTGGCACAGTTAAGTAGTTTTTATTAATTTGTATTAGGCGTTATGGTTCTTAATAGCATATTATTCTTAAGTCTTTTTATTAGGGTTGCAGTACATATATCAGAGTTTAAGTTTCTTAACAAGTCTATCTTATTAAATATCGCGGGTATCAAGTATTGCCTAGTTCTTTTTCCATAAAAATTGTTTACCGTCAGTATTACAAATTTTATGTGGTATTCTACTTTAAGATGAACAGGAAATATTTTACATATAGAAAACAACTTTTCATAATTGGAATTAACTTGAAGACTTCGTTTTTTACTCACCAAATACTTCATGAGTCTGATTTGCAACTTTTTTATAAAATCCAGCTGTGTCTTAAATGTGAGGCCATAGCTACTTAAACCATAGCTGATTAATGAGTCAGCAAGTGCGTGATAAAGTACATATAAAATCTTCATACTAACAACTTTACTAAGATGAAAGAATTTGATGACTTGCAATCCTAACAACTACCAAGTTCTTTTAAATGTATAGGATTCCTATTTTATAAAATTGCAACACTGAATTAATCTGAAGTGAGTCACATTCCCAAAATATTTGTAAAAAAAACTTGGGGCTACTTCCAGTGCCTTGTCCCCCAAGTCAGACATAACTAACGGGCTAATGTTAAAACGAATGGAATGAAAACCTTTAATAGAAACGCATAAGGCCTCAGTGTTGTAAGAAAAGAATGAACTTTAAAATGCACGTATAATCTTAAATGTCATGAAGTATTATCACTTATGCTTACGTCCCGGGTGGGGCCGGCGGGGCTTACGGAGCTCACGGGGCCGATGGAGCTCACAGGGCCGACGGAGCACACGGGGCCGACGGAGCACACGGGGCCGACGGAGCTCACGGGGCCGACGGAGCACACGGGGCCGACGGAGCTCACCGGGCCGACGGAGCTCACGGGACCGTCGGAGCACACGGGGCCGACGGAGCTCATGGAGCTGAAGGGGCCTGCGGGCCCAGTGTGACCCGGCGCGATGCGCTATCCTCCATACGCCGCTTGAGGTGCGGGTACGGCTGCATGCATGCCAAGAACTCCGAGCGGTGCAGCCTGCGAATGGTAGCGCTACATACAGCACGCCGCTTGAAGGTGCTCTATGGACGGGTCACCGCATATTGAGATTTGAACTGAGCGTCTTAGTGCTTCGGAGGGCATGTAAATCGCCTGTACCGGCGGGCTGATTACCTAAGTCGCAGACGCTTTGCAACAGGCATAAATTGCTCCAACGCCGCTGTCAAACGTCAATTTGGTTTTAGCGACTAAACAGGCGAAGATCGCTGACGCGCCTCTGTCGGACAATCAATGAACTAAAAACGTTCATTCTTTTTAGTTCCAGTGGTGGCTACTGGCGCTAGTAACTATGCATCTTCCACAATAGCGACAGGCGGGCGATGCTTTACGTAATACCAATTTTTTTAACGCTTCGCCACCGGTAGACCCTTGCTGTCGCGTCTGCTGTTGCTGTTTTTAGCTAATCAGCCCGCGGTTGTTGTCATTATACCGCAGTCGATAAGCCAATAGGCTTTTCGGTGGTGACCACACGAAACAAGAAAAATAAGTGAAACGCCGCTATTGGGGAATCTGACTCCATACATACTCCGCTTCACAATCCTTAGGTATTTATGTTTAGAATGACGAGTTACGTTAACAGTCTCATTACGAACGTGGTTACAGAACGACAACAAATCAGACTCGTCGTCAATCTTCGTTTGCGAAGACACGAAAAGACGATCAATGAAATCACTCGAATCATATACATTTATAACCGTATGCAATGGTTGGTATAAAATCAATGCCAAAGGATTTTTTGTTATTGTGATGTTTGTTGGTCGAGTTGTTGATCATCATATCAGCCACAGGACGTCCACTGCTGAACAAAGGCCTCCCCCTTAGATTTCCACGACGAGCGGTTACATGCCGCCCTCATCCAACGACTCGAGTTGTTGATAGTTGTGCGTAATGCATGAATGATACACTGAGATCTAAACAGAACCGAGGATTATCATTAGTTTAATATTCCTTCAGAAGTGTTGGTGATACGGTGGTTCTTTTCGCAGCTTTTCAACGCGGACCACTGCATTTTGATGTCTTAATGTTGGCTATGGTTGGACCATACTAATATCAAATAAGACCACAACATGATTTGTGCTTTTATTTCTCGGGTCGTTTTTGAAGCGCTCATCGAAAATCTAGTACCTACTATTGTTGACTGAAAGAGCTAAACGACCTGACTGACAAGGGAGAGAAGCCTTCATCATATCAGCTACAGGACGTCCACTGCTGAACAAAGGCCTCCCCCCTTAGATTTCGGCAACGAGCGTTCACATGCCGCCCTTATCCAACGACTCTCAGCGACCTTCACCAGATCCTCTGTCCACCTCGTTGGAGGTCGTCCCACGCTGCGTTTTCCGGTGCGCGGTCTCCATTCTAGAACTTCTACCAGCAATGTGCCCTGCCCATTGCCACTTCAGTTTACTAATCCTGTCACTATGTCGACAACTTTAGTTCTCCTACGGATCTCATCATTTCTGATTGGATCTCGTAGAGAAATACCAAGCATAGCTCTCTCCATAGCTCGCTGAGTGACCTTGAGCTTTCTTATGAGGCCTATTGTGAGTGACCACGTCTCTGTTCCATATGTCATCACTGGTAACACACACTGGTTAAAGACTTGCGTCTTGAGGCATTGCGGTATTGTTGACGAAAAGATGTTGCGAAGTTTCCCAAACGCTGCCCAGCCTTGCTTTGCACTAAGTATCTATGTAGGTACGTAGCACACTGACGCAATATTCAACGCTTATTTTTTTAAAGTGGTCCTTATCTAACGATACTTTAATAGTGTAACATACGAGTACGTGCATGGCCCTTACTCGAGCCATGTGAAATAATTTCACGCAAGCAACGCGACGGTGACGTGAATACCCGCATAAAAAATTAAACATGTTAGGTCATCATCATTTCGGCCGAATGAAGTCCACTGCTGGACACAGGCCTCCCCCAAAGATCATAACGACCGATATGGGTGTGTTGTGGGCTCCTTGGGGGGTTTTGCCATAATTGCCACGCTTGGCAGACGGGTTGGCGATCGCAGTTGAGTTGTTAATGTACTTTTACGACACCCACGGGAGGAGATGGGGTGGTGGTATTCTGAGCCGGCACCACACGACAAAGCCGGCACCACACGGCAATGTTAGGTATTAATGTTAGGTGCGTGTAGTTATTTCTCATATAGGGAGTAAGGGCCCTTATTTCATCTTCCGCAGTCAGTCACCGTTTAGTGATAATGTACCCACTTGTATATCTCAGTTATTTCCAGCGCGATGATGGTAACTGTTCGCACCACTCCCGGTAACAACAGTGAGATTTCGCCAAAAAATGCGCCGTCACGTAGGTGTGCCACCTGTAATAAAGGTTTTGCGTATATTGATATATTGCGTTTCGTTATTTAACTGCTCACAGACATAAGCTCTAATGGCATTAAGTCCGCTTCTGTACAATTTTAGTGCATCAAGTGTTGAACAAATATATGAAAAGTTTATTGGTGTGCATATCAAAAAAACTTTCACGCCGCGCCGGGACAAAAGCATTGTCAAAGTTCTAATGGTATTTGAAGCTTTTTTTTTGTTGGGCTTCTCGCATAAATTTCTGGGAAAGTGGTTGCTTAGCGGTCATTTCTGGCGAAGCCAAGCAAGCCCGGTCATAGACGACTTGGGGGTCGCTAGTGCTCATACCGAGCGACCTCCGGGAAGATGGCGGTATACATGTTGTCACGTGCCACCGTGTGCGCAGCGAATCCTTTACCATCCCCCCGAGAGGTGGCCTCTTTACAGTCGCCTTCCCTCTGCTAGAGGGGGTGACCGCTTAACAGTTATCCCCTCTGAGATATGCCTAAAGGGTTGGCACCAATAGGTGGCTTTAGATGGAGATTATTCGAGTTCCTGGGGCCTCCCTTCGGTGCCGAAGATGACCATTCCGGTGGTTTTAGCCGGTAAGAGAGCTTTCCCGAGGCGGAGGAAGTACATGATGTATTTCCACAAATAAAGGTAATTTACGACTGTTTCTACCTTGTGGCCGAATCCGAATTTGTAATATTGCAATATTCGAAAAGCGGCAAGCCGAATAGAGTAATGATAATTTTAAAACGCTGGTTATCTATCTGCCTGACACACACAGAACTACAGTACTCAATATCAACTGAAAGTGGCTGTTTATATACTGGCCTCTCTTCCCTTAGCATCAATAACGGCGACAGTTCCAGACGATATCAGATGTATGGAGTCGCCGATCTGGTTGATATGAACAACTGCCTGAAAAAGTCATACTTTGTTAATTAAATCATTCGTAACTATTATCAATAACTCGTGTCGTTTTCCTTGTGCAATAATATAGTGAAGCCAATGACATTTTACATATAGACGCGCCATACACGAACATTCGAGCACTACAAAACGGCGGCCCGGACGCTATTAGACCGGGTAATAAAAAATAAAACAAAATGCAATTCTTTTACGTATTTATAGTATCGATTTACGTTACGTATTTATGAAATGAAACGTCTTTTTCTCACACAATAGCAGTATACTTCATGCATCGTCTGTAAACACAGGCATTATTTTTTCGCAATATGTTACTGGATTACGCTTATGATTCACGTCGAGCCAAGATACTGGTCGGTGCGCGACTAAGTTAACTCCGGGCAATTACCTTGCTTTCATGTGACCATCGTAGAGCACGGGCAACGGATCTACACTTATAAGAGTGAAGCTAAGAGCTATTTTTCACTATTTGTCACGGGTAACCGCTACTGCTAGCGCCTAGTTTTTTAGCGTGTGCGACTGGTCGCTTGCAACTATTCTACATACTGCTATATTTCAAAATCGACGTTGAAGAAATAACATTTATTTGTCATTAAAAATGTTTTTGGTTGTATACATCCTTTGTTAATAAGTAATTACCTATACGTAGATGTTGAGTCGCGTGTAACTGCTTGAGTCGTGTATTATTTAGCAGTGTCTGCGATTTTCAAGTCGCGCACACGGCTATGTGTATGGTATATATGACTTAATTGAATAAATACAAACCGGGGCGCTGCTAGCCGCACGGTACTAGCCGCTTAGTGAAAAAAAAAAGGTCTAAGTACGTCTTGGGGGGATCCTTTACAATCCTCCCCGAGAAATGCCTGGGGGCGACCTTTTTACAGTCGCCTTCCCTCCGCTAAAGGAGGTGACCGCTTTCATTCACCCCCTCCGAGATGTGCTTAAGGCGTGGCATCACTGGGGGGGCTCTGGTGTGTGATCTTACGAGGACCTAGAGCCCCTCTTCGGTGCCGAAGATGACCGCTCCAGTGGTTTTAGCCGGTAGGAGTCCGGCAGACCCCCTTGCCCTTCCCCCCGGGGTGAAGGAAGTTCATGTAGAATTTCCACTGGACATCAACTGTTGGAGATTACCGAACGTTGCGCCGTCAAAGTTTTTCAGTGCATACCCTACTGTTTTTATTTTTGTCATTCTGTCTTATTGTATTTTAATTACACATCATAATCGTCGATATCAAAGTTTTATTTCCTAATTAATACCTGGCCCCCGAACATGGCCCTGGATCTACGCCGGATTCCATTACCAGCTGATGTTATAAGAATAACCGTGGAGTGCAAATAAATTCAACGGGATTTCGCGTCAACGGAAAGTGGTCGAGAGTTCAAAGTCCAAACGTACAACGCCCTAAGTACTAACTAAGAATTTGTGATTTTGATTTTGAACCCAACACTCTAATCAGGTATAATTAGGTATATTTCGACGTAATTATAAGGTTGGTTGTGCCAGTCTCCCATAATGACCGACGACAAAGAACTGGTTCAAAAACGTGGTAGCATCAAAGGTCGTTTAACTGCATTCGCGAATTATATGACAACGTTGGATGCCTCCTCACTGAGTTCATCTGAGGCCAGGGAGTTACAATTACGTATCGGTAAGATAGAATTATTGTATGATCAATACGATGAGGTACAGCTAAAGTTAGAGTGTAATACTGACAACTCCGACTTACAGTTGTCTGAACGAACAGATTTTGAAAGGCATTATTATAGATTGCTCGCTAATGGTCAGGAAATCTTGGAACTTTACAGACAGGGACAAGATAAGGTAGATACCATGTCTAGTTCTCGCACTAATCAAAGGCTTGTTAAATTACCCACGATCCAACTGCCTAAGTTTGGTGGCTCATACGAAAGTTGGCTTGAATTTCGCGACACCTTTTCCAGTTTAATTCACAATAACGATAAAATTGATGAAATCAATAAATTTCATTATTTAAGGGCTTCCTTGGAGGGTTCCGCTGCTGTGGTAATCCAATCTATTGACTTTTCTTCGCATAACTATTCCGTGGCATGGAGGCTTTTATGTGAGCGGTTCGACAACAAGCGTTTGTTAATACAAAACCATTTGACAGCTTTATTCAACATAGAACCGGTCACAAAAGAGTCTTCTGCTGTTTTAAAAGGTATGATTGACGAATTAAACAAGAACTTACGTGCATTAGAATCATTAGGAGAACCCGTTAAGCACTGGGACACTCTTATGATTTATCTCGTAACGCGTAAGTTAGACACGAAAACATACCGCGAGTGGGAGGAGCACAAGGGTAATTTAGACAATAATAAACCGATTAATCTTAACGCCTTTCTAGAATTCATACGTAATAGGGCCGATTTGCTGGAGTCATTGGAGTCACATAACAAAACAGGTTGTAAAAATGCGACAAAAATTAAAGCTATGGTATCCGTTCAAAACAATAATATTAATAAGTCTTCATTGAAGCCTTGCCCTAATTGTAACAATGATCATTATCTTAACAATTGTCCTAATTTTCTTGCGTTAAGTACTGATGCACGTTACAAGTTATTGCCGAAGTATAGAATATGTTTTAATTGCTTTCATAGTGGTCATTACGCTAATTCGTGTAAAAAACCTGGTTGTAAGATTTGCAAGCGAAAACATCACACACTGATTCATATCAATGAATTTAGTGCTAAACAGGTGATGAGCAATACGCCAATGCCTACTAATAGTGACACTAGTACCTACACAAATAAATCTGTTCACCCAATTACTGTTACAGAGTCGCATAATTCCAGCGTCGCACTTACTGGCAGCATCAGTTGTGAGAAGTTTTGCGATGTTTTGTTATCCACCGCGTTAGTGAAATTGTTTGATAACGATAATCGAGAGATAATTGCCCGCGCCATACTCGACAGTGGAAGCACTTCGTGCCTGCTGACCGCAAGATTGTATAAACAATTAAAACTACCAACTGCTCGCGTAAACAGATTGGTCACAGGAATTAATAATGTAACCTCACGTATTA
This sequence comes from Diloba caeruleocephala, assembly GCA_947459985.1. NCBI lineage: Eukaryota > Metazoa > Arthropoda > Insecta > Lepidoptera > Noctuidae > Diloba > Diloba caeruleocephala. Next base: position 31,851,430 of record OX381605.1, on the reverse strand, counting down.
ATAAGATGTGTCGCATACGTATCAAATCGTTAAATGAGAACTTTTCAACTAGTTTAAGTTGCTTCATACTTCCGTCCATTACTGATAATGTACCTGGGTGTGAAGTACATGTACAGAAATTTAAATTTCCATCACATATTTGCTTAGCGGACCCTCATTTTTATGCGCCCGCTGCCGTTGATTTACTCATAGGTGCTGATGTTTTCTGGGACATTTTAGGTTCGCAAAGTATTAAATTAGGAGACGGACAACCGATACTTCATGAAACTAGACTTGGCTGGATAGTTTCGGGTCCAGTTAACGGCGACCCTGTATCGATTTTACCGTATAATAAAATTAAATATAATTTAACACAAGTTGATTCCACGCTATTTCGGCAGCTTGAAGAAGTTGGCCCACAGTCCACTCAATATTTTAGAGAAGAAACTTTATGTGATCATCATTTTGTAAAGAACACGACTCGCCTCATAGACGGACGGTTTTGCGTAAGAATTCCATTAAAACAAACACCAAGCGTGTTAGGAGATTCTTTTCAGCGAGCTAAATGTTGTTTCTTTTCACTAGAGTGCAGATTAAAAGTTAACAATTCATTTAATAACATGTATGAAGATTTTATGGCTGAATATGAAGAACTAGGTCATATGTCAGAGTGCAAGCCAGACTTCTCTATACCTAGTTATTTTATACCTCATCGTGGCGTGCTTCGTGAAGGTAGTTCGATAACAAAACTCAGGGTAATTTTTAATGCGAGTAGCCCCACAACTTCAGGAATTTCATTAAAGGATATACAAATGATAGGACCCACAGTTCAGGATGACCTACTGTCAATACTTTTATTTATTTTATTTCGTTTTGTATTCGGTCCCGCCATGGCTAAGGCAAATACAAAGCGTAACATCCTTTCCGTCATTGCCCAAACATTTGTTCCCTTAGGGCTTTTGGCAACTTGTATTATCATTATAAAAATTCTATTCCAGAGATTGTGGCTTCACCGTCTGTCTTGGGACGAGGAGTTGCCGTCAGAGATACGCCAGGTTTAAATCGAGACTAAACAGCGATCGCATGCCACGACGTGTCATCTGTGACTCATATTTCCAACTGGAGTTACATGTTTTCACCGATGCCTCTGAACGTGCGTATAGCGCTTGTATTTATGTTCGAAGTATCAATGACAACAATGCGGTACAGTCAACTTATTATTGCTAAAGGTCGGGTCGCTCCTGTTAAGCGACAATGTCATGATTAGAGCTTTGGGATGCATTAATTTCTGCTCGTCTTTATGAAACAGTTTTCAGTGCATTGCTAGCACGTATCAAACGTGTAGCTTTTTGGAAAGACTCCGTTTGTTGCTTAAGTGTTGCCATCCAAGTTACAACCATTCGTGCGCAATCGTATTGCCAAAATACTAGACAAAACCGTCAGCTGTACTTGAAAACGAGTTCCGACTGAGGAGAACCCCGCGGACTTAATATCTCCCGGTATTACCGTTAATTCTCTTCAGTGTCATAATTTATGGTGGCATAGTCCAGATTTGAAGCACGATCCTTCTCATTGACCTATTAATCCAGATACTGTAGAAAGGTTGCTTGAAACTTGTCCTGAAGTTTCATTATTTTCAACTCATATCACACAAAGTGATTTCATAAGGTTCAACCGAATTTCATATTTTTCTAGGCTTCAACGTACCATTGCCTATATGTTGCGGTTGGTGAATATTTTAAAGAGGGATAAAACTTAACACTTCTTAATTATATAATGAAAAATTGCATACTGCTTTGATATTATTAATCAAACTTCGCAGATGCAATCTTTCCCATAATATTATTTATTGGTTAAAAATAAAGATTTACCATGTAAAAGCCCATTGAACAAATTCAACCTTTATCTAGATAAAGATAAATTAATTACAATTGGAGGTCGATTAAATAATTCAAATTTGACACCAGAAAAAAAGAATCCTTATTTGTTACAGTCCACACATCATTTAACAAAATTATTATTTCAATTTGAACACAAGGGATTAATGCATGCTGACCCTCAGCGTTTATTGGTCACAGTAAGAGAAACTTACTGGCCAATCAGTGGTCGGATTTAGCGACAAAATGTTGTTATCAATGCGTGCATTGCAAAGTATTTGCTCCATTAATGGGAGATTTACCACAGTTGCGACTCACCCCTAGAGGATACCCGTTTGAAAGTGTAGGCGTAGATTATGCCGGTCCAGTTGCTTGCGCGAATCGCTCTGGCCGCGGTTGTAGGCTAATTAAGTCATACATTGCCATTTTTATATGCTTTACCACAAAGGCGGTTCACTTACGAGTCAGTGGGTGATTTAACGAGCAATAGTTATCTCCTAGCATTACGACGTTTTATTTCACGTAGGGGAAAACCCAATCATATGTTTTCTGATAATTGTACCTCATTCGTTGGCGCATATAATGATCTATCGAAGTTTCTGAAAACCTGATGTAATTCTTTGGATGCAGATACAGCCCAAAATGGTATTCATTTTCATTTTATACCAGCGTATTCTCCGCATTTCGGAGGTCTCTGGGAGGCTGGGATCAAATCGATTAAATATCAGTTAACTAGAGTGCTGGGCAATTGTCATGTAACGTTCGAGGAACTTAACCCCACATTAGTTAAGATTGAGGCAATACTCAACTCTCGACCACTCACTCCTCTTTCATCGGACCTAGAGGACTTGTCACGTTGCTCACTCCCGATCATTTCCTTATCGGTCGGCCCTTCACTGCTTTACCTGGGAAGGATCATAAGGATTACCCTGTCAGCCGATTGACTCGCTTTCACCGGATTGAACAGATACGCCAGGATTTTTGGACACGTTGGAGTAAGGAATACGTAGCAGTACTGCAGCAGCGAGTAAAATGGCGATCCTTACACGCTAGTTCTTCTAAAAGAAGATAACGTCCAACCACTAAACTGGAAGCTGGGACGTATTGAAGCAGTTTACCCTGGGGCTGATGGTATAAGCAGAGTAGCGATGTCAAGACCGCTAATGGTGTTGTTAGAAGATCCTTCAGCAAGATTTGTCCACTCCCGGAAAATGAAGTCTCCGATTGAAAGAACGAGCTTTCAATGCGCGGGGGCATGTTGGAGATTACCGAACGTTGCGCCGTCAAAGTTTTTCAGTGCATACCCTACTGTTTTTATTTTTGTCATTCTGTCTTATTGTATTTTAATTACACATCATAATCGTCGATATCAAAGTTTTATTTCCTAATTAATACCTGGCCCCCGAACATCAACAAACAAAAAAAAGATCTTAGTACGTAATGCAGAGACTACGTTGATAAAGATACTTATCGTTAGATCCGGCAGATAAAACTGAACCTCGAGTAAATCATGTAACGAATTATAGACGAAGGTTTGACGAAATAAATTGCCGTGTTTCCCTGTAAACTGCTGCCTATGACACACGAGTTCAGCTGTGAAAGTAAGCGACTAATGCGTTTTTTTGAAGTCACATACCACCGCCGGTTACCCGGGCCAGTGCTAATCTACAAACCCACGTACAAAACATTGGGGGAATTAAAACGAACCTGTCCAGGCATAAACAAGACCTGCTTCAAACTGAATATGATAGCGTTAATTAAAGCGACGGGCAAATCCTGGAACATCGGCACGTTCATGACAAGTTGCTTGCAGCTGTGCATGTTGATGTCATGTCTGATCTGCTCGTTGATTGTTTTCCTCACCGCTTTCTCGTGGAAAAAGTGATCGTTAAACTTATAGTTTATAAACAACCGTATCTTCTTCCGCAAGTAGTTCGGCAGTCGCATGAAGGCCATGTACTCTTCCAACTCTTTTAATTTTCCATTGAAGGAGTACGTCTCGTACTGGAAGTAGATCGCTAACCGCAGCAAAGTAGAAAAGGAGTAGGTTAGAAATAGTAGCCCTATCAGCCCCACGCCTGATGATAACAGCATTTGAGGTATCAAATTGGTATCTAAAGGCGTATAGTACCCAGCCCCAATGCACAAACCCCACACCAAATAGAAGTTAGTGGTATACTTCTGGAGTATAGAAGTAGAATCCTGCTCGGATTTCATAATGCCGCATCGCTTCAGCCATGTAATGAAACTCTTCTCCTTTTCATACAAGTGATAGCACAGTAAAGGCACTTGGTAGTGAATGTACGTCATCCAATGGAAAAACATTATGACGCCGATCACGATCTTCAGAGCCACGTAATGGATATAGGACAGTTGGAACTGACCAATTACGTTTTTCCATTTTTCTGACATAGACATCGCTCTGAGCAGCTTGAAAATAAACATGGCCGTGTGTGTCGGGTGCTCGCACTCCTTGAAAGGAACAATGAGTTGTAGGGGCAAGGCCCCAGTAACGTCTGAAATAAAGTATGTTTTAAGGTAGTGTTTCGCAATTTTCTTGGGTTCAAGGACTATGGTCTTGTGTTCGTATTCCTCGTAACCGCTAAGGAATTGAACAAAAACGTTAACGAAAGCAAGCGCGTCCGTCAGTAAGATAAACGCATCGGAGTATGCAGGACCTGGAAATGAAATGAAATTATTAATCTGGTATTGAATGATTGGTGGCAAAGGAGAGTATACACTAGTGAGATTACAAGTTTCGTCCAATTTCTTCTATAGAATGGTAAAAGCAATCTCCAGCGGGGATAAAGTACCATAGACCACACCTAAATATTAAATAAGCAGGACACAGATAATTTTTGCACGTTTGTATGTGGCAATGCCCAGGGACATCAGGGACAACAGGGAGTCGGTCTTCAAAATTTCAAATTGTCATCATCAAAACGTCCACTGCTGGACTGAAGTTTCCCCCAACGATAACGACCGATATAGTTTTGTGTTATTTGCTCATTGGAGGGGTGCCATATCCTCCACGCTTGCTAGATTGTCGGCGATAGCAGTTTTGTTATACATTGACTTAAAAGTCCCTGCTGCCCATTCTCCGGCTAATTCCATAGTCGCCTTTTACAATACCCACGGGATGAGATGGGGTGGTGGTATTCTTAGCCGGTACGTCACGGCAATTTCAATAATTTTGTCTTAAATTTATATTATTGTTTATAATTTTTACTAACTAAACAGAGGCCTCCCCCATAGATTCCCACAACTGTGTCATCATATCGGGGGGAATTTACCAGTACTCCCCACGGGGTTGGTGAGCGCAGAATGGCTACTGTTTCACAGAAAGGATGCTGCTACCCATCCCTCTGGTTTAGATTCCCTTAGTAACCTTTTACGACCTCCACGGAAGGAGGTGAAGTGGTGCTATATTCTTAATCCGGGCACCACACGAATGATAGATACACTTACAACTGACTAAAGAAAGAAGCTATGTTAAAAAATAAAATTAAATACGTTATATTCAACTTACAAGTAATAAACACTTGTATTGGCAGATAAATCAATGCCGCGAACACAAAGAATAGGTGTATACAGTCCCAGACATACTTGATGGGACTGTAGGGATGGCAGATGAAGCTGTAGATATGCCTGTCTTGCTCATCGCGTAGTCGCTTCAGACTGCGGATAAACAGTGCTGTGCCGTGGTGCCATTTACATGGGAGCATAAGCTTGCGTGCCATGCACAGCTGTTGATAGACATAAAGATTCATCATCATCATCATTTCGGCCGAATGAAGTCCACTGCTGGACACAGGCCTCCCCCAAAGATCACCACAACCACCGATATGGATGTGATGTGGGCTCATTGGGGGGTTTTGCCATAATCGCCACGCTTGGGTTGGCGATCGCAGTCGAGTTGTTAATGTACTCGAAGGACGCTGCTGCCCATCCTCCGGCTAATCCCTTAGTCGACTTTTACGACACCCACGGGAGGAAATGGGGTGGTGGTATTCTGAGCCGGCACCACACGGCATCGTTCGTGATTAATAAATAGAAATTTCATAACCTGCTTTCGAAAAAAGTTTGCCGTTGGAGCCACGTCTACGCATTTAGGTTCCGTCCATATTGTACAAACATGTTTCCCTTCTCCATACATTACAGTGAGTATGCTTCCCTATCGTTGCGATGTATAAAATAAATTCATTTAATATAATATTGTCACTGAAGACAACATAGAGTAATTTTTTATGACAATGTCAAAATTATTTCCATAACAGTTCGTAGAGGTTTTATTAAGAGTCATTATTCTAAACACCATACGACGTTCCCTTTTACTTGACATGGGCGAAATTGTGGAAAATACTCTATAGAAGCCATAATCTAAGAGACGAAGAAGAAGAGGTTTTATTTGCAATACAGCATCCTTCAAGATAGTGTTGCTTAAAAATCGACTATCGATCTATCGATAGGACTACCCCTAAAACATTCGTACTATCGATAGTATCGATATTATCAATAGTATCGATACTATTGATTTTATTTTACATATCGAACAATACTATCGATAGTTAAAATTATACAATAGTATCGGTGCTATCGATAGTATTGCATGATTTTTGACTATCGATACTATCGATAGTATGAGTGATTTGGGGTTATATGACACTATCGATTGACTATCGATAGCCTATCGATTTTTAAGCAACACTACTTCAAGACAAATCTGTTTACCTAAAAGCGAGAATGTAGTTCCTGGCGGTGTGCTCGCCGTGCTTAGTATTCTCAAGGTATACCTTGAGTTAGCAAATGTTGTTTACTTGGAGTACCTACTAACTAAAGAGAATAAACTTACGGACTTCTTTTGCGTGTTTAATTGACGTATTAGATACCTAAATTGATTATACGTACTGAAATAAATGGTTCTTGCTATTCATATTATTCACATATACATTTCAATTTAATCAAATTTGTGTCGTTGTTATATTTCGAAGCTATCTCGTCGTAACGAAAACAGGTCTTTTATGCTTGACAGCCTTTATTACCAAGTGTCTATAATTGCATCTATGTGCTACTTAGTATAATGTGCATATCACTATAGCATCATTATTTCAGCCAAATAAATCACTGCCGGACACAGCCTTCCCCAAAGATCGCCACAACGATGATCTACGTTTCTGTTCTGATTGGAGGTTTTGCCATAATCGCCACGCTTGACAGCCACAGTTGGCGATCGCAGTTAAGTTGTAATTAATGTAAGTACTCGAAAGATGCTGTTGCCTATCCTGCGACTAATCCCATAGTCGCCTTTTACGACACCCACAGGTTGAGGTGGGGTGGTATACTTATCCGGCACCAGAAGGCAAGCCTGGCATACTTTTTTTTTTTTTTTTAAACTTGGGGAAATCCTCTTGGACTTCCTCCGCCTTGGGAAGGGCGGCGGGGCATGCCGGGATCAAACTGGCTAAAACCCCACGGTGTCCTTCTTCTTACCTCTAGCCGGGGGTGAGTTGTACGCTTTTCTGCATTGGACCGCTCCCCCGGCAGGAAGCCTGGCATACCTGGACTTAACACATCTGTCGTCGGCACAGCTAATCGGCCGAGCCATGAGTATTGATAGTGCGTGTGGTTGCAGAAGAAGACGTTCACGGTGGTGCACCTGGGCCGCGCGGCCGGCCTCACGCTGGACTGGGCGGCCGGCTTCGCGCTCAGCGAGGGCATGCCCGGCGCCGCGCCCGTGTGGGCCTACCGGTGCGACATTCTCGTGTTACTACAACTCAAACTTCTTTAGCACCGTTGTGATTGATGAAACGAAAAAGCGACACCAAAAAGAGACAGACATATTCATGAATGGGATTTAGCCTGCGAGAGAATGAGATGTTTGTATGCTAGCACGTGTCTTTGCGCCTGCGTACTACGAAGCCTTCAGGAAATGCGTTATAGTCAACGTGGTGTATCATTTTTGTGCATTTGCGTATTAAAATTCGTTGGTTGATTAATGTATGTTAATTATTTAACAGGTGTTTATCTCATTCTCTCGAAGGCTACTATTCTGATATGAATGTTTACTTCAGCCGTGTGTGAATTGCACACACATGCGCGCGCGCACACACACACACACTCACACACACACGCACATACACTTTTATTCTATTTAACAAACGATGTCTCATTCTGGGATTTCTCCAGTGTCGTGGGTACAGTTTACAGACAAATTTCTCATCTTTAACCCCAAAACTATGGATCATACAATAGTTTGTTCCGTTCGGGGATCAAAACCGTGACACGTAGCTCAGACAGCCATTGCGCTACCCCACTTCTACGTCTTTGTGTCCCATTACATCGTTTAAGAAACCGCTCTTGCACTCATTCAGTCGGTCTTATAATCAGACGCCAATTTTACTTTATAACGATTATCGCATCCAACGATAAAAAAGACGTTGTTAAGCATCTCTGATTGAGCACAGTAGGTAAGCGCTTAACTTTCTGCACTGTGAGACGCGGGTTCCATCCCCGCGTGAAATAATATTTAATTGTAAAGTTGTTAGGCATTAGGATTAACATACTAATCAGAACATGAGCTTCCAATTTCCTATATTTTTTAAAAAAAATAGTGTCTAGGATATTTATACTGTTTTGTCTTTTACAGATTTTCTCAGCTCCGAGGATCAAGCGATGACGGAAAGTCCAAACTAAAACTACACTTCCAAGACTCGGAAACTAAAGTTATTGAAACTAAGGTAATTTGTGTCAAACTTTGATTCCACCTGAGATTCCGTCAGATTTTTTTTGTGCCGGCTCAGAATTGCCAACAAAGGTGCCACCACCCCATTTCCTCCCGTGGGTGTTGTAAAAGTCGACTAAGGGATTAGCCGGGGGATGGGCAGCAGCATCCTTCGAGTACATTAACAACTCAACTGCGATCGCCAAGCCGTCTGCCAAGCGTGGCGATTATGGCAAAACCCCCTAATGAGCCCACAACACACCCATATCGATCGTTGTGGTGATCTTTGGGGAGGCCTGTTGGACACATTTGGACGAAATGATGACGGTGTATTACAGCAGCAATAGTGTGTTTATTATTGTGTGTATGTATTTCACGTATAGTCTACTTCGTTTTCACATACCTAACGTGAAATGTAATAATCTAAACTGTTATAAAAAAATCTTGGAACTTTTCCGTACCGTGCACCTTAACTGTTGACTTTTTTAAAGTGCCTAAAGGGTACATGATATAATAAAATAATAGTTTAAAAAAACTAAAAAAACACGCTGACACAAAAAACCAACTGAGTGCCCGAAAGAGCAAGTCTGGAACTGCACGCATACGTAGTTCGCGCACTAGCTCTGTCTCTCTTACTCGCATGCAAAGGATGCGGAAAGAAATTAATTAATCCTGGCGAATCTAATTAGGATAATCGGATATTTTGATCGGATTATTGCATTGTCATCGACCTTTGACAGGTGTGCAAAGTTTGAATCAAATCTGATCGTTCAAAGTAGGGCAAAAACGAGCTCAAAGGAGTCGGTTACAAACAAACATACATACATACATACAGGTGAAGCTAATAAAAGCGTGTTAAAAACGTTCAGTTTGATTTATTTTCAGGAGCTAGAGTGCCAGATCCTGCAGAGCTTACTCTTCTGCATGCACGCTTTCCTCACGGCCAAGGTAGCGTCGGTCGACCCGGCCTTTCTCGCCTCCATCCAGCAATCCAATTAGATACTTATAACGGTATTGTTAAGGCCTATTATTGTTTTATTGTAATCAGTTGAAAGTTGCAAGTGGGTAACATTTTACGTGAAGTAACAATATATTGTTTATGTGGTCATTGAGTTTCAGCTGTATAGTGTGTCCGACATACAGTCGATTACGAAAAAATTATGGAATATTATTAACATAGTACTAATTTCCACTTAAATCATTCTTTAGTATAATTTAAACCAGGGATTTCCAAACTATATTGGGCAAGAGAGCCAAATTACTTAAAAAATCCTATCTCTAGTTTCTCTAGTTCTAGTTTCCTATTGATACAAAACACTTACCAAAACCTATTCCTACTAAAATATTAGTCATTCTTGTAACAAGTTGGTGTACCTAACATAACTTATCATCATCATTTCGGCCGAATGAAGTCCACTGCTGGACACAGGCCTCCCCCAAAGATGTCCACAACGACCGATATGGATGTTTTGTGGGCTCATTGGGGGGTTTTGCCATAATCACCACGATTGGCAGACGGGTTGGCGATCGCAGTTGAGTTGTTAATGTACTCGAAGGACGCTGCTGCCCATCCTCCGGCTAATCCCTTAGTCGACTTTTACGACACCCATGGGAGGAGATGGGGTGGTGGCATTCTGAGCCGGCACCACACGTAACATAACGTAACATAACTTATACAGTATCTTGAAAGTTTCTAATAAGAACTTATAGGATTATCGAGGAAAAACACGATGTCATAAAATATATTATATATTCCGTATATTCGTTGTATGATCACTTAACAATTAATTATTACTGTTACGTTAATCTAACAAAGAGTGTACGATCGCGACCTAATGTGCGCATTACCACGCACGCGCACTACTCGTCTGGTGCTTATTTTGAGAGTATCGGGCCGCGCGGGCGCTTCGGTGGCTGGAATCGATCTTCCTTTATTACTACGTGTGGTGCCGGCTCAGAATGCCACCACCCCATCTCCTCCCATGGGTGTCGTAAAAGTCGACTAAGGGATTAGCCGGAGGATGGGCAGCAACGTCCTTCGAGTACATTAACAACTCAACTGCGATCGCCAACCCGCCTGTCAAGCGTGGCGATTATGGCAAAACCCCCCAATGAGCCCACAACACATCCATATCGGTGGTTGTGGTGATCTTTGGGGGAGGCCTGTGTCCAGCAGTGGACTTCATTCGGCCCTAATGATGATTATTACTACGCGCGATAAACTTGTGTTAATGAATAGAGGTCGATTTTTAAACCTCGTCGACCCCCAAAATCACTTTTCGTTTATGTCGACCCCTGGGCAACCGATATCGACCACTTTGGGAATCCCTGATTTAATCTGTACCCACAAAAAATGTATTTTTTTACAACCATGTTTTTATTGTACCTGTTACTCAATTTTTTTAATGTTTACAATTACTTGTGTTGTTTTAGTGTTATGCTAAAGCGCATGTTCTCTAGTATAAGACTGATTCAAATTAAATTATTGTAATGTAATTTGCGTCAGTGTAAAATTGGTTTTTACGTTGTCACAGGAATTAGATGATATTGTTTTGTAATCGAGGCCGATTACAGTTAAATGAAAAAACGTCATCTTGGCATCGATGCGCTCAATCGAAATCATTTGGATGTAGAACAGAGGTGCAATTCCTTAAGCGCAAACATCCATACATCCTTAAATACAGAATCGAAATAACTGTATAAAACCAATTTGTTATTCGTTGTGACATGATTGAAGCTATTCAAGGACACGTTGCAGAAGGACAGCCATGACGACCAGTCTTATCACTGATATTTCAATTCTGTATTTGAGGATGTACGGATGTTTGAGATTAAGGAATTGCACCCCAGTAAAGTACTATTTTATTTAAAGGCCTAAAATCTTGAAACCCACACAGCGAACTTTGTAAGACTAAAATATAAAACGTAGCACTGTTGTCTTTCCAAATATATTTTTGAATCTAATCTCTAATGTTATAAGGGTCATGTTTGTGAAATGCCAAAGAATTCCACAAATATCACAATCTCATCTTCCCTCCCTATATATGCCGTTCTGAATTCTCTCTGGCTTGAATCACTATAATAGAAGCGGGTTTTGATTTTCAAAAATGCCAATATACTATAATACGTGTTTTGCGCTTTATGTTTTCCATATCCATAATAAGGGCGTATAGATTTATTTTAAGCCTTCTCAAATTTATTTCAACCTTATACTGATTGCTTTTGGCTAGGCAGCCGATTGTATATATCAGAGGGCCAATACTCGTAATTAATTTACACTATAACTGAAACTTGACCGAACTGAGATTAAATTATGAATTGACCGAAAAAATGGTATTCTGCTACTCATAAAGTTCAGTCAGATTTCAGTATAATCTCGATTTAGTCTCATTCCAATCTCAATTTTGATGTTTATTTGATGACAATTTAGTACATATGACAGTTCGAAGTGTTAGCAGAATACCGTTTTGACTTCGATCAACTTTCGATCCATTTTCGATTTCATCACAGTGTAAGTTCACGTTTGACGTTGTTGTTAGTTTAGGAGAATACCATTTGTGACATTTATGACACTAAGACTAGATCGGAACTATATTTTGAACATTTTTAAATTACGAGAATTGGCCCTCTGATTTCACAACAGCTCTCGTCTTTATTGTGCTCTCCAGTGAAGCCAAAAACTGGCAGTCCTATTCTCGGCTCTATAACAGGCCTGGTTTCGATTCATAAGTATGCAGTTAAAAAATAAACTGCTTGATGTTTTGCACGAACTTGCACATCTGCTGACTTCCCTTATCAATTAACAAACTCGCTTATGAGTCAGTGTATTTTCTGTCCTGGCTGTCCACTGTCCATTCCGATCCAAAATACCAAAGAATATTCAATATCTAGATTCGATTCTTAAATTTTATTAATTAACTCATTTTTTACAATGACAAACGACAAATAATTATGGTAAATAGGCAGAGTGCCTGTTATGTAAACAACAGTATAACAAATAGTTCATTATATTAATAGATTACTCCATTCGTATTAAGTATCAGTTACACACACAGTGCTAGAGAATATCGTAAAAGATTAGCAATGGGCAGTTTCCAATAAAAAATATAACAAACAAATAATAACATGATTATTTGTTTGTTGTAGCTATTTCTGCCAATCATGGCGAATTTCTGATTAGAGGAGCACATTTCTAAATATAAAACGCTCGTTTTAGTTATTTCTAGTCTGAATCAAAAACAAAAAAGAACACCCAGCTTACGGAAATATATCGCGTCAATTTAATTCATGCTATATGCTTACGTGCAACATCCATACGTGCCATATACAATACGTGCAACGTGCAGCCTTATAGCACATACAATATTATGTATTTAATTCGCTTAAGTAAGAATTAAGAGTAGTATTTAATTTTATATATTTATCGTACATGCATTTATGTTCCACCATACAAATGTGTGCTTAATTGTGTATTGCACGTATACATTATATTATTATTCAAGTATTTACTATGAACAAATTGAAGTATATAAAGAAGAACAAAATGTTGTTTTATTTTATAATTTATATACTACATTAATAATTTAATAGTTGTATGTGCTAGGGTCGCACGTTGCACGTATGGATGCTGCACGTAGATATATAGAATAAATGACATAAACGCGATATTTTTCGTAAGGTATTTCAATTCAATAGATGATAGCATCCATTGAATCGAAGCGCGTAAACTTCAGAAAATATAATTACTAATTAGCTCTATAATCGACTAAAATAAGATAAAATAATCGTATCTTGAAGCAAATTACCCGGTTCACGCGATTAGCTAACATGTTTGCGATGCCCATCGCTATTTCAAACAAAACGTTTTTCTTCTCGTATTTTCGAGTATAAGTAACATCGTCACTGTACAGAAGTATAGTTAGTTACTATAATATCCGATCTAACTGACAGTAATCACTATTCTACATTTACTGAAGCGGTTTCGTCTTCACGTAACTTGATATTGAGTAGAATATTTTGCGTTTGTTGTATGTATAAACATTGTAATAATTGGATGAAAATCGATGGAACATAGGCTTAATTCGCACTGTATTGCCGATATAACTCTGCTTTTAATTCGTTTTCACTCTCTTGTGTGTGCGAAGCTTTATTGTAAGAACGAATATTTTCATATCTGAGCGATATCGAGTTAGAGTTGTGTCCTAACAAGTAATATAAACTACAGAATTTTCATTTAAGTAAATCATAGTACTCGATACACCAAAGATTTTACGTTTCAAGATTGTTAGCGGTAGATATTGTGCACGTGATATTTTCTCGAAAGAGGCTATTTAACGACTGAAATGTATCGAAGGTTTGTACCATAGACTTTATACTAATAGAGTAGATGAATTGACTGCATTTTGTAGAGTATTCGAACGACTACACGAAATGCTAATAAATTACTGACCACCTGGCACAATCGGTATCAGACCAATCTAAAAAAAAACAACTATATACATCGAAACATCATCCGCTGACTCGTCATTAAATCTTATTTGATTATTATTATACAACTTTTAAATGTCTTCTCAAAATATTTTTGTGTATACAGTCAAGTGAATGGTACCTTCATAGAGCTGCGGAAATTGGCGCGACGTGCAGGGTGTGCATAGTTGAGCGTGTTAGGTCGGTATTCTCTCGATTATGCAGATGTGGTGTGAACACGCATCGGGTTCCGCAGATGATTTCGCCGCATACTTACGTGTGAGGTGACGCCAGTCTTGTTTATCCATCACATGATTGTAATAAGGAGTATTCCTTGGAATGGAATACTAATATAAACATCGATGCGATGTAAAGAAAAACCGCCCCGCACTCTCCCGCCCCTTGCTGTGCCTCATGCGCTTACGCTTGTTGCGCACTTCGCCGCGCAATATCCTATACATGTTCAACCAATAGACAAGAATATAAAAAATACGCCCGGAAATCCGCATCTCTATAAAAGCTTTGATACAAAGTCATATGTTCGAATTAGCCCGTTTCCTCGGAAGATTTAAAAAAGATCCGCCAGAGGCAGCACTAGTGGGGGGTACACGTGTTTCACGTTAAACGCATGTCTTATCATTAAAATAAATAAATTAATAAAATGAATAAAAAAATAAAGTTATCATGCCTACCAAACATTGTGCATTCGCAAATTGCACTTCGGATAGTCGATATAAACAATATGGTATAAAATTGGTGACTAAACCACGGCATGCAAGCCTTCGTTTTAAATCCTGGACAAGATGATCTTGAATTCTTCTTCGTTAGATCTTCCGTTAATTCCACTTTTACAACGTACGTTTAACGTTGCTGTCAATAGGCAAATCAAAACACTTGTACCCCCTCCCCCCACTAGTGCTGCCTCTGACGGATCCTTTTTAAATCTTCCGAGGAAACAGGCTAATTGGCTCTGTGTCTTCACCTTTCACTGAAACTCGTCTACTGTTATTAATATAAATTCTATGGTAGCGTTTAGAGGTATTATTATATATAAAAATCATTTATAAAGTATTAAAAAATCTTTTAAATCAGCGAACATTTGCGCTTGCTTCATATCATTAAATTAAGTAAATGAATTATATCGTCGCCACTGATATGTTATTGAAATCATAGATTTTCCTATACACGGTTTTGATCAGTGGCTGTTTCAGTTGATGTCTTTGTCTTATTAAATTATGATATACTGCATTGAGTATATATAATATATAAATATTATATGAGGTGGCTTTTGTATGATTGAATGCTGAAGTAAAACTTCCATATATACTTGTTATTACAAATTCGTTGAAAATTCTTTGTTTAAGCAATAATTATAAACAAAAAGAAATATTTAAATGGCCACTGACGAATCTCGACCGTATATAATTTGTTGATATAAAATGTTATATTTTATCTATAAAACTATCTGCCTTGAGGCTCTGTATAACATAGTATTTACGTAAATGTGCAATTATTTTAATTATTTCATTGTATTATAAATATTGTGACACTGTATATTGTAATACTTTATGTAAGAAATCGTCTGCAATATCGTTAATCTCATGTTTTATCATTATTAGACAAATAATTTTTTTACCAATAGCTGTTGTTTGTCCTAGAAATTAAGTTATAGCTAGAGCATGCAACACCGCAGTATAATTTTAGTGCCAAGAAATGGCGGAAACGGCCCTGAAATAACGCAAAATTAGCAACATTGCGAAATACACGGGTGTTAAAACAAATTATATATATATATAATAATATACGGTCTCCAGTTACAATCAATTGCAATACAACTATCAAACCTTTTTTTAAAACGTTTCCCCTCACTAGTATTTCTCCTGTGACGTAGTTGCGTTTACAGACACGAAACACACAGACCCGGAACAACTACCTTCAGATCATACAAATATTGGTTCCGTGTACGAATCGAACCCGCGACCCGGAGCGCAGCAGCCGACTGTATCAACCACTGCACCAACCGTGCCGTCAAATCACTCAAAGCGTCAAACTCAATTCCAATATGCAATTATCAAATTGCTCTATACGCAGAAAGTCTATCTCAAACTCCATTCGCTTAACAGATAACAGAGACTATTATTTTGTTTACTAGTGTTAACGAAACGTAAAGATTACTAAATGTATTCCTGTCTGCTGGTACTTTCCCGACCGCTATGTGAGCTACCAAGGGTATTTACCGACCAACCTGCGACCTTGATTACGGGGATTCCCCTTTGTCGTTCATTTTTTTTTAATGTAATCTCGCTGTGGTGGTGCCGGCTCAGAATGCCCCCACCCCATCTCCTCCCATGGGTGTCGTTAAAGCCGACTAAGGGATTAGCTGGAGGATGGGCAGCAGCGTCCTTCGAGTACATTAACAACTCAACTGCGATCGCCAACCCGCCTGCCAAGCGTGGCGATTATGGCAAAACCCCCCAATGAGCCCACAACACATCCATATGCTGTGGTGATCTTTGGGGGAGGCCTGTGTCCAGCAGTGGACTTCATTCGGCCGAAATGATGAATCTCGCTTTTGCTGTACTGAAAAATAGCGTGAAATTTCGCAAAATTGCGAAAACGATATTACATGATCTAGGTATACCATTTCATAGGATTATCTACTTCACAGCAGCACGATAATATTTCGTTGAACAAAAAGGTTTAAGTAACCATCGGTAACAAACTTTGGAAATTAAACCGACTGGTCTCCTTAGCTGGTAAAATAATAAGCACTGACTAGATCGATATTATGAGGGGCTAAATATCGATAAGTAGAACTTAATACATGATATCGATGGTAGTGAGTCGACTATAATTGTAGTAATTAAATTATATGTCATTTAATTTCATTCAGATTCATTTATGTAACTGGCCAGACCATTTCTTATAAGAAAGACTATAATTGCTTAAGTTGGTATGCGACTAAAGAAAAAAAAAAGTTTCATTTGTATACTGTGTGTGATTGTACGTATATTGAAGCCTTGTACTGTCAATTTGTAATCTCGGTAAAAATTATGGTAGGATTTGGTGGTTAGATTAGGGCTGCATCTATCACTAATGCCTAGGCCGCACTCATCGCGATAACGCGAATATTTGCGTTATCGCGATGGATGTAGCCAAAACTTCGCGAAGAGTTCGGCACTTCGGGCGAAGCTTCTATGACACTTATCTCCGCTGTCAGTAAACTCTCGCACATCGATTTTTCAAAGATTTTCTCGCGATGAACTTCGCATCAGCGGGCACACTTCAGTCGGCGTGGGAGCTATGGGGGAGGCCTTTGTTCAGCAGTGGACGTCCTGTGGCCGATATGATGATGATGATGATGATGAATCTCACAGTACTTCCCACATCTAGAATGATATATACCATAAGACGAGAAAACAAATTACAACTATGGGCAGAGTGTACCATGCACTAACTATATCCATGATATAGTAAGATTGATATCTTACTCAAAATTAAAAATATTTTCGACAGTTTTTAAGTCGCCGTGTAAGCTGGGTGTGAGACAGATGCAGCCTTATTTGTATAACTATAAATGCAGTATTACATTATAAATAAACAGGAGATGAATATTCACATTATTTTAATTTTTATGTCTATATTATTATATTAATGTTAGTACATTATTCGGTACGTATAAGTTTATTCACAATAAATGCTATTAATGTCTGAATTATCTGAATAATACAGTAGTGGAATAATAAATGCGATTACGCTTAGGACAAAGTACGTGCGCGTGCGCATGCATGCCTGCGCACTGATATATATTGTGTGCATTATATATTATACATTAAGTGATTTGTCATAATACACTTTTATTGAGTCTGTAAGTAAACTTCCTTTACAGCATTTGAGGCTATGTTAAAGTTAATTATAGTATAAGTTTATTTGATAACTACATTAAATTTTATATTTTCTATTAAGTCATACGATCACATTAAAATGTAGAGAGAAAAAAACATTTGAACATCAAATGTTTAACTTTTTTTAAGCATGGACTTATTTAGTTGTTGTATTCTTAGCATAGACAATCCTCACGTACTTTCCTTATAAATTGGTAAGTATGTAACTACTGTAACAGATCAATCGATTAGTCAATTTAGAGAAAATACTCAAGACTGAACTTGGATGTTGTACGAGAACACTTTAATTGATACTCATGCTTCATACGAAGGCCGTATTGTAAGGCACCGCTGTCACGTCCTCGTATACCTAGAACAACGAAACTATTATTTTAAAGGATGAAAGTATTATAGTATTCTTTTTTAACGCCTCGACCCATATCATCTCTATAGAGTCAGTCAACGAGAGCGTTTCCGCAAAGCATTCGTGGGAGGAAACGGGGGTTAAGGTTGTCTCGAGATTGCGTACCACAGAGACATGACAGAGGCTGGTGCATTTTGAATCCATCGACTTTAGGAAATTATGATCGATTTAATTTACTATATTTAGTTTCAATGTAGAGTTTATTATAATTTATATGGCAACACCAAAAGGATAAACATCCCTAAACAAAAAAACCTAATTGGCAGTCTTATTGCAAAACCTAATGCCTTATAGACAACCATCAAATTGATTTATTTTCATTTAAAGATCTTGTATGTCAAAGGTGTTCCAATATCAAAGGCAATGGACGTGCAATAGAGTGTGTTTTAATAGAACTTCATGTGTGTACATTAATGCTTATTGGAACAAAGTATATTTTAAGTATGTTAAGAAGATAAAACTGACAGGCAGTTCTATCAGCATCATCATCTGTTCTTTTTATTTGTTTTTTTGTTACCGGACGGAAAACCGGTATTTAATATTTCCGCTTAATTTATTGATTAAATAAACTAAAAAAATATACCAGATATTATATAAAGAAAAAGATTGTTACGGTTTCATGTACCTGCATCAGGCTAGATTTTACTTCCTCCACAAAAAGAGTCAATTGAACTTGAGCAATTACTTATTTTTCCAAATCTTCTAGTATAACTCAGTGGTCTAGATATATAAAAATAAAGCTGTTACATGGTCAGATTACAGGCTTGAGGCTGTTTTATGCTCCGCCAATTGTCCGGTTAAGCAACTACATCTCCCTTGAAACGTATGCAAGAAGCACGTCATAAAAAATAGTCAGATTGGAATTAAATTCTCTTAATCAGTACGCCTTCAGAATGGTCCTTGAAATACTAATTATTTAGGTTAATTATGGATTATCAATAGAAGCAGTTATCGACCCATTACATGTAATTAGTTATAATAAATTTAACGAACCAAAGGCGGAAGTTTACTTGACGCAATTTTTTGCCTTCTGATTCTTCGGTAATCACATTATGTGTGAATTAAAGATTTTGGACATCTAGAACTATTATGATGTCGTTATTTATATGTAACCTTATTTGTTCACATCACTAACTACAGAATTCAGTGCCCAAATGGAAGCAGAATTTGCGTCAAATAACTTTAGACCACAAGTATTCTCGACGTTTAGAAAAATCTTAATAAGCAAGGCACACCCACCGGTTTTATATAATTAATGGGTCTAAGTGACGTGTCGCTGGTGTTGGGAAAGACGATGTTCTAGAAGTCCCTCTAGAATAGGTTCTTAGCTATACAATATAATTATATGAATATTTCCCAACCCTAGCCTGTCACTTGTTTTATGAGCAAGACAACTTACGAGGCGTCATCGTCGTAACATTTACTTACTAGGGTGGAGTTGGTTTTGGTTCGATTTAAGGTACGTTTTGTAGAGTATAAAAAAGGCATTTATATTTCAACAAAATGAAATACACATGTAATCAAAGAAACACAGGTACAATTTGATTAGTTTATTAGATTCATAAGTTTATACCATACGTTCTAGAAAATATAAACGTGTAAACGTACTAGAGGATGTACTATAAAACAAAACAAAGTTAAGAAGTTATGTCAAATAATTGTAATTACATTTTTATATAATAAGTATGTAAACGAATAATAATAATTCTTTAATTTTTAGCCTGGGCATGTTTTCTAATTTTTAATATTAGTTCAATTTAGTATATTGATGCTAGTGAGTTGTAGGGCGCCTGACGCGCCCATTGAAAAAGTACATATAGTTTCTTTTATCAATTCTATAAACAATTTTTATATGGTGCCCTGAAATACAGGCTTCAGCCTAGTTTAGGCACCGGTCTCTCACAATAAATTTAAATAATACTATAACTTTTA
Organism: Diloba caeruleocephala; assembly: GCA_947459985.1. Lineage (NCBI taxonomy): Eukaryota > Metazoa > Arthropoda > Insecta > Lepidoptera > Noctuidae > Diloba > Diloba caeruleocephala. The sequence continues at coordinate 31,831,147 of OX381605.1, read as the reverse complement.
CTGTGGTGAGAAATGAATAAATTAGAAAAGAAAAAAAAGAAAGAAAAAGTTTTTATTTCTACGCGCAATTGACACACACAACACTTAACACAAGACTTAAAACTAGACTTTCTTCAGCCAAAATAATAATAACATTATAAAAAAAAACAGAAATATAAAAAATTGTAGCACGGATTATAAATAAAACTTCTCAGTCCGTAAGAAATGAGATCTATGATAATCCAGTTTATAAAGTTCAATGGTATATCTGTATTATCTGTGGTTGTGGTTTCTCGGTGTAATAAAAAAAGAAAAAAAGTAGTATGTCTAAGTAATCTGTGCAACCAAACAATAACAAATAGGTTACAGTTATACACAACAAATGAAATAAATTATTGATGTACAAAGTTGTGCGTCGTATGTGCGCAGAAATGTAGGTAATTGCTCAGCATTATGCCGTGGCTCCGGACGAACCTAGAGCCTACAGCGCTTTTATTATTTATTAATTATGATTGATTATTGTTCTATATAATCTACTCAACAATATTTTATGTGACAATATTGATTTATAACTCAACATAAGCGATACAAACCACGCAAAACATTTCTTGCGCTCCACCCTATAAATTACGTACGGAGATAGAATCAAAATGATTCTTAAATTGCAGATACGTTTTTGTTTTCATTTCCATCGAAGATATAAGAGGCTAGCGATGATGGCGCCATCTATAGTGTCGTCTGTCTCATTAGCGGCCCGAATATGTAAAGGGTATGTACCACATCTAATAAGGTAGTGGCTAACGCCTAGTTATTTATACCTATTGTTGATTAATGTAACTATACTGTATCCATTAGTAAAATAATAATTCAATTACTCCCGCAGTTTCATTTGTTGTGATCTGTAGTAGTTCATCATCATCACCATCAGTTCAGCCGAAGGTACTGCTGGACAAAGGCCTCCCCTATACATTTACACAACATGTAACCGATGTCGCCCAGTGTAAATTCTTCATGGGCTTCCTCCACCCCGGGGAAGGGCGAAGGGGCATATCAGACTCCTACCGGCTAAAACGACTGCAGCTTTGGCAGTGAAGGGGGCTCAAGGTCCTCGTAAGATCACACTAGAGCCCCCCATTGATGCTACGCCTTAAGGCACATCTGGACTGTAAAAAGATCGCCCCCCAGGCACTTCTCAGGGAGGATTGTAAAGGATCGTAAAGGATCCCCCAGTTTATAGCACACTTATTACACATTGTTAGTTATTTATGATTTTAAGCTTAATATTCCTTATTATTAATCAAAATATCATCAATAATTTTGTGTAATACATTGAACGTAGTACACGTAGTTAATTTATTCTTTCTTAAATAATAATAGGTGATTCAATGTGTTATATGTATATTATTTGGTCTCAGTCCTGCAAATTAAATCATTTGGAAAAGTCGAGTTGAACGAGCAAATAATAAAAGTATAAAATGTACGAGGAAAATATGTACGTAAGTAATTAAATATAGGTACATATAAAATGGGGGAGGCCATTATTCAGCAGTGGACGTCCTTTGGCTGATATGATGATGATATATGTAAACACGCCCATATTATGAATCCATCGATATAATCCGGGCATGCAGGACGCTTCTAAAACAGACGTGTCCTCTATTGGGTTAATCTTGTAACTTTATTCTTTTTTATAAAACGTTGCCCCACACCAGGATTTCTCCTGTGTCGTGGGTGCGTTTACAGACATGAATTCCACATACAATACACCCAGACCCGGAACAACTACCTGCAGATCATACAAAAATTTGTTCCGTGCGGGAATCGAACCCACGACCCGGAGCGCAGCAGCCGTCTATATCAGCCACTGCACCAACCGTGGTACAGGGGAGGCCTTTGTTCAGCAGTGGACGTTCTTTGGCTGATTGATGATGATAGATATAAATACGCCCATATGAATCCATCGATATAATCCGCGCAAGCAGGGTGCTTCTAAAACAGACGAGTCCTGTAGTGGGTCAATCTTGTAACTCACGTTTTGTAGGGATCATCATCATCATTTCGGCCGAGTGAAGTCCACTGCTGGACACAAGCCTCCCCCAAAGATCACCACAACCACCGATATAGATGTGTTCTGGGCTCATTGGGGGGTTTTGCCATAATCGCCACGCTTGGCAGGCGGGTTGGCGATCGCAGTTGAGTTGTTAATTTACCCGAAAGATGCTGCTGCCCATCCTCCGGCTAATCCCTTAGTCGACTTTTACGACACCCATGGGAGTAGGTGGGGTGGTGGCATTCTGAGCCGGCACCACACGGATGTAGGGATACATCTCATCAATCGTGACATAAAGAGGGAATAGACAGCACCAAGCTGTGATGTGCGGGCACGGCCACGCGCGCCGTCGACGGCTCGGGATGCTCCCCCCCGTTGTTATCCGTCGCCACCTTCTGATCCAACGGGAAGACCTCGTCCCAATACTGATCTCTCATCAGTTCCGGATGCACGTGGTGCATTTCGTCCACGATCATGTACGAAACCTAATGAGACAAACGTGCATAATTGATTACGCAAAACAATACATTTTAATTAGAATACATTCTACCGACCGACCGAAGTTTACCCGAATAGCATCCATTGAATTGAAATAGCTTACGGAAATATATAGCGTTTAATTCATTTCATTCATTCATACATTTGCCGTGTGGTGCCGGCTCAGAATACCACTACCCCATCGCCTCCCGTGGGTGTCCTAAAAGTCGACTAAGGGATTAACCGGAGAATGGGCAGCAGCGTCCTTCGAGTACATTAACAACTTAACGGCGAACGCCAACCCGCCTGCCGAGCGTGGCAATTATGGCAAAACTCCCCAACACACCCATATCGGTCGTTGTGGTGATCTTTGTGGGAGGCCTGTGTCCAGCAGTGGACTTCCTTCCTTCCGAAATGATGAACTCATTCATTCTATATAGGTACTTACATACAGCATCTATACGTGCACCGTGCAGCCATAGCACATACAATTATGATATTATTACCTAATACACAACTATATGAAATAAAACAACATTTCATTTTTTTTACCCTGTATACTTACATTTGTTCATAATAATACCTGAAAAAATCATACGCGTAATACACAATTAAGCAACACCTTTGTATAGTGGAACAAAAATGCATGCATGATAAATATATAAACTAAATACTACTCTTAATTTGCTCTATATCGCGTACAGATGCTGTACGTAAGTATATAGAATGAATAAATTAAACGCGATATATTTCCGTAAGTTATTTCAATTCAATAGAACACATTCTTTAAGTTTTTGTGTTTGAAAATTCATCTCACCTGCAAACCCCTGTCTATCAACCAGTTTACTTCAAAGTCGTCGTCATCCTCGCCGAAAGGATCGAGAAGTGACAGAGCCACCTTTAGCCAGCCCATGTAAAATAATAATTGTAGCGTTGTAAATATCGGGAAGTAAAGATCTATATTGCTGATGTTGGCCGAACCGTTGCGTTGCAATTTATTGTCGACCAATTGACTGCCTAAAGCAGATGTTATAAGATATGAATACACTGCTATGGTAACCACCTGAAAAATTTATCAAATTAGAATTTATGATCACAAGAATATTAATTTCAACAGTTTTATAGTAAATTAGCACAAACCTGAGTATAAACTAACGGTATACTTATGGTGTCGTAGCTGAGCAGAAGTCCCGCTTTTCCTCTAAATTTGTTCAATTCATCTATAATAGTCTTTACTGCGAAATCTTTTATTCGTCCCTCCTCGCCAGCTGTCTTTACTATACTAGTCGCCCAAACTATCGGTAACCTAGAATTAACAATGCCTCGTTTATAACAAAAAAAAAAACAAAGAAAAATGGTTTATTAGTAGACACAAAATTACACAGATAACAGCAAGAACAGCGCATACAAATAATAATGACAACTTATTATAGAAAAATAAATAAAAAGTAGAACATAGAAATACACAGTACTTAGGTATGTAGAAAATAACAAAAGATCGATAGGTCTTGAGACTTGTCTAGTCTTGACTCTCGGCTTACCGCCGAAATTAATAATCAATAAGGTACTTTTTTTATTGGGCCCAGTGGAAATTCTTCATGAACTTCCTCCGCCCCGGGGAATGACGAAGGGCACTCCTGCCGGCTAAAACCACTGGGGCGGTCATCTTCGGCACCTAAGGGGGGCTCCAGGTCCTCGTATGATCATACTAGAGCCGCCCACTGGTGCCACGCCTATAGGCACATCTCTGAGAGAGGGTGACTAAAGCAGTCACCCCCCAAGTAGATATTTATATTATCTTTGCTTATTATTTATTATATTTGAGGTACTCTAACATACTGTACTTACTGCATTTATCAAAAAGAAATAAAATATATATATAATATGACTAAAGCGGTCACCCCCCCAAGTAGATGTTTATATTATCTTTGCTTATTATTTATTATATTTGAGATACTCTAACATACTGTACTTAATGCATTCAACAAAAAGAAATAAAATATATATAATATGACTAAAGCGGTCACCCCCCAAGTAGATATTTATATTATCTTTGCTTATTATTTATTATATTCGAGATACTCTAACATACTGTACTTAATGCATTCAACAAAAAGAAATAAAATACATATAATATGACTAAAGCGGTCACCCCCCAAGTAGATATTTATATTATCTTTGCTTATTATTTATTACATTTGAGATACTCTAACATACTGTACTTAATGCATTAAAAAATATATATATATATATAATCATTAAATATCGTACCAATGTTTCGAAGGCTTAGGAAACTTGTCATTCACATTATCGAGGATGCTTTTTTCATTTTCTAGTAGGAGTCCAGCATCGACCAAGTTGTTGAGCGTAGGGAACCGTTTCTTGACCCTGGTTGAGATCTTCATGAGCACCATCGTGAGGCAGAGACACACATAGCGGACGATGGTCCGCCGCATCAGACGTCCGCGCTCATCCTATTCCAAATTACGTGATTAACGCGAGGCATTGGTAAACGATAATTATCAAATTGGGCACCACGTCCCTCCTTCACCTCTCACTCCGGTATTCTTACGCGGCTAACTACAATAATAATAAAATTATATTGCATATTTTTTCTTTCTCAATTAAACAAGACTTTTTTCATTCGTTTAGAATCTTATACAGCTCCCGCCGATTAAAATAAAAAAATGTTACTTGCAAGACATTTTGATCGATAGAAAGAAAAAAAGAAAATCAATTATTTTGGATAGATAGGGCAACACACACCACTTAGAAACACACTACTCTCTACATAAATTGAGTAGATAAAGCAAAACAATATAAAAACAAACCATTAACAAACATATTGAGGCATCAACATACAACAAACCATGCAATATGAAGATAGCTGAGTGAATAAATTTATTATAATATAACACTAATATACCTCACGTGAAATAAAGTTAATGGTTAGTGGTGTGCGTCGCAATATCAAAAAGAGACATTGCTCGGCCTAAAGCCACATCGCAGTTAGCGGTGCGGCGCTGATTTTCAGCAATACCTCGTAGTGTATGATGTAACGTGCGATGTCTGTGCTTCATAAAAATAAAAATGAGAAAGAAAATGCGGTGAGAAATTGTTATGCTGAATAATGAAATTGGCTGATTTGCAGTTAAAGTGAAGATTTTATTTGTACTAATTGAAAATTAAGTGACTTAGTGTTTTTGTTATAGCTGTGTTGTCTTTATTATTGCATAGTTACTAGTACTCGTATAATGTACAGCGCGTGGGAGTTCGGCTGACACAGAGCCGTCGTTGACAATGTTAAATATCAGAGTTCAGACTGATGTGGAACTTGCTGCACACAAAAACGCGCGCGAAATTGCTTGTATCACAAAGTCGTATGTGCCAAAACAGTAATTTTCTTTTAAAATAAAGACTATCGCTAATTTTATAAAATCGAAATACAATTTTTTTTTTTTAAACGTTACCCCACACTAGGATTTCTCCTGTGTCGTGGGTGCGTTTACAGACATGAATTCCACACAAACAATACACCCAGACCCGGAACAACTACCTGCAGATCGTACAAATATTTGTTCCGTGCGGGAATCGAACCCACGACCCGGAGCGCAGCAGTCGACTGTATCAACCACTGCACCAACCGTGCCGTGCAATTTACAATTTTAAAGTGTGTGGTTAGACTAATCTACAGAAAATTTAGAGGCTTAATACGGTCTCGTTTGCCAGTAAAATTAACATCTCTGTTTTAAACAGTAGCTTTTGATATTTTTTTCTCTGCAATCGTGTAACGCAATTAGGTACAAAAATGAAGTCAAAGACGTGATAAATGAAATACAAAGATATCAGTTTCGAATGTTTTATAATTACTGAGAAGTGTCGGCCATGCCTGACGCCAACATTTTCTTCAGTTCGTTTCCTTAACTAGAAAAATGATGTCCCATCTTATTTTACGTATATTATGTTCGCACTGGTTAGACAATGTGCGGGCGTTTGTTCATGTGAGACTTGTCTGGAAACTGTACCCGATCACAAAACGATGGTACGACTAGGATTTCACTTGTATCGTAGAGGAGAAATAATCGTTCTTCTTTTTCTTTTCAGCCGAAATAAGTCTACTACAGAACAGAAGCATTCCCCAAAGTTTGCCACAACGACCGGTATAGGTTTGTGTTGTGTGCTCATTGGGGGGTTTGCAGCGTCTTTTTATACATTAACAACTCAACTGCGATTGCCAACACGCCTGCCAAGCGTGGCGATTATGGCAAAACCCCCCAATTAGTACACATAACCAGACAGCCCGGTGTAGCGATCTTTGAGGTAAAATGGAATTACAGATTGGTAAAACCTGACAGAAAAAAATATCGCTTGTTTTTTTAACACTTGAACATTGCCTCGTGGTTACAGATTACAGACATAAATCTTACATGCACAAACAGCCAGACCCCAACAACTATCTGTAGATCATACAAAAATTTTGCCGTGCGGGGATCGACCTCGCGACACGCACCGCAGCGCTGCAGCCACTGCACCAACCGTGCCGTCAGTATTTGATAAATCAAAACAATACCTGTCTCCAAGCAATACAATTTCTAATCGCCTCATTATTACAAAAATACAGTTACAGTGCTTTGAGGTTGGAAGGCAATTTCGTACATACCTGTCCATTCATGGTGGCTGACACGAAGATGGCGATAGAATCAGGTGAAGGTATGCTTGTATATTGACTCCACCAGCGGCTCATTACGACCGTAACATAGAACCCTAGCACGAATGATAGAGGAATCACATTCACGTAGAAACTGCAGTAATTTACTACGCCCTCGAACACCCTGCGAGGGAAGACCACAAGTATGCTATATGTACCTATACTAGAATGCTATACATAGTTATTTTACTTCACTGTACATTATCATACTAGCCAAAGGACATCCACTGTTAAACAAAAGTCTCCCCCATAGACATCCACAATTAAATCATCATTTTAGGGGGAAATTGCTGGCACTCACCTCGCCTGGCAAGCAGGTCGATTACCGCAGTATGGCTACTGTTCCACAGAAGGGACAGTGCTGCCTATCCCTCTGATATAGAGGCCCTTAGTCGTCTTTTATAACACCCACAGGAGAAGATGGCAACACCACTGTGTTGTTAGATAGTTAGATGTTACAAATATGGATACAAATTAATGAAAGTATTTAATATCTAATGGTAGCGTGCGTATGCCATGCCGCGAGAGTCGGAAAGTGGCCGGATTGCCAATTATTCTTAATCCTGGAAAAAAAACCGTAATAACATTACAACGTGGACATTTCAATTGTTTTATTATATTTAGACTCGTTGGTTGGCGGTTGTACAATTTATGATCACAACTGGCATTTCATTTATTTTTTATTGTGTATATGCCATTGATCTAAAAATAAAACAGGTGAGTAAGCAATGCTTGGCAAAACAAAATGCATTAAATCATATGCTTAAGGAATGCATTTTATTAATATTAGTGTTCAGTTAAATCCATCATAGCTAATTATAATTAAAACAGTCATTTTGCGGCAAGCTAGGCATTCGAAAGAGGTCAGGTTGGTATATTTTTTATTATACATCATTGAAATACATTTCGTTCGTTTCAGCTGTATAAAGTCCACAAGCCTCCCCCAACGATCACCAGACATCTGGGGGCCTAAAAAGGCCGCTTTAACAGAATCATAATATGATCATTTCGGCCCAATGAAGTCCACTGCTGGACACAGGCCTCCCCCAAATATCACCACAACGACCGATATGGGTGTGTTGTGGGCTCATTGGAGGGTTTTGCCATAATCGCCACGCTTGGGAGACGGGTTGGCGATCGCAGTTGAGTTGTTAATTTACTCGAAGGAAGCTGCTTAACCATCCTTCGGTTAATCCCATAGTCGCCTTTTACGACACCCACGGGATGAGAAGGGTTGGTGCTATTCGTAGCAAGCACCACACGGCCAATTGGTAGCCGGCACCGCACGGCCGGAAATACATTTAGGTATTAAGTATACTATTTTTAAATATTTATCTTTACCTTTTAGAATTTTCATCCAGTAATAATCGGTATGTTAAATTGAGCGCATAATATAAAAGCAGGAACACTAGAATGTCGAGCCAGACCAACTTGTATATACTACCCCGCCATCTGAAAGTATTCCAAAGTATAAGTAAAACTTATTTAAAAATAAACCTTATAGTCTTATAAAATAGGTAACTACTCGTAATTATGTATCCTCATCATATCAGCCAAAGGATGTCCACTGCTGAACAAGGGCTTTTCTCCTGTGTCGTAGGTGCGTTTACAGACATGAATTCCACATACAATACATGGTTATAGTGTTGAGTAGGACATACAAGAGGCAGTACATTTGTCCCGTACATGACACAATATTGTAAGAGCGGCTCAACATTATAACATGTACCACTTCAAATTTTATGTCGCGTTACTCTACTCCTCGCATATGAACTGTAGGGTGAGTGAGAGAGAGAGAGAATGAGGCACATGCTTCAAAAGCACGTCGTTTTATTCAACAGACATTATCGTGACTGCAAGAGACAACATGATATTTTTATTCACTCTATTACAAATGTACTAGTTTAAAGTACGAGACGCGACAGTTAGAAAAAAAAGATTTCATGAATGCCTGATAAATACCTATTTGTTTTGCTTGTGTTGCTGTCTATGTCTGTGTATTAGGTATATTTTAAATCAAAATCATGTTTTACAAATAAGTCGCCTGCACAATAATATTACAGTGGCTAATAAGTAAAAACGTCGATACAATTGTCATTTGTCTATAATCCATCGCTTCTTATTACTTTTCTTTAATTATTACGTCAATCACACTATGTAAGACAGGGCAGTACAAATACAGCAACAGTACATGAAATACTCGTTCTTTCAAATGTACCGCCAAGTTTCATGTCATGACGCCTCGCCTCATTTGAAGTGGGACATTGTACTGGCTCGGTACAATAAAGAGAACTTAACTCTTACAAACTCATTTTTAAATCGTGTCCTACTCAACACTACATGGTTACATAATACAAATATTTGTTCCGTGTGGGAATCGAACTCACGACCCGGAGCGCAGCAGCCGACTGTATCGGCCACAGCATGAACCGTGCCGTGCATTCGTTCGTTAGTATGTGTATAGCTTTTTTATAGCTCTCCATCTGAGTGTAGATTACGTTATTCCTGATTGAGGATCGACAAATGTAGCGACAGAAATGGTATAACTACAATCTCTGTACGGTTTATGTGATTCAGAATGAATGTCAAAAGGAGAATGTACAGTCAGCATAAGAAGCAGAAAAGCCATAGTGTCCAAATAACTGACACATTATTCAAAATATCTTAACTGGGAACTCTATGTGATATGGACTCGAAATTTGTTAGTAGAAAGACATACTAAACGCCAATTTTTTTTCATTTGCATGGTGCCCGGATGTCGTTCAAAAATGATTTCAATGCACGCAATAATCAATCATAGTGTCTTGATGGTTTTCAGTGTGGTATGAAGAGTGGAACTTTATTATTTTTATTAGGATTATACAGATTTCTAACCAGTACCACCAGTACCTACTTGCAAACCAAAACACCCATAATTTAATAGAGCCGATGGTTGGCAAGACCTATGTCCTTCTTCGGGTCGTGTATAACTGTGCTGATTTTCGTTAAAATCGGTTCAGTAGTTGAGGTGTCAAGAAATACACAACAAACAAACATACACTGTCGGATTTATAATATTAGTATGGAGTATTGGTTTAAGAAATGAAAATGTTTTTTTTTTTTCGAAAATAATATTGTATACTCACACTAGGAAGAAAACTCGTTTCGAATGATTCACTTTATATGATAAAGCATCATAAAACGTTTGTTTAGTTTTACACCACGCCATTTGAAATCAGAGCTGGATAGGACTGACTTACTAACTGACTTGAGCCCACGTACTGTTTTCGAAAGACAGCGTCGCACGCGCAGCTCACTACACTCACAATGTGTTATTCAAACGAACGCAACAAAGCTTAACTATTTGAAAGGGTGTGTAACTAGTAAATATGTATATACGGTACTGATTCATACAATTTGTTGGTGACAGTTAAATAAAATAGGTATCATTATAATATAATTCCAGAATGGTGTCGTCATATTGGGGGAATTTGCATTTTGAAGGATAGATTACATATATTTGGTTAAATTATACAATACAATACAAACTTCATGTCCATTGCATAAAAAGATCCTGTTTCAGCTCCTTCAGATGTCAGCAGTTGAGCGCGCAGATTGGGGAGTCTGCGTGCTCACACCGAGTGACCCCGGAAAGACGGTGGCGCGCACGTGGACACGTGCCACCGTGTGCGCAGTACAGCGCAAAGTGAGGTTTGGGGGGATTCTTTACAATCCTCCCCGAGAAGTGCCTGGGGGGGGCGACCTTTTTACAGTCGCCTTCTCTCCGCTAGAGGGGGTGACTGCTTTACAGTCATCCCCTCCGTGATGTGTGTAAAGGTGAGGCACTAATGGGCGGCTCTAGTGTGATCTTACGAGGACCTGGAGCCCCCCTTCGGTGCCGAAGATGACCGCTCCAGTGGTTTTAGCCGGTAGTAATCCGGGATACCCCTTTGCCCTTCCCCGGGTGAAGGAAGTTCCATGTAGAATTTCAACTGGATATCAATAAAAAAATAAAAATAGTTTTAAATTTTTTAAAGTTATTTAAGAAAGTAGAAATTTGCCTATAACCATTCGACTGCTTGATCAGGTGTGATAGTAACTGAGTGGAGCTTTCTTTAACTTTAGCCCTCTTCGTGACATTGTTTATTGCTTGCCAGTATATGTATGCCGGTTGTAAGTATTGTTATGCCTTGATTGTTACCAGTTCTAATTGCCTTTGGAAATAAATAAATGAATATGTAAAGGGTATGCACTACTGTAGTGGCTATGTCTAGTGTTCTATTGTTGATCAATGCACTATTATGAATGTATATTGAGTAGCTATATTGTATCCATTGTCATCATCAACAAATCAGCCAGAAGACGTCCACTGCTGAAAAAGACCTCCCCTATAGATGACCGGCTACATGCCGTGTGTCGTCATATTGTTGGTAATTTGCCAGTACTACACGCTTGGCAAGTGGGTTGGTGAGCACAGAATAGCTGTTGTTACACAGAACGGATGCTGCTGCCATAGCCCTAGTTTAGGGTCCCTTAGTCGCTTTTTACGATATCTACAGAAGTAGAAGTATTCTCGAATGGAGACCGTGCACCGGAAAACGCAGCGTGGGACGACCTCCAATGAGGTGGACAGACGACCTGGTGAAGGTCGCTGGGAGTCGTTGGATGAGAGCGGCATGTGACCGCTCGTTGTGGAAATCTAAGGGGGAGGCCTTTGTTCAGCAGTGGACATCCTGTGGCTGATATGATGATGACAGAAGTAGATGGGAGTGTTGCTATATTCTCAATCCGGACACCACACGGAGGGATGTACCTATCCATTAGTAAAAGATTAATTCAACTCTGCTACTTCTGCAGTTTTATTTGTCGGAATCTCTAGCAGTCAGCAAACCCAGGGGGATGAGCGCTTTACAGTCCCCCTCTCCGAGATTTGCCTATAGGCGTGCCACCAGTGGGTGCGTCTAGTGTGATTATACGAGGACCTGGAGCCACCCTTAGGTGCCGAAGATGGGTCTGGCATGCCCCTTCGTCTCGGAGCGGAGGAAGTTCATGTAGAATTTCCACTGAGCCCGTTAAAATAAATAAAAGAAGTACTCAGAAAAACCCTTATGTTCGAAGTTATTCGAAATTATAAAGATTGTTTTATGGCCGTGTGGTACCGGCTCAGAATGCCACCACCCCATCTCCTCCCGTGGGTGTCGTAAAAGTCGACTAAGGGATTGGCCAGAGGATGGGCAGCAGCGTCCTTTGAGTACATTAACAATTCAACTGCGATCGCCAACCCGTCTGCCAAGTGTGGCGATTATGCCAAAACCCCCCAACGAGCCCACAACACACCGATATCGGTCGTTGTGGTGATCTTTGGGGGAGGCCTGTGTCCAGCAGTAGACTTCATTCGGGCGAAATGATGATGATGATGATGATGTTTTATTACCAAACACACATACAAGGTTATGATAGTACAACAAAAAACAAAACAAATAGGTAGTGGGTGCACAACTTATTGTGTAGTATAGTAAAAAGAACGGACTATGTTGATCGTTCACAGTGATTAAACCACGCACTGGTCGTCAGTTACCTCAATACTTGTCCGGCCCCGGGTTGACACGATCTTGCCTATAGCCAACATTGGGTAGACCATCGACGCGACTCTTAGCGTCCGCGCGCTGTCGGAGCAGGCAGCGTCATGGCGGGGTAGAATGACGTTGTTCGTCTGCCTTGATATTATCAGCGCCTTTAACTCTATCTCGTACAGCGCGATAAAGGGTCACTGGAACGTCATCAACGCACTATGCCTGAAGGGCATTGTCGGGGCCTTTTTTATTGATGTCCAGTGGAAAATTTACATGGAACTTCTTCACCTCGGGGAAGGGTGAAGGGGTATGCTGGTCTCCTACCGGCCAAAACCACTGTTGCGGTCATCTTCGGCACCGAAGGGGGGTCCTCGTAAGATTACACTAGAGCCGCCCATCGGTGCCACCCCTTTAGGCACACCACAGAGGGGATGACTGTAAAGCGGTCACCCGCTCTAGCGGAGGGAACGCGACTGTAAAAATGTCGCCCCCCAGGCACTTCTCGGGATTGTCGGCTGCGTGATAGGCACGTTCGCTGCGTAGGCAGGGGCGTAGCGCCAATCAGCCTGAAATAACGGCAGGTGGCCGCATGTGTCGGTTATCGGCTTCCGCTATGGAATCTCGCAAGCGCGTGGACTTCTCATGGACTACGTTCGTCGATTTCGATTTTCGTGCAAAAATGGAGCCCCTAAGCATTTAGGTATCGGATGTGGTTAGTATATTTTACACTGGTTTGACAGTAAAATACATACGTAGGCTACACTATCCACTTTTTCCTAACCAATTAATTGGTAGGCTAAGGACTGTTTGGCAAAGTTACTTTTTAAGTAAGTAATAAATAATAAGTGTCAAGTAAATAATAAACCTTATTCACTGGCCTTAGCCAATACCGCCATAATATATTCGACAGGTTAAAGTTCTAAGTATTGGCTATTAAGGTTTATTTTATCTTGTCAATGACTTAAAAGATGGATAATGTTCCCACTACCTATATGTCCACAGTAAGAACAAATTTGGACAGATATTATTTACTTACCTGTTTTATATAAAGTGAGGCAAGAGAGAAAGTACTTTGAAGATTATAAGAGGTAAAATAAAACACGCTAATTATTATAATATTTAATCAAAGCTTGAGGAACAAAGTAAAGCTACACAAGGGGTTACAAGCGCCACACGCTCCCGGCTTGACAGTCACAAACTAACGACGCGACGACAAACTAAATGTTCTCTGCGAGACAAACTTAACTATCAGTTGGTAATTATATATGCATTTGCGTAATATTGTAACGAATTTGTACATGAAGTCAATTTAAACGCTTTAAGTAAAATTATATCGCAAAAAAATCTGCAGACTTTGTGTAAAATATTTCGTTAACTAGGTACTATAAAATCAACACTGGAAGTTGTCAAGTACATTTAAATATATAATTAAATAAAATATATCACGAAAAGAAAAACAGTATATGTAGATGAACATCAACAAACATAAAATTAAATTTATTGACACGTTAAACGAAACGAATATAAAGTGGCAATATATTAAACAATGTTTAAGTACCTACTCACAGTCTGCAATATATTTGCAATACAAGATTTACCAAACGATATATATATAATTAATAAACTTTGCAAGAAAACATAATTTATTTATGATAACGCTAATTATGTAGACCAAGCATATAAAGGTTTTCCGAATTGTATAAAAACAGGGTCTACAACAAACAGTTTCGAAAGCAATACCTTCCTAATACACATAACATCGATATAATAAACATGTAAGTATGTAGTATATTCCACAGTAATGAGTTTGTATATAAACGGAAATTGTCTAAAATAGTGGCTTTATAGTACAGAGTAATTTGTGCGTATCTATTACGTTGCTACACATATATATTATGGTTAGGTTAAAGTAATAACGGGACAAATATGTTAGTAGCTTCTGTCAACAGTTTTAAGAAACTGTAGAGAAAATATCGTTTAAAAGTTATTACATACAGAGTGAAAACGTTACTCATTGTAAACTTTTGATAAAGTTCGTTATTGTTGTGTTTATGTGTATACTTTATATTTATAAATTTATCTTATGTTGTACTTAACATATGTATACTGTTAATTTATAAGAAAGAAATAAAGGCAATGCCCCATCTCGGCTAAACGTCAACAAGTTGTTCAGTAAAAAGTATATTCGGAAAGGATTTAATCTATTCTAAAATAAATACATTTGCATACCTCGTTGCCGGAAGAAAATGTAAAAAAGTTGCATTAATAAGTATTTAAACCGATTGCGCCTACAAGGCAGCGCCATGTTTTGTAGCAGGCTATTTTTTTATCCCAAATATAACCTGGTAATGCTGATGAAAAAAATGAACTAATAGGTCAATATCATTACAATAAAGGCAAAATATTTACTAAAAATAACTCTTATTAAAGGTTTTTTATTTACGAGATTACAATTTTACACATGCTAGATATGGCATATTTATTTACTTTCCTGCAACATTATTATACATATTTTGTCTCTTAAAGGTTTGAAATAATAAAAAGCAAGGCATTGATTATTTTATTGTTTCTGTCTACTTTTAGTCAAAGCACCCTGACAAACTGAGCAATTCCCATTCTGTAGTAGTGACGACATCGTCGCCCGCTGACATAAACGTTTCCACTTTGTATACAACAAACCTGTTTTATAACCTTGTGAGCTTTAATTTATATTTATTAGACTTTTGAGAGCTATGCTTGGTATTTCTCTATGAGATCGAATCAGAAATGAGGAGATCCGTAGTAGAACTAAAGTTGTCGACATAGCTGCATTAGTAAACTGGAGTGGCAATGGGCAGGGCACATTGCTCGTAGAACTGATGGCCGCTGGGGCACAAAGGTTCTAGAATGGAGACCGCGCACCGGAAAACGCAGCGTGGGACGACCTCCAACGAGGTGGACAGACGACCTGGTGAAGGTCGCTGGGAGTCGTTGGATGAGGGCGCCATGTGACCGCTCATTGTGGAAATCTAAGGGGGAGGCCTTTGTTCAGCAGTGGATGACCTGTGGCTGATATGATGATGTTCAGACTTACACAGTCTCCTAATAAAAATCTTTAGTAGGAAACCCAAAAATATTTTCATTTTGGCTGTTGTATATACAAAAAATAATGCGTTTCCGGTTCACTCTGAGATATACAATAAAACTCAATCTTAATAAGTTCAGTCCCAGTGATTACTCTAACCTAATTGCTTATTCACAAATATCTAAACTACGAAGGTTGACTCATAAGACTAGATGTTGGAAAAATACAAAACGTTCAATAAATCAACAGACTTTAGGCCTACATTTAAATGCCCGTGTCACAGTATTGTCTCATCAACTTTATTGTCTTCATCAACTTTAAAATACCTCTCACCAAAACATAACGATTTCCGCGTTATTAATTTTGCAATCGTAAGTGTTCTTTAAGTTCTAGGAATTAATTTTACAAACTTGTGATCACACCTTATATTTGTGGTAAGAGATACTTTTCAAACTATAAACAAAATATTTTACGCTGTATACATGTACTTATGTAATTGAGATTAATTGATATTTTCGCGTATCTAATACTCGTTGGCGAGAAATTGACAATATCTAAACTTTTCATAAGACTTACATAGGTATAAAAATATCTAAAGATTTCAACAGATGTGGAATCAGCTACAAATGAAATTAGGTTAATACACTGTCAAAGAACTTAAGTATATTTTATACTTACATAAATTCTTAACATAATTGTATTAAAGGGCCAGCCCAAAGACGATAAATCAATTCAATATTTGGTAGATGTTTCTAAGTATGAAGATTATTTACTTATAGATATATACATACATATACCGACATACTTTGCACCTAATTTCATTGACAGTGTACAAATATTTATTAATAAGTACTATAAAATAATTAGGCGAAGTTTTCATAACCAGTTAGTGTTTTAGTTAGAAAAGAAACACTCATTAACATCTAGTAAATATTTTTCTACAACAATCAACATTTAATAGGGGCCAGTGTACACCGATGCGAGCACTAGACAGTGACGTCATACTAGTGACGTATATACCACTAAACATTTAATACACAACCGTTATGTTAGCATGAAATGCTTGGCTTCATGTTATTATGCAGGAGAAACAAAATGCGGGAAAATATCGAATGAATAATCGTCTAAAACAATGTTATCCAAGTTCCAAGCTTGATATGAGGATATTGAGTGATTAACTCTTCATTATATTCATCTCTTTTTTCTTTACTTACCTAAAATCAATGATATTATACCATAGATATGTTATGTCCATATTAAATGACGCGCAAAATACAGTCTCGCTTGCACAACCATGTCGTGAGAAAGAAGATAAAAAAATAACAAGGGTAAAAGAGATAGCTATCTAGGCGAACCGATTGCGAGGTGCCACAATTGGAGGAGTTTTGGTTCTTACTTTTGGCACGCATGTAACATATCTACTTATTTTTAATATATAATATCATTGCCTAAACTGGTATTTTGATACGCTCAGTATGTACTCACATAACCTTAATATTTTATTATGAAAAATTAACCACCCATACCTCAAGTAGAAATTTAGTATTATACATTTTTTGTTCATTATCAAAATATTTATTGTCGCTAATTACGATAGTCACTATTTCTTTACAAATACTTTTGTATCTAATAATTTTATTACCTATAACTATGGGTTGGAGTCAAACCTGCTGACTCAGAAGATATGCTTTGAACACGACCCAATTTAGTCTACTATAGATTTTATTTTCCAACAGCAATTATAATCTACAACAGTATACGATATACGCGATACATGTACATTTAAACATGTATAACTACCTTCATATAAACATTAAGAGCTGAACATGCATATTCCACACATGTTCTATATAAAGCCAATTACCAATGCATTTTTATGTTTATTTATAATTCATTATCGAAATTAGTTTCGTCTGAGACACATCTCTATAAATTAAGCGTTGCTACTACGGAAGTAACTTGGACAGACTAACGGAAATTTAAAGTGCTCACCTGTTAAGTAAATTAATGTTGAAGTGATTCCTTCCATCCCTTCATATATGCTTTCTGGAATTTGATGAATAGGTGTTGCTATATGCCTATACTATACGCCAACCCGTCTGCCAAGCGTGGCGATTATGGCAAAACTTCCCAATGAGCACACAACACAAACCCACACCGGTCATTGTGGCAATATTTGGGGGAGGTTTCTGTCCGGGTGAAATGATGAATGATGATGGCATATCATCATTCATCATTTCAGCCGGACAGATTTTAATCAATCAATTCGCTGTATTTTGTTAAGAGATGTACCAAAATAAAGCGAATTGATTTCTGTAACCTTAATAACTATGTATTCCTTTTTAGTGGATACAATGTTGATGATTGTATTCCTTTAACATGTAAATCATTTTACTATGTTCCTTTATCAGCCTTAGTACTTGTTTCTTAACCCTCCACCCAGGTCACCCTATCAAATAAAATAGAAAACAGAATAATTGCGCTAATTAATTAAAATATATTAATAAAAAATCGCAATTATAGAGGCGAGTAGAAAATAAGTTTAGCAAATGTAGTACTAGAATGCAGAGTTCATAATGCAGAGATCACAAGTATCATAAGATGTCACAGAACACTAAAGCATGGCCCTAGTATACTAGTTTATTATAGTAAACCTAACCTAACTTAATCTAATACATCTATTTTTACAAAAACAGAACAAATTCTTGCAGTAAAAATAATTTCCTCTCAGTAATTCTTTCATCTATCTATACGGTTATTTTGAATCAATTTAATTTAGTCACTACAAACAAAAATATTTTGAACTAACACCGTTTAACATTAGATACAAACATCTAATAGTTATAATAATCTATGTATTCATACAAAAATGTTAACTCTCGTAACACTAGTAGAAAGCTCGAGGTGAAAAGGAGACTCATAAGAAGTCAACAACCATACTTCCATGTAAATTTAGGATATTGACTGCGATGAGGAAATATTTATGTGTAGTGTGTGGGCAGCTTTGCTGTTTGTAGATCTAAAGGTTTTAAGTGGGTTTTAGATTACGATTATGCGATGATGAGAACTAAAATGCAGGTCGATCAGTACCTATCTGAATTATTCATGGAATTCATGCTAAGTAAATAATACATTTGTTTCTGTTTGTTTTTTTAAAAACCCCACACTAGGATTTCTCCAGTGTCGTGGGTGCGTTTACAGACATGAATTCCACACACAATACACCCAGACCCGGAACAACTACCTGCAGATCGTACACATATTTGTTCCGACTGTATCAACCACTGCACCAACCGTGTATATGTAATACATGTTATGCAAAGCATGTGTTTCTTTATATTTTTGTACATTATGAAAGTTGATTAATGTCACGGCTATTAGGTATTTACCCAAGCCAACAGATACGTTACAAACGGTTCATATTAATATCGGCGTTCGTTTACTCCATTCTATACTTACATATACCTATGTTACTTTGAGCATAGCTTTGTGCTATTACCACTTCACCTTAGAGACTCCAAATTTGGATCGCAGAACATCTAGAGACAATACGATAAACCAACACATTACCCTTATAAAAGGAACTAAGTATATTTTTCCCTTAAATTTAAAAAATAGTTACCACACCTACGTCTACTATGTCTAATAATATGATTTCTTAAAATCTATTAAAGCTATCTCGCTAATTTATTAATAAGATCATTAATGTCAAGTTTTTTTTTAATACACTCCATGACTATTTTTTTTAATAATGTTGACACAGAAGTATCTAATTTGTATAATAACAAAGCTTATACTATGTCTGTACGTAAATATATTTTCAAAAATTATTATTGTCATATTGCATTTTGATCTTACATCGATAAAACGCATTATATTTTATTATAGTCATACATTTCAATTAGGTATATTGTATATTATCGACGCTTCTTTTTACTGAAATATTTTTTATTTGTCACGATTTCATCGCATATATATTTTATTGTCATTTAGGAAGAACTTTACAACAGTATAGATTAACAACTTTATTTATTAAACAATGATTGTCTATATTTTTTTAACCTGCATCCGTTTGAATGGGATTTAATTTTATTCTATAAAAGCACTTTCCCCTAAACTACTAACATCAAACATCAAACAAACATACAATTTAATACACGGAATGTCCAAATTTATCACACGTGACCATGTCTAGTCCAAAACTGTGCAAAGTTATCATTCAAGAAGCAATCCTAGCTGCCCCCTTTATCGTATACGAACCAATGACCACGCATGATAAATAATGTTTGTCTCCACACTAGTGTCTAACACAAAAAAAGACAAAAACATCGTAGTATAAAATAAACACAAAAAGTTTGCTAAAGCTTCGAGAGCACTACATTACTTATAAAAGCCGCGGACATATAAAATTCACATAATTTAAAACAGGTTTTTATATATAATATTATTTATAACTATTTCACTGATATATACGACTGAGTACCCCGAGAAAAAGTATCGAGGGACGCAACGTGCGTCCAGTCAAAATGTAAAGTCAACTTTCAAGTCACGGGTAAACTTTAATACAATATCGTCTTCATCGCTTCATAATAAATGGTTTATTATCACAGCTTCAAATAATTTACATCACGCAATATACGAATGATACGTGAAAATATTTAGCCATATTGTCAAAGTCGAAATAAATACTTAGGTCAACTGCCCAAGACACAATTTTGCGTCAGAACTTTAGTGTATATATATTTATTTTATATTACTCGATTTTCTTGAAAAATTGACTTACCTACTATATTTGACGAGTGTATATAATTGTTTTATTATTGTCAACATTTAAGAATTTATTGTCATAATCTTAGTTTCTGCAAAATATGCACTGTCATATAATTTGATATTATACTTTTGATATGATAATTTCCATCACTTTGGAATACGAGTAAATTAATATATAAAAAAAATCGTTAAAGATTTTATGTTTTAGGTTTGTGTGCCTGATTGTTGCCTTTATAAAATAACTAATGAAAAGAAAAATTGTGGTTATTTCTAAAACATTATTTCCACAAATATTACAACGGAACTGTCTGGAACCAAACCGTTCCAAAGTGATGCCATATCAGCTATTCCCCCTTAAATGTCTTCTGACTTGGCATCATCATCGTTATACTGCACGATCTGCTGGTGTATCCACGGTATAAACTTGGGCACGTAGGCGTACACTCCGGGTAAGCGAGGATGGGCGCACTTGATGCCCCAGGAGACGATGCCGCCGACGTACCAACGCATAGCGTCTTGTGGGTCTTTGCAGAGGAGCGGTCCGCCTGAATCACC
This sequence comes from Diloba caeruleocephala, assembly GCA_947459985.1. Classification (NCBI taxonomy): domain Eukaryota; kingdom Metazoa; phylum Arthropoda; class Insecta; order Lepidoptera; family Noctuidae; genus Diloba; species Diloba caeruleocephala. The sequence continues at coordinate 31,809,992 of OX381605.1, read as the reverse complement.
CTGGAAATCATTATGGGTCAATTAGTGGAATAAGAATAGAATATAATAGTGCCGTGTGGTGCCGGCTCAGAATGCCACCATCCATCTCCTCCCATGGGTGTCGTAAAAGTCGACTAAGGGATTAGCCGGAGGATGGGCAGCAGCGTCCTTCGAGTACATTAACAACTCAACTGCGATCGCCAACCCGTCTGCCAAGCGTGGCGATTATGGCAAAACCCCCCAATGAGCCCACAACACCCATATCGGTCGTTGTGGACATCTTTGGGGGAGGCCTGTGTCCAGCAGTGGACTTCATTCGGCCGAAATGATGATGAAATGATGATAATTATTTATTCAGCAGTGAAAGGACCTATTAGACACTTTAACACGTTATATTGAAACGACGAGGGTAGGGGTAGAACTATCTTACCCTCTGCCGTTGCTATTAGGTGGGGGGCTTCTGGGTGTGTGGGGTGCGTAGATTGGGGAATCTGCGGGCCCACACTGAGCGACCCACTAGAGGATGGTGGCACGAATGAGGTCACGCGCGGCCGTGTGTGCAGCACAGCACAGCGCAGCGCATAGGGACGCTTTGGGGGATCTTTTACAATCCCCCCGGATGTGTGTTGGGGGTTGAACGCTTTACAGTCTCCCTCTCCGAGATGTACCTACCTATAAGCGTGGCACCTAAGGCTGCTCTAGTCTCTAGTGTGATTATACGAGGACCAGGGGCCCAAATTAGGTGCCGAAGATGACCGCCCCAGTGATTTTAGCTGGCATGCCCCTTTGTCCTTCCCCGGGGCAGAAGAAGTTCATGTAGTATTTCCACTGCGTCCAATAAAAAAAAAAGTGGTAGAGCTATCTTGTCGGTAAGTACGTCTGATTTTCGATGTTCGGTACGCGCTCTTTATCATTCAACATGGCTACAATGAGAAAAATTGACACTGCCTTAGGCACTCAACAATATCTCGTCAAATCGAGTAAACCATTTGTAAGCAGTTATGAATAGACTTTATTTATATGTTTGCACGATTTCAATGTTTTCCAAAGATCGCCACAACGACGGCCTGGGTGTGTTATGTGATAAGATAAGATAAGATAAAAAGATTTTTATTCATTTAAACCATTAATAGCACTTATGAATCGTCAAGACTTTAGTTGCCACGTTCCAAGATGTAGATTTCCTATTGAGAAGAGCGGGCAAGAAACTCCATGGTTACTCTTTTAAAATCATGTTACAATATTTATGTGTACAATGTTCTCGAAAATTCAGGTTATATAAAGACAATGTTCCTACATTAAACATAGTAAAGTCTAACCTCTTAAAAGTGTCAATATCAAATCATAAACCAGTTGAATACAAAAAATTATACAATAATAAATTCAGGTGTAGGTGTGCTCATATGTATGCCATAATCGCCACGCTAGGCAGGCGGGTTGGCGATCGCAGTTGAGTTGTTAATGTACTCGAAGGACGCTGTTGCCCATCCTCCGGCTAACTCCATAGTTGCCTTTTATGACTTCCACGGGACGCGATGGGTTGATGCGATTAGTAGGCACTACACAGTTGTTAACATTGCCAAATGCCATTACCAAAAAATATTTCTCAAAGATTCTTTTGGACATGAAATGTAATAAGGAAAATGGTCACAAGAAATCAGATTACGTTTGAGAATTGACATATTTTCCTTAAAGCGTTGTCAAGGATTGACGCCAATACTCCCGACCGTTTTACCGCCCTTGCCGGGTACCGGAGGCCTATCGCCAGGTCACCTCCCCGTTCAAGTTACTACTTCTCCCTCCCCGTCTTTCATATTTGTTCACGCCGGCCCGTGCCGAACCTGTAGTTTTAAATGTGGGGACATTAATAATTAATAATACATTTAAACTAATACCGATCCAGCTGTCCCCAAAACAATAGCTTGTTATCCCCACCAACGCCTTAAGCCAAGGTCCGTGTCCCGCAGTGGGGAGTGCAGTCCCTTAGTGCAAGTTTTTAACATTAATTTTAAGACTGGCTGGAGGCCTCTTTTGGCTTCGCCCGAAACGACCGGTTAAGCAACCACACTTCCCAGAAGTGAATGCGAGAAGCCCAAAAAAAGAAAAATATGCCAATACTCGGGCAACATTACAGCAGGTTGGTACTTTTTGCGTGTTTCATTCTCTCTTAGTGCTCGAGTGGTGAGAATTAGCTTTTGTTATTCTTTGATTTAAAATAAAGCATATATATACTACAGTAATTGAAAATACGAAAACATTAAAAATATGAAACGTGTTGCTGGGGAGTTTGGTCCGTTGTTTCCCAGCCTAAACACTTGGAGGCGGTGAATAGTAGGCGTTTTGGGGCTGTCTCATATTATGTTATTTAATTATTCTGTATATATAGAGAGACTTAAAACGTTGATAGTCCACCACAAAATTGCATTATTAATGTACGTGCTGGACGGCTGACTTCTGGGTTCATCCATACAAAAATCCCTTTGAATTCTGCTCTTTCCAAATTAAATATTTCCAAATTAATTAATATTCAAACATTGTATAGGATTACAAATAAAGCTATCTAAAATCACTAAACCCAAAATTAAAGCTCAGTAAACGTCCGTTGAAACGTATAAATTGTCCATTGAGACTGAGTCACAACCTTTCTTCATATTCTAGTTTACGAAATAAACCCAATGTTTCAACAGGCATTGTTAGCACACCATTAGGTCGCTAGATCAGCACTGCGTGGGCTGCGTCCACACGACGGAATCATAACCTCGCGTATTCATTGTTATGAGCTGAAAGCGCTGATTCGTTCAAATTAATTTGATTAGCGTACAAAAATAGATTAACAATTAGATAAACAAGTATTTTTAGGGTTTCAAACGTCCAAAGAAAAAAACGGCGGAACCCTTATAGGATCAATCATGTGTCTGTCTGTCTGCCCATAGGTCACATCCAATTTATTATATCCAGTAGTAGGGCTATATACACGTAAATCGTATGCCTCTTAAGTTTTCCCCATAACAAGTCTCTACAGCCTAGAACAACGTTGTAAAAACTATATAAAATCCACTCAGATATTGGCCCGCCTCACTGAACCATTAGAGTGTAGCGTTCATAAAGAAACTCCAATGATTTTGGGCAAACGTGCGGAGTAAATATGAAGCTTCTTATTGGAAGGTTGCTAGCGAAGAGATGTTTATTGTCGTCGGCTTCCAACGTACTCACTTATTGGATTTACCTATTGGCTGAACAAATATTTACTTGGGAGCTGTATTACAACATTTTTTAGTTTTTATCGCTTTACTGGCGTGTTTTCATAAGGACTTTATTAGTGTCAGGGGTTTCTTGTTTACTTTACAAAAGGTCGAGAAGAAAACGAAGGGATTGGCTTACTTCACTTTTATTTTCATTTTGATATTTGGTCTGGATAGAAAAAATGAATCATCATCATCATTTCAGCCGTAAAACGTCCACTGTTGGACATAGGCCTCCCCCAAAGCTCACCACAACGACCAGTCTGGTGTGTGCTCATTACAGTCTTGCGAGAATCGCCACGCTTGCCAGGTGGGTTGGCAATCTCAGTTAAGTTGTTACTCGAAGGATGCTGCTACCCATCCTCCGGCTAATTCCACAGTCACATTTTACGACACCCAAGGGAAGCCCATCGTAGGTGTTATTCTGACGATAAACATAAACATAAATGGTCTCATGTGTACATTTTTGTGTTACTTAATTTAGGATTTCTCCGAGTCAAGGGTGCGTTTACAGACATGAATTCCACATACAATACACCCAGACCCGGAACAACTACCTGCAGATCATACAAATATTTGTTCCGTGTGGGAATTGAACCGACGACCCGGAGCGCAGCAGCCGACTGTATCAGCTACTGCACCAACCGTGCCGTGACTTTGTATGTGTTGAAAATTAAATGAGTCATATTAAGTTACTAGACGTCCGTGTCCGTGTGGTGTCCGGATTAAGAATATAGCACCACTCCATCTCCTCCCGTGGATGTCGTAAAAGGCGACTAAGGGATTCTAAACCAGAGGGATGGGCAGCAGCGTCCCTTCTGTGAAACGGTAGCCATACTGCGCTCACCAACCCGCCTGCCAAGCGTGGTGAGTATTGGCAAATACCCCCCAAAATGATGACACAGTTGTGAAAATCAATGGGGGAGGCCTTTGTTCAGCAGTGGACGTATAAATGGCCGATATGATGAAGTTACTAGAACATTAATAAACAGTGCATCATGTTGTACGTGTTATGAAGAATGAAGTTATGTAAAGGAAAAAGATAAATAAATGCAGCTTACAATGGTTTTACCTCTCCTCGTGCAACGAGGTAGGTATATGATCAAACTGCATTTTAGTATTTGTTTTTGAACTACACAAACAACACTCATGTCACATTTACCTCACGATAAAGAGAAGGAAAACATTTGTGAGATGCATTCAGGCCGTTGAACAAAATTACTTGTTTACTGTCCCCTTTACGAAAGACTTGATATGAATGAATCTATTCAATTAATAGGTACTTAATTATGCCTACAGGCCTAAAGGCCTTTTTTTATTGGTGTCCAGTGAAAATTCTACATGGAACTTCTTCGCCCCGGGGAAGGGCGAAGGGGTATGCCGGACTCCTACGGGCTAAAACCACTGGAGCGGTCATCTTCGGCACCGGCCCTTTAAGTCATAAGTCATAAGTCATAAGTCATAAGTCATAAGTCATAAGTCATAAGTCATAAGTCATAAGTCATAAGTCATTTATTTCATAACAAACATACATTTGTGTTGAAAATTAAAATTGAGAATGAACAATTGTAGATCATACACAATAATCACATCATAAACTTAACATACTAATCACACTAAAACATTAAACACATTTTTTTTTTAATCATAACATCCATTACTAAACCCCAATCAATAAATTAAATACATTATTATGTTTGTTGCTTGTCGTTTATAAATTCATCAATACAATAATAGCCCTTCTTCAACAAATACGTTTTTAATTTATTTTTGAAAATGTTTACACTGTAGATGCTTTTAAATTCTGTAGGCAACTTATTGTATAAAGTAACGGATTGTACCCTAGGACTATGTTGAACTACATTTAGTTTTGGCTGTATCATATTAGGTAAGTCTTTCCTACGAGTACTTTCTCTAACCTGTCTTTCTGTTTCGGTCTCATATTTATGTAACTTTTTAACAAAATTACTTAACAAAACTAGAATATAGAGACATGGCACCGTTAAGATTTCCAGTTGGATGAATTTATCCCTACAAGATTCTGTCTGTTTTAAACGTAACATTGTCCTTATAGCTCTTTTTTGCATTACGAACGCCGAACTTATATTGTACTTGTAGCTATTACCCCAAAATTCAATACTATATCTGAGTTTTGACTCTATAAAAGCAAAGTATACCATCCTAAGTTGAGCTATCGCAAGTACGTCCCTAAGGGTTCTGATTGCGTAGCATGCAGAACTTGTTGTTTTTGCTATAGACGATATCTCCTTTTTCCAGTTTAACAAAGCGTCAATTTGTACACCTAGAAATTTGACATTGTCAACTACTTCCACTTTATTACCACAAGACAAAACTTCTAGACAAGCGTTTTTTCGTACCGTTGACCTGAATAATATACACTTTGTTTTATTTACATTTAGTATTAAATTATTTACACCAAACCAGTGTTCAAAAGCTTTGAGTAGACTATTTATTTTAATTTCTAAATTATCAATATTATCTGCAGATACTATTGCATTTGTGTCATCGGCAAAAACAATTAACCTAATGTCCGACAAAAGGCTTTTAATATATTCTATTAAGTCATTTAAAAATAGGATGAAAAAGATTGGACCCAAAACAGAGCCCTGGGGCACACCTCTGGATACAGTTACAAGATTCGATTTATAAAGTTTTTCTTCTCCATCTACTACTGACTTAATCTCTACATACTGCCGCCTGTTATGCAGATAAGAGGTAAATAGTTTTAAAACATTATCCCGTACACCATAGTGTTCCAACTTTGCCAAAAGAATGTTATGATCCACAGTATCGAAGGCAGAACTAAGATCCAAGAATACACCCGCCACTTTATGCTTGTCATTTAAATTACAAACGACATAGTCAACTAAAGCCTCTACAGCATCAGTGGTTCCTAATGATTTCTGGTATCCAAACTGCTGACAGTTTAAAATACTATAGGTTCTTAAGTGGCTCATGAGTCGCATCTTCATTATTTTTTCAAAAACCTTTGGTACATCTCGGACGGGATGACTGTAAAGCGGTCATCCCCTCTAAAGGCCTAAAGGCCTACCATTTCCAAATACGTCTCGTGGTATAAATAGTAAAGAACCTTAAGCAAAAGTCGTATTTGCGAACGATCTTCAACGGACCATTGTATTGAAAATACAATATCGATACCTACAAAGTTTTGATGTGTTTTAAATTTATTTTGCTACTTGTTTTGGTTTATTTAGCCCATAATAGACAGTACCCCTAGTCAGCTTTCTAATTAATCATCATATCAGCCATTTATACGTCCACTGCTGACCAAAGGCCTCCCCCATAGATTTACACACTCGTGTCGTCATTTTGGGGGGTATTTGCCAATACTCACCACGCTTGGCAGGCGGGTTGATGTGCGCAGTATGGTTACCGTTTCTCAGAAGGGACGCTGCTGCCCATCCCTCTGGTTTAGATACCCTTAGTCGCCTTTTACGACATCCACGGGAGGAGATCAATTGGTGCTATATTCTTAATCCGGACGCTACACGGAATTTCTAATTAATAGCCGATCTCAATAACATTTCTATCGGTGGTGTACTGCTCTAGTAAAGATAGAAAATTAACAGTATGAATTACATAAAGGCGTAAGTAACTTTTGTCAAATTTATATCTAGGTTTTTGATTACTGGAACTGGCCGTCTCCACATCGCTGTCTTTTGGATGAATTAATCTATGCTAAGTTTTTGTTAAAGAAAATTATTTGTTTCTTTTTAGCGTAAATCAATGTAAGAACTTTTTTCAATTTGGTATCAGTATTTAACACTAAAAATCTGAGAGGAATCGCAACTATTAAGGCATCATCTAGATAAGCGCAGTCAAATTAATCAGTTTATTGAAATTGGTTAATGAACTACATAACAAATGTAATGAAATTTATATGGGACCAACTCGAAAACATTCTGCACCAGTTAAAAAAAAGAACTGCTCAAATCACTCTACAAATCTTGGAGTAATCGGTGTACATACATAAAAAAGCATCGAATCGAGAACCTCCTCCTTTTTGAAGTCGGTTAAAAATGATATTCGACGTTTAGCCTAGGTGCTCTTGAAACTTTAAAATCTTTACTTGTGAGTACTTCTTACGGTGAATTTCTTACGGTTAAAAGGAACAGACAAAGACCAAATAATTTTGTAGAGTCATGGTTTGAAGCTGCAGTTAATAAAGCATGCAATTAGCTTTACGAAGATGAATAGGGTAGAACAGAATCATTTATTCAGTAATTAAGTCCTAACAGAAGCTTTTCACGTCATTTGAAATAACGGAGGGTGCTTTTTTCATTCATGTGATGTCATAGGTGTCAACGCATTCACAACAATAGCCTCTGATTTCGTACGAACACGTGTCTTTTTTTAATGAATTTAATACTATGGATCGCCTTTTTCAAAGCTGGATTTTTTGCTTTATTGGAGACAGCGGGACACATAGCTGAAAAGTGGGACAGTTCCGCTCGTAGCAGGACATGTGGTCACGTTAATCATACGTAATTATGTGTCCAATGATATCTATAACTTGAACAATCACAACAATATCATGAATAGTTCGACCGTCTCTAATATATCTTATACTCGTAATAGTATTTGATTGGGAATGATATAATGTAATATCGTGCTCAATCAAATAAATATATTTTATTGTATTGACTGATCTAACAACGTTTAATGGCGCATAAATATCGAATTATAGCTACCTGTTCGAAGATATACTTTTGAATTAAGTATTCAATAATTTTCAAAACGATGTACAGCTTAAGCGTACTCAGGTAAACATATTTTTATCGTGCTTTTGGAAATTCTGCATGAACTTCCTCTGCCCCAGGGAAGGACGGAGGGTTTACCGGACTTCTACCAGCTAAAACTAGTGGGGCGGTCATCTTCGGCACCTAAGAGGGGCTTCCTCGTATGATCACACTAGTGCCGCACTCAGGTAACGTGGTGCCCTTTTCAGCATTTCTCAATGTGAACACAAAATAAAATTGTTATTTAATCAATAGGTTTAACATACCTGACAAGCATCTTTGCCACCCTCAGGGTAGCCAGCGCAGATCATGCCTTCCGTCACGTTGAGGTCGCGGTGCTCCAGCCACTGATTGCATAGGTCCCGGTTTAGTACCGGCACTTCAACTTCATTCACTGCTGGTTCATATTCTGATACTGTGCGACAAAAAGACAACCGAATCAGACGGTATGTCACTATTGCCATAGAAATCGGGAAGGCCTCTGGTGTGGGATGCAACCCGTGTCGACACCCTTGATCCTTCTCATCTTTCCAGTTCGGCGGGCTGTGCTGGCGCTGCCGCTGCCGCTGCAGAGACTCTCAAACGGCGCAAATACAATAACCTCGTTGGAAATTACGTGTTTGAGCCGTTTGGGGTCGAAACGCTGGGGTCATGGGGACCGAGTGCACATCTCCCTTTTAAAGACATTGCTAGACGCTTGGTCGACTCTTCACGTGACCAGAGGGCTGGCCTATTCTTTGGACAAAGAATTAGCATTGCCATCCAACGTGGTTATGCTGCCAGCCTCCTGGGTACGTTACCAGACGACAGCGATGCGGAGGAGTATTTTGACGCTTAGGTGTCTTTTGTTTTCACCTTTTTATATAGATACCTTAATTGTATATAGATATTTTGTCTTATAGTATATCATATATTGTAATATGTAGTGTCATTAGTTTTAATGTGTATATATATTGTAAACATTATTAAAAATATTGAATCAGAAGAGAAAATGTGTTGTAGAAAATCCATTTTAAAGTCATAATCCGTCTAAGTACCCTAGAAAGTATCGGTATTATATAAAGTTCAGAAAGGATTACAAGGCATTAACATTCTTAGCAAAGCTAGCAAAAAACAAGCAAAATAAATTGAATTGAAAAATATAGCGATTTATAGGTACTAAAATGCTTTGTGTAAATGTACCAACAAAGTAAGATGAAAATGACGGTTAATATACGAAAGTAAGCATAAGTTACGACACTCACCGAAGCCAGTGAGCATAGAGACTTACGTTCTTTATCATCCCGCTTCCCCCATCCGATGACAGTGCAGAGTGTGCCGGGCTTCAGAACGCGGTCGGCGGGTGGCAGACATACTGGCGACACCTGTTCGTGGTACCGAACTCGAACTGATAGCTGCACCCAACAAGGTTAAATAAAAAATGAATTTATTAGCATTATTTTCGCATTCACAGTTCTAAAAGGGAAACGTAGGTACTGCAGCTGTAAAAGCAGGAAATTTTGTTCTCATAGCTGATATATGATTTAATGTGTAATTACTTTAATGTGACCTGCTCAGGGAGTAAGATTAATACTCGTATTGAAAAACAATATCAAAGCTAAGTTGACGACTGTCTTAATAAATAGTAATATCTTAGGTTTTCGTGATTATTTCACATTATACTAAAACACTTTTTAAACGGATTACAACGCGTATATTTTAGTCTTTTTTGACACATCTGACGGCAAGCGCAGACGCTCCACAAAGTCTGCAGTGTGTGAACATGCCTTAGACAAACCTAACCATTTTCTTTGTTTTGTTTAACCTCATCTCCTGGCAAAAGAGAACCGATATGTACATCGAATGTTTCATGAGGCTATTGAAATTAATAAAAATCATCCTTATTTTAATAGAGAAGATGGCTGGCAGGTTGTTTGGAATCCAGTTATTGAAATAATAACGTCCCAAACAACATACCGCACTAAGAAACATCAAGACACTGTGAGTGATTACTGCGTGAATCGAAAACAAGATTTAGATTAAAATTGTACGGTACATAAAATAACTTTTTAAAATCTGTAACGATGTCTGTCACCTTAGTCATCCTGCGACCACGAATGCTGCAAAGTATTCGAAACGTCAAGAACAACAAAATCTAAAATATACGCGATAGAATCCGTTTGAAAGTGTTTTATTATTTTTTAATAAATTCCAAACCTGAAACAGAGCGATGTCATTATCGTGCGCGATGCCTGAGTTGTACTGCGGATGGGGGGCGACACGCTTGACCTTAACCTTCTGGCCATAATACGCGTGCGAGCGACGCCGCGTGATGCCTAACTGTATCGTCCATCCATTCACGTCCGTGTGGCTGTGAACATGCATTTAGACATAATGTAATACAATAGGAAACAATGCACTACTGGTTCTCTTTTTCTTTTCTTAGTGACCAACATTATGTCAGAGTAGTTTAAGCTACCGAAATGCTTGACTTATCTTTATAGAAAGTCGTAAAGGTAAGTCTAACGACAAAAACTGGGACCGGCAATTTTACGTGCTCTCCTAAATATGAAGACGCTCAGTTCAAATACCATAATGCGGTCACACATCCATAGACTGACCGCGCTGAGTATTGCTTAACCTCGCCGATCGTTTATCGATCAGTGAGTGCAGATGCAATTGAGCCAGTTGGCTATGAGCACCTCAGACAGACTACTGCTCAAAATCCATAAACATTGATGTCCAGGTGCATCTAGTTTGACTGGACATTTAAACCAATATATGATGATGAAAATTCTAAAGCAGTACCTATAAACTGTGACGTTAAGTTTGTCTGGGACGATATTATAGTTGCTAGCTTGGTTATTTTGATTTCTTAATAAACGAACATTTCATGACGCAAAGCGCGTCTCAGAGTATTTACTCACTTTCCAACACAATGCGCAGCCGTCAGTACCCACTGGTCAGCGATCAGCACGCCCGCACAGTAGAACACTTCTTCAGGCCCGCCGAGAATCGCGGCCAGAAACGGCCAGTCACCCGGTGAAGCTTCTACGCCACCCACAATGCGTTTTGTTCCTAAGCCTATCGTGCGCCGCTTGCCGCATTCTGGAGAAGAAAGTGTATGTACAGATAGGGTGGAGGTCATTTTGCACCAACTTTTTTTTTTGGTCCCCTGAGGAAATTGTTCATGAAATTCCTTCGCCCCGGGTAAGGGCGAAGGGGTATTCCGGATTCCTACCGGCTACAACCGCTGGAGCGGTCATCTTCGGCACCTAAGGGAGGATCCAGGTCCTCGTATGATCACACTGGAGCCACGCCTATAGGCACATCTCGGAGAGGGTGACTGTAAAGCGGCCACCCCCCCGGGGGCATTTAGCATCACCTAGGTGGCGGCCAAGCGAAGCTTCGGCGGGATCCTGTACAATCCCCTCTGAGACTTGCCTAGGTGGCCTTTGTTTTTACATTCACCTGCCCTCAGCATAAGAGAGGTCGATCGCTCTACATTAATCCCCTCCAAGATGTACCAAAAGGCGTAGCACCAAAGGACGACTCCTGTGTAATCGGTTGCTAGTTTCTGGAGCCCCCTTCGGTGCCGAAGATGAACGCTCCGGTGGATTTAGCCAGTAGGAGTCATGGCATACCTGGAGCCTCCCTTAGGTACCGAATATGACCGATCCAGTGGTTTTAGCCGGTAGGAGTCCGGCATACCCCTTCGCTCTTCCCCAGGGCGAAGGAAGTTCATGAAGAATTTCCACTGGGCACCAATAAAAAAAGGAGTCGTGGCATACCTGTGGAAGTACATGAAGTATTTCCACTGGCTGAACTGAAAAATGTGTCGCTCTAGTAAATAATACGTTCTCAAAATCGTTTTCGGGAGTGATATTCCAAGAGTCGCTGTCCAAATGTAAAGGTAATAAACTGTGCCATCAAACATATATTTAATCAGTGTCTCAAAAGTTGAAATCGATCTATTTACAAGGGTTTAGCGTTTAAACAGTGTTTAAAACATTTTCATATTGAAGTGGAATATAACATTTGACAGCAGTGATAAGCTAGTGGGTGAACGCTTGCCTTCCATACAGGGGGGTCTGAGTTCGATCCCGGCCCGCACCTCTGAGTTTTCGGATTCATGTATCATAATAATTTGATTATCACTTGCGTTAACGGTGAAGGAAGACATCGTGAGGAAACATGCACACCTGAGAGGGCTCCAAAATGTATTCAATGGTGTGTGTAGTCCGCCAACTCGCATTAGGCCTAACCTTTCTCATCTTGAGAAAAGGCCCGTGCCCAGCAGTGGGATAGTTAGTACATCATAATTTGATGTAAGAACCATTTTCTCATATGTAAGAAACGTTTCTGATTCTGCTAGGTGTAAGAGTCCAGCGCGAACTTGTAAAGTGGCGTCATCGCCTGCGGATGCAGTTAGCGCGTCGTCGAGGCCGTCTTGCCGCTCTTTGGAGCCTGGCTCAGAAGGAGCGAGTGCGTCACCTACCGCCTGACTCAGGTGCTCACCGGGCACGGTTGTTTCGGTGCGTACCCGCACAGGATAGGACGCGAGGCCACGGCACAATGCCACCATTGTGATAGCGACCAGGACACTGCACAGCACACGCTCAAGGCGTGCTCTGCGTGGGCCGCCGAGCGGCGGATCCTGGTCGATCGGATCGGGCAAGATCTCCTCTGCCAGCAGTAGTGTCGGCTATGTTGGCAGAGCACGAAAACTGGAACGCAGTGGTGTGAGAGCGTCATGCTCCAGAAGGAGACCGCAGAGCGGGATCGGGAGAGGGCCGATCTCGCTCGAAGAAGGAGGAGACGGCGCCGGGGTAACAACCGCCCTGGCGCCTAATTCCCCTGCAACCCCTGCTGTAGCTACAAGGTGGGGGACCTCTGGGTTCGCGGGAGCTTGGGGAATCTGCGTGCTCACACCAAGCGACCCAAGAGAAGACGGTAGCACGCATGTGGTTACGCGCTGCCGTGGGAAGCTTTGGGGGATCCTTTACAATCCCCCCGGGGGGTGACCGCTTGAGTCACCCTCTCCGAGATGTGCCTGTAGGCGTGGCACCAGTGGGCGGCTCTAGTGTGATCATACGAGGACCTGGAGCCCCCCTTAGGTGCCGAAGATGACCGCCCCAGTGGTTTTAGCCGGTAGGACTCCGGCATACCCCTTCGCCTTTCCCCGGGGCGAAGGAAGTTCATGAAGAATTTCCACTGGGCACCAATAAAAAAAAATAAAGTTTTAAGAGTCCAAACAGTAAATTCTACACCATAACTCGTATTCCTCAAGGAGGATGATATCCATGAGAATATACCCATGAAAAGTTATGGCGGGACAGTTGAGAGTCCCTTGAGGTTATTTATCACATAAGTGACAGTGAAGAACACATTTTACCACGACTTTCTTTTTCTTTTAGTGCATTAATTAGATACTGGTAATCACTTAGCAAAAAAGATGTACAAATTAAATAGTTATTTACATACGTACTGGTATACAGATTAACAAGAACCCTGACGATAATTTTACTATAAAACATGTGAATTTATAATGTATATACATATACATGACTGTAGCTGGCTGTAAAATGACAAAAAAATAAACATATCAAGGTGATATGGGATATGGTAATATGATTTTTAGCGCCATCATTAATTATCAGCTATGCGCAAGTTATTGGCAGTGTGTGAGTGATACCACAACATGAAGTATAATGGAGATAACATGGTGTACACGGTATTCGACAGCCAGAACAGACGCCCGGAGCTGCCGCCACTAAAAATGTACGGCACCGAACTAGTAAAATGTGTCCGCGGAGAGAAAGAGAAACTTTAGTAGCCGAATTAAATGCCAATAAATTAGATTTGGGTGCTAAATTAAATTTGGATGCTAAATTAGATTTGGGTGCTAAATAAGATTTGGGTGCTAAATTAGATTTGGGTGCTAAATTATATTTGGGTGCTTTTTAAAGCATATTATCCAAGCCATGTACTCGTAGTGTTGAAGCCTGTAAAAATTTATAATTTCATGTGCAGCTCTCTTACCTAACAAAGAGTATTTTTATATTTAATAGCTTAAGAATGTTTTCTGTCTATGGGTTACGATGAGGCTGGCATGGTTATGTTATGGCCAAAAGCCTCTAAATAAACAAAGAAAAACTAGTAAAGTCGATACCATCAAATATTTAGGCCACATAATAAGAGCCGTCCTCTCCGTCCACGCTGCTATAGAAAAACAGCGACCCGACGACATACTAGGCAGGCATTCAGTCGCTGTAAAGGCACAGCCGTTTACCAGTTACAGCACCAGTGTCTACACAGTCGAGCTGTAGATCAACTACACCAAGGCCACACTGAGCGTCATGCCTGTGCAATGTAACGAAGCGTGGCGCACTCTATATCGACTGCCTCAGTACTGCAGCGCAAGCGCAAGGTTTATTGCGAGCAGCGTGCAGGCAGGCGTTGTTGAGAAGCCGCTTGACCGTGTCGCGCACCGCTATATACCACTTCACCAATTTTTTGGTGGCCGCAGTGCGAGCGTGATCCGTGATCCGTGTGGTGTCCGGATTAAGAATATAGCACCACTCCATCTCCTCCCGTGGATGTCGTAAAAGGCGACTAAGGGAATCTAAACCAGAGGGATGGGCAGCAGCGTCCCTTTTGTGAAGCGGTAGCCATACTGCGCTCACCAACCCGCCAGCCAAGCGTGGTGAGTACTGGCAAATACCTCCCAAAATGATGACACAGTTGTGAAATCTATGGGGGAGGCCTTTGTTCAGCAGTGGACTTATAAATGGCCGATATATATGATGAGTGCGAGACCGGGACTACAGCCTTTACGCTGATTACCTATAATCCTAGCGTTGACAATATACAGGGTGTCCAGTAAATAGCACGACATACTGCAGGGGGTGAGAGCTTGGGTCAATACCTACCAAAAAAAAACACAATATATGTTCAGCAAAATCTTACGGATTTACAGTAGTACAAAATTTTCCGAAAAATCTCTACCTTGACACAGATTTTTAAGCATCTCGTAATGAAAAATTCCTTTTCTAGTTTTTTTACCTCAAATTATTTGTGAAAAGTTACTTTACTCGTTGGTAAGTCTTTATTCTATTAAAAACTAAAATGTTTTCAAGATATACAATTTTTATTTAATTTTTCACAGTACAATTTTCTTATCGCTTAACTTTAACCTACAGTGGTGAAAAAAAATTCCGTAAGATTTTACTGAACATATATTGTGTTTTTTTGGTAGGTTGACCCAAGCTCTCACCCCCTGCAGTCGTTTCGGCCGAATGAAGTCCACTGCTGGACACAGGCCTCTCCCAAAAATCACCACAATGACCGATATGGGTGTGTTGTGGGCTCATTGGGGGGTTTTGCCATAATCGCCACGCTTGGCAGACGGGTTGGCGATCGCAGTTGAGTTGTTAATTTACTCGAAGGACGCTGCTGCCCATACTTCGGCTAATCTCTTAGTCGACTTTTACGACCCCCACGAGAGGAGATGGGGTGGTGGTATTCTGAGCCGACCGGCACCCCTGCAGTATGTCGTGCTATTTACTGGACAACCTGTATATAAAAGGATACATTATGTATTGTTCCATTTGTTTATTCATTTTTTATCCTTTGCTATTGTGTTTTGATTTGGATTCAATATCTGGAAATAAACGATTTTATTTCACTTCATTCATTAATTTCATTTCATTACATAAACGAATATAAACTTTATTATATTTGAAACAAAGTTCAAACACAACTGTACTAGGTAAACCTCAGTCCGCGCTATCTTTGCGCATATATTTTTCCAACCCAACAGTTCTCAACACAAAGTAAGCAAGTAAATATTAATTCTATTGAAATTTCTGCTTGTTTGCTCCAATACTGGGAAAGCAAAAATTAAACTTGTAAAGCTGAACTTCTCTATTCAGCCCACTTGACGTCCGGCGCTCTCTAAATTGAAATTTAAGTAAAACCCTTTTACCGTGACAGATAAACAAATTTTTTCAACTGTTCATGTAAGAAGATGTAGCGACATTTTTCGATTGAAATGAAAAAAAATTGCTGCTATTTTTACATACGCATGTTAAAATGTAATTCCATTGGTAACAAATTCACGATGGTTATAAAGCAGTAATTTAGCAATCTATTATTTTTGTATAATAGTAAACCAACTTAGTTTAACCATTTCCCTTAAATAACCTGTACAACTGACAACTGCTTGTTTGTATATAAATATGTTATGTTATTCATTTATTATGTTATACATTTAGTGTGGGTTTAAAATAGCACATTTGTTTATCTTCAGATTACTAGCAGTGACTTGTGTATTTTGTATATGCAATCTGCTCTCAAATTGACTTGGCTTTTGGGTGGTCGAGTGTAGGGTATCATCACCATCATACCAGCCAAAGGACTTCCACTGCTAAACAAAGGCCCCCCCCCCCCATAGATTTCCACAAAGTCCGGTCACATGCCACACGCATCCAACGTAGTCCAAGTGTGCGGTATGGAGGCAGCAACGCTCCGTGTGCGCAGCACAGCGCACAGTGAGGCTTCGGAGGGATCTTTTTGATTGATATACAGTCGCCTTTCCTCCGCTAGAGGGCATGAGGTCTTTACAGTCACCCCCTCCGAGATGAGCCTATAGGCGTGGCACCAATAGCCGGCTCCGGAGAGTTCGTTGCCGAGATACCGGAGTCCAATTTGATGTCAAGATGACCACCCAAGTGGTTTAAGCCGACCGTACGTCCTTGCGCCCTGTGCTGGGCAGAGAAAATCCAAGAGCATTTCCGCTGCGGAGAAAAAATGGTCTTTACGCCACTACTGCATTTCTCCTATTCAAAATCTATAGAATAAACATAACCGCGATCGTAGCGTCGACTACCTTCGCAATTCACAGTCAGTTCAGTAGGCAAAATGATTAAACAAATGATCATTATTCAAAGCTAGTCGTTCCGCTACAAGTTTATAACGGACACCGTCCGGCTACCTGGCGAGTCCACACAAAAACATAATTAAAGTTGTCGCAATCGTGTCACGCCCGCAATTATAAACACCAGATTACCAACAGTCTGTCCGTGCTCTAGCCCTTTGTGATTAATGAATTTTTCTGACGTTTCATTACCGTGAGATATTCGTTGTTGTTTTACGTCTTCGAGATTGCGAGATTCTTCGTTTGGTTTTCTCAATGTTACCAAATAAAGGGCTAAATGTTTTCTTGCAACAGTGTGGTAAGTTGGGATAAATCATTCATGAATCACTATCACACTCGTTACATCTATCTTCCGTAAACTGTAGGCTTTCAAAAAATATTACTGTTAGTTTGGAAGTCGATGATTCTTCCAATTAATCTCCGTTACACTCACGGCAGGAGGTACTGGGTCTCATTTAAGTTATTTTATCCTTTGTAAAAATCAACGAACCAAATAACTCTGCAAATTCTGATACCAAACATAATTTTACGCAAAACACAAGTGTTTACACTGATTAAATATAGGCACGATACGGGGGCTTCTTTTGTGTTCATTTCATCTGTTTGATGAGAATGAGCAACATTCGCTTTTTTGTCATGGTGTGGCGAATAACACTTATAAATTGAAGGCCGCGCTACGCCGGAGCTACGCAATCGTAGCAGATTCAGTACGGTCGATTGAAATTTGTTGTGCGTATTCGCAGATTTATTTAAACTACAAAAATATTGTAAAGTGGCCTGTAGTCGAAATTTTACCGATTATGTTTGTATCAACATTCAACTTGTTTTTTAGTATAATTAATTCGAAATATCAGTAAGTATACAAATTCTAAAATCTTATCTTGACGCCATGAGGAGCGGAGTGGGAAAGAGGAAGCTTAAGAATTAATGTTTTTTTATTAAACATCAATTTCCTTAGAAGTAATCAATTAAACTATTAAACGGTAGCCATAACAAATAAACAAAGATAGTATAGTAATTAAATTTGAAAAAAAAAATGGAAGCCACACTATGCCTGAGTTTGCATATCTTTTTTTGAACATACGTAATTAGCTCATGCAGCCAAATCAAATTATCAAATATGCTTTAATTTGATCGTTTATCGCATTTCGTATGTAAAAATCAAGTGTTAGGCAGGTAAAATAAAGTAAATTTATTGTACCTGCCTTAACGGCATACACACGATTTTTTGTTTGTGTCCATGGCAAAGTCCTTTCAAATTATGTAGGTTATATTCCTCTCATTTTATAAGAAATACTGTAAAAGGTACTCACATTTTCCATGTTTACCAATATATTATAGATAATAACGGCGGTTTTATGATTTTAAAGTACTTTTACTAAGCTCCTTCTATTTACTAAATATTTTACTTTTTATTTAACTAATTCTACTATCTTGTTCAAGATCAGAATACCTTATTTCTATTATATTCTCAACCTAATTCAATTTTGCATAACGTAAACCATAGAATTATTTTTATTTCAAACTTGTAACAGTAAATGACAGCAGAATCTATTTAGTAATTCCCCAAACTTATCGCCCACCTGCTAACCTCGCCGTCGCTTACAAGATGAGACGGCCTGACAACAAATGACTACTGAGACACTTCGTTTACCTAACGCCTATGAATGTAGTACTATAATAATATTTTATTTGTTTTGTGTCTAGGCACGAAGGTAAACGAACTATTTACTCTTGCATCAGTTGCGAACGTGATACATCTCCCCAAACACGTAGGCCTACTCGATGTGCCATTAGAAACTTCTATGTTACTGATAGCACATTTCTTCGACTGCATACTAGATTACATTGTCATAGTAGATTACGGTGTGGCCCATTGCCGCAAACATGTATACACATGCGAAATCTACTTACATAAGCCGTTATAGTTTAACAAGCACCTTATATTGTTGACATGGAAGTTTGTACATGTTGCTATTTTACCTACCGGAAGAATAGTAACATGTACAAACTTCCACCCTCCTCCTACCGGAACATAAACTATTTTAGCATGCACATACATGATCAGACCACACCTCCTTCCATATGCGCCTCATAGCACGCTTGAAAATCAACCGGCTTTAATTTTGAACATGCTCTAATTGGTATGCTGATATAGTCGGCTGCTGCGCACCCGGTCGTGGGTTCGATTCCCGTACGGAACAAATATTTGTACGATCTGCATGTAGTTGTTCCGGGTCTGGGTGTATTGTGTGTGGAATTTGTGTGTTGTAAACGCACCCACGACACTACGAACGACAACGAAACAATACAATAAATCCTAGTGTGGGGCAACATTTAAAAAAATGTACTTCGGGAGTGCCGACACAAGTGAAAACTTATTTTGGCGCGTTAGACATTTTTTAGATGGGTACTAGGGTTAATGCGATCCCGACGGCGAAACGCCAAACTAAACGTCTAGCGTCTTGTAACGGTGTCGCGAGTCCAGAGATTTTATCTCATCTATAAATATGCATACCGTGCTAAAAGAAGTTTTCACTTAAAAAAAAAACTTGAGCAATTGCTCCATATAAAAGCATGTTTTCTTGCAACTAATGAGTATGTGTGTTCGTAGCGTTCTACAGAATGCACAATGGCTTGTTCCGTAATGCATTAGTATCTACTCCTTGTGTGCGGAAAATAAGTAACTTAAAAATATTATCATAAGGAAAATGGCCGTGCCTTGCGGTGCCGGCTACGAATAGCACTAACCCATCTCATCCCGTGGGTGTCGTAAAAACCGACTAAGGGATTAGACGGAGGATGGGCAGTAGCGTCCTTCGAATACATTAACAACTCAACTGCGATCGCCAACCAGCCTGCCAAGCGTGGCGATTATGGCAAAACCCCCCAATGAGCACACACAACACACCGATATCGGTCGTTGTGGCGATCATTGAGGCCTGTGTCCAGCAGTGGACTTTATTAGGCCGAAATGATGATGATGGATGTGACCGGGCGTTGGGGTAGATTTAGAGAATATTTGGTGTTTAATCTGTCGTCTGAAGTTCATGCAGTGTCCAAATTATAAATATAGCATAACTCAATCTCCTATTTTTGTTGTTAATGTATTTGAAGGACGCTACTGCCCATCTTCCGGCTAATCCCTTAGTCGCCTTTTACGACACCCTTTTTTTATTGGTGCCCAATGGAAATTTTTCATGAACTTCCTTCGCCCCGGGGAAAACCACAGGGGCGGTCATCTTCGGCACCTAAGGGAGGCTCCAGGTCCTCGTATGATCACACTGGAGCCGCCCACTGGTGCTACGCCTAGGCATATCTCGGAGAGGGTGACTGTAAAGCGGTCACCCCCCCAGGGGGATTGTAAAGGATCCCCCAAAGCGTCCAACGGCAGCGCGTGACCACATGTGTGCTACCGTCTTCTCTTGGGTCGCTTGGTGTGAGCACGCAGATTCCCCAATCTATGCACCCGCGAACCCAGAGGTCCCCCGCCTTGTAGCAGTCGCCTTTTACGACACCCACGGGAGGAAATGGGGTGGTGGTATACTGAGCCGGCAGTACACGGCAACGGTCACATCCATATCCCGTCAAAGAGTTACGACTCCACAAATAACACAGCAAAATCTTTTCCGTTACAAAATGTATAGAGCAGGAACCTACATTTTTATTTCCCCGTCGTAAAAATACGAATACTATATGAGCGATGAGACGATAGAATTAAATTGGCGAAACTTATGGCCAGTCGTTACAGGTAATGAGACCACTGTGCCCACAAAGAAAACTCAACCTTAAATCGATAGCGTTAAATTCCACATTAATATAATAGCGAATTATATTTATGAGTACTCGAAAGCTCTGATGTAAGGCTCTTTAGTATTTCATCAGTTTAGAATTTAATTCTTTTTTTATGTTAAAAAATGGAATTCATGACATTATTGAAGCTGAAAGATTTAAGATAACTTACATATCATGAACTGCATCGTTTCAGCTGAAAAACGTCCACTATGAACACGACCGATATATGTTTGCATTGTGTGCTCATTGGGGGATTTCATAATCGCCACGCTTGGCAGACGGATGGGCGATCGCAGTTGAGTTGAAGATTTGCTCGAAGGAGTGAGCTACCCATCCTCCGGATAATCCCATAGTCACACACTTTAACGACACTCATGGGATGAGATAGAGTAGTGTTATTCTTAACTGGCACCACATGGAGGAGGAACTATGTGCCCCACACTAGGATTTCTCCTGTGTCGTGGGTGCGTTTACACACATACATTTCACACAGAATACACCCAGACCCGGACCAACTACCTGCAGATCATACAAATATTTGTTCCGTGCGGGAATCGAACCCGCGACCCGGAGCGCAGCAGTCGACTGTATCAACCACTGCACCAACCGTGTCGTTAGTTTGAAGGGCAGTGAGTGAAATTACTGGGCATATAAATAACTATTGTGTCGCAGTGATGAATTAAAATTGTTATTGGTGGGCGTGACGCTAATCACCGGGCGAATGACTTGCTCGTCTCGTCACTATATTAGATTAGAAAAAGAAACTAGAACGCAAAAGAAGAATCATCATCATCATATCAGCCAAAGGACGTCCACTGCTGAACAAAGACCTCCCCCTTAGACTGAATATCTCTTAATTTTTCATCATCATTTCGGCCGAATGAAGTCCACTGCTGGACACAGGCCTCCCCCAAAGATCACCATAAGGACCAATTTGATTGTGTTGTGGTCTGATTGAGGGGTTTTGCCATAATCGCCACGCTTGGCAGACGGGTTGGCGATCGCATTTCAGTTGTTAATGTACTCTAAGGATGCTGTTGCCCATCCTCCGGCTAATCCCTTAGTCGACTTTTACGACACCCACGGGAGGAAATGGGGTTGTGGTATTCTGAGCCGGCACTACACGGCAATATCTAGCGTATGTAAAAAGCGGATAGCATCGTCATTTAGGGGGGAATTTGCCAGTACACACCACGCTTGGCAGGTGGGTTGGTGAGCGTAGTATAGCTACTATTCCATAGGACGGACATTGCTGCCCCATCTCTCTGAATTATAGTCCCTTAGTCGTCTTTGACTACATCCATGGAAGGAGATGGTGCTATATTCTTAATCCAGACCGGACCGGACACGGGCGGAATGCTTGTCTCATAAGTTTATATTGCTTGCTTGTACAATCACTTCTTCCAATTCTTGACTATGCTGACACCAGCTATCTGGATCTCACGGAGGAACAACTTGATAAACTTGAGCGACTCCAAAACTTCTGTATAAGATTTATATTTGGTTTACGCCAGTATGATCATGTGTCAGAGTATCGTATTAAGCTCAAGTGGCTCCCTATACGCCTTCGTCAGAATACTCATATTCTTCAGCTTCTATACAGTATCCTGTACAATGCCCTCTACCCCTTGCTTTCTTAAAGAACGTTTCGAGTTCCTTCATGATACACATTGAAGATTCTTAAGGTCATCAGAGAATCTGACGTTGAAAATGCCAACACATTCCACTAATTTCGTTGGAAAATCCTTCACAGTCCAAGCTGCTCGCTTATGAAATGTGTTGCCAATAACAATCAGACGTACTAAGTCCCTGGCAATATTTAAAAGACTATTAAAAGAACACTATCATTCTCTGTAATGTCCTACACCCATCTCTCTGTTTATTTTTATTGTATATGTACCTACATATTATATATCATATTTAAGTATGTGTTATGTTATAATTATTGTTACACCGTGAACTACCTCTTTCTTTTTTACTTGCAAATCTGTCCATCCCAAGGTTGTCTGGAAGAAATCGCCGAGTGCGATAAGAGCGCCTTTTGTACATGTCATGTTATGTATTTGATTTTCTTTTTATTTGTTATGTCTGGTGTACAATAAAAGTATTGTATTGTAGAATTTTGTATTTTCAAATAATACTCCTACATACGTTACGACGTACATGATATTGACCACACAGTTGGCGCAGTGGCTCAGCAGTTTGCTAGCTGCACTTCGTGTCACGGGTTCGATCCCCGCACGCAAACCGAATTTGTATGATCTACAGAATGGTAGTTTTAGTGCATATGACATTTCTGTCTGTAAACTGTAAGCACGACACAGGAGAAAGCCTAATGTACAAAAATAGTTTTCTTAAAAAATGACATTGTAAAATTATAGTTCTAACTTACTTGACACATGTGTGCTATAAGTAAAATGCCTAGAATTATTGATATCATGAGTATTAACGAAGGATGCCCTTGGCAGCGAAAAAGGACTTTGGCAGCAGGCTTAACGACTGCCGTATAATGACAAGAACCGGGACCAATAATTTTACGTGCCCTCTGAAGCACGGAGACGCTCAGTTCAAATACAATTATGCGGTCACCCATCCTTAGACTGACCACGCCAAGCGTTGTTTAACCTCAACGATCGTTTACCGATCAATGAGTGCAACTGGATAGTGAGAGATGATGATGGATAGACATGAGTGCCTCGCTAGCAATATTGAACGATTACAACACAAGTCACAGAATGCTCCAGTCCTAACTGTGGATGGATGCAAGGCAAGCGGTCAAACCTTCAAGTAACATTGGAGCAATGCCCGGTCATTAGCCCGCCGAGGCCGCGCCGTTGCGTAAGTACTACGTGCAATCGATTTTTCTTTTAGACACAACAAAATTCGGAGGCACGTTCATATTTACGCTGCTTGCTCTTTCATTCGAATCTTGAAATTGTATACAAGTGTTTTCTAGTTGTTTTACGAGCATTACCAGGTATCAGACATTTATCCAAATATAGTTGTTTCAAAATAAGTATCGTCAATATTATTACCGTTTCCGTGACCATTCCTGTTCATGCGGTTCACGAATTATTTAGGAAAAACCGCTTAAGAGGCAAAAGTAACCCAAATTCGCACGCACTTCACCACCTCCTAGAGTTTAATTATGCAGAGACAAAGAAGCCGCCCTGCGAAATCAATATTAGTAACTTTCGATATTATTTTCCTTAATTAACTAATACTTAATACCTCCATATTAATACATAAAAGGCAGTCGATAAACAGAATTTTCAATTCATTTACAAATTACCATGAAAATAATCTCGCTCAAAAAGTATAAAAGTACTCGTAGCTTTGTCGCCTACAGGTCTTGCAACCACACTGAATAAACCAACAGAGATGATTATATTTTATTTTCCTATAAAATCCTCTTATAAGGACTTCAAAGGGCTTTTGTATAATGACTTTTGGTTTTCAATAATGAATAAGTAGCTCTTTGAGACTGAGTAGGTTTTTGAGACTCTTTCATGGACGAAGACATGAATGCCTCAGATTAAATACTCAGTGACATAAAATTTAATGAAAAATAAATTATCACCTGGTAACAGGAAATGATTCGGTTTCACAAGGCGTCACTTGACAGCTGTTGTTGTTGAGCCAATGTTGAGCTTCTAAAATATATGTTTTATGCTAGTGGGGATTCGCATCATACATTGCACGCAGGCATTTTTGGGACTTATCAAATGCATTCGATTGCGTTGCATTGCTATAGCATTAGGAATACTGATCTGGATGTTATTAGGTATATTTTATTTAGTTACCAGGACTAAACTTTCAATTGACGAAGATCACCGAGGTACCTATGTGGTAGCAGAGAGACCGCAGGACTCAAATCTGGTTAATTTTTAGGGTTCCGAACGACCCAAGGAAAAAACGGCGGGTCCCTTATAGGATCACTCGTGTCTGTCTGTCTGTCTGTCCGTCTGTAACAGCCAATTTTTTCCGAATCTACTGGACCGATAAGTTGAAATTTGATACATATATGGATATCTGTAACCCAAACACGAAATAACGTAAAAATATATTTTTTGAATATGGGTCCCATTTTTGGGAGGTAATATAGAAAATTTAAGAATAAAGTTTTGCAATCTGTACCGTGTAATATATTAAATTAGAGGGCTTATTGTGAAAGTCTTATATTTATTTAATTTAAAATTTTATAATAAAATCTTGTATATCATGAAGTCGATTTGTCTTTAAAACATCAAATAATGTAACCGATGCCATAAATATAGTTATCGACGCAAAGTTTAACTTTTATGGCCCAACTGAATCAAAGACAAAACTGAAATAGTTCCATTTGGGTATTCAGGAATACTAAATAGCTGTTGGAAAGTTATCAATTTTCCAGCGTATTTAACATTGAGTATTCGAAACCCTAATGGATTCAACATGGCGGCTTTTGAACAATACACAAATACTTTAGTATTGTGTAGTGTTTATAAGTTTCATCTAGTTTTTAAATTTAATACAAAATAATATTTATTTTCAAATGTATATTAAGTTTTGCTTTAAATAGAATTGAATAGAACATCATCATATCGGCCGTTTATACGTCCACTGCTGAACAAAGGCCTCCCCCATAGATTTCCACAATTGTTTCGTAGGCGCACGCTTGGTAGGCGGGTTGGTGAGCACAGTGTGGCTACTGTTCCATAGTAGGGACGCTGCTGCCCATCCCTCTTGACGTCGCCGATATATTTTTGTAGATTTTTTTCATTTTTGGGATTTTTTTTATGAATATGTAAAGATTGATTAATCTGAACACCGTACAACGCTGCCTCATACTTGACACTAGCGTAATTGTGGAAGATACTCTACAGAAGTCATTATCTAAGAGAAGAAGAAGAAGACATACATAAAGATGTACAGGTATGTAACGAGATACCTATCTTTGAAATACTTACACCGACCTAATACTCGTATGCAAACAAATGCAGTTTATTTTAGTATAAATGTGATTCCATATCTAGAAAGGTATTTATGTTATTGATGTTAATAGTCAGACAGGTCAACTTTACATACTGGATCTGTTCCATAACATGTCTAGCTTATCATTATCACATGTTCTACTAAGTTAGTATACAAATCTACAGTTCATTCTCTAGTGCAGAGGTAAAACCATACCCCCGGGAAGACGATCGCACGCACGTAGTCACGTGACGCTGTGTACGCAGCATAGCGCACAGCGAGGCGAGGGGGGTTCCTTTACAATCCTCCCCGAGAAGTGCCTGAGGGGGCGACCTTTTTACAGTTATATCCCCTATGCTAGAGGGGGTGACCTATTTACAGTCATCCCCTCCGAGATGTATCTGAAGGGCATCATGGGCGACTCTAGTGTGATCTTACGAGAAGCTTGAGTCCCCTTTCGTTATGACCGCTTCAGTGGTTTAAGCCGGTAGGAGACCGGCATGCCCTTTCGCCCCAGGGCAGAGAATTTCCACTGGAGACTTAAAAAAGGGCTAAAACCATACACTGAAGACGTTTTCCTTTTCTGTTCTTTCTTTTGAAAGCAGTGATAGCCAACTGGTTGCTTTCCATACAGGAGGGTCCGAGTTCAATCCACGCCTACACCTCTGACTTGTTAGATTTATGTGCGGATCAGATTGAGAATTTGATCATCACTTGCGCTAACGGCGAAGGAAAACATCGTGAGGAATCCTGCACACCTGAGGGGTCTCCAAAATGTTCTCAATGGTGTATGTAGTCCGCCAACCCGCACTAAGCCAGCGTCGCGGACTAAGGCCTAACCTTTCACATCGTGAGAAAAGACTCGTGTTCAGCAGTTGAACAGTAATGGTCTGATTCTGTATGAAGACTTTTTTTCACACTACTCAACCACAAATGCCATATCCCGTATTGCTGAGCGAGATTTAAAAAAAACTAGGATGAAGAAACTAGTCATGCACGTGCCTCAGCCCGACGAAAGCATGAAAAATTTCCTGCTTTTGTAAAATCTGCCTTGAGTCGGCAGGAAAAACATTGACACAAAGAAAAAGATAAGAATCTCATCAACTTTATCAATAAGTCGAGTAGGCTTAGCGCTCCGTTATTCGTTTTACATAATTGCGAACAAAACCTTTCATAATTTTTTACACTCTGCTATCACAGATTTTATAATTAAAAGCCATTTGTCTTCGCAAATTAGATTTCATTTTGTTATGTTAGTGGCTAGATGACATTCGTCTCTTCATCTATTTTTCGTTTTCGGACCAATATTTTATTATTTTTTGGGTGGGGAAATCCTCGTTAACTTTCTCGCCCTGGGCAAGGTGTGTGCCGTACTCGCACATGCTTATATCACCACGGTGTACCTTTCTTTGCGAGTCCTGGAACAATGGTGACATTATATGGAATTAAGTTGTCCCCAATTTATAATCATAAAGAAATATCAAGGCCACTAAGCAAGCTATGGAGAGAGCTATGTTTTATTTTTCTATACGAGATAATCACAAATGAGGAGATCCGTAGAAGATCTAAATTTGCCGACATAGCTGAAGGATTAGTAAGCTTAAGTAGCAATGCGTGGGACACATTGCTCGTAGAATATATGGCCGTAGGGGCAACAAAGTTCTCGAGTGGAGACCGCGGACTGGAAAACGGTGCTTGGGTCGGCTTCCAACGAGATGGTGAGACGAACTGTCGAAAGTCGCTTGGAGTCATTGGATGCGGCAGGCATGTAACCGATCTTTTCCTTGAAATGAATTTTATTCAACGTTACTTAGTCAAAGAAAGAAAGAAAATGTGTTTATTGGCACAAAAAGAAAGAAATACACAAATATTACAATTAGTAAATGTTATAAATATAGGCTACTAAAATAAACTAATCATTACAAGAACATTATAGTGCCAACGGGGCCGCAGCTCAGCATAATGTTAGGAGGCAGAAATACCGACCACCTAACGCTGGTTTTCAGCTGCAACCCACGAGTGCCATACGCTCAAAACTATTAAATATACCTAACTAGTAGGCTGTATTGTAAGGTGCCTAAGGCGCCCGTTATAACAAACACTTTAATTTCATATAAACATATTTACTTACAGCATCACGAGTCATTCAGTGAGTCAGTGATGAGCGTACATATAGCTATTATATATAATATAGTAAAATTTCGTTGAAAAATATACTGAATTAATAGCAAAAAATAAAAAGTAAAAATAGAACTGCATACATAAATTTCACATTATAACATTAAACATAAACAAATAGAATGAATTTGGATCTGACGCAATTCGCTGACATACAGTATCTATGAAATCAAACAAGGGACTACACGAAACTTGTGCAATTAATCGCAATGTTGTCACCGCAACAACTGTTATCGTAATATACCTTCTACCGGTCTACCTGGTCCCTATATAGCGGATGAAGTAGTTCGAACATTTTCACATTGTTTCTGGTGGTGAAGTAGAAACGATTTTAGTTTAGTTTTGAATGTCGAACAACTTTTTCAAATGTACAGAATGCGATTTCGGGTTAGTGCTGGGTTTTCTTAAAACCGATATGGTAGGTACAGCAAACGATCATCGGCCTGCCTGATGTTAAGTAGTAACTGCACACACAGACGCGTGGATGCCTTGCCGACCTAACTGTTATGTTGGGATACATTTTGTTCTGGTAAACATCTGACTGTTTCTACTCTTTAAACGGAAAACAATTAGGCCTATACACAGTTGTTATAGCTCAAATAGGTAAGACTGTAGTACCACCCTAGTCGAGGCCTTCACGTGGAACTCTATTACCACAGTTCTTATTAATGTGCATATTTGCATTCGTACGACTTCTGACATAACATTGTGCGTCGTATATTTAAAACCAAGAACTTTAGATTAATTGTTGGTACATCGAACATCATATCATCAACTGCATCAGTTCTACGAGTTATGTTCTCGCCTAGTGCTACTTCAGCTTACTAATCCGCTCTTCTACGGATCTCTTCATTTCTGATTAAATCGCGTAGATAAATACCAAGAAAACTACTCTCCATAGCTTGCTGGGCTCTTTAATGAGGTCCTAGTGAGTGACTACGTCTCTGCATCAATAGTCTCAAACACTAGTTAAAGGTTTTCGTGTTAACGATTGTCGGTGTTCTAAAAGTTAGAACATTTTTTCACCATGGTGGAGATTTTCTTAATTTTCTTCCACCCCGAAAAGGCAGAAAGGTGTGCCAGGCGCTTCCCAGCTATAACAACCTGGGTGGTCACCTTCGGCATCGAAGAACGAGGTTGCAGGTTTTTAAGAACGAATAACAAAGAGCCGAACATCCCTCCGAGCCACCCTTTCAGGCACATCCCGGAAGGTATTGTAGAAATGGGACCGATCGTCCTTGTGTGCTGTGCTGCATAGATGGTGGCACGTGACCACATGTGTACAACCTTCTTCTTGGGAGTCACTCGTAATGAGCTGTCTGAATTCCACGGTACGCACCTGCGAACTCTGTGGCTTCTACATTACGGCGCTTAGACATTAGGGATAAAGGCACCAGGGTGGTGGTTAATCTGGCGCCGTCTCATCTTTCTCCGAACGAGATGTTCATGCTCTGCCAGTATATCCAGCACAAAAACTGGCAGAGAGAGATCTTGCCCGATCCTATGGCCTGGTTTATCCACCACACGGCAGCTGAAGTAGCGCTCGCCTCGAGCATTTGCTGTGTTGTCGTCTCCACAATGGTGGCACTCAGCCGTGACTTCACTTCCTATCCTGTGCAGGCATGCACCGAAACAACAGTGTACGCCGAATACCTGCGTGAGGCGGTAGGTGATACACTCATTGCTCTGGAGCCAAGAAACCGAAGAGCGCAAAGTTAGACCTACCTTATTTAGACGGTGTCTCGGGTAGACACCACATCTGTCTATTACTGTCCCACTGCTGGGCACGGGCCTCTTCCCACGATGAGCAAGGTTACGTCTTAGTCCACCACGCTGGCCTAATGCGGGTTGGGGGACTACACACAGTTGAGAACATTTTGGAATCCTCTCAGGTGTGCAGGTTTCCCCACAATGTTTTCCTTCATTGTCAACGCAAGTGATAATTAAATTCTGATCCGCACATGAATCCGAAAAGTCAGAGGTGCGGGCCGGGATCGAACTCAGACCTGCCCAGTAGACATACTTTTCAATAACTTAGAGAACAGAGTTACCAACGGATATTTGAAATTAATAAATGATTATTATGTTGCCATGTGGTGCCAGCTCAGAATGCCACCACACCATATCCTCCCATAGGTGTCGTAAAAGTCGACTAAGGGACTAATCGGAGGATGGGCAGCAGCGTCCTTTGAGTATTTTATTGCATTAACAACTCAACTGCGATCGCCAACCCGCCTGCCAACTGCCAAGCGTGGCAATTATGGCAAAACCCCCCAATGAGCCCACAACACATCCATATCGGTGGTTGTGGTGATCTTTGGGGGAGGCTTGTGTCCAGCACTGTACTTCATTCGGCCAAAATGATGAAATGATTATCACATAAAACTTGGCTGAACCAATTACAGCGACTAAATCTATACAAATAAATAAAATTGAAGTGTCTGTTTGTAATGTCAAAATTACAACTTTTTACAAAATGCATATGAAAGTATATACGGAACATATAACAAAAAATGTATTTTAAACATTTTTGTCTGTCTGTCTGTCCGTCTGTCTGTCTGTTTGTTCCGGGTAATATCCGAAACGGCTGGACCGATTTTGACGGGACTTTCACTGGCAGATAGCTGATGTTGTAAGGAATAACTTAGGCTACTTTTATTTTAGAATAATAATTAGGGTTCCGCGCAAAAAAAATCTTTGTCGAAGTACTCTAAATGTATTTTAAATTAAACTCGGGTAAAACCGCGGGTCCCAGCTAGTTATTAAAATAAAACACTATTGTATACATAATTATCCTGCACTGAAAAAGCCCTGCCTATACGTGCCACTCAAAACGAATCGCCCGCGGCATGTCAGGAAACATTAGGGCGGCTTAACTACGCTCTTATCTGTTTGTGTAATGGCTTCGTTGTGTTATTATGTTCCGATTGGAATATAAAAGCTATTTATGAGTATACAGTTCAATAACTGTGCTTTATTGAGGAAACATTATATGTGAGCGTATGTTATGTCAAACGTACATAAATCTGACTGGGGTTAAGTTTACTGCCATCAAATTTAAATAATATTTATATCCAGCATTGTTTATTCTTTTTTATCATATGGTTAGTGGCCAACCTGGTGTCAGAGTTGTTCAAGCCACCTCATCATCATCATATCAGCCATAGGAGGTCGACAGCTCTCTCTCTTCTCGAAGGCCTTCCGTATAAACGACCAGCTATATGCCGCATGTCGTCATTTTGAGGAGAATTTGCCAGTACTCGCCACGCTTGGCATGAGGGTGAGTTGGTGAGCGCAGAATTGTCGTAGTTCCACAGAAGGGACGCTGCGGTCTATCCCTTTGGCTTAGAGTCCCTTAGTCAGCTTTTACGCCATCCACGGGAGGAGATGGAGTGGTGCTATATTCTTAATCTGGATACCACACGGATACGGAAGTATTGATACGAACCGTCAATTGCATAAACGGGTAACAATAAAGATAAATTATTGTGAAAATATGAGTGGAGAGTATTGTCAAATTCCCTCAAAAATAACGACACAATTGTGAAGATCTATGGGGAAGGCCTTAGTTCAGCAGAGGATATCTTTTAACTGATATGATAATGTTCATGGTGATGATTCATAATAATCGCCACGTTTCGCAGGTGGGTTGGTTTGAGTTGTAAAGTTACTTAAAGGAAGCTGCTGTCCATCCTCTAGCTAATGCGGTTGGTGCAGTGGCTGATAAAGTCAGCTGCTGCGCACCGGGTCGTGGGTTCGATTCCCGCACGGAACAAATATTTGTACGATCTACAGGTAGTTGTTCCGGGCTGCGTGTATTGTATGTGGAATTTGTGTTTGTAAACGAACCCACGACACAGGAGAAATCGTAGTGTGGCGGCAACGTTTAAAAAAAATGCCATAGTCGCCTTTTACGATACCCACGGGACGAAACAGGGTGGTGCTTAGCCGACACCACGCTGTATAAACACGGTATTAAGTACTAACAATTCAATTCTCGCATTTACGTAAGTTTGTGTGCCAACTCTAAAGTGCAAGCTTGTACGAACTTATTGTAATAAAACATTTATAAAAGGATTACATCGCGTATATTATAGATTTTTGTTGCAATGTTTGTGGTCGCAGGATGCCTAAGGTGGGAGGCGTAAATTTACAGATTATAAAAGTATTTTTATCTACTCTTACAACTGTAATCAAAATTTGTTTCGATGCACGCGGTCACTCTCAGGTACAGAAATAGGAAATAAGAAGAAGTGGTACGGGGGCGTAATCGCGCCACCGCGACATGCCGAATTTGGACCATCCGGAAAAACGAAGATAATGGTTAGGTTAGGTTAGGTTAGCACTCGCATGAGGATACCGAATAGTGTCCTACGAGGCGGCAACTCTCCTGGTACGTTTTCCGCCTTTCGACATCCTGGCGGAGATGAATGCGTGGGCCTACGATCAGACACGCTCCCTCCGCCAGAGCGGCGAAGGCGCGCCTCCAGGGGCGTTGGACAGGCTGCGGTGGCTAGCTCGCCGGCGCGCACTTGGAAAGTGGCGTCACCGCCTGCAGATGCAGTTTGCGACCAAGCGCGTCGTGGAGGCTGTCCTGCCGCTCTTTGGAGCCTGGCTCAGAAGAAGCGAGCGCGTCACCTACCGCCTGACGCAGGTGCTCACCGGGCACGGTTGTTTCGGCGCGTACCTGCACAGGATAGGACGCCAGGCCACGGCACAATGCCACCATTGTGATAGCGACCAGGACACCGCACAGCACACGCTCGAGGAGTGCCCTGCGTGGGTGGCCGAGTGGCGGATTCTGGTCGATCGGATCGGGCAAGATCTCTCTCTGCCAGCAGTAGTGTTGCTACGTTGGCAGTAAACGAAAAGGTTTACCTACACTGCAGACTTTGTGAATTCGGGTGGCTATACTAAGAGGGATCAAAAAGTAGTGAGACAGACAGTCCTTGGTAAGAAAAAAATATATACTGGCAGGCATAGCTCAGATACATATTTGTAATATTAATAGAGAAAAACATCTTCGATTCTCTTTTGTTTTTTTCTGAATGTAGTCATTTGTTTGCTTCGTGTCGGAACGAGTTCTTGAAAATGGAGAAAAACGAAGTGCGAGCCGTTATTAAATACCTCTGTTTAAAAAAGTTAACGACCCAAGAGATTCATTGCGATTTGGAGGCAACATGAGGAGAGTCTGCTCCGCCGTATTCCACTGTCGCAAGGTGGGCTTCTCAATTTCGAGTAGGGAGAACGAGCACGGAAGACGAACATCGCTGCGGCCGTCCATCGTCGTCAGTCACCCAAGAAAATGTTGCGAAAGTCGAGAAAATTGTATTGAGCGATCGAAGAGTTACCATCCGATACTTAATTCAAGAAACGGGCATTTCATATGGAAGTATTCAATCCATATTGAAACAATCTTTGAATATGAGTAAAGTCTCCGCAAGATGGGTGCCGAGAATGTTATCCGACAGTCAGAAACAAAATCGACTTGACATTTCGAAGATATTGTTGGACAAGTTTCAAGAAGATTCTGAAAACTTTTTGTCTCGTTTCGTAACAATGGACGAAACATGGGTCCATCATTTTGATCCCGAGACAAAACAGCAATCTTCGCAATGGAAACGACCATCATCACCGATGGCTGCCATTCAGCAAGCTGGCTTCGAATTGGTTGACCACCCCCCTTATTCACCAGATCTGGCGGCTAGTGATTTTTATCTGTCCCCCAAATTGAAAAAATACTTAAGGGGAAACAGGCACGAAGACGATAACGAGGTGATGGATGCCGTGGATAGCTTTTTGCAGGACCAAGACAAAACTTTTGTGAAAGGGATTGAAGCCTCGGAAAAGCGCTGGACTCGGTGTGTAGAGAGACTCGAAAACTATCTAGAAAAATAAATTATTATGTTATCAATAGTCATTATATTCTATCTCATTCTCACTACTTTTTGATTCCTCCTCGTACTAAGCTTTGTTTGTCCATAGTATGACAATTAGGTGTTTTTTTATTTCAGTCTCCGACTTACACACGTCCTTAGTTTGCATATGTACGTTCTATATGTTATATCACACATCTATTCTTATACATAATGGAGCTTTCAAAAGTCTATGAGAACCTTTCAATACTCACAAAGCTTTTATAAAACAAAAGTTGATTCACCCTTCTAAACTGACACAAGATTGGATCCGCTCAGAGCCTTCGTAAGTACGTATGTCTGCACTCAACGAATGTCACAAGCCTCGCCACTCACGTAAAAATAACATTGAGAGAAAATAGAATGGGAACACTGATTTAGAGAGCTAGGACTTCAAGTATCCTCGATATAAAGGATTTGCTGGGATGTCGTGAAAAGATATTAGCTGAATGGCCATGAAGAGTATGCAAAAAAGTATGTTGTGTGCTCATTGGGGGGTTTTACTATAATCGCCACGCTTGGCAGGTGGGTTGGCGATCGCAGTTGATTTGTTAATTAACTCGAAGGACGCTGCTACCCATCCTCCAGCTAATCCCATAATCACATTTTACGACACCCACGGGATGAGATGGGTTGGTGCTATTCGTAACCGGCACTACACAGCAACAATTAAGCAACAGCACAGAATTAAGCATACAACAAGATTAAAGTGCGATTACAAATGAGCAAATATCAAAGTAACATTATAATACAAAATAAATTAGGTAAATGCGTTTTCCTTTTGTATTATTTTTTAGAATTTGTTACTATTACACCACCAACTACCCTTTATCAGTCTTATTTCATGATTTTTGTCCATCGCTTTTAGCGATAAGACCGCCAATTGTACTGTTATTTTGTTTTATAACTACTCTACCCTACTCTATTGATAAAGACATACTTAACAATATAAACATACGATATAAAATAATATACAACAATAATACATAGATACTAGTCATGTCAGAAAATGCTCCTTATGAATTTTCAAAACAACGCCTCAAAACTTCTACAGGTACATTTGGAAGCCTCCACCAAACTCATCATACGGCTATTAAAGCCTTCGACGCGATCACATGCAACACTGATTCTATTGCAATCCACCACTTAGTCGGGTGCTACTATACAAATAGCCGGTTATCATTTGTTTGAGTAGACATTTGTTTTATTAAATTTGATTTGTATTACATGGAATGTAGGCAAAATTGTGTTGTAGCGTTTTGAAACTATGTAGAAATCAAGTCAATCAGAGAAAACTTCTGCATGAACGAAGTATCAAAAATCCGTCGGCAACCGCGAATAATTGAGTTTATCCATAGATTTCCACAATTGTATCGTCATTTAGGGAGAATTTGCCAGTACTCACCACGCTTGGCAGGCGGGTTAGGGAGCCCGGATCCTGCTACCTATTTGGTAGCAGGATCTCTCCCCTGGCTTACAGTTCCTTAGTTGTCTTTTACATGGAGTAAATATTCCTACCCACCACACGAAAACCGAACACCACACGGAAATATATATTTATCAGTAGATTTTATTTTTATTTTTGGATGTTAGAATAAAATGGAATATGTGTAATGTTTTATTTGCAAAGGATGTAGGTATTACAAATCAGATATTACAAATATTTAGAAGGTCCTGTACATTCTGTCTTTGGGGCATGCAAAAATTAATCTCTTGCCTGTCTATTGCCGACAGCCATGTAGACACAATAGATTTTTAATTGTTTCTCGTTTTGCGGCAGTTAATGCGATAATATGCACTTAAAATCTTTAAAGAAAAAAACTAAAAATTCTAAACATAATTTATTTTATAATTATAGTAACATATCGGCTAAGAAATC
Source organism: Diloba caeruleocephala (assembly GCA_947459985.1). Lineage (NCBI taxonomy): Eukaryota > Metazoa > Arthropoda > Insecta > Lepidoptera > Noctuidae > Diloba > Diloba caeruleocephala. The sequence continues at coordinate 31,774,353 of OX381605.1, read as the reverse complement.
TGTTACAGAATAATAACATTTCATATCGGCCATTTATACGTCCACTGCTGAACAAAGGCCTGCCCCATAGATTTTCACAACTGTGTCATCATTTTGGGGGGTATTTGCCAATACTCACCACGCTTGGCAGGCGGGTTGGTGAGCGCAGTATGGCTACCGTTTCACAGAAGGGACGCTGCTGCCCATCCCTCTGGTTTAGATTCCCTTAGTCGCCTTTTACGACATCCACGGGAGGAGATGGAGTGGTGCTATATTCTTAATCCGGACACCACACGGAATATCCGGACACCACACGGAATATAAATAACATAACATAACAAATAACATTTAACTAAAAGTAATTGTGTAAGATGCTTTTTAAATATTCTTAGTGGTTGTTCTTTAATATTGTTAGGAATTTTATTATGCTCTAGTGTGATCATACGAGGACCTGGAGCCTCCCTTAGGTGCCGAAGATGACCGCCCCAGTGGTTTTAGCCGGTAGGAGTCCGGCATACCCTTCGCCCTTCCCCGGTGCGAAGGAAGTTCATGAAGAATTTCCAATGGGCATCAATAAAATAAAAAATAAAGGAATTTTATTATACACAGCAGGCGCCATACAAATGATACTTTTTCCAACAGTGTAGTTTTATATGCACCTGTGTACAGCAAAATTTTGGCATTGGATCTCATGCTTATATCTCATTCTTAGTATCGTTTCAAGAAGGAAATATATGTTTGTTTGTTCAGGATAATATTGCTAGTTCTAATATGCACAGACATGGAAACGTTAAAAGTTTACGAAGTTTAAAAACGGGAATGCAACTAGCGGCTGTTTTCAGACCAAACATGGCCTAAGGCAACGCTTTTGAGCTTTAAAAATCTTTCCTATACACTATGTTGCGTGTAAAGACTTAATTCCTAGATTTCACTTAGATCTGTAGATCTTAGATCATAGACCGATAGGCAATGATAACAACATTGAGAGGTTAGAACGGTGTTCGACAAGAACGATCCTATGGTAATCAGCCATCTTAAGTTAGATTAGAAAGTACACCTAGCTTCCTTCTTTCTATACAGAAGGAGGATTGATTAATGGTATAGGTTCTAACGCAGCGCATAAACCAATCCCATTTGTTCAAAGCTGACTCCTAAGAGTAGCATCAAATAAGTTAGTTAAAAACTACCTTATATAGAAGTGCTATTATGGTCTGAAAGAGTTCTTAACTAATTAACAAAAATATTAGATTACGCACATTATAATAATATTATAAAATATTAGGAAAGTTCAAAGTCAATAAAATATATATTTTACTATCTGCAAATATACTTTGAAATCCTCATCATAAAATTAAGCATAAACTTATATTAGATGACTACTTATTTAGACAATGTAAAATGAAGTAATTAATGTTTTATTAATTTTATAATTTCATTAATTTAAATGGAATTGAAATGTAACGTATATGTAATAATTCAATTGTAATAATGGTCGCATAATTTGATTAATGTAAAAATAATGAGATGCGATAATATTTTTATGGTTATCTAATGTCATATATAGTTTTAGTTACACAAATGTATTTATTTATATACTCTTTATTGTACACCACATAATACATAGAGATAAATATTTAAAAAGATACATGTACAATGGGCGGTCTTATCGCACAGGGCGATCTCTTCCAGACAACCTTTGGATGGACAGGAAGAAAGGAGAGAGATATTGGGCTGTCAAGTGTACAATATATCATACACAATATTACTTAGACATAAAAATATAAAATACATACAATAAATATTATACATATAAAACGATGATAAAATATACTAATAAACATCAAATATAACGGGGAAAGAAGAAAAATTAGAGAGAAAGGTAATGCTCCTTCACCATTTTCTTAAAAATAGGTAGTGTTTGAGCACGTCTTACTTCAATAGGTAATGCATTCCACAAGCGAGCCGCTTGAATAGTAAATGAATTATCGAAGAAGGAAGTGGAATGCATACGTATACTTAATTTTAGATTTTCTGATGATCTCAAGAAACTAGAATGTGTCTCATAAATGAACTGAAAGCGTTCTTTAAGATAAAAAGGGGTAGAAGGTTTAAAGAGCACATTATAAAGCAAAGAAAGAATATGAGCGTTCCGGTGAAAGCGGATGGGAAGCCATTTGAGCTTAGTTCGAAATTCAGAAACGTGATCATATTTGCGTAGGCCAAATATAAATCTGATACAAAGATTTTGAAGTCGCTCAAGCTTGTCAAATTGGTCTTGCGTGAGATCGAGATAGCTGGCATCAGCATAATCAAGGATCGAGAGTAGAAGAGATTGTGCTAACGCAATTTTGGTATTAATGGGGAGAAAATTACGAAGATGTCTCAAGGAGCCCGCCTCCATGCTAGAAACTAGACACATAACATAAACGCTGTACATATGAGCTTAGTTTTATACTTAATTTAATAGTTATATATATTAATCTCTTTATGAAATCCTCCTTAACTTCTCAGAATGGCGCTGCAACTCATAAATGAAGAAATTCCGCACAGCCTTGACACTGCTAAACTACATTAATATGTACTCACCATATTTGTTACAGATGAGGTGCACTCTCGGTGAATCTGGTCTGCACTCCTTCAGCTCCTTCAACAATCCCCCTTGACTTCTGAGGAAGGCTCGATACGTCTTAGCAGCTCCGTGTTCATGGATGAAGCTTGCTCTCGGACCTGGGGTAGCACTGACGTTGACAGCTGCTTTGATACTGCTGTCTTCTGGTTTTGTTTCGTTTACCACTGCTTGGCTATTATTCAGCAACCTGGATAAAGACAGAATGTGGCTTATGATTAGCTTGAGGAAAATTGGAAAGGCTTTTTCGTAGAATACATAACGAGAATTAGGAAGATATTTGATACTGAGAAACGACTAAAACATCTAATGTTATTTTATGCCAGTGAATACAATATAAGTACTTTTTTTTATTGGTGCCCAGTGTGGAAATTCTTAATAAGCTTCCTTCGCCCCGGGGAAGGGCGAAGGCGTATGTTGTCTCCTACCGGCTAAAACCACTGGTGCGGTCATCTTCGGTACCTAAGGGAGGCTCCAGGTCCTCGTATGATCACACTAGAGCCACCAACTGGTGCCAAACCTTGCGTCCGGAGCTTTTAACGTTAAAGTTACCAAACAAGTAATTAACGGGCATCACAATTTATGAGGGAGGTCTTTGTTCAGTAGTGGACATCCATCGGCTGATATGATAATGATCATAATAAAGTATGCATGGCCGTACAACTGCCTCATGGAAGACGCACTATAGCAAACTGAACACTTAGTCAAAACGTATCAAAATTCAAAACACGAATAGTTACACATTATAGCTATTTACATTTACAATACAGACATACCAATCTCGTGCGGTATGCAGTTTAGAGCACAAACATTTAGATAATGTTACGTATCTATGTACTAACGGAACAATGAAATGAATTTCACAGGTAAAGGACGTGTTCCATAACGCGCAAAGAGTGCTTTAAATTTAAGCAATTGCAGCGGGAGCTTCCGCTTGGCTTATACCGCGGTTATGGTGTGAAACATTCTGGATGGTTATAGATAAACAGATTTTTAGGTAGTCGTTGACCCATCGAGTTATAGTTTTATATTTTATAAAACGATGTTTGTTTGTATAACTAGGATCTCGGAAAAACAATTGAAATATTATATGGATAAATATTTTATGGATATGTAAAGATTAATTAATCTAAACACCGTATAACGTTGCCTTATACTTGACATTGGCAAAATTGTGGAAGATACTCTGCAGAAGCCATAATCTAAGAGAAGAAGAAGAACTGGGATCTCCAATCATGATTAGTGGTGGACAGTACATATCTCACATGTACAAATAGCCAGACTCGAAGCAACTATATGTAGATCATACAAATATTTATTCCATGCGAGGTTCGAACCTGCGACACGTTATGGTAGCCAAACTGCAAGCCACTGTGCTGACCTTGCCAACGTTTTGAACCCCAGGGTGACATCATTTTGCGAAATACATTTTTTATTGCAAGCGTTCCTGGCTGTTATTTTACTCTATTCCGAACAATTAGTACAACATCAACGGTAAACATTATTATTAAAAATCGTGGTTTTGATATTCGTACACCATCATATAGAATATGAGATTTTTATTTGCATTAAAACAGTGCTATGCTAGCAGTATTTTTGTTAAAAGTGAAAATTTACAAACGCTTGAGAAAACTTACGAATAGCCGAGGATGGAACACAGTTTTAAAGCAGTATCTTCGTCCAGGGTGGTGATGCAGGCGGGAAACCAGGAGTGGTTAGCAGCGCGGTATACTTGTAGCTCGCCACGACCAACATCGCCATTGGCTTGACTCAGACGCACTGTTAAAGAGAAAAAATACATATGTTTAACTGTAATAATGTGTATTTATAATGAAAGTCAGTCAATAAAACCGGGAGTAAGGTATTCAAAGCGATCAGTTAGTGGTAGGCTACAGTGTCTTGTCTGGAGTTATTTATAGAACACTTTACTCTTGGAAATTCACTACGTGACACACGATTTCTCCTAAAAGAAGATTTATTTCCTTCGCGAGTCGCCATCCGCCATCCGGATATAATTAAAAATCATTAGCCAGTCGTTTTCCAATCTCCGGATGAAAGGACTTGTCTCTGTTTAAAGCCCGATACTGGCAGAAATGCTACAGATAGGTCGTATTTGATACTCTGAAAATTTAAAGAAAAAAAAAACACTTATATAGTCTATATTCACAGCAAGAAAAAGGTTAGGTTTTCGTGTCAGAATTTTTAAAAGTCAGTCGTTGGTGAAATTTTCGAACAATGAATTGTGCGTTTTCATTGTGTTGTTGTTTTATTGTTATAACAACTAGAATGATAATGAATTATTGAGTTTAAGTGGAACATTGTGTAGCTTGTGGTATAGTGTTGACATTGTAAAACAGTTGAATAGTTTCAAGTGTATAGGTATATTTGGACGACGCGTGCTCCGGATCGTGAGTACTTCCAAGACCTATTTTTTATAATTTTTATATACTTTTAAATGATATGAAAATTAGATAATCAGATAGGGAGTATCTTTACGATTATTTATCAGTAACCACTTCATATAGGTTCCACAGTAATTTATCTACTTACTTAGGTCAACGGCAGTATATATATATAAATATTAATTACTTATATACATGTATTTTAATGATTTAATCTTGTAAATAATATAACGAATATTGTATATAATATTTTTTATTGTGTCTTGATGCGTTACATCTCATTAGACACACATCACATACACATCGTTATATCTCATTAAGATATAACGATTTTTCTTCAAAATATAGTGAAAAAGTTCCTAAAGTATGGGCAATCGCAATTTTTTGCAATTTTGTATTTCAGCCGATTGATATGAAAGTTATATAATCAAATAGATAATGTCCTTGCGATCATTTTAAGGTAATCTCTTCATATATGTTCCATATTAAAATGTTGAGAGATCTCAGGTTAAACGCAAGTAGGTAATACGACACCACCACCGCGGGGCTGATTTAAATTATTTATATAAAATTATACTACATACATTAATGTATTTTAATGATTTATTCTTGTAAATAATATAACAAATATTGTATATAACATTTTTTATAGTGTGCTTATGCAATACATAACGAGCTGTAACGATTTTTCTTCAAAATAAAGTGAAAAAGTTCCTAAAGTATGGGCAATCGCAATGTTTAGCAATTTTGTTTTTCAGCCGATTGAAATAAAAATAATAAAAATAATAAGTTATATAATCGGATAGATAATGTCCTTGCGGTCATTTTAAGGTAACCTCTTCATATATGTTCCATATTAAAATATTGTGAAATCTTAGTTCAAACGCACGGCGATAAAATGCTCGCGTGTCTGTGCGTTTACCTTGACGCTTGACGGTTATTTCGTTTTTGACGTCTGACGGGTGAGGGGATTTGATATAAGTGTTACAACGTTTTTCTTTGTTACGTTACAGTCGGAAGTACTGTTATAACTCCAGCATAGTTATTTTTAAAGATAACAGAGAGTATCAAAGATCTTTGTAGTTTTCATAAAAGCTTCAAAATATGCTACGGGTCCTCTGGTTTTTAACACGATTTTATTAGCTTGGTATGTATCTATGCTATGTCTATACTGCCGTGTGGTGCTGGCTCAGAATGCCACTTCATCTTCTCCCATGAGTATCGTAAAAGTCGACTAAGGGATTAGCCGGAGGATGGTGGCGATTATGGCAAAACCCCCCAATGAGCCAACAACACATCCATATCGGTCGTTGTGGTAATCTTTGGGGGAGGTCTATGTCCAGCAGTGGTCTTCATTCGGCCGAATTGATGTTATATCTATGAATCTCTGTATCAGAATTTTTGATTAATTTCGGTGCGGGTTCCAAGACAGTTATTGATTTCTCTGGGACACACCGACCTTCATTGGTCGGTGTTATTTTCGGTGGTCGCCATTGTAGATCCTGGCTTACAGAAGTTGCAGTAGTTGGGACAATATGGCGGACGTATCCCAAAAAAAGGCATCCCACGGTTTAAGTACAATAAAATCAATTTTTGTTAATCACTCTATTGTTATTTTACACATATTAAAAAATATTTTCTACTTTTTGGTTCGGTTATCTACAAAAGCGTGTTTTTTTAGTTCTTATAAACTATTATTTATTGTCACTGGTGACAGCTTACAACCACCAAAAGTTTAAAATCCTTTAAAACAAAATATTACAAAAGAGCGCCAAGTTATAAAATTACCAGAGCACAGGGCATTCCAGCTTCCTTAGGTTGGCAAATTAATAATCACTAGATGTTGACGTTCATAGTTTCGGTAGGCCATTACTGCAATTTACCGTGTGGTGCCAGCTACGAATAGCACCACCCCATCTCCTCCCGTGGGTACTGAATCCAAGAAATTGTTAAAATTCTGGTATAACTGTTCATGGCTGCAGTTATTGGCGACGGTTGTTGCCATAAATAAGCATTAAGCCCAGGCGACTTCAGCCGTAGCACTAAAATATCACAGAAAAACCCAGTCAGGGTTCGTAAAATACAAAATCGCATCATTTTCCAACGCCGAAGTAAAGATAAGTGTAAAACCAAGGTTCAACGCAGATTAGGTGGAGACACATCAAGGGAAGCAGTGTACTTGAGCGCTAAAGAAAATTATCTCTAGCATACAATTTACATCTCATATTTTTATTTAAAAAATACGTGGGCTAGGATTTCTCATGTTTACAGACTTGAATTCCACATACAATACACCCAGACCCGGAACAACTACCTGCAGATCATACTAATATTTGTCCGTGCGGGATTCGAACCCACGACCCGGAGCGCAGCAGCCGACTGTATGAGCCACTGCACCAACTGTGCCGTCATATGCCGTATTTGAATTATAAAAATACGATATTTAATTGTCTGTGGGAAAATTTGTGAATTTAAACCAATATTAACCTAAAGAGCAATTGAGGCGCCGTGTGGTTTCACTTGCATTGCATCTGTCTTTACTGTTTTTTTAATTATAAAAACATACATATAATGATTACTTACAGCAGTTCCTCTCATCTTGTCCCCATGGGCAGTCCACCCTCCCGTCACATAGATGAGCCTGCGAAATGCAGCGCTGGTTCCCACAATGCACCTCCCCGCTGCGCTTGCACACGCGGCAGTTCAGTTCGTCGGATCGGTCGGCGCAGTCCACATGTCCGTCGCAACGCCAGTCGTGAGGGATACAGCGGCGGACATCACATTGGAATCCAGTGGGACATACTGGAGACAAGACATATTAGTTTCAGTTTTGATTTGACTTTTGGTATTTGGTCTAAGCCCAGTAGTGATTATTAACAGCTAACGTTATAATAATGTCTTAGGTTTTCGCGAGTATTACACATTATAATAAAACACTTTTAAACGGATTCTATCGCGTATATTTTAGGTTTTTTGTTTTTCCTGACGTTTCGAACACTTTGCAGGGTTCGTGGTCGCAGGATGACTAGGGTGACAGGCGTCGTTACAGATTTTAAAAAGTTATTTTATTTTATCTACCGTACAATTATAATCAAAAATTCAGGAAAAACAAAAAACCTAAAATATACGCGATAGAATCCGTTTAAAAGTGTTTTATTATAAAGCTAACGTTATTTTTAGGTTACGTACTAAAATAACCCTTCTTTCAACACATATTTAAGTTACAGTAATGCACTGAGTATCTTGTAATTTAAACAAAATGGCAGTATGGGAGCGGTTCGACGGAGACTACGCGGCTGAAATGTGTGTATGTACACTCCTAGATTTTTAGACCGATTTGAGCAATTCTTTTTTTAAACAGGTGCAAAATTCTTTCTAGTTCGTCCCATTTAAATTTCATTACATTTAATTGAGTAGTTTTTTAGCCAGCTTCAATAAATTGGTTAATTTGACTGCGCTTATCTAGATGATGTCTTAATAGTTTCGATTCCTCTGAGATTAGAGAACCGATTTGACTCATTCTCATTTTTAGTGTTAAATACTGATACCAAATTAAAAAAATTCTTACATTTATTTACACTAAAAAGAAACAAATAAAACATTTTGACAAAAAATATACCGACTTCAAAAACCCTACACGATATAAAAATATTAAAACCACTGAAAAGGAAAAACAAGAATGACTAATATTTCCTTAAAGCGCTTTAAGATCTGTACTGAAATATTGTTAAATTCCAGGTAGTATTTTCAGCTTACCTGGCATGGCGTCTCTGAATCGCGCATCGTTGACTTCGCGATTGCCGAGGCACACGTCTGTGTCCGTCGACTCCGGGAATATTTCACATTGAAGGTAGTCGGGCATCGTCAGACCAAATACTTCTAGGAAAAAGCCGCAGCGACGCATCGTTTCTGTTTCAAAAGATAGCATCATTTTAGATTTTATTATACCGACATTAATTCAATCTGAGTTGAATCGTCGGTAGTCTGCAGTTTATTTTATTTTAAACTATTATGTAGGAGTGGAGTAATAGTAGTTTATGAAACTGTTGCATAATGAGGGGTATTAAAACACGAAAATGACTCGGTTTTTAATGGTTTCACGTGAGTATTTTAATACCTAGTTATGTGCAGTTTCACACACTACTTTATCTAATCTTAAACAAAAATTTTCTGTAATGCTACAAAAATAGAGCGCTCCGCTTAAGCGTTCCAGTAGAAAAAAAAAACATGGAATCTCCTTGGTGATATTAACTTCTTGGATTTGCCCTTTATCGTAATAGAAAAAATTATGTATTGTAACATTATTTTGTTTAATTTTCAGTATTTTGTTTTTAAAATTCGTCAATATAAACTCAGTTTGAAGTTTATTATTCGAATTTTACGATATGAGAGTATAGGCTGATACAGTCGGCTGCTGCGCTCCAGGTCGTGGGTTCGATTCCCGCACGGAACAAATACTCGTATTATCTGCAGGTTGTTGTTTCCGGGCCTGGGTGTATTGTATGTGGAATTCATGTCTGTAGACGCACCCACGACACAGGATAAATCGTAGTGTGGAGCAAAGTTATGAAAAAATAGATTATTCCACAATAATTTAATACTTTATTACGACTGTTCATAACCAACTACAAATTAATTTATCCATAGTTATTCCTAATCCTAATTGCCGTCCACACAAGTGATAGGCCACACTCTCTTCATCTGTGAGTGTCGTGATAGGCGATCGATTTTTTTACTAAATATAATAACTCTGTCACCAATCCGCTCGCCAAGTGCTGATAATGCTACAGTTAACTGAAGATACTAACGGCGCGACAGGATGTTAAAAACGATGTTATCGTAATTTTATTGGAACTCATGCAAATCGTCTCCATCCCTGAAATTGTCTGAAAGTTTAACTTACCATGGCACAAACTCCTGCAAGGACGGACCATGTGGCCCAGAGGCCCACATTTAGGCACGAACAGTGAACACAGGAAAAGCGCCGTCAGGTCGTAGCAGCGGACGTCTACTACTGCCTCGTATACTTCCAGGTCCTGGCAGAAGAAACCAATACTAAAAGACTGTAGCAAGAATGGATCTTGGGGAAGTTCTTTATTTATTTTCCAAATCGAGTAAACGGCGCCTATGGTTTTGCTATTCCCAAAAATCTTGGGCATAGTAAGAGACCTGACAACTGTCGGATACATCACAATCTTTACCTCTATACAGTAAGTATCATAAATACCGTAAAAAGGAGCGTATATATATATTGATACTGAGTGAACGAGACTACAATAAGTATAAAATGGCTAGAATTACTTATAACGCAAATATCCAAATGACTCTGAGGGACCTAGCCCCGACTCACAGCGACCTAGCCCAGCTCCGAGCGACCTAGCCCCAACTCTGAGGGACCTAGCCCCGACTCTGAGTGACCTACCCCCGACTCTGAGCGACCTACCCCCGACTCTGAGCGACCTAGCCCAGACTCACAGTGACCTAGCCCAGCTCCAAGCGACCTAGCCCCGACTCTGAGCGACCTACCGCCGACTCTGAGCGACCTAGCCTAGACTCACAGCGACCTAGCCCCGACCCACAGAGACCCAGCCCCGACTCTGAGCGACCTAGCCCCGACTCTGAGGGACCTAGCCCCGACTCCGAGCGACCTACCCCCGACTCTGAGCGACCTACCCCCGACTCTAAGCGACCTAGCCTAGACTCATAGCGACCTAGCACAGATCTGAGCGACCTAGCCCCGACTCTGGACGACCTAGCCCCGACTCTGAGCGACCTAGCCCCGACTCTGAACGACCTAGCCCCGATCCAGAGTGACCTAGCCCCGACTCTGAGGGACCTAGCCACGACTCTGAGCGACCTAGCCCCGACTCTGGGCGACCTAGCCCCGACTCTGAGCGACCTAGCCCCGACTCTGAGTGACCTAGCTCTAGCTCTGAGCGACCTAGCTCTAACTCTGAGCGACCTAGCTCCGACTCTGAGCGACCTAGCCTTGACTCTGAGCGACCTAGCCCTGACCCGCAGAGACCCAACCCCGACTCAGAGCGGCCTTTTTTTTTTATTGATGTCCAGTGGAAATTCTACCGGCTAAAACCACTGGAGCGGTCGTCTTCGGCACCGAAGGTTGAGTTGGGTTGTTAATGTACTCGAAGAAGACCGCTGCCCATCCTCCGGCTAATCCCTTAGTCGACTCAATCATGTCATTCATCTTTTTAAAAAAATTCATAATAGACTATTAAATAGTTATTTTTGAACGTCCACATAGACAGCGCCTATATATGCCCATACTTCACGGCTTCCTAGTGTTTAAGCTGGGGAGAAAAAACGGCGCAACAAACTCCCCAGCAACACGTTGACGGCACGGTTGATGCAGTGGCTGACACAGTCAGCTGCTGCGCTCCGGGTCGCGGGTTCGATTCCCGCACGGAACAAATATTTGTATAATCTGCAGGTAGTTGTTCCGGGTCTGGGTGTACTGTGTGGAATTTGTGTCTGTAAACGCACCCACGACACACGAGAAATCCTGAAAGTGTGAGGCAAAGTTTAAAAAAAAAAAACTTGTCTAAAAGTTTCTACTACTGTAATTCGTAAGATTTTGCTGAACATACATGGGGTTTTTTGGTAGGTATTGACCCAAGCTCTCACCCCCTGCAGTATGTCGTGCTATTTACTGGACAGCCTGTATATGACAGTAGTAACTATAATTAACATAACGAAAACTCTTAAGCGCGCAGAACCATCTTGTGTTCAACTAAAAGACCAACAATTTCTATTGTTTAAAATCATCTATACTGTAGTAAGCCTTTTTAATGCGGTCTCTTTAATTTTGGTCCTAAAAGAAATTAAAGGTAAAGCTAACAGGTATTTTGTTATATGTAAATACGGATACCAATTTCCGTGTGGTGTCCGGATTAACAATATAGCACCACTCCATCTCCTCCCGTGGATGTCGTAAGAGGCGACTAAGGGAATCTAAACCAGAGGGATGGGCAGCAGCTTCCTTTCTGTGAAACGGTAGCCATACTGCGCTCCCGCAACCCGCCTGCCAAGCGTGGTGAGTATTGGCAAATACCCCCGTATTTGAATGATGACACAGTTGTGAAAATCTATGGGGGAGGCCTTTGTTCAGCAGTGGACGTATAAATGGCCGATGTGATGGATACCAAGCATTCAGTTCAAAATGTTCCAGATTATACAAGGCCTATTTATTCCTTCGTAACAATAAGCAAACGATATTGCTCACCCAAGGACGACGCAATGCTACGTTTTAATAAACATTGCTCGTTAAAAACGGGCTTTAGAGTCTAACGCTGATATTTTACTTGTCGAGCCGGCATTGTTTCCGCGACAATGATTGATTCGCGCGCGAAGGGGTACGACTAATGGTTATTGATGTCACCACGTCACTCGCTGTTGTGGTCGTGGTTGGCGGGCTGTGGGTAATATAGAGGGAATGAAAACGTTCGTGGATCATTCTTTGTTGACAATGATGTGAACCTGATTAATGATGTTCCACAGTTTTTCTAGTAATTAAAACCAATACACGTAGCAGCTTGTAAACGTCCACTGTTGGACATGGGCATTCCAGAGATCTCCACAATGAGCGGTCATAGGGGGATATTGGCATAATTAATTATTATGTTTGGCAGGTGGATTGGTGATGATCGCCCGGGAAGACGGCGGCGCGCACGTGGTCACGTGCCACCGTGTGGTCGGCACAGCACACGGCGTGGCTTGGGGTGATCCTTTACAATCCTCCCCAAGAAGTGCCTGGGGGGCGACCTTTTTACATCCTCTCTGTGGTGTGCCTAAAGGCGTGGCACCAATGGGCGGCTCTAGTGTAATCTTACAAGCACCTGGAGCCCTCCTACAGTGCTGAAGATGACCGCTCCAGCGGTTTTAGCGAAGGAAGTTCCATGTAGAATTTCTACTGGACATGAATAAAAAAAAGGCTAGTTGGCGCTTGCATTGGAGGTGTAAATGTGCTCCAAGGACGCTGTTACTCATCCTCCGGCTAATTCCATAGCTGCCTTTTACGACATCGACATTATAATCATCCACTATCAAGTAAAATCATTAGTTCTTGGAAATTATTGGACATTCATTCATCGTGTTGGTCAAACGGAAACAAGCAAATAGTCTGATACTCTCGCTTTTTATAGTTCGAGATCACTATGGTCTAAACAGTCACTTAATCATTTCATAATTTTGGCCGAATGAAGTCCACTGCTGGACACAGGTCACCACAATGACCGATATGGATGTGTTGTGGGCTCATTGAGGGGTTTTGCCATAACAGCCACGCTTGGCAGACGGGTTGGCGATCGTAGTTAAGTTGTTAATGTACTCGAAGGACGCTGCCACCCATCCTCCGGCTAATCCCTTAGTCGACTTTTACGACACCCACGGGAGGAGATGGGGTGGTGGTATTCTGAGCCGGCACCACACGGGAGTACAGTCACTTCAGTTCCAAAGAATCCTAACCTTTATTCCTACAATAATCCGCAGGTAGGTGAATGCGAAATGAAAATGCGAATGTGAAAGTTTCTTCGAAAATCCTCTTAGAGAAAATTAATTGATCGAGTACCGACTAGGCACGGATCAAAGAGATTATAGGCCAATTAATTTATGTACTCAACGCTCGCCGGCCACACTAATCTCGCCTCTGAGTGTCAGGGCACGCCTTTCCAGAATCCTATAATGTTATTATTTCATCCGAAAATTGTCAGAATTCGTAGGGAGCCTAAATTCTGGATAATTTTCGGATACTTACGGTAAATATTATTTGCATTTCTGGTATTTATGCCACGTTGTCTAACAAGCGTTTGAAGGAAGCATACTGTCGTAAACTTTAAATTCTCTGATGACTGTTAATGCCATGTGATAGGCAAATATCCTCTCTAGATTAATCGAGAATAAGCAACATCAAACTTTAGGGATTCCGAAACTATACAGGATGGAAGTAACAACGTACAGAAAATTTTGGAAAGAGGTTAATAAATATAAATCCCCTAAAAGCCTTCACTTTAGGTAACATGAAGTCACATCGACTTGAGCAGCTTAAATCTTGACTTGGCTAAGGTTTCCTCATTAATACGCTATTAGATATTTCCACTTACAAGCAGATTCTCTAGTGGCCCCATTTTGATTAGCCAAATAAGGCAAGCTACCGTGAGAGTCCTATGGGCACTCATGGAGTTTACTTCAGGTCAATTAACAAAGGCAAACAGGAGAAGATGCCACGAACGACTCTCTAAGTCATTCAGATACGCAGTGTCGCCAGTCACATACGGTGCACCACAAGCTGGTTTGCGATTTATATGCTCTTTAATATAGCGATGGTATTCAATAACTGGTCTAATTTTCACAGACGGTTCGAATCGATAATGTTTTCGATTTATGTTCTTTTTTTATAAGATTTTATAACGTGTAGCAAACATACATATACTCGTATTATAGCAAGGTTCGCGCGCACTGCTCCATAGTCAAGCACACATATACCCATAATTTAAGATTCATTTCGGTCATTTAAAAATGACTGTTATTATGATATTTTAAATTTGACAATAATGTGTCAAAGTCAAAAATGTTTTATTTATGTAAACCATTTGCGGGCACTTACGAATAGTCAGAAATTAAATAGTTGCACGGTTGCAATGCGTTAGTCCTATGGAGAAGATCCGGCAAGAAACTCCATGGATATACTCTTTTATGAATTATTACAGCCTTATTACTTAATATAATATAATGGTAAAATGCTATGTGAGGATAATGCATGCCAATGTGTAGGATAAAAACCACAGATTTTTATGCACAATGATATTAATTAGGTTACAATAAGATTCCTATAGCAGTCAAGAGCTGACCAGTCCCGAAAGAGAGCACCCTTTCACGGACATAACGCATGCATCAGCATCGCTTTGCTCAACCAGTTTGAAACGCACCTTCAGTTTGATCTCTAGATCTTAATTTTAATTTTCGGCTGGTCCTTGAAAACTCACTCCGTAGATCTCAATGCGCTCTAATATGCCCTCCGGGATTGCGTTCATCCCATGATGTAATAACGACTGCCCCTGAAGGGGTCATAAGCTTTATTTTTATTTTTGTATCACTACGCATCTAATCCAGAAGTCATTTATGATAATCACTCGGTACTTTTAGCAAAACAAAGGATTCCACAATATTCTGTTCAATGCCCTTCATTACTCGACAAAAAATGTCAACCCTGCTATAGCACTTGAAAACATTACAGGTCGGCTAATTAACGAGCCGCCGGGACCCACCAAGTGTCTGTTTTAAGCCTGTTAATGGCATTTTAGCGATTCCCCTTGGTTTCGGGCAATTAAACCGATTGGCCGCCATTGGGCTGGTACCAACGTCTTTGCGCCTTTGTATCATTTTGAACCCTTGTAGGGGGGACCGAGTGCCAGCGGTAGTGTCGGCTATGCTGGCAGAGCATGAAAATTGGGCGTAATGTGATATGGCCGATCCCGCTCGGAAGAGGAGGACACGGAGCTGGGGTAACTACCGCCTCGGCGCCCGTGTCCAACACGCCTGAGCCCCCTGGCGTCTTTATACGGCAGGTGGCCTTGGGGGTCGCGAGCGCGCTTATTGGAAAATCTGCGTGCTCATACCGAGCGACCCCCGGGAAGACAGCGGTGTGCATGTGTACACATACCACTGTGTGCGCAGCACAGCGCACTGTGAGAATTCGGGAGAATTTTTTACAATCCCCTCGAGAGAAGCCTGGGGGGGTGGCCTCCTTACAGTCGCCTTCCCTCCGCTCGAGAGGATGACCGCTTTACAGTCATCCCCTCCTAGATGTGCCTAAAGGCGTCGCAGCTACGGGTGGCTCGAGATGGAGATTATTCGAGTTCCTGGAGCCTCCCTTCGGTGCAGACGATGATCACTCCGGTGGTTTTAGCCGGTAGGAGTCCAGCTTGCCCCTTCATCCTTTCTCGGGGTGAAGGAAGTACATGAGGTCCAAAGGATCAATAAAAAAGGGGCGGGACCAAGTATAGTCAACACAATCTTTATGTAAACTAAGACCACTGTTTGGTCCTCAGAAATCATTATTGATGATACATTTAATCTGTGTCTTTACTCATGTTTGTATCCTGTTGAACCTAATTAGAACTAGGGCTTAGTTAATGATAAAGTATTCCGACGTGATAGATAACGGAAAACCGTACGATGTTTCCGACATATTGTTTATCTGTGAAATATTTTATGAATATGTAAAGATTGATTAATCTGTACACCGTACAACGTTGCCGATATACATGACATTGGCGAAATTGTGAGAGATTACTCTACAGAAGCTAATCTAGGAATCAAGGAATTGAAGTGATAGATAACAATTTAAATGAAAAAATTTCTTTGCAAGGTCAATGTAAATACGTTTTCAGTTATCATTTTATAGCTACCTACTCAACATTTGGAATACACAGTTGCCACACTATGCTTTCTCCGAAATGATAACAAAACAAATAATAACTAGAAATAAGTAAACTAACATAATAACTAAGACCTTGCCTCCAGCCATTTTAATTAAAAACAGAATATTTACAAATTGAAAAGCACTTAGCAAACTCAATTTTCCGGCGCTGTTTGCTCATTCGACAATTAAACTAATATCACTGACAAACGAAACTCGACAAATTTGAAACTTAATGTATCAGAGCGCTTGACTTGTGATATTTGACTTTCAAACTAGTTTGGAGGATCTCGTATCAATATATTTGTGGGATCGTCTAAAACTATGCAAACAACTCCGTTCCGGAAAATCTCGAGAACGAAGCCATCAAACCCCGCTATCAGTATGTTTGCTGTCCAAATAGTATATTGACACGCTGCTAATCTCGTTAACAATTCTGTAAATTGATAGGCAAGGAGAAAAATGTTATCTGAAGACTTTGAATACCTATTAATTTTAACCAATTGTGTTGCTAAGCAAGTTTGTGAAGTATTGGAAACGTTTTTATAAAGTATTCTGTCACAATCTCTTCTTGTATTGTATTTTGTGTTGGTACGGCTATACTGATATGCGTGATTTGAGGAGGCCCGACAAGTTTGAGAGATGTCTGGAGCTGTAGAAAGTACTCTATGCCGTTACTATGGTGACCTTATACATTTTTATATTGTAAAAGGCGGTGATAGATTCGGTTCAAGATAAAAGCATTGAGATGGCGAAATATGTTTTCTACTTAATAAAAAAACTTTTGCACAAATACACAAAATTATTATTCTTTATTATACAAAGAAATATATAAATCGGACAGTCAATATAAATTATATGGACAAAGGCGAGCTTAACTGAGACTGTGTTTTCTACAACCAAAACCTTTGAGTGATAGAGAGCGGTGGTAAAACAAAAGTCACCTAGATCGGTAAAATAGTTCAACTCTTAAACTATGGTTAACTTAATTAGTTGGTGAATTCATGGTTAGATGGTTTTGGTCATCATCATCATCATCATTTCAGCCGAAAGACGTCCACTGCTGAACATAGGCCTCCCCCAAAGATCGCCACAATGACCGGTTCTGCGCTACTCGCATCCAGCGGATTCCCGCAACCTTCACCAGCTCGTCGGTCCATCTCGTGGGGGGTCTACCCATGCTGCGTCTTCCGGTACGTGATCACCACTCAAGAACTTTTCGGCCCCATCGGCAATCCGTTCTACGAGCAAGCAAGCAAGCTGGTTTTGGTAGTAGTTTAGAACTCGCGGTGTCTCGGGTGAGACAGAAACACAAACTGACTCGAACTATTGTAAATGAGCAAATGTGCGACTGCATGCTTACGACTTAATAACTTAATTATTTGTATGCTGGTTGTTGCATCCAAAAGTAACACTTAAACTTTCGCAAATTGAATACATTATTTTAAGATAATGTTGGGTATATACGCACAGATTAATATTAAAATAATATTTTACGGACCTCGATGTTTCGATCAAGTTGCATTGACCGTGGTCAAGAGCAGACTCCAGAGTAGTCGTGCGGAGTCTAGTCTGTGCGGATGGATCCGATATTATTTTAAAGTAGTATTCGATCCAAACTCGAACATGAGCCTTTCAACAGTCGATCAGATGTCATGGTGGTTTGTTTTTTTAAATAACCTCAAAGTGTCAGGGAATGAAAGTAAGTTGGATGAAACCCGAAGCCGGTAACATATACAGCTACAAAAAGAAAACAGAACGAGTAGTTATAAATACATTACCTTTTAAATTACCCAGATATCCTATAACCAAACCATACCATGTTCAGTCTTGTGAAACTAATATAGGACTAAATTCACCGCTTAACAGAATGTGTAGAGAAATGAATTCATTCGTGAAGTCAGTACCAGATTCTGACATACACCACGATTCGATAAATTCATTTAGATCCAAAATCCTGAATACCATAAAAATACTATAGGAAACTAACTTGATTTTATACTTTCTTGAGCATTTAGTCTAGAATTCTTGAAAATGTAATACCTACTCAATAATTACAATTTCAAGCTTAAGCTGCCTCACCCGTATTTTTCTGTTATATTATCTATGTTACTCATTATGGCAAATGTTGGTTAGCCCGTAATTGGCTAGTGTGTAGGCCTGTTACCATATGTATATTAATTAAATAGTTTAATGTATGCACGAGCTGTGGATAGACCTGAATAAATAAATAAACACGGTAACAGATATACAGGGTGTCCAGTAAATAGTACGACATACTACAAGTGGTGAGAGCTTGGGTCAATACCTACCAAAAAACACAATATATTTTCAGCAAAATCTTACGGATTTACAGTAGCACAATATTTTCCGAAATATCGAAAAATCTCTACCTTGACACAGATTTTTAAGCATCTCGTAATGAAAAATTCCTTTCTTAGTTTTTTTTTTACGTCAAATTATTTGTGAATAGTTACTTTACTCATTGATAAGTCTTTGTTCTATTAAAAACTAAAACATTATCAAGAAAAAAAATCTGTGTCAAGGTTTTCGATATTTCGGAAAATTCTGTACTACAGTAAATCCGTAAGATTTTGCTGAACATATATTGTGTTTTTTTGGTATGTATTGACCCAAGCTCTCACCCCCTGCAGTATGTCGTGCTATTTACTGGACACCCGTATAATAAATGGCCATTACCTGCTGAGCGTCCCGCTGTCCAAAATGTCCGATGTAATTAGGAAACACCGTAAAGTTGTAGGGTATCCTGTGCTGCTGGCAGAAGTTGACGATGACTGGCAGACACACCCCGGGAGCTGGGTTCCTTGCTCCTGGCGGGTCTGTGGGCGCTGGCCAGGTTACTATTGTGGACCTGTTCACAACTTGCGACACGTACTGTGGACAATGAGAACGATTACAGTCTGCTTCCGTCAAAGGGAATTAGGAGCTTTTTTTAATCTAATCTATTTTAAACGTTGCCCCACACTAGGATTTCTCCTGTGTCGTGGGTGTATTAACAGACATGAATTCCACATACAATACACCCAGACCCGGAACAACTACCTGCAGATCATACAAATATTTGCTCCGAGCGGGAATCGATCCCACAACCCGGAGCGCAGCAGTCAACTGTATCAGCCAATGCAACAACCATGCCGTGACCGTCACGTACCGTCTTTGCCTACATGTTGGCTTTATCTTTTTGAAATCATATGAAACATCAAACGTGCGGATGATAGTGGAGCAAACGCAAACTCAGTATAAATATTTATATAGCTCATCATCATCATCATATCAGCCGAAGGTCGTCCACTGCCTAACAACGGTCTCCTCATAGACTCCCACAATTTTGTCGTGATTTTGGGGAGAATTTTCCAGTACTCACCACGCTTGGCAGGCGGGTTGGTGAGCGCTAAATAGCTGCTGTTCTAGAAAAGGTACACGTTGCTGCTTATCCTTTCCGTTCTTAGTCCCTTTGTTGCTTTTTACGACATCCATTGGAGGAGATAGAGCGGTGCTATATTTTTTATCCAGATACCACACGGAACTTGTATCTATTGCTAGATAATTAATCATTCTACTAAATAAAATGACACAAAACACAATTTCTAATAACATAAACAACGGAGCAGAGTCTATACTTTTAAGACCAATCGTCAAAATAGTGGATTTCTACGAGAAACTGCTTCGCGAAGTTTCTAGAGCCTAAAAAACAATATGTATCCACAACAACGCGTCCTTCACAATGTGGCCTATTGTTGTTATTCTCACAAAACAGACAAAGACGGCCAGGTAAGACAGAATAGGCGCCCAAAGCACAACTTTGAGGAACGAGTACAATAATTGTTTTGTTAAAGCATTGCCTCTTCAACGTTTTTGTAGTCGGAATAGCTCTCAGATGTTTGCAAGTGGTTCCGTAATTACATTGGTTCGTTTTGTTCGTCAATACTACAGTGACAAACTTCACGTTCTTCTGAAGAGTTAGAATTACTTCAAGTTAGTCTAAGAAGCAATTGAATGCACGGTTGGTGCAGTAGCTTTCTGTGTTACATGTCGTGGGTTCGATCCACGCACGGATCAAATATTTGTATGATCAATAGACACTTGTTTTTGGTTTGGGTGTTTGCCCGTGTAAGATTTATGTCTGTAAACTGTACCAACGATGCCCGACACTAGGTTTTCACAGTGATGAAACGCGTTTAAAAAAATGCAGACGGGAGACTGACCCCCGTCAGGCACGAAGTTCCGCTTGCAATAATGATATAGTATAAATCGCGTGTGAATTAAAACAATAACAAAAACAAAATAACTTTAATAAAACCTTAGACTAACATCGATATAATTTCTGCATCTGGCCTAACCAACCTGCCTTATTTAGGCCGGTACATCTGGTTTGTGGTGGTCGCGAGAACCCCATACTATGTTTGTTTACGAACTTAATTTGAGGACTATCTACACCAGACTATCGACAATTTTTAAACATTGCTCCTCACTAGTATTCTGTGTCGTGGGTGCGTTTACAGACACACATTCTACACACAATACACCCAGATCCGGAAACTACCTACAGAACGTACTAATATTTGTTCCGTGCGAGAATCGAATGCGCGACTCAGTGCGCAGCAGCCGACTGTATCAACCACTTCACCAAGCATGCGTCATTAGTTAGACTGTGTACATGTGAACGATGGATGTTGTAGAGTAACTGGACGACGACTGAAGTGATTGAAGTTTGATACAATATTTTACGAATGTTTACTATAGACATTTCTTCATAATTGAGTATGTTCTTTATTTCGCGTCGGCACAAATAAAACACTTATATCAGGCAAAGTATTACTGGATAAAAAGGAAAACACGGCTTGGTACTATACTTACCACAATCGCACAAGTACACAAGTTTTGCAATTTTTTTAATTAAATCTTAATATATTATGAATAATTTGTCGAAATGAACAGTAAAACTGCATAATGGGTGGACTAGACGCTTGCATAATGAAACACAATAATAAATAATCAACAAACCGGTAAACGAAGGTAGTATATTGTGTATATTTCATTATGGCGGCTCAATGTTTGCCCTTTTTCGCTTATCGCAATCTGTGAGTGAGTCAATCGACTGTCGTTATTATAAAACCCCATGCGAACACTTTTATTTTATTTTTAATTCGTAATAAATTTTAACATAACTATTATTATTGACGAATAACAAAATATAATATTATACATAGTTAATTAGTACGTAATTTTATTATTTGCGTGCCGGAAGACGTTAGCCGTCACTCGTCACCAACTTAGGGTGGCGCAGAAAATCAGTGCTCCTGTGTTGCAAGTAATTTGTAACATAGAAGTGTAAAGCTGAGCGCCATTCCTTTTTTTTGCGGAGATGAGACTCACTAATCGTTTCCAGTTTTTACTTATTGTCACTATTTTTTAAATATGTAGTGTGTTTTAACTTCGGAAACTAATATTTTTTTTTTCTTTATTTCTTTCTTCTTCAGATATTAGAATCTAGAAAGTTGAGAAAATGACAAAGCGTAAATGACTCACCTGTACAGCGGGATTCGCTCTGAAGTACGCAAACAGTGCTCCCGTGATGGCGAGCAGCGCAATGGCGTTGAGTGCAAGCTGCATCAGACGGAACTTGTGTGGGTTCGCGTCGGTACTGGCTCCCCGCATGTCACGGAGCATCTGTCGGGAAGGCACTTGAGTTAAACGGTGTACTAGTATTATCTGCAAGTTATAACCAAAGCCGTGTGGTACCAGCTCAGAATACCACCACCCCATCTCCTCCCGTGGGTGTAGTAAAAGTCGACTAAGGGATTAGCCGGAGGATAGGCAGCAGCGTCCTTCGAGTACATTAACAACTCAACTGCGATCGCCAACCCATCTACCTAGCGTGGCGATTATAGCAAAACCCCCCAATGAGCCCACAACACACTCATATTTGCTGTGGTGATCTTTGGGGGATGCCTGTGTCCAGCAGTGGATTTCATTCGGCCGAAATGATGATTTGTGTTAGGAAGGTAGATATCATAACAGCGCTTAGCGACATAATATTGCATGATAACCAGCGCCGCTGTATTGTTGGATCTGCTGCAACGTCTCAGCATTAAGTTGAGTAACAACCTTTTTTTTGCACGAGTAAATAGTATCTCATTTTGAACGATTTCTTATAGTTCTATTTTGGTCTTGCCCCTATCTCCTTTTAAAAAAACCTTGCCCCACTCTAGGATTTCTCCTGGTTTTTTTAAACGGAACATCTACCTGCAGATCATACAAATATTTGTATCGTGCGGGAATCGAACCCACGACCCGGGGCGCAGCAGCCGACTGTATCAGACACTGCACCAACCGTGCCGTCTTTTATTCTCCCACACACATAGACGAGGGCGATGAGCCTCCTCCGGTCCTAAAACCTAAACTTTCAGCAGATCCTACTTTTATGACTTATGACCGAAGGGAATTATCTCTAGTTGCAGTAACTTTACGAATAAAGCTCCGGGCGGCAGCGCGTACTCACAATTGTTTCACATTCAATACGATATCTCTGGCTTTGTGGACTCCGCAGAACTATTGTTACGTATACACTAAAGAAACGATTACAACTGTACATTTGAAATAACCTTTTGTTTTGAGGTTTATCTACTAAATATGAAATGAAAAGACCGTGTTAGCATAGTGGTTGAAAGCTTATCTTCCATACAGGAGAACATTTTCGGATTCGTATGCGGATCAGAATTTGACACTTGTGTTAACGGTGAAGGTAAACATCGTGAGGAAACCTGCACACCTGAGAGGGCTCCAAAATGTTTTCAATTTTGTGTTTAGTCCACCTGCGTTAGGCCAGCGTGGTGGACTAAAGCCTGACCTTTCTCATCATGAAAAAAAGCCTGTGTACCCAGCAATAAGACAGTAACGAAATGATTCATCATTTCGGCTGAATGAAGTCCACTGCTGGACACAGGCCTCCTCCAAAGATCACCACAACGACCGATATGGGTTTGTTGTGAGCTCATTGGGGGGTTTTGCTATAATTGCCACGCTTGGCAGACGGGTTGGTGTCCGGGAAGACGGTGGCGCGCACGTTGTCACGTGCCGCCGTGTGCGCAGCACAGCGCACAGCAAGGCTTGGGGGGATCCTTTACAATCCTCCCCGAGAAGTGCCTGGGGGGGTGACCTTTTTACAGTCGGCTTCCCTCCGCTAGAGGGGTTGACCGCTTTACAGTCATCCCCTCCGTGATGTGCCTAAAGGCGTGGCACCAATGGGCGGCTCTAGTGTGATCTTACGAGGATTCGGTGCCGAAGATGACCGCTCCAGTGGTTTCGCCCTTCCCCGGGGTGAAGGAAGTTCCATGTAGAATTTCCACTGGACATATATAAAAAAATAATTAAAAAAAACACGGGTTGGCGATCGCAGTTGAGTTGTTAATGTACTCGAAGGACGCTGCTGCCCATCCTCGGGCTCACTTAGTCGACTTTACGAAACCCACGGGAACTGAAATACGGTACTGGCATTCTGAGCCATTACAAAATAAAAGTGTCATTTCAAAATAGTTAAAATGTTTAATTTATTAAAATTACGACATATTACCAATACATTTTGTTATGGAAGCTACCACTAAAATAGCATGAGCAACTATGAGAAAGATATATTTTAGCGTGTAGCGCAGACACAATCTAATTCCGGCTTCTGTGCAGCTTACTCCAGTTGTGTCAGCCTCAACGAGCAGTCAAGCTGTGTTTCGCGATAATAACGTTCGGCAGACTGACCCACATATGTCAGGTCATATG
The DNA here is from genome assembly GCA_947459985.1 of Diloba caeruleocephala. Taxonomy (NCBI): domain Eukaryota; kingdom Metazoa; phylum Arthropoda; class Insecta; order Lepidoptera; family Noctuidae; genus Diloba; species Diloba caeruleocephala. The sequence goes on along the minus strand of OX381605.1, from coordinate 31,750,118 downwards.
CATCTATAAAAATAATGAAATTGAACTGTCTGTTTGTAATGTCAAAATACCAGCATTTTACTAAATGCATTTGAAAGCATATACGGTACCTACAACAAAAAAAAACGATGTTTGTTTTTTTTTTGTCTGTCTGTCGGTATGGCTGTTTGTTGCCGCTAATCTCCGAAACGGCTGAACCGATTTCTACGGGACTTTCACTAGCAGATAGCTGACGTTATAAGGAATAACTTGGGCCAGTTTTATTTTAGAAATATAATTAGGGTTCCGTGCAAAAAAATAAAATCCAATATACATATACATACTCTATGTCAAGTGTCTATGCTGAGTACTCTAAATTATAAATAAATAATCCACTTTCTTTTAAATTAAACAGCGGGTGAAACCGCGGGTCCCAGCTAGTTAATACTATAAATAATTGTATGTGCTAAGGTTGCACGTTGTACATATGGATGCTGTACGTAAGTTAAAATTAATGAATTGAATCGAAATAGCTTACGGAAATATATCGCGGTTATTTAACTCATACGATATATAGCATGTCATATATAATAATATATATATTTCAATTCTATTTATTATTTTTTATTTAGGAATACGCAGGGATGGTGATCGGAGTTAGTGTATGTGGAGAAACGTGGTGTGGGGTTCCTCCGTTGACAAGAAAGGATCCCCAACTAGGCTGGTGATAAATCTGGGTGGTCGAAGTCCAATGATTGGTGAAGGACGCCTGTATATATGCTGCATTGTTGGTGCACTTTGTCTCATTGTCGGCACGGTTGGTGCAGTGGCTGATACAGTCGGCTGCTGCGCTCCGGGTCGTGGGTTAGATTCCCGCACGGAACAAATATTTGTATGATCTGCAGGTAGTTGTTCCGGGTTTTTGATGTATTGTATGTAGAATTCATGTCTCTAAACGTACCCACGACACAGGAGAAAACCTAGTGTGGGGCAAAGTTAAAAAAAAAAACAATAAAAAAAAATGTTCAAAATTTTACATGCGTGATTTAAGACTTTGACGTCATCGATGTCAACACTTAATGTTGCTGTAAGGTGTAGTGATATAGCAGCTATGTAGATGTCGCCACACACCCATAGATATCCTTTTAATTTTTAATTGGTGTCCAGTGGAAATTCTACATGAACTTCCTTCGCCCCGGGGGAGGGCGAAGGGGTATGCCAACTCTTACCACCTAAAACCACTGGAGCGGTCATCTTCGGCACCGAAGGGTGGTTCCAGGTCCTCGTAAGATCAAACTAGAACCACCCATTGGTGCCACGCTTTTAGGCACATCTCGGAGGGGACGACTGTAAAGCGGTCACCCCCTTTAGCGGAGGGAAGGCGGCTGTAAAAAAGCCGCTTCCAGGCACTTCTTGCAAAGGATCCCCCCAAGCATTGCCCTGCTCTGTGCTGCGCACACGGCGGCACGTGACCACACCGCTGTCTTCCCGGGGGTCGCTCGGGATGAGCACGCAGACCCCAATCCGCGCGCCCGCGATCCCCACACAAAGATATCCTAACACTTTTCTTTTATAAGTCACAAATATATTACTACCATTTCTACTATAAAAACGATGAACCAGGAAAACAAAACTGTTTCGCGATACAAAATACAAATTTAATCATCCAAGTTATACGTAGGACGGGCCGCAATCTTGAGTCGTGTAAACAGTAATATGTGGTGCGGGCCGTACACTCCTTCCTACTATATTTAGGGGCGGGTGTATACCCCTCCGCGCAGATACGTACGTACGTGGCGAATACTGATTATAAACTTTGATATTGTGTGGAGAAAAGTTAAAAGGACGGACTTTAGGATTTTATTAGAAAGTGAAAGGAAAGTTTGTTCGTGCTTGTATTTGAAGTAAATAAACAGGCCTTAATCAAAAGTTTACCTTTGCGGTGAGTGGTCGGACCGCGTGTGGCGACGGCACGGTTGGTGCAGTGGCTGATACAGTCGGCTGCTGCGCTCCGGGTCGCGGGTTCGATTCCCGCACGGAACAAATATTTGTATGATCTGCAGGTAGTTGTTCCGGGTCTGGGTGTATTATATGTGGAATTCATGTCTGTACGCACCCACGACACAGGAGCAATCCCCGGGTGGGGCAACGTATTAAAAAAAATGAAACAAAAAAATTGGTACGAGGCTGATGCATTGCATACTGATTAAAACTTACTCATATCGGCCATACAACGTCCACTGCTGAACAAAGGCCTCCCCCATAGATTTCCACAACTGTGTCATCATATTGGGGGGGATTTGCCAGTACTCACCACGCTTGGCAGGCGGGTTGGTGAGCGCAGTATGGCTACCGTTTCACAGAAAGGATGTTGCTGCCTATCTCCCTGGTTTAGAGTCCCTTAGTCACCTTTTACGACCTCCACGGGAGGAGATGGAGTGGTGCTATATTCTTAACCGGACACCACATATATGGACGATTAAAACTTAACTAAAGTTTATTGTTAATATTCTCTTAACCAGTTTTCAACAGTGGGTGACATAAACGGCGATTAAAAGGTCAAGCAGCAGTATCTTCTTGTGTACTTTTATAAGATATTGTGAACACCTGACAAGGCTTCACACACGAATTGGTGACGACAAAACATATAACTACAATAATAATGTCTTAGGTTTTCGCGAGTATTACACATTATAATTAAATTTTCTTCGTTTCGATCAACCTCAAGTCCTCGCGAAAGAGAACCGATATGTACCAAGAATGTTTCGTGAGGCTATTGAAATTAAAAAAACATCCTAATTTTAATAGAGAAGATGGCTGGCAGGTACCACCAGTTTGGAATCCTGTTATTAAAATAATAAAGTCCCAAACTAAATACCACACTAAAAAACATCAAGACACTGTGAGTGATTACTGCGTGCATCGAAATAATTTTTGATTATAATTGTACGGTAGATAAAATAAAAGAACTTTTTAAAATCTGTTACGACGCCTGTCACCTTAGTCATCCTGCGACCACGAACCCTGCAAAGCATCCGAAACGTCAGGAAAAACAAAAAAAATCTAAAATATACGCGACAGAATACGTTTAAAACTGTTTTATTATGTACCTATAAGTCAGAACCTGTAAAGCATATTATACCATATGTACCTATCATTAAAAACCCATATCCATCACTACACTACGTTTGCTGAGCCGCGGTCTACTCAAGAACACGTTTGCCTGAACGGCCGTCGGTTCTACGGTATAGTGTAGGGCGCAGGCTCGGTGGAGTGACGATCTTCGCAAGGTGGCTGCCATGAACTGGATGAGAAAACCCGAGGATCCTGCTCAGTGGCGTGACTGTGGAGAGGACAATGTCCAGTAGTGGACTACTGTATTGATGATCCACCGCTTCCTTATTTCTTACCGCTTTACGCCAGCCGCTTTATTTGAAATTATGTTTGTATAGTTGTGTAACGTCTTAGATTTGTTTTTTTTTACACCTAATAACATTAGTGCATGCAGTGCTTACCTGTAACAGATTGTAACACTTGACTTAGATATAAGCTCGATTTTTGTAATTTTACTAGTGTTAACAATTGTTGGTGAACCAAAATAAAAACAATTGTCTACGTTCAAAAACCGCAACACTTGGTTTTTCTATTATGCTTAAATGATTTCTGTTATTGATGATCGTTCATTGCTGATCATTCATTGATAATCGTTCATTGATGATCATTCATTGATAATCGTTCATTGATGATCGTTCATTGATGATCGTTCATTGATAATCGTTCATTGATGATCGTTCATTGATAATCGTTCATTGATGATCGTTCATTGATGATCGTTCATTGATGATCGTTCATTGATGATCGTTCATTGATAATCGTTCATTGATGATCGTTCATTGATGATCGTTCATTGATGATCGTTCATTGATGATCATTCATTGCTGATCATTCATTGATAATCGTTCATTGATGATCATTCATTGATAATCGTTCATTGATGATCGTTCATTGATGATCGTTCATTGATAATCGTTCATTGATGATCGTTCATTGATGATCGTTCATTGATGATCGTTCATTGATGATCGTTCATTGATAATCGTTCATTGATGATCGTTCATTGATGATCGTTCATTGATGATCGTTCATTGATGATCATTCATTGCTGATCATTCATTGATAATCGTTCATTGATGATCATTCATTGATAATCGTTCATTGATGATCGTTCATTGATGATCGTTCATTGATAATCGTTCATTGATGATCGTTCATTGATAATCGTTCATTGATGATCATTCATTGATAATCGTTCATTGATGATCGTTCATTGATGATCGTTCATTGATAATCGTTCATTGATGATCGTTCATTGATAATCGTTCATTGATGATCGTTCATTGATGATCGTTCATTGATGATCGTTCATTGATGATCGTTCATTGATGATCGTTCGTTGATGATCGTTCATTGATGATCGTTCATTGATGATCATTCATTGCAGTCATTAGGCAAACGTTGAGGAGTGATGGTTTAGTAACGTTTTAGATTTTGGCGAAGCGAAGGCACTATAGGCGCTGTAAAATTATAACTATATACATATTAAAAATCTAGTTAACGCCGAATTTCGCTACAATTTTAACATTAACATTTCATTATTTATTTTACTACTGAACGAGTCGTTTATATTTTAACAGTGATCGATCTACGTCGAGTGGTTCAAGTCCTTCGATATCGCAATCAGTTGTCTCGATTTATTTGATAAAAGGCCGAAAACGATTCTGAAGCGTTTCAACGATTATCGAAATCGATTTTAATTTCTTAGCAGTGTTTCATTTTCTGATAATTTGCAATGACAATTTGCTTTGAAATGAAGATATTCAAGCACGCTTGTAAAATACATACATTTCTTAAACTTATTGTTTGCTTAATTGTTGTGATTAAAATTGTGGCTTCAAGCTAGTTTATACATCACATATCACAGTCGATTTGAGCAAGCAAAGCTCACCTTTCCAGTAAGCCATAAAACCCAAGATTAAAGGGTTCAAAGGTTTATTTCCTAATACATCATCATCAAATCAGTAACGTCCACTGCTGAACAAAGCCCCCCAACAGATCTCTACAATGATTTCTTAGTGGTGCTATATTTTTAATCTGGACAACACATCGAATTCCCTAATCCAATAATTACTCCAAGCCTAATTTCCTATGAGAAACCTAACTCTGAATCTCTTCCTGCAATGCTAATCGATACAAATTAGCTGCACCTATGTTATTCCGATACACAATACTAAACCGAATCATAAAATCCAAAGTTTCCGATAGAATTCTACGTGTAATCTCGACGCGATTCGATGAAGCCGAGTCCGCTCTGGAGTACAAAATGAAAGCAAGTGTGAAGCGCTCGCGAATTGTGAACACTGCTAGAAGGAATTTTTGATATCAAGTCTAGCTTTTGATTTAGTTTCAGTTGAATTTCTACGGTGGATGTATGTGGTGGAATATTTGAATATTGCCCGGTCTTCAGAGGGTTATTGTGAAGTGAAACGTGTAATATATTTAAAGTTTTCAGTAGATAGAGCACTGCATAGGTATTGCCTCAACAGCATACAGCAATATTAAAGCTTTATCTCGATTTAGACCGAAGTTTTACAGCACCTATGTGAGTGGTAACTTTCTTTGTAGCAGAAAGTACCCTGTACTTTTTTTTGTTGGTGCCCAGTGGAAATTCATCATTTATTTATTTATTTATTTATTTATTTATTTGATCAATTACAACGGTTTTTACACCAATTACAGTAATTAATTCATAATACATACAAAACACAAAAATCATATTATACATTATCATATACAGTATATTTCACAAAAACGATTGCATGCTGACTTGACTAATTTGAGTTCGTCGTTTATCACGTCACAATCAGGAAAAGCATCAACTAGGGCGTTGATTGCGCCGTGCATGCGACACAGCGGGGAATGCGCACGCGACACTGTGCGACACTGTGACGCTGCGAATAATCTGTGCCGACGATTAGGCCTATGGCGTAAATAGTTATTTGGCACATACAATGTGCACAGTATGGTATGCAGTTCAGGAGAATCTATTATATTTCGCAAGATCTTGACAGCGGTAATGACTTGGTTATGACCTCGCCGCACTACGAGGGAATTATATCCTAGCATTCCTAGTAGAAAATAGGTAGGGTACATAAATGGATAGTATCCGTAAATTATTTTGTATAAGTATCGTAGGAAGGCTTTTTGGACCTTTTCAATTACAAGAGTGTAAGACGATTCATAAGGATTCCACACGCATGAGGCAAATTCTAATTTACTTCTGACAAGACAATTGTATAATATTTTAATAACGCAAGGATCACGGAAATCTCGCGCATTGCGCAAAACAAATCCTAGTCGCCTGTAGGATTCAACAGCTAGGGAGGAAACATGCTCATGGAATGTCATCCCACAGTCAAATGTCACGCCAAGATCTCTAATATTAGATACACGTTTTATTACAGCGTCTGATAAATTATATATTGCATGGAAAGGTCGCAACTTGCGACTAAAAGTCATAACATAACACTTGCCTGTGTTAAAATGCATTTTGTTGATAATGCTCCATTGTTGGATCCGGTTGATGTCACTTTGGAGGTCATTATGAGTGGTATACTCGTTGATTTCAAGTACCAACTTTAAATCATCTGCGTACAGAAGGCATTTAGCATACTTTACCACACTGACAAGATCGTTAATCATTAAAAGAAAGAGTAGTGGGCCAAGAACTGATCCCTGGCTCACACCTGAACGCGTGTGGTATGACTCGGAAAGATAACATCCATGAGCAACAAACTGTTTCCGGTTTAAAAGATAATCAGCGATAAAACGGAGTAGCTTTGGTGTAAAACCTATGGCTTTTAATTTACATAGCAATATGTCATTGTCCACTGTATCAAAGGCCTTCTTAAAATCGAAATAGAGAACGTCTACTTCGTTTCCTCTATCCAAACCCTGCGAAACACAATCAACGAGTGACAACAGATTAGTCTCAACAGAACGACCTGGACGGAAACCATGCTGTTCATTACAGAGATGAGATTTTACCTGATAGTAAATTTCTTTATGAGCAATGAACTCAAACACTTTAGCAGGGCATGATAATACTGCAATAGGACGATACTCCTCAACTAAGGACCTATTATTAGTCTTGGGTATCGGAGTCACTCTGGATACCTTCCATTGTTCTGGATATATGCCGCTGTGAAGAGCCAAGTTTATAATATAAGTAAGAGGAGGAGCAACAAAATCCTTACAACCTTTTAAAATATATGGTGGAATTTTATCAGGGCCTACTGAGCTACGTGGCTTTAATTTGTTGATTGCATCCTTAACCTGAGATAGAGTAAAATTACCAATATTTATGTATCCCTCATATGGTGCAGAAACAGAAGGTATCTTATCAGCATCTAATGTAGGATTATTTGGCAAAAACACGCTCGAGAAATACTGTGCAAAGGCATTTGCTGCATCGCTACCGGTAAAAGTTTTATTTTTATAGGTCACGGTGGGCTCGAAGCCACCTTTAGACCGAAGACTATTAACATGTTGCCAGAATTTCAACGGATTCCTTACAATGCCTCTCTCGATCGATTTGATGTAAGTACCATAGGCAACATCGATGCGTTTCTTAAGCTCTAATCGTAGACTAGAGAAGTCGGCATATACACTAATGTCACCATAACGCTTCCATCTTTTATGGAGCTTTATTTTGCGGTTTAAATCCCTTATGATGTCGGAAGAAAACCAAACAGGGTAGCGTTTCCTATTGGAGATTGCCCTCTGTTTTTTTGGTATGCAAGTATCAAACATGTCATAAAGAATTCTGTAAAATTCGTTAGTAGCAGAAAGTATATTGGAAGCGTTGGTGACAGTACTCCAATCGGCTTTAGACATAAGCTCATAAAGTTGGGAAAAGTCAGCATTATCAAAGTTCCAGTCAGTCGTCAAGTTGAAATTACTAGGACAATTTTTTTCCTTGCATGTGTTAGTATAAAGTTTGACTTCAATGTCAAGGGGAGGATGATAGTAGTCTACATTTACAATACCACCAGATTCAGCAGTTTGGACTTGCACGGCACAATCAACATCCCTGACAAGGACGACGTCCAACTTGCCACCAAAAACATTATAAACATTATTCTTTTCAGATATGGAACAAAATGAAAGAAAGTAGCTATAGTAACAAATTACAGATTTTGATGCACTATTAAGATTGATATCGCCAATTATAAATATGCTTCCCTTTAAATCATTTATGAAGGATTCCACCTTACAGAACCAGTCAAAATATACGGAGTCCATAGCACTTGGAGGAATGTAGACCACACAAACATATACGTTGTTCCCTCGAATGGTAAATTTGACCCAGAGATCTTCACCATCAACAGTCTCTAAGTCATTTGTACGGACAAGCACCATACCTGGTTTAGAAGCTAATAGAATGCCGCCTCCGGGGCTGCTTCTATCTCGGCGTATTACATTCCAGCCACTGGATACGACCTCGGAGTCCTCTACTGATGAATCCAGAAACGTCTCAGTTGCTGCAATAAGATCGTGATCCAGGAGTGTCATGTTAGTTTTCCATTTATTTAGCTTGGTTTTTATACCACGAACGTTCTGATAAAAGATGTTTAGTGTTGTTATTTGTCTAAAGCATTCAGTTTTGTTTGGCGTAACAATCACGGAGTTTTCTGGGACGTAGGAGCCGTTACAGATCCCGTGCACTGGTGCGAAATCCACGAAAGGAAATCCAAGGTTTAATTCGAGCGTTGTCCGGCCAGATCTCCGGCAAGAGAATGCTATCGTAGAAGGCTATCGGGATTCCAAGTTTATATGACCTATAACTTCCTTTAGTCTTCACTTCCTCTACGGTACATTTTCGTTGGGGGCATAGTTCTTGTAGATAAGCCGTAATTTCATCAGGACCGGACTCCATATTCCATAAATGAATACTTTTCTTCTCTTCAACCGCCTTCAGAGAAGTAATATTTGAACCAGCGGTACCGCGTATGGAGCCGTGACGTTTCTTGCGGCTGACCAGTCTAAAGTTTTCATCCGTAATATTATCCAAATCCCGTGGGTTGCTAGTGGATATCTTGGAGTTATTGATGTTCTCGTTTTCCAAGTCGACAGTGTCAAGAGATGTATTGATGACTACTGTGTCTTTTAGTGGTGAAAGAGTAATAACTGGGGCCACAAGCTTGGCCGAGTTAGTAAGATCCAAATCTCTAGATGAATCCATATCGGCATTTGTGACCTCAACAGATGAGTTATCATTATCGATCTTCGAGTCCACAGTTATATGAGATATACTGACGAGTGCTGCATCTCCAGCTGCACTGTGACTAATGTTGACTTGAGTCCCGGCATTCGATGGATGAACTATTTTCTTAGCCTTAGGCCGCGAGCTCTTAGTGCGCTTTCTGAGTAAAGGACCGGCGATCACCACTGCGTTCGCCTTGGGATCTGATACTGGGCCCGCTGAGCTTGACTGTGTTAAGTGAAGTTGAATACTGTTGATGTTAGTCTCGATAGATTTGAGTTTCCCATTGAGGTTAATCAGATTATCATTACATAAATCAATTTTTTCATGACATTGACTGACATGAGTAAAGATTTCGGTTACCTTAGAGCTCATTTCCAACACTTGTTGCCGCAAAGCTTTCATCTCCAATGCGATGTTGCTTGGTTCTTCAGGCAAATATATCCTGCGGTCAGCTGATGGTATTTTTCTGACAGTAATATTAGAGTCACGGGCAGGCTGCGGTGTACCTACAGCAGTCTCGGAGTTATTACCGCCCTTTTTTGAGGCGCAGCGACACTTAGGGCAGGTCCAGATAGCTCTCTCGTCCAATGTCAAATTCTGATTGTTGCAAAGATAGTGGTACATTTTGCCGCACACCTCAACCATGCATTGAAGAAATTCTTCACCTGGCATCAAATCCTCGTTACATGCAGAACACTTCATATTGATTCGGCTCAGTAATTAAGTGAAGTGAAATTTGTTGTTAATTAGTGTCCTCACTGAGGCAAAACTACGTAGGTATAAATCGTCGCGCCGTCTACGCTACTTTATCGATGACAAAAGCGCCCGGGTGAATCACAGAGCACGGGAGCATACAAAACTATCACTTAAGCCGATCGCACAACCGTGTTAGTAGCGTGTACTACACGCAAATTGACTTGTCATGCACTCGCCGGTAGAACACTCGTGTTTAAAATGTTAGTTAATTTCACACCGTTATTAGATGAATTAACACAGATTTGACTGATTTTAAATAATTACTCGTTTTGATAGTGAGTTTGTTTGGAATATTTAACTGTTAAATGAATAGAAAAGGTCGAATATACGTAAAAATATTTTTTTTATTCAAGACCAACTACGAATGAATGTTAACCGTGCAAGCAAGCACCAATCATGAACTTCCTTCGCCCCGGGGAAGAGCGAAGGGGTGTGCCGGACTCCTACCGGCTAAAACCACTGAAGCGGTCATCTTCGGCACCTAAGGGAGGCTCCAGGTCCTCGTATGATCACACTAGAGCCGCTCACTGGTGCCACGCCTATAGGCACATCTCGGAGAGGGTGACTGTAAAGTGGTCACCCCCCCGGGGGATTGTAAAGGATCCCCCAAAGCGTCCTTCGGCGGTCGCTTGGTGTGGGCACCCAGATTCCCCAATCTACGCACTCGCGAACCCAGAAGTTCCCCACCTTATAGTAACGGCAGGGGGTTTCAGGCGAATGGGAATTAGGCGCCAGGGCGGTTGTTACCCCGGCGCAGTCTCCTCCTTCTTCCAGCGGGATCGGCCCTCTCCCGATCCCGCTCTAAGTACCCTGTACCTTAGCTACCTTAGTAACTTCTGTACCCGCAGCACAAGTGTACCCATAGTGAGGGAGTATGCCTCTGTTCCATATGTCATCGCTGGTAACACATGCTGGTCAAAGACTTTCGTGTTTAGTTCAATTAAATCAAACCAATTAAAGCTTTTGTAAATATTAGCCAGTATATAAAAAAGTTGCGGATATTAAGTATCGTAACCGCCTGTACCTGCCCCCATTAATCAATTTTTGGCGAACCAATCGGAGCGCCGAAAGCGGTAAACGTAGTTTCGTTTCGTTTCGACTGTGAAAATAAACCCGTACTATATGTACAGAGGCTGGGCAGCTTTCGGGAAACTTCGCAACGTCTTTTCGTCAACAATACCGCAATGCCTCAAGACGCAAGTCTTTAACCAGTGTGTGTTACCAGTGATGACAAATGGAACAGAGACGTGGTCACTCACAATGGGCCTCATAAGAAAGCTCAAGGTCACTCAGCGAGCTATGGAGAGAGCTATGCTTGGTATTTCTCTACGAGATCGAATCAGAAATGAGGAGATCCGTAGAAGAACTAAAGTTGTCGATATAGCTGAAAGGATTAGTAAACTGAAGTGGCAAGGTGGACAGACGACCTGATGAAGGTCGCTGGGAGTCGTTGGATGAGAGCGGCATGTGACCGCTCGTTGTGGAAATCTAAGGGGGAGGCCTTTGTTCAGCAGTGGACGTCCTGTGGCTGATATGATGATGACATATGTATGACACATATGATGTAATGTACAGGATACACATGTGGAACAACAACAGGAGGACACATGTGATGTACAGGAGAAGTCTTATCGATAGAAAGAAACGTAATTATTAGCAAAAACAATTATCTATGTCAACGGTCTATGGAGAGAGCTATGCTTGGTATTTCTCTATGAGATCGAATAAAAAATGAGGAGATCCATAGAGGGATTAAAGTTGACATTGCTGAAAGGATTAGTACGCTGAAGTGGCAATGGGCGAGATACACTGCTTGTGGAGCTGTTGACTATTGGAGAAAAAGGGTTCTCGAATGGAGACCGTGCATCGAAAAACGAACCATAGCTTACCTTCTACAAGATGGAAAGATGACCTGATAAAAGTCACTGGGAGTCGTTGAATGCAGGCGGCATGTAACCAGCTATTGCGGAAATCTATGGGGTAGGCCCCTGTTCAGCCGTGGAAGACCTTGGGCTGATGATGGTGATGAATTAAACTAATGCTGTCTGATATACTGAGAATATAAAACGATGTAACGATGGAAATATAATAATGTCTTAGGTTTTCGCGAGTGTTACACATTATAATAAGACACTTTTAAACGGATTCTATCGGGTATATTTTAGTTTTTTTTTTTTGATTTTTGTTTTGATGGAACTATGCTAAACATTTATTGGGCGTAATCAGTAATCTGTGATATTTCATATATTTATCAAACATTTTTTAGTACAAAAAGTTGAGAACCTCCTCTTGTGTAACAATTTAGTGACTTTTTATAAATTGATCATAACATAAAAAGTTTTAACAAAAAAAAAAATACCGACTTCCGACTTAATGAAGTCGGGCGGGGCCAGGTTTAAAATATAACTCCTCGTTGTCCTGCATGAACCATGGTTGGGGCACACCTGGCCCCGCCCGACTTCATAAATAAAGTTTTTTTTTTCCTTTTCAGTGGTCTTAATATTTTTATAGCGTGTAGGGTTTTTGAAGTCGGTATTTTTTTTGAAAAAATGTTTTATTTGTTTCTTTTCAGTGAAATAAATGTAAGAACTTTTTCCAATTTGATATCAGTATTTAACACTAAAAATAAGAATGACTCAAATCGGTTCTCTGATCCGAGAGGAATCGAAACTGTTAAGACATCATCTAGATAAGCGCTTAAACTACTCAACCAAATGTAATGAAATGTATACAGGACCAACTCGAAAGTATTTTGCACCAGTTAAAAAAAGAATTTCTCAAATCGGTGTACAAATTTCGGAGTAATCGCCGTACATATATATATATATATATATATATATATATACGCATCCAATAGAGAACCTCCTCCTTTTTGAAGATGGTAAAAAAAAACGTCAAATGTTAGAAAAAGATAATTCCGCGACCTTTTCTGCCTTAGACTCCAACTACCCAAAGCTTTTACCGTAAACACAGCAAACGCTTAATGCGACACAATATTCTAATTACGACTCGGCCCGCTTGCGCGCGACATTTAATTTTACAGCGCCCATATGTGTCATACACTTGGTGCGGGAAAGTACCGTTGCGCGTTATTTTCATAATATTTTTTCCTGCTATTTCATTGCTTCCAGCTATAAAAATAATTCTTCTAACGACTCTTCTCGATGATCTTCGAAGTCATGAGTTTGCATGTCTCTTTATATGAACTGGTGCAGCCGAAATGTTATGGCGATAAATACACGCTCCTCTTCTAAGTCTAATCTATACAAATAAATAAAATTGAAGTGTCTGTTTGTAATGTCAAAATAACAGCTATTTACTAAATGCATATGAAAGTATCTACGTTACATAAAACAAAAAAACTACTTTAATTTTTTTGGTCTGTCTGTCCGTCTGTCTGTTTGTTCCGGGTAATCTCCAAAACGGCTGAACCGATTTTGACGGGACCTTCACTGGCAGATAGCTGATGTTATAAGGAATAACTTAAGCTACTTTAATTTTAGAAAAATAATTAGGTTTCCGCGTAAAAAAAATAAAACCCTTGAAATCCAATATATTTATTCTATGTCAAGTCTCTATGTCGAAGTACTCTAAATTTCTTTTAAATTAAACGCGAGTGAAACCGCGGGTCCCAGCTAGTTAAATATAAATTATACGATATTTGTTTCTTGTGTTAACAGGCGAATTAGGCGCAGCTTATGTAAAAGTACGAAATGTGGACAACGTACACGTATGTGGAGTAGACGTTTGTCCATTGGCATCTATATGTATATATAATATAATATAATAGACGTGACGTGAGAAAATAATACATATTTTATAAAGAAATTGAAGACTGATTATCATCAGCAATCTTAGCACATTAACTCCGACAGGCAATCTACCTGCTAATGTTGATAACATTTCCTAAGTAAATATTATGAGCCCATATTTAGTCTTCGATATGTACGATATATAAGCACTTCGTGCAAAACCTATTTATTTACTAATGTACTCGTATTCTAGAACGAATATTTTATTACCTGACTACTCGTACAATGGCATGCATTACCAGCTGGCGATAATAACCAATTTCCAAAAATTGTCGGTAGGAAAAAGGCACCGGGCATTAATTAATAGGTGATATTACGTTCATAGTTTAGAACGTACCTTTTTTTATTATCCATTTCAGTAGAAATTCGTCATGAATTTCCTCCATCCCGGGGAAGGGCAAAAGGGCAAGCTGGGCTCCTCCCGGCTAAAACCAATGGGGCGTTCCTAGAACCTCCTATGATGACACTACGACAGGGGACTCAGGCGTGTTGGACCTGCTAGCCGGGGCAGTTGTTACCCCGGCGCCATCTCATCCTTCTCCGTGTGGGATCGGCTCTCTCCCGATCCCACTCTGCAGTCTCTTTCTGTAGCATGACGCTCTCACTGAAGGGGACTACAGCACTCTAATTTTCATGCTTTCTATAAAAAGTATTGTACTCACCCGATGATGCAATGACATATTACTCCCATTCTGGAACCTGACGATGGTCTGCAGCGACGCTGGCGTGGACATGCTCTTTGTAATTGATCCATTCCCCGAGTCTCTATCGTGCTGCTCTTTTAGCAGTAGACCTCGTGCTATCTTTGCATTGAGGGTCTTGTTCACATGCTGATGGGGCAGTAGAGGAGCCTCCATAGTCTTCGTAGTATAAGACGGTGAAGATGTCTGGCTAAACGAGTCTGAAGACACGTTAGAATCCTGACGGACGCTTATGTTCGACCCTGCGCTGGGAGAACGCTTTATTGGCTGGACAGTATTTTGAGAAGGCAACGGGGCAGGAGTGAAGGGCGTAGAGTCAGGTATTCTTTGGGGAGGAGGTCTCCTAGTGGACTGTGGCTGTGGGTTTTTATTGCAGTCAAGTCGTGGTTGAGGTTGTACCGGGGCTACGGTACGTCGGTTGCCGTTAGGATCCGCCTGAGGGATCTGAGGGGTTGACGTGGGAGGTCTAGGTGGTGTCGGAGGAGGCACCCGGCGAGGTGGTTGTGGGGAAGGACGACGCGGTGGCGCGGGGGGTGGCACTGGCAGGGGCGTGGGCGCAAGTGTTGCTGTTGTACGCTGTGGCACGGGCGGTGGCTGTGGCTGGACTGGCTGGATTTTTTGGGGTGGCGGTTGGAGCTGCAACAAAACAAAATCGTAGTAAAGACCTCGGTTCTCGTAACTAAAAATGTTTGTAAAATTATTCCGATCTCGTTTCAATATCATAAATGTCTCAAATGGTCTCCTAAAAACTATCAAGAGCCGCCAAAATGGCTCGAAAATTGATCGAAGCCAAGAACGGTGACGGTATTTTTCAGACATTCTGAACTGATAAATATCGACACTGAGACTGCATTGAGATTGATCATATTGAAACTAGACTGAACTTTAAGGGGAACAGAATATATATTTGTAGTCAATTTATATTTTAATCTTAGTTTGGTCAAGTTTTAGTCGTAGCTTATACTTTTTTTTTTCTGTTCATATATTTTAAAATGATGTTTATTTATTTTATTTATTTACTCACATGCACAAATACCAAGACCAGAAACAGCTTATACAAATATTTGTTCGGTGCGGGGGTCGAACCCACGACACGTAGCGTAGAAAGCCAAATGATTTTTATTAGTTTATTATTATTTTATTATTATCTTTTTATTACAATTAGCCCCTTCGCTAACCATGCCGTAAATTAATTACGACACTTTTTTATAAGCCGAAGATATTTTGCCCTAATTCAATTCCAGTGTAGTGTTTTAAGTGAATTTAAAACGCGCTCCTATGTACTATATCAGCCAAAGGATGTCCACTGCTGGACAACGACCTCCCCTATAGACATTCACAACTGCGTTGTCAGTTTTCAAAATTTTACCTTCATGATTGATCTTGGCGGTGCGATCCTAGAAGGCGGACAGTATGGAAGCGCGTCAGATGGGCAGTACACAAAGCCTGCGGGACGCTGCGGCTGCGCGGGTGCACAGGCCGCTGTGGAATGTCGTCGAGGAGTGCCGGCGCTTGGACGAAGGAGTTCTAGAAGTTTCTCGCCTGGAGTTGCTGCAAGGCTTCCAGCGCGGCCACACCTGTGGGAAATGCGTCCGTTAGTTTATGTTCGCGAAGAAAATCTGCTTATTGGCTTCTTGCTTATTTCTTAGTGGCTTCATTGCTGGACTATCGGCTTGCAATAGCAGTCCCAGTAAATGATAAATAACATTAAAAAACATAGCTATTATATTATTTTGGGTAAGGCTTTGCAAAAAGTAGCGAAGGAAACTACCTCCTGATTATTCTTGTATATTTACTGGTTAATGCTTTAAAACAATCTTATGCAACTAATATATCCAGCATTTCTTTCTTTGTAATAGTCTCTGCCATGACAACTGAGAACATAGAAAATAAAAACCATTAATCAAATTAAAAATCAAGTCACCAGCAGTAAACTATAACACAACCGCCTATCGACAATATCAACACATCCGTTTATGTGTTGATATTGTCGATAGGCGGTTGACGGCAGGCGATTGCACCTCAGATAACTGAATTAAATTCATCGTTCAGCTGTCAGGCGTCTGGCGTCCGGCTAACGATGGACGTTGATTGGGACGCGTATTGATTTAACGGCATGAACTGTTCGCGACTTCTCATAGAATATGGATAGTATTTCTCTTATGTTTTGTGACACTTTGGATGAGATAGAGATATTGGTTTTACGAGTAAAAACGACATTAAAAATATCACAAAAAAACATGTTTCGTGCGATCAGGGCTTGCCTGTATCAAAAAGGGAGGAATGTTTTTAGCCGCAAGACAACCCCTAATAAGTTTACTTGTACTTATTTAAGTGTAAAACACCATTGTGCTTATATGAGAACAATTTTAAAAAGCTTCTCTACAATATCGTCATGTATTTTATATTATAATTGAGAATCGATTACTAATGTGTCCTATATCCATTAATGGATTATAAATGGTATATAAGTTATACATATGTATAATAAAACCCTTTATACATACATCTACTGATTTGCTGGTTATTATTATAGTCGACCGAACACACTACATAATTTGAGTCAAAGTCAAATATTTTTATTTCAAATAAACCAATTACGAGTACTTAGGAAACGTTAGATTGTAAGTTGCACGGTTCCTATTAGTTGATCCTATGGAGAAGAGCTGGCACGAAGCTCCATGGATACTCTTTTAAAATACTTGAGATTATAATATTGAACAAGATATTATGCCGTGTGGTGCCGGCTCAGAATGCCACCACCCCATTTCATCCCGTGGGTGTCGTAAAAGTCGACTAAGGGATTAACCGGAGGATGGGCAGCAGCGTCCTTCAGGTACATTAACAACTCAACTGCGATCGCCAACCCGTCTGCCAAGCGTGGCGATTATGGCAAGACCCCCCAATGAGCATACAACACACCCATATCGGTCGTTGTGGTGATCTTTGGGGAAGGCCTGTGTCCAGCAGTGGACTTCATTCGGCCGAAATGATGACTGGGTTGGTGCAATTCGTAGCCGGCGCCACACAGCATTAATATTATTAATAGTAGTATGATATTATGTAACTTTAGCTACCTTTTTTTATCGATCCGGTGGAAATACATCATGTACTTCCTCCACCCTGGGAAAGGACGGAGGGGTATGGGGTGACGTCACGGATGTCAATCAGCCATAAGCTCTCTGTGTACTTATCCGTTATAAATAAAAATACAAGTGTTTGTTTCTCATAAGTCTATTGTTAAAATACACGTACATATACAATTAACAAATAACATTATTATCCTGTGTTTCTGTGCAGTGTAAAACATAAAAACAAACAAAGTTTGTATATTGTATCCCGGCAAGTGTATAATACCCGATAACAAAAAAAAAAGAATTGACTTTCATTACTAGGCTGATAGTAAGTAGTCACCAAACTTTCAGTGCGTGCGAACCATAACACCATTGCCGTGCATAAGTCTATGGTGTCTAATCATACAGTGACACCTTGAAAACTGCCATAAACGTCTTTTTTAGAACAGCGCCATCTATTGACCTAACCGGTCATATATTTTTAGGATTTTTTGTGATATTGCACGAAAACCTCAACGAGCGAATATTCACTATGGCTAAGTGTGGCGGCTGTGGAAAATTCCTTTCACCAATAGAGGCTGCCAAGTGTAATAAATGCAGATTTTGGTACCATCGACAATGCGTAGGCATACAAGATGAGGTCGAAATAACGTCCCCCTGGCACTGCCCTGAGTGCAAAAAGCACTTGGTGAGGGATAACCGGGCTGAAACACCAGTAGGGGGGCATGCACCGGCTGCACGGGAGGAGAGTCTAGCAAACCTGACGGACACTAGTCCTATAAATAACACATCTCTAGACACCACTCAGGAGTTCAACCTAGACATCAGGGCGGAATTGAGGTTGTTTAAAGTGGATTTTTTGAACACGGTGCGACATGAGTTCCAGTTGTTGCGGGATGATCTGTCCGAACTAAGATCCGCTCTTAATACGACTAATGAAAGGATGAGTAACTTAGAGGAGAGAGTGGCTGGCATAGAGAAAGAGAAACGGGTTCTTCCACAAATGTCATCAGAGTTTGACAAGGAAATTGCCAAATTACGTAGCGACATAAATGACCGGGATCAGGAGTTGCTCGCCAACGATCTACAGTTCTCAAACCTGCCCGAGACTGGTGGTGAAAACCCAATCCACACTGTTATGTTGGTGGCGGCAAAGATTGGTATTAAACTTAAAGCGCGTGATATTGTCAGCGCCGAGCGTGTTGGTGGCAGGCGCATTAACGCAACCCAGCCGACAGCGCCGGTGGAGACCCGCCCGCGCTTCCTCATCGTGCGCCTCGCGCGTCGCGACTTACGCGACGAGCTGTTGGAGGGCGCACGAGTACGCCGTGGTATGACTACTGCTGACCTCGATATGCCGGGCCCGGCAACGCGGTTCTATGTGAACGAGCGCCTTACAAAGGTAAACCGAGAGTTATTTCGGAGGGCTCGTGAGGCGGGTGGTCGCCTCGGTTGGCAATTTATATGGTCAAAACGAGGCCGTATTCTTGCCCGGAACAAACCCGGGGACTCCGCTTGCCAAGTGCGCTGTGAGGCAGACATTCAAAGCATCTTTGGTCCGGCACTGGGTAACGCAGGCGATAGCTCCCTTTAGATTGACTTTTTTGTTTTATATTACTTTTATGAATCTGTTCTCGGTTAAGGCAATACTGGTGGTTATAGAAAGTATTGCAAACGTCCTAATATGTTTGTGTTACCTCTATTACCTGCTCAATGTTTTATTGTTTGTTTACGTGTGTCTCGCGGCGCACCACACTGAACAGCACGTAAACCAGTTTTTTTGTTGCATGGCATATATTTATTTACGTCCACTTATAACAAGACTATTGTTTACTTACCTAAATACAAATGCGATTTACACGTCGTCTTACTACATTATCAATTTATATTTTAATCCATACACTATTTACATATTCACAACTGTACTAATACTGATATCAATAATTATTAAATGTATACTGATAAAATCGATATTTACTGTCGGAATAATTTTAAACGATTATCATGATGCTCAAACGTGAAAATTATATGAAGGTTGGTTTCCTGAATGCAGGCTCATTGGGTACGGGTCATGATAACTTGATTGGTGCACTCGACAGGCATTGTTTCGACGTTATGGCCATTAACGAAACATGGTTACGACCAGGCGAGGAGGGGCGCGCTCCGGTTATACCTGGCTATCGTCTCCGCCACACGCCGCGGCCAGCGTGTGTGCGCTTAGGTCGTGGTGGGGGCGTTGGATTTTATCTACGTCAGGGACTGAGCGCGCGTACTTGGATTAGCTCTGTTGATCCCAGGTTCGAATCAGTCGAACAAATGTGGCTAACGCTTTCTTTGAACGGCAAAAAAATTGCAATAGGAACAGCGTACCGGCCACCATGGCTTGACCTTGTTCTTTTCCTAGATGCTGTAACGGATACAATTAGCACATTAGGAAACTGTGACCACTGCATATTACTTGGCGATTTTAACGTCGATTTGTTGGACACAAACGGGATCAAAACTAAAAGAATTTACGAGTTTTTGAATTGCATCGGTCTTACACAGTTAGTCACAGCTCCTACCCACTATACGGTATCAAGTGAAACCCTCATCGACATCCTGTGTACTGACCTAAGAGCGAGATATACAAGGGTAGAACCCTTTGGCTCAGTTAACGGGCATTCTATTATAGTTAGTGAGTTTCACATAAAACGTGACAAAGTTAAACCATATATAGTAAAATTTAGGCCACTTAAAAATGTATATATGGATAGCTTTAATAGGGACTTATTACTTCTAAACCTTGAATATATTTCTGCACTTAACAATGTATCTAATATGGTGCATTTTTTTAGCTCCTACATAATTGCCCTGTTTAATGTACACGCACCAGTCAAAACATGTACTATGAAGGAAAGGTCGTATCCTTGGATTACAGATACGATTAAGCTTATGATGCGTCTACGGGACGATGCACTAAGTAAATATAGAAAAACAAACTCGGAATCAAAAAAAAAATATTACAAGGAGTTAAAATCTTTGGTGATAAGATCACTATATAATGAAAAAGTTGCTTACTTCAAGCACAATATAAACAACAAAATTAAAAACCCAAAATTATTGTGGAAGAACCTTAAAAACACCTTATCGTCCACTAAACCTAGACAAGACCTTCCGTCGCACTTTAACAACCCAGACCTAATTAATAACACCTTTTTGAATGTTCCTGGTAACACTTCAGCAAGCATTTCATTTACGACTTATTTTGAGAGTCACAGTTATGGTGATGCAATTTTCACTATAAGTCCCGTGGAACAGAATGAAATTTTACGCATTATATCCAATCTTAAAACTAACGCTGAAGGCTACGACAATATTACCTTGGATATGCTTACTATGACTCTGCCGTACACATTAAATACCATAACAGATATAATAAACTGTTCTATAACATCGTCAACGTTCCCCGACCAATGGAAAATTGCTTCTGTTAGGCCTTTACCAAAACATTCAAATCCTACTGAAATTACAGATCTGCGGCCTATAAGCATCTTGCCATGTCTATCCAAGGTATTAGAAAAAGTCGTGAGCTACCAACTTACAAAGTTTTTGGAACAAAACAATGTGTTACCCGACCTACAATCTGGTTTCAGAAAACGGCGCAGCACCTCCACGGCTTTACTAGATGTTACAGATAATTTATTATCAGCCCAAGATAAGGGAATGTGCTCAGTACTGGTTTTGCTTGATTTTTCCCGGGCATTTGACGCAATAAATATCCCGCTACTAATCGCAAAGCTGAATTATTACGGTTTTGACCCCGGTTCTATGCAGTGGTTCCAGAGCTACCTTAGTGATAGGAAACAACTTGTCGAATTACGTATGGATGACGGTACTGTCCTTACATCGGCTCTTACTTCTATAAAGAGAGGAATACCGCAGGGCTCCATATTGGGTCCAATTCTTTTTATTTTGTATTGTGCGGACATAATTACATGCCTCCGCAAATGCAAGTACCATATATACGCTGACGATGTCCAAATTTATACATCCTTTGCACCAGATGAACACGAAAGAGCCATTAAGGATCTCAACGATGATCTTGATAGGATCGTCGCCTGGTCCAGGGATAACTGCTTGGCACTGAACCCAATAAAGACGAAATATATGGTGTTTGGTACTAGGCAGCAGCTAGTAAGACTACCGGTAACATTTAACTTGCAAATTATGGGCGAACCCATTGACAGAGTGTATGAAGCTCGAAACCTTGGAATTATTATGGATAACGAGCTTCGATATGAAAAACATGTGGCCGACTCGGTGCGAAACTGTTTTTATCGCCTAAAGGTTATGTACAGGATGAGGCCTTTCCTATCCGAAACACTACGGGAGCAGCTTGTTGAATCCCTTGTTTTATCTAGGTTAAACTACGCAGACACAGTGTACGGGCCACGAATATTAGCTCGTACAGATCGGCTCATTCAAAGGGTTCAAAACGCTTGTGCTCGTTTTTGTTACAAAATACCTCCCAGAAGCCATGTAACACCACTCCTTAACAAACATTATACGCTTAAAATGAAGTCAAGACGCAAATTACACCTGGCATGTCTTCTGTTCGGTGTTGTCAAATATCAAAAACCTGACTACCTATACAACAAGCTAAGTTGGGTAACTAGTAGACGAGAATGCGAGAGAAGGCAATGTTCACAACAGCTGTCATCTAAGTTTCACAGTACAGCAGCTTTTAGAGGTAGCTTCCGGTATGCGGCATCGAAAGTGTGGAATAACATACCCCCACCTATTAGAAGAATCAACACGATCGAGACGTTTAGAAGACGCTTACGGCAGTATCTGATTGATGCTCAGCGGAAACAGGATATGGTCAAAATAAACGTTTCAATAATATAGTAACAGACACTACTAACTACAATTTTCAACAAATATGCCTTACTTGAATATATTCAGTCTGTGTCTGTGTCTGTATCTGTTATCATTGCATGAATGTATAAAAACTAATGTTCCAGGTACTCGGGAGAGTGCCGCTGTCCCTTCCAACAACATGCTATCGCTTATGTGAGACCTGTAGGAAACGAAACAACAAATTAGCTAACTTTTTGTACCATCTCGTCGTGCATTGCTGAATGTCTAGGTATTATGATCGCAACGTACCCAATGTGCCTGGTCTACTTGCGACTAGGACGTATGGTGTTGGGATTGCACTATTCTCCCTCTTTCCAGCAGGTATGCATCTCGTTTTGTATTTTGGCAGTCTCAATATGACGCAAACTAACCTGAGGGTAAAAATAGAAATAGGTTGTATATAAACTAAATATGGATAACCAAATGCTATAACGAGATATTTAATACGCACTTACTTTCTTATATCAAGCTCGTACTTAACTATATCTCTTCGCTCACGTTAAAATTTAAATTATGAATTGCCGCTTTACTGTCCGACGCGCTCGACCGCCTGCAGCGTATTGTGAATTTTGTGCACGGATCAATGCACAGCCAACGCTCGAAACAGTTGACGACCCGTATTTTTATTAATTTATTATAGCTTTAGTTTATGATGGTTGTATTTATAGTATATTTAGTTCTTCTGTACGTAACAACACAAAAATTAATTTTATTTATTACTTCTTACCTACATACTACTTTCACTATTGTTATTTGCTACACGTAGGTATTTTTATTTATCCATGTTCTACAAACTGATTTACATCCGTAACACGTCACTACTTAAGGTCCAGTTGAAAACCAGCGCCAGGCACTAGTGGTCTGGCATGTTTGCTGAACTGGGCCTGTTTGGCGCAGCTGTGGGGCACACAACAATGTTCTCCTTGTGTTTTTATTGTATTTTTTTTTCTTTTTCAATTTATGTGTATCACATTGTCTGTGTCAAATAAATTTATTTTCTTTCTTTCTTTCTTTCTTTCTTGTATGCCGGACTCCTATCGGAGTGGTCATCTTCGGCACTATAGGGAGGCTGCAGGAACTCGAAGATCTCCATCTAGAGCCACCCATCGGTGCCACGCCTTTAGGCACATTTCGGAAAGGATGACTGTAAAGCGGTCACCCCTCTAACGGAGGGCAGGCGGCTGTAAAAAGGCTGCCCTTAGGCAATTCTTGGGAGGATTGTTAAGGATCCCCCAAGATTCGCTGTGTGCTGTGCTACGCGCACGGTGGCACTTGACCACGTGCGCGTCGCCGTCTTCCCGGGGGTCGCTCGGTATGAGCACGCAGACTCCCCAATCTACGAGCCCGTGATCACCGAGGAATGCAGACTAGTCCTGGGTGGCATGGCTATCTACCGGGGGATAACCGCTTTACATCACCCTCTCCAAGATGTGCCTATAGGCGTGGCACCAGTGGGGGGCTCTAGTGTGATCATACGAGGACCTGGAGCCGCCTTTAGGTGCCGAAGACAACCGCTCCAATGGTCTTAGCCGATAGGGGTCCAGCATGCCCCTTTGTCCTTCCTCGGGGCGGAGGAAGTTCATGAAGAAATTCCAACGGGCCCAATGAAATAAAAATATGTGACGCTTACCACCACATGAATTACTTCGTCACTGGATTATACACAAAATGAAAAATATGCTTTTATTCTGTGAAGAATCCCAAAGAAACTTCTAGCTCCCTTCTCATAGAACCACCTTAATTATACGAGTACCTGTATCAAGTATCTTTGTTGGCCATTCAATTTGTCCTATGTCATACATACGTGTAAACACATACACAAATACGAAAGCAAATGGCTCTAGCGACACCCGTCCGATTACATCCGGCGATTACATGTCCAGTATTGAATGGAATCTAGGCCGGTGCAATTCAGTGCCCAGCAATTACTGAAGACTTAGTAGAGCATATGGATTTGTACTAATTGTTGAGTTGTATATTTATATAGTTTCGAATGTGTTGGTTTCGACTGAGAGAAAGCAAACACTTATCACTTCTATTTCAATTCAATGTTTGTTACTCCTAATATATTCAAGAACAAAAAAGTTAGCTATCGCATAATTTCTGGCTGTGAAACATGAAAATTTTACATTTGTTATAACATGATTCTCTGTGTAAAAGAAATATATTTAAAAGATAGTATGTAAGCAGATGCTAACAACTTATACATTTCTACAAAATTGTCGCCGATACACCGATTAACCCAAGTGAAATGGGGAGTGTGAAGGGCCGAGCAGGGCCAGGTGGAGAGAGCCAAAAAGTCACGAGGATGGCCGAATAGAGCAACGTATCATACTCAAAGCAGCCGTTTTCGTCGTAAATGCACGATATTACATGTTTCACATAAAAAATTAAACGGAATTGTCATACAAGGCATTAATTGGATTAATGTTCTTAATATCGGAATCTTGATATTTTTGCTAAGTATAGATAGGTACACACACGTAGTAATCCCTTTTCATAAATTGCAGTTAGGCTGCTCTTCCGAAGACGCGGCATATAGCCGTAGCAGCGTAGCGATGTAGCCGTGTAGCAACTATTTTGGCGTAGCATTAAAGCGCCGTGTAGCAGTGGCTTTGAGTCGATCGTTAAAGAGTAGGAATAACTATGATGACAAATAAGTTACTTAATAAAAAAATGGTTTTATCGTTTTTGGCTTGAGTAAGTATATATATTGTCGCATAGTAGAATATGACGCTATCTGTCACTTCATAATAAATTATAACTTACAGATACTTACTTATTAATCAAACTGTAAATTGCTTTCGTAAAGACGCCTGACGTAAACGGCAGTCTGTTCACGGAAATCCGAAAAATTATGACATATCATGATTAATGAAGTGCTTACCAATGAGCCCAAAACTACTATAGAATAATTTATATATACTTAAGTCCTGACAGACACTTTTATACCAAACTTTATCATCAAACAATGAAGGGCATTTGGTTACACAAAACTAACTTTGAGAAGAAATTTCACAGGCACGAAGTGAAGAACTTTTTTGGTTAGCATAAACATCTCATCATCAGAGATATTGCGATAAGCCATCATAAGTTCCTAACTAATTCGTAAATTGTAGTTATAGACGTAAATAGTAACTAACCGAATTGTATTTGTTTTTGTAATTATGGTTACATCTATTCATTGACGGTGAATAAGTTGGACCTGCCTCTAAATTAAATAAATATTGATATATGTATATAAATATATGTTATGTTATATAATAAGTTAAGATTGTATGCCTGAATGGCGGGACATAGCTGATCCTATTAGATTAATTTGTATATTTTGACATCTTATTAACCTGTGATCCACAATAAATTAATTTGAATTTGAATTTGAATCTTTTTTTGAGACTTACAAATTTGACAGGGAGGGGATTCTATTATCTTTATTTATTTTTATCCGTTGCCCCACACTAGGATTTCTTCTATGTCGTGGTTGCGTTTGCTGACACAAATTCCAACAACCAACACCCAAGACTAACACTCAGACCCAGAACAACTACGTGCAGATCATACAATTTATTTTTCGTGCGGGAATCGAACCCGTGACACGGAGCGCAGAAGCCGACTGTATCAACCACTGCACCAACCGTACTACTGCAATTTTTAAAAAGATGCATTCTACTCACTTTACATGACAGAAAAAATACTTCTTTATTTCAATAAATATCGACCTTAGCATGGAAATAATCGCATTCGGCCGCGCATGCGTCCACACAGCGTTACACAAAAAAGTTGCACTCTAATTTCACCATGAAACGTTACTCATCGAGCCCAAAGTAACTATTAAAAAAAATATTCAAATTGCTGAGAATATTAACAACTGCTTCGACTTATTAAAAATAATAGATTAAAAAAACACATTTCGTAGATAACCAAATTAAAAAAATAGAAAACAATTTTCAATAAGTTTGAAATAACAATAGAATGATTAACAAATTTATGATGTTTTTGCAAATAAGCGTGGGGTGCTCAGGGTGGGTCAGATAATTGCCGCGGAAAATTAGATTGACATCTTATGGAGGTATTATTTTTGTGCAAGTTTGTGTATGTCGATAAATATGTAATTTTTTTCCGGGTATCAGAGATGAAAAAAATCGCTAATCCTAAGGATCCTGGCGAGGATAATGAGACAACCTATTTAAATTATTACATTGTCATCGATCCTTGATAAGTATGTTAGGTTACAAATCAGACGTTTTGAGGGGGATGAAATCAACATAAAAAATTCCGTTACATAGATACATACCAAGCTAATAAAAGCGTGTTAAAATTGTAAACACTATTGTGCAGAAGGAAAGCCAATAATCGACAGTTAAAGTTATTTGCAAACTTTCATGAACGAGATGGTCAACGACACACATCACAAATGTTTGTGGCGGGAGAACGTGTCACTGCAAACTCAATACAGTACCTACATGTACATGTGTAGGACTACATACAACGCAGGCAAACAGGAATAGTCAGTCATGTCAACCAATGTCCGCAGTTCCGGCAAATGAATGGAATACATGCCTGACTGGACTGTTGTCCGTTTGTCGCTCTGTGGAATTCGTTAACGAACATGTCTCACCATTGATTACTGCTTCGAATGGATTCTATACCTTAATATTCCGTTACAATTTTGATTTGTGATTCTTTTTGTATCATTCATTTCATTCATCATTCATATCGGCCATTTATACGTCCACTGCTGAACGAAGGCCTCCCCATAGATTCCATAACAGTGCCATCATTTTGGGGGGTATTTGCCAATACTCACCACGCTTGGCAGGCGGGTTGGTGAGCGCAGCATGGCTACGGCTTTACAGGAGGAACGCTGCTGCCCGTGCCTCTGGTTTAGATTCCCTTTACGACATCCACGGGAGGAAATGGAGTGGTGCTATATTCTTAATCCGGACACCACACGGACTTAACACCACACGGACTACTATTTGTATCAATGGTAAGCAATATTTTCTTCGATGTTTGTGTTGAATAGAGTTTTAATCCTCTTTTGGGACGAATTTTTTAATTAATTATACTTTTAGCAAAACAGCGTACATCACACACACGTCAGCCCCGTAAATGTCCAGTGCTGAACCAGGGCCTGCTTATGATCTGGTGATCATATAGTGAGCGATGATACACTGTCATTACATTTTACATTCACAAAGAGATTTTCTTACTATATTGGTCCATTCCTTTATAATAAAATAAATTCTAGCTTAACCGTCTATAAATTGCGTTCATCAAAATTTAAAACTGTTGTCCGTTCATTCCTTCAAAGCAAGAAATACGATGAGACCGAAGAATTCATTTCGTTGCTGTAATCGTTTTATACTTAAAAAACACTCATACACAAATACCAAAACTCACTTATAACCCCCCAAATCCCCCCTCCCCCCACCAAAACATTCACAAACACACACAGAAATGCATGCACCATGTAATAACTTTAAATCATAATAATTTAGATTAACTCTAATCAATTGTAAGAAAAAATGTGCCTAAGTAATAAATTTATTGGTATAACTCTGGTAACATGTAGCCAGTTTACTGATGACCAAACAAGGGCCTGGCACTGTTTCTCCCAAACACAGGTTGTTCTGCAACCTAGCTGGGTGAACAGCACCTCACCCACCCCACTGATTTGTAAATACACATGTTTTAAATTTTTAACTACAAATGTAACAAAGTTGTACTACAAAAACCGTTTTATGAAATAAATTAAATTATTATTATATTATAATCACCGCACTTAGCTCGCGGACAGGTGATCGCAGTACAGTTGTTATTGATACACGGGAAGATACAGCTCCTCATCATATCATTCAAAAGGCACCCACTACTGATCAAAGACCTCCCACATAAATGACCGTCAACATGCCGTGTGTCGTTATTTTGGGGGGAAATTGCCAGTACTCACTACGCCTAGCAGGTGGGAAGATGCGCGCTGAATGGCTGCTGTTTCATAGAAGGGACGCTGCTGCCCAACCTTCTGGTTTAGAGCCCCTAAGTTAGGTTAAAATAACTACGGGAGGAGATGGAGTGGTGCTATATTCTTAATCCGGACACTACACGGACATTTATTGATTCCAGACTACCATTGACAACGTTTTGTACACCAGCCTTTGCTATTGCCATGTGGCTTATTTAGCCGGTCTTCAAACGTCATCAGGGTTTTCGGGGTTAGTTTGAGTCTTATCAACCTTTGCATATGATTCTTGGTAGTTATATAGTAAAGAATAAGGGTTGTATGGTGCCGCGCCAAACAATATCTCATTAGTTTTGCGTGTAAGTTATCACACTTAGGCTTAGTTTACGGGCGAATAAATCAACGAGCAGGACCGTTACAGGCAAAATCGTTAATTTGTCTAATTCAAAGCTGCTTAAGTAGCGCAAAGTTGCTGTTTCAGCATTTGCAAACTCGAAACACTTAAACGTTAGTTAAGCAGGCTTGTAACTTCTCCGCAAATTTAAACCACAAATAAAACTTTTAAATTTTACCTACGACTGCTTGATTTCGGTGGACTGAGAGCCCCAGCATTGAAATCAAATGCTGGGCGTAAGATTAATTTAGATTTTCTTTTAGTCAATCTATCTGTAGGTGAGAGAGATTGGAACAACGTGTGACCAATAACAACATATTTAAGTCAACATAGTCTTTTATGAACAGCAAGTCCATATACCAGCACCAAAGCGTACCTGAGTTGCCTGTTTATAGCCGCCTCCTCACTGCTAGACGGGATGCGGGATGACCCTTCCGAGATGCGCCTACAGGCGTGGCACCAATGGGTGGCTCCGGTGCATTCAATATTCATTCTCGTGATTCATTAGCGAAAAGACTACTCAGGTTGTTTTAGTCTGTAAGAGTCCTTTTTTTTTCCAGTGGAAATACATCGTGTCCTTCCTCCGTCCTGGGAAAGTTGGAGGGATATGCCGGACTCCTACCGGCTAAAACCACCAGAGTGGCATCATCTTCGGCACCGAAGGGAGGCTCCAGGAACTCAAATAATCTCCATCTAGAGCCACCCATTGGTGCCACGCCTTTAAGCACATCTCGGAGGGGATAACTGTAAAGCGGTCACTCCCTTTAGTGGGGGATGGTGACTGTAAAGAGGCCGCCTCCCAAGGATCCTCTCGGGAGGGATTGTAACGGAATTACCCCAAAGCCTCGTTATGCGCTGTGCTGCGCACACGGTGGCACGTGACAACATGCACACCGCCGTGTTCCCGGGGGTCGCTCGGTATGAGTATGCAGGTTTCCCAATAGGCGTACTCGCGACCCCCGACATATAAAGATGACAGGAGCTTAGGCATGTTGGACAAGGGCGCTGACGGTTGTTGCTCCTCCTGCCCAACCTTCTTCCCTCTACCCAGTGGCGTAGGACGACGTATGAGCATTTCTGCCATGGTGATAAAAAGGTGCAGATACCAAAGAATATTTATATTCATTCATTTCGGGCGAATGAAACCCACTGCTGGACACAGGCCTCCCCCAAAGATCACCACAACGACCGATATGGGTGTGTTGTATCCATAATCGCTGCGCTTGGCAGACGGGTTGGCGATCGCAGTTGCGTTGTTAATGTACTCGAAGGACGCTGCTGCCCATCCTCCAGTTAATCCCTTAGTCGACTTTTACGACACCCACGGGATGAAATGGGGTGGTGGCATTCTGAGCCATATGAGCACATGGCATAATATTTATATACATCAATAGTATTTTTTTACTTTGAATCCATCAGCCATGTATTTAATAACACTGTATATACATACGCAACGAAAGTTTAATTAACGCTAGCTCTATAACGTACACAAAACCAAACCTCATAGAAATCCCGTGAAAATTCGAAACTGTTCCATCCATTAGCGTCGTAAATGGCGCGGCTAATGGCAGCTGCTGATTACATGGTCGGAATGAATCGAATGCCTGCCGACCGACTTTGATTCCACCGGTCGGGCTGGGAGATTCCATTTGATCAATGTTGTTGTTTCAATAGCGATGTGGTGGGTCGTGTTTATGTTTAAACTAGCTGGGACCCGCGGTTTCACTCGCCATTTAATTTAAAAGAAATGCGATTATATATAATTTAGAACACTTCGGCATAGACACTTGGTACATAGAGTATGTACATATATTGGATTTCATGGGTTTTAATTTTTTATGCGGAACTATAATTATTTTTCAACAATTAAAGTAGCCTTAGTTATTCCTTATAACATCAGCTATCTGCCAGTGAAAGCCTCGTAGAAATCGGTCCAGCCGTTTCGGAGATCAGCGGGAACAAACAGACAGGCAGTCAGACCGACAGACAGACAAAAAAAATTGAAATTAGTTTTTTGTTGTAAGGTACTGTATATACCTTCATATGCCTTTACTAAAAAACTGTTATTTTGACATTACAAACAGACACTTCAGTTTTATTTATTTGTATAGATTTGTAAATAAAATCTCGATATAAAATAAGTTAGAAATTTAGCACTAGTATATTGTTGTTTCAAGCGACTTCTATGAACAGATAAATCAATATTTGCTATGAATTTAATATATACTTATATTCTAATTTTAGGGTTCATCATCTCCGGGTTATCCCACCGTCTCCAACAACGGTCGCGACGCCATCTCGCTATGTGATAGATGATGATGACGACACCATCATCATCTTTATCGACATCCACGGCAGGAAAAGGAGTACCTAGTGTTATATTCTTAATCCCGACACCACTCGGGTGGGAGGTGAGGCAACAAAGGCACTATGTTGGATGACACTACTTTCCAGCTCATTGCATGGCTTCGTTTAGGTGCTCCTTGTGGTGTTGCTCATCGGTGTCACTACGATGAAGCTGTCGACCCTCTCGGATACCCTGGCCTATCTTGCAATAGAAGTGCAGGTCGTATATCACGCCATGCCAACATTAACGACATTATTCGTCGTATTCGCCTTGCCACCGCCAGCGTGCCAGCTGTATTAGAACCCAACGGCTTGGCATACGACGATGGCAAAGGACCGGACGGTATGTCGTTGCCTTGGAAAATGGGTAGGCCTTTTTTTTTTTAAACGTTGCCCCACACTAGGATTTCTCCTGTGTCGTGGGTGCGTTTACAGACACAAATTTCACACACAATACACCCAGACCCGGAACAACTACCTGCAGATCATACAAATATTTGTTCCGTGTGGGAATCGAACCCACGACCCAAAGCGCAGCAGTCGACTGTATCAGCCACTGCACCAACGGTGCCTCTGGTGTGGGACGCAACTTGTGTCAACACCCTTGCTCCTTCCCATCTTCCAAGCACGGCTGGCTGTGCTGGCGCTGCCGCTTCTGCAGCGGAAAACCTCAAACGACGCAAATGTAATAATCTCAGCGGAAATTATGGTTTTGAGCCATTTGGGGTCGAAACGCCCAAGGGCCCTGGGGTCCGTATGCACGTCTACGGTTGGTCGACAGTTAGCGTGATCAGAGGGCGGGCCTTTTCTTTGGTCAAAGAATAAGCATTGCCATTCAACGTGGCAATGCTGCCAGTCTTCTGGGAACATTGCCGGCTGACAGCGATGGGGGGGAGTACCAAAGTACTCCTGCCCGCAAGTAATTGTCATTCGTTTTTTAATTAAAGAATTAAACTTATGAAAAAAAGAACAAAAGTAAATTTTGTAGATGCAAGGTATTGAACCCATAACCGTGTAGGAAACCCACATTATCTATCATTAATAATAGTTTGACTGGTGACACTGTCCAAGTATTTAACAGAAATAAAGCATCTTCCATGTCCTCTCTCAAAGTATTGTAGACGTGGCATTTCTCCTGTTTTTATAAAATGTTTATTATAATTAGTTTAGTTCGATATATAAGCATCAATAAACTGTCCGTACAATCATCATCATATCAGCCACAGGACGTCCACTGCTGAACAAAAGCCTCCCCCTTAGATTTCCACAACGGGCGGTCACATGCCGCTCTCATCCAACGACTCCCAGCGACCTTCACCAGGTCGTCTGTCCACCTCGTTGGAGGTCGTCCCACGCTGCGTTTTCCGGTGCACGGTCTCCATTCGAGAACCTCTGTGCCCAACGGCCATCAGTTCTACGAGCAATGGGCCCTGCCCATTGCCACTTCAGTTTACAAATCCTTTCAGCTATGTCGACAACTTTAGTTCTTCTACGGATCTCCTCATTTCTGATTCGATCTTGTAGAGAAATACCAAGCATAGCTCTCTCCATAGCTCGCCGAGTGACCTTGAGCTTTCTTATGAGGCCCATTGTGAGTGACCACGTCTCTGTTCCATATGTCAACAAATCATAACCACTTTTATTAAGAACCTCAATAATACAGTCCACGCTCAAACAACTGGGCATAAGAAGGGAGTGCTAAACCATCCGGTCATCACAGCACAAAAATGTATTCATGTTTATTGATTTAAAAAAAAAACGCCTGGATGTGACTGACATCCAGCACGTGTCAGCTAACCTGTGTCACTCCACTAAGCCTGCGGGCGTCCTACATGACTATTGTCAAACCACGATCTCCATTCAAGGACATGTTTGCTCCAACGGCGGTCGGCTAATAACTATGGCTAGCCCATCGCAAATTACGCTAAAGTAAATCTAAATAGTTTACTATACATCACTTAAGGTTAGGCAGAGAATATTGGACGGTTAACAGAGCGATATAGGAATGATTAATTCTTTTATTGCTTGAAGTTTAGCAGATTGATGTCTTTTACAGTACCGGCCCCTCCCCTCAATAAAACATGAATATAGCAATATTAAAGCGAATGACATCAATTTCTCAAGCCGCCCGTCCTGATCTTAGCCCTTTGCTTAACAGCCCTCCCCAATTTCCTCCCCGTCTGTCTGACGGTTTATTAATCTAAACATCGTCACCGGATGTGACGTAGCGGCGCGTCACGGCCGATGGATGATATAAACTGTGCTCGAATTATGAATGCGAAACCAGAAGGATATCATCATAATTCATACTGATATAACATAGATGAAAGTTTTGTTTGAGAGTTTGTATGTTAAGGATTCACGAAAGTGTGTCGACATCGCCTTCGGTTGCAGTTCGCGACTAAACGCGTTGTTGAGGCCATCCTGCCGCTCTTCGGAGCCTGGCTCAAAAGGAGCTAACGCGTCACCTACCGCGATGCGGACTGCATAGAATAGGACGCAAGGTTACGCCACAGTGCATTGTCGAAGCGACTAGGATAGCGCACAGTACACGCTCGAGGATTGCCCTGCGTGGGCTGCCAAGCGGCGGATCCAAGTCGATCGGATCGGGCAAGATTTCTCTCTGCCGGCAGTAGTGTCGGCTATGTTAGCAGAGCATGAAAATTGGAGTGCAGTGGTCTCCTTCTGCGAGAGTGTCATGCTCCAGAAAGAGGCAGAGGCAGAGTGGGATCGGGAGAGCGCCGATCCCGCACGGAGAAGGACGAGACGGGGCCGGGGTAACAACCGCCCCAGCACGCACGATGTTATATAGGTAATTTTACATATTTATTTTTACTTTTTATTTATGCACTTTTGTATTTTTGACATCAAATTGCCGTGTGGTGCCAGCTCACAATGCCACCACCCCATCTCCTCCCGTGGGTGTCATAAAAGTCGTTTAACGGATTGGCCGGAGAATGGGCAGTAGCGTTCTTCGAATACATTAACAACTCAACTGCGATTGCCAACCCGCCTGCTAAGCGTAGCGATTATGGCAAAACCCCCCAATGAGCACACAACACACCGATATCGGTGGTGTGGTGATCTTTGAGGGAGGCCTGTGTCCAGCAGTGGACTTTATTCGGCCGAAATGACGATGATGTTTTTTTAGCTAGCTCACGAGGATGATGCTGGCTATCCTCTTTATATATATAAATCATTCTTTTTTTAAACAAAAGCTTTGCGCCACCCTAGGATTTCTCCTGTATCGTGGATGCGTTTTACAGACATGAATTCCACATACAATACACGCAGTCCCGGAACAACTACATGCAGATCAAACAAATATTTGTTCCGTGCTGGAATCGAACCCATGACCCGGAGCGACGCAGCAGACTGTATAAACCACTGCACCAATCGTGGCGTCAATACCAAGGCTTAGATAGTTGCCTTTTGCCAACCATGAGTGAGAGAGGTGGTATATTCTTTGTGGGTAACCACACTGAACAGAATAACGTGTTTACTAAAACCAATGATAGTATATATTAAAATTAGTAGATGTGTTACATGCGCGCCAAAAGTAAGAACCAAAACTCCCCCAATTGTAGCACCTCGCAATCAGTTCGCCCAAGACAGGACAACGAGCACGTACTGTCACAATCTATTTGTTTTATTAATTAAGTAATAACAATGCCGTCGTGCCTATCTATACAAATAAATAAAATTGAAGTGTCTGTTTGTAATTTCAAAATAACAGCTTTTTACTAAATGCATATAAAAGTATATACGGGACCTATAACAAAAAAGCTATTTTTTTTTGTCTGTCTGTCTGTCTGTCCGTCTGTCTGTTTGTTCCGGTTAATCTCCGAAACGGCTGGACCGATTTTGACGGGACTTTCACTGGCAGATAGCTAATATTATAAGGAATAACTTAGGCTACTTTTAATTTAGAAAAACAATTAGTGTTCCGCGCAAAAAAAATAAAACCCTTGAAATCCAATATATATATATATGTTCTATGTCAAGTGTATATGTCGAAGTACTCTAAATTTCTATTAAATTAAATGCGGGTGAAACCGCGGGTCCCAGCTAGTATAAAATAAAAATACTATTCAAATTATCTTTAGAATAATATTCTCGAACAAAACACAGGCCAAGCAAAGAAAAGAGACAACACATATTCTATCGCAGGTGCGACAAAGACATCGAGTACACATGTTGTCATTTTAGATAGCTATCTCTTTTACTCTCGTAGTATTTGTATCTTCTTTCTTACATAGGTGTGTAGTTTAATAACTTTATACCTACATACAGCGAGACTGAGTATTGCACGCCATTTAATATGGACGTAACATATCTATGGTATAATATCATTGACTAAAAATGTATTACTTTGCTATAAAAGTGCTATTTCATCCATCAGTAAATTTGCACAATTTTCCCACATTAATTAAGGATCCCGCACTAAGACTTTTCAAGTGAAACAATTTAGAAAATTAAATTTGCGCGTACCACGAGACGAACAGTTGGCAAACTTAACGGGCTCGCTAATTGGTGTGATTAATTGTGCTTCAACCGGAACATGTCTAGGCGAGGACATGTCGACGAATATTGGGTGCTAATTGTAATTTAGAAGTGAGTTTGTTTTTTTAATTCTAGTAGTACCCGTTATGTCTTTTGTTTTTAAGTTTCAAAGTCCAAGTCAAATTTTTATTCACATAAACAATTTGCTGTTCCGAAACCGCATTTACAGCGTTCATGCTTATCATCATCAGCTTATATCAGCATGCGCTGCAACACCTGGTCATCAGCATTCAACATCCGGACCCAGAAAACTTCTTCTGATCTTCCGGCCACCTGGCCAGTGGACGTCCCATACTACGTTTGCCCATAAGCGGTCTCAACTCTAGGACTCGTCTGCTCTATCATCCATTTGTTTCTTCGACAGATTGCCAATGTGATGCTTATATACTGCGACAGTATAAGATCAGAATTTGAACATCACTTGCGTGACGAAACCTGTACGACAGAGAAGGTGCAAAAAAATATCTCAATGGTGTACGTAGTCCGCCAACCCGTACTAGGCCAGCGTGGTGGATTAAGGCTTCACCTATCTCATCGTGAGCATAGGGTCGTGCCCAGCAGTGGGACAGTAATAGGCTGATTATGATGATGATGATTTACCAACATTTCGGCCCATTAAGTCCACTGCTGGATACAGGCCTCCCCCAGAGATCACCAAAACCACCGATATGGTATATTGTGTGCTCATTGGGGGTCTTGCCATAATCGCCGCGCTTGGCAGACGGGTTGGCGATCGCAGTTGAGTTGTTAATGTACTCGAAGGACGCTGCCGCCCATCCTCCGTCTAATCCCTTAGTCGGCTTTTACGACGCCCACGGGTTGAGATGGGTTGGTGCAATTTGTAGCCGGCACCACACGGCAATCTTTTACCATAGCATCAATAATTAGTTCTGTGTAGTTCCCAGTAAAGAATAGACTAACCCCTTTTTGGTCGTAAAATACTATACTACTGATTGATATCAAGAGGATGGAGCATCCTTCCGTGTACCAACAAGAACATACTGCAATCAGCGATCCACCTGATAGGCGTGGTCCCCTATGAGCGCTCATTGTGGTGATCATTAGACGCTCATGTTCAGCAATGGACCTTTACGGGGTGACGTGCTTGTGTGTGTCAACAATCTGTGAACCTTATAGGTTAAGGTAAAGGTCCTCTAATGTGATCACACGAGGACCCGGAGCCCCTTTCGGTGCCGAGATGACCGCTTCAGTGGTTTTAGCCTGTAGGAATAGGCCCACCAGACAATGACCCTTCACCCTTCCCCGCGGTGGGTGAAGTTCATGACGAATTTATTTCAACTGGGCGACCAATAAAACAAAAGAGGCAATGTTAAAGTAATACTGACATACATAATTGTATTTTTTAAAGTAAAGTTAGACATAATTGTGTTTACAAGTAACCATAATCAGTATTACCAACACGCAGGGGTCAAGGGGGCTCCAGATCCTCGATACAATCACACTAGAGCCGCCCATTTGTACCACACTCTTAGGTACATCTTGGAGGGAATGACTGCATAGAGATCACCCTCTTTAGTCGTGTGCAGCAAGCGAATATAAATAGGCCACCCCCCTAGGCATATCTCAGGGGAGATTGTTGATTAATTGAAGGATCCCCCCGAGCTTAGTATAAATATTTTACGGCCTAAAGGCAGTTGTACTTGGCCTGGGCTTTCGCACATGTACGATTTATGTTTGTAAAATGTATGATCCTGGATTGCCCATTTTTTTTTTGGAAATTCTACATGGAACTTCCTTCACCCCGGGAAAGGGCGAAGGCGTATGCCGGACTCCTACCGGCTAAAACCACTAGAGCGGTCATCTTCGGCACCGAACGGGCTCCAAGGTCCTCGTGAGATCACACTAGAGCCACCCATTGGTTTTGCCTTTAGGCAAATCTCGGAGGGAGGGAGCATACCCCTTCGCCCTCCACCGGGGCGAAGGAAGTTCATGTAGAATTTCCACTGGGCACCAATAAAAAGAAAAAGAAACAGGTATAACAGGAACATTAATAAATCCTAAGAATGATTGATGAGAACGCCTAGGTACCGTTTTCGGGACAAGATCTCTGTGAAGTCTAAGCAATTGAAACGACGTGACAAAATGAGACAAATTTGTCACATACAACCTGCAAAGGAGGGGTGATTAATTACTGTTTAGAGGTTATGCTAGAATTAATACCTGTCGTGAATTTGGTAGAGTTGTAAATTATAGGGGTTAGTTAGACGGATGTTCTGTGTGGTAACCGGAAAAAAAAACACACCTGTCCACCCATGGTTGCCGTAAAAAAGGAATAAGGCTTCATGTCCGTGTGGTGCTGGCTAAGAATAGCGCCAACCCATCTCATCCCGTGGGTATCATAGAAGGTGACTAAGGGAACTTTTTTTCAGACCCGGAACAACTACCTGCAGATCATACAAATATTTGTTCCGTGCGGGAATCGAACCCATGACCCGGAGCGCAGCAGCCGACTGTAACTGCCACTGCACCAACCGTGCCGTTGAGCGGTGGACGTTTTTGGAGTGATGTGTCTGTGTGAACAATTTTTGTCTTTGTATAAAGTAAAATTATAGTGGCCTGGCACGCGACGAACAGTCCATTATTTATTCGTTATAGAGTCAATCCGGGTACCATTGATCGGTTGAGTAAATGATACGATTATAAATTTCTACTTGTGTAACACTGACCTCCATTTTACCAACTATTTTATCGTTATCTGTAACTCCATCAACAAAAGGCATTTAAACTAACCCAATTTTCTGGTCACGAATTACATCTATCCATTTCCCTAGCGTCCTTCGAGTACATTAACAACTCAACTGCGATCGCCAACCCGTCTGCCAAGCGTGGCGATTATGGCAAAACCCCCCAATGAGCCTACAACACATCCATATCAGTCGTTGTGGACATCTTTTGGGGAGGCCTGTGTCCAGCAGTGGACTTCATTCGGCCGAAATGATGATTTCCCTAACAGTTTTCAATTAAAGCTTTCTAAAAGACCGAAATCACAAGTTAGTAATCAATCTTTGACTTCGAAAAAAACTTTGGAGATCTTTTATGAGATTTCCTGAACTCCCGAACCTATCCTATCGTTTATCTACTTTTTCGATTTACTTAAATTATGAAAGTATTTTGTTCAGTAAGTAATGCTTCGTTTATACTATATTTTGAGGAATGTAGATGTCATGCCATGATTTTATTAGAGAAGGAAGAAATTTTCCCTGCTGCCTATACGCAGTACTGCGATTTGAGTTGAGTACTTATTTGAAAATGTTAGGTAATTCTATATCTTTAGAAAACGTTCTGACTTGAAGTTTCGGTCATGCGTACAAATGTCGGCAGTATCATGTATTCTAGCTCTGTAAATTAAAAATAAAAGACGTGTTAGGCAAAAAAATTTGAGATGCCTAACCACTTTTAATTTATACGAAAGATTGGTAACAATCTGTACAAGACTTCGTTTCTCACAGTACATATAAAAAAGAGTATTTATCTTGGATTGAAACGTCCACTTATGACCGTGGGCTTCCAAATGGTAGTGATCATCATTTTCAATGAGCGGTTATCAAGGATATTGCTTTAGTCACCATGTTTGATAGGCGGATTTGTGATCGCAGTATAACACACGGGATGATGCTCCTGCCCATCCTTTTGATATCAACACCTCGTTGCCTTTTATTACACCCATGGGTAGAAAAGGGTGATTGCTATATTCTTTGCCGAGGACCACACGGAACAAGAAAGGATAGTGAACCAAAACTCAAAGTTATTACAAGTTATTATCCAAGTATCAACCTCTCGTTTCTCTGACCATTCATTTTATCTGTCATATTATCTGTGATGCCAGGTGGGACAGATTGTGTCCAACCTTCCGCCTATTGTGTTTAATCAGTATTTACTTGACGTTAATTAATATTATGTTGGAAGATGGCTTCTGAATAGGGTAGCTTTTGACTTTCGAATCGTTTGTTAGTGATAAATGTCATGGCCCTTATCATGAAAGGCCCGTATTTAGATCCCTCTGGATGGATGATAGTATATTTGTAACCAGATTTAGTTTGCATCACATGTTTATGTAAATCTTTACTTTGTACTGTATCTGTACTTGTTACCCACAACACTACAAATAAGTATAAAAATGATAAGTAGAAAATGTTAACTACTACAGACTAAATGTCAATATTTATAGAAGATATCCGCTTGTCAGACCATTGCTTTTGATTGAGTCTTACAACTTATTGGATTAAATTCCAGGGCACATTGCTCGTAGAACTGTTGGCCGTTGGGGCACAAAGGTTCTCGAATGGAGACCGCGCACCGGAAAACGCAGCGTGGGACTATAAACTACACTATTTAGAATAGATGTAAAAAATTACATGAATATCTTAAATCTCATCGCCTCCCAACAAAACCAGGAATAAAATAAAATATAACAGTTTATTTATCCTCTGGGAACGCAAACAAACTTGTTGGCGATTAGGGTCGCCGCACATTAAACACGCGAACCTTTTCACGTGCAGATCGTCAGCTTGTGATAAATCACCGCAAATATAACGTTTTGTTTGCTTTTAATTACATATGGGAAGCAATGCAGATTTTGTAGAGTATGTAGAGTTCGAATATAAAAATTTTGATCAGATTATATTTTCGGATTTATTCGATGCCTTAAACAGTGATGGTGCGTGTGGTACTGTAGTCCTTTTTTTTATTGATGCCCAGTGGAAATTCTTCATGAACTTCCTTCGCCCCGGGGAAGGGCGAAGGGGTATGCCGGATTCCTACCGGCTAAAACCACTGGAGCGGTCATCTTCGGCACCTAAGGGAGGCCCCAGGTCCTCGTATGATCACACTGGAGCGGTACGTTAGTCCTGGGTACACAAAATTCAAAAGCTATGACAGTATTTATGTATGCTGGTGGTAGATCACTGCAAGAGTCCATCTAGGCAGGTACATTCTCCCACCAAGCAGTAGTGTTTAAAAACAGTGTTGTGTTCTGGTTGAAACAGCACTGTAGCCAGATACATTATTGGGCATAATAGACTAAATAACTTGAGTGTGTCACGCAGCACTAGTTCTCGATAGCAGTACAGTTGTTATGGGCAGGCACTTACCATCAGACAAACGACCTGCTGATCACGTCACTAGGTTCATTAAAAAAGACATGCCGCTCTATGTCAGAATTGATGAAACACTCTCCTTTATACAACATATAGATAGCCTGATTAAGAGTGCGTAAATTAAATATATGTATTCAAAAAACTACGTACAATCGCATATTCTAAATTAATCACACAAGTTTATTTGTCCTTAGGTCAATCTATAATTAATTATTGCATTACTTCATGCATGGATGGAGCACTAAAAACTAATATATTTCCTCTTGAACGAGCTCAGAGAGAAATTTCAAAAGTAGCCAACTTTTCGTAATGCATATATTAAAACAATACAATTAAAACAGCACACCATGCTTCCTTACAATGCTGATATTACTAACCAGAGGCGGAATGATATAGTCTGCACTTCAAACTCAACTTCGAAACATATGTTCGTTAATAGCTTTTTTACATTACTAGGCCCATTTTTATACAAAAGATAAAGATAAGATAAAGATAAGATAAAGCTAAGATAAAGATACGACAAAGATAAGATAAAGATAAGATAAAGATAAGATAAATATAAGATAAAGATAAGATAAATACAAGATAAAGATAAGATAAAGATAAAGATAAGATGAGATAAAGATGAGATAAAGATGAGATAAAGATGAGATAAAGATAAGATAAAGATAAAGATAAGATAAAAATATTTTTATTCATGTAAAACCATTTATAATCAAGACTTTAGCTGCCTCGTTCCAAGGTGTAGATTTCCTATGGAGAAGAACGGGAAAGAAACTCCATGGTTACTCTTTTTAAATCATGTTGGTACAATGTTCTCGAAATTATGGTAATGTGAGGACAATGCAGGAGAAAAGAGTCTAAACTTCATTCAAAACTCTACACTAAATGAGCTTGATTTTAACTAAATAGAGAACTAAGTATTTATAAGTTAGATTACTTTAGTTGTAAGAATATAGTATGTCAATGTTTCCAAAGCATTATTTACGAACAGACAAAAGGTTTAATCGTAGTATGCAAATAAATCGCTTACTTACTACATAATAAGCTACTTAATTCTAATTTTTGTTTATTTTATTGATAATCTATAAAAATGCAAGTAAGCACCTTCCAGGCTGAACCCAGTTCAAGCAAATATGCAAATAGACTTTATTTTAATTGTAAGACACTTATTGTAAAAGGTATTGAACTTTTTTTCTGAATAAACAAATTGACTGTGGAGAAGCAGCGGCGCGATAATTGCAGAGGAACTCGTCCGATCTTGTGAATACCGAGGAGAAACTAGGAAGAGGAGAAATATCTTCTTCGTGCTTACCTTTATGAAGGTGGAGGTGAGGTTTATATCAAAGATGCTGTGCTAATTAGTAAGTCTCGAACTTTTCCTTAGCTAGGGCTTGGAGATAAAGAATTAAAAAATTATACTATAAAAATAAATACTTGTCTAATATCCTTGCAGGAAGATTTAGGCATTGAAAATCGTGTATAAACTGGTTCTAACTGTACACTCACTCTAACCAATGCACTCACACACACATCAGTCCGTAAATGTCCACTGCTTAACATGGGCCTCCCAATGATCCCTACAATGAGTATAAGGAATATTGCCATAATCGCCACGCTTGGCAAGTCGATTAGTGATCAAATCAAATCAAAAATGTTTATTAATCAAAAAAGCAACATCACTAATACGCTTTTATCAGTGAGCCACAAACTAAGCTTAGCTTGTATCTTGGGGCTCAAGAGTAGGGTTTATACAAAATAATGTTAATGTTACAATCAATCACAGTATTAAATTTCAGTAACTTAAATTTATTCTAGTGGGCTATGTGTATGTTTGTGAGTCGGGTGTGGAGGGGATATGTGTGAGTGTTCGTGTTATTGTAATCGTATGAGTATGGCGCGTGCTAAAGCAGAGTTTCGGTATCATCATAAGATAGTTTTAGTAAAGAAGAAGTTAGTTTTTTTTTGCAAATGGCCACTGAACAGTCCCTTAGATCACAGATTTTATTAACTTTATTATATGTGTTGGGGTGAGAGAAAGCGGTGCACCGTCTTGCTAGTTCGGATTTGAAATCTGGTATAGGTACTCTAAAAACACGTTTTCTTACTATGCTAGGATAGTCAGGCCGTTCCTTAAGGGTAGCGTGTATTTTTAGCGTTGCTTTGAGTATAAAAAGTTGTCGGACCCTAAGAACCTGAAATTCTTGATAAATTAGGTCTGTGGGAAACTTGTAGGGTTTTTTCAAAGCTACTTTAATGACTGCACGTTGAGCCCTCTCCAGATTTATGAAGGTACTTTTCCCAGCAGTATGATTCAATTTGCATATGGGAGGAAACTGCTGCCAATTCTCTTGATATTGCCAATAGTCGCCCGACGAAACCCATGAGTGGAGAGAGTGATCTGTTCTCTGTCTGGGCACCATACGGAACAACCAATGCACTCGCATAAACGTGTGTGTATATCCGAGCACTGTAAAAATACATTTATATTAGACATCCCAAGCTTGTCTGGCAGAAATACGCCGCGTGCGATAAGACCACCCTTTGTACATGTCTTTTTCTGTATCGGATCTTACTTTTGTTAAGAGTATTATATTGTACTAGCTGGGACCCACGGTTTCACCCGCGTTTGATTTAAAAGAAACTTAGAGTACTTCGACATAGACACTTGACATAGAATATATATATTGGATTTCAAGGGTTTTTTGTTTTTTGCGCGGACCCTAATGATTTTTCTAAAATAAAAGTTAAAGTCTAAGTTATTCCTTATAACATCAGCTATCTGCCAGTGAAAGTCCCGTCAAAATCGGTTCAGCCGTTTCGGAGATTGCCCGGAACAAATAGACAGACAGACAGACAAAAAAATTAAAAATGTTTTTTTTGTTGTAGGTACCGTATATACTTTCATATGCATTTAGTAAAAAGCTGTTATTTTGACATTATAAACAGACACTTCAATTTTATTTATTTGTATAGATTATATCTTATAATAATCGCTTTTTAGCAGGCAAGATTGAGATCAAGAGCGGAACCAATTCAAGAACAAAAAATAACTGTTATTCACGCTATTTATCTATATAAAGCTAGATAATTGAAAGTTAGCTTTAATTAAATTTATTAGGCTATACAATATGACGGAGCCTTTTACTTGACTCAAGAATTTAATCACTCCGACATTCCAAAGCATAATGAATCTCCTTCCAAGAAAATAGCCTGGAGACAGTAAACAACTGTGATTTTTCATCTTGCTGTATCAACTGGGGACTTGCCTTGTATTATCCAGAGCCCAGAGTAATCAAATAAAGC
Source organism: Diloba caeruleocephala (assembly GCA_947459985.1). Lineage (NCBI taxonomy): Eukaryota > Metazoa > Arthropoda > Insecta > Lepidoptera > Noctuidae > Diloba > Diloba caeruleocephala. The sequence continues at coordinate 31,705,902 of OX381605.1, read as the reverse complement.
TGGAGCTAAATCTAATTTAGTTTAATAAGGGTCACGGATTAGTGTACGTATTAGTATTGAAATTGAGCGCTGAAATAGTGTCTATGCAATAGTCTAGCAAATTGGTGAATAAGAGACTGGTGGTTGGCACAATGTGTAGTTTTATAGCCACAACGTTAATGTTAGAAGTTGGAGGATTGACGAGGCAACAAAATTAAAATTTCAGCAAAACTTTTTTGTTTTACCTACTGTAAAATATATGTCCTGTACAACGTTGTTTTCTTCAAACCTTTTTTATTTGCAATATGTTATTGGGCTGGACATATATACTGCATATTAGACGAACAATCAGTTAAACTTGCAATTAATATCCAAACGCCAACGCAACAAGCCCCGATAAAGTTAACTAGATGAGCTGGACTACTTTCAAAGAGATTGGTCCTTTGAAACAATAGATAGAGAGAAACGGAAAGAAGTTAGGGAGGCCTGCAGTGGGACATATTAGGCTCGTCCTAATAATGGTTACGAGGTCGGTACACGATGCGAAATACATTAAATCTGGACAATTTAGATAATTATTTACACCGAACGTTCTTTAATTAATCTTTTCTGAAGTTTACGCGAATAGCATCCATTGAATTGAAATGCTTATGGAAATATATCCAATAATATATATATTAATTTCTCCCTCTTCGAATTCCGTATAAGTACTTAACAACGTCTTCTAATAAAACGAATGCGACAGCAATAATTGCAGAGGCGAGTATCTGCGGACGACAGTCCAGCCTTGCGGAAACTTGGCAAAGACGCTATATTAGTTTGAACAGCCCACGATGATGTAACTGATTTGAATTCACTTCGGATAGTTCACGGTTTATCAGATAACCATCATCATAGTTCGTAAACTACTGAACATGGGCTTCAGAGTAATAATTATTTGGGAACGCATGAATTAATGACTCATTCATTAATTCCTAGTGACTGCCACAATCATCGTTTTTAAGACTTTGCTTAAATCAGATCGAATCAGAAATGAGGAGATCTGTAGAAGAACTATAGTTGCCAACATAGCTGGAAGGATTAGTAAAATGGAGTGGCAATAGTCACATTGCTCCTCGAGTGGAGACTGCGCACCGGAACAACAACCAGTAGATGTAGTAATAAAAAAATAAAAACATCAATCCTAGTATGAGGCAACGTTTAAAAAAAAAAAAAAAAAAAAAAAAACAAGGGAATCTAACTTTTACCCTAGGTGTCGAAAGAACTGATCAGAATGTAAGTATATTGATAACATCATGCTGACTACAAAAAAATTTCAAAACCATTCTATTTCATTATTCTCATTCTCAAATCTGTAATATCGTATTGTTTTTAATGCTCTTTCACTATGGACTCAGAAGTGAGTGTGCTAGTGAGTTCTTACAGAATAGCACTGCTGATCATAATTTGATCTATGAACTCATGTAATTATTATATAGCCATGCAGAAGTGTTATCTAAGACTATGTGGATTCAAATCATATTAGAGCAACACAATCCCAGGCATTCTTGTCCTCTATATAATCTACGACTTTATAGTAACATAGTATGAATTTGAACTTATTTAGACTTGGAGTTTGCATAGTGCTTAGTTTTATTTTTAAAACGTACTCATTGGCAGATGCCAATGCCAATGTGTGAATTACTTATTTTCTAATAATTAATCTAACAAACAAGTTTTAACACGTGCAACAGTAGATTTAATTTATTGTAACAAACATGACCCTAGACTCGAAATTATTCGAACATGAATTGTAGACATTAATTTTATTCATAAAAAAAACCAATAAAACCTCGACTTGCTAACAAATCCGTTTAATTAAAACATAAGACAAAAGTTTCCGCAATAAGCGCGTTCCGTGGCGTGTAAACGGGCCGTAAGTTACAAAGTAAACTCGTCGGAATCACTAACTAGGTATTGTAAAGTTATTGCCACCTTGTTGGAGAGTTGATGACCGAGAAGGATTTATTAATACAACCATTGAGTAAAATTAAATGCATAAATGGAACAAAAGTAAATAATGCCGTCGATTTTTACCTCAAGTTGCCAGATTGCCTAAACATTTTATTGACAATTAATGTGATAGTAAGCTGTTGTTTTTTGTGTAATTCGCCAAAACGCAGGCAAAGGTCAAAGACTGTAATCATAAGCATTGGTTCTGGGTTTCAACCAGAGATAAGAATTAAGAAAAGGAAAATAAATAACCATATAATACCAGTGTTTATATTACTACTATTTATTTATAATTATTTCATATTTACTCATTATGTCTAATTGTGTTGTTTGTTTATAATGTATACATACTGAATATATATTATTTCATATATTAGTATAACTTTAAATTTCAAATAAATACGAATGCTGTTTTCGCTTCTGTGAGCCACTAGGGGGTCTAGTTGAAAACCAGCGCCTGGCGCCTGCCTGGCACATGCTGTACTAGATACCCATTTAGGGCAACTGTGGGGCATACACTTTAATCAAAATTTTGCTTCTTATTTCTCTGTTTAGTATGTTATTGTTTGTGATGTCTCATTTTGTCGCTAAATAAATGCTTTCTTTCTTTCTTTCTATATACGCGTTTGGTATCATGCTGTGAGCAGTCATGCCTTATGTAGAATTTTAAACACTTTGTGTATATTTCAATAGATATTTCTCTATCATTCATTATCATTATCTTCATCATTCAGGCCGAATAAAGTCCACTGCTGGACACAAGCCTCCCCCAAAGATCACCACAATTACCTTTTTTTTTGTTAATTTTGCCCCACACTAGGATTGCTCCTGTGTCGTGGGTGCGTTTATAGACATGAATTCCACATACAATACACCCAGACCCGGAACAACTACCTGTAGATCATACAAATATTTGTTCCGTGCGGGAATCGAACCCACAACCCGGAGCGCAGCAGCCGACTGTATCAGCCACTGCACCAACCGTGCCGTCGATATGGATGTGTTGAGGGTTGGCAGACGGGTTGGTGATCGCAGTTGAGTTGGCAATGTACTCGAAGGACGCTGCTGCCCATCCTTCGGCTAATCCCTTAGTCGCTTTTTACGACACCCACGGGAGGAGATGGGGTGGTGGTATTCTAAGCCGGCACTACACGAAAATTCTCTATAGTATCTATTACTAATCCCATAATCCCAAACAAAAGTGACCAAAAAATAAAACAATATGTTGTCTTTGTATGAAGATCGTTAATAACTTAAATAGCATATTTATTTATATGTTATGTTTTCATACATTGCCTTTTGTTATTTCCATGAGGATATTCATCAATGATAATGCGTCAAAATCCGTTAGTTTGTTAATCTGGCACTATTTCTTAGGTACAAGTAGGTAGCTGTCCGTGTCCCTCTAAGGAGCACCTGTATGGTCATCCCGGCTGTCAGGTGACTAGCGCTGTAGAACCAAACTTCATGGTCTGCAGCGCAGAATGGCTATACGGATCGCATGGGGATACAGGACAGTATAGTACAGACAAGGCGGTAACTCTCCTGGCGCGCTTTCCGCCTTTGGACATTCTGGCGGAGATGCATACGTGAGTCTATGATCAGGCACACTTCCTTCGTTAGAGTGGCAAAAGCGTGCCTCAAGTGGCGTTCGACAGACTGAGGTGGCTGACTCGACGGTGCGCACTCGAGATGTAGCGACATCGGCTACTATTGCAGTTCGGGACCAAGCCCGTCGTTGAGGCCCTGCTCTACTCTTCGGAGTCTGGCTCAGAAGTAGCGAGTGCATCACATACCATTTGACGCAGATGTTCATCGGTCATGGTTGTTTCGGTGCGCACAGAATAAGACGCGAAGTTACGGCACAGTGCCACCATTATGGTAGCGACCAGGATACTGTACAGCAGACGCTCGAGGAATGCCCTGTGTTGGCTGCCAAGCGGCGGATTCTGGTCGATTAGATTGGGCAAGATCTCTCTCTGCCAGCAGTAGAGTCGGCTATCTAGGCAGAGCATGAACATTTTTGTGTAGGTGTCTCCTTCTGCGAGAGCATCATTCTCCAGAAGGAGACTACAGAGCGGGATCGGGAGAGGGCCGATCCCGCTCTGCTTGGACAAGGACGGGATGGCGCCGGGGTTGACAACCGCCTTGGTGCCCAAGTCCAATACGCCTGAGCCCCCTGCCATCGCTATATGGCGGAGGGCCTCAGGCGTCGCGGGACCACGTGCGGTCAGGTGCCACCGTGTGGGCAGTGAGGCTTTGGGGCATCCTTTACAATCCTCCCCGAGAAGTGCCTGGGGAGCGGCCTTCTTACACCGCGCCGCAGCCACTTTAGAGTCATCCTCTTGAGATGTACCTAAAGGTGTGGCATCATTAGGCAGCTCTAGTCTAGCCTCCCTTTGATGCCGAAGAAGACCACGCCAGTGGTTTTAGCCGGTAGGAGTCCGGTATACCCCTTTGCCGTTCCTTGTGACGGAGGAAGCTCATAATGATTTTCAACTGAGGACCAATAAAATTTAAAAAGGTACTAGTAACTATGCCAAATGGAAGGAACGACTGGTGAAGCCCAGTACAGCGCACGCCACGATAGCAGCGATAAGACCCGTCATGCAGGAGTGGATGGAGAAGCGGCAATGGCGCCCTCACCTTCTGTGATGGTCAGAATTTACTTTGCACATGCAGTTGTTTCGGCATCATGCCGCGCCCTGGACAGACACACGCGATATCTAAAAGATTAACTCACCGTCCTTTGACGGAGTCGTCATCGTCTGCGGAGCCGTCTCCTTGCAGCTGCATGCCACCCTGCGCCCACGTCACCGTCAGCCAATCTAGACAAGATACACAAGTATTTAGTTCCGTGTGATTCCGAAAAAATCATTCCCTAGGTTCCACCATTCGTGCGTGTAATCTAATTTGGGCAAACAATTTAGTTAATGTTTTTTTTATGATCCGCTGACTTATCTTTAGTACCTATTAACATAACCATTGAAACCAATATTTAATTTACCATTCCAGAGTTCAAGAAATCTAAACTCCAATATAAAAACCAGCCGAAGAAATTCTCGCTAAACTTAGTAAAGGAAGTTTATACCCGATTATAAATCATCTCGAGCCACACGATGTAGGGTTGAATAAAACGAGATAACGAAGCTGTTTCTGACGCCCCTTGTTACGAATACGAAGCGGCACGTCTCAGGCAAGGCTTTTTATACGAAATATTGTGTATATATCATGATTTGCGCTACTGGCTTGGTAAGCTGGGATAATTAAATATTGTTATAACATATTGATGGCTGTTGTGTTTCTCTATACGAACTCTACCATTTAGCTCTAACCACTAAACAATTAACCGCAACACTCTAGGACACTTTCACAATCCCTTCGAAAAAAGCCTGGGGAGGTGGCCTCTTTACAGTCGCCTTCCTTCCGCTAGAGGGGATGACCACATTACAGTCATCCCCTCCGATATGTGCCTAAAGGCGTGGCACCAATGTGTGGCGAAGATGACCACTCGGCATACCCCTCTGCCCTTTCCCGGGGCGGAGGAAGTACATGATGTATTTTCACCGGACCAATAAAAAAAAAAGACTATCAAAATTAGCAAATAAAAAAACCGAGCCTAAAGGATTGGAAAGACCAATTAGCCGATTTTATATAATAAGGTGTTAATTTAGACGTAATCTGACTTAATCTTGACAGACTTGTTGCTAAATGAGTATACTGCTACTATTTGTATAAGCATCATAATATCTAACCTTAGATAAGCAAGATGCATGCATAGTTAACGTCTTCTTAAAGTGCATTTATTTATTTATATACTCTTTATTGTACATCACATAATACATAAAAGATAACTGTACAACCGGCGATCTTATCGTACAGGCCGATCTCTTCCAGACAACCTTTGGAAGGACTGAAACAAAGGAGAGAGATATTGGAATTTCAAATGTCTAAAATATCATACACATTATTACTTATACAGAATAATATAAAATACATAACAATACATACAATAAACATTTTATGTACAAAACGATAGATAAAAGATAACAAATATCACTGGGAAAGATAAAGATAAAGATATATTTATTTTGTAAAACATGAGTAAATATACAGTATAGATGTTAACATTAAGAAAGGAGCTACATGTTTTGCTATTTTAATAGCACACAAAAAATTACAGTTTCATAAAACTTAACTAACACAGGCGCCTGAGTGAACCTGACACTAACGTAAGAAAAACCAGTGCAGATAACATTTTAATTTCAATCACTCAAAAATTCTGTGAGGCTATAATAACATTTAGCTATCAGATACTTTTTAAGTTCTAGTTTAAACAGAGAAGTGGGCAATTGTTTAATGGTTTTAGGGATTTTATTATAAATTATAGGTGCCAAACAGAAAATACTCTTACGCATCATAGCCGTGCTTGATTTTACTATGCATAACCTATTATTATCCCGCCGATTGCGAATTGTAACGTCTGATAAGAGAATGCTAATGCTCCTTCACCATTTGTTTAAAAATAGGTAGTGTTTGAGCAAGTCTTACTTCAAAAGGTAATGCTTTCCATAAGCGAGCTGCTTGTATAGTAAAAGGTTTATCGAAGATGGAAGTGAAATGCATACGTATACTAATTATACACTTTAGATTCAAGAAACTAGAATGTGTGTCACAGAGGAACTGAAAGCGTTTTTTAAGATAAAAAGAGGTATACGGATTATAGAGCACATTATAAAGCAAAGAAATAATATGGTCATTCTGGCTAAGGCGCATATGAGGTTAGTACGAAACACATGCTGCGGCATACACCAACATTTGACACTTTTTATTTGTTACTTCATCCGTGTGGTGTCCGGATTAAGAATATAGCTGCGCTCACCAGCCCGCCAGACAAGCGTGGTGAGTATTGGCAAATACCCCTCAAAATGATGACACAGTTGTGAAAATCTATGGGGGAGGCCTTTGTTTAGCAGTGGACGCCCACTATGTAATTGGCCGATATGATGAAGATATGTTAAAATCTAGATCGTCCTTCATTTTCACACATACGTGCTATGTGCCACTTCAATGCGTTACTGAGAGAACCCCGAGTGACACTTCAGGCCATGCTAGGTCACGACACACAAATGGGCGCTGCACAGTTTTTTTTTTTTATAAAACATTGTCCCACACTAGGATTTCTCCTGTGTCGTGGGTGCGTTTACAGACATGAATTTCACATACAATACACCCAGACCCGGAACAACTACCTTTTTTTTTATTTATGTCCAGTGGAAATTCTACATTCTAAACTTCCTTCACCCCGGGGAAGGCCGAAGGGGTACTTCTGCCGGACTTCTACCGGCTAAAATCACTGGAGCGGTCATCTTCGGTACCGAAGGGGGGCTCTAGGTCCTCGTAAGATCACACTAGAGCCACTCATTGGCCCCACGCCTTTAGGCACATCTCGGAAGGGATGACTGTAAAGTGGTCACCCGCTCTAGCGGAGGGAAGGCAACTATAAAAAGGTCGCCCCCCCAAGGCACTTCCCGGGGAGGATTGTAAAGGATCCCCCCAAGCCTCGCTTTGCGCTGTGCCGTGCACACGGCGGCACGTGACCACGTGCGCGCCACCGTCTTCCCGGGGGTCGCTCGGTGTGAGCACACAGACTCCCCAATCTGCGCACCCACGACCCCCGAGGCCCCCCACCATGAAGTGACGGCAGGGGACGGAACAACTACCTGCATATCATACAAATATTTGTTCCATGCGGGAATCGAACCCACGACCCGGAGCACAGCAGTCGACTGTATCAGCAACTGCACCAACCGTGCCGTCGCTTTGAATGTTGAGAAGAGTGGCAAGACTCTTTCTTTTTCTTTCTAATTACCCAGGATCAGTTCTGCGTGGCACCACATTGCGCTCGTCACCTCGAGACACGAGGTTATTAGTCTCTTATGCCTAGCTACAGTGCCCTACTAACCGGAGCACAGTAATGTCTAAAATGTAAACACTACTTCTTAGCGGCGAATATCTGGCACTAGGGTGGTGCCTACCTGGCCTTGCAATAAGAGATCTACTTTAAGTGTACCAGTGTTTTATCTTTTATATATTACTTCTTTATATACAGGTTGTCCAGTAAATAGCACGACATACAGGGGGTGAGAGCTTGGGTCAATACCTACCAAAATATTACAATATAGGTTCAGCAAAATCTTACGGATTTACAGTAGTACAAAGTTAAGCGATAAGAAAATTGTACTGTGAAAATTTAAATAACAATTGTATTTCTTGAAAACATTTTAGTTTTTAATAAAATAAAGACTTATCAATGAGTAAAGTAAGTATTCACAAATAATTTGAGGTAAAAAAACTAGAAAAGGAATTTTTCATTACGAGATGCTTAAAAATCTGTGTCAAGGTAGAGATTTTTCGCTATTTCGGAAAATTTTGTACTACTGTAAATCCGTAAGATTTTGCTGAACATATATTGTGTATTTTTGGTAGGTATTGACCCAAGCTCTCACCCCCTGCAGTATGTCGTGCTATTTACTGGACACTCTGTATAAGTGTGACGATGTTATAGCCTCCTCAAGAGATCAAATTAAATCTCAAAGAAACATTGTACCTTTTTTTTAATGGTGCCCAATAGAAATTCTTCTTGAACTCCCTTCGCCACAAGGAAGGGCGAAGGGGTATGCCGGACTCCTAGCGGCTAAAAGCACTGAAGCGATCATCTTCAGCACCTAAATGCACCTAATTCTATACTTTTGAATAAGTCGCTACTAACAATCATTGTCGTTATAGCAAAGCATTTTCAATAAAAGAAAAAGTAACAGAGATACTTAACACTCAGATCCGGGACCGAGTCCCTCCGGAGATAACTCCCGCACGATCAGTAATTTAATTAAATACGGCTAATGGAATGAAGGTTTTTGATATACAAAGGACTTCCTTTAAATTATCAGCGCGCATACGTTGGATGATTCAGGGAAATTTTTCAATCTTGGCTTTCGAAGGCTTTCGGTTGATGACAATCACGGCGTTGCTGAATAGGTAACCTCAATCTGGTTCTAAATTCATTCCATGTTCCTATTTTCGAAGACCGAAAATGAAGCGCATACACCAATTCTGCAGTCTTTCGAGTTTGTTTAGTAGTTCCTCTGATGCAACAAGAAAAACAGACATTCTCCCATTCCCCCCACTCATCACCGAACCTTTTAAGCTAAATAATTTTGAAAAAAACATGGATAACAGCTCGTTAGTTATAGATTACAGGAAAACTATAAGAAGTCTATGGTCTTAAAATAACATGGTAAATCAGTCAATAATGTGCGTACAAACTAACGTTTGCGGTTGGAATGTCTGGAAGAACGTGTTTTTCAACTACGATGTTAAGTTTGTTCTTCGGATAAGCTATTGGTACAAAACAAAATTCAACAATCTATACAAATAAATAAAATTGATGTGTCTGTATGTAATGTCAAAATAACAGCTTTTTACTAAATGCATGTGAAAGTATATACGGTACATGTAACAAAAAAACGATTTTGAATTTTTTGTCTGTCTGTCTGTTTGTTCCGGGTAATCTCCGAAACGGCTGGACCGATTTGGCCGGGATTTTCACTGACAGATAGCTGATGTTATAAGGAATAATTTAGGCTACTTTTATTTCAGAAAAATAATTAGGGTTCCTCGCAAAAAAATTAAACCCTTGAAATCCAATATATATATTCTATGTCAAGTGTCTATGTGAAAGTACTCTAAGTTTATTTTTAATTAAACGCGGGTGAAACCGTGGGTCCCAGCTAGTAGACAATATATTCAGAAATTTCGGCCGCCTCTCCACGCAAGTTCAACTCGCACTTGTCTGGTTTTTTATTATTGGTCTTAGTTGGTATTAGTTGACATTCTTCATGAACTTCCTCCGCTCAAGGCAAGGACGAAGGGGCATGCCGGGCTCCTACTGGCTAATACCACTGGAGCGGTCATCTTCGGCACTGAAGAGGGGCTCCAGGTCCTCGTAAGATCACATTGATGCCACGGCTTTAGGCACATCTCGACTGTAAGCGGTCACCCTCTCTAGCGGAAGAAAGGCAACTGTAAAAAGGTCGCCCCCAGGCACTTCTTGGGGAGGATTGTAAAGGATTCCGCCAAGCTTCGCTGTACGCCGTGCTGTGCACAGGGCGGCAAGTCGCGCGCGTGTTCCCGGGGATCACTCGATATGAGCACGCAGTCTCTCAAATCAGCGTGCTCACGACCCCCGAGGGCCCCCACCATGTAGCGACGGCAGGGGCCTCAGGCGGTTTGGACCTGGGAGCCAGGGCAATTGTTACCCTGGCGCCGTCTCGTCCTTCTCCGTGTGGGATCGGCCTTCTCCCGATCCCGCTTTGCAGTCTCTTTCTGGAGCATGACGTTCTCGCAGAAGGAGACCACTGCACACTCAATTTTCATGCTCTGCCAAAATAGCCGACCTTACTGCCGGCAGAGAGAGATCTTGCCCGATCCGATCAACCAGCACTGCTTAGCAGCCCTCGCAGAACACTCCTCGAGCATGTGCTGTGTGGTATCCTGGTCGCTTCCACAATGGTGGCAACGTGCCGTTACCTCGCGTCCTATTCTGTGCCGGTACACACTGAAATAACCGCAACCGGTAAATACCTGGGTGCCTATCGTGCAGATAGGCCCCTGTGCCCTGTGATGTCCTGCAGGAAAGGGGGGGGGGGGGCATAGATCATGGACTACTGCCTCCCTAATATTCTTATATTCTTTCATAATTAGATTTTGCCCAATAGACGTATCTCTTGCAAACACTTAGGATCCTTCGTTCCGCTCAATCGTCTTTTTAACACCTTTGAACAATCAAAGAAATCATAATTATAAATCAACTGGTTTGATAGTGCATATAGATTATTTTATAATTTCACGTTATTGAATTCACTAAACCAATATGTTCTAGATTTTCTTGCGATCCTATGAATACAATCATGCCTGTATCCCAAACTGTAGGAATCAGGTGGCGTTTTGTACCCCCATATTTCGTTGTTGATGGTATTAAGACCCTGGAAGGGGAGAGCACTAGTGTTTGAATTAAACGGAGACTGATCTGACAACGTATGATGTTTATTATAACTCCTTTTCCTGGAATAAATCTCGCATTTCTTTAATTAGGTAGATAATATTAGCGTTTTATATTACGGTAAGACTTTCCTCATCCGGTCCTTGGAATTTCTATTAAAGAAATATCTTTAAACATTTAGAAAATGTTAATTACAACATTGGAATAATATGGATTATTCAAGTGCCATCATCATCAGCTTGCCTGTAGTACTAAGCTAACCCATTTCTAGTCAACAACTAAATAATGTCTTTAAGCCTTCCAAACCGGAATCACAAAAATGGTTGTGCAACGAATTGTCGAAGTGAATATTCGAAAAGAGAATTTGTTGAATCGAAAATTTATACAGAATTGATACCAATAGTTATATCAGTGAGAGAGTTTGAAAACGTGAACGGCCGCACATAGGTATTACTGATAAACGTAAAGGTTTAGTGACCGCAGTACGATGTTATACACGCACAAGAGGAAGAAGTTACGCATCCTCTTGCTATAATCTCTTAACTGACCTTAGAACTGCCTTAACCATTTTAATTGATAAGAGGTGGGCTTTTTTTCCAGAGCAATGTACAGTCATTAGTGCCATTGTATAACACATGCAACTAGCCCTTGTGAGGAGAGAGTGGCTACAGCTTGCCGTGCTTTGAGGCCCGGCTGAGAAGTGGTGAGCGCGTCACCTATCAGCTTAATCTAAGTGTTCACTGAGCGCGGTTTCTTCACTGAATATCTGAATAGAATCAGGCGCGATGCGATGAGAACTATCCACTACTGTGGAGTAGATTGGAATATCACACACTCAAAGAGTGCCTAGTCGATCAGAACGGGCAGGATCTTTCTGTGCCGGCACTAGTGTCGATTATAGTGGAAGCGCAGCCAAATTAGAGGGTAGTGGCCTCTTTCTGTGTGACTGACGTGCTTTAAAAGGAGCCTTCAGATCGGAGTAGAGAGGCCGGGTTCTACGCAAAGACGGAGCCGGTGCCGAAGAAGCAACCACCTCAGCGCATTGCTAGACTACCGCCTTCATGGCCTTTAAGGTCACAGGGTGGTTAGAGTGGTGGCTCTGAACGTCCATCGAGTCCCCTTAGAGCCCTTAGAGATGGTGGTAGTACGTGGTTGTTGCATGCTAGCCTGAAGACCACGAAGTGTATAAGTCGTTATAGGCGAAAATGGCTCCCGCGAATGCAGCAAAGCATAGGAGAGGCACTGGCACGTTCCCGAAGAGCTCCCGTAGAGGTCTTGACTCTTCTTCCTGTATGCGGAAGACAATCATCGTGTGGTTTTGGCCACTAACAGTCAGTGGAAGTCCAACAGGATTCTCTTCCAAAAATTTTATTAAAAACAACAGATTGCTAATGAAACTTCTCAAACTGAAAAACGAACCCAGAAAATCACACCCTGCAACTGCATTTTTCGCCCACTAGACCAGTGAATAAGTCTTTTATGCTAGGATAAACAAACTGACGTTGTCTAGGAGTCCACTTGTCGATCAATAAGACATACAAAGTAAATATTATTTCCATGATAAAATATTTCCAATCTAGAAAGAAAAATATTTGCTTACAAGTTTGAAAACAAATTGTACCGAGGATAAAAACATTATTTTTAGAAGAGCGGTAGGCATGGCAATGTTCCCGCAAATCTTTTATTTACTTCTCTATAAATTTACGTGGAATCCCACAAAAGGAGTCCATACAATGGGTTGCTATTCTTTGTTTTTGTTTCGTAATTAGATTGTTTCTTTGTTATATTTTTGCTCGTAATTAATGTCAGCATTGGACGGATTCCTTTTGATAAAAATGTTGTGTCCTCGGTTGGCTAGCGGCACCAAGAGTCACTGGTGATGTTGAAGTACTCTAACGTACATGAGAATGAGTGGTGTAACTTGAGGTAGTTTTAATTTAATTGAGAATTGATGGACACGTCTTTACAATATAAAAGCGCCAGATATATGTGGGGGCGTGTGTCAGGAAACTCAAATGATATAAGCCTTTCTTGGTTGATGAATATAATTAGAATTATATAAAAATTGTTGAGATACAAAATTAATATAGTTAGCTTATTATAACTGTGTCCGTTTCCGTGTGGTGTCCGGATTAAGAATATAGCACCACTCCATCTCCTCCCGTGGAGGTCGTAAAAGTCGACTAAGGGACTCTTAACCAGAGGGATGGGCAGCAGCGTCCCTTTTGCTGAGCAGTAGCAACTCTGCGCTCACCAACCCGCTTGCCAAGCGTGGTGAGTATCGGCAAATTCCCCCCCAAAATGACAACACAACATAAGCACCGGCCCCCAGTTCCCGGCAGCCCCGCCATTCCTGGTCATGGTAGCGGCCACGGAAACGGCAGGGCAGGGGGTGCTAAGAATCTCCGGATGGGATCCGGCTACCACCCAAACCGAAAACTGGCCCTGGTGACATATAACACACGCACACTGAGGGCAGACGAAAAGATTGTTGAGCTGGAAGAAGAAATAGATAAGTTGCACTGGGATATCATGGGTCTATCAGAAGTCCGAAGAGAGGGGGAGGACACGATAACCCTGAAATCCGGCAACTTATTCTACTACCGGGAAGGCGAACATCTGTCTCAAGGTGGTGTCGGGTTTCTCGTCCGCAGGTCCCTCATTAACAGTATAGTGGCCATCGAAAGTGTGTCGAGCAGGGTAGCGTACCTTATACTCAGAATATCCAAGAGATATTCGTTGAAGGTCATACAGGTCTACGCACCGACCTCGACACACCCAGATGATGAAGTAGAGAGTATGTATGAGGACGTAAGTAGGGCCATACATACCTCGAAGACACATTTCACTGTTGTGATGGGGGACTTCAACGCAAAACTGGGCACTCGATGCGATGGTGAGTTGAGAGTGGGGCAATTTGGATATGGGCAACGGAACCCCAGGGGACAGAGGCTGGCCGACTTTTTGGAAAAGGAGGGACTCTTTATGATGAACTCCTTTTTCCAAAAGCCGCCTCACAGGAAGTGGACCTGGATGAGTCCCGATGGTTCCACGAGGAATGAGATTGACTTCATCATGACCAATAAAAGACAAATATTCAATGATGTCTCTGTGATCCACAGGGTGAAAACCGGTAGTGATCACCGAATGGTAAGAGGCACATTGAATATTAATCTCAAAGTTGAGAGGTCTCGTCTGATGAGGTCTACGCTCCGGCCCTCTAGTGCTCATATCCAAAACCCCGAGAGCTTTCAACTCGAACTCCAAAACCGCTTCGAGTGCCTGGAACATTGCGTATCTGTGGACGATTTAAATGGTAGGTTTGTAGAAACTGTCCAAACGGTTGGGTCTAAGTTCTTTAAAGCCCACCGTAAAGGTAGACCAAAAAAGTTCTCCGATCACACTCTCGACCTTATGGCAGAAAGACGCGCCATGACGCTGCAGTCTTCCGATGATGCTGAAGCATACCGACTGCTCAATAGACGGATATGGAAGTCCTTGCGGCACGATATCCGCACCTTTAACACTAACGGTGTTAAAGAGGCGATTGAGCGGAATCAAGGCTCCAAAGTGTTCGCAAGAGACAAGTCTATTGGGCAAAGTCGTATTATGAAGCTGAAGACCGAGGACGGCAGTGTAGCGTCGACTAAGCCAGAGGTTTTGAGAGAGATTGAGAACTTCTACCGGCAGTTATACACCTCGGTTACTATACCTACCATTGGCTCTGACAAAGACCCGCGAGCCAAACTAACCCGACACTATACCGAGGATATCCCGGACATCAGCCTGTACGAGATTAGGATGGCCTTGAAACAGCTTAAAAATAACAAGGCGCCGGGTGGAGACGGAATTACGACAGAGCTTCTGAAAGCGGGTGGAACACCGGTACTTAAAGTCCTTCAGAAGCTATTCAATTCCGTCTTACTCGAGGGCACAACGCCGGAAGCGTGGAACAGAGGTGAGGTGGTGCTCTTCTTCAAAAAGGGTGATAACACCCTATTGAAGAATTATAGACCCATCTCACTTCTGAGCCATGTTTATAAGCTGTTTTCAAGGGTCATCACGAATCGTCTCGAGCGCAGGTTTGATGACTTCCAGCCTCCCGAACAAGCCGGTTTCCGAAAAGGTTTCAGTACCATAGACCACATCCATACGCTGCGGCAGGTTATACAGAAGACCGAGGAGTATAATCTGCCACTATGCTTGGCGTTTGTGGACTATGAGAAAGCCTTCGATTCGATCGAAACCTGGGCAGTGCTGCAATCTCTGCAGCGGTGCCAGATTGACTATCGGTACATTGAAGTGTTGAAGTGCTTATACAGAAACGCCACCATGTCGGTCCGAGTACATGAACAGAGCACGGGGGCAATTCCATTGCAGAGAGGTGTGAGACAGGGGGACGTCATTTCCCCGAAACTGTTCACCGCTGCAATGGAGGATGCCTTCAAGCTACTGGAGTGGAAAGGATTCGGCATTAACATCAATGGCGAGTATATCACTCACCTTCGATTTGCCGATGACATCGTAGTCATGGCAGAATCGCTGCAAGAGCTCAGCACAATGCTCGATGATCTCAACAGAGTTTCCCAACAGGTGGGCCTTAAAATGAACATGGGCAAGACAAAAGTCATGTCAAATGTCCATGTCGTGCCCACCCCAATATCCGTTGGGAGCTCTGTTCTCGAAGTTGTTGACGAGTATGTCTACCTAGGACAAACTGTCCAGTTAGGTAGGTCCAACTTCGAGAAAGAGGTCAATCGTCGAATCCGACTCGGCTGGGCAGCGTTCGGGAAACTTCGCAACGTCTTTTCGTCAACAATACCGCAATGCCTCAAGACGCAAGTCTTTAACCAGTGTGTGTTACCAGTGATGACATATGGAACAGAGACGTGGTCACTCACAATGGGCCTCATAAGAAAGCTCAAGGTCACTCAGCGAGCTATGGAGAGAGCTATGCTTGGTATTTCTCTACGAGATCGAATCAGAAATGAGGAGATCCGTAGAAGAACTAAAGTTGTCGACATAGCTGAAAGGATTAGTAAACTGAAGTGGCAATGGGCAGGGCACATTGCTCGTAGAACTGATGGCCGTTGGGGCACAAAGGTTCTCGAATGGAGACCGCGCACCGGAAAACGCAGCGTGGGACGACCTCCAACGAGGTGGACAGACGATCTGGTGAAGGTCGCTGGGAGTCGTTGGATGAGAGCGGCATGTGACCGCTCGTTGTGGAAATCTAAGGGGGAGGCCTTTGTTCAGCAGTGGACGTCCTGTGGCTGATATGATGAACTGTGTCCGTTCCCACCGAAGTTAGGTAAAGAAATGGCGCGAACAATAGCCGGTGACATCAGTGCGGTGTATAATTTGATTGGTCACGTGTGTCGGCACGGTGTGCTGAGCTTGCAGGTATGCTTCGTAACACGCTGAATTTAATTTAGAAAATATCGCGCGTTAGTGCGTTTGTCAAAATGTCAGACAAACCATTTTGAAATATTCTCATTAAGTACATTACGTATTATTCGTGTTAACTAGTTGGTTATTTTGATTTTTTTTATAGATATTACCAAGCAACTCTTAGTTCATTCTCCAAATTGGATTCTGCTCTGCTGGCTATTTAATAGAATTCGTTTACTAGTAATTACTAGTAGCACAGGCTGCGAAATGTAGCCGATAAATATGATATGTTTTTACAGTTAAAAGCTCTCATTAAAGTCCCTCATTACGAAAGTCCGCCTAGGTTGCTATAAGGCGGGGGACCTCTGGGTTCGCGGGTGCGTAGATTAGGGAATCTGCGTGCTCACCAAGCGACCCAAGATAAGACGTTAGCACGCATGTGGTCACGCGCTGCCACGGGACGCTTTGGGGGATCCTCTACAATTCCCCGGAGGGGTGACCACTTTACAGTCACCCTCTCCGAGATGTGCCTATAGGCGTGGCACCAGTGGGTGGCTCTAGTATGATCATACGAGGACCTGGAGCCTCCTTTAGGTGCCGAAGATGACCGCTCCAGTGGTTTTAGCCGGTAGGATTCCGGCATACCGCTTCGCTCTTCCCTGGGGCGAAGGCAGTTCATGAAGAATTTCCACTGGACAACAATAAAAAAAAAAATGGTATAACCGCAGTGCCAGACATTCGTCGCCAAGTAGTAGTGTTTAAACTTTAAACCTTACTGTTCCAGTTAGAAGGGAATTACAGCTAGTAAAATTACTGAGCATAAGAGACTAAAAAACTAATGACTCGAGATGACGAGCGCAGTATGGCACCATGAAGGACTAGTCCTGGTAAGCATTATAAACAATGGGCAGGCGTGTCGCTAACCACTAGACAAAAGTTTTGCTCGTCTCTTCATTAATTAATCTAAAATATTCGCCTTGTTAAAAAAACCCTGAAATCTAAACCCAATCAAAATCAAACTCAAACTCAAACTCAAATTTTTTATTTCATATAGGCCCTAATAGGCTCTTACGAAAAGTCAAGCTAAGTGCACGGTTCGGAAAAGTCGGTCCTATGGAGAAGAGCCGGCAAGAAACTCCATGGATATACTCTTTTCAAAAAAAGTTATACTACATTTTTGTTATTACATGGTAATAAGCTAGGTATGTGCGAACAAAGTAGACTAATTAAATGTAAAATACACACAATAACAAAACAGACAATTGCCTCTAACACACTAGAAAACTGATAACAATTAATGTATAGCACTAATAAAGTCGACGAAGTTCACACATTTACAAAATGTAGAAGAAACTAAATTATATAAAATGAAAGGCATTTTAAACGCCAGAGCTTTGAATGTCATATTGAATATGTCAGTAAAAAAAATTAATATGTCAAAGTATATATTATATAGACAATATATATCAATATATTCGAAAAATAATTACTATCACTATAAAATTTTGATTTGTTATTAGATAAATCCATATTTCATCAATAAGGTTCCAGGGAAGCCACATGTGCAGAAAGAATCAATACCAGACATCTCTGTCGTCAACATAGTCATTAGCCCTATAATAAGCTTTTTTAATTAGGATCTGTTTAATATGGGCTTTAAACTTTCCCTCAGTAAGGTCTGTAACAGATTTGGGCAGCTTATTATAAAAGCGAACACAATTTCCAAGGAATGACTTATTTGTTTTAGCTAATCTAAATTTGGGCACTATAATTTTATGTTTATGTCGTGTATTTATATTGTGAAAATCGCTTTTTATATAAAACTTATGCAGATTTTTACGGACGTATAAAATATTTTCAAAGATATAGAGTGACGGCAATGTAAGTATATTGATATCTTTAAACAAAGTTCTAAGAGACTCGCGAGGACCCATATTATATATTGCGCGGATTGCCCTTTTTTGTAGAATAAAAATTGAATCTACGTCGGCTGCCGATCCCCACAACAGAATACCATAAGACATAATGCTGTGAAAATATGCAAAGTAAACTAACCTGGCCGTAGCTTCATCAGTCAGCTGTCTAATTTTACGAACTGCATATGCTGCAGAGCTGAGCCTACCCGATATAGCTTTAATGTGGGCACTCCACTGTAATTTCGAGTCGATAGTTATACCTAGAAATACGGTTTCATCAACAGTTACAAGTTGGTTGCCATCAAGAACTAGTTTTAATCCCAATTGGGGTGCATTAGGTAAGGAGAACTTTAAACATTTAGTTTTATTAGCATTAAGTAACAGGTTGTTAGCTGCAAACCAACTGGAGAGGACAGTTAGGCTCTCGTTTACATGAATAACATTACTATCTTTTCTACTGATTTTAAAAATTAGGGACGTGTCGTCAGCGAATAAAATCACATCCGATAACTTGGTCATCATATATGGAAGATCATTTATATAAGCTAGAAACAAGAATGGGCCGAGTATTGAGCCCTGGGGCACGCCCATTTTAACCGTAGAACCCAAAGAGGTAGCCCCATCTATATCTACTTTTTGCAGTCTTAAAGATAAATAAGAATAAACAAGATCAGCAGCTCTTCCACGAATTCCGTAGTGGCGTAATTTACAGAGCAGCGTATTGTGGTCAACGCAGTCAAACGCCTTGGAGAGGTCACAAAAAATGCCAATAGCATCTTGAGAACCCTCCCAGGATTCGAGAATTTGCGTCACTAGTTTTACTCCTGCATCCGTAGTTGACCTACCTTTCGTGAATCCAAACTGTCGGCTATGTAAAATCCCGTTAAAATTAAAATGTAACATCATTTGATCAAGAATAATTTTTTCAAATATTTTACTCAATGATGGGAGAACAGAAATAGGTCTATAATTTGATGGATTATTCTTGCATCCCGATTTGAAGATTGGTATTATTTTGCTATGTTTCATCAAATCGGGGAAAGTTCCACTATCTAAACATTGGTTAAAAATACCTGCAAGTGCAGGGGCGATGGTATCAATTATAGTTCCAAGTAGTTTAACAGACAAACCCCATAAGTCTTCTGTGTTTTTAATGTTAAGACTTTTAAATGCTTTTATAATTGAACTAGTTGAAATGTACTTAAATTCAAAAGTAGGTATGTCTTTACAAAAGTTCTGTTTAAGTAGAGATTCAGCCAGTACAGAGGATGAGGAAAGGACACTCGTAGTATCTATCGGTATATTAGTAAAAAAGTTTTCTAATGTCTTAGCGACCTCGAGCTTATCTGAGATAATTCTGTCATCGATTTTTAAAGATAGTTCGCTATCCCGTTTTTTTGTATTGCCAGTTTCTTTGTTGATTACCTGCCACACTGCTTTAATTTTATTGCCCGAAGTACTAATTTTGTTGCTAATTAACATTGATTTAGCTTGCATACATACTCTCTTAAATATCTTGGAATAATTTCTTACATGATTATGGACAGCTTGATCAGACGTTAATGATTTTTCATAATATAAACTATAAAGAACATCCCTACTTTTTCTAATGCCTTTAGTAGCCCATTCATTAAATTTAGATCTATTAGTTAGTCTGATTTTCTTAACTGGACACGCTTTATTAAATTCCTGGCATATCACAGCAAATAAAGTAGAGTAATTTCTGTTGGGATTTTTTGAACTAAAACGAGAGTTTAAAAGTTTACTACAAATACTGGTGTGTAATTTTTGTAATTTATTTTTAGTTAATGGTCTTAATTCAATATTTTTATCAGATTTGAGCTTCCTGTTACATTCGAAGCTAACTAGTTGACCTGTATGGTCAGATCTGACACCACTAATTAAACAAGAATCTTTAATCAAACAGTTTGTGTAAACATTGTCTATGCATGAGGCTGATGTGACAGTGGTCCTAGTTGCTTTATTAAAAATATAATTCAAATTGTAACACTTAAATAAAGAGACCAGCCTGCACTTTTCTACTGAATCTATTAAAAGGTCAATGTTTAAGTCACCACATAGGAAAATTTGATTGTTATTTTTAAAGAGTTTTTTTAGTATAACTTCCATTGTAACTAAGAATAACGAAAAGTTTGACAGAGGTGGTCTATATACACATAAAAAGGTATAACCTTCTATTTCTGCACATGCTACCTCACATAAGCGATCAACCGAGCACGAAGTGATGTCCTTTCTTTCTTTATGGAGCAAATTATTACTACATAAGACCAAAGTACCACCACCCTCCGCTGATAATCGGTTGAATGCACTGGCAACTGCAAAATTATTTATGTTAAAAAGCATTTTGTCTGGCTTAAGCCATGTTTCACAGAAACATAAAATATCCATATGGTATTTATCTATTAACATCTCCACATCTAGTGTTTTGCCAGAGAAGCGATTAACATTTTGGTGATAAAGCAAAATATTGTTATGACACTTCTCTATTGTCGGTTCTGAAAGTTTAAACAATCAATCACAGTATTACTATAATTACTAGATAATACTGATTCGTCACTTAGTTTAAGCTCAGTTATACTACCTATAACAGAGTTTATATTATAAGCTATCAACATAGCTAATAAACGTCGATTTTTCTTAGGAAGATGCATAGTTTCCTGTGTCAAAATAAAATGTCTAACAAATTTGTTAGTATCAAAAAACAATAAATGGTCACTATGACGACATGTCAACATATGCATTAAATTATTTAAATTATTAATATAATTATTCTCTTGCTCAGACAGAGAGTCAGAAAATGGCAAGGCACATAACATTATTTTCCCTATTTTTAATGTTAGTAGGGTTTCAATACCATGAACTAAGTCCTTTTTACTAATACCTAGGCTGTCACCAATCAGAATAACCACGGTGGTTTGCTCATCTATTTGTGTATGTGAAATTCTTTTAATAATGTCATTAAAATGTAAGTTACGGTAACAAATCTTATCAAGAGTCACTTAACCTCAAACAAATAACAAACATATTCAGATAGCTAAAACAACAGCGTGTTCATTCTAAAGAGATAAAGGCGTCAACACAATGTCGTCACAAAAGCATTCCCCGGATATTTATAATGCTCCCGTGAATTCATATCGTTATGACGCATAGCTTTGATTCTATGAAAAGGGTTGAGATGACAAAATCCTGTAAATCCTGTGATAGTATTCGGTTTGAAAGGAAACTAGTTGAAAATGGCGCGCGCTACCGCGACGCCTACGCCATACTACGCTACCGCGACGCCTACGTGAAACTACGCTACCGCGACGCCTACGTGAAGCTACGCCACCGCGACGTCTACGCCAGAGTACGCCTCCGCGACGCCTACGCCAGACTACGCTACCGCGAAGCCTACGTGGAACAACGCTACGGCGACGCTTACGCCAGACTACGCTGCCGCGACGCCTACGTGAAACTACGCTACCGCGACGCCTATGTGAAACTACGCTACCGCGACGCCTACGTGAAACTACGCTACCGCGACGCCTACGCCAGACTACGCTACCGCGACGCCTACGTGAAACTACGCTACCGCGATGCCTACGTGAAACTACGCTACCGCGACGCCTACGCCATACTACGCTACCGCGACGCCTACGTGAAACTACGCTACCGCGACGCCTACTAGAAGCTACGCCTCCTCGACGCCTAAGCCGACTACGCCACCGCGACGCCTACGCCAGACTACGCTACCGCGAAGCCTACGTGGAACAACGCTACGGCGACGCCTACGCCAGACTACGCTGCCGCGACGCCTACGTGAAACTACGCTACCGCGACGCCTATGCGAGACTACGCTACCGCGACGCCTACGCGAGCCTACGTAGGCTTACATCAAACCTATTTATTTTTAATTCCCAATGCATAAAGTTTGCCATATTCTTGCAAGATCATTGAAGTAATAGGATAGGTACCAAATTTCCATCAGACCAATGGAAGTTGCTCACATCCCATTATTACATAGAAAACAGCTGATGATCTTCAAACGTCTGAGCAGATTTTCTTGAATCATAGCTAAGAACACTCTCGATCAAATCACTTTTGAAACAAAAAAACTTAATCCAAATCAGTTCATCCATTTGGGAGCTATGATGCCACTGACATCTGAGTATCTGTCACACAGATACACACGTTAAACTTGCATATAACACCCCTCTTTATGCACTGGGAATTAAAAATAAATCGGTTTGATGTAAGCCTACGTAGGCTCGCGTAGGCGTCGCAGTAGCGTAGTCTCGCGTAGGCGTCGCGGTAGCGTAGTCTCGCGATCCATGGTATTAAGTAGTACTAACGTGATATACTTCCATTAAATTTGTATTGATTCAGTAGATGCTGTTATATTTAAGAACTGTCAGATTTTGTCACTTGTAAATATTTTATTCATCGCCATATCATTTCTGCAGCAAGATGTCCACTATAGATAATTGGCCTTCCTTAAAGATCGTCGCAATGACCAGTATGTGTTTGTGGCGTGTGCTCATTGGGGGGTTTCGCAATAATCACCACGCTTGGCTGGTGGTTTAGCGGTCGCAGTTCATTTGCTGTCCATCCTCCAGCATGTCAATTCCATAGTCGCCTTTATGACACCCACGAGATCAGATGGGTGTTGCCTTTTTTCTTTCTTGTGGGTTCTTTGCCAGCAACATTGCCATATACAAATTATGTCTGAATTTATTCCTTTACTCTGTCATATGTCAACGCTGGACACTCACCGGACTGTATGTATTCTTCTCCAATCATAAATTCGATTATTATGACGTTTTTTCTATTTCATTCTATCTGTGGGTACTTCTACTAAACTTCTGTGTCAACTCTTGCATCAAAAAGCTTGTCAAGTTCAAAGTTCCGCTACGTACATAGTGGGAGGTGTTGGCCGTCCGCCAGCGAACATAATAACTCTTCTCTTTGACCTACAAGCATCATCACTAGTGCTTGCTTACTACTTTTAAAGGCCTAGTATAACAATATAATAGGTAGTATGGCCATATGTAAAATACCGAAGTTTTTTTTTTTTAATCGTAACTTACTATATCGCTGCCCACTATTGGATAAAGAATCACGAAGGCGAAATTGTGCTACAAAACCCGAGTAGTATGCATTCGACGTCTGATTTCCGGTACACAGTAAATGGGGAATAGAATGGTGGTTGAACGGTTGGTGCAGTGGCTGATACAGTGGGCTGCTGCGCTACGGGTCGCGGATTCGATTTCCGCACGGAACCAATATTTGTATGATCTGCAGGCAGTTGTTCCTTGTCTGGATGTATTGTGTGTGGAATTTGTCTATAAACGCACCCACGACACAGGAGAATTCCTAGTGTGGGGCAAAGTTTTTTAAACGAAAAATAAAAAATAAAACTGGTAATGTTGGTAGTCCAAAGAAGGACCAGGTCTTCAACTTTTTTAAATTATATAAAGACTATTACAGGTATTTGTCTAAAATATTACCTGTGGCTTAATGTGTTCTCCAAGTCTTGCAAGGATATTAAAGCTACAGTTCTCTACCCATCCAAGTCGCAAGCAGAACAAAGCCTGCATCATCAACATCAGCAGAAGAAACGCCACTGCTGAAAGAAGGTCTCCTTCATAGATATCCACAACGACAGGTTACATGTCACCCGTATCCAACGACTCACAGCCACCTACACTAGGTCATCTCTTAATTTTGTTGGAGGTTCTGTTTTCCGGTAAAAAGTTTCTCGAGTGGAGCCCACGAACTGGAATACACAATTACTATATGTACCTTATATCACAATTCCACTACAAATATTTTTACAAACGTATATTTGTACATTACGTAGGCTGGGTATGAGATTTTCATATCTTAATATGCAGAATCCAAACGTCAGATATTTGAAGAGGGTAGATTGAAACGTCTCGGGAGAAGTTTTCCCTAATAGTTTATTCACTCACACTTATTCCATTCGGGTCTATAGAAAGGCAACAAAATTATGTTTATACTATTTAAATACATATGGCAAAAGAGTTAAGAATCCAAGAAACTAGCATTCATATATATGTACTAGCTGACCTGGCAAACATTGTTTTGCCATACACGTACATTATTTCTAGGAAATGTTTTTGTAGTTAAATAAAATGATTAAAATTAGCGCCATCTATTGGATACTTACTCAATCCAGTCAACTAATTACCTTATACCGCCATTAGAATCTTATCGAACTAACAGTTAATTGTGACTCTGTCCGATAATATCATCATGTCGGCCATTCATACGTCCACTGCTGAACAAAGGCCTCCCCCATAGATTTTCATAACTGTGTCATCATTTGCCAATACTCACCACGCTTGGCAGGCGAGTTGGTGAGCGCAGTATGGCTACCGTTTCACAGAAGGGACGCTGCTGCCCATCCCTCTGGTTTAGATTCCCTTAGACGCCTTTTACAATATCCGCGGGAAACAATTCGCAATAAAATAATATTGCGATTATAAATTGAGATAGATACTATCCTATCTTTTAAGTTGGATAAAACTGCACACAGTGTGCAACATTTTATTAAAATCGGTTCAGTAGTTTAGGAGTTCATAGCGGACAAACATCGTGACACATAATTTACATATATTAAGATAAACACTATATATGAGTTTATAGATACCTACTGCGCAGGGAACTTTAAATAAACACAATATCAGCGTACGACCCTTAAGGTCGTGTTGTTGCTTTAATCCCCTCTTGGATTACGAAAAAGGATTTTAACTGGTACCTAGTTGTTATTCAACATTTGAGTCAGCACAAACCGCTTGGAACAACTTGTTGTAGATATTGCTTATTACCGATTAATTAAAAATATCGACAAAGGATTCGTAAGCGGACGTAGTAATGGGCAAGGCACATAGCTCGTGGAACTAGTGGCCGTTTTTATATTGATTTAGGCTGATGATTGATTACTATCTCACGCCTAAAGTCGGCAAAGATGCGGTCGGTGATAGCACGTCAAAACAAAACGTTTCGAGCGTATGGGTGGAATCGTCAACCATATAATGGTGGCACAATACCGTTCCTCTGGTGGTCCGGTGATGGAATAGGCTTAGGGGAAATTATATTGTGCATTTCCAATGCAAACTCGCTGGAATTCCCTTGCGAGCAGTTCTTAATGAGCTTCTTAGCTCGTCACGCTAATGTGCAAGTCCAAAATCGCGTAATAAAGTGCAGCTCCGTACCGATAACACGGGGTCACATCTTCGGCTCCACGACGCAGTAAATCGTGTTACATGTATCGTGGAGACACAGAGCCCCAGTGTTACTGCGAGAGACAGCTGCGTCATAACTTAAAATACAGCGGTGTATTAATGCTAACGATGAAATGTTCAGACTGACGGCACGGTTGGTGCAGTGGCCGATACAGTCGGCTGCTGCGCACCGGGTCGTGGGTTCGATTCCCACACGGAACAAATATTTGTATGGCCTGCAGGTAGTTGTTCCGGGTCTGGGTGTATTGTATGTGGAGTTTATGTCTGTAAACGCACCCACGACACAGGAGAAATCCTAGTGTGGGGCCACGTTATTTTAAAATAAAAAAATAAAAAAAAGACTTCGACGAAGGTCCTTGCAATTGTGGTAGGTCTCTTATTGCCCACTCGAGATGTTGCGACATTGCCTATGGTTGCAATTCGTTGGCGTCGTTGAGGCTCGTCGTTGAGGCTGAGTCGTTGAGGCTATCCTGCCGCTCTTTGGAGCCTGGCTCAGAAGGAGCGAGTGCGTCACCTACCGTCTGACGCAGGTATTCACCGGTCACGGTTGTTTCGGTGCATACCTGCACATAATAGGACGCGAGGTTACGGCACAGTGCCACCATTGTGGAAGCGACGAGGATACCGCACAGCACACGTTCGAGCAGTGCCTTGCGTGGGCGGCTGGGCGGCGGGTCCTGGTCGATCGGATCGGGCAAGATCTCTCTCTGCACGCAATAGTGTCGGCTATGTTGGCAGAGCACGAAAATTGGAGTGCAGTGGTCTCCTTCTGCGAGAGCGTCATGCTGCAGAAGGAGGCTGCTGAGCGGGATCGGGAGAGGGCCGATCCCGCACGGAGAAGGAGGAGACGGCGCCGGGGCAACAACCGTCCCGGCACCCAAGTCCAACACACCTGAGCCCCCTGCTGTCACTACATGGTGGGAGGCCTCGGGGGTCGCGGGCGCGGAGATTAGGGAGTCTGCGTGCTCACACTGAGCGACCCCGGGAAGACGGTAGTGTGCACATGGACAAGTGCCGCCGTGCGCGCACAGCGCAAAGCGAGGCTTGGGGGGATCTTTTACAATCCTCCCCGAGAAGTGTCTGGGGGGCGACCTTTTTACAGTCGCCTTCCCTCCGCTAGAGTGGGTGACCGCTTTACAGTCATCCCCTCCGTGATGTGCCTAAAGGCGTGGCACCAACGAGCGGCTCTATTGTGATCTAACGAGGAGCTGGAGCCCCCCTTCGGTGCCGAAGATGACCGTTGCAGTGGTTTTAGCCAGTAGGAGTCCGGCATACCCCTTCGCCCTTCCCCGGGGCTAAGGAAGTTCCATGTAGAATTTCCACTGGACACCAATAAAAAATAAAAAGGTCTCTTATTGCTAGTGTCCGCCTAGGCAGAGCAGTACCTTGTTTACTTGGTCCTGAGTGAAAATTGTCATCTTCGGTACCTAAGTGGGGCTTCAGCTTCTTATAAGATTACACTAGACCCGCCCATTTGTACCACACCTTTTGGCATATCTCGGAGGTGATGACTGTAAAGCGGTCACCCCTTCTAGGGGAGTGAAGGCGACTATAAACAGGCCGCTCCCCGGCACTTCTCCGGGAGGATTGTAAAGGATCCCCCCAGGCCTCGCTGTGCGCTATGCTGCGCACACGGCAGTACGTGACCACGAGCATTCCGTTATCTTCCCGGAATCACTGCGGTACCTACATCGCCGGACTCTCGAAAAACCACCAGTGATAAAAAAGTAAATATCCAGTCCCGAATTCGTAATAATGTGTTGTTCCAAATCAAAATAACAGAGAATACATTTCATCCCTAAAAGAGTCAATAAACTTTCATACAATCAAATGAAATATGAATTCGAGTAGCAAGAATCCGTTGGAAACCAATAACTTACCATAAAGTAAGATCATTTGATAATAAAAAAGACATAATATAGAGTATTTCGTAATATAGTTGTAAGTAGTTATTGTAATATAATATATTACATAGAATATGAAACGGATATATAAGGCATATATATGATATAACTTAACTGCTTAGCGGTGAATATCTGGCACTACTTATCTCTTTTATTTTTTTATTTGTCCCAGTGGAAGTTCTTCATGTACTTCCTCCGCCCTGAGGAAGGGGCATACCAGACTCCTACTGGCTAAAACCAATGGGGCAGTTATCTTCGGCACCTGACCACCCGCCACCCACTGGTGCCAAGCCTATAGGAACATCTCGGAGAGGGTAACTGTAGAGCGGTCACCCTCCCCGGGGATATTGTAAAAGATCCCCCTGAAGCCTCACTGTGCGCTGTGCTCTTTCTCTCAGTGTGGGCCCGCAGATTACCCAATCTGCGTGCCCGCGACCCCCGAGGCCCCCATATAGCGACGACAGTGGCTTCTGCATGTTGCACGCGGTCTCGTCCTTCTCCGTGCGGGTTCTGCCTTCTCCCGATCCCGCTCTGCAATCTCCTTCTGGAGCACGATGCTCTCACAGAAGGAAACCACAGCATTTCAATTTTCTCTGCCTGCATAGACACTACTGCTGGCAGATAGCTATCTTGCCCGATCCGATCGACTAGGATCCGCCGCTCGGCTGCCCATGCAGAGCACTCGTCGAGAGTGTGCTGTGCGGTATCCTGGTCGTTTCCACAGTGCCGGCTTCTTGCAATAACGGATCTACCACCTATGAAACACTATTTGCGCTAATTGCGTGTGATTCAATGAACTGTATTTATTGTTGTCACACGATCACAATGATTGTAATTTAAGAATTTTTTTCAGCCACAGAACGTCCACTGCTGAACAAAGGCCTCCCCCTTAGATTTGCACCATAACCATTTTGCATCATAATACATAAACACCTGGGTTTGAGATTTGTCACCTGCTTAAGATTTATGTCTATAAACTGTAGTCACGACACAATAAAAATGTGGGTCGCATAAAATAGGAATAATCCCCTTTAATAAAAACGCTATCACTCAAAGGATTGTTGTAAGAGAACTTAATATTAAGTTATGTAAGCACAATTTTGTTTGTTTGGATTATGTATTAGAATAGTGAGTAGGTACTATAAAAAATTAAGCCTTTTTGCAGAGGTGAGACGCATCAACATTACTTTTTTAATATTGTATTGTATGAGTCTTTACTACGAAAAAAAGAAATGGTCTATCTTTCTGTCTCATTTGAGAACTATCTGCAAAAAACTCTTTGATTGATCTGGAAACTGACCTCAAAATACCATGTTTAGCAATATAATGGCTACGAGACTAATGAAGCCGTTAGCAAAATAATTATATGGAATTTAACTAACACGATATACGATATATACGATGTCTGTCAGTCTGAAGCGAGTGACCACCATCTGGCCTCAACACCTGGTGATCCTCATTGGTGCCTTTCAATTATTATTATTATCTACATGTTTCTTATATCCCCTGGAAGGGGGAATTCGGTCTTTTGATAAGCTTAGACATGGGTCCATCACGCAGAGGCCCTTTAGAGAATTTTAATCTAAAATGTAATGGGACACTAACCGGGAACCCTTCATAGCTACACTATAAAGTGCAGTCTCAGGTTGTCCCCGGAGATGTAAAACTATTGTATGAGATGGAAACTACAATTATAAGGTCTATTGTGATGGGTGCTAAATAGATTTAATACTAGGAAAACGGCAAAAACGGCGTCTGCCTTTCAACCTGTATAGTGAAATTCTCTGGCAGACGGTGACTCGCCACTCACAAGATGGGCCCCCTAAATAGCCACCACTACAGATGACACGGAGCAACACCAGTGTGAGTGGCTCCGGGTGTCGAGTGGTGCGGCACCGGTTTCACCATCGCGCGTCTCCAAGACTCGGAGCGGGTTTCCCCGTTATTACGCTATTAGACACTTCCACCCCCGAGCATACAGCTCTGGCGGCCCCCCTCTGATCGGCCAACTAAGGCAAGCCAGAGTTGAAAATCCAGAGGGCACTCATAGGGTTCCACTCCAACCAACCAATAATGGCAAGCCGGAGACGAGGCCCTGACCGACTCTCTGGAGCATTCGGGTACGCAGTGTCGCCACTCACATTCAGCTCGCCACAAACTGCCCTGCGTTCTGTAAGCTGTGTAAGCTTCTTAATAAATCTCCTTATGATATACCAATACACAAATTTTCAGATACCGATACCTCAGAATTTCATACTAAAATGAATGCAACTGTGGAAAGATTTGTAAATTGGATGACGTTAAATAAGTTATTGGTTAATATCTACTGCCAAAATAAAAATGACGTAAACCTACCTAAAAAACAAAATTATATGTAAAATGTAAATAGCACAAGATTTCTTGTACTACTTATTGACGAAAACTGTAACTGGAAACATCAGGTTGCATCTACTACTGACTGACTATGACTCAGTAGACAATCTTTGGTTGAAGTGTCTGCTTCTAATGCGTTTGTGGCTGAAGCCTTATAATATTTCCTTATGATACAGGGTAACTGTAGACTTTAAGCACTGATTCAACCTCAAATCAGGATTTTAAAACATAGAAAATACAGAACAGATTGCTTTGCGGTGCATATTTCACTGACACATGCAAGTATTTGTTATAAAAATACAATATGCTAACGGTAAGAGGCTAATAATAATAACAAATCAGTATTTTTGTTAAAGAATACTCCGAATCATCATTTCGGCCGAATGAAGTCCACTGCTGGACACAGGCCTCCGCCAAAGATCACCACAACGACCGACATGGTTGTGTTGTGGGCTCATTGGGGGGTTTAGCCATAATCGCCACGATTGGCAGACAGGTTGGCGATCGCAGTCGAGTTGTTAATGTACTCGAAGGATGCTGCTGCCCATCCTCCGGCTAATCCCTTAGTCGACTTTTCACCCATGGGAGGAGATGGCGTGGTGGTATTCTGAGCCGGCACCACACGGCCAACACTCCGAATACTTTATTAATAGCAGCAGAAAAACGATTACGCACTACATGTATAAATAAAATAATAATACCCAACATAAAACTTAAAGCAAAATTCTAATTATATGGCTGTAAACATTTACAACGCTCTTCCTGCTGAGATTCGGGCTTTAACTAGAGGCTCTTTTAAAGTAAACCCCATAAATGTTTAATTGAAAAATGACACTACTCCATTAAAGAATACTTTTTAAAATAAACTATAACCTCTGCATGACATAATATTGCCATTTCAAGTGATCGTTATTGATGTAACTTGTAAATTCATATTAATATTAATAATTTGTTATTAATTGAGTACTTTCTATCTTTTAAAACAGCGTCCTTCGAATACATTTACCACTCAACTGGGATTGCCAACCCGCCTGCCAAGCGTGGCGATTATGGCAAAACCCCTCACTGATATTGGTCGTTGTGGTGATCTTTGAGGGAGGCCTGTGTCCAGCAGTGGACTTTATTCGGCCGAAATGATGATTAATACTGTGACTACTTAATATTTGTTCGCTTTGTTGTAAGAAGATTTTATAAGGAACTTTATAATTCCACTTCATATTCAATAATTACACTTCAGCAGAATAAAGTCCACTGCTGGACATCGGGCTCTCCCACAGCGACCGATAGATACGAAAACGACAGTCTGGGTGTGTTGTGTGTGCATTGGGGCTTTTGCCATATTCGGCACGCTTGGCAAGGGGGTTGGCGATCGTAGTTCAGTTATTAATGTACTTTAAGGATGCTACTGCCCATTCTCCAGCTAGTCCCATAGTCGCCTTTTATAACACCTACGGTACGAGATTGGCTTTATATAGTAATCTGTCTTAAGTACTTTACGCAAAATCATATGCAAATAAATGGTTTCTATTATATTCTATTCTAATCTAGCTGGAAGGCTCTAGCTGCCAGCTTTCTCCGCGATATAACACAGTTAAAATTTTTGCAGCAAAAGTAATAGATGAGTCACTAGGTACTTCAAAATTTTAAGATCTGGTCTACCACCGAATTCAATTTTAAAACAACCTTCCATATATTGGGAACCCACGCGAAGGAACCGGTCGGGCGCTATTGATTTATAAAGACAATTAAAATTAATATTTCTACTACATTGTTTGCCTAATTGGCCCTAACATTTAAGTTAAAAGCTATTGACCTTTTCGAAAATTAATAACAGAAGATCTTATTTTGAGAGCTATCGGTAAAGTAGCGAATGATTGGTACTTGTAATTATTGGCTGAAATACTGAGAAAAAAGAGATATTGAGACGTTTTTATGAATTTACGCAGTATCTATTTTAGACTCCTTTTTAGGGTTTTTATTTATTGTTAGTTATTTAAGGCATACATAATGTGTATATTTTTTATTTATGTGTATAAGTTTTATCTTTAATTAAATTGTATGTAGGTCGATATCATGATTAAATATTTAGTACATTTTAATCTACAATAAAATTAGAAGTATCTATACTAATATAATAGCTCAGGAGTTTGTTAGCTGTTTCGTTTGAATGCTAGCGCCTTTACCATTGCCATTACCACGTTGAGTGGCAATGCTTATTCTTTGACCAAAGAAAAGGCCAACTCTCTGATCATAATTTCGGCCCAATGAAGTCCACTGCTGGACATAGGCCTCCCCCAAAGTTCAGATCACCACAATGACCGATATGGGTATGTTGTGGGCTCATTCGGGGGTTTTGCCTTAATCGCCACGCTTGGCAGGCGTGTTGGCGATCACAGTTGAGTTGTTAATTTATTCGATGGACGCTGCTGCCCATCCTCCGTCTTATCGCTTAGTCGCCTTTTACGACACCCACGGGTTGAGATGGGTTGGTGGTATTCGTAGCCGGCACCACACGGCTACTCTCTGATGACGCGAATATCACCTTTAAACTCTAATCTAATCATCAAACATTCATCATCATCATATCAGCCACAGGACGTCCACTGCTGAATAAAGGCCTCCCCCTTGGATTTCCACAACGAGCGGTTACATGCCGCCCTCATCCAACGACTCCCAGCGACCTTCACCAGGTCGTCTGTCCACCTCGTTGGAGGTCTTCCCACGCTGCGTTTTCCGGTGCACGGTCTCCATTCTAGAACCTTTGTGCCCCAGCGGCCATCAGTTCTACGAGCAATGTGCCCTGCCCATTGCCACTTCAGTTTACTAATCCTTTCAGCTACTCATCAAATGTATCATGTATCAAACATTGATCTTAATATAATATATGAAAGCTGTTAAAACCAAGAGGATATAACGCGGTTACTCTGCAGGTCCCAATTTTAATCGGGTTTCAGTAACGGTTGATTTATGCAAAGCGATGAGTTATGGCTCCTACATATTACCTGAAGGTCGAAGGTAGCTCTTGTGCCCGTCCATCACGCCTTTGTTATTAAACAAAGGGCGAATTAATAATACATTTTGTGTAGAACTTCAAGAATGCTAACTTATAGACTTGCAAAATTTATTTAGTATAATATCATCATTTGCCTTTTGGTGCCGGCTATGAATAGCAGCAACCCATCTCAACCCGTGGGTGTCGTAAAAGCCGACTAAGGGATTAGACGGAGGATGGGCAGCAGCGTCCTTCGAATACATTGACAACTTAACTGCGATCGCGAACACGCCTGCCAAGCGTGGCGATTATGGCAAAACCTCCCAATGAGCACACAACACACCGATATCAGTCGTTGTGGTGATCTTTGAGGGAGGCCTGTGTCCAGTGGACTTTATTAGGCCGAAATAATTATAGAAAAATTATAAAAATATCATCATTTCAGCTGAAAAATGTCGACTGCTGGACAGAAGCCAAAGATTGATAAGGTAGATAAGATAAGATAAAAAGATTTTAATTCATTTAAACCATTATTAGCACTTATAAATCGTCAAGACTTTAGTTGCCACGTTCCAAGATGTGGATTTCCTATGGAGAAGAACGGGCAACAAACTCCATGGTTACTCTTTTTAAATCATGTTACAATATTTATGAGTACAATGTTCTCGAGAATCAAAAAATTTTTTTTTTTGGTTTTAATAAAAACGTTGCCCCACACTAGGATTTCTCCTGTGTCGTGGGTGCGTTTACAGACATACATTTCACACACAATACCCAGACCCGGAACAACTACCTGCAGATCATACAAATATTTGTTCCGTGCGGGAATCGAACCCGTGACCCGGAGCGCAGCAGTCGACTGTATCAACCACTGCACCAACCGTGTCGTCATATAAAGACTATGTTCCTACATTAAACATAGTAAAGTCTAGTCTATTGCCACAACGACCGGTATGGGTTTGTGTTGTGTGTTCATTGGGGGGTATTGCCACAATCGCCTTGGCATGGTTGGCGATCGCAGTTGTATTATAATTGTAATCGAAGGACGCGGCTGCCCATCCTTCGGCTAATCCCATAGTCGCCTTTTACGACACCCACGGGATGAGATATATATAGTGTGTATATACATACATAGTATAATATAATAAGATTTAAAAAGAAAAACCATGGAGTTTCTTGCCCGTTCTTCTCCATAGGAAATCTACATCTAGGAATGCGGCAACTAAAGTCTTGACGATTCATAAGTGCCTGTATAAGGTTTACATGAATATTTTTTTTAAAAATTATCTTATCGTTATCTCTTTATTTATTTAAACTTCTATGTATATTGGTCCACGATGCTGACTTAACGCCATGAGGTACTTTCTACCAGCCCACCTTTGTGTTGAAAAAAGGACTTCTAGAAGTACAAAAACAAAGAAAAATGTTATGGGACAATGTTAAAATTACAAATACAAATAACTTCGACTTGAAGTACGAGGGCGGCACTGAAAATTTCGGGAATCCAGGAAGTGACACAACATTACTATTTAAAAATGTATTTATTGCTTTTCGAAGTATTCTCCGCGAAATTTGACACATTTTTCCATACGATGGAACCAATCATTGAAGCAACCATTCCATTCGGAAGTTGGGGTCTCCAAAATGGCCGTTTTGTAGGCGTTGTCAGCTTCTTTAGGTGATGAAAATCTCTGTCCACGCAATTTATTCTTTATTTTAGGGAAAGTATAGAAATCATTAGGGCTTAGGTCGGGGCTGTACGGCGGATGGTCTAATAATTCTACGTTTTCTTGCTCTAAAAACTCTTTTGTTCTATACGCGGTGTGAGAACTCGCATTGTCGTGATGGAGGATGATGCGGCGGTTGCAGTTCTCTCTACGGAGTTCAGAAACGACCTGTGGCAAACAAATGCTAGCATACCATTCTGCATTAACCGTTCTTTGTCCCTCAAGAGGAATAGTCGTAACATGGCCGGTTTTGGAGACAAACGTGGCCACCATTTTTTTTGCAACACTCCGTGAACGAACAATTTTTGTTGGCTTTAACTCATTTTCGAACACCCAAACTCGTGACTGGTTTTTTGTTTCGGGTTCGTACGCATATATCCAGGATTCGTCACCTGATACGATGTTGTCTACAGCATTTGAGGATCCTGCGTGGAATCTTTCGAGAGTTCTGACGCACCAAGTAACGCGAGCCGCTTTTTGCTCTTCACATAGCAAATGCGGTATCCATCGGAAAAACAACTTTTTTACACCTAATTGTTCATGCAAGATTATTTGTATTTGACTCATGCCAATGTCTAAAGTTGCCTGAATTTCGCGGTATGTCACATGTCGATCTTCCTTAATCAGCTTACGCACAGCATCAACGTTTTCTAGGGTGACTGCAGTTTTTGGACGACCTTGACGAGGATCATCACTGAGCTTGACACGTCCACGTTGAAATTCAGCAAACCAGCGATAAATTGTGGTTTTGGATGGGGCTTCATCACCAAATGCAGAAATCATCCGGTCAACACACTGTTTTTGTGTTAAACCACTTCGAAAGTCATAATAAATCATCGCTCTTGAATTTTCTCGAGTCAATTCCATTTTCTCAACGACTAAACAAGTTTGACAAAACCTTGTGACAAGACCGTGAATCTTTTTAAAAATAAATAAATGGTATTCGATTTGTAAAACCAAGGAGTTTTCAATTAAAAAGATTTTAATATGACAGGAACAGTGGAAATATTCCATTCCCGATACTTTTAGTGCAGCCTATGTACACTACTGTCCAGGTCTAAAATAAATCAATTGAAGGCCGAGTAATATTGGAAGGAGGAGGCTAAGCTGAGCACGTCCTACGTGATTTTAACTAAACCAGACTGTTTATTGCTATTTTGGTCGAGGCTTATGTAGTACTTTTCTCTTAACGTCAAGAAAACAACAAAATGTAATTCTTCTTACGATAAACGACAAATTTTTATTTATCGTTTCAGCTTAAAATCATCCACTGCTGGACTGAAGCCTCCCCTAAGGTTGCCACAACGATCGGTATGATTTTGTGTTGTGGGCCTAATGGGAGGGTTTTGCCATAATCACCACGCTTGGCAGACGCGTTGGTGATCGCAGTTGAGTTAGAAATGTAGATACTCGAAGGACGCTGCTGCCCATCCTCCTGCTAATCCCATAGTCACCTTTTACGACACCCACGGGAGGAGATGGGGTGGTGCTATTCCTAGCCGGCACCACACGGCTAATACACGGCAATTTTTTATCAAACAACTGAAAATGGTGATAATCTTATTGTATGCGCTGCTGGACGGGCCGCACAAAACTTGAGTTTGAACTCATTTTCAATCACGCGAACAACAATTAGCCCGTCGACCAGCGGCCTTGTTCTTTTTTTAAACTTTTGGAAGCTTTTCTCATTCAGCCATTAAAATAATAAATATTGTGTACCTAAAACACCTAATTTGTATTATGGCTAGCACTAAAAGAAGAAAAAAAAAACTGTCCTGCAATTCTACGTTTAGTAAGTATATTTAAAAGTAGTAAATGAATGACTTGAAAAAAAAAATTACCTTGACTTTGGAAATAGGTTCCGTTTTATTTAATTGCGTACCGATAAGAGGCGAGTAATATTGTCGTTTTTTTTTTCATATTGATGAACTTTCTTAGCAACTGGGAGAATTGCAATAATTCAGATAAGATATTCAGAAAAATACTAATCGATGTTTTAACATTTATCACAACATTTTCCCTGCAAGTTTATTTATTTTTATCTTTTGTTAATATAATTTACTTAGGTCTACAAATTGATAGAGCGACGTCTAAAGAGAGTTTAACGTCACTATCATTTCAAAAAGTACAATATCCTAATTTTGTAAACGAATGGAGTTGAAGTCGTTGACTATGTCTAGACTAACAGCCAACGCCACCCCACCCCGCCGGGACACTGCCTGCTCTAACAACGAACGGATGTGACAAATCGCGTTGATGGTGGACTGCCGCTGCCGGAAACCATACTGGCTCTCGGCCAGGTCAAGACCAACTCGCGACAGGTGCTCAACGAGACTTCGGGTAATTGTTCTTTCGAATAGTTTCGAAGCCTCATCGAGCAGGCAACTGGGACGGTATGCAGAGGCTTCCTTCCAGCCGGACGGATACACGCTGCGATGGAGGCAGCTGGTGAACAGCCACCTCGAGTGTTCCCCTAGATACTGAAATGCGTACACCCACGCGCAGTCCGGAATGCTGTCCGGACCCGGCGCAGTGCTGCTAGGCTTCAGGCGGCCAATGGCTTGGCTCAACTCCCCTTCCGAAACCAGCTACTTCTCGGCCCACTCAAAAGCAATCGGGGGTGGAGAGGGACCGCTACGGTCCCGAAATACTGAAAAGATCGTAGAAAGTATTCTCTCCAGAAAATATGGTGTCATGGTTTCGGTCACCGGGTGGTTCACAGGGCCTAGCCCATAATCATGTGATAGGTTCTCCCCCACGGGACCCTGTCCAGTGCCTCCAGGAGCTCACTTCAGGACCGAGCCTTCGCCTCCGGGCTGATGATATGAAGTGTCAGCCTATAGCCCTCGGAAGTCTCTTAAGCTGTAGCACTGCGTCTTCGTTGGTACCGGCGGCGAGATGCCAGCCCGATCGCGCGCATCTGTGTGAACTCATCTGACCACGGTCGTACCTACCTTGCTGGACTCTTGCAATAAGACACCTACCTCATTTCCTCACACTGGTGACCGTGACGTCAAGCCTGCCTTCTACATTATAAATTAAAAACTTCATATCGGCCATTTATACGTCCACTGCTGAACAAAGGCCTCCCCCATAGATTTTCACAACTGTGTCATCATTTTCGGTTTGGTGAGCGCAGTATGGCTACCGTTTCACAGAAGGGACGCTGCTGCCCATCCCTCTGGTTTAGATTCCCTTAGTCGCCTTTTACGACATCCTCGGGAGAAAATGGAGTGGTGCTATATTCTTAATCCGAAAAAACTTAAACTATAGTAATTTGCTCAAAACGATATCAGGATACTGAAGAAGAAGACAACAAATCTAACCACTTCCTAAGTAATTCCTACGTAGCAAGGAAACATAAAAGCGTAGTCCAATACATTAACTTGTATACCAACATAGCCTTCTTAAGTGACATCTGAATACATTGCATCAAGCAGACGAATATTGAATAGACGGAGACCACGGAGAGAAGGTTGAATATCTCAATATAAGCTTCATGATGGTAATAAATTTGGAGACGGAGCAATAGGGTTGTCGACGACGGGAAGCTGGGATAGCTTGTAGTTAGAAGATAAATCGTGTTTTGCGTAATAGATATTGCGGGTTATCACATAAAATACATACATCGCACCTCTTTACCGCTATGCTTTTTAAA
This sequence comes from Diloba caeruleocephala, assembly GCA_947459985.1. NCBI lineage: Eukaryota > Metazoa > Arthropoda > Insecta > Lepidoptera > Noctuidae > Diloba > Diloba caeruleocephala. Next base: position 31,667,641 of record OX381605.1, on the reverse strand, counting down.
TTGCTGTTTATAAAATCAACAGTCAGTTTGAAGAAATTTTTCGATGGCAATGTCCTTATACGTACATTGACGTCCACAGCTGAACAATTGAGGTGACCATTGCTAGTTACACTTACTGATCGGAGAGGTTAAGAAACGGTTGGTGTGGTCAGACTATTGATGGGTGACCGTATGAAACTGAGAGTCTCCATGCATTGTTGTTGTCATTAGACGGTAGTCATTAAGCCAAGTCGGAGGTCTTTGAGTGGCTTAGCACAAGGTGGGCCAGTAAGCAAAGTGAAAAAAGAAAGCTGAATAAAGACGAAGGCCAGCCGTACCTACGTTTTCAAAGTCAACTTGGCCAATAAACGAGTAATCGCTTTAGAGCAGAAGCCAATCTCAATATAAGCAGTGGTTCATAGCAGTAATAAATCAGAATCGAGAGTTTTAGGGTTGTCACAAACTTACTACTTATATTTAAAATTCTGATGAAAATTAAATATCTTTTTACCGACTTCAAAAAGGAGGAGGTTCTCAATTCGATATTTTTTTATGTATGTACACCGATTACTCTGAGATTTGTTGACCGATTCTTTTTTAATAGATTAAAAATGCTTTCGAATTGGTTTTTGATTGAGTAGTTTTTTAACCAGCTTCAATAAACAGGTTTAATTTGACTACGCTTACCTAGATGACGTCTTAATAGTTTCGATTCTTAGAATTCGTTTTAGATACGGATACCAATTTGGGACAAATTTCTTACATTTATTTACACTAAAAAGAAACAGTTGTATATAGATTCCGTGAAGTGTGTTGGTGACACGAGGTGTGAAATCCCCGTGATCGCCACGCGGCGACATGTGGCGCTGGGTCCAGTGGACAAGTATATAGTTCTGAATACCCCTTAGCCCTTATTGATTTAATTATAGTTTATTTAGATTCAGTCCACTCAGAGGAACCCCAAATCCCTTCCTACACCTGACCTTGACAGACTTACATGTGACCCTCGCTGTAAATCTGCACCCACACGTTGCGCTGGTAAGTTTTACTGACGCTATGAGTGTGGAGTAAGGAAGAAGAATGTAAGGTGGACCCAGGCCGCGGATATGATTTTGTTGAGTTTGTCTGAAAACAGGCCCACATCTTGTGTAGATATAAGTGAGTTAAGTAGTGCAAGAGTACGTCGCGTAGGTGCGTTCGCTGTGACGCGGGTGTAGCTGTAGCTGCTTAAAGTAGCGTTTTGGCGCCACAAAATATGTTTGGGAAGGGAAGTAGTGGTGCACGTATGGTGGTCACTATATGGTCAGCCACTTGCGTGTGAGTAGTTAGTTACGTTAGGTACGAGTGGTTAGTCTAATCTGTGAATAAATCTTAGAGTTGAGTTGTAGTAGATTACAGTTCACATAGACAAATATGACTTTTGTCGCTAGATGGATAGATGTGTGTCGTAAATGCTTTCGATCTTATAAGAGGGTGGTGTGAAGCAGCTAGCAATATTTAAGTTTTTATATATTTTTTGACAGTTATTTTTTAGCTTAACCAAATTTTTTATTTGTTTTTGTTGCATTATGTTTAGATAAAATAAATAAATATTACAATGTTTTATGATTGCAACACAACATTTGCAGCAATTTCGGTTCGAGACTGGTCATCGCATTCCGGTTTTTATCAAAATACAGCCAGCGCCAGCCCTGAATATGCCTTTGTCAGTGTAACTTGGACAATTATGGAGGGGAAACTGTTATTGTTAGATATTACCTATAGAACCCGACATTCCGAATGCTTGGATGGGTCTCTGCCTTTCGATTTCCGAAGTATAAATGTTTCACAGCGACGGAATGATTTACTGGTACGGTGTACACACATGTTTATGAATACGTAATGTCTGACATTCCGTGTGGTGTTCGGATTAAGTATATAGCACCACTCCATCTCCTCCCGTGGATGTCGTAAAAGGCGACTAAGGGAATCTAAACCAGAGGGATGGGCAGCAGCGTCCCTTCTGTGAAACGGTAGCCATACTGCGCTCACCAATCCGCCTGCCAAGCGTGGTGAGAATTGGCACATACCCCCCGAAATTATGACACAGTTGTGGAATCTAGGGGGGGAGGCCTTTGTTCAGCAGTGGACGTATAGCCGATATGAATGTTTGACATGCTACGTTCTTATTTTATACCATTAATGTAATTTTAATTATAACATTTCTATGTACTTGAGCCATGGGGTCCGTCAAGTACGTCTACTTTTCAAAGACATAGCTAGACGGTTGGTCGACACTTCCCGTGATCAGAGGGCTGGCCTTTTCTTTGGCCAAAGAATAAGCATTGCCATTCAACGTGGCAATGCTGCCAGTCCCAGAAGGGAACATTATCAGCTGATAGCGATGAGGAGTACTTCGACGCCTAAGTACATATTGTACTTTTATATTTATGTATTGTAATCTTTTTAGTTTTTTATTTTAAACCCATATGTCATAATCATAATCGTTTATTGCGAATTTAGGTAATACGTTGATGTTACAGAGTTTATACATTTTTGCAGCTATATTCTGCCATTTGGCATGCAAAACATACATTTCCATAATTGTTAAATTTATAAGTCACATATGATATCATATCTAAATTCAAATTATTATTTTAATCGTGTCAAATAACAAAACTAAGAAAATGTTATTTGTTGTACAAAATGTCAGTATGATATAAAATTAAAACGGTACATGTCACATAATATAAGGAGTTACCCTTATAATATGTGACATGTATATAATGTGAATTATTAAATAAGATTACAATACATACATATAAAAGTAGAATATGTACTTGGCGTCGAAGTACTCCTCATCGCTATCAGCTGATAATGTTCCCAGAAGACTGGCAGCATAGCCACGTTGAATGGCAATGCTTATTCTTTGGCCAAAGAAAAGGCCAGCCTTTGATCACGGGAAGTGTCGACCAACCGTCTCACTATATCTTTGAAAAGTAGACGTACACTCAGACCCCATCGGGCTCAAGTTTCAACCCCAAACGGCTCAAAACAATTATCACCAATGAGGTTATTGTATTTGCGCAATTTGAGGGCTTCTGCTGCAGAAGCGGCCGCGCCAGCACAGCCTGCCGTGCTTGGAAGATGGGATAATATAATAATAAATATTTGTTTTTGAACGCCAATATGAGACAGCATCGACTTAAGCCCACCATTCACCACTTCCTAGTGTTTAAGCTGGGGAGAAGAAACGGTGAAACAAAGCCCCCGGATTTTTTTGTAAGTGACCGGACATCCTATTATGGTGAAGTGAAAAGTTGGTCAAGTTTAAAGTAATATCGTATAGTAATAGTGGGGTCTGTAGACTTATGCGGCTGTAAACATACAAATTTCTAAATTCAATAAAATTATACGGCCCTTCAAACTTTATATTCATGCTTAAAGCTTCTACTTACTGACTGATCGTCAAAACCTATAGAAGTACTTTCTAGGGTACTATCCTGAAATTTGGCACGAAAGGAGGTCTTTAAATAAGGTAGAAATCCGAAAGTCATTTATTTTAAATACTGGGTGGAGAGATTATGAGATAAACTTATATTTGCGGTTAATCTCATAGACTGCTCGCCTGGGGAGTCTGCGTGATCATACAGAGTAACCCACAGGAAGACGGTGGCATGCACGTGGCAACGTGTCGCTGTGTGCGCAGAACAGCGCACAGATATTCGGGGGGATCCTTTACAATCCGAAGAAGTGCACCGGGGTGGCCTTTTTACAGTCGCCTCCCCTCCGCTAGAGGAGGTGACCGCCTTACTGTCATCCCCTCCAAGATGTGCTTATAGGTGAGGCAGCAATGGGCGGCTCTAGTGTGATGTTACGAGGACCTAGAGCCCCCTTCAGTGCCGAAGATGACCACTCCTGTGGTTTTAGCCGGTAGGAGTCCAGTATGCCCCTTCGCCGTTCCCAGGGCCGAAGGAAGTTCATAATGAATTACCACTCCCCAGTGATAATTCATCATGAACTTCCAATAAACAAAGGGTGCTCACCTGTATAACAAATTGTCACTTAAATAGTTACACTAAGGAGATTCCGACAGTATGTAAAACATGTAATGGTACGGAATCCTCTCAAGTCACGGGTCCTTTTTATTTTATATTTTATATTGGTGTCCAAATTGGTGTTAAATTCTACATGGAAATTCCTTCGCCCCGGGAAAGGGCGAAGGGGTATGCCGGACTACTACCGGCTAAAACCACTAGAGCGGTCATCTTCGGCACCGAAAGGGGGCTACAGGTCCTCGTAAGATCACACTAGAGCCGCCCATCGGTGCCACGCCTTTAGGCACATCACGGAGGGGATGACTGTCAAGCGGTCACCCCCTCTTCTGCCTACCCAGTTCCTATTGCTGCTCAGCGCCATTGTGCCGGTGCTCGCGGATAGGGATTTGGCATAGTTAGCTAATTCTGTTAAATACAAATAAAGATTTGTAAATAATTTATAAGCTATTAAGAGAAGATAATGTCACGCGTTAGTTACGTATGGTCCCCGGTATCACCTCATACCACCCCCTCTCCACCCATCACCATCACCATATCAGCCAAAAGACATCCACTGCTGAAACAAAGCCTCCCCCATACGACAATTGGTTACATGCCATGTGTCCTCTTGTTGATGGGAACTTGCCAGTAGTCACTGCGCTTGGTAGGCGAGTTAGTGAGCGCAAAATAGCTGCTGACCATCCCTCTGGTGGAGAGTCCTCTAGTCACTTTTTAAGACATTCACGGGAGATGGAGTGGTTATATGCTTAATCTGGACACCACATGGATATTTTGAATAAACAATATTCCAATACATGTTTTCAAATGCAAATGGCACTTTACACCTTACACACGCTTCAGTCTTTTGGTCTTAATCATAACAATAGCAGACATTTTTCGCTATCTAATAAGCATGTAGAAATTCTTCTTTCTTTCTTTTAAAAAAACGTTGCCCCACACTATTCTGGGATTCATAATTTATTGGTAAATATATGAAATTCAATGTCAGTATTAGTTTCTACGTGGTTGGGAGCCAGCATATTGGCTTTTATCGGGTAGGAAACCGAACACAGGTAATAATAGAGAACTAACAAGAGCAAAACCTAATTACATTTTACCTGACGTGTGGATCAATACTGAAGATTGCCACCGTTAATAAACCGACCAGTAATTAATAAGGGGTGGGAACGTGACCCTTGAAAGGTAAAGCTCAAGAATAGCTACCAAATTATAGTATATAATATATCTTCTTTTGATGGTCTATCGCGAGGACATGGATCTAATACACATAATTCCTTTCGAGAATCCTGATATAAAATGTAGAGACATCAACTTGACCCTTTTCACGGCTCATCCTCTTCATCATATCATACAAAAGATGCCCACTGCTGAACAAAGGCCTCCCCCAAACATTTCCACGACGACCGGTGACATGGCGCCCACATCCAAGCAGCAGCGGCCATCATTTCTACGAGCTATGTGCCCCGCCCATTGCCACTTTAGCTTACAAATGTTTTCAGCTATGTCAGCGACTTTAGTTCTTCTAAGGATCTGGTAATACCAAGCATAGTTCTCTCCATAGCTCGCTGAGTGACCTTGAGATTTCGTATAAAGCCCATAGTGAGTGACCACGATTTTTTGCCATTTGGTATCGCTGGTATCACACACTGGTTAAAAACTCTCATCTTGAGGCATTGAAAGAAAGAAAGAAAGAAAGAAAATATTTATTCAGCCACAACAAGAGAGACAATATATGTATATACAAACAAAAGGATAAGTGTAATTATACAAACAATAAAATAATAAAAAGTATAACATGAGATGGGTTGGTGCTATTCATAGCCGGCACCACACGGTTGGATGAACTATTCTAATCAATCCTTATCAAAACTATACTTTAGACCAGGGGTTCCCAACCTTTTTTTGTCTACTGCCCACTTTAAGAATAAATTATTTTTTAACGCCCCCCTTTTTAAACATACTTAAAAACCGCTAAGTACTTATAACTGATTATTGAAACGCAAATTTATAGTATTCGGTCAGAGTATCTTTTATTGAAAATAAAACAAACATAACCAATTCTTATATAAAAACTAATGTGAAGGTTGAATCTGATGCTGTTCAATAAGTTTGTTGATATCAGGTTTCAATTTACTCAAAAACAGCCGCAAGTCGCCACGTTCGGTAACACGCAAACGATTTCTCTTTTTAGTAAGCAGCGTTGCCACAGCACTAAATCCACGTTCACACAAATATGACGATGGGAATGCTATCAAAAATCGTTGAACAATTGACTACAATCCAGGGTACAATTGCGGGATCGGTTTTTGTAGCCAAAATTCTTGATATCCATTTTTGAACTTTATTTTTATTTCTTCGTTTGTTGTCAATTCTATAAGTTCTTCTTCCAGCTGAGGTGACATTGCTGTGTTGACATTTGAAAACGGATCCAACACCCAGTCTGGTATTTCCAAGTTTAAAATGTCCTGGTATCGTTCGGTGAAGTCAATGTGGAGGTTTTCCAAATGTTGGCAGTAGGCAAACAAGTCGTCGTTACTGCAGTATACTGATAAATTCGGAAAATTGTGAAACTCACGTCTGCCCATATTCTTTTTGTGCAGAAGCAGTTTGGCTGCGAAAGCAGCAACGACATTTTTTGTTTTAATTAAATTTAGTTCATCGCCTTGCAGTTGGAGGTTCATGTCGTTGAACATTTTATACAGGTCTGTCATGTAAGCTATATCATTCTTTGATGTTATGAGCTTGTTGCGCAGTTCTGTATCTTTAGTTTCCAAGAACTCTATCATAGAGTCAAACAGGTTGTAAAATCGAATCAGACAATTGCCTCTTGACAGCCAACGAACTTCAGTATGAAGCAACAAACGGTTGAAATCTTCGTCATTAGTAACACAAAGCTGATGAAATAATCTATCATTCAAAGAGCTGCTACGGATTTTATTGACTGCTTTGATGACATATTGCAGTGATTGAAATAAATAATTAAAATTTCATAAAATTCTATGTTATTTACATCAATTTAATATTATGGCATTGATTGACTATTAGTTAATATTAATATTGTTCTTGTGACATTAATTTATAATATTTATAAAAAACTGTAAATGTGTGAGCATCATGTAGCCATTAATGTTATATGTTAAGTACTTATTTTGATTGTGTCTTTTGCCTGGCTGTATTGGTCTGTCATGCTCACTAAAATGTCTTGCTAACGGTGGCGTTGTGTATCGGGTTGTTCGGTTCCCTACAATATGGTTGAGCTAAGCGATGCTGATGCATGCGTCATGCTCGTGAACGGGTGCCGTCTGTTGGGACTGGTCAGCCGTTACCTGCCACGGCAAATTCATTATTGTAATTTTATTGTGGTATGTTTCATCTTTACACATTAACCTACATTTTTCTCTGTATATGTTTTACAATCATGTGTACCTTATACAATTAACATTGTAATCCCCAACTATTTTAAAAGAGTATCCATGGAGTTTCTTGCCGGCTCTTCTCCATGAGATCAACTATTTGGAACCGTGCAACTTAAATTCTGACGTTTATAAGTGCCAATATTTGGTTTATTTGAAATAAAAAACTTTGACTTTGACTTTGAGTCGTTCACTTAAGTTTCTAGCAACCAAATGTTGTCTATGAATAACGCAATGTATAGCAAGGACATCTGGAATTTTATTCTTTAAGTATGCTATGAAGCCTTTATGACGCCCTGTCATAGCCGGAGCGCCATCCGTAGCAACTGATATAAAAAATTTCAAAGGAATCTCTTTCTCTTCACAAAACTTTTCCAATGTATTGAATATGGTTTCGCCTTTTGTATCCGTCTCCAAATTTCTGGCAAACAATAGTTCTTCACGTATTTTCTCATCTTTAATAAACCTCACGTAAGATAGCAACAACGCTTCATTAGTTGGTAAAGTGGACTCATCGAGCTGAATTGAGAATTGACTAGTCCTCAGATGATTGCACAATGATTCTTCAATGTTTTCAGCCATTTCATCAATTCGTCTTTGCACAGAATTATTACTCAAAGGAATTTTTCGGATAATATCTGCGGCCGGTTTATGAAGCACAGTAGTTATTACTTCCTTTATTGCTGGCAAAATTAACTCTTCTCCGATGTTGTGTGGTTTGCCTTTTTGAGCAATTAACAAAGAGATATTGTACGAAGCTCGAAGTCCGTCGTCATCTTGCTTAGCAGCCGCCGAAAATAGTTTTGATACACTTGGCTGAGTATTATGCTTCTTCTCTAGGTCTTGAAAATATGCTACATTCTTTTCTGTCTTATCTGGATGCATTTTATTCAAATGATCTTGCAGTCTTGAAGGCTTCATTGCTTCGTTCGAAAATGTTTTTAGACATAGAAGACACAAAGGATTTTCAATAAATCCGAATTTAATATATTCCGCAGAGTATTGCCGTCTCTTCTTTTTTACTTCCGACATTGTTTTGTTTAAAGAAATACGTAAGTGTTGAAATCAAGTACTGCTTATCTATTATGCGCGAAACCGCAAATGAAAATAAAATAAATTTACGTCGTTTATATAGGATTACATAAGCAGCACGCACCAACAGGAATAAGACAAACGTGCATAAACTCGTTTATCTCATTCGACGCCCAATCGTACTCGACAAGCAAGAACAAGTATTATAGAACCAGCCGATTGGTATAGGAATGTACAATTCGGATTATTTAACAAAAACTTGTTAAAACATGATTGCCCGCGGTCTTTTATATCGAACCGAGTTTGAGCTATATCTTAATTAATATTAGTTGATGTTCACAAGATGTAGTCGAGAGTTGAGAGCTCAGTCGGTGTCTAAGAGTCTTCCTAGCTAGGTAGATGAAATTATAAATCGACCCCAAAGCCCTACACAATGCCCCCTTTTTTTCTGGGTCTCTTACCGCCCCCCTTTAGGCCTGCAGCGCCCACAAGGGGGCGTTATCGCCCACGTTGGGAAAGACTGCTTTAGACCAATCTCAAACCTGAGAAAGGTTCTTTTTTTTACTGTGGTGGGTGCGTTTACAGACATAAATTCCACACACAATACACCCAGACCCGGAACAATTATGTGCACATCATACAAATATTTGTTCCGTGCGGGAATCGAACCCGCGACCCGGAGCGCAGCAGCCGACAGTATCAGCTACTGCACCAACCGTGCCGTCTTTTTTCAACATGGTTCCACTTTAATCGCAGATAGAAGTCTTAAGTAACAAAAAGAAACAACACCATTTAAATGGCTGTGAGCTGAATAAGGAAGTGCAGAAAGACAAACTCAAAAGGAAGGTTCCACCACATGACTACGTTCTTTGAACGTAAGTGGTTTGCGTAGTGGCAGCATAAAAAATTATCTTCATTACATTTCAACTTATTTTATTTGTTCTTCGATATTGATTAATTTAATATTATCCAGTACAGTAAGACTTTGACTTTTATCCGTGTGGTGTTCGGATTAAGAATATAGCACCACTCCATCTCCGCCCATGGAAGTCGCAAAATGCGACTAAAGGACTCTAAACTAGAGGTATGGATAGTAGCGTCCTTTCCGTGGAACAGTAGCCATTCTGCGCTCACCAACCCGCCTGACAAACGTGGTGAGTACTGGCAAATTCCCCCAATATGATGACAAAGTTGTGGAAATCTATGGGGGAGGCCTTTGTTCAGCAGTGGACGTTGTATGGCCGATATGATGATGACTGAATATCATTGGCACCAAAGGCTTTAAAATAATTAACTTTGACTAAATTAAATTGAAGTGGTTTCATTTCCATCTCATCCGATTAATTAATTAACTCACGTATGAAATGTACAAAAATGTTTCAGATTTTCTTTTATACGTATTATTGGAAAATTATTAACCAAATTAAATTGCTGTGTGAATATTTGTTTGGTCACCATTATCAAGTGAATATATCATTATTAATTATAATTTGTGAGGTATATGTCATGTCGTCGTATGGCATGAATGTGGGGTTTGAACCCCAGGTAAAATTAAGGGATAATTTTGTTTGTTTATTTTAGGATAATGGACTCATCACTCATTTCGTGGGTGTAGGGTTCTATGGAAAATTTGAATGTCCTTTATGACTGATTATTGTAACGGTCATTAGATGCTGGTCAAGTCCAGCAGTGGATGTTTACCAGCTAATCTATACAAATAAATGAAATTGAAGTGGCTGTTTGTGATGCCAAATAACAGCTGTTTACCAAATGCATCTGAAAGTATATACGGTACATATAACAAAACAACTTTTTATTTTTTTATTTTGTGTGTCTGTCTGTTTGTTTCAGCTAATATTCGAAACGGCTGGACCGATTTTGACAGTACTTTCGCTGAGAGATAGCTGATGTTATAAGGAGAAACTTATGATCGTTTATTTTAGAAAAAATATTAAGAGGCTGCGCAATAAAATATGTATATTTTATGTCAACTGTCTGTCAAGTACTGTTAATTATTTATAAATAGCCCGATTTCTTTTAAATTAAACTGCGGATTAAACCGCGGGGCATAGCTAATGTTAGAATAAGAATAAACTTATTTACCAAACAAAACTTATCCCACTATCTCCCTTCTACAATTAGACTAGCAAGTGCACTGCAGATGACCGAGTGGCGGATCCTGGTCGATCGGATCGGGCAAGATCTCTCTTTGCCAGCAGTAGTGTTGGCTATGCTGGCAGAGCATGAACATTGGAGTGCTGTGGTCTCCTTCTGCAAGAGCATCATGCTCCAGAAAGCGAATTAACATTAGTATTTTAATTTTTATATTCATAGTGCATGAATTTATGTTCCACTGTACAAAGGTGTTGCTTAATTGTGTATTGCACGTATGATTTTTTCAGGTATTATTATGAGCAAGTGTGAGTATACAGGGTAGAACAATGTAATTTGTTTTTTATTTTGTATTTATCTATTTGTGTATTATTAATATAATAATTGTATGTGCTAGGGCTGCACGTTGCACGTATAGATGCTGTGCGTAACTATATAGAATGAATTAATTAAACACGATATATTTCCGTAAGCTATTTCAATTCAATACAAGTGTATATGACAAGTTTGTGTGTGTAATATTACTTAAACGTATAAATAAAGTACATACATGACAACCATCTCTACATTGCTGACTCTACATTGTTCTCCGTATCGAAAACTACGTGCCTCAACCCTCTGCGCACTTCACCTTGTTATTCTATCTTGCTCCAACAAGTGCAACTGTCCATCTCTGTCGCGCTCTAACCTCGTGATATCAATGTTTGCGTTACGAGCGCAATGGAGCAAACAAAAAACGTAACTGGAGACCATTACCAGACTGAAGTCCTGTATAGGCATAAATACACTAGACTTTTAGTGGTAAAATTGAGGTGCTCATAGCCAGTTGCACTCACTGATTTGTAAACGGTTGGTGAGGTTAAGCGACGCTCAGTGCGGTCAGTACAGTGGGTGACTACACAGTGGTATTTTCACAGAGCGATTCCGTGCTTCGGAGGGCACATAAAAGCAACGGTCTCGGTAGTTGTTATAAGATGGCAGCCGTTAAGCCGAGTAGCCTTTGCGTGGCTTGAACAATGCTGCCACAATGTTGCCACTAAACAAATGAAAAAAAAGAACTGAAGAATATTCCATTGTATCGATACTGGCATTGCGTTTGAACCTCCTTAAGCGGGCCTACTCTATTTGGTAGCGGAGTTAAGCAATTTGAAATCGTTCGATCGCGCTATTAAGTGTGCGGCCTTCGGACTAAACTGACAATCGTTATAACAGTACATCTACTGTTATAATATATCTATAAGCGACCTAGTTGCTGACCGCAGCCCACGTATGTGTGTTTAGCGCTTTCACTTTATCGTAGAAAGCACTCCATCATTTTTGTGTGGTTGAAGTATATACATGTTAATATCATGTCGTAGCCGCCCATGGTATCAACATATAGGCCCTATCAGAAGACCAGCTCTGTAGCATATGCTGAGATTTACCTTTTAAGCCTCTTGCAGCACTACTAAGCCATATACTTGTATCATATAAATATAACGTTTTAATTGACATTGTGTACGAGTTCAAAATAATACATTTTCTTTCTTTCTATTACAAGATCAATTTTTATGAACACTAAAACTGCACCAATCTTTTTTGGAATATCTAGATGGAAATACCGTGTGGTGCCGGCTAAGAATACCACCCCCGATCTTATCCCTTGGGTGTTGTATAAAGCGACTATGGGATTAGCCGGAGAATGGCCAGCAGCATCCTTCGAGTAAATTAACAACTCAACTGCGATTGCCAACCCACCTGCCAAGCGTGGCGATTATGGCAACACCCCTCAATGAGCACACAACACACCCTTATCGGTCGTTGTGGTTAACTCTGGGGGAGGCCTGGGTCCAGCAGTGGACTTTACTCGGCCGAAAGGATGATGATGATGTTTGTGTTATAGTCATAGATATGCTGGCTACCAATAGCACCAACCCATCTCATCTCGTAGGTGTTGTAAAGGCGACAATAGGATTAGCCGGAGGATGTGCAACAGCGTCCCTTAAGTACATTATCAACTCAACTGCGATCGCCAACCCGCCTGACAAGCGTGGCGATTATGGCAAAACGCCCCAATAAGCACACAACAGGCCGGTTATTGTGGCGATTTTTGGGGGAGGCATATGTCTAGCAGTGGGACCACATGGAGTTTAAAAGCCTTTATCCATAATTTTCTGTGGCATACTTCACCGTTACGGGAACCATCGCTTATTGATATCTATCGCTTATCAATCAATCTACTGTACAATCTTCTGAAGCTTTCCCTCAGTAGTTGTACTATTCTGAACAAAAGCTACACATGTTTGTTTTAATGTAAACTGTACGATAGTTGAGAAATGTATTTATTATCATAACAGTTTGTTTAATCAAAAGTTGTTCATAATACAAATATGTGGGTAGTTATTGTTGATTCTTTGTGATTGCGAAAGTAGCATTGGTATTTTTTTAAATTTGTAAGGCATATCTATAATGCCGCGTAATGCAGCTAAGAAGAGTACCACCCCATCTCAACCCGTGGGTGTGTCCTAAATGGCGACAATGCGATTAGCGGGAGGAGTTAGCAGCATCATCATTTCGGCCGAATGAAGTCCACTGCTGGACACAGGCCTCCCGCAAAGATCACCACAACGACCGATATGGGTGTGTTGTGTGTTCATTGGGGGGTATTTACCATAATCGCCACGCTTGGCAGACGGGTTGGCGATTGCAGTTGAGTTGTTAATGTACTCGATGGACGCTACTGACCATCCTCCGGCTAACCCCTTAATCGACTTTTACGACACCCACGGGAGGAGATGGGGTGGCGGTATTCTGAGCCGGCACCACGCGGCACGTCAGCAGTATTCTTTGAGAAAATTGATAACTACTCAAATACAATTGCCAATCCACCTGCCTAGGGTAAAGATTATGGTGGAATACCGCAGTGAGTACATAACACTAACTCAGACCTGTCATTGTGGCGACTTTTGGAGAGTGCCTTTGTCCAGCAGTGGATGTATTTTGGTTAAAATTATGACGATGACATTGTTTTGTTCTTATGCAATTTTCTTATTATATTTTTTTTTGCAGAGCATGCGTCTAAAATCTCTGTCTTGAACATTAACTATTTATTTTTTACTTACCGTAACCCATGACCTTGTCCGCTAGAGAAATAAGAGATCCTGTTACCGCTATAAAATACATCCTGTCAGCTTTCGTATCCTATGTGTACTGCCTGTCTGTTAATCCATGTCTTATTACACGACATCAAACTATCTCACTACCAATAATAAATTTCATTAGAATCCGTTCAACCGCTTGAATATGGTGGAGCATCAAACATACAATACACTTATAAATAGTAGTGAGTGTGATCAATCAATCATTTCGGCCGATAAAGTCCACTGCTGGACAGGCCTCCCCCAAAGATCACCACAAAAACCGATATGGGTGTGTAGTGTGCTCAGTGGGGGGATCTTGCCATAATCGCCACGCTTGGCAGACAGGTTGGCGATCGCAGTTAAGTTGTTGTGTGCTCGAAGGACGCTGCTGCCCATCCTCCGGCTAATCCCTTAGTCGACTTTTACGACACGCACGGGATGAAATGGGGTGGTGGCATTCCGAGCCGGCACCACACGGCTTAGTGGGTGTGATACAATACCTTTATTATTTTATATACAATAAGACTACATTTATTGTACCCCGCGCCGGGGTAATAATTGTAAGGAAAAAGGAAGACGATGACATAATAAATGAACAGTGAGCGGCTTTATCGCAACGTGTCTCGGGGCAACCCCGCTATTAACCAAAAATAATACACAACACATCAGCCGAAAGACGTCCACTACTGAACTAAGGGCTCCCCCATAGGTTTCCAGCGACCTTCACCAGGTCATCTGACCATCTCGTTGCATACCGTCCACCCTGCGTTTTAGTTTTAGGGACTCTAAACCAGAGAGTTGGGCAGCATTTCTGTGGAACAGTAGGCTTTATGCGCTCACCAAATTCTGCAAAACCTACCCAAATAGACGAAAAAATAAAATAAAATAAACTATTATACCTAAATAACTTTTATAAATAATGATAATTTACGATAACAATGCAACAAACCTTCGTATAAACAACAAAAAACATGATATCGAGCCTCCCAGGTGGTTCAATTACAACTAAAATTATTACACTGAATGTCACACTAAGGGCCACAGTCTGATAACTGTGTACGACACAATAAAGAAATGCAGAAGGTCTACTATGAAATGATACGAACAAACAGGCAAAAAGCTCTCGCGTTGGCCTAGTCTGGGACGGTCATCGTGTCGGCCGAATGAAGTCCACTGCTGGACACAGGCCTCCCCCAAAAATCACCACAACGACTGATATGGGTGTGTTGTGGGTTCATTGGGGGGTTTTGCCATAATCGCCACGCTTGGCAGACGGGTTGGCGATCGCAGTTGAGTTGTTAATTTACTCGAAGGACGCTGCTGCCCATCTTCCGGCTGATCTCTTAGTCGACTTTTACGACACCCACGAGAGGAGATGGGGTGGTGGTATTCTGAGCCGGCATCACTCGGCACTCGGTCTGGAACGGTATTTCAAAAATATTAAAACAAATTCTGATGATGATGTTCTCCATAATGACGTCGAGTGGTGACATCTGTGAGCGCCTGTTATGCGCTCGCGTTACACGGTTGCACTGACAGCCAGTTGTTAGTTTGTATCAGGCAGGTGGGTTTGTTAGCGTATTCAAAGTCATTTTTAATTCATGTAAACCATTTGCTGGCACATACGAATGGTCAAAGTTTAAATAGTTGCACGGTTGCAAGTCGTTGGTCCTACGGAGAAAGTAAAATGGCTACTGTTCCATATAAGGATGCTGCAATCCCTCCGGCTAAGAGTCCATTGGTCGCCTTTTACGACATCTACGGGAGGAGATGGAGTGGTGCTATATTCTAAATCCGGACACCGCACGGGTATTAAGTTGTATGACGGTTTTGGGGGGATTGGAGCTGGCATTTGGTTTCAAGAATTTTGAGATGAGCTGCCCTTATTGCGAAAGCAGCCGATACCTTTGGTGGCCTTAACTAACGAGTTTTAACAAATGAAAATTACATGTTATGGTTGGGTGAAATATGTTGACGACAATAATGAACGAAGATAATGGTTAGGTTTACCTTAGGCACTTGGGGGATCCTTTAAAATCCTCCCCGAGAAGTGCCTGTGGGCCGGCCTTTTTACAGCCGCCTGCCCTACGGTAGAGGGGGTGACCGCTTCACAGTCATCCCCTTCAAGGTGTGCCTAAAGGCGTGGCACCAATGGGCGGCTCTAGTGTGATCTTACGAGGACCTGGAGCCTCCCTCCGGTGCCGAAGATGACCGCTCTAGTGGTTTTAGCTAATAGGAGTCGAGCATACCCCTTCGCCCTTCCCGGGGGTGAAGGAAGCTCCATGTGGTATTTCCAATGGACACCAATAAAAAATAAAATAAAAAAGTTTACCTTAGGCATGTTCACACACTGCAGATTTTGTGGAGCGTCTATGCTAGACGTCAGCTATATGTTCTTTTACTTGGCTGGCTACACTACGCTTTATTTTAATATAATGAATAATAGGCGCAAAAACCTAAGACCTTACTATAAAAAATATACATTTATTAATTTATTAATACGTTGAATTTTGTTAGGCTGCCATCACATTTTTGGGTTAGTCGTATTTGAGCTGTATCACGGTGAAGTTTAATTAAATAAAGTAAGTGATAAGAATATAAAATATGATAATCGCAAACCCATACCCTTTTATATGAAAGGTCGTTATGACGTCAAAAGTAATTTTTCTGATCTTTATTTCATTGTGGCTCTGCTGCTATTAGATACATACTTGTATCTACAACTATGTAGCAGTTGTACATTCCTATGCATATATGTATGATTGTCTTCAGTAATTATACAAAGCGTAAGCTTGCTTGTAAAATCCGTGACTTTGCTAAGTACTATATAATTACTACACTTAACATCATAGTATTCGATGCTAATTATGTATAAGTATCAAAAGCTTGTGTAGATTTCGCTCTATTGATTTACTTTTGCACTTGAAATGAAAACATATTGTTAAAGTGTAGGATCGTGTTAACTATACTCTCTTAGCACTAGTTATCGTTTTCATTAAAGTTGTACGGTCTCAGACAAAATACACGACTGAACAATGTTCGAGAAATGAAACTAGCCTCGACGCGTAGCCCGTAGCGCAATGATTGACACCTACTACGGTGTCGTAGCGGTAAGCCGTGATAACAGCGCAGTGCATCAACTACGCGTCGCGTGTCGTAGGACAAGCGCCTCGTTTATATTGTATAGTATAGGTATAAGCATATTTACTATGAGCATACTCTAACCGTGTAGCTCCGGTCACGAATAGGGCCCCGGAATATTTTTTATATTCCGTGAATAGGGCTACCCTATCTCATCCTGTGGATATCGTAGAAGGCGACTAAGCTAGTTTCAAACCCGGTGCGTACCATTAGGTACTTTGGGTTAACCTCAAGTGGCAGGTAAACCACCAACACTAACATAGACAAGGAGGGTAAGGCAGGCACCAGACAGTAAACCCTTTTACGTAGTACACTCTAGTATACATTACGTATACACAGGTAGTACTAGTTCTGTGTGGTGCCGGCTACGAATAGCACCAACCCATCTCATCCCGTGGGTGTCGCAAAAGCTGACTAAGGGATTAGACGGAGGATGGGCAGCAGCGTCCTTCGAATACGTTAACAACTCAACGGCGATCGCCAAACCGCCTGCCAAGCGTGATGGTTATGGCAAAACCCCCCAATGAGCACACAACACACCGATATAGGTCGTTGTAATGATCTTTGAGGGAGGCCTGTGTCCAGAAATGAACGATATTCGGTGAAAATTAAAAAAAAATTGCTCTGCTACAAGTCAACGAATTTCTTACATTTACAAAATGTAGAAGATGCTAAATTATGTTAAAATAAAGGGCAAGAGTTAAACATTTTCTAGTCTCTTATGCTCCGTAATTTTAATAGCAGTAATGCTCTTTAAACCAGCACACATTATGTCCTTCAAACCGCCACACTAATGTCTAGTCTGAAGCTTAAACACTACTGCTTGGCAGCAGTATATCTGGCACTACGGTGGCACCTGCCTAGCTGGAGGCTTCCAATAAAAGCCCTACCACAAGTAAACGCGTTTTTAACCCCACATGGTCTTAAGGAGTCTACACTTTTTAAGTTTCCTTTGCCCAGATCAACGCATCCGAACAAAGCTTGTTTATTTTAGTGTTAATAGTAAATACACTCAGTTTGAATACAGTCTACGCCCATTTTTCTTTTAATAAATGACCAAACCAATAACCAGCTCATCAAAACTAAGCTTGACAACAACAATCAAAGTACAAGCAGTAGCTAGAATACAATCTATACAAATAAATAAAATTGAAGTGTCTGTTTGTAATGTCAGAATAACAGCTTTTTACTAAATGCATACGAAAGTTTATACGGTACGTATAACAAAAAAAAACATTTTTTATTTTTTTTGTCTGTCTGTCTGTCTGTTTGTTCCGGTTAATCTCCGAAAAGGCCGGACCGATTTTGACGGGACTTTCACTGGAAGATAGCTGATGTTATAAGGAATAACTTAGGCTACTTTTATTTTAGAAACATAATTAGGGTTCCGCGCAAATAAGTAAAACACTTGAAATCCGATATGTATATTGTATATCAAGTGTCTATGTCGAAGTACTCTAAATTTCTTTTAAATTAAATGCGGGTGAAACCGCCGGTTCCAGCTAGTTTAACATAAATAACAAAGGGTTAGGGACCAATTTCTTAGAGCCTCAAAACGATATTTATATTATTTCAGTGAAGTCTGAACTTAAGACGTAAACAACAAGTTGTTTTATAACTAATAGTTACTGAATGTTTTGTGTCTGTGTTTCTATATTTTGTCCAGTCTTCCTTGAGATGTTGCTGGGCAAAACCAATAGTGCACTTTATTGAGTCAAAACAATCCGCGACAGTAAATTATGGCGAGCGAACTATTCTACAATTATTATAACAACTTGCCAGTCCCAGAGAAAACACCGCAAACGCCTGATTTGTTGGTTCTTGTGGGGGAACGAGAAACAGATACTACTAAGTTTGTTTCTTTGTCTGTATCTATATCTGCCAAAGGCAATCTTAGGTCCAGTGTGTATACCTTATCTACAGTTATGGGTTGAAATTGCGATCATCTGTACCTCTACTACTCTATAATAGAATAAAATCATTTATTCAGTAAATAGGTCTTAACAGACACTTATACACGTCATATTGAAACAACGGAGGGCATTTCGCTACATGACAACCTCTGAGACGAAATGCTGAAAGAAACTCAGGGTTAGATCTTTTTTGTCATTTTTTTAAGTCTTTTATAAATCTGTTCGTTACAAAGTATTTAAATTAGTCATCTATATATAAAAGATAAATATGGCAGCTATACAATGCAAATATCACTTCAGATATATTAGGTTTCCAGGGAAGCCACATGTGCAGAAAAGGACTAACGCCATATGTCCCTATCGTCAACATAGTCTTTAAATTCTACAATATGCTTTTTTATAAGAATTGATTTGACGAGCGATTTAAACTTCCCGACTGTCAGATCAGTAATTTCTTTTGGTATCTTATTATAAAACCGAACGCAGTTACCTAAGAACGATTTGTTGGTTTTGGACAATCTAAATTTAGGTACTACTATTTTATGTCTATTTCTGGTATTTATACAATGAATGTCGCTTTTTACTTTAAACATTAGCAAGATTTTACGCACAAACCTAATATTTTCTAAAATGTAAAGAGAAGGCATTGTAAGTACATTAATATCTTTAAAGAGGTCTCTAAGTGATTCGCGGGGGCTCATATTATACAAGGTGTTAATTTAATAGTCCACGATATTTTGCATGGCACTATAGTGAACGATGAAGATAATGTAGGTATCTTTTTTTTTTGTAAATCTGCTGTTTAAAAAATATTTTATTAAATCATTTATTTCATTACTTCCTAGTTCTCTTAGTTGTGATAATATTCACATGCATCTAGTAAGACAATGGCGGATGGGGCTAGTTGACTGGTTTAGATAGTCTGTAACGTCAAACAAAACAGACGGCGCACGGTAGCGACATCACACAAAAGAAAGAAGTGGATTTTTACCATGAGTTTTTTTTTGTGTTCGGTACATCATCTTAAGCATTTACTGAGGCACCATGCAAAATATCGTGGATTATTAAAAAAGACCTTATATATTCATATTACTCTAATACTAATACCTGGGGGTAGGTCTCTTATTGCCACCCCTTACACCGCTGTTGCACGTGGTCATGTGGCGCCATGATCGCAGCACAACGTACAGCGAGGCTTCAAAGGGATCCTCTACAATCCACCCCAAGATGCGGCCTTTTTAAAGCCACCTCCCTAACGCTAGAGGGAGTGACCGTTTGACAGTCATCTTCTCCGAGATGTGCCCAAAGGCGTGGCACCAATGGGTGACTCTAGTGCGATTGTATCCAGGTCCTGGAGCCCCGTTTCAGTGCCAAAGAGTACAGCTTTTAGCCGGTGGATGTCTCTGCGCCATACCCAGAGGTGAAGGAAGAACATGATGAATTTTCACGGGGCTAAAAAAAGGTACAAGCCCGGTAGTAAATATTCGCCGCTAAGCAATAGTGTAAACTATAGACATTATCTGTGTTCCAGTCAGAAGGGCATTGTATTGGCCAATAATTTTGCTATAGTTAGTTTGCTATTGATATATTTACACCCATGGTTTTGAAACATTCTTTCCTAGTTAACTATAAGTAGCACTTCCTTATTTGACGGCACGGTTGGTGCAGTGGCTGATACAGTCGGCTGCTGCGCTCCGGGTCATGGGTTCGATTCCCACACGGAACAAATATTTGTATGATCTGCAGGAAGTTGTTCCGGGTCTGGGTGTATTGTATGTAGAATTCATGTCTGTAAACGCTGGGTGCGTGCGACATGGGAGAAATCCTAGTGAGGGCAAATAAAAAAAAATTGTTAGTAGAATAAATAAGTGGAAATAAATACCCGAGACATATTACTTCTAACGCGTGTACTCATTTACATACATCGTTTTTTATAGTCTTCATTTAGGGCATTGCATTAATATCACTGAATATCAGCTATACTAATACCTTCACGGATTGTAAATCGTTAAACCGAAGGCTCTATAAACATATACCCAAACTTACTTATCTGTAACCATCTTGAAATTGTAACTGAAATTTAATTTTGTATCCTCAGCCTCCAGTGTATACACATGAGGCTTCGTACACGTTTTAAGAGGGTGTTAATCACACTACCTATTATTGCTCAACGACATTGTGTCGGCGCTCGCGGATAGGGAATTCGTATATTTAGCTAATTCTCTTAAATACAAATGTATTATGTATGGGTGGTAGCAATGGAATTAGATGTGTCGAGATTTTATACGCTAGCAAGATAAGAGAATGTCACGCGTCAATGATATTATATATAAAAACAAGTAGATATGTTACATGCACGCCAAAAGTAACCAAAACTCCCCCAATTGTAGCACCTCACAATCAGTTCGCCCAAGACAGGACAACCAGCAGACGCTGTCATAATCTGTATTGTTGTATTAATTAAGTAATAACAACGCCATCGTGCGTATAGAAAATGCACAAACTATTAAGCAACAATAAATAAAGAACAAGGGATCCCATACCACACGTGAATAACAAACTATATAAAATATTGTAATAAAAATACAATTCAAATTATCTATAGAATAATATTCTCGAACAAAACACAGGCCAATCAAAGAAAAGAGACAACACATATATTATCACAGACGCGGCAAAGACATCGAGTACACGTGTTGTTATTTTAGATAGCTATCTCTTTTACTCTCATAGTTTTTGTATCTTCTTTCTTACAGCATAGGTGTGTAGTTTTATAGTTGTATACCTACATACAGTGAGACTGAGATATGCGCGCCATTTAATATGGACGTAACATATCTATGGTATAATAACATTGGCACGCGTTAGTTAATTGTGGCTCCCACCACTATCTCAGGCCTCCCCCTCTCCACCCATCATCATCATCACATCAGCCAAAATACATCTATTACTGACCCTCTGGTTAGTTATAGATGTATTTTGGCCTGCCCCATAAATGAGCGGTTGCATGCCATGTGTCGTCCTTTTGGGGGAACTTGTCAGTACTTACCACGCTTGGCAGGTGTGTTTGTGAACGCAAAATGGCTGCTGTTCCATAGAAGGGACGCTAGTGCCCATCCCTCTAGTTTATAGTTCCTTAGTCGCCGTTAACGATATACACGGGAGGAGATGGAGTGGTGCTATATTCTTAATCTGTGCTTGATTGCCACCGCTAGCCGATATATACGGGGTCTGCAAACATTCACACTACACAATCCGTAAGAGATACTACATGTAGGGAAGGGCTTTGAGTAGGCCCCTCTAGGACAATGTAACTTTTTTCTCTCTTACACGAGTTTATATCCCCTTTACGGGGGAACCCGGTCTTTTGAAAGGCTTACGCGAGGACATGGGTCCAACACGCTGAGGCCCTTTAGAGAATTTTAATCTAAAATGTAATGGGACACTAACCGGGGACTCTACATGGCTGCACTATAAAATGCAGTCTCGAATTGTCCCCGGAGGTATAAACTATTGTATGAAATGGAAATTACAAGTATAAGGTCTATTGCAATGGGTGCTAAATGGATTTAATACTAAGAAAAACGGAAAAAACGGCGTCTGCCTTTCAACCTTTAAAATGAAATTCTGTGGCAGATGGTGACTTGCCACTCACAAGATGGGCCCCCTAAATGGCCACCACTACAGGCGACAAGGAGCAACACCGGTGTAAGCGGCTAGGGGTGTAGAGTGGTGCGGCACCGGTATCACCATCGCGCGCCTCGAAGACTCGGAGCGGGTTTCCCCGTTATTACGCCATTAGACACTTTCAGCCCCATGCATATAGCTCTGGCGGCCCCCTCTGATCGGCCAACTAAGGCAAGCTAGAGTTGAAAATCCTGTGGGCACCCGGGTTTCCACTTCTATCGACCAATAAAGGCAAGCCGGAGACGAGGCCCTGACCGACTCTCTGGAGCATTCGGGTACGAGCTATCGTCACTCACATTCAGCTCGCCACAAACTGCATTTATATGCCCTGCATTTGTATTATTCTATTATTATGTCTCTCTATTACACGGGTTTATATCCCCTGTAAGGGGGAACCCGGTCCTTTGATAGGCTTACGCGGGGACATGGGTCCAACACGCAGAGGCCCTTTAGAGAATTTTAATCTAAAATGTAATGGGACACTAACCGGGAACTCTCCATGGCTACACTATAAATTATTATTATTATAAGTTTAGTATTTATTTTACAATGCTATTATAAAGGTTGCTATTTCTTTCGGATGTCTAGTATTTTAGTTGTAAAATAATTTATTTTTTCATAGGAACATAGAAACCATCAACTTATGTACACATTATACTTTGGCCAGTATACCATAAAGTAAGATTGTCAAAATAATTTCAAAGGCATAAAGATGGGCATAAAACTAGGAATCTCCTTCAGCAGGCCCTAGGCCCAGACGATAAGTAATAAGATGGAACAATAAACCTTAGTTTAAGTACTTTCACTTGTACTATTATTTTATGGCAGGCAGCCACGCACACGTAATTTATTATGATGAAATTTTCTTCAACAACTGTCATTTTCAGGGTGTTTATCATGGATGGAACGACATACTTCCGGCTTACGCAGATACTTTAGAGATAAAGTTGTTTTGGGAAAGACCCGTTTCGCATAGGCCGGGAAGAGATGCTTGGTTATCATCGCCGTAAACGGTGCAGCTAGGGTGAAGCGGCGCCTTGATCTCATTGTGGAGGTCGAACATGGTGACCTCTCGCTTCTAGCCGTGGATCAGCCCATTGTCCGAGTGAGAGCGCGTCGGATGCCATGTCTTCCTTTTGCGAGGACGTGATCGACGGACGCGACAGTTTGAGGTTGGGTATAGACCACCTCTTATCCCCATCGCAAAAAATGCACCGGGCGACGAAGGCAGTCTACCACCCGAACAGAAGCAGGCCTGAGACAACGGCGGCAGCGTCGTGCGCTTGCCTCTCTCAAGGAATTGGTGGCAGCGCATTGTGTTGCGTACTTTCCTCTCTCCAGGAATGTGCGATTGGCCAAGCTACACGGAGAAGGGGCCCGTCAGACCAGGTGATAGGCTGATATTTGTTGGGGTGGATATCGATGCAATTAGGTATATGCATATTTAATGGGAGTTCGATTGAAACTCGAACAATGAAAAATCTTAAAGTTTTTCTGTTTCTTACAGTTGCACTCACTGGTAAACAATCGGTGAGGTGGGCACGGTGAGTCTATCGGGTGGGTGACTTCTTAGTTATGTTTGTTAGAGCTGAGTGTGTCGGTACTTTGGAGTGAAGGAAAATACGTTGGCAGTAGAAGGCAGTCGTTAAGTCAAGTCGGAGGTTTTTGGGCGGCTTGAACAACTCTGACAAAACGTAGGCCACTAATTAAATAAAAGGAAAGACAGGAAATGATTTAATTTTCTCTTTAGATCAACTTATGCAGCCTGAACTCACTCGAAATGAGTATAACAAGTCCAAGTCGAAACTTCATAAAGCAAAACTTTATAAAAGTCAACAGCGCTGCATCAGAAAGTTTGCGAGTTGACACGTAGGATAGCCATTAGGAGCATTTAATTACGGCCGTGTGCGGACTTAACTCAAACAGATAGCGCTTTGATTGAGTTGGTGTCCAAGTGAAGTTGGAATATGTGATGTGTGGAACATATCCGACACATCTGAGCTACTCCGAAAGTTTCAGTTTGCGAGCTATATGGAGGAGTCACATTACTTGTAGAACTGATGGCCGTTCGGGCTAATGGGTTCTCGAGTGGTGACCGCACACCGGAAAACACAGTGCAGGATGGCAACAACGAGATGGATGGACGACCTGGTGAAAGTCGCCGGGAGTCGTCGGATAGGGTGGTCGGATGTAACCGGGCGTTGTGGAACTCTATGAGTGAGATCTTTGTCCAGCAGTGGACGTCCTTTGGCTGATATGATGATGGTGACGGAAAAGAATAAGTGAAAATTTTAACATATTTGAAATCGCATATTTATTCGATACTATAATATAACGTATCTACAACAAACGCGGTTGACTCTATTTTATGGGAACTATCAGTGAGTTATACGCGTTCGTAAGCCTTGGGAAGGTCCTTTACAATCTTCCCCGAGACGTGTCTGGGGGCGGCCTTTTTACAGCTGCCCTCCGCTAGAGGGGGTGACCACTTTACAGTCATTCCCTCCGAGTTGTGCCTAAAGGTGTGGCACCAATAGGCAGCTCTAGTGTGATCGTACGAGGACCTGGAGCTCCCCTTCGGTACAAAAGATGACCGCATTAGTGGTAATAGCCAGTAGGAGTCCGGCATGCCCCTTGGCCTATCCCCGGAACTGGCTGCCAAAAAAAAAAGATTATACGTGTTCATTAAAACAGATTGTATTTATTAAAATAAAATGTCTTTAATACGTTCATTCCTTGTGGAGTGCACATTACTCCATCCATCCAGCTTCTATCGTGGATGTCGTGAAAAGCAACTAAGGGACGCTAAACCAGAGGAATGGGCAATGAGCGGGGACGCTTTGTGGAAAAGTTGCCACATTGCGCTCACCAACCTGTATGTGCTTAGCGTCGCAGCTACTAGCAAATTCCCCCCAAAATGATGACAATTGTGGAAATCTATGGGAGAGGCCTTTGTTCAGCAGTAAACGTCTTTTGAATAATATGATGATGATGATGATATGCAATTCTATTATAAAAGTAGTGCTTCTCCTGTATCATGCCAAATACAACTATCTGAATATTTGTCTGAAGATTAACGGTGAATTCTCCGTAGATAGAAAGTTCTGTAGTTAAAAGAGTTATAGTTTATCGATGTGTCGTTGAAACTTTCTGTTGCTGGAAACGCATGTCGGCGAAATGTCCGTAGGTGAAAGACTCTGTTCGGGAAACGGAGATAAATGAATTACCCTTTTGACGAACAGTCTAATGGCGAATCGGTCTAAGGAGACCGGTTCGGGAATCACTTTAATTATTAATTGTTGCAAAAGAGGGACATCACATTGTTTTATCAATGCGGTGCCTCTTCATCCTGTCCATCATCTTATCAGCCATTTACTCGTATACGTCCACTGTTGAACAAATGTCTCCCCCATAGATTTCCACAATAGTGTCGTCATTTTGGGCAGTATTTGCCAGTACTCACCACGCTTGGCAGGGGGGTTGGTGAACGCAGTATGGTTACTGTTCCACTGAAAGGACGCTGCTGCCCATCTCTCTGGTTTAGTATCCCTCATTCGTCTTTTACGACATCCACGGGAAGAAATGGAGTGTTGCTATATTCTTAATCCGGACGAACGATGCCTCTTACTCATTATCCCCTTGAAATGTAGTGTTAGTACTATTTTTGTAGGTCATAAGCTTGTTAAAACCTAGATTTTGAGACATGCAACTGATTTTCTATTAACAAATGTGAAATATCCGCATATATAGCAGTAGACTTCAACTTGAGAACTCGCCAAGTTATACCTAAACCGGCGTCTGGGTCAAACTCTGTATAGTTAGGTCATTCAAGTTATCGTACAACCATGTGAAGTCTAGAATATCCTTTAGTAATTTGTCCTATGTAAAGGAATCGTTTACCATTGACCGCTGACTTTCTATGACTTTGTTGATCGACAATGGCTATTCATTCACAAGGGTTTTCGCATATAAGTATAGCTTATTATATGAATGGTTTCGAGAATGAAGTTTATAGGTTAGGTATTTAAACAATAAGGGAACAATGTAATGGTAAAGACTTGCCACTATTGTATGTATGAACAGTTTCGTTTAGGTAACAAGGTATTATAGTAAATGTATTTAAAGTTGGCTACCAAATCTTAATAAATTTAAATTACGTGTCACGGACAAACGATGTCCGCTTTGGTCTCCTACCCTACCATTTTATGACGCCAAAGGGTGGAGCCCTCTCCACCCTGGTGTTTTCTTTCCCCAGAGCACAATGACTACCAACGAATCTTAATCTCATCAACTGTCATCTATACAAATAAATAAAATTAAAGTGTCTGTTTGTAATGTCAAATTAACAGCTTTTTACTTAATGCATATGAAAGTATACATGGTACCTATCGCCAAAAAACCATTTTTAAATTTTTAGTCTGTCTGTCTGTTTGTTCCGGGTAATCTCCGAAACGGCTGGACCGATTTTGACGGGACTTTCACTGGCAGATAGCTGATGTTATAAGGAATAACTTAGGCTACTGTTATTTTAGAAAAATAAATAGGGTTCCGCGCATAAAAATAAAACCCTTGAAATCCAATATATAAATATTCTATGTCAAGTGTCTATGTCGAAGTACTCTAAATTTCTTTTAAATTAAACGCGGGTGAAACCGCGCGTCCCAGCTAGTGCTCAATAAAATGTCTTGCAGATGGTGGCGTTGTGTATCGGGTCGTTATATTCCCTGCAATGTTGTTGAGCTGAGCGACGCCGATGCATGCGTCACACCCGTGAACGGGTGCTGTCATGTGGGACTGGTCAGTCCTTACTGCCATGCAATCTTATTTAATGGTACATCATTATTATGTTACTTCGTTTATTTCACACTGGCAGTATATTATTTTCGTATAGCTTAATTATATTATAACTATTTTTAATGTAACATTTTTTATTATTTTAAAAGAGTATCTATTGGGTTTCTTGCCAGTTTTTCTCTATAGGACCAACTTCTTGGAACCTTGCAACTATATAATAACAATTCATAAGTGCATGTAAATTGTATATGCATAAAAATCATTAGAATTTCAATTTGAACAAAATCCATAAATATTAAAATCAATGTATTCCATAAAATGTATTACTTCTTTTATCCCCTAAAGCCCCGCTTGCAAAGTTATCCCGCCAAGAGTTACAAAACCGACTTACGGAGGAGATATTAAAAATGTTTGAATGCCAAAAGTATAGGTATCGTACAAGATTATAATTATAATG